>CM028129.1:902278333-903570000 GCA_016271365.2 Neoceratodus forsteri
CAGGACCAGGGGGGCCTGGTCTCCCACAGACCATGCTCTACACATCAGTGTTCTGGAAATGAGGGCCGTTCTGTACAGCCTCATGGTGTTTCGAGACCAAGTCTCTCCAGGTCCTCTCTTGGTGCAGTCAGGCAGCATGCTGGTTGTCTTCTACATCAACAAGCAAGGGGGCATTCAGTTTTACCCCCTTTGTAGGGAGACCATGAGAGTGTGGAACTGGGCAATGGAACATCTTCTGGACCTCACGGCTGTACACCTGCCTGGTATCCAGAACGTTTTCGCCGGCAGTCTGTCTCTCTTTCTCAGGAAGTCGCAGATGACCTCTTCAGTCGCTGGGGCCATCCAGAACTGGACCTCTGCGTCCCCGTGCAACGCCAAACTGCCAGATTTCTGCTCGCTCGATCCAGGGCCTGGTGTTTCTGGCAAGACGCATTGTCCCTCTGGTTCCTGTACGCCTTTCCTCCCTTCCCTATCATTCAGAGAGTACTGCTCAAACTGCAGTTAGAGGAAGCCAGGATGATTCTGGTGGCTCCTCTTTGGCCCCGACAAATCTGGTACCCCCGCTGATACAGCAACTAAACTCTGAACGTCCCATGCAGTTGCCATTTTCCACCCACTTGCTCTCTCAAGAACAGGGGATGCTCGTCCATCCTGCTCTGCAGTCTCTTCACCTGCATGCCTGGCTCTTGCAGTCTTAGCAGAGGAGAGATTAGGTGTGTCAAGCAGGGTGACAGAAGTTCTTGTAGCGCTAAGGAAACCCACCACAAGGGCAATCTCGCCATGAAATGGAAGCATTTCTGCCTCTGGGCAGCGGCTCGTGCCCTAGATCCCCTGGATTGTCCGGTCAAGCATGTGCTAGATTATCTTCTCCACCTCTTGGACTTGGGGCTCAGCTACTTGTCCATTAAGGTACACATGTAACTGCATACCATGCACCGTATGGGGAGAGAACTCTAGCACAGCTCAATGTGTGCAAGGCATTCCTTCAAGGGTTTCTTCACATCGGACCTCCCAGGAGGGACCCGGTCCCACCTTGGGATTTGCTTTTTGTTCTTGAGAAGCTCACCCTGCCTCCCTTCGAACCAGCCGTGACCTGTGAGCTCGCTTCCTCTTGTAAGCGTTATTTTAGTTGCTGGTACCCAGCAGAAGGTTTCCAAACTTGGGCCCCTTGTGTAGGCGCTATCTTGTTTCCACAGCGACAGGGTGACCCTGCGTCTGAATCCTAAGTTTCTAGGAAGGTGGTGTCAGTACTGACTCTGAACCAGGACATCAACCTTCCGGTTTATTACCCTGGGTTTGAAAATTAGGATGAGGCCTTGTTGCATACCCTGGATGTACATAGAATCCTTCGTTATTACCTCTACCGAACCAAAGCAACGAGGAAGATGGACCAGTTGATCTTACCTCGAGTGGGAGCTCTTGCAGCAGGCTATTACAATTAGGACTAATGCCGCAGGCATTAAGACCCACCAGAAAACTTCTCAGCCAGCAGTACCCAGCAGGGACCGCCCCCAACGTCAGCTCCACCCTGACATCAGCCCTGGTACAAAAGGGGCTGACCCAGCTGCAAGTGACCATCAAACAGTGTGGTTCACGTTAAACTCGGCTACAGAGTCAAGCCATACAGAAGTGAGGGTACTGGACTTCAGGAGGGCTGACTTTGGCAAGATGGGAGTGCGCCTCAGAAAAGCACTAGCAAACAGGCTAGAAGGAGTGGTGGAGCAACAATGGGGAATGATCAGAACTGCCACCACAGAGGCAACAAGCCTTTGTGTGAAGCAAATGAACAAATCAAAACTAAAGAAAAAGCCATTTTGGGTATCAAAAGAGGTGGCTGGGAAAGTCAGGGAGAAAAAGATAGCATTCAGGAAGTATAAGGAAACACAGAAGGAGCAGGACAGAGAGCTGTACCAGTTAAGGCAGAAGGAAGCAGGGAGGGAAGTCAGAATAGCAAAGGCTCATACTGAGGAAAAATAGCCAGCTCAGTTAAGAAGGGGGATAAAACCTTTTATAGGTACATCAGAGAGCGTAGAAAAACAAAGGGAGGGATAGTGAGGCTGAATAGAATGAACGGTGGGTGGGCAGAGAGGGACGGTGAAAAGGCAGGGATACTGAACGAATATTTCTGCTCAGTATTCACAAAAGAGGAGGGGGAAGTGCCTAATCCAATTAACAGAAGCACTCTTGATAGGTGGGTCGATCCAGTCCTTTCACAGAAGAAAGGGTTCTGCAAGAACTCCTAAAACTGAAGGTGGACAAAGCAATGGGGCCTGATGGAATTCACCCCAGAATTCTAAAATAATTAAGGGGGGAACTAGTGAAACCACTGACTACTCTTTTTAACAAATAATGGGAGGATGGTGTGGTACCTAAGGACTGGAGGAAGGCGGATGTGATTCCCCTTCACAAAAGTGGGACCAAGACACAGGCAGGAAACTACAGACCTGTCAGTTTGACCTCTGTGGTAGGGAAAGTGATGGTCACTTCTGGAGGAAAGAATTGAGTACCTAGAGGTCAGTGGGGCACAGAACCCAAGGCAGCATGGGTTCACAGCGGGAAGGTCATGTCAGACAAATCTAATAGATTTCTTTGACTGGGTGACCAGTGTAGTAGACCAGGGAGGGGCTGTGGACATGGCCTACCTAGACTTTAGCAAGGCATTTGACACAGTCCCACACAAAAGATTAATAGTCAAATTAACCAGCCTGGGAGTGGGTCCCAGGGTGGTAGCCTGGGTAAAACATTGGCTGGACAACAGGACACAGAAGGTAATTGTAAATGGAGTCCACACTGAAGAAAGAGGGGTTACTAGTGGGGTACCGCAAGGTTCAGTATTGGGTCCAGTCCTTTTTAATGTCTCTATAAGTGACATTGCAGAGGGACTGAAAGGAAAAGTATGCCTCTTTGCAGAAGACACACAGATCTGCAACAGGGTTGATGCACAGGGAGGCGTGGAAAGGATGAGAAGGGACTTGGCAAGGTTGGAGGAATGGTCAGAAGTATGGCAGCTAGGATTCAATGCAGAAAAGTGCAAAATAATGCACCTGGGAAACAAGAACCCACGGGAAGATTACACAATTTGGGGGGGGGGGGGAGTTAGTAACAGCAACAGAAAAGGAAAGGGACCTGGGAATAATCATATCAGATGACCTTAAGGTTAGCAAGCAATGTGAGAAGGCAGTAGGGAGGGCTGGGGGTATACTGGGATGCATAGGGAGAAGCAACACCAGCAGAAAACAGGAAGTTGTTATCCCTCTGTACAGACAGTTGGTGAGACCCCATCTGGAGTACTGCATCCAGTTCTGGAGACCCCATCTCCGCAAGGACATAGACAGGATAGAGGTAGTCCAGAGGAGGGCAACTAAAGTGGTGCAGGGTCTGCAAGAGAAGCTGTACGAGGAGAGACTAAAGGAGCTTAACATGTATACCCTTCAGGAAAGTAGGGAGAGGGGGGACATGATGGAAACTTAAGTACCTCAGTGGAATCAACAAAGTCCAAGAGGGCAGCATCTTTCAGAAAAGAAAGCGTGCAAGAACAAGGGATACAATTTAAAGATGGGGGGTTCACGGACAATGTAAGGAAGTATTTTTTCAGAGAGAGGGTAGTGGATACATGCAACAGCCTTCCTGAGGAGGTTGTGGGGTCTAAAACTGTGGGAGAATTCAAGAATGCATGGGACAGACGTAAAGCAATTCTTGTGAGGGGTAGGAAGAAAGAGGCTGTTGGTTAACTAGGATCTGCGGCCTATCCTGTAGGCAGGGAAATGGGCAGACTAGGTGGGCTAAGCAGTCCTCATCTGCCGTCAAAGTCTGTTTCTGTGTTTCACCCCAGTTCTTTTCCCGCTGTGACCTGCGCACGTTGAAAAGTTCTTGGCTTGCCAACCACCAGCAAAAAACTTGTTTTGTTTTCGCTTTTTCTCATACTTCTTCGACGTTTTTTTTCAGTAACTGACATATGTCGTCCCTGTCGTCGGTCTCTTCATCGGGACCCCATCGCAATAAATGCAGCTGTGGCCGTCAAATTCCAGCTCAGGACGGCCACACCAAGTGTGTATTCTGCCTGGGGCCTAACCACTACACTGTGGCCTGTTCCACCTGCCAGGGCTTTACAAGTAGGACCAGGATCCGCCGCCTAAAGGCTCTCAAGGCATTCCTACTTGAACAGAAGATGGACCTGCACACCTCCGGGGAGAAGGCCAAATATTTTAGCAAGGAGAAATCCAAACGGTCCCGAGACAAGCACCGTAGTTGATCCCACCACTGGTCCAGGTCCCAGTCCCAGTCCCGTTCGTGGCCCTTCCCCAAGAAAGCCCACTATTCTCCAGGCTCTGGTGAGCACTCTAAAAGGGATTCCACAAAGAAAGTACAGACTAAAGCTGGTCCGTTGGGGGAGAAATCAGTTAAGCCAAAGGTGACACCACTCAGTCACCACTGAGACCTCAGAGGCACAAGCCATGGCCCTGCCTGCCAAGGTCCCGACGTCGCCCAATAAGGGCACGCCCCTGGAGTCCGGGGACACTCCAGCCCCCGCGTGAAGCTGCCACCTGTCCTGGTACCGACGCCGATAGAAGGGTGAAGGATCCTGACGCTGCCGTGGCAGGGACAGCACTCTACCCCCAAGTCTTCCTTCCCCTCGAGGCTCTCCAGGTGGCTCTCCTCAAGGCCGGATACTTGAGTTCCCTTTCCAGGGGCAGAGGCCTCTGTGTTTACCAAGGAGGAGCTAAAGGATCTTTTTTTTTTCCTTTTGGTGGGGTCAGGTCCAAAAGCAGCCCCCAAAGCCGGCCCTAATACTGGAGCCATCGGGTAAACCCCAGCGGATGGTGTTTCTTCACCGCAGAAGACCCCCGAGAGGCTGTTGCCTCGCCCACCCTCCAAAGGCCCATTCCCGATCTCGGTCCGCAGACAGATGCCGGCGCTCACCAAGGTCAGGTAGCCGACACTGGGTCAGGTCTCACACCAGGAGCCATTCCCGTTCTGATAGGCAGGCCCGCTCCCAACATCTGTCCTCGGACCAAAGTCAGTCACCGCTCCGTCGGTCTCGTGACCGTCAGTCCTCGGACCTACGTCGGTCGGTGAGCTACCGACGTTCGAGTGGGGCTAAGCATAGGGACAGTTACGGCTACTCGTCACCTAGTAGTCGGTCGCCCTCTTCTTCCATCTCAGGGAATCGGGGGTTCCCCAGGAGAAAAGGACCAGTCCTGCTTGCCTCCTGATGATGCGACCTTTATGGACATCATGAGGCACATTCAGGCCTCTAATGAATGAGACACAGAGGACCTGGATGCAGAACGCCATTGACTGGCCAAGTACCTGAGGCAGAAGGAGCCCAAACCTCTTGTAGTGCCTACTTTAGTGGACACCTTCCAGGATTTAACCCGGATTATCTAGGAGCGTCCAGCTTCGGTCCCGGCAGTTCCTGAAATCTAGGATAGGCTGTACAGAGCCCCGAGGGATGAACCTTTCCTGGCTGAGCACCGTCAGGTGGACTCTTCCGTGATTACGGCTGCCCACGATAAGTCAAAGCAGCCGAAGCACCTTAGCTCACAGCCTCCTGACCCTGAGTCTTGCTGTTTGGCCCAGGTGGGCAAGAAGGTCTATTCTGCCTCCACCTGCTCCATTAGGTCCTTTAATTTCCTGACGCATATGGTTCAGTACCAGAGTGTGCTCTGGGAGTGGGGACAAGAGCTAGTGAATGTCTTGACAGACTCCGAAAAGAAGACTGAGATTCTGGATGTCCTTACGTCAGGCCCTGACGTAGGCATGCATGTTTTACGTGCCTCTTATGACACTGCAGATACGGTGGCCAGAGTGTCGGCGTTGGAGATCTGTCTCTGGTGCCACGCTTGGTTGAGGGACTCAGGCTTTCACCAAGACCTGCAGTCTGGGATCCGGGACCTACCGTTCCAGGTACCATTTTGTTTGGGGAGGAGACAGTCACTTATCTCTCGTCTCCAGGAGTCGGGGAAATCCATCTTGTCTGTCCATCAGATGTACAGAGGAGACCAAGGAGGAAGCCATTTCATAAGCCCTCGGGTGCCCAAGCCCGTGGCAACCAACAGGGCCAGAGAGGTGGCTTTTGAAGGAGAGACGGCAACCAGCAGCCTGGAGGCGCTCCTTGCTGTGGCCCCAAGTCTTCCCAGGCCTCTCTGCCCACTCCCGGCTCTGCCCAATGACTCCCTCCTGACCCCGCCTCCTTTCCAGTGGAGGTTTCAGGGGAGGCAGTAGGGGGTCTCTTCTCCCTTCATCTGAAGGGGTGGAGCTCTATTACTGCGGACCAGTGGGTCCTCAATATCATAAGGAGGGGACATACGCTAGAGTTCACAGAGATTCCTCCAGACACCCCACCAAGGTCCTCAAGAGCTCCTCCTCCTCACATTCCGTTCATAGGAGAGATCCAGACCCTCTTGTGGAAAAGGGCAATTGAGGCAGTCCATCTGCAGCAACGGGGGAAAAGGTATTTTTCCCATTTCTTCCTGGTTCCAAAAAAGACACAAGACCTTCATCCCATTATGGACCTCAGCTCTTTAAACTATTATATAAAGTACAGAAGGTTCCGGGTAGTGACCCTCTTCCAGGACTGCTTACTCTACTGTATCAGGGGGACTGGCTGTGCTTCCTAGACATGCAAGATGTATATATGCACACGGTGGTCTTCCTCCTCACAGGAAGTACCTGAGGTTCCACTTCCAGGGGGAGCATTATCAGTTTCGGGTTCTCCCATTCGTCCTCTCCTCCGCTCCTCGAGTCTTCACAAAATGCCTGGCAGTAGTGGTTGTGGCTCTAAGGCACCAGGGACATTATGTCTTCCCTTAGCTGGACGATTGGCTGTTTGCGGCCCAGTCAAGGTCACACCTTCTTCAAGCTCTCTGAGATGCCTATATTGTATTCCGAGATCTGGAGATCACCCAGAACCTTCCAAAGTCTTCCCCAGAGCCCAGCTAAAGGTTCATCTTCATAGGAGCAGTCCTGAATTTGGTCCAGGGCATGGCCTTTCTACTGCCAAAGAAGGGCGATCGCTTGCAGAAGATTGCTGGATCGGTTCTAATAACCTCTCGGGTCCAGGTCAGGACCTTCCTCAGACTTCTGGGGCACATGGCTGCGGCCATTCCCATCACTCCTCTGGCCCGCCTCCATGTGAGAATCCCACAATGGATGCTCATGGTGCATTGGAGCAATGCTCGGACGACCTAGACCACATGATAAGAGTCACAGATCCAGTAAAGAGGACGCTTCTTTGGTGGATGGACCGGACAAATTTGGAAAAAGGGTCCCTTTCTGTCCAGAGCCCCCGAATCAGACTCTAACGACAGATGCCTCGGATTTGGGTTGGGGGCGCACTTGGGGGACCGTCAAACGCAGGGTACCTGGACCCCATGGAGCGCAAACTCCACATCAGTGTTTTGGAGATATGAGCGGTTCTCAATGCGCTACATGCTCATCTTCTATATCAACAAGCAAGGGGGCACTCACTCTTACCCCCTATGCAGAGAGGCGATGAGAGTCTAGTACTGGGCACTGGAGCGGCACATCTCTCTATCCGCAGTACATGTTCCAGGCGTCCTAAACGACTTGGCTGACAGCCTAAGTAGGTCTCAGTCCAAGGCGCACAAGTGGGAGCTTCTGCAATCAGTAGCGGACCAGCTCTTCGACACATGGAGTTCAGAGCTGGACCTCTTTCCGTCACCACACAGCACCAAACTGCCAGTTTTCTGCTCATGAGAGCCCGCACCTGGTGTGTTCTGGCCAGACTCGTTATCTCTTTGTTGAGCAGGGAGGATTCTTTGCGCCTTCCCTCCATTTCCTCTCATCCAGAGAGTTCTGTTGAAGTTACAGGCCAAAGGGGCTTGGACGATTCTAATCACCCCTCTGTGGCCTCGGCAGATTTGATTCCCACTACTTCAACGGTTGTCCACGGAACCACCAATCCCGCTGCCAGTATGCTCGCAGTTGCTGTCCCAGGATCACGGCTCGCTAGTCCATCCCGATCTTCGGTCTTTGCACCTTCATGCTTGGCTCCTTCGGATGTAGCAAAGTCCAGGTATGGGGTATCCCAAGAGGTGGCAGACGTACTTGTTTCAGTGAGGAAGCCCTCTACTCTCTCCACTTATGCTATGAAGTGGAAGCGTTTCTGCTTGTGGGCATCGTCTCACTGTCTGGACTCCCTTACCTGTCCGGTGAACTCAGCATTGCAGTATCTCCTCTCCTTATACCAACAAGGCTTGAGCTACTTCTTCATAAAGGTGCACATGTGGCCATTTCTGCTTATCGCACCCTTTTGGGAGACAGAACCTTAGCCCAATTGGATGTGGCCTGCACCTTTTTACGGGGGATTTTACACGAGACCTCCCATTTGGGATCCTGTCCCTCCCTGGGACCTCCTATTTGTGTTGGAGATGCTTACTCTTCCTCAGTTTGAACCTGCAGCTGACTGTGAGCTGTGTTACCTTTCCTGGAAGGTCTGTTTTTTAGTTGCCGTTACTTCAGCTCGAAGAATTTCCGAGCTCCAGGTTCTGATATGTAAAGAGACGTACTTAATTTTTCATAGGGAAAGGGTTTCCCTAAGAACGAATCCTAAGATCTTACTTCGAGAGGGTTCCTGCAGTAGGTCTTTCACATACAGGACTGCACCCCGTGGCGTCATGTTCCAGCGGCAAACTTGTAGGTAGCACTCAGCGGGGACCGCCCCCGACATCGGGCAACGTGATGTCAGCCCGGCTATAAAAGGGGCAGTCCCGTGCCCACTCTCCAGTTCTTCTCACCCCAAGAATCACTCATTATGATTAAACTAAATGCAGTCATCCTCCTGTGTTGAACTGCCCTGAGAGATGGAATTATATACAAATTATGGAACTCTCATGTGGCTCATGCCACTTTCAAACTGCTGCCTTAGCAAGTGCTGCACTCTGAGTGCTTCAGATTCTTTACTTCACCTGCCTAGTAAGGATGTCCCGGAGAGCTCTCCTTGAACTGTCTTCAGAAGTCATTATCTGTGTGGATAAGTACTCCTTTTGAGTTTTATTTCAGATTGCTGCCTTAGAAGTTTAGTTTTTAATATTTGTAGTGTAGTTTTAGCTGTTCCCTGGAACCGAGGGTTCTGCCCCCTCTGTCTACATTTCATTAGGTTTTGTTTTTTTTTAGCTTTCTATCTACAGTCGGTTCCTTTGAGCACTTTATTTTAATTAACTTTTAAGTATTTTTTTTTTTCGGTTCCGTTTTTTTTCAAGGTACCGAATAGGGAAACGAATAGCGCTCGGTTCCAGGAACTGTTAGCATTTGCTTATATTTAAAATTACGGTTTATATATATATATGTATATATATATATATATATATATATGTGTGTGTGTGTGTGTATGTATATGTGTGTGTGTGTGTGTGTATATATACATATATATATATATATATATATATTATTGTTCGGCTTACTCAATGTCAGAACCCCACTTAGATAAGCCTAAGAAACGCACAGCACCCACTGGGTTTAAATATTGTGAGTCCTATGGTCTGATAATAACAAAGACAGATAGACATTGTCTTTGTATTTTCTGTTTGGGCACCAATCATATTTTTGCCAGTTGTGAGATTTGCAAATCTTTCTGTCCAAAAACACTAAGAAAGAGGGCAAAAAAGCTAGAGGAAATGGCTTCTGCTGCTGATACTAGTGCATCTACCTCAATCCCTAAAAGGGATGGAGGCAAGGCTAAGGACATAGACAAAAGTTCTGAGAAACCTGACCAAGGTAAGACAGAGGACTGTGGAGACAGTGGCTGAGGCTGTCCCTCTTAAGAAAAAGAGCAAAGAGAAGCATGTCGCTGTGCCTCCGGCCGAGAAGGCTAAGGAGCTCCCAGCAGACAAACATAGTGTGCCCTCGGCTGAGGACATTGCTAAAGCATTACAGGTCCTACAAGCCCTGCAGTCTGCAGCCCTGGTTCCTACACTAGCTGCATTGGTTCCTCCGGTTCCTGTTTCACAGGTACCTCAAATTACTTATGGTGAGGAGGATTTTGAAGGGGAACTGATATGCCCTGAAGTTTCCCCTGAGCAGGAGTTCAAGTTCCCTCCTAGGGGCCCAGAAGAGTATTCCTCCAATTATGCTTTTGTAAAAAGCATGGTGGAAACCCTTAATCCTCCCTATTCAGGAGACTGAAGAGGAGGTGGAGGAAGCAGAATTCCTCAATATGATGGGTTTAACTTCAGCAAAACTACTTCTTTTGCCAATGCATAAGTCCTTAAAAAAGGCTGCATTGCAGATACTGCAGACCTCAACTTCTATCCCTGAGGTAGATAAACAAGCTAATAAAAAGTATCAGCTAGACAGATCGATTGCTGAATTTTTGTTTCACCATCCTAACCCAGAAGGGGTGGTTCAGGCTGCTGCCTGTAGCAAAGCCAGAATTCCA
This sequence comes from Neoceratodus forsteri, assembly GCA_016271365.2. Classification (NCBI taxonomy): domain Eukaryota; kingdom Metazoa; phylum Chordata; order Ceratodontiformes; family Ceratodontidae; genus Neoceratodus; species Neoceratodus forsteri. The sequence goes on from CM028129.1 coordinate 902,288,733, forward strand.
CTGGCTACCCACCCTCCAGATAATTACTCACAAAGGATGGATGCTATGGGGAAAAAAGGGATACACGGCTGCTTCCTTGTTAATTAGGCAAGCCAGCTACATGGCATATGGTGTACAGTACCAAAAGGCACTCTGGAACACAGTTTTAACCCTTGCTGATAAGATTCCAGGTGAAGTGGCAGTGGATCAACAAGGTCTGCACTTGATGCCACTAAATATCAATTCCATATGGCAGTGGATGCCAATGACACAGCTGCCTGGCTAATGGCATTAGCTGTCTCCCTTAGGAGATTTGCATGGGCCACCAACCTTACCGCAGATGCACAGGTCAAGGCAATGGATTTCCCTGTGGAGGATAAATCATTGTTTGGTGATAAAACCGAAGCATATATGAAAAAAGTAGAGGAATACAGGTCTGCTTTTTATAGCAGCTCGAAGGACAGACCGTCTACTCTCGATAGATCCCAGAATAGGGGAGGCAAGGGTAGGTTGTTTTTTTTTTTAATCCCAAACCCTCTTCAGACACAGGCCTCTCAGCCACAACAGCAGGCGAGAGGCTATTTCAGAGGAAGGGGCAGGAGAGCGATGAGAAGAGCGTCTACTTCTCCTCAGCCTCAGACACGACCCTCACAGAACACCTGATGGGCTGCTTCAGGTGGCATCTCCCTTTTGTGGAACGACCAATGGGCAGCAGTTTGACTCACTGCCTCCAAGGGTAGCACATTATCACCACTTCACTCAACTTTATCTCATTTCATTTCCCAAGTTGGGAACAAGAGTTTTCACACCAGTCACCCCTGCAGACAGGGTTTTTACTGGACACAGAGGTCAAACACCTTTGTTAATCAAAACACTTTAGCAGTGCCCTAAATCAAAGGGGCAGAGGGTTATATCCACATATTTCTTTGAGAACCTATTTGGATCTTAGAATGTTAAAATAAACATTTGGAAGTAAAAAGGAAAAAAAAAACAAAAAAAAAACTTTAGAATGCCATTCTGGTATTGATCATTCCCACAGGCTGGCCTCAGGCTAGTATCAATTGGCAACACTTTTTCAGCCTAGTCTCTGTTTCAAGTCCTAAAAAAAAAAAAGGAGATATATAATAATTTAATTTTTTTTCCCCTACCTGGACAACTGGTTGATAGTGGGTCAGTCCCTAGCACTTCCTGGCTCTAATATCCCTGTTTTCTCATAAACAACCAGAGGCCCCAACAAAAAACAACAGTTCAAGTACTGGAGTTTATTGGAGCAGAAGTAACACCCTAGACAAACTTGTTGCACCAGAGAAACCCAAATCAGCCAGAGAATTCCTCAGGCTACTGAGCACAAGATAGATGCCCCCAACCACAGTGACTGGTTTGCCAGGTTTCATAGAGAAACATCCAGGTTTGCCTAGGACAGTGCTAGTCACAAAGAACAGATTCTGTCTAGGATGACTCCAGCCACCCACATTCTCACATAGCTACTGCAGCAGTGGCTGGACAATCATAACCTTAGAATAGGTGTGTTTTTGTTCACAAGGTAACATTTTTTTCTGTTCTTTAGTTCTCACATCAAATGCCTCACTTTTAGACGAGAGGCACACACGTTTGATCATGCAGCAAGTAGCGCATGGTCTCCCCAAGAGTTCCTATTGCACTCCACAATTATGTACTACATAAACAAACAGATAGTAACCAGGTCAGCCCCACTGTGCACAGGAGCATGGGGGCTGTGATCAATGACATACTCTATGGGAGTATCCTAATCAGCATGCACCTGCAGAAAAAGACCATGCTTGGTCAGCTCCCTCAGCAGGATAAGTGGTTCCTGAACACTCAGATGCTTATTACAATCTTCAGGGGATGGGGCACTCCAGAGGTGGATCTTTTTTTTGCCTTGGTAGAAAATCACCAGTGCTCAATGTACTGTGCAGACCTCCTCTCAGGGTCAGATTCCTCCTGAACTGAGGGCCCTTGATTGGACGGTGGGAATTTTTTCTCTGTATGCCTTCCCTTCTTTTCCCATTGGTATTCAGGACCCTGCTGAAATTGAGATACTAATCAGCAACAATGATATTAGTTTCACTGAATTGGCCGAGACAGCACGAGTACTGCCTTCTCTTAACTCTGTCAGTAGTTCCTCCAAGTCACTTGCCTAGGAGGCACAAATTGCTGACCTCCTCTCAAGGCAGGATCCTGTATTCCAACCGCCAATCACTGAGGTTCAAAGCCTAGAATTTGACGAATTAGAAGTTGCTAACCTTAGACTGCTAGATCCAGTATTGCCTGTGCTTAAGGGTTCCAGGATACCTTTTTGCACCAAGAAAACATATTCGTCTAAATGGAAAGGGTTTCTTATATATGTGGTTTGCAGGGAAGGGTATTGACCCCTACAAGGCTGACTTGTTTTTTTGCCTAGACTGCCTTACACACTTACAGTCTCTGTTTATTTTTCTGCTGGTGTAGAGAGAGAGCCATGACCTCTCATCTGGTCTTCAGAAAATATTTAAAGACCTTCAGCCTTCGTCTCCCTCCACTGAGGAAACCAGTTCCAGTCTGGAATCTGTATTGCCACACTCATGGACAGACCATTCGAGTCTATGGAAACTATAGATTTGAAATATGTCGGTTGGAAAGCTCTGTTTCTGTTGTTTATCACTATAACCAAAAAGATCAGTGTCTTACAAGTCCTGTACACAGTTAAACACTACACCTTGTTCCACAGCTATAAGATGGTCCTCAGGAACAATAGAAATTCCTTCTTAAAGTGGTATCTCATTTTTCCATTTAAAATCAGTCTATCATCCTACCCCCTTTTTCTTTTTAGAGAACTTAGTTCTCCGGAAATAAAGCTTCACTCACTGGAGGTTAAAAGGGCACTTAGCCAATTTATTGACAAACCAAGTCTTACAGATCAAGTCAGTCACAGCTCTTCCTTGCCTATAGTGAATTAAGTAGAGGTAGGCCTTGCATAAAATATACAATTGCTCACTGGAGAGTGGTATGTATACAAGTTTGCTACGCCAAGGTGGATAGACACCCCTGGGCTTGAGGACACATTACACCAGAGTCACAGCTACTTCAATAGCAGTTTTAAGAGAAATTCCACTACTGGAAATCTGCAAAGCAGCTATATAGAGCAGTACACACCTTTACAAACCATTTCAGATGGTACATTGAACACAGAAGTGATGCTCGATTTGGTATAGCAGTGCTGCAGAACCTGCTTTTAAGATAGGTTCTCGGCCCAACCTCCAAAGGTACTGCTTGGTAGTCTGCATTTAATCATGAGTGATTCCTGGGGTTAGAAGAAAAAATTACTCACCATAGTAGTCTTGTTTCTTCAAAGGGATCGCTCATTATGATTAAAGCTCCCTCCCTACTAGAACCTATAACGTTCATTCTCCTTCCTTGCTGTAGGAAGTTTTGGCCTATAGGGCTTAGGTTAGAGACTCACCTTTGTGTTTAACTAGTTGTTTTCCTTGTGGTCTCAAGTTTCTTAGATTTATTGGTATGGGGCATTTTTGACCTGAAAGGGGCAAGAAAACTTTATTTTATGTTATTTTATTAGGATGTCAGTTGTTAATTAGTGGGTCTTCTACCCAATTAGGCTACGTAAGAATCAGAAGCACTGAGCGCAGCAGTTTGAAAGTGGCATGAACTACATGAGAGTTCCATAATTTGCATATAATTCCATCTCTCTGGGCAGTTCAGCACAGGAGGTTGACTGCATTTAGTTTAATCATAATGAGTGATCCCTTTGAAGAAACAAGATTACTATGGTGAGTAATTTTTTCTTTCCTGCCGTCGCCTCAGTTTGGCCATGAGTTAGAACAACGATCTAACACCCACACGTCAGTTGAAGTTTTCTTCGCCTCAGTAATCATTTTCAGAGACTGATGTCGTCTCGACCAAAGAAGTTCTCTAAGTGCAGAGCACAAATCCTGCACGGGGGCGACCATTCCCGCTGCCTCTTGTGCCTAGGCCGAAAGCACAACTCTGAGGAGTGCACTGTTGCCAGGCCTTCAACCAGGCAACTAGTACCAGGCACAAGCGGACCCTCGAGGCCCACCTCCTTACTAGACGACTGGCATCGATGGAAAAGGAGCTCCAGGAGTTGAGGGGAAAGGTCGTTGTCGCCAGCTCCAAGGAAAAAGAAGAATAAGGAGAAGCTCCGGGACTGGAGTCTGTCGCCACGTGGGAGGCCTCCAAAAACTGTGAGTACTACTTCTGGTACCCCGTCTGCCTCTTTGGGCCGGGCACCTTCTCCACCTCCTGCCAAGGGGAGCGGGCAGCTGGGGGTTGCCTCTCTCGAGGTCTCTGTTCAGTCTCCTTTCAGCTTGGCCGATAAGTCACACCTTGACTCTGTTGACTGGCGCACGGCCCCTACCAATAAGCCTAGTGGCAGTCTCCTGACCTCCTGTAGCCCAGTTAGGTCTGATCAGTCGGATGGTGGACCCTCCGTCACCCGCCTGGACCCCTCCACTCTCCCGTCAGGCTCCAGTTTGACCCCCAATGTCAGACAGAGTGAATCATCATCCCACCGGCTTCTTTGACCCAGGGATTCGCCACCCGATCATGTTTCCTCCCTTCCGTTAGGGTCGCTTTTTGACCTTTTGTTGGGGTCCCTCCTGGAACTACCCCCTTTGCCAGGTCTTTTGCCGCCTCCGGACAGGAGTCCGTCGCCATCTGGAGATCTGTCCATGGAGCCTCCTCCCTCAGGACCTTAGGAGGCCCTTCCGGATCCCGCACCACCTAGTGGCCCTTTGGCACCTCCCCCGGTAGGTCCAGATCCTTCAGGCGGTTTCCCGGGGCCAGACCCCCATGTTTTGCCGCCGGGCAGCCCGCCATCGGCTCCTCAGTACCCAACGCCAGGTCAAGTGTCTCCGACGCCAGATATCAGACACTGGGATATCCTGGGTACTCTTATTATTCTCCAGGATTGCAAGGTTATCAGTATCCTACATGGCAATACCTGCAGTACTCAAGCTACCCGGGCTTCCAGCTTCTCCTCCACCTCCGGTGCCAGACCACAAGTTGGCTCCTTCATGGTGGCAGGATGCCAGAACCCAGCTCTTCATGGAGATTAGGCAGTCCATGGGGGACATTCCCCTGCCTGGGCCCACCGCCTCCCTCCGGACAGGCATCAGGTAATCTAAATGTAGGATCATCTGGGGTAGACCCTTCCATCCCCAGCGGTTCTGAGACCTCTGACATGGACTCTGATTCCGAGCCTACGGACCCTCTGTCCCCTGTTGAGGTACCTCCCAAGGAGTCCCCAAAATCTACTCCTGAGGATCCTTCCTTTGGGGACCTCTTACGTACCTTTCAGGCAGCAGGAGGCTTGCCTTCTAAAAAGGTGGATCCCCAGCTTAAGAGACTGGCGGAAAACCTTGATGTAGCCACCACAGATCCCCTCCCCATCCCCCCTTGGATGGGCCCTCACGAGGATCTGGTGACCACGGTATGGCAGCAGCCGTCGTCTATCCCTGCGGTCTCCAAAAAGGCAGATCGTACCTATTATCCCCCGGAAGGGATTCAACACCTCACCACTCATCCTAAGGCTGACTCTGTGGTTATCACTGCCGCTTATGACTGATCAGTGCAACCAAAACATTTGAGCTCCTCGCCTACTGACAAGGACTCTCAGCAGTTGGACCAGTTTGGCCGGAAGATTTATTCCTCTTCCTCTTGTGCCATATGGTCCCTCAACTATGTCTCGCACATGATTGCATTCCAGAAGGCATCTCTCTTCGAGCTGGAAAGGGACATTCAGGAGGTCCAGGATGAGGCTGTCTGGAAAAAGTTACTGGACAAGGTCAGAATGTGTAAGTCCTCTTGCCGTCATGCTTTGTGTGCAACGTATAACTCAGTGGCTAGAGCGGCTACCATGGGGATCTGCCTCTGCCACATTTCTTGGCTCAGGATAGCAGGTTTGGCACAAGACGTCCAGTCCTCCCTTTTTAGGAGTTCCATCCTTTTTGGCGGTGACACCAAAGATATTATTACCGGGCTGCAGGAGAGCGAACGCTCCCTTCGGGATGTGCGCTCAGTGTACCGGACGGAGCATAAAAGGCAGCCTTTTCGTCACCAAAGGAGATGGAATAAAAACCAGGGTAAACGTCAGGGCAAACGACGAGCCCCTGGTTTAGGAGCCCAAACTCCCCAGGCCAAGTTCCCCATGCCGGCCTCCGGTGCAAAAGCTCTCTTCCCGTCGGCGTCCTGACTCCTTTCCCCTCCTTCTGCTACCTCCACTAGCCAAGGAGGAACCGGTGGGAGGGAGACTTGGCCTCCACCTGGAGGGGTGGAGGTTCATCACTGCAGAATCTTGGGTGTTACAACTCATCCAGCGAGGTCACTCGATAACGTTTTCCGAGATTCCCATCCCTCATCCTCCGAAACGTTCTTTTTACCCATGGGATCAGATCTCAGTAGTCTCCCAGGAAATTCACGCCCGTCTATTAAGAGGCCATAGAACCCATCCCTCAAAACCAGCTAGGAAGGAGATTCTACTCCCACTTCTTCCTAGTTCCAAAGAAGACAGGCAGTCTGAGACTGATCCTGGACCTCAGCACGCTCAGCCTCTTTGTCGAGTACAAGAGGTTTCGCATGTTGACCCTTTAGGGGCTTCTTCCCCTACTCCAGACAAATTGTTAGCTATGCTCCCTGGATATGCAGGATGCCTACCTGCACATCCCTGTTCTCCCAACCCACCACCGCTTTCTCAGTTTTACTTTTCTGGAGAACCATTTTCATTTCCAAGCACTCCTCTTTGGCTTTTCCTCAGCCCCTCAGTTGTTCACGAAGTGTTTAGCAGTGGTTGAGGCTTTTCTTCGCCACCAGAGCATTTACATTTTCCCATACCTGGACGACTGGCTCCTCGCAGCACCCTCTCCATACAGCCTGAAAGAGTCTCTCTCTTTCATTTTGAGCTTGTTTACTCTTCTGAGTGTCACGGTCAGTCTGCCCAAATCCCAGCTAGTACCATCTCAACAGCTCTAATTTATTGGAGCAGTACTAGACACAATTCAGAGCAAGGCTTTTCTGCCATCAGATTGAGCCAAGACTCTAGTTGCTCGAGCCACTCTCATGACCCAGGCTCGGTGGATCCCAGCACATGCCATGGTTCATCTCTTGGGACTGATGGCAGCGGCCATTTCCACAGTGCCCCGGCCAGACTTCACATGAGGGTCAACCAATGTCTCTCTGAGTCCAATGGGATCAGAGGACGGATGACATGAACCAGAAAGTCATGATCTCCAACAGCCTACAGAGCGATCTTCGCTGGTGGCAAGATCTCTCCAATCATTCAAGGAGAGCCCCTTTCCATTCCCATGTCCCAACCCAAATCCTAACCACGGACGTCTAAGACTTGGGCTGGGGAGCCCATCTGGTGATGCACAAGACACAGTGGAGACCAGGGTGGTTCTGTATGCCCTCCAGGTGTTCTAGTCACTTCTGGTATCGGGATCACTTCTTGTCCAGACGGATAACATGTCCACTGTCTGATACATCAACAAACAGGGAGGAACTTGCTCGTACCCTCTCTGCAGAAAAAGCAATGGTGGCTGGTACTGGGCAATTCAGCACAGCCTTTTCTTGGCAGCAATCCATGTTCCAGGCATAAACAGTGTTCTGGCGGACAGTCTCAGCCTATCACTAGCCAGGGCTCACGAGTGGGAGCTAAAGCTAGAGGTGGCCGGAGACCACTTTCTCTGATGGGGTCATCCAGAGATAGATCTGTTCGCCTCCCCATTCAACACAAAGCTACCCAGCTTTTACTCGCTCGTTTCCGGGCATGGTACTTTTTGACGAGGCGCACTGTCTCTCTCTTGGACAGGGAGGTTTCTTTACACTTTTCCTCCCTTTTCTCTCATTCAGAAGGTTCTAGTGAAACTTCAGGAGGAAGGAGCACATTTGATTCTAATTGATCCTCTCTGGCAACGCCAGATTTGGTATCCTCTTTTGCAGCAACTGGCATTGGAACCTCCAGTTCCAGTACCGTTATCCCACGACCTTCTGACTCAGGAGCAAGGCACCCTGGTGCACCCGGGCCTTTAGTCTCTCCACCTTCATGAGAGGCACCTGTGGACATAGCAGTTTCCCACTATGGTGCATCTTCACAGGTTGCACATATTTTAGTCGAAGCCGGAAAGCTTTCTACCAGATCCACTTGCGCCATGAAGTGGAAAAGATTCTTGATCTGGGCCATAGCAAGATGCTGGGATCCCTTTTCATGCTCGGTGGCCCAGGTGTTAGAGTACCTCGCACATTTATCAGAGACCGGCCTTAGTTACTCTTCCGTTAAGGTTCATCTCTCTGAAGTCTCGGCCTGCCACCTCCCGGTGGAGGGCAAAACCTTAGCTCAACTGGAGGTTGCCAAAACTTTTCTGAAAGGCATGCTCCACCTGAAGCCTCCGATCCAGAATCCCTGTCCCCCTAGGACCTGAATTTTATGCTGGAAAAGCTGACCTTACCTCCTTTTGAACCAGCTTCTAGCTGCGACATGCGCTTCCTTTTCTGGAAGACTTTGTTTCTCGTCGCAGTCACTTCCACCAGAAGGGTTTCCGAACTTCAGGCATTCGTCTCTAAGGAACCCTATTTAATTTTTCATAGGGACAGAGTAGTCCTTCAGACTAACCCTTCATTTCTCCCCAAGGTAGTTTCAGAAACCACTCTTAATCAGAGTGTAGAACTGCCTGTTTACTATCCCAGCATTCTTACGAGGAATAACTGTTGCGCGCTTTGGATGTGCACAGGATACTGAGATACTACACAAACTGGACTAAAGAGGTTTGTAAATCCAGTCAGCTCTTTGTAACCTTTGCTCCCTAGTGCGAGGGCAAGGTTATTTCCAAACTGACCATTTCTAGATGGTTAGCTAACTGCATCCACTTCACTTACCAAAAACACGAGAAGTCCCTTCCTGGGGCAGTTAAAGGTCACTCCACTAGGAATGTTGCAACTTCTGCTGTCATTTTCAGGAATGTGTCTACTGCAGAAATCTGTGCAGCAGCCACGTGGTCATCTGTTCACACCTTCACTAAGTATTACAGTCTGGACATTGCCTCTAGGCGCAGAACTGGCTTTGGCCTTGCAGTTTTACAGGGCCTCCTGTCGTAATTTCCTGTTGGCGACTTCTCTTCCTCCCTTATTATACCTCCATAGTATTTCTTTTTGGACTGCTTGGTATTTAGTCCTATATGTGAAGACCTACTGCAGGAATCCTCTCGAAGTAAGATACTGCAGTTATGTAAGAACTTACTGTAACAGTAGATCTTAGAGAGAGGTTCTTGCAGTAGGTCTAGTTTCTCACCCAACTTCCCCGTACTCCTGGAATGTTTCCTTCATTTTCATCCTGCCTAGCCCTTGGGTCTAGAGAGGAAGCATGGTCCTGGGAATTTTTCACTCTTGCCTTATCTACTTACCTTTCTCTAGGTCTCTGGTGGCTAAGAACTGGAGAGTGGGCGCGGGACCGTCCCTTTTATAACTGGGCTGACATCACATCGCCTGACGGGGGTGGTCTCCGCTGATGATTGCTATCTACAGGTTTGCCATTGGAACCTGATGCCAGGGGGCGCAGTCCTCTATGTGAAGACCTACTGCAGGAACCTCTCTCGAAGATCTACTGTTACGGTCAGTTCTTATGTAACTGCAGTTTCCTTCCTAAAATGGTCTCGGAATTTACCCTCAACCAGTCAGTTGGCCTTCCAGTTTGTCTTCTCCCTCTAATACAGGAGAAGCTCTCCTTCACACTCTGGATGTCCACAGGGTGCTGAGGCATTACCTTAAGCATTCGGCTACTCACCGTAAATCGGAGCAACTGTTTGTGGCATTTGTGCCACAGCACTTGGGTAAACCGGTGTCCAAGCAGACCATCTCGAAGTGGTTTGTCCACTGCATTACATTTTGCTTTGAGAAGCCCAGTAAACCCTTTCCAGGACCGGTTAGGGGTCACTCCACCAGAGGAGTGTCTGCTTCCTTTGCCGCTCTGCGGAATGTCTCCATTAGGGACATATGCGTGGCTGCTACCTGGAAATCTGTGCACACTTTCGTGAAGCACTGTAGCTTGGACATTGCATCCAGACCGTGTGCCGGCTTCGGCCTGGCAGTCCTTCAGGAAATCTTGTCTTGACTTGCTGTTTCCAGCTAATTATCTTCCACCTCCTGGGATTCGGCACCTCCTTGGCGCGGGACTGCTTGGGATTCAGTCCTAATTGTAATAGTCCGCTGCAAGAGCTCTCACTCGAAGTAAGATAGTACAGTTAGGTAAGAACTTACCGTAACAGTAGATCTTGGAGAGGAGCTCTTGCAGCAGGCGTTGCTTTCCCGCCCTCCATCCCCCGAATGAGGTGTACATATCGTCATCTTTATGCTTCGTCCCATTCTCTTGTCAGGGCCCCTTCGCAGGTCCCCCTTTTGTACCGGGGCTGACGTCGGGGTGGAGTCGATGTTAGGGGGGCGGTCCCTGCTGGGTACTGCTGGCTGAGAAGTTTTCCAGTGGGTCCTAATGCCTGCAGCGTTAGTCCTAATTGTAATAGCCTGCTGCAGGAGTGCCTCTCGAAAATCTACTGTTCAAACAACATGAAGTCTTGCTATATTATAACATATGCAGTGAGTCCCAACCTTCGAACTGCTCCGGAGGTGAAAGAGTTAACTTTCCATGCCAGGCATGGAACGCTGAGCTCGAGCTCGGTTGAAACTCTGTTGTTCTTCAAACTCAAACCGTCAGATTCTTTACTCCGCCTCACTGAACAGTTGCTCCGGAGATTTCTTCTTCTGCTCGGTTCATTTTGTCGGTTAAAGTATTGTTTTCCTCGGTTTTCGACTGAATTTAAACCGCAACCGGTCGGTTCAGACTCTGTCTGTGGTATTGTGTGTACTAGATAGGTTTTACATTAATTTCTATTCTGTGTGGAACTTGTAAACGGTTTATCAGTTCGGTTTGAACCGATCAGGTTGTTTAAAATATATTAATCTGTCATTTAGAGTGTGGTTACCGGTTCTTATCGGTTCTAATAAAAACGGATTTTATTACGGTTTTTTCCACGACCCATGACACGGTTGGGAACCGATAAGAGGGTCTTATCTGACGGATTGCCATAAACGGGTAAGTTTGGTTAGGCTGGCACTGTGTCTGAGAAACCCAAAAGAAAAACCGGGCCCACTGGGTTTCAACACTGCAGTGTCTGTGGGGAAGTCTTTGCCAAGGCTGACCCCCACACCACCTGTGTTTATTGTCTGGGGTTTGACCACCTCAATGCAGACTGCCAGATTTGTAAAAATTTTCCTGCAGCTACCCTGGAAAAGAGAGTTGGTAGGCTCAGGGAAAGGGAGGCCAAAAAGTCCGCTGAACCGGATGGCCAGCCCGGTTCGGTTCCAACCGAACCAGAGGGAGTGCCCTCTGACCAGGGCGAGACTTCCTCGGGCAAAAGGAGATCCGACTCTGAGGAGTCGGTTCCAGCATAAAGGACTAGGAAATCAGCTGGTGTGGAGCCAAAACTTTCCTCTCCAACCGCTGAAGAAATAGCCAAAGCGATTAAAATTGTCGGTTCCAACCAACTGGCACCATCAGGTAAGCGTACGGTTCGGCCGGTTCCACCGGTTCAAGAGTATGATTTAGAGGAATATTATGAACCGGAGGAGGGGGAAGAGGAGTATGAGGAGAGTGAATGTGGATTTGAAAGTCTGGATGTGCCCATTGACCCAGACATCTCCCCAGACAGACCTTCAGGAGTGTCTCCTCCTAGGCTTTCTGAGTCCCCTTCTCATTTTATGTTTTATAAAAAAGTGGCTGAAACCCTCCAGCTCCCTATGGTGGAAGCTGTGGATGATCAAGAGGAGCCTGACTATGTGGAAATGATGGATATCCCAGAGTCTAGGAGACTGTCTATTACTTTGCATAAATCTTTTGGGAAACAGACAGTTAAAATTTTAAAAACTCCTGACACTATACCTCTTGTGGATAAAAGAATGGACAAGAGGTACACAGTGTCAGGCTCTGATACGGAGTTCCTCAACACAACAATGCAGCCATGTTGGGGTAGTGCAGGCTGCAGCCTGTGACAAGATAAATATTCCCTTGGCTTCACACCCCCCTGACAAGGACTCCAGGAGGATTGATGCCATGGCAAAGAAACAGTACATGGCAGCATCCTTGGGACTCAGACAGGCAAATTATATGGAAATCCAGATGGGATACTGTTATGGCTCTAGCAAAATAGGTCCCTGGCCAGCTTGCCAAGTAGCTGGAGCAGGTGGCTGCTGATGGTATTGAGGCATCCAAGGTGCAGTTCCATGCTGCAGTGGACTCGAATGATGTGTCATCAAGAGTCATGGCTACATCTGTGGCACTTTGCAGAATGGCTTGGCTCAGATGTACTAGCCTGTCACAGGATACCCAGACTAAGGCCATGGATTTCCCTGTTGTGGGTAATTCTTTGTTTGGGGAGCAGACAGAGAATTACATGAAGAAAATGGATGAGTATAGGACCACCTATAGGAGTGCACAGGCCAAGGAAAGGTAGGCCACTCCTCAATGGCAGCTTTCCAGGGGCAGGGGCAGGCCTTTTCATAGGCCTTTTTACCAAGCCCAGGCCTCCTCTTCTGCTTACGCCCAGAGGGGGTTCTTTAGAGGGAGAGGCAGACGGGGTACAAGCAGGCCTGCTTCCACCCCTCAGCCCAAAGCCCCTGCCAAGCAGGCACCCTGATGGGGTTGCCAGGGCCGATTCTCAGCTACCTGTAGTGGGCAGGCTGGCTTACTTTGTCCAGGACTGGAAGTCTCTGACATCAGACAAGTGGGTCCTGGAAGTAGTAAGCCAGGGACTGGTTCTCAGCTTCAAAAAATTTCCAAAGATGAGAACCAGATCCTTTCCACCTGCAAATCCACCAGAGGCACTTGCCCTAGAGGCAGAGGTCTCTTCCCTCCTGGCTCTCAGAGCTGGGGAAAGGGTTCCACCCCTACACCAGGGCAAAGGATTGTACTCCAGGTACTTCCTTACCCCAAAAAAGACAGGAGAATGGCAGCCCATCCTGGATCTCAGATATTTAAACAAGCGCCTTTTAAAACCAAAATTCAAAATGGTGACTCTGGGAATTATTCTACCCTCTCTAAGGCCAGGGGACTGGCTAGCGTCCCTGGACCTCAAGGATGCCTACTTCCATATTCTCATCAGAAACTCCCATCGAAAGTACCTCAGGTTCGAGCTGCCCTCAGGCCATTACCAGTTCAGAGCAATGCCCTTTGGCCTCACCTCTACTCCAAGGGTATTCACAAAATGCCTGGCAGTAGCAGTTGCTTCCCTAAGAAGGCAAAAAATTGCCATCTTCCCTTACCTGGACGACTGGCTCATAGTAGGCCAGTCTCCAGACCAAGTCAAGTTACATCTACAGATAACTCAGCAACTGCTCACCTTTCTAGGTTTCCTTCTGAATCTTTCAAAGTCAGTTCTAGAGCCTGTTCAGCTCCTCACCTTCATAGGCGCAGAGCTGAACACAGAGAAAGTCAGAGCCTTCCTTCCTTTGTACAGGGCAAGGACCCTGGTCTCTCTGGCCTCCTCATTCACCCTGCAGGTCTCTCGACCAGCAAGGCATTTTCTACAGCTCCTGGGGCACATGGCTGCTTCTACAGCAGTAGTGCAGGGAGCAAGATTTCAGATGAGGGACATCCAGTTCCATTTGAGAGCCTTTTGGTCTCAAAGGAAAGACCCTCTAACCAAATTGATCCAGTAACTCCGAACCCTGATCCAAGCCCTACAGTGGTGGCAGGATCAGAGCAATCTGAGACAAGGGTTCCCTTTGTCACTCAGTCTCACTCCTTAATCCTTACTACAGATGCATCCCTCTTGGGGTGGGAGCTCACATGGCCACCTCACTACCCAGGGATTGTGGTCCCCTCAGGAATCTCTGCTCCACATCAATCTGTTGGAACTCAAAGCAGTTTTTCTAGCACTTCAAGTTTTTTCCAAATCTGTTCAGAACAAAGTTGTACAGGTCAGAACAGACACCACCACCACAATGTGGTACATCAACAAGCAAGGAGGCACTCGGACTACGGCCTTGTGCACCGAAGCAATGAAGTTGTGGTCTCTGGCTTACTCCCTGAACACCTCCCTTATGGCAGTTCACCTCCCAGGCAAGGACAATGTCCTGGCAGATGCTCTCAGCAGGATTTCCCAGGGCCATCACGAATGGTCACTGGACCCCCTGGTCCTGGAGATATTTGCCAGATGGGGCACCCCGCAGATGGATCTTTTTGCAGCTCCAGACAATCACCAACTTCCCCTTTTTTGCTGCAGGCCCCCAGTATTGGGCTCAGTCCCTCTGGATGCCTTAGTTCTCAATTGGGAAGGGAAGTTTCTCTATGCTTTTCCTCCCTTCCCTCTCCTGTTCAAAGTGTTAGTCAAAATCAGATCTCAATCCTGCAAGATGATCCTGATTGCCCCAGATTGGGCCAGACAACCCTCGTATCCACTCCTACTGTCCTTAGCAGTCCATCTTCCCCTGTGTCTTCCCAGGAATTGCAACCTGTTAACGTGTGCTCGGGATGGTTTAGTACCCGAACCTCAAATCTCTCAATCTCAAGGCCTGGCTCTTGAAGAGTTAGAGTTTGCTGATCTACACCTCTCCCAAGGTGTAATGGATATATTGAAGGCTTCTAGGAAACCTTCCACCAGGGCTACCTATAATTCCAAATGGAAGAGGTTTTCCATATGGTGCTCTGGGAAGCATAATTCCCCAGAATCTGCTGATTTACCCACAGTCCTGGATTATATTGTCCATTTAAATACCTTTGGGCTGAGACCAGCTACCCTAAAAGTACATTTGGCAGCTGTGTCTGCTTTTATTTCAGCAGGTAAACCCTCTTCTCTTTCGGCTCATCCTGTATTCTCCAAGTTTTTTAAGGGATTGCTTCACACCAACCCTCCATTCAGGGACCCTGCCCTTGCCTGGGATCTTAATGTTTGCATTGCTCAGCTTATGCAACCTCCCTTTGAGCCCTTGTCTTCAGCAGAGCTTAAGTACTTGACTTGGAAGACTGTGTTTCTGGTAGCCATCACTTTGCCAGGACGATAAGTGAATTACAAGCTTTGTCAATGGAGCCTGATTTTATCTCCTTTCATAGAGATAAGGTGGTCCTCAGGACTAACAGGAAGTTCTTGCCTAAGGTGGTTTCAGATTTCCACCTTAACCAATCTATATCTCTTCCAGTGTACTTCACTGACCATTCCTCCTCTGGCGAGGAGGCTGCACAACTAGATGTGAAGAGGGCCCTGAGTTCCTACATAGGCGTACTAAGGGTCACAGGTTTGACTCCCTCCAACTGTTCCTCACTTATGGTGAGGTTGGTAAAGGGAAACCTGCCACTAAAAGATCCATTGCTAGGTGGATTGTCTCTTGTATCCAATTCTGTTATGAAAAGCTGGGTAAGGTTCCTCCCTCAGGCCTGAGGGCTCACTCTACCAGAGGTACAGCTGCTTCCCTGACTGCTGCCAGGGACATCCCTATTCTAGAGATATGTCAAGCAGCTACCTGGAAAACAGTTCACACTTTTACCAAGCATTAGTCCCTGGACATCCAGGCTAGAAGTGATGCTCGGTTTGGCACAGCTGTGCTTCAGAGCCTATTTCCTAAGTAGGTTCTGTCCCTCCTCCATGGAGGTACTGCTGTGTAGTCTGCATATGTCATAATATAGCAAGACTTCATGTTGTTTGAAGAAAAAATTACTCACCTGAGTAATGTTGTTTCTTCTAATGGAGTCTTGCTATATTATGACCTCCTCCTGCCCCTCTCAGAACGCCTGTTTTTGGATGTGGGTGGGCACTGCAGTGTTGGCACTTAGTAGATGCCCACCTTGTTGCTTTCAATCTCTTTTTGGGGTAACTTGAGTGTTTTTCATTTTTGGGTCTCCTGACTTGAGTCTTTGTTTTGGGACCAAAAATGTGTTCTTATGTTTAGTAGCCAGTTGGTTAGTGTAGGTTTACAGCTTCACACAGGACCTCAGTGAGTTTAGCTCGTAAAGATCTGACGGTTTGAGTTTGAAGAACAACAGACAGAGTTTCAACCGAGCTCGAGCTCAGCGTTCCATGCCTGGCATGGAAAGTTAACTCTTTCACCTCCGGAGCAGTTCGAAGGTTGGGACTCACTGCATATGTCATAATATAGCAAGACTCCATTAGAAGAAACAACATTACCAAGGTGAGTAATTTTTTCTTATGGTAAGTTCTTACGTAACTGTACTTTCATCTCCTTCACACAAAGGATGACTGGGGCCCCTGTATGCAAGCAGTCACTAACCTGTTGGTTGGTGCACTGCATATCATTTTGTTACCAGCACCATGGTAAACCCCTGCCGGGACCCATCAAGGGTCACTCCACCAGGGCCGTAGCTACCTCATTTGCCTCTTTGAGGAATGTTTCCTTGGCAGCTATCTGCGGTGCTGCAACCTGGAGCACAGTCCATACTTTCATCAGGCATTACAGCCTAGACATTACTTCTAGGAGGAGAGCAGGTTTTGGACTGGCCATCCTGCAGGGCTTACTCTCTTGAAGTTTTTTCAGTCAGTGTGTTTTCCTTCTCCCCCTCCCGTCACACCTGGGCCTATTCTTGGGTACTGCTTGGGACTCAGTCCTAATGGTAATACCTGCTGCAAGAGCTCCCCCTCTACGTCAGATAGTACAGTTACGTAAGATCTTACCGTCACAGTAGGTCTTCGAGAGGAGCTCTTGCAGCAGGGGACTTTCCCACCCTCCATCCCCCAGGTTTCTATTTCTACCCTTTTTAGGGTTGGGGAGATCCTGCCCGGTTCTCCAGTCTTTTCAGCTGGGTCTCCGGCGGGAGAACTGAGATGGCGCCAGGGGACTTCCCTCTTTATATCACGTCTGACATCAGGTGAAGCCGACGGGGGTGGGGCAGTCCCCCACTACAGACTGCTAGCTACAAGATTTCCGTGGGGTCCTAATGCCTGGCGGCATTAGTCCTAATGTTATTACCTGCTGCAAGAGCTTCTCTTGAAGATCTACTGTTACGGTAAGTTCTTGCGTAACTGCATTTTTTTGCTCCCAAGGTAGTTTCTGATTTTCACCTTAATCAGTCTGTCACTCTACCTGTGTTCTTCACAGACCATTTCAGCTCAGGCGAACGCAGGCTGCCCAATCTGGATGTAGAGAGGGCCATCATCTATTACATGAACAGGATTAAGGAACACAGACAGGGTTGTTCCCAGCTGTTCCTTACCTAGAGGGAAGTAGATGAGGGCAAGCCAGCCACAAAAAGGACCATAGCCAGATGGATTGTGGCTTGCATTCAGTTCTTCTACGGCAGACTAGGGAAGGACCCCACTTCGGGTCTGAGGGCCCATTCCACTAGAGGTACTGCTGCCTCAGTAGCAGCAGCCAGAGATATATCCTCTTGCTGGCTATATGCAAAGCAGCCACCTGGAAGACCGTTAACACATTCACTAAGCACTACTGCCTGGATACTCAGGCCAGGAGTGATGCCAAGTTCGGCACAACAGTGTTTCGGAGCCTATTTCCCAAGTAGGTACTGTGCCCACCTCCAGTGGTAGTCTGCATTTGTCAGAAAACATAAAGACTTCATGTTGTGTGAAGAAGAAATTACTTACCATAGTAATATTGTTTCTTGTAATGGAGTCTTGCTGTACTCTGACCTCCCGCCCAGCCTCCGCTACAGGACCTGGGGGAGTCTGTTCTAAGTTTTCTGTGAATTCTTCTCCCACCAGTGGGTAGTTTTTTCCCTGGGCATCAGTGTCTTGAGTCTTCTCAATGCCCAGTTTACTTGTTGTGTAGCCCCTGGTTAATAGTTTTAAAGTTTTTGCTATTATTAACTTCGTAAGAATCTGAACAGTTACTAGAATGTACTGTGGATAGTAGTTTGAAAACTGAGCTCTACGTTCTGTGCATTTGCATTGAGTTTCTCTTTGTTCTCTGGGGCAGCTGAACAGGTCGGTCATACTGCATTTGTCAGAATACAGCAAGACTCCATTAGAAGAAACAATATTACTGTGGTAAGTAATTTTTTCTTCTGTATGCTTTACAAGCCTTCCAGATGTACTGAGCCCTCTGCTAGTGCAGACTGACAACATCAGTGTTGTACACTACATCAACAAAAGGGGGGGCATCGCACCCTTGATGTCGGGCAGCGCTGATGGTCTGTTCCTGGGCTGTAGAATACAGTCAGTCACTGTCTGATCTCCATGTTCCAGGTGTCTAAAACGTCCTGGTGGACGAGCTTAGCCGGTTGCAATCTCTGATGCACAAGTGGGAGCATCTGACTTCGGTCATAGAAGACCTGTCAACAGATGGGGTCATCCAGGGTTGGACCTTTTTATAGCCCCACTCAACGCAGCACTGCTGCTTCTCTGCTGGCTCGCTCCAGGACTTGGAGCTTTCTGCTGAGACGCATTGTCCCTCTCTTGGAAAGGGGGGTGGTTCTTTATGCCATCCTTGCCTTCCTCTGTTTCAGAGAGTTCTAATCAAGCTCCATTTGGGTGGGGCCTCTGTGATCCTTCTTGCCCCCTCCTGGCCTTGGCAGATCTGGTTCCCCTTGCTACAGCATCTGGCGGTAGACCTCTTGTACTCCTGCCTCTGTGAGAAGGCTTTCTCTCCCAGGACCAAGGCATCTTGGTCCATCTGGACCTCTAGTCTCTGCACCTCCATGCGAGGCTTTGGAGGATGTAGCCATAGCCAGATAGAGGGTTTCCCAACAACAGGTTGCTGATGTCCTGGTGGTTATCAGGAAGCCCTTACCAGGGCTGCTTACTCCTTGTTGTGGAAGTGCTTTGCTTTGTGTGTGGCTTCCCATTGGTTGGATCCTTTCACTTGTCCAGTATGTCAGATTCTGGGGTATTTGCTGTCTTGGTCAGATTCTGACATGCAGTCCTTTTCTGCTGAGGTGCACTGGTTTGCCATCTTGGCTTCCCATGTGTTTGTTGAAGCCGTATGGTGGCACAACTGGAGGTGTCCCGTACATGTTGGAGAGGCTCTTTCCATCTAAAGTCTCCAGTCCGCACTTCATTCCCACTTTGGGATCTGACTTTTAGCATGGAGGAAACTGCCTTTGCCTCCAGTTGAGCAGGCTGTGTCATGCAAGGTATGCTTTCTGTTGTGGAAAGCATTATTTTTAGTTGCTCTTTTTTCTGCTTTGAGTTCTGAGCTTCAGGCTTTTGTGTGTGTGTGTGTGTGCGCCTTCTTGTTTGATTTTCCACTAAGTCAGGATATCTTTGCGTACACATCATACTTTTCTTTCTGAGGTGGTGTCTTCAGTTTCCCTTAATTCAGACCATCCACTTACCTGTTCTCCTGAGCATGCCAATCCAGAGGAAGCATGGCTTCATACTTGTTATGTGCATAGACTTTTTTGTTCCTATACACATCATACATAGGGCTGAAGGAGGTCCTCTCAGCTGTTTGTCTTTCGCCCCTGGGGTAGAGGGCATATCACTTTCTCAAGCGGTGCCTGTCCTAATGATTTTCCACCTGTATTGTCTTCTGTTATAGGAAGTAAAGTAAGGAACTTCTTGGGGGTGTAGTCATTCCACCAGAGGCATGGCGACTTTGTTGCCTGCTTCTGGCTTGTGTCAGCTGCCGAAATCAGTGCCGCTGCCACTTGGGAGTTCTATCCACACCTTCTCTAGACAATTCCATCTGGACATTGCCTCTAGGAGAGGGTCCGGCTTCGACCTGGCTGTGCTTCCAGGCCTCCTATCCAAGGCCTAGGGCCACCAGCCATTCAGACTGTTTTGCTGTCTAACTGCTTGGGACTCGTTCCATAGGTGTGACCTGCTGCAAGAGATGATATTGAAGACAGCAGAACAGTTATGTAAGAACTTACCATAAAATAGATCTTTGAGAGAATCTCATGCTGCCCCTCCCCCAGTCCCCCTTCTCTGTCTGATTTCTGTTCTCTTACTCCAGGACAGTTGCCATCTTCCCATTTCACCTTCTCTGTGATGGGAACCTCCTGCTCCCCTTGGTTCCCCAACTGGATTTCCTCTATTAGGGGTTTCCGACAGGGAAGAAGAACTGAGGTGGTACGGGGCCGCCCATGCTGATATAGGAGGAGTGATGTCAGCATGGGCAGCCCCCTTGTGGACTGCTAGCTAGAAAAAGTTTCTGTATGGTCCTAGCACCTGGTGGCTACAGTACCATAGGTGTGACCTACTGCAAGGGATTCTCTCGAAGATCTGTTACAGTAAGTTTTTATGAAACTGTTCTTTCCAGCTGCTGGCAAAGACGGACGGTCACAAATTCTATTGAAGGTGCCTGGATCCAGACTATGGCTTTATGACTCATCAGTCCTGCATTGTTTTTTTTCCTCCCTAAAATCTTAAAAGAGCACCTTTTGTGACTCCTGTCAAGTAGTAGGGCATGGATCATTTCTACCCCACCCCGAGTTCCTGGATAACAAAATATTTTTTATATCCATGGTTTTCAGGAGTGAAGGGATCATATTTTGGCTCCGTGGAGCTGAGCTGCCAATCTCATGCACTTCTGATACTGAGCCACGCCCCATGCTCTCACGTTTCATGAGTTAATA
Source organism: Neoceratodus forsteri (assembly GCA_016271365.2). Classification (NCBI taxonomy): domain Eukaryota; kingdom Metazoa; phylum Chordata; order Ceratodontiformes; family Ceratodontidae; genus Neoceratodus; species Neoceratodus forsteri. The sequence continues at coordinate 902,309,272 of CM028129.1, forward strand.
GTCAGGAGGGTGCAGGGGCATGCTACTTAGAGTACTACAGAGATGGATTTTTAAATGCACTTTTATGTATTTTAAATGACTGATTTCAACAAATCAGAGCCACCGCTCAACTAACAAGTTCCTTGTCAGAAGTTGGGGCACTCCTAAAATAGGTCTGTTCACCTATTAGGAGAACAGTTTGCTCCCACAGTTTTGTTGCTGACCACCAGTCAGAGGGACAGTCCCAGAGAACGCACTGATGTTTGGGTTGTACAGTAAGATTCCTCTTTGCTTTCCCATCATTGGAACTCATGCAGAAAGTCCTCCTGAAGCTCAGAAGGGAACCTGCAAAAATTATTCTGATCGCCCTAGGCTGTGCCAGACAGCCCTTGTATTCAATGCTTCTGGCCACGTCCAGCAAGCCAGTCGGCCTGTCACTGAGTCGCAATCTACTGACTTTATTCTAGGGCAGGATAACATTCCTAAACCGCAGGGCACTACGCCTGAGGGGCATGGTTCTTAAAGCGCTAGAATACGCTAGATTGAATCTTTCAGAAGTCCTGAAGGTACCTAGGGTTTCAAGGATACCAGCAACCAGAAAGCATACTCCTCTGAATGAAAGAGATGATCTTACTTCGAGATTCACTCTTGCAGCAGGTAACACTTTTAGGATTGAAGCCGGCAGGCGCCAGGACCCCTCAGAAAGTTTGTAGCTAGCAGTACCCGATGGGGGACCGCCCTCGATGTCATGTATGGTATAAAAGGAGCGGTCCCCCAGCCCATCCCTAGTTCTTTTCCCACCATTGACCGCGCAAGTCGGACCTCCGCAGAAGCCTTCAGCTAGTCTACCACTATTTAACCACGTTTTTCAATGCCTTAGCCTGTTCAAATTTTTTCCAAAAATTCATATCACCTTCTCCAACTTCTTAAATCAAGAGGCTCCTTTCCAAGTGCGTGTGCAGCAAGCAGATCCCACATAAAGGGGTCTCTCACCGTGATGTTAATAAACTGACAATTCAGTTGGATTACATGGCTTCCTGTGTTTTTTCTGGAGCGCTGCTGTGTGGATTTCTGTAATATATTGGGCTGGCCTGTCCATTGCAGTGAACCAACTCACAGTTGAGCTCAGGAACTTTATTTTTGTAAATTTAGATCCTGGATAAAGATGGCCATTCAGCCTGCCTTTATTGCTTAGGCCCTGACCACAACATCGAGGCCTGTCAGCACTGCCGTGATGTTAGTCCGCACACACGGCTCCGGCGCCAGAAGACCCTCAAAGCTTTTCTGCTGAAAAAACAAATATCTGCTATGGAGAAGGAACTTCATCGCAAAAGCTCATCTTCTTCTCCCTCACCCTCTTCTTCTCATAAAGAGAAGAATTTGAGTAACAAACACTGGGAGAAACACAAGAAGTAGTCCTGGGCAGAAGATCGCTCTCGGTCCCCGATGAAGTCTGCGACCTCCGAGCGAGCTTCTAGGCTCCCGGTCACTAAGCCTCCCTCCCTCCCTCATCTCTATTAATGGGAGAAGGCCCTTCAGGGCGTGGGAAGTCTTCTCATGTCTCTCTGCCTCTCGAGCTTAAGCCTGTCACCCCTGGGGGCTCTAAGCCTGGTGGCCCAGTCGGTGACCTTCTGGGCTGCAGGTCGCTGTCTGCCCTCCCCGCCAGGGTGTCCGCCCTGACATCAGGGCCGACGCTAGCAAGCAGCACCCAGGACGGTCGCCCTCTTCCTCCAGAAGCAACGGGCATACATCCCACTCAGGAACCACTCCTCCACAGGAGACTTCGTTTAGGTGTCCTCTGACAAGTTCTCCAGCCCAGCCTATGTTGACGCCCCCTCAGAAGAGCCCGGCACACCCACAAACGTTGGTTGACTCTAGCACCCCTAGTGGTCCGACACCAGGGAACCTGATGCCTGGACATCAGACCCGCCACATCTGACACTCCCTTGGTACCAACACCAGAGGACCTAGGCTGGACCATCACGACACTGGGGTTACCCTAGCTGGATGACCTGACACCGGGGGCCATCCAAGCCAGTCCTTTGACGCCAGATATTCCTGCTCTGCCATAGGGCCCTCCGCAGGGCCTCAGCAAATTGTTTTGCGGCGTCTTTGGTTTACTTCAAAGACAAAGAAGCCCTCACAACCCCTTCAAAGCCGGGTCCCCCAAGAACCTCCTTGAGCCGAATCCTTGGGCTGCCCTACTACCCCACCTCCTAAGGGTCTTGACGCCAGACAATAAGCTTAGTCCTGTTAGGGAACGGCACACAGGCCACCAAGGTTGTCCCCCACACCCACCCCCTGGAATCTGAGGACTTGGATGAGGATTCCATTTCCCCCTCTAGCCTGGGGGATTTGGACCCTCCGTCAGACCTGGACGTCAGGAAGGACACCATGCTCCCCGCCTGATTACCCTTCATTCATGAATGTCATGCGTCACATCCAGCAACTGAATGGATGGGACTCAGAAAACCTCTACCCAGAACAGAACAGGTTGGCTGCTTTTCTTCGAAAGGATGCCCTACCCATGGTAGTCCGTCTGATGATAGACTCCTACAGGGACGCCAACAAATTTGCTTGGAAGCATCCTTTCTCAATTCCAGCTGTATCCAAAAAGTCAGACCACTTGTACACTGTTCTTTGGGAAGACCCCTATAACGGGGAACAGCCTGAGGACAATCCTTTTGTGCTGAATGCCGCCCACAATGGTCTAAACAACCACGACACCTCAGTACAGAACCCACAGATAAGGACTCCAAGCAGTTCAGTTATCTGGCTAAGAAAGTTTCTTCCTCCTCTACATGTACCATTTGGTCACAAAACTTCCTTGCCCACATGGTACAGTACCAAAACGCCCTGTGAGACAAGGCACTGGAGATTATTCTAACCATGCCAGACTCCTCCGTATGGGCGGAGCTTATAGCCGTCTTGAAGTCAGGCTTGGACGTCGGTAATCACGTCCTAAATGGGCATCTTACGATTCGGTTGTCTCGGCGGATATAGCCGCCACTTCTGCGGCCTGTATAGAAACATAGACTTCGATGGCAGATAAGGACCGCTTGGCCCACCTAGTCTGCCCATTTCTCTACCTACAGGATAAGCCGCAAATCCTAGTTAACCAACAGCCTACTTCTACCTACCCCCCACAAGAATTGCCTTATGTCTGTCCCATGCATTCTTGAATTCCCCCACTGTATAGACCCCACAACCTCCTCAGGAAGGCTGTTCCATGCATCATCTACCCTCTCTGTGAAAGAATACTTCCTCACATTGCCCCTGAACTCCCCCATCATCTTTAAATTGTGTCCCCTTATTCTTGCATGTCTCTTTTTCTGAAAGACGCTACCCTCTTGGACTTTGTTTATTCCACTGAGGTACTTAAAAGTTCTATCATGTCCCCCTTCTCCCTCCTTTCCTCAAGGGTATACATTTTAAGCTCTTTCAGTCTCTCCTTGTATGGCTTCTCTTGCAGACCCTGCACCATTCTAGTTGCCCTCCTCTGGACTGCCTCTATCCTGTCTATGTCCTTGCGGAGATGGTCTCCAGAACTGGACGCAGTACTCCAGATGGGGTCTCACCTACTGTCTGTACAGAGGGATAACAACTTCCTGTTTTCTGCTGGTGATGCCTCTCCCTGTGCATCCCAGTATACCCCGAGCTCTCCCTACTGCCTTCTCACGTTGCTTGCTAACCTTAAGGTCATCTGATATGATTACCCCTAGGTCCCTTTCCTTTTTGGTTTTCTTTGCTACCTCTCCCCCCCCCCACATTGTGTAATCTTCCCCTGGGTTTTTGTTTCCCAGATGCATTATTTTGCACTTCTTTGCATTGAATCCTAGCTGCTATACTTCCAACCATTCCTCCAACCTTGCCAAGTCCCTTCTCATCTTTTCCACGCCTCCTTGTGTATCAACCCTGTTGCAGATCTTTGTGTCATCTGCAAAGAGGCATACTTCTCCTTCTAGTCCTTCTGCAATGTCACTTATGAAGACATTAAAAAGGACTGGACGCAGTACTAAACCCTGCGGTACCCCACTAGTAACCCCTCTTTCTTCAAAGTGGACTCCATTTACAATTACCTTCTGTGTCCTGTTGTCCAGCCAGTGTTTTACCCAGGCTACCACCCTGGGACCTACTCCCAGGCTGGTTAATTTGACTATTAATCTTTTGTGTGGGACTGTGTCAAATGCCTTGCTAAAGTCTAGGTAGGCCATGTCCACAGCCCCTCCCTGGTCTCACTACTTGGTCACCCAGTCAAAAATCAATTAGATCTGCCTGACGTGACCTTCCCACTGTGAACCCATGCTGCCTTGGGTCCTGTGCCCCACTGGCCTCTAGGTACTCCACATTTCTTTCCTTCAGAAGTGATTCCATCACTTTCCCTACCACAGAGGTCAAATTGATAGGTCTGTAGTTTCCTGTCTTGGTCCCACTTTTGTGAAGGGGAATCGCATCTGCCTTCCTCCAGTCCTCTGGTACCACACCATCCTCCCATTATTTGTTAAAAAGGGTAGTCAGTGGTTTCATTAGTTCTCCCCTTAATTCTTTTAGAATTCTGGGGTGAATTCCGTCAGGCCCCATTGCATTGTCCGCCTTCAGTTTTAGGAGTTCTTGCAGAACCCTTTTTTCTGTGAAAGGACTGGGATCAACCCCCCTATCCAGAGTGCTTTTATTAATTGGATTAGGCACCTCCCCTCCTCTTTTGTGAAAACTGAGCAGAAATATTCGTTCAGTATCCCTGCTTTTTCACTATCCCCCTCTGCCCACCTACCCTTCTCTTTATTCAGCCTCACTGTCCCTCCCATTGTCTTTCTGTGCTCCCTGATGTACCTATAAAAGGTTTTATTCCCCCTTCTTAATGGAGTTGGCTATCCTTTCCTCAGTTTGGGCCTTTGCTATTCTGTCTTCCCTCCCTGCTTACTTCTACCTTAACTGGTTCAGTTCTCTGTCCAGCTCCTTCTGTTTCTCCTTATACTTCCTGAATGCTGTCTTTTTCTCCCTGACTTTCCCCGCCACCTCTTTTGAGAACCATAGTGGCTTTTTCTTTCGTTTTGATTTATTTGCTTCACACAAAGGCTTGTTGCCTCTGTGATGGCAGTTTTGATGATTCCCCATTGTTGCTCCACCCCTCCTTCTAGCCTGTTTGCTAGTGCTTTTCTGAGGCACTCTCTCATCTTGCCAAAGTCAGCCCTCCTGAAGTCCAGTACCCTCACTTTTGTATGGCTTGACTCTGTAGCTGAGTTTAACGTGAACCACACTGTTTGATGGTCACTTGTTCCCAGATGGTAACCCACTTTTAGATCCGAGATCCTCTCACTGTCCCCATTTGAGAGTACAAGGTCCAAGATTGCTCCCTTATGAGTGGGTTCCGAAACTAGCTGTCTGAGGCATGCCACCTGTAGGGCATTGAGAATGGCCCTGCTCTTGGATGTGGCTGCAGCAAAGGTGCTCCAGTTAACATCTGGCATATTCAGGTCTCCCATCAACAGCATCTCCTCTTTTTGTGCCATCCTAAGAATGCCTTCTATCATATCGTTGTCCATTCCCTCTCCCTGATCTGGGGGTCTATATGCAACCCCTGTGCGGATTGTGGTGCCACTTCCAGTCTCCAAGGTGACCCACAGTGCCTCTTCTCCTCCTCCCCGTTTACTCTTTTGTTCAGTTGCTTTTATCCCTTCCTTTACATTGAGAGCTACTCCTCCCCCTCTTCTCCCCTCCTTGTCTCTTCTGTAGGTTACATACCCTGGTATGTTAACATCCCAGTCATGGTTCTCTGTGTACCATGTTCTGTGATTGCTACAATATCCAGGCATCCTCTTTATCAAGGCCACCAGTTCAGAGAGCTTGTTGCCCAGGCTACGGGCATTGGTACTCATTATTCTCCATTTCCTGATGGCCTTACTCCTTTTGCTCCATCCCTGTCCTTCTTGCCTTTGTCACTTTCTCCATTTACCCTGCCCTTCTCCCTATCGATATCTCTATGTTGGTGTTTACTGCACTTACTACCGTGACTTTTTGGGGGCCTAGGATTTCCTGTCTTTCCAGTGCCTCCTCTTGGTTAGTTTAAATACTTGCCAATGAAGCATTTAAACCAATCACCTAGGAGCCTGGTTCCTCTTGGGGATGCAGCCCATCATGCCAGTATAGGCTTGCATCACTCGAGGTGGACACCTAGTCCCCAATGAAGCCAAATCCTGAGCTCTGCACCAGTTTTTAACCACTGATTGAATCCCATGGTGTGGAGCCCCTAGCCCAGGGGTGTAGCCAGGCATTCTTGATTTGTACACCAACCTGCCACAATGCTACCCTCCCCACTGTTGTTCTTGCCTGCCTCCACCATGACTCAAGTTCAAGGTTCCTCGCTCCAATCAGATGATTTCCACACTAGACCTGCTGTCTGTCTGCTGCTAGTGTGGTGCTTGCGCCGCTGACAAACACCACTGACTGCACCATGAGTCCAAGACCATGGCATAAATTTCTTCTCTCTCCCCTGCACATAGGTAGATTGACTCCATTTGCCACTCCACATGAAATCTTCATTCTTTTAGCTGGCTCTGAATCTGTTCTTTTGTCTGCTGCTCCTCATTTCTTCTTCTGCTTCTCTCGCTCAGAGTACAGCTGAACTAATGGTATGGCTTCTAACTTTGCTAGGGCATTTAAACTCGCTGCCCCAGACTTGCCACACCCCCTACCAGATGCCTCAGCCAATCACTATGCAAGCGGACCTAATTGAGATTTTCAGCTTCAGCATCCGTGATCCACTCTGCCACCCCCCCCCAAAAAAAAAAAACAAAGCTGAAAGAGAGAAGGGAAAGCCTGTGAAGCCAAAAAAAGGAATGTAAAAGCGATTGACTAGAGAAGACAGAGCAATGCTGGTCAGCTTGTTTGCTACCCTCTGCTACTAAACTTGGTATGCTATGGCTTACTTGGAGTATCAGTAGCTAAGCCCTTGCTCTAGCCTCTCGTACGCCATAGACAGGCAGCACCTCCGAGAATGTTACCATGCGTGCTATTTGTCTAAGGCACCTCCCCAATTCCACAAACTCTTTTTGCACTGCTCCCTTTCTTAGCCCGGTCATTTGTCCCTAGGTGGACAATGACATCCAACTCCCTCCCCTGTGCCGATATTCTTGGCTGAGAGTTTCCAGGTGTTCCCTGGACATCCAGTTCACAGTAGTGGATGACCCTTTCAGCGGGCCATTTCTGTTTGGGGAGGATACCCAAAATATCATCTCCTGTGTGCTAGAGGCCGGGAAAGCCATTTTGTCAGTGCGTGCCATGTATAGACCTAAGCAGTCCTTCCATAAGACTTGCCGGCAGCAATATAGAGGACAGCAACAGTGACAACAGTGGGCAGGCTTCAAATGCAAGGCCTCCACCCCTGCTTCAGGATGTTCTGCCCCACAAACCTCTCAACTCATGCTTCCTCTCTCCGGCTCTTCCCACCAGCCGAGGCCTCGAGGCAGGTGGTGGGGGGTAGAGTCTCCTTGCACAACGAAGGATGGCACCAGATAACATCAGACCTCTGGGTCCTGCAACTTATCGAAAGAGGGCACATTCTCGAGTTGATGGCGGTTCCTCCAGACAACCCTCCAGTGCAGTCTCGCTGCTCTCTGGCCCACTGCATCCTCATAGCAGAGGAAATCCAGACTGTCCTTCAAAAGAAGGCTATAGAGCCTGTCCCCCTAGAACAACGAGGGACAGGCTTCTACTCCTACTTCTTCCTCGTACCGAAGAAAAGAGATCTCTGTCCTATGCTGGACTTAAGCCACCTGAATCAGTACATCAAGTACAAGAAATTCAGGATGGTTACATTTGATGGGCCTGCTCCCTCTGCTCCACCAAGGGGATTAGCTATGCTCTCTGGACAGCAGGATGCGTACCTCCACATTCTGATCTTCCAGCCGCACAGCAGGTTCTTGCGCTTTTGATTCCAGAGGCACCATTACCAGTTCAGGGCCTTGACCATTGGCCTGTCCTCGACACCAATGGTGTTTACCAAGAGTTTTGACATCGTAGCAGCAAGTCTCAGGAGGCAGGGGCATTATGTCTTCTCCTACCTTGAAGATTGGCTTCAACCGCTCCCTCTCGGACTGGCTTATAGGCACCATCCAAGACACATTCTCCTTTCTCAGGACCTGGGGATCACTCTAAATCTCCCCAAATCTTCCCCCTGGCCAAGTCGGTGGCTTTAATATATAGGGGCAATCCTGGACATGGCACAGGGCAAGGCCTTCCTCCCCCAAGACAGAGCATAGCTCCTTCAGTCCCATGCTTGGCATTTGTTCTCAGCTCACCAAGTTCCAGCCCAGACAGTATTCAGACTGTTGGAACATATGGCAGCGGTCATTGCCACCGTTTCCATGGCCTGGCTGTACATGAGTGTGATCCAGTGGAACTACCAGGTTCAGTGGGATCAGAGGTCAGGCGATCTGGAACGACTAGTCCTGGTATCATGCCCAGTCAAGCACTCTGACATGGTGGCTAGATTCTCCCAACTTCTCCAGAGGATTTCCCTTCCAAATGAAATCTCACTTCTAGATCCTGACCACAGATGCGCCGGGCCGGGGTTTGGGAGCTCACTTGGGCACTCGCCAGACTCAGGATCCTGGACTCAGAAAGAGCTTCATCTCCACATCAGTGCTCTAGAGATGAGGTCAATCCTTTATGCCTTCCAAAAGCATTCTAGGCAGTCCTACTGCCTGGCCCTCTGCTGCAAGAAACCATCAGTATGTCGGTGGTGTTTTATATCAGCAAGCAAGAGGGCACACTTGTATCTCTGTGCAGAGAAGCCATGCAGTGTGGACTTGGGTAGTGGACCATCAGCTAGAGCTCTCTGCAGTCCATGTCCCAGGCACTCACAACACCCTGGCCGACTGGCCTCAGTCAGACTCGGTTCATGGCCCACGGTGGGAACTTCTTATGTGGTCAGAAGATCTTTTCCGAAGATGTGGTCACCCAGGACTTGATTTGTTTGCCTCCCCATCCAGCACAAAACTGCCCGTTTCTGCTCGCTAGATCCAGGGCCTGGTGTTTCCTGGCAAGACAAATTATCCCTCTCTTGGGTGGGGAAGTTCCTTTACACATTCCCTCCTTTTCCCTTACTGCAACAGGTACTCATCAAGTTGCAGTCTGTGGGTGCAGAAATGATCCTGGTGGCTCCGTTCTGGCCTCGTCAGATCTGGTTTCCACTGTTAGAGCAATTGGCAGTGGAGCCTTCGGTGCTGCTATGGTCAGACTTGCTCTCCCAGGAGTGGGGCTCCCTGGTCCATCTGGATCTCAGATCTCTGCATCTCCATGCGTGGCTCCTGCAGACCTAGCCATCTCCAGATTTGGGGTTCCCCCCAGGGTAGCAGATGTCCTGCTGGCAGCCAGAAAATCCTCCACTAGGGCGACCTATGTCATGAAATGGAAATAGTTCTGTGTTTGGGCTACTGCCAGGCATCTGGACTCACTCACCTGCCCAGTGAACTCAGTGTTGAAATACCTTCTCTCCCTTTCAAATGCAGGACTCTGCTACTCTTCGCTAAAAGTGCACTTGACTGCCCTTTCTGCACAACATGTGCCTATTGAGGGCAAGTACGTTGCCCAGCTGGGCCTTTCTCACACTTTTCTGCGGGGCATCTTACACTTGAAACCTCCCATCTGGGATCCTGTCCTGCCTTGAGACCATTTATTTGTTTTAGAGAAGCTCACTCTGCCTCCCTTTGAGCCTGCCGCGAGCTGCGTTTTCTGTCATGGACAGCGTTATTTTTAGTTGCCATTACTTTGCTCGACGATGTCCGAGCTTCAGGCCTTGATGTGTAAGGAGCCTCATTTGGTTTTCCACAAGGACAGGGTGTCCTTGAAGACTAATCCTAAGTTTCTGCCAAAGGTGGTCTCAGAATTTACCTTGAATCAGGATATCCACCTGCCAGTATGTTACCCAGTGTACTCAAATCGAGTGGAGGCTTTGTTACATACTCTGGATATCCACAGGGTGCTCCACTGTTATTTGGAACGCACCCGTCCAGTTCGCATATGTGATCAGTTGTTTATTTCACCCCCCAATGGTGGGGGCTCCATTTTCTAAACAGTGTTTATCCAAATGGTTAATTAACTGCATTGTGTTTGCTGCAGTAAACACGACAAACCCTTACCGGGCTCTATTAAGGGTTATTGTCCTAGGGGCATGGCTGCTTCTTTTGCCTCACTGAAAAATGTGTCTGCTGCTGATGACATTCGTGCAGCTGCTACTTGAGAGTTCTTTCCACACCTTTGTGGAACACTACAGTCTGGACATTGCCTCTCACCGGAGGGCTGGCTTTGGGCTTGCAGTCCTTGAAGGACTTCTGTCCTGATTTCACGTGAGACGACTTTCCTCCACTCTTCTGCCCAAGATTTCTCCTCTACTGCTTGGGACTCTGTCCTAAAGGTGTTACCTGCTGCAAGAGCGAATCTCAAAGTAAGATGCTACAGATCTTACTTCGAGAGGGCTCTTGCAATAGGTACTCGTGTATAGAACTAAGCCGCCAGGTGCTAGGACCTCACGAAAAACTTCTGGCTAGCATTGTCTGGTGGGGACCCCCGATGTCATGTGACAGACGTCAGCATGATGCTATATAAGGAGCGGTCCTGATGCCCTCCTTCCAGTTTATTCCCACCATCGATCTGCGCATGTTGGACCTTGCAGAAGAACGCTGCTACTGTCGACACCATCTTTGGAATAGTATAATTTCTAAAAATTTAAATTTCAATAATTTTCTCGCATTTATTGTCTTCAAAATCGTGTATGTCATCTCCGATGCCTTCAGAATCATAAAAGAACAAGTGTGACTCCTGTAAAACTCTGCTCCCTCACAAGGACGGCCATAGAAACATAGAAGTTGATGGCAGATAAGGACCGCAAGGCCCATCCAGTCTGCCTATTTCTTGTTCTGCCTTATAAATGTGCCATCTGCCTTTGCTCTGTCAATGGCCTATCTATTCATACTCATCTGTATTGCTCCCTTGTGCCTATCCTATGCCTGTTTGAAGCCCTGCACTGTATTCATATCCACCACTTCCTGAGGTAGGCCGTTCCATGCATCCACCACCCTTTCTGTGAAAAAGAACTTCCTCACATTACTCCTTAGTTGGCCTCCCTCTAATCTCATGCAGTGTCCTCTTGTCCTGCTATTTTTCTTATATTGAAACATGTTAGACTCTTTCACCTTGTTAATGCCCTTAAGGTGTTTGAATGTTTCGATCATATCACCTCTCTCCCTCCTTTGCTCTAGGGTATACATATTGAGCTCTGTTAATCTGTCCTCATATGTTTTCTGATGCAGTCCCTGCATCATTTTGGTTGCCCTTCTCTGGACTGCCTCAGTTTGGTTAATGTTCTCATGAAGGTGTGGCCTCCAGTACTGCACCCAGTACCCCAGATGGGGCCTAACCAGTGTCTTGTAAAGAGGGATTATTACCTCCCTATTCCGATTTGATACCCCTACTAATACACCCTAACATCCCCCTAGCCTTACCTACTGCTTTATGGTCTGTTTGGATGATTTCAGGTCATCCGTGATGATGATGCTCAAGTCTCTTTCTTCCCTTGTGACTGCCAGCAACTCCCCTCTCAGCGTATAGGTGGCTTCAGGGTTTCTCTTCCCAATGTGCATGATTTTACACTTCTTTGCATTAAACCCCAGTTGCCACTCTTTCGACCATTTTGCTAATTTATCCAGATCTCTTCTCATTCTGCCACCCCATCTGGATCGTCTACTCTGTTGCAGATCTTGGTGTCATCTGCAAACAGACAAACCTTACCCTCCAGGCCATCTGCAATGTCACTGATGAAGATATTGAAGAGGACTGGCCCCAGGACTGATCCCTGAGGTACCCCACTTGTGACTTGCATCTCTTCTGACTGTATACCACCACTCTCTGTTTTCTGCCTGTCAACCAGTTTGCCACCCAGTTGACCAATGTCTGACCAACCCCGAGCCTACCCAGCTTATTAATCAATCTTCTTTGTGGAACAGTATCGAAAGCTTTGCAAAGTCAAGGTAGGCTACATCAACTGCTTCCCTTGGTCCACCAGTCTGGTTACCCAGTCAAAGAAATGTATGAGATTAGTTTGATAGGACCTTCCTTTGTAGACCCATGCTGTCTGGGATCCTGTTCTCCTATGGATTCTAGGTGTTGCACTATCCTTTCCTTAAGGAGAGCCTCCATAATCTTGCCGCTACTGAGGGTAAGACTTGACTGGTCTGTAGTTCCATGCCTCCTCCCTGCTACCACTCTTGTGGAGCAGGATCACATGAGCCCTTCTCCAGTCTTCTGGGACCTCTCCTGTGCTCAGAGGAGTCACTAAACAGTTCTGATAATGGCTCTGCTACTTCCACCCTTAGCATCCTGGGATGTATGCCATCAGGTCCCATTGCCCTGTCCACCCTGAGCTTATTGAGCTTTTGTAGGACCCTTTCTTCTGTGAAGGGACTAGTGCTCACCTCCCTCCCCCCTGTGTCCATGGTGCTGAGCTGTGGGCCCTGCCCTACTTTCTCTTCAGTAACTACTGAGCAGATGTATCTATTTAAGATGGATGCTTTTACATGTCCTGCTCCTCACACGCCGCCCTAATTTCCTGTGATCTTAGCAATACCACCTCTGGACTTTCTTCTTTCACTAATGTATCTGTAGAAAGTCTTGTTACCTTCCTTTACTGTTTGTGCTAGTGTTTCCTTGGTTTGGTCCTTTGCCTGCCTTACTGCCTTTCCTGCTTCCCTTAGGAAAGCTTTGTTTCAAACAACATGAAGTCTTGCTGTATTCTGACAATTCTGCCCTGGAGAACATAGGGTAAACTTTTCTATGCCTTGCATAGAATGTTCATCGCAAGCTCGGTCGACGCCTCTGCCTGTTGTTATTCGAACTGCAACCGTCAGATTCTTTACTCCGTCTCACTGAACAGTTGCTTCGGAGATTTCTCCTGCTGCTTGGTTCAAAAGTCGGTTAAGGGTCAGTTTCTTCCGAATTGTTGTTTCTGCATAGTCTGTTCAAGTCTCTGTCTGTGGTACCATGAGTACTAGATAGGTTTTGTACTGTTTTCTGTGTGGAACTTGTAAAAAGTGTGTATTGGTTCAGCTGAATCGATCATTCAGGTAAAATTTGTACTTTACTTTAGTGTGTGGTTACCGGTCTGTATCGGTTCTTAAAAAAAAAAAAAAAAAGTTTTAGTACGTTTTTTTCCAAGACCCATGACACGGTCAGGAACCGATAGGGGAGTCTTGCCTGGCGGTTGCCGAAAAAAGGATAAGTTTGGTTAGGTTGGTCATGTCCAAGAAACCCAAGAAAAAAACTGGGCCCACTGGATTTTGACACTGCAGTGTGTGTGGGAGGTCTTTATAAGGCGATACCTACACCACCTGTGTTTATTGTCTGGGGTTCGACCACCTGATTCAGACTGCCAAATTTGTAAACATTTTCCCAAATCTACCCTGGAAAAGAGATTAGGTAGACTGAGGAAAGGGAGGCGAGAAGTCCGCTGACCCGGATGGCCAGCCGGTTCAGTTCGACCGAACTAGGAGTGCCCTCTGACCAGGGCGATACTTCTTCGGGCAGAAGGAGAGCCAATTCGAGGAATCTGTTCCAACAAAAGCGCAAAGACAAGTAGACTGGTCCGGATCCAGAGATCTCATTACTCCGCGCCGATGAAATAGCCAAAGCGATTCTAGTTGGAACGCTTCGCTCAGTTCCGACTGATCCGGCACCTTTTGGCAGGGGCTCAGTTTGGTCGGTTCCCCTGGTTCCAGATTATACCCTGGAAGAATTTTATGAAACGAAGTTTGAGGAGGAAGGAGAGTTGGAAGATGATTATGGTGATGGTGAAAGTCTGGATGTGCCTATTGACCCGGACATCTCCCCAGACAGATCTTCAGGTGTTTCTCCTCCTAGACTTTGAGTCCCCTTCACACTTCTTGTTTTACAGAAAGGTGGCTGATACCCTCCAGCTCCCTGTGGAGGAGGCAGTGGAGGATCAGGAGGAGCCTGACTATGTAGAGATGATGGACATCCCAGAATCCAGGAGACTGTCTGTTCCCCTCCACAAATCTTTTGGGAAACAGACACAAATAATTCTTAAGTCTCCCAATTCCATACCTCCTGTGGATAGAAGAATGGACAAGAGGAATACTCTTTCAGGCTCAGATACAGAGTTCCTTTATCAGCAATGCAGCCATGTTGGGGTTGTACAGGCTTCTGCCTGTTATAAGACAAGTATTCCTTGGCATCACACCCCAGACAAGGACTCCAGGAAGACTGATGCCATGGCAAAGAAGCAGTACATGGCATCATCCTTGGGACTCTGGCAGGCTAATTATATGGCCTATGCTGCCTGGTACCAGAAGTCCAGGTGGGACACTGTACTGGCTAAACAGGCTTCCCCCCCAGCTTGCCAAGGAACTGGAGGAGGTAGCTGCAGATGGGATTGAGGCATTAAAAGTTCAGTTTCATGCTGCTGTAGACTCCAATGATGTATCATCAAGAGTCATGGCTATATCTGTTGCTCTTTGGAGAATTGCTTGGCTCAGATGTACTAGCCTCTCACAGGATACCCAGGCTAAGGCTATGGATTTTCCTGTAGTGGGTAATTCTCTATTTGGGGAGCAGACAGAGAATTACATGAAGAAAATGGACGAATACAGGACCACTTACAGGAGTGCTCAGGCCAAGGAAAGGCAGGCAACTCCTTAAAGGCAGCAGTCCAGGGGCAGGGGCAGGCCTTTCCAAAGGCCTTTTTACCAAGCACAGGCCTCCTTTTCCTTTTCACAGAGGGGGTTCTTCAGAGGGAGAGGTAGAAGGGGGATGAGCTGGCCTACATCCACCCCTCAGCCTAAAGCCCCTGCCAAGCAGACACCCTGATGGGTCTGCCCGGGTCGATTCTCCTATCCCAGTAGGGAGCAGGCTGGCTTACTGTGTCCAGGACTGGATGTCTGTTATATCAGACAAGTGGGTCCTGGAAGTAGTAAGCCAGGGACTGATTCTCAGCTTCAAAAATTTCCCAAGGCGAGAGCCAGATCTTTCCACCTGCAAATCTCTCAGAAACCCTTGCCCTAGAGGCAGAGGTTTCTTCTCCTAGCTCTAAGAGCTATAGAGAGAGTACCTACCCTACACTGGGGCAAAGGACTGTACTCCAGGTATTTCCTAACCCCAAAAGACAGGAGAGTGGCGACCCATCCTGGACCTAAGATGTCTGAACAAACATCTTTTAAAGCCAAAGTTCAAGATGATAACTCTGGGAATTATCCTTCCCTCTCTAAGGCCAGGGAACTGGCTAGCCTCCCTGGACCTCAAAGATGCCTACTTTCACATTCCCAACAGGTGCTTCCACAGAAAGTACCTCAGGTTCAAGTTGCCCTTAAGCCACTGTCAGTTCAGAACAGTGCCCTTTGGCCTAACCTCAGCCCCAAGGGTCTTCACAAAGTGCCTGGCAGTAGTTGTTGCCTTCCTAAGAAGCCAAAAGATTTCCATTTTTCCATATTTGGACAACTGGCTCATAGTGGGCCAGTCCCCAGACCGTCAAGTTACACCTGCAAGTGACCCAGCAATTGCTCGCTTCTTTAGGATTTCTTCTCAACCTACCAAAGTCAGTTCTCAAACCAGTGCAGCTCCTCACCTTCATAGGGGCAGAGCTGGATACAGTAAAAGCAAGAGCCTTCCTTCCCCTGGAAAGGGCAAGGGCTCTCATGGAGCTGGCCTCTTCATTCAGCCTTCAGGTGTCTCGACCAGCAAGGCATTTCCTTCAGCTATTGGGCCACATGGCAGCTTCTACAGCAGTGGCCCAAGGCTCAAGATTCCAAATGAGGGACATTCAGTTCCACTTAAGAGCTTTTTGGTCCCAAAGAAATGATTCCCTTACCAAACTAATCCCAGTGACTCGAACTCTGATCCAAGCCCTGCAATGGTGGCAGGATCAGGACAATTTGAGGCAAGGAGTTCCATTTGCCACTCAGTCTCATTCAGTGGTCCTGACCACAGATGCTTCCCTGCTGGGCTGGGAAGCCCATTTGGGGGAACGCACCACCCAGGGACTGTGGTCGCCTCAGGAATCTCTTCTACACATCAGTCTCTTGGAACTCAGGGCACTGCTTCTGGCACTGCAAACTTTTTCCAAATCAGTACAGAACAAGGTGGTTCAGGTCAGAACAGACACCACCACCATGTGGTACCTCAACAAGCAAGGAGGCACTCTGTCTAAGGCCTTGTGCACAGAAGCAATGAAGTTGTGGTCCCTGGCTTATTCCCTGCAAACCTTTCTGATAGCAGTTCACCTTCCAGGGAAGGACAATGTACTAGCAGATGCACTGAGCAGAATATCTCAGGGCCATCATGAATGGGCCCTAGATCCTCTGGTGTTGAAGGTGATTTTCTCAAGGTGGGGCACTCCAGAGATGGATCTTTTTGCAGCCCCAGACAATTACCAACTTCCTCTTTTTTGGCTCAGTCCCCCTGGATGCTCTGATTCTGAACTGGGAAGGGAAATTTCTGTATGCTTCCCCCCCCTTCCCTCTCCTGTTCAAAGTGTTAGTCAAGATAAGGTCACAACCTTGCAAAGTGATTGATTGCTCCAGACTGGGCCAGGCAGCCATGGTATCCCTTGTTGCAGTCCATCTTCCCCTTTCTCTTCCCAGGAATTACAACCTGTTAACATCCTCTCGAGGGAGGATTTATTTGGTACCCCAGTCTTCAGTCTCTCAGTCTCAAGGCTTGGCTCTTGAAGAGTTAGTTTGCAGATCTGCATCTTTCCCAAGGGGTTCTGGATATCCTCAAGGCTTCTCGAAAGTCCTCCACCAGAAAGACTTACAACTCCAAATGGAAAAGATTCATCATTTGACGCTCTAAGCAGAATATTTCTGGAGACACTGCTGAATTGCCTACGGTTCTGGATTATATGGTCCATCTCAATGGCCTAGGTCTCAGACCAGCTATTTTCAAGGTACAGTTGGCAGCTGTTTCTGCTTTCCTGTCAGTAGGCAAGTCTTCCTCACTGTCATCCCATCCTGTATTATGTAAGTTTTTCAAGGGATTGCTTCACACCAGTCCCCCCTTTAGGGATCCTGCTCCTGCTTGGGATCTTAATGTTTGCATTGCTCATCTTATGCAACCCCCTTCTGAACCTTTGTCCTCAGCAGAGCTTAAGTACTTGACTTGGAAAACTGTGTTTTGGTAGCCATCACTTCTGCTAGACGTATCAGTGACTTGCAAGCCCTGTCAATGGAACCTGATTTCATCTCTTTTCACAGAGATAAAGTGGTCCTTAGAACTAACAGAAAGTTCTTGCCTAAAGTGGTTTCAGATTTTCACCTGAATCAATCTGTATCTCTCCTGTTTTCTTCACTGATCATTCTTCCTCGGGAGAGAGGAGGCTACACAGTTTGGATGTTAAAAGAGTCCTTAGCTACTACATAGAGCGTACTAAGGGTCACAGATTTGACTCCTCCAGTTGTTCCTTACTTATAGAGAAGTTGGGAAGGGCAAAACTGCCACCAAGAGATCTGTTACCATGTGGATTGTTTCTTGTATACAATTCTGCTATCAAAACTTGGTAAACTCCACCTCAGGCCCGAGGGCTCATTCCACAGGAGGTACAGCTGCTTCCCTGGCTGCTGCCAGGGATATCCCTCTTTTACAAATTTGTCAAGCAGCCACCTGGAAAACAGTCCATACTTTTACCAAGCATTACTCTCTGGATATCCAGGCTAGGAATGATGCACGGATTGGCACAGCAGTACTTCAGAGCCTGTTCCCAAAGTAGGTTCTGTCCCTCCTCCATGGAGGTACTGCTTGGTAGTCTGCAATTGTCAGGATACAGCAAGACTTCATGTTGTTTGAAGAAAAAATTACTCACCTTAGTAATTATGTTTATTCTAGTGGAGTCTTACTGTATTCAGACCTCCTCCCCTGTCAGAACCTAGAGTTTTGGAATGTGGGTGGGCAGGCACAGTGTTGGCACCCTAGAGGTGCCCCCTTTTACACCCTCTGTTCTCTTTGGGTGAAATGTTATTTCATTTGATTGGTTTTAGTTTTTGGGTTTCCTGACTTGAGTCTTCCTTTGAGGACCCAAAACATTATTTTTCTGCCAGTTGGCTAGTTAAAAATTTTACAGTTTCCACACAGAATACCTAGTGAGTTTTTGCTCATAAAGATCTGACGGTTGCAGTTCGAATAACAATAGGCAGAGGCTTCAACCGAGCTCGAGATGAACATTCTATGCCATGCATAGAAAGTTAACCCTTTATTCTCCGGGCAGTTTAAGGACTGGGGCTAACTGCAATTGTCAGAATACAGCAAGACTCCACTAGAAGAAACATAATTACTAAGGTGAGTAATTTTTTCTTTTCATCCATCTGCTGTCAGGGGACAGCGTCCATCTATAGACAGCAGGGAAGAGGCAAAGGTGTTGGGGTCTTGCTAATCCCCACTTCCACCCCAGGTGCCCATTCAGGGCACCCAGAAGTAGTGTGACCCGTGGCTTCGCCCACAGGCTCAGCATGACCCCATACACACCACCTTACTTCCAGGAGTGGTTGTATGGAGTCACATGTCCTTCCACCTGGACTAGTGAAGGAGGTGACTACAGACCCATGGGCAAGGCCCCTACTTTTCTGCAGCACCTTGGGACCAAGTTCTGCGGCAGGATTATAATTTGTCGCAGAACTTCTGTGGTGGTGGTTTGTAATTTCTGTGGAAGTTCTGCAGCACCAGTGAACTGCCACATCACAGCCACGGCTTGTCATCCTGACTTCACATACATGGCAGTCGGGATGGGGAAGTTCACAGTAACTAGTTCAAAAAAAACAAAAAAACAGACTTTTAGAAATTAATTTTTCAAAAAGGTATTCAAATTTATCTCTCAGTCCTATTCTATTTCATAAATGAAATATGCAGAGGGAACCTTATATGATAAATAAATTATCTTTATACTCATGCTGTTTATACCACTTGAGGTTCCCACTGTGTATTACTGATATATTTTTATGCAATCTGTAACATAGTTGTTTTTTTTTTTTACTTCCCTTTTTGTAACTGTGAAATTGTATCCTCTTTCATACAGATCCCTTTGTAAGTGGAATAACAATAGATTAGATATTGCAATTTCATGTCAACCCACTTCTCCTGGCATGCTACATAACCACATCAGGCTATGAAATGCACATAAACCCCTTGTGAGAGAAGGCTTCCCAGCCCATCACAAGTTGTCCCCTGTGTGACAGAACACTGTGCCATACCTTCCCAGGCTCAGAGCAGTGGTGTGCAACAGGGCTGCCCCCCAAAATCCTTGTGCTGTCCAGCTAGCTCCCAGATCTGATCCCCAAACCTGAGTCGCCAGCACAGGAACACAGCATGCCACCCACTGGCCCAATGGCTGGCCCTGCACACAGCATTTCTCCATTACTTTTAGGTAATTCTATCAGCCCTTGATAACACGTAATCAGTAAACCTGGCAAAAATGTGTACAGTGCAATTATTCATTTAGTATATCTGTTCTTTCAGTGGGTCTACATGTCCTTATATTCCATCTTTCTGGGCATAATTACTTATTTGTCTTAAATTGACAGGTTAATTTTACCAGTTATTCATTTCAGGTGGTATCCCTATACTGTAGAAGGCACAGATAAATCTGTACAAAGTAAGGTATTCAGTTCTATGCTACTGTAAAGTATTTAAGTTGGACCTAATGTAATAACTTAAGACTGAAAATGTTATTAGGTTGTAGTACAGGTTAAGCAAATATCACAGTACCTGATGTTGCCACTTCCTCTGGAAGTGGAGCTGTGGTAGATAAGTGACTATTCATTTCTGTGGCAGAATGCAGCCCTGTCATTAGCTAATGTATGATGTGATAGCACTGATAACATCCCATGCTGTGCATAGAGGGATTTGGGATATAAAAGGAGGGGAAGGGAACCAGGTGCTATGGATAAATGGAAATATTAATAAAGAATCACTAAGAACAGTGAATTCTGCAGTAGTTTGTAAATTCTACGGCCGCGGAATTCTAGGGGCCTTGCACATGGGTTTTGGAGATAACAGAGAAGTGTCATACTCTGGAGCTTCGGGGCAACCCTCCTGATCATTCACCAGTGGTTACATACCGACAAGGGCACATGTTCCTGATGCTAGAGGAAGTACAGACTCGCTTCAAAAACGGGTCATAGAACCTTTCCTCTGAAGAGAGGAACACATGTCTTTCTCAGATGCTTCCTCATCCCTGAGTGGATAGGGATCTGCGGCTACTCTGGATCTAAGAGACCTGAACTTTTCACAGAATACAAGAAGTTTTGGATGATCACTCTGCAGGGTCTCCTTCCATTGTTGCAAACAGGGACTGATTTGTCTCTGGATATGAAGGATACATACCTCCATATCAAGATCAGAAACCTCACAGGAAATACCCAACGTTCCTGTTTTGGGGGAACATTACCAGTTCAGAGTGGTGCTCTTTGGCTCAATCTTCTGCACCATGACTCTTACTCTTTATCAAATGTTTGACTGCTGTGGCAGTAGCCCTTTCAGGGAAGGCCTGTATGTTCTAACCCCGTGTAATCTTCTGTATTCCTAACTCTATGCAGTCTGTCTCCTAAGTAGAGCTGCCAGGAACAAATGGAACTATATGCAAATGGTAGAACTATCATCGGCTCATGACACACATTCAAACTGCTGCCATGTTACATCAACGTCTCAGATTTCTTTCTCCGCCTGACAAGTCAAGACACCCAGGAGACTTCGCCTTTGGTCGTTTTGTGGCTCATTGCAAAGTATAAGTATTTTTTACTTTATTCTTATTGCTGCCCTTATTATTGTTAATTTTTTCATACATTTTAGTTTATCTCATTTATTATTATTATTCTCAGTTCCTCACAGTTTGAAATAACTGCTGAGGAACCGGGGTTTTGTTAGTTTTGTGGAAACTTTTTTCCCACTATTCATTACATTTAATTGTACTTAAAGGTGTTTAATTTTGATAAGAAATAGCTGATCTTATCTGTCAGTCTTCACTATTCACTACTTGGGTATAGTTCACTGGAGCTAGGGCCCTGCGAGAGACCCCCCCCCCCCCATGGGCTGAGTCGACGGGCCGACGTTCTACGTGGCGCTCAAGGGTTGGCAGCTAGCCGTTGTTGACTCCGCCCCAGTTCTTCTCTCCCTCCGTCGAGTGAAGATCCTAGTCATGTAGACTGAAGAGATTTCTGCCTAGTCCAGGTTTAGTGTTGCCTCGGTTCTGACAGTCTGCTCAATATCACTTCTACGACACCGGTAAGATCTTTCCTTTTGTAAAGTGGCGTCCAGTACTGTATTTTATTAAATTTTTGTCTGGTCATCTCATCCAGGGGCAAGGAAGTTATTCAATGCCGGCTCACCATGCGTCAGTTGCCCCTGTGGCCGCCTTATGATACCAGGCATGACTGTTGCCTCTCCTGCCTCGGCCCTGACATGATATGGATAACTGCGATATCTGCTTCTCCATGGACCACCGTGTCATTGAGATTCGCGTGTGGAAAGTCTGATGTGCGCCTCCGACTTTCGGAGGACAGATTTGCAGTCATCAAGCCAAGGTCAGGACTCTAGGCCCTTCCTCCGGGTCCCCTCCCAGTCCTATATGGCCCATGGAGGAGGGAACCTCTGCCTTTTCTAGCCTTACCACAGTGGGGGTTTCTTCCACGGTGCAGGAGGCCAGGCTGGCCCTCGTGAGGGGTTAGTTGGGAGGGCACCTTCCTGGCAGTTGCTGCCGGTAGCGGAGGCTCCCTCTGTGTTGCATTCCGGGTCCCTCTGGACTGGGCCGGCACCATCCTCTGTGCCGTCCCCCAATGTCTCGGTCCCGATGCCATTCGTGGCGCCGTGGACTTGGAGGGCAACGCCACGGCCAGCATGGGGCCTGTCCTCGGTGCAGTCATCGCCCCCGATTCTGCTTGCAGTGTCGGGGCTTCTGGCGGCGTCAGAGTTGATAGTTTGGAGTTTTCTGGGCCTGGTTCCGGTCCTAGTGCTGTTGGTGATGCCGGGGTGGGAGCCGGCACAGTCTCTATTGCCCGCGGCGCCGGGGACAGAATCAGCGCCGGGATCGGCATCGATCCTGTCTTCGGTGCTGCTCGCAATGCCAGTGGTGTGCAGCATCGGGCTCTCGCTGGGTCTGTCTTCGTTGTCGTTCGTGGTGCCAGCGTGGATGTCTGTGCGAGAGCGCGGTGCCGCTTTTGATTTGGCACTCAGCGTGCTGGGGAGGAGTGTGGAGCTGTACTGGGTCACGCCTGACTCAGGCGCTCGCTCATGTGTCGACATGGGGCTGTGCTATCCTCTGCTGCTGCTCTGGGCTTTGAATCTCAGGGTGCCCGATCTCAGGGCCTGGGAACTGGAGGAGCCCATGCGGTGGTCTGGCATTGGACCCGGAGTCTACCTCTTCGGAGGCGGATTCTGGATCTGATCCGGACTGGCTTCGATCTTTGGGATCTTCGGATTCTTCTGTCTCCAGCACCTCGCCCCCACCTCCCCTTCTGAATTCAGCTCTCACTGATAGACCCAGAATCAGGGGTCTGACCGCCAGTGGTGGCCCCTGTGGCTACTGCTGAGCAGCCTGAGGTCATTAGTGAGGCTGTTTCTTCTGTTGAGGTCCTTGATGTGTTTGGACAGTCCCAGTTTGGGGTAGCCTGGGGCACATCAGGAGGGGGAGGGTACAGTTCCCTGGGTGGACTCCTCGGGAGTCTACTCGGGGATGCCAGCTGCTTAGGTTAGTGGCTAAGAGGACAAGGTCCCTCTCTGACTCAGAAGGGTTGAGAGGAAGGGGTATGGCGCAACGATCCCTTCCTAAGTCCCAGCCGGGTCCTAGTAGGAGCTGTAGCGCAGGCCCTTGCCTTTCCCTGACTGAGTCTGTGAGGGGGACTTCTACTTCTGAGGTCAGGGGCCGTCCTTCTGGACTCGCACGGTCCCTGTCACCTCATGGGGGGATTTCTTCTTTGAGGCGCAGCTCTGACTGTTCCGATCTGGTTGAATGGCTTTTAGCTGCAGCAGCTTTGGGTTACCCCTCCTTGCGAAGGGTTTCCTTTTGGCCTCCCTGCCTTGACAGAGACCGTTCTCCTGTTGCCAGGAGCCTGCCCTCTGAGCCTCTGTCTTCATCCCCGGTAGTCCCAGGTATTCCTGGTGCTCGCAGGCCTCTTGGAAACAATTCAGAGGATTGGCTGCATTTTTCCCCACCTACTTCCATGTCCTGGACCAGCAGGTGTTTCACCATGCCTCCGTACTGCCAACCCCTGAACTGGGGAGCTCGTCTTCCTCATCTTCTCTCTCTACTGAGGGGAGGGAACCCTCGGTCCACATATCCCCAGCGTCTGATTTGTCCTATCAGCGCTTCCTTGTGAGGAAGTTGGACGAGCTCCACCTAACCCCTGTACCTGTCAACAATCCCAAGCATGTGACACGCACCTTCTTGGGTGAATTCAGTGTGGCCCACTTGGTGGCTTCCACCTGGCTGATTCCTTTTCAGGAAGCGTCGCATCGGCTCTGGCTTCATCCCTTCTCCACTGTGCCAGCCCCAAGGGACTTATGCCAGCAGTGTTGCGCTCCTCCGGGGTCTCCAGGTTCTCTGCCTCATCCCTCTTCAGGGCCTCGCGCCCCCTACCGTGACTGTCCTCCAGATTCGGACTCTGTGGACTTCGACTTCTGGGGGAGACGTGTGTTCTACTCTGCACGGATCTCCCTGTCAATTGCAGAACATCAGGCCCACTTTGCAGCCTATGACAGGTTCTTGTGGTCCAGGCTAGGACAACTCCTAGCTTCGATGCCTGATTCGGAGGAAACCAGGCAAGCCATCGCCCTCTCTGCATGGGGCCTGGAGCTAGCAGGGCACCAAGCAAGGGCATCTTATGATGCCAGTCAGGTAGCTTCCAGAGTGGTAGGGACAGCGTTCTGCCTTCGGCAGACAGCATGGCTTCGCTTATCCCGGCTGTCACCCTGGCCCGGGCGAGGGGTGATTTACTCCCGCCTCCTGAACCCCATCTCTCTTCTCTCGACTGGTGAGACGCCAACTGGACGCCTTCCTTCCCCACGGGGTGTCCCTGCCTCACGAGACCAGTCTCAGGCCTCCCCAGGTCTGTAAGGGTTCTCTCCTTCAGTGTCTCACCCATTGGAGGCTAAGGGACCTGGTCCCTTAGGGTGTTCTGGGTACCTCTCTTTAGCGGGTGCTGGTACTCACCCAAGTAGTGATGAATGGTAAAGATTAATGCAGATAAGATATGAAAATTATGTACCTACCGTAATTGTTGTTTTTCTGTGCATTTCACCATTCATCATTAAATCCCACTCTCCTTACCCCTGGGCCTCAGTCTCTGACTCCACCCTCCCTGTGTGTGTTTCTTTTCCTTGCTCTCCTCTCCCTTGTGTGTAGGTGGAGGGGACTGTGTAGACACACAGGGTTAAACCCTTTAGCTGTTGTTGAGTTTGGAGAGGCCTCCACCCTCCCTTCCAGAGGGGTCACAGAGTGGGGAGGAGCATCCCTTTCTTTCTCTCTTCTATATTTTGATTATTAGTGACCTCAACTTGAGGCCAGATTGTTTCTTTGAAGCCTTTGTCTGTTAAAACTTTCTCCCCTCCTTTATTTTGGTGGAAGGGGGGGAATTGAGACACGCACTCAGCCTGCACTCCTTGTGGGTGGTCTTCAGACCCATGCTGCGACTTTCGTCCTGCAGCTGTCCTTTATAGTCCAGGTCTGGACCTTGTTCCCTGAAATCACATTGTACATCTCCACGTCTGAGGGTGTGCTACTCTTCCCCCCCCCCCCATTTTTCCTTCCTCACCCTTCTCCTTCTTCTTCCCCTTCCAGAGATTGGGGCCCCCTCTCCCCTATTTCCTTTTCTAAGTCTCCTCCCTCTGTCGCCTTAGTCATTTATTTCTCCTTTTGGTTTATTCTTCCTATCCTTTTATCTATCCCTTAGGCTCTCTTGCCTCATCCCACCCTCCCTTCTGTACACTCTCCAGTGTGTCATAACTGGTGCTTGGGCAGAGTCGACAATGGCTAACTGCCAACCCTCGAGCTCCACGTAGAATGTCGGCCTCGAGGACAGTGCCAGCCCGACATCAACTCCGCCCATGGGGGAAAAAAGTCTCCCATGGGGTCCTAGCTCCGGTGAGCTATACCCAAGTAGTGATGAACGGTAAAGATACACAGAAAGACCAACAATTACGGTAGGTACGTAATTTTCATTTTTTGAAACCGTGGAACCGTTTTCTTATAACTGCTAACCAGTTGCTGTGAACCACTAACCCGGTTCAGAGTTTAAAAATTCTCAGTTCATTATCTGAACAGACCGCAAAAAAAACAAACATTTTCTTTGTTTGTGGTTGTGGTTTTTCTCCTGGAAATGGAGTTGTCTGAAAAACCTAAGAAAAAGACTGGTCCCCCAGGTTTTAAAAACTGCTTGAAGTGTGGGGACATTTTTGCCAAAGCAGATAAGCATGAGCACTGTGTAGTCTGGTTGGGAACCGAACATTTCTGTACAGACTGTGAAATTTGTAAGTCTTTTCCACAAAAAAACAGGAGAAAAGGCTGGAAAGATTACAAAAGAGACTAGACAAGTGTGCTTCAGGCTCTAACCACTCAACAATTTCCAAATCTGCTGATGAAACCACTGTCTCTTCCATACACACCCCTAAGAAGGGTGATGCAGGTACTATAAAAAGGATGGGTGATCTGGCTGACTGTCTGGTCCCCTCCAAGAAAACCAAAAGGACAAAGCACATCGAAGCCCAGGCTGATAAACCTAAAGGTTTTTTTTTCTGTACCTCACAGCCTGCCATCTGCAGAGGAGATTGCCCAGGCCATGAAGGTCATTCAGGCTCTACAGAGTCTTTACCTGCCCCGACCTCTCCTCCTCCACCAGTTCAAGACCTGGTTCTTCCTTTGAACTCCCTCATAGGAGATGGAGTATGGGTATTATGATGACCCAGAAGTTGATGAAGGTGAGCCCATTGCACTGGAGATCTCACCAGAGCAGGAATTTGGCTCTCCTCCAAGGCCAGGCAATTTTTCTTCCCATTTTCCCTTTGTAAGGAAAATAGTTGATGCCCTTCACCTAACTACTACAGAGGTCATAGAGGATGAGGAGGAGGCTGACTATCTGGAGATTATGGGGTTAACACCCACGAAGAAAACTCTCCTTCCAATAAATAAATTCTTTAAAAAAGATTGATTTAAAATCCTGCAGACCCCAATTCTGTTCCACCTCTGGATAAGAAGGCAGATAAAAAATATCAGCTGGACAGACAAGGGGCTGAATTTCTCTATTCTCACCCTGATCATCAGGGTATAGTCCAGTAGGCAGCCTGTGAGAAGGCAAGGGTTCCTTTTTCCTCTCATCCACCTGAGAAGGATTCTAGGAAGATAAACAGCATGTCTAAGAAAGTTTACTTAACTGCCTTCCTGGGGGTAAGACAGGCTAATTACAGACCTATTCTGCACAGTATCAGAAAACACTGGGGCAGTCAGTATTGGCAATGTCAGAGAAGGCTCCTCCTCTCTGAAGACCTAGCAGAAACAGCAGGTTTGTACTGGAAGCAGCTAAGTACCTGTTTCAGATGGCAGCAGACACAAGTGACAATGCTGCTAGGTGGATGGCTCTGACTGTAGTCCTGAGAAGGCTGGCATGGCTTAATGCCACCAATTTGACACAGGATACCCAGACTAAGGCCATGGATTTTCCTGTGGAGGATCACTCATTCAGTAAGCACACTGAGATTATATGAAGAAGGTGGATGAGTACAAAACCACTTATAAAAGTAACTCTTCCAAGGAAAGGCTTCTTCTTCCTATAGGCCTTATAGGAGGGGAGGCAGACTAAGGACACCTTATGGTAGGTCATTCTGTCAGGCACAGGCTGTTCTGCAGCTGCAGCCTTACCCACAGCAGACTGGGTATTTTAGGACCGGGTAGAATGGGCTCCAGAATAGGCTCCAGACTCAGGCACAATCAAAACAAAATCCTGACTCAGTTGTCATGGCCACCTCCCTAATACCAGTAGGGGCAGACTGACTCTACTTTTTCCAGGCCTGGCAGGCCATCACCACAGACAAGTGGGTTCTGGAGTTAGTGAGTCAGGGTCTATCCCTGAGTTTCAAGTCTCTTCCTCCCTAAAATCAAAGCTGTTCAAACCAGCTCCTCTTACAGAAAGAAAAGTCTTTTGGGGAGGGGTCAAACCTGCTCCACATAAAAGCAGTGGAGCCTGTACCAAAGCATCAGAAAGGAAGATGGTTTTACTCTATGGTATTTCCTCACCAAAAGAAAAATGGAGAGTGATGGCCTATACTAGATCTCAGACTTCTGAGCAGGTATCCAGTAAGACCAAGGTTCAGAATGGTCACCTTGTCCCAGATTTTGCCAGTCGTCCAACAAGGAGACTGGCTGGCATCTCTGGATCTGAAGGATGCCTATTTCCACATTCCAGTAAGAGTCACATAGGAAGTATCTCTGGTTCAGACTCCTTCAGGTCACTACCATTCCTCAGCCCTTCCTTCGGCCTCACCTCAGCACCCAGGGTGTTCACAGAGTGCTTGGCAGTGGTAGTGGCATGCCTAAGGAGACTGGGAATTTCAGTCTTCCCTTATCTTGACAACTGGCTAGTCGTGGGAAAGTCAGTACAACAAGTGAGAGATCACCTGGAAACAATACAAAATCTGTTACAGTCCTTGGGATTCCTGATAAATCAGGAAAAATCCATTCTCAATCCAGTTCAAGTCCTGCATTTCATAGGAGCAGAACTGGACACTTTGCAAGGAAGAGCTTTCCTGCCCAGAGACGGGGTTCAAAGTGTCCTGCAGCTGGTTATCTCATTCAGTTTGGGCAAGCCATGTCCAGCAAGGCAATACTTGCAGATATTGGGACATATGGCTGCAGCAACAGGAGCTGTCTTGGGAGCAAGATGCCGAATGAGGAATATTTAGTTTCACCTCAGAGTACACGGCTGCCAAAGAAGAGACAAAATGTCAAAACCAATTCCAGTAACAAAAACTGTGCTTCAGGCCCTACAGTGGTAGAAGGAAGCACACAATCTCAGGAAAGGGTTCTCATCCAAAGGAAAACCCATCAGTTATCCTTGCAAGAGATGCCTCTCTGTTAGGATGAGGTGCTCACTTAGGAGAGCACACTACCTGTGGCACCTGGTCAGATGCAGTCACCCTTCACATAAACTTGTTGGAGCTTTGAGCAGTATTTTTGGCTTTAAAAGCTTTCTCTTATCTGGTACAGAGCAAAGTGATGCAAGTCAGGACAGACAACACCACAACAGTGTGCAATATAAACAAGCAAGGGGGAACAAGATCAGCTTCTTTGTGCACAGAGGCCATGAAAATATGGGAGCTGGCCTATTCACTAAAGGCCTCTCTACAAACCATTCATGTACCAGGCAAGGACAACACTCTGGTGGATGCTTTAAGCGGAATCAACCAGGCACACCACGAATGGTCCATAAACAGACAGGTATTGGACTCTGTGTTCAGAAGGTGGGGCACACTAGAAGTGCATCTCTCTGCCTCGCAAGAGAACCACCTACTGTCCGTCTTCTGTTGTAGACCACCAGACAAGGGAACAATCCCACTGGATGCTCTGGCCCTGGACTGGTCAGTGAGACTACTGTACACCTTCCCTCCTTTTCCTCTCCTCTTCAGAGTCCTGATGAAGCTAAGGTCACAACCTGCATCAGTGCTCCTACTAGCACCAGGCTGGGCCAGGCAGCCCTGGTACCTCCTATTCCTATCCATGTCAGTGTCCAAACCGATACACCTTCCCAGGAGACACATTCTTTTAACCTCCCATCAGGGGAAAATCTTGTACCCGAACCTCAAGTCTCTCAGACTCACGACATGGTTCTTGAGGACTTGGAATACTCAAATCTAAATCTCTCTCAGCTGTTCTAGAAGGATACAAAACCTTCCACTAAGAAAACCTATTCAGCAAAATGGAAAAGGTTCTCTATTTGGTGTGTACGAAAGACATTTTCCTGCTTAGGCAGAAATTCCAGTACTTCTGGAATACCTCACGTCTTACATTCCCAAGAGTTAAACATACTTCCTTCAAGTTCATCTGGCATCAATTTCAGCCTACATTTCTGCTGGGAGAAATGTTTCCATTGCAACTAATCCCATTTTCAAAAAGTTCTTCAAAGGGTTGTGCTGTATGCACCCAATCATCAGGGAACGAGTTCCAGTTTGGGACCTGAACATATGCATTGCTCAGCTCATGAAACCTCCTTTTGAGTCCATGTCTTCTGCTCATCTGCAGTATGTCACATGAAAAACTGTGTTTCTGGTTGCAATCACTTCTGCCAGAAGGATAAGTGAACTACAAACACTATGTGTGGAGAAGGATTATCGCTCTTTTCATAATGACAAAATGGTGCTGCGAACAAACAGGAAGTTTCTTCCCAAGGTGGTTTCTGATTTTCACTTAGATCAATCCATAACACTGCCAGTTTTCTTTACTGAACATGCCAGTTTAGGTGAGCTCAGACTCCATAGCCTGGATCTAAAAAGGGCATTAAGTTACTATGTGACCCACACCAAGGATCATAGATGTGATAAGCAACAGCTTTTTCTCACTTATGGTAATGTGAGGAAAGGCACCCCAGCTTCCAAGAGATCAGTATCTTGTTGGATAGTCCAGTGCATTCAGTTCTGCTATTCAAAAGTTGGAAAACAGGCCTCAATAGGCCTAAGGGGCTATTCAACTAGGGGCACAGCTGCTTCTATAGCAGCCTCAACAAATATTTCCTTAGTGGAGATCTGTAAAACAGCTACCTGGAGAACAGTACACACTTTTACTAAACACTACAGTTTGGACATACAGTCCAGAAGTGATGTCAGGTTTGGCACAGCAGTCCTGCAGAGCCTCTTTCCTATATAGGTTCTCTGCCCACCTCCAAAGGTACTGCTTTGAAGTCTACAGAGAGTTAGGAATATAGAAGAATACATGGGGTTAGAAGAAAAAATTACTCACCTTAGTAATCTTGCTTATTCCAATGTATTCTTCTATATTCATAACTCTCCCTCCCTGCCTCCCCTTCCAGAGCCAGAGCTTCTGCATTCCTATCTGAGTCTTTTTGGTTTATTAGTCCCAAACACAGGCATGCATGTTTTTAATTCTGGCAGGAATAGCTACTACCCTTCTTTTACCAGGTGATTCTGGCACTTCAGAATGGGGTCTTGTTAACATTATTATTATTCTATAGATTTCATGCTGTCTTAGATTAAGTAGTTTGCAATATATACTGTAGATGTAGTTAGATAGTCTAATATCGGTTGCCTTGTAGGCTCCTTAGAAATCTGAGACATTGATGGAACGTTGCAGCAGATTAGCGCAGCAGTTTGTGACACAAGCCCTATGATAGTTCTGTCATTTGCATATAATTCCATTTTGCTCCGGGCAGCGCTACTTAGGAAGCAGACTGCAGAGTTATGATACAGAAGAATACACTGGAAGAAAAAAGATTACTAAGGTGAGTAATTTTTTCTTTTTCCTTACCTGGACGACTGGTTATTGCCCAGTCTAGGGACCGGCTGCCAGACTATAGCTTGAACCAGACAGATGTTCGATGCTCTGGGGGTGACGGTCAGCATACCAGAGTCTGTACTGACACCCTGCCAAAGACTGCAGTACATGGGGGGTGGGGGTGGGGGGGGTTGGATATGGTCCAGGGTTCGGCATTCTGTCTCTGAACAGTGCAGATCATCTGATTACTCAAGCACAGTTTGTGCACAACAGCAGTGTCTCAGCAAGGATGTTTCTGTTCCTTTTGGGACTAATAGCAGCAGCCATTGTTGCTGTGCCACTGGCAATACTGCACATGCAGATCCCACAATGAACTGAGAGTCCAGTGGGACCAGCCGACAGATGATCTATAACAGATGGTTCTAGTTACGTCCCCCTTGCGCAGAGTAACTGGTGGGTGGAACGCTACAACCTGTTCAAAGGCTGCCCATTCTTAATTCCTTACCTTCATCAGATCCTCACCACAGATGCTTCAGTATCAGAGTAGGGAGCCCACCTGGGACTTCTACAGACACAAGGCCACATGGTGGTGTTTGCTTTACACATCAGTGTTCTGTAAATGAGAGCGGACCAATGTGGACTCCAGGCCTTCCAGAATCATAGAAGCATACATAACATAGAAACGCAAAATATGAT
Organism: Neoceratodus forsteri; assembly: GCA_016271365.2. NCBI lineage: Eukaryota > Metazoa > Chordata > Ceratodontiformes > Ceratodontidae > Neoceratodus > Neoceratodus forsteri. Next base: position 902,340,425 of record CM028129.1, read on the forward strand.
GGCAGATAAGGACTGCTTGGCCCACCCAGTCTACCCATTTCCCTACCTAATGGATAAGCTGCAGATCCTAGTTAACCAACAGCCTACGTCCTCCTACCCCCACCCACTAGAATTGCCTTATGACTGTCCCATGCATTCTTGAATTCCACCACTGTTTTTGACTCCATAACATCCTCAGAAAGGCTGTTCCATGCATCCACGACCCTCTCTGTGAAGAAATACTTCCTTACATTACCTCTGAGCCTCCCCCCCGCCAATCTTCAAATTGTGCCCCCTTGTTCTTACACACCTCTTTTTCTGAAAGATGCTACCCTCTTGGACTTTGTTGATTCCCTTGAGGTACTTGAAAGTTTCTATCATGTCCACCCCTCTCCTCTTCCTCGAGGCTATGATGTTAAGCTCCTTAAGTCTCTTCATATGTCTTCTGGTGCAGACCCTGCACCAGTTTAGTTGCCCTCCTGGACTCCTTTATCCTGTCTGTCCTTCGGGAGATTGTGTCTCCAAAACTACACACAGTACTCCAGATGGGGTCTCACCAGCTGTCTGTACAGAGGGATAACTTCTGTTTTCTACTGGTGATGCCTCTCCATATGCATCCCAGTATTCCCCCAGCCCTCCTTTACTGCTCTCTCACATTGCTTGCTCACCTTAAGGTCATCTGATGTGACTACCCCCAGGTCCCTTTCCATTTTTGTTGCTGTTAGTATCTCACCCCACATTGTGTACTTTTCTCCTGGGTTTTTGTTTCCCAGGTGCATTACTTTGCACTCCTTAGCACTGAATCTGAGCTGCCACACATTTGGCCATTCCTCCAACTTTGCCAAGTACCTTCTCATCCATTTGTCCTCTGTTAATACAGACTGACAGTGTCAGTATGATGCATTACATCAGTTGGGGGGAGGGGGGAGTGGCTCATTCTTTCCATTGTGGAGGGAAGCAATGAGAGTTTGGTATTGGGCTGTGGAACTGTCTCTAGAACTATCAGCCAAGCATGTTCTCGGCGTCCAAAATGTCTTGGCAGACAAACTAAGCTGGTTGCAGTCCTGGATGCATGAGTGGGAACTGCTGACCTTAGTGGTTGACCGCCTATTTGAAAGAGGTTGTCCAGAGTTGGACCTCTTTCTGTCCCTACACAATGCAGAACTGCCGCATTTCTGCTTGATCGCTCCAGGGCCTGGAAATTTCTGCTGAGATGTGTTGTCCATCTCTTGGAAAGGTTTCTTCACTTAACCTCTATCTGATTTAGAGAGTACTACTCAAGGTGAAAATGGAGGGACAGCTTTGCTTCTCAGTGGACTCTGCAGATATATCTCCACTGCAACAGCTGGCAGTTGGACCCCAGTACCTCTGCCCTTGCAAGGGTCTGCTTCACAGGAACAAGGAACTTGGTCCATCTGGATCTCAAAGTTCTCCATCTGCCTGCATGGCTCCTGAAGACATAGCTGCTGCTTGTTCTGGGGTTTCCCAAAAAGTGGCCAATGTTCTAGTTGCTGGTAGAAAGTCTCTGAACAGGGCTGTTCCAGCTCACCCACGGTCGGCCGGCACCCAGCCAGCCACCGACCAAGACCAGGACACCCGCCTGCAGCTCCTTGGAAGCTGCTTGTCCCTGAACAGGGCTGTTCCAGCTCACCCACGGTCGGCCGGCACCCAGCCAGCCTCCGACCAAGACCAGGACACCCGCCTGCAGCTCCTTGGAAGCTGCTTGTCCCTGAACAGGGCTGTTCCAGCTCACCCACGGTCGGCCGGCACCCAGCCAGCCACCGACCAAGACCAGGACACCCGCCTGCAGCTCCTTGAAGCGCTTTGTCCTCGAACAGGGCTGTTCCAGCTCACCCACGGTCGGGCCGCTCCCAGCCAGCCAGCCACCGACCAAGACCAGGACACCCACCTGCAGCTCCTGGAAGGTACGGGACAGCGTGAGCTAATCGAACACGGGTGCTTCCAGCAAACCCACTCTGATTGGCAGGAGTTTTCCCCTGCTATAGACACCTGGCACTTTGTTAGACTTTCCATAGAACTAAGCACATTTCTACTGTGTTATTAGGAGTTTTTCTACTGTATTAGCTGGATTGTAATTTCTACTACTGTTTTAAATTGCTTACACCTCTTCTGTCTGACTGCTATTCCTGCAGCCCCCCCCCCCCCAATCCAAGCACTCTGCCTTGGCTCCGATAAGTCTAACTACCTTTTTTTTTTTTTTAGTGGCTAGTTTTCCATTAGCAGGTTATACAGACCTGCCACTAGAGGATTCTTGGTCTTCTACATAAATCACCGATTCTTTCGTGGGCAATATGGTCTGCATTATCATTCTACTTCTTCCCGTTCTGCTACAAGGACTTGAGTCTGAAGGGTGGATGGCCACTAACTAGCTTGCTCCTGTTCTCCTTGTTCCCCTTTCTGCTGTATTTTCTCATCTAGGTTTTAAATGGGTACCTAGGTGGGCAAATTTCTTGCCTAGAAAATATTGCACTAATACAAATCACGAGACCACTCAATCTGAGACCATGGCTCTCCTTATTGTCTTTTATTGCTCCTAAGGTGCAGAGTTTTCAACAATACAGTGCAATTCAGTACCTCAATGCAATTCAGTTCTCCAATGTACCTTATCAATACCTAATGTTATAACAGTCTACCGTGCAGACACTCTGTCATTCTCCTCTCCCTTTTAGCCTATTCCCCGGTTAGCCTATACCCCTTTCTACTGTCCTCACCTATGTCTACCCAAGCACTTACATTGATCACAATCAACTGTCATTACAGTGGCGCCGCTTCATGCGAGCAATATATGGGTTGTCCAGAAGAAATAAAAAGCAGTCTCCATTCTTATAAGCTCCTTAAAGAAAGTTATACTCTGCTTCTTCTCTGCTCAAGAAATGTGGAGCTCAACCTCGCCCCCACAACTTTCTCGCCTGTCGATTTTGTTGAGGCCACAGGTCTCAAATGATGATGGTCAACATTTTAAGCCTCGCCTAAAAACTTATACAGCTGCAAGCCTGGGCTGCACACTAACCCAGACCTTATCATAATTACTGAGTCGTGGTTAAAAAGATGAACACTGATCAACAAATATCACTGCAGGGCTACAGTTTATTTAGAGCAGATAGAGAGTCTAGAGGCGGGTGTGGTTATCTATGCCAAATCTAAGTACTTGGTCACCAATATTAGTTGCAAATCTCTAGCCAAGGAATTTGAGTTAGTTTCGCTGTGCCTTCATCTCCTCCTCGAATGTATCACTATCCTAGGTGGCTATAGACCCGTCTGGTGGTGATGAAGTCCTTAATCTTTGAAATCCATGTTAGAGATGCAAAAACTGAAACAATATTTCTAGGAGATCTAAATATGGACTGGCTGTCACCTAAATCACATGGCCTCAAATCCCTTTGTGACGAGCTAGGTCTTGGGCAATTAGAGAACCTACTAGGAACAACACTCTAAATACTGCCAACAGTTCCATTCTAGATGTGGTACTAACCACCCATCCACACAAAATATCTCATTTGGAAGTGTTTCACAACCATGAGCGATCATGGAATTGTTGTTTGCATAAGATCTCAAATTCAGCCTGCCGCAACCCATCTTTATAACAAAAAGATCCTTTTCGCAAATTCAGTGCAGTAAACTTCCTGTCTGACCTGAGCATGATCAGATGGCAAGATCTTTACCTAGCCAAAGATGTCAACAAGGCAGCTTGCATCCTTAATGACAAACTCACTACAATAATAAATAAGCATGCCCCTTCATCAAAGTAAGGGCAGGAACAATTCCAATCCCTGGTTCACCTCGGATCTCAAGGCAGCCCCTTATAGCTCGAGATAAGCTCTGGGCTAAAGCTAGACATTCCAGAATCTCTCGATTGGCAGGCCTTTAGAACAGCCAGAATAACTGTGTGAAAAACTTCGCCTGCTAAAGCTAACTATTATATTTCTACTCTCGAACAAGCTAAAGGTAACCTCATAAAATATGGAAGACTATCAAAGCTATAGAAGGACGCCCATGGCCCCTCTGTCCCAACAAAGATAGTCTCAGTGGCAAGATTGTGGAAAACAAGTCCCTAATCCTGGAGGAACTTAACTCCCACTTTGCCACAGCTGATTAGCTTTGACTCCACACCTTATGCTGGTGCTGCAGTGAGCCAGCATACCCCTCCCGCCACTTCTAGTCCTGCACCCAGTCCCTTCCAACTGCGCTGAGATAACTTATAAAGAAGTAGAAGATTCTCTTAACTTAGACACCAAAAAAGCGCGAGGGACGATGGCTTGGAACCTTTTTCCTAAGGTCAGGCTGTGCCCATCTCACTGCCCCAATTCTCCATATCTTCAACCTTACCATTACATCTGCTGCTGTGCTCCTGCTGGAAATCAGCAATATCCTCCTCTATTTAAATCTGGTGACCCATGCGATGTAAACAGCTATAGGCCTATCTCCATATTGCCTATCCTTTCTAAAGTTCTTGAAAACTGATCCATATTCAGTTAAAATCTCACTTGAAACCTTTCTCTCATTAACCCAGCTCAATCTGGCTTCCGGCTAATCATAGCACAATCACTGCACTAGCAAAAGTAACCAATGATTGGATCTCTGCTATAGATGCTAAGAAGGTAACTGGTGCAGTCTTTTTGGACCTCAGCAAAGCTTTTGATACTGTTGATCACAAACTATTAGTCAATTGCCTTGCAAAGTTGGGTGCCACATACCATACCACCCAGTGGTTCTCTAGCTACCTAACTGGAAGATTCCAAAAAGTAAAGGCGGAAGGCTTTTTTTTCTGCTGCCTTGCCAGTTGCAAGAGGAGTCCCCCAAGGATCCATCTTAGGCCCTATCTTGTTTTCTCTGTACATCAGTGACTTAGATGCTAACATATCTACGTCCAATCTGCACTTTTTTGCAGATGATACTGTGTTGTATACTTCTGGCTCATCGTTATCTGAAGTCAAGGGAGTGCTTCAAGCGGACTTCGCACAACTTGAGCATAATTTAATCAAGGCAAAGCTTCTGCTCAATGCCAAGAAGACTAAAGCGATGATATTCTCCTGCAGTGCTGTCTCAGGCCCCCCCAATACTCTTGCCCAAGACTTCATTGTCACCACGCTAAACGAGCCTCTGGAAGTTGTAACCAAATTTAAGTATCTGGATCGACAATAAATTATCTTTCAGTGACCACATCGAAGATGTCTCTAGAAGGTTAAAAGCAAGGTTAGGTTTCTTCTACAGAAATAGGCCCCCTTTTCCTCCTTGAAACTCGAAACAAGCTTGTACAGGCCACTTTTCTCCCCTACTCGACTATGGCGATGTAATCTATTCCTCCACCACTCCTGCAAATCTAAGTGAAACTGGACATCCTTATCACCGTAGCTACGGTTCATTACCAACTCCCTTACTGTTCGCACCACTGTGACTTATATGCAGCTGTTGGTTGAACATCCTCTACTACTAGACGCCTGCTCCATGCTGGGCTATGGACTCTTAAACTGCTCCTGCAGAAATTGCCAAGCTATCTCTCTTCCCTTATTAGTATCTCACATAGTGCATACTCGTTAGAAAATCTGACTTTATTATGCTTGACATACCAAGGACGCGGACTTCCTTTGGTAAACTGCTATTGCATATGCCCTTCCCTCCATTTTGGAACCAATTACAAACCGTACTGAAACTAACTAGCACAGTTTCAATAAACTTCTACAAATCGCTAAGTTCAGCCAAAATAAAAGACACCTGTAACTGTCATTAAGTCTCTTCCTTCCCCATGTGTGCCATATTTATCCACTGGTAAGGTATAATTGATTTGTCATATTCACTGCTTCTCCTTCCCTTCTACTCCTGGTTTATCTTTTGCTTACGCCCACTGCTACTCTATCAAATCTCTCCTCCCTCCCATATCAGTTTGTAGACTGTTGTTTGTTCTAGCTGCCAAAATATTGTATATTTGATTTGATTTGATTAAATCAAATCACATCAGTCATCATGTTTCATTTGTCAGTATGCAACCTATAAGTCGCTTCCCTGTCTCATATCAATGTTTACCACCTGCGGTCACCCTATGTGGTACCCTTGTATGTATATCCAGCCTGTATCATGTAACGTGTGTTTCATGTATATACTGTTATTACCTATCTGTGTTTGTACTTTAAGTGTTTGTCACAGGACCTCCTTGTGAATGAGCTTGCTCAATGGAGTTTTCCTGCAATAAACTTGAACTTGAACTTATACCAGATCCACTTACATGACGTGGAAGTGATTTGCTTCCCACCATCTTGATCCCTTCCCCTGTTATGTCAGTCAGGTTCTAGAGTATCTGCTGTCCTTATCGGATTTTGGCCTGCTGTGTGCCTCTTATCAAGGTGCACCTGGCTGCTGTATCAGCTTTCCATGTGCCTATGGATGGTCATCCGGTTGCCCAGCTGAAGGCACTTGTACATTTTCAAGAGGCATTCTATATCTGAAGCCTCCCATCAGTAATCCAGTCCCAGTTTGGGACCTGAATTTTGTTTTGGAAAAGCTTACTTTGACTCCTTTGAGCCAGTCATGACTTATGTAACTTATGCATTCTTTCTTGAAAAGTATTGTTTTTAGTTGCAGTAACCTCTGCCCTAAGGATTCCTAAGCTACAGGCTCTAATGTGTGAGCCTCCATATTTGATTTTCCACAGACAGTGTCTTAGTCTACTAGTTCTACGCTTTTGCCAAAAGCGTTGTCTGAGTTTACTTTAAATCAAAGCATCCACCTGTGAGTTTATTATCCTGAGCATGCCAGTCCATGGGAAGCATTGCTCCATACACTGAACTTGTGGAGCCAGTGGGGTCTGTGGTGCCAGCACCGAGTCCTCCTTTCTGAGGCCATTGCTGTCTGTCCCACACCCAGTACCCCCGCCCCTGCTATTGTGGTTGGGTGTAGTCGATAACATGGAAGGTACTAAGCCCCTCACTAGTTCCATTGCCCTTGGACTGCTCACCGTGCTACGCTTCACGCTGCTTTTTGCTGATAATGCTCCTCCTGTGGGGAGTCCCTGGATCATGCCTGTATAGCATTACCTGACTGACTTCACCTTCACTAATCTAATTGCCTGTGACAGGCAGCCGCCCTGGCTTGTTGGCTATCTCGATCTTAGGAGACTTCGGTATCCTGTTGTAACAGGTTGGAGCTTTGGCCACAAGCCATGAGGCAGGGGCGGCCGCCCCCCTCTGAGGCATCTGCTATGGCTTTACTGGTGACTCTAACCCTTTCAGGGGATATTGAGCTCAATCCTGGTCCCCAGCAACCCTCCTCCCCATCTGTAGGCTGGTCAAAAGGCAAGGGGTTGAAAATAGCCCACCTCAATATCCGTAGCCTCCTGCCCAACCTGGCTGATCTCCTTGCGTGGGTCACCCTCCACAAGCCTGACATTCTGGTTATAACGGAAACCTGGCTGAAACTGTCTACCCCTGACTCTGCATGTGTGCTTCTTGGATTTGACCTTGTCAGGCTGGACCACCCGGGGAAAAAGCGAGGGGGTGGTATCCTGGTCTATTACAGGAGTTACCTTAATTTCACAGTGCTGTTGGGACAACAGGCTCTGCTGTCACCCTGTGAACTGCTGCACACAGTTCTTTTACTCGGGAACACAAAAGATCCATTGCATCTGGCCCCTAGGGGCATATCGGGGCTGTCCTCCCTCCTTGACTCGGTTAGGTCACTGGCTGGCAACAACAAGCTGTTGATACTGGGCAGTCTAAACCTGAATTGGTTCGGTGGCAATACTAAGATGTACAAGCCCCTCCTGGCTGGGCTCTCACTGTCCCAACTCATCAAGGAACCCACCAGGTGGTCTCCCGTTGGTGGCTCAGACTCTCTCCTAGACTGGGTCCTGTCCAATAGGCCAGAGAGGATTAGCTCTTCTGGGACGCTCTCTGACTCCATCTCTGACCACTCCCCTGTGTTCTGTGTGTGGATGGTCTTCACCCTGAAAATTCCCCACGAAGTCATCCAAATTCGAGACTTCTCCCGGTTTGACTTGGGGTCTTTCTATGGTGACTTGAGGCATACTGACTGCTCTGCAGTCTGGAATGCACATGCCCCAGCCACTGCAGTCAATTTCCTCAGTGCCTTTGGGGCACTGCAGGATAAGCACACCCCTTTCATTAGGTGGAGGGTAAGGGGGTCCGCTACCAAGTAGTTGCACGGGAGCCTCCTTCCCCTCATGAGGACTAGGGATAAGTGCTGGGCCAAATTCAAGGTCTCAGTGGACCAGGCCATACTTCAGCAGTACAGAAGGCTCCGGAATGAGTGTAAGAAAGCGATCAGGGTGGCAAAAAGTGAATTCTGCAAAATGACACTACTGAATTCGGCAAAAGACCCCAGGACTTTCTGGAGAACATAAAAGCATAATAAGTGGATCCTCCAAAGGTGAGGCCACTGATATGCTCATTGATGGTACTAGTTGTAACAATCCTCTGACCATCGCCAATGCATTTAACACACACTTCTCGGACCTGTCTGCCTTCACCTCCTCTTCTCCCTAGTGGAGGTGATAGCTGTGACCAGGACTCCGTCTCACAACTGGCTTCCACCTCCCAACCGTTATTCTATTTCAAGGCTGTGACGGCATGAAGATGCAGAGATTGCTCTCTGGTCTGCCCCCTTCTCCAGTGCAGACCATGATGGCATGGAACCCAAGCTCCTCCGCCTTGGGGCCTCTCGTTGCCTCCATTGTGCCACATATCTTTAATTTATCCCTTGCCTCTGGGGTCATCCCTAACATATGGAAGGTGGCTAGGGTACTCAAACTCGTAGTCAGACAGGGTAAACCTGAGTTTCTGGACAACTACCGTCCGATAGCCATACTGTCTGCAATCAGTAAACTACTAGACAGAGTTGTGGCGGAGCAACTCACGGAATACATCCAGTCGCATGAGCTGCTGTCTCCTGAGCAGCATGGCTTCTGTAAAGGGCACAATACATCCTTGGCACTTGTCACTGTCGCATCTGGCATCAGAACCGCTATGGACCAGGGTAAACTTTCAGGAGCCATTTTCAGCTATCTATCCAAAGCCATCGACCATGCACTGCTCTGCGCTCAGCTTAGATCATTTGGCCTGTCACCCCCTGTACTTTGCTGGTTCTCCAGCTACTTGCAGGGTAGGCGCCAGCTGATCAAATATAGCAAGGTGCTCTCGGACACCACTGCTGTCTCCTCAGGTGTTCCCCAAGGCTCAGTCCTGGGGCCCCTGCTTTTTTTCCATTTTTGTGAATGACTTACCTGCTACCACCTCCTACTCCAGATCCATTCTATATGCAGATGACCTGGTCATCCTAACACACTCCCAGGATATTGGGGTCATAAACCACCAGTTGAGTGAGGACTCTGTGGTAGGGAAAGTGATGGAATCACTTCTGAAGAAAAGAATTGGTGAGTACTTAGAGGCCAGTGGGGCACAGGACCCGAGGCAGCATGGGTTCACAGCAGGAAGGTCATGTCAGACGAATCTAATTGATTTCTTTGATTGGGTGACCAAAGTAGTAGACCAGGGAGGGGCTGTGGACATGGCCTACCTAGATTTTAGCAAGGCATTTGACACAGTCCCACACAAAAGATTAATAATCAAATTAACCGGGTCGGCCCGGTGGTGCTGAGGGTTAAGGCGCTGGATGCCACACCTCGCTGCATGCCGGGTCATCTGAGGTCGGCAGGGGAGGACTAGGATTGAGCGTCCGATGACTGCTGTTCTAGTCTTGGGAGAAGGGTGGGCGCACACTGTGTTCTGCTGGTCCTTGGGACGCCTGTGGTACTACAGTTGTGCGGTGCATGGGGGGGGTATGGCAGACGCCTGCATGCTAGTGCGTTGATGTCCTTGCACGCCTGTGATTCCATCGGGAGATAAGGGTAAAGGCAGCACAGATCAACGGCAGCTTGATGGCCGCAGTTTCACCAGCCGACAATGCCCAGAAGGCATGTGCCGATAATGGTTCCTCACCGGGTGTGGGGTCTACAAGGGGGCCCCCTTCGCAGGTGTAGATATGTCTGCCAGCTGGGCATGCGGTGCTTTGGGGTCAGTAGTGGAACAGAGTGGTGGTGGCTGGATGTAATGCAGGACTGTGGCCGCAGGTGAGGAGGTAGCCTGGGTAAAACATTGGCTGGACAACACGACAAAGAAGGTAATTGTAAATGGAGTCCATTCTGAAGAAAGAGGGGTTACTAGTGTGGTACCACAGGGTTTAGTACTGGGTCCAGTTCTTTTTAATGTCTTTATAAGTGACATTGCAGAGGGACTAGAAGGAAAAGTATGCCTCTTTGCAGATGACACAAAGATCTGCAACAGGGTTGATGCACAAGGAGGCGTGGAAAGGATGAGAAGGGACTTGGCAAGGTTGGAGGAATGGTCAGAAGTATGGCAGCTTGGATTCAATGCAAAGCAGTGCAAAATAATGCAACTGGGACACAAAAACCCACGGGAAGATTACACAATTGGGGGGTGGTAGTAACAACAACAAAAATAGAAAGGGACCTGGGGCTAATCGTATCAGATGACCTTAAGGTTAGCAAGCAATGTGAGAAGGCAGTAGGGTGGGCTGGGGGGATACTGGGATGTATAGGGAGAGACATCACCAGCAGAAAATGGGAAGTTATCCCTCTGTACAGACAGTTGGTGAGACCCCACGTGGAGTACTGCATCCAGTTCTGGAGACCCCCATCTCCGCAAGGACATAGACAGGATGGAGGCAGTCCAGAGGAGGGCAACTAAAATGGTGCAGGGTCTGTAAGAGAAGCCATACAAGGAGAGACTAAAGGAGCTTAATATGTATACCCTTGAGGAAAGGAGGGACATGATAGAAACCTTTAAGTACCTCAGTGGAAGCAACAAAATCCAAGAGGGTAGCATCTTTCAGAAAAAGATGTGCAAGAACAAGGGGACAGAATTTGAAGATAGAGGGGGGACGGCTCAGGGGCAATGTGAGGAAGTATTTTTTCACAGAGAGGGTGATGGATGCGTGGAACAGCCTTCCTGAGGAGGTTGTAGGGTCTAAAACTGTGGGAGAATTCAAGAATGCATGGGACAGACATAAGGCAATTCTTATGGGGGATAGGAAGAAATAGGCTGTTGGTTAACTAGGATCTGCAGCTTAGCCTGTAGATAGGGAAATGGGCAGACTGGGTGGGCCAAGTGGTCCTTATCTGCCGTCAGAGTCTGTGTTTCTAAATTCAGGAAGAGAATTTATAAAAATGCATTGTTGACATATGGGAGACAGACTAAGACAAGTTACGTACAAGTATGCTAGGTCAGTTACATGAGCACTTATCAGAATACATGAGGAACTTACAAAGTTCATTCTTAAAAACCTGCTGAGACAGAGTACTGTGAAGTATTAAGAAAGGAGTTCCAGAACTTGGAAGCAGATGCTGAGAAAGCTTGCTCACCCATCTTAGTAGTACATTTGGGTACATCAAGAGACCTTTCAGCGGACGTTTAGGGGTAGACTTGTGAGGTGTGGTTTAACGTGCTGGCCCATGTAACTGGTGTACTGGTTCTGATATTATCAATGGTGCAGCCACCAGTGTATCATGTATAAGATGATAGGAGAGCCATCCGAGGCTCGAATAGAGGATGCAGTGATGGGTAGCTTGGGCACTAAAAGGGCAGAGTGACGGATGTTGTTATAACAAGTTTTCCGTTTACTCAAGATCTCTGCTGGCCTCCAGGTATGTTATCATCCCATAGATAAGACTTGGCTGAGGACACCCTGGGCATTCACCAGTCTAGCTGCAGCAATACGCGTGTTCCTAAATCTTCCCTTGTCAATCTTTACCATTCATTACTGCTTGGAAGTTAAGCCGGGCCACCCTTCTAAGGAGTTTTTTTTTTTATGGCTCAACGGGCGCCGCCGAGGGGACGACGCATCAGGCCATGCGCGCGAGGGCGCCGCAGGGTGCCGCGAGACCTCCTATATCTCAGTTCTGTTTCTCCTGCCGGGCCAAGGCTGCACCTGCTGCGTGGTAGCGTATAGTGTTTTCGGTTTCTTCAAGACTCCTCGTTTTTGAAGGTTTTCACGACTTACTCGACGCGTACACGGTAGACCGTTCCTGTTGTTTTTCTATGTCTGGTGGCAGGTGCTTTATTACTTTTTCCTTGTTTAGTTAGCATCATGTCCGGTTTAGGAGCAGGGGCGTAAGTCAAGAGCGGCCGCCTATGCGTCGGTGCTCCTGTGGCCAGCATTTTTCCATCTCGGACCGGCATGATGTCTGTCTCCGTTGCCTGGGACCCAACCACAACATGGATGCGTGCGACGCTTGTTTCTCCATGGACCGTCGTGTCCTCGAAGTCCGCGCGTTCAAGCTCGGCAAGAGCCCACCGACCTTCGGGGGCCGGCGTTGCTCAGGGACTCCGGTAAGATCTCGGGAGCCCTTCCCCAGGTCCCTCCCGGGCCCTATCTGTCCGCAGGAGGCTTCCTCCTCTTCTCTTGCCGAGAGGAAGCTTCTCTCGCGGTGTCGGGGGAACGTCGTAGTCCCATCCGGGGCCGCGACGGGGACACCGCCTCGGCAGTCACCTCCTCGGAGGTGCAGGCTCCCCCAGTGTCGAGGCCCGTGCCTGCTGGGCCTGGCACTGGCGGACCCTCGGCGCTGCCTTCGGCGCCGTTTGATCAGCGCCCGGTGATCAGGCAACACCGTGAGGCGGTTTGCGCTCGGCGTTGCGGATTGGGTTCCAACGCCAGGGGCCTAACTGGCGCGGCAGGGGGACCAGGACCGGGCCTGGCTGTCGCGGGTGGGCTGGGGTCGTCCGGTGCCGTTGTCAGCATCGAGGTTCTGCTGGTCTCATCCTCTTCAGAGGCTGATGATTTGGATGAGGACCCATCCTGGCTCCCTGACTTTCCGGGGTCGGGTTCCCCGGTGGCACGGGGTGCTGGGCGGCACAGCGGGCCCTTCCCGCTGTCCCCTCTCCCGTCCTCCCTGAGGGCCCCGGCTAGGTGGCCCTGGGTCCCGGGGTGTGTGGTGGGGACTGAGGGGGGGCCCCCTCCTAGGGGTCTGTGACAGCTACCTCCCGGTGCTTGCTCCACACCGGCGTGGGGAAGGCTGGAGTCGAGGAGGAGGGTCTCTCCGGGGTCGAGGCGGGGGCGGTAGTCGCGGTCTCCGTCGGCCACCCCTCGTGGGGTGGCTAGGAGTCGTAGCGCCGAACCCCGCCTTTCCCTCTTGGGCCCCGGGGTTCCCTCCGGTGGCGTTGCTGTGGACTGCCCTTCTGGATCCATGCAGTCCCGGGTTCGTCACAGGGGAAGATCCCCCCCCTGGGCTCTTCCAGGCATCGCATCCCCAGGGTCTCGTCTTGCGGCCTGGTTTGTTGTCCGGGATCCCGCCAGCTCGGGCTCCGTTCCCCGGATTTCAGAGTCCTAGCAGAGGTCAGTTGCCTCTTCGCAGGTGCCCTTCTCCAGTACCTCTGCTTCCCCCCGCTCTTCCAGGCCATGTCGGTCCTACGGGTCCGTTATCCTGGGAGCAGTTCAGAGGTTCTCGCGGCCTTCCCTCATCGTTAGACATATGCATGACGCGGTCTTCGACTCTCCCCACCGCCGCAGGAATCTTCTGGACATTTGAGCTCTCCATCATACTCGTCTTCCTCCTCTGAGGGAGAGGAACCCCTTTCCTCACCTTTCTTCCAACGCTGATTTCACTGAATATCAGCGATTCCTTTCGAGGATGGTGAGGGATCTTCGAATCTCTTACGTTAGGTGAGACAATACTGAATGGGAGACGCGTGAATTCCTTGGAGAATTCAGTGCCCAACACCTGGTGGTACCTTCCTGGCCTATCCCCTTCCAGGAGGCGTCTATCCATTCCTGGCAGTCGCCAGCCGCCCTTTCTGCAGCCCTGGCAGACTGTCGTCGAAGGTATTGTGCCCCCTCGGAATCCCTGGGTACCCTTCCCAACCCATCCTCGGGTTTGGTCTACCTAGAGACTCCTTCTGGGCATTGCCGCCTGGCGCATGACCGTCCAACGGATTCGGAATCCCTACAATTCGACCGGTGGGGGCGAAGAGTGTTCTCTTCTTCTCGTACGGTGGCTTGCATTGCATCACATCAGGCTCACCACGCTGCCTACAATCAGCATCTGTGGTCGATGCTTTCCCAGCTCTTAGCATCAATGCCTGATACAGACACACCAGACAGGCTATTGCCCTCTCTGCTATAGGCCTGGAGCTGGTAAGACACCAAGCAAGGGCATCTTATGACGCCAATGAGGTGGCTTCCAGGCTTGCGGGACAGCGATCTGCATTAGCGGACGGCATGGCTTCCGTCTATCAAGGTTGTCACCCCTGGCCGGCGTGGGGTGATCTGCCTCCGCTTCTCGGGACCCGCTCTTTTTCCTCCAGAGCTAGGAGACTTCTGCAGGGGTTCCTCCGTCTCCCTGTCCTCGGGCACCTCCCAGCTCTTCTCCCACTTAGGCTTCTCTCTGTGTTAGCCAGGTCTTCCCTTCTGTTTCTCACCAACAGGAGGCTGGGGTCTTGTTCCCTCAGGGTTCTACCCCCTTTTAAGGGGAGGTGGCTTAGTACTCACCTAGCAGTAATGAATGGTGAAGATTGACAAGGAAGATATGAGAACATGCACTACCGTAATTCTTGATCTTCTCTTGTATCTTCACCATTCATTCTGATACCCACCCACCTTCCCTCAGTGGCCTCCTTCTGTGGCGTCTCCCCTCCGTCTCATTCCTCTTACTTCCTTGGCCTTTAGGCCAAAAAAAAAATGTTTCTGCTCTTTTCCCCATTCTTGTGAATGGATCTCCTTTTTTCCTCAAGGTAAAGGGGAACGAGCACGGTTCCAAATTTCTCTAATTCTGAGGGAACTCTTTCTGACTGCCCTATGGTGCGATTCCTTACCCTCTTCAGGTCATGCAGTTTCACAGTCCAGGTGGCCATGCCCTGTCTTGGCCTCCGCAAAGTCCAGAATCCCCCTGGCAGGTCTTATTTCAAGCTCTTCTACCTGCTCACCGAATTTGTCAGCTCTGAGCATCTGTCTGCCTTGCCCTGTAAAGTCTGATTGAGTTCCACTCTACTTTTCATACAAAACTGCCTTGAGAAGGCATAGTCTTTCCATACACTTCTGTGTTAGCACTTAACAAGGTGCTAAGGGATTTAGTCCCTTCCTGGATGGGCGCCTACCGGAACAGTTTCTGCCTGGGCAGCCTAGGGCCCTCAACTAGGATGAAGGGGTTTGCATGTTGAGAGTTCAGAGAGTCTGCCCTCTTCAGATCTGTTCAGGTGGTTCGGTTGAACCTCCCCTCAGTCCTGCCAACTGGGATTCTTGCTCCCTGGTCAGTTTCGAGCCTTTAAGCCTCTCAACCAGTGCTCGATGGGCACTGTCCTCTCTCTCAACATGTTTGTTTCTTTCTTCCTTTCTTTCTCTTTCTGTTCTTCCCCTTTCCTCCTCTCTGTTCCTCCCTTAGAGCCACCCCGGAAAGGAGGCCCTGCGGTCCCTTAGGGTAGGAATTCTCTCTCCTCAGTCTACTCTCCATTGGCTTTTCCCTTTTTCAGTTTATTTCCTTTCTTTTTTCTATCCCTCGGCTCTCTTGCCTCGCTTTCTTTTTTCTTACCCTTTATTTTCGCCTCTCCGTCCACCAGAACCAAGATATAGAGGGTCTGCGACACCTACTTGGGCCCTGGCATGTGCAATCGTTGTCCTCGAGGGGCGCCATTGGAGCCGACAAAAAAAAAAAAAAAAAAAAAAAACCTCCCATAGTGGGTGCGCGCCTCCGGCTTAACCCAAGCAGTAATGAATGGTGAAGATACAAGAGAAGATCAAGAATTACGGTAGGTACGTAATTTTCATTTTTATAGGCGAGCCTCGACTTTGTGGTAACTGACTTTACAGATAGTTGACAAATGCAGGTTGAAATCCAGAGCAGGGTCTAGGGTGACTCCAAGGTACCTGAAATGATTACTACTTCTAGTGGGGAATCATCTGGTCCATAGATGGTTAGAGCAGAGGTACAGGCTCTGATTGTAGGTGCTGAGCTGAATAACATGGTGACTGTCTTTTTGGTGTTCATAAGGAGTCTTATTTGTTTTAGCCAGAACTGTATGAGATCAAAATCTTTCAGGTGTGAATTTTTGTTTAACAAATCCATGGCATTAGTGTACAGTCCTATCTCGTCTGAGCAGAGAAGGGTAGAGCAAGAAACATCCACTGAGGGTAGCTTGTAAGAGAACCGGAGAGAAAAGTAATGGACCAAGTATGGATCCTTGAGGGACGCCAACTCTAGTGGGAGAGAGATTAAATTTGACTATTTATTTGAACGAATTATTGTCGTCCAGTGAGGTCGCTTGCAAACCAGAAAGTAATAAGATGTGAGAAACCCAGGGTAGACAGTTCAAATAATAGCAAGAGGTGACCCACAAGGTCAAACTCCTTGGTAAAGTCAATGAAAACTGCCCCTGTAAGCATGCCTTTATCCATAGCCATCTTTACATCATTAATCAATTAGATGAGGGCAGTGGATGTGCTATGTGCTTGCCTGAAACCATGTTGAGCTGGGGATAAGTTTAGCCAGTTGTAGGTGTTCTGTTACCTGGGTAGCCACTAATTTCTCGTAACTTATTTAGTACCAGTAGGATGGCTTTAGGGTGGTAATTATCCATACTCTTGGTATCCCCCCTTTTTTATTTTTGAATAGGTACCACTTGGGCAATCTTCTGGAACCTAGGGACATCCCCAGTAGAGAGGGATATGTTGAGAATCCCTGTGACTGGTGCAGCTATGAGGGGGGTGGCGGTTTGGAGGAACGTGAGTAGTAGCCCATCAAATCCAGCAGAACCACAAGCTGGGATGGCCTTCAGGAGACATACTGTAGCACTGCAGTTTTGGTGACATTCTTTGGGTTAAAAGGAGGGCAGACCGGTTCCTCAGTACTGGAGTTTGGTACCAGGGACCAGACCCATCAACTTTGTATAACTGGAGAGGTTGGAGAAATGGAAGTTAAAGGCGCTTGCAGTTGCGCCAATATTATTACAACTTGCTCCTCCCAGTGTCATGTCAAATACTGATGTGTTAGTACCCTGATCCATGAAAGACTTTGATTCCAGAGACTCCTAGAAACGCTAACAGAGGATATGAAAAAATTAAAAGCATTCTCTGTCAGTTGTCTGATATAATTAGGACCAGTCAGTTTGGAGGATAGACGTCCTTAAGGCACCAGTGTTCAGTCTGGAGAAATCCCTGAACTGTATTTCTTTGGGTGGATGCTTCAGGGTTCATGCATTCCAGATGCAATAAACTGGCGAGTGGTCGTTGATGGAGTCTGGCAGTGCACCAGCAGTTATTACCCATTCTTTTCTCTTGGTCATGATCCAGTCTAATAGGGACTGGTGATTGTTACAAGGTGACACTCTAGTTGGACAGGAGACCAGTTGCGTTAGGTGGAGCTTCACTAGTCCTGTATCAAATTTATCAGCATTTTTCCCCAACCAGTCGAGACCGAAATCACCCAAAATAGGAAATTCATTTTTTCGTTTTAGAGATCCGAGTAATCAGTGATGTTCGTTAAACTATTATAACTATTCTTATTAGGAGGATTATCGACACATATGATTGCTTTTTTTTTTTTTGTGTGTGTGTGTCCCAAGGACAAGAACAGTGTGGAGGACTATACAGGTACATTGGGTCTTAACAGGTTGAGCAGTGACATTGAGGTATTCCATAAAGTAAAGGCAACCCCACCCCTCTTTGAGGTAGGGCAGTCAGTTCTGAGAAGCTTATAACCCTTTAAGGCACACATTGAGTTAGGGATTTTGCCTTTAGCCAGGTCTCTGTTAGCCCTAGGATGTTGTGGGAGTAGTGAGACTCCCATGCCTCCACCTCAACAAAGTTGGCCATGAGACTGTGAACATTCGTGGGCCAATTTTAAGACCTTTAGTCAAGAACCAGTGGAGGAGGCTAGTGGACATTGATTTGGGGGTTGACTCAGTATCTCGAGATGAGCAAAGACCTAGGAGGTGTTGCCAGACTTCCATAAAGAGTTTCAACTTGCGACATCCCCATGGCACATAGAGGGAGGATGTGGTTAAATAGTGCATTATGTATGCTACACGGATATGCCTCAGATACCAGTTACTGTTTAACTTGAAGAATGGTCAGGGGTTTGGCAGTTGAAATTCAATGCAAGGAAGTGCAAGATAATGCATATGGGGCACAAAAACCCTGGCACAATATATCAGTTGGGGGGTGAGGATATAGCATGCACCAAGCAGGAAAGGGATCTTGGAGTTATCATCTCTGATGACCTCAAGGCAGGGAAACAGTGTGACAAGGCAGCAGGTAAAGCAAATAGGATGCTGGGATGCATAGGCAGGGGCATCACCAGCAGGAAAAGGGAGGTCATAATTCCACTATACAAGACACTAGTGAGGCCGCACCTGGAGTACACTGTGCAGTTCTGGAGACCTTACCTATGTAAGGACATAGACAGGGTAGAGAAGGTTCAGAGGAGGGCAACAAAGATGGTGCATGGATTGCATCACAAGTCCCATGAGGACAGGTTGAAGGCACTGAACATGTACTCCCTGGAGGAGAGGAGGAGAGAGGGATATGATAGAGACATACAAGTATCTTACAGGGAGGAACAGGGTGCAGGAATGCACTATTTTAGCGAAAAAGATGTTCCAGGACTAGAGGGCATGGGATGAAGTTGGAGGGAGGACGATTCAGAGGAAGCGTGAGGAAGAATTTCTTCACAGAACGGTGGTGGACAAGTGGAACACCCTGCCAGAGGAAGTGGTGGGGGCTGAAACAATCACGGGATTTAAGAATGCATGGGATAGACATAAAGGAATTCTGGAGGTCAGGGGTAAGGGGCGACAGACTTCCTGGAAAACATAAACTGAACTTACAAACTTAAATGGGCAGACTGGGTGGGCCATAGGCCCTTATCTGCCGACACTGTCTGTGTATCTATGTTTAGGGGCTTCTCCACTCCAACCATAATATTCGAGTAAACAAAGGTGATGTCATTATACTTGTAGTATAAGCAGTCATGTGTTGAGAGATGGTCCGTAATGGATACCAGAGCAGTTAACAGCCCCTATAGCAAAGGATGAGCAGAGCATTTTCACATTCAAATAAAAACTGCTTAGACCAGTCAGGAAGCTTAGAGACTAGTAGGGCAGTCACCAGCAGTGTACCCCTCAAGCCTGCTAAAAATTCAGAAAATCACATTGAGATTACTTCCCAGAATATCTTGCAGAGTTATGCTGTAATCTACTAAAGTCTACTGTATAGAGAATCCAGGCAATGCAGAGAAAGGCAGTGAAAAGAACTGATTTGCTCCTAACTGCGAGTTTCAGTTACTTAAGTTGCAAAAAGCAACTAATAGGGCAGATTTCTTAAGATAAGCACTGTTTGGTCAGAATCTACCTTTCAGCTAGAGTAGTGGCAGTAGAAATGACAGTTTAATTACATACCATAGAAATTACCATTTCCCTAAACATCCCTCTATTTTCCAATAAATTTTGGCTCCAGAAATTTTGCCAGCTAAACCACCAAATGATGTAAGTAGCAAGCTGCTGTTACTGTGCCTTGAGAAAGAAGCTTAGTCACTGGTATAACTAATAATAGTGTCCCATTTAAGGAACACACTTCCCTATACATGAAAACTTAAAATGTAACCCAAGACACTAATACAGCACAGTATACAGTGGCCTTCCAAGAGCATAAAAATTGCTAAGGTTGCTAGCAGCTATGATTAGCCTGTCTGCCTGTACTACAGACAGAGTTTTAAACCACAAATTATTCATCTATACATAACACAAATGGAAAAATCTCTCAAAATCAATACATTGTGGAGGAGGGGGAGAAAAAACACAGAATACAGTGAAAAACAAATAAGGCTTCCTATATTCTCAGTAATGGAGAAAATAAATTAATTCCACGAAGTTGACATTCTCCTCTGGGTATTCAGTTTGGTACCATAATCTTTCGTACATTAATGTTTCTTTAGTTTTGTGCCACCAAACCTGTTTTATGGATTGTGATAAAGATTGGCAATTCCAGTATTATTCTTTTTGTTGCCGTGGTCCCTAAACAGATTATTTTCTCTCGCTCTCTGGTAATCTCTAATATGTTAATCTTATTAATTAAATATATATAAAAAATGTGATTTTCCATTCCTAAAAATTGAGTGCGCAATAGCTGTATCCCACCACCAGTTATTTATTAACGGGCAGCTCCATATACTATAGCTTAAATCTGCAGCCTTTCCACAGGTATGCCAACGTTTTGTTGGAGAAACTAGGATTAATTTGATTTAAAGTTTTAGGTGTGATGTAAGTTCTGTATATTAATTTAGATTGTATGGATTTATTTTTTGCTGCTATGTAGTTTTTATTAGCAACAATTTTGAATTACTTTAGATGTAATTCTTGCCATTTCTGGTAAATTCTTTAGTGAGGCTTAATTGGAACACTTTTGACTTTTATAGACATTAGAATTTTATTTTATAATTGGCAATTAGTTTGGTTTGCATCTCTAATCTCAGTTTGAAGTTTGTTTTCTGTGTATCTGCAGCATTATTAACGGATTGAAGTTTGGATGAAAGCATATTGTAATTTATAAAATTACCCTCAAAAAACTCCATCGACTTGATCTCTAAAATTATTATACGAGATAAATTTATTCTCTTGAATGAAGCCCATCTACTTTATATTTTTATCTTGGAGTGCTTTTATATTTTCTTAAGTTATTTTCGGTCGAATTTCATAAAGCAGCTTTATTTAATTGTCTGATTTTTGGTGCTGAACCTGTGCTGCACAACATGGGTAACCCTCGAAAAGGGAGAGGGTGCTAGACCTAAAGTGGCTCCTGGAGCTTCAAACAGGAGAGTGGCACAGGGCACGCACCATCTTACCACGATGAAGACAACAAGGAAGAAACCCTGCAAACTTTGGGGCCAAATTGAATCAGCTTATAACGCTTGAGACCATGTCTAGTAAATTTGATGCATTCACTAATAGACTGACCACTGTTGAGAGTACATGGTAGCGGTCACCGAGCCTCAACTGAAGCTGCAAAAAGCAGATGCAGCCATGGGAGCCTCATTTCTGTGTTTGAAAGAGAACGGGCATCTGCGGACAAGACACAAAATATTGGAGAATCAGGCAAGAGCCCAGAATTTAAGGAGTTTAGGGCTACTGGCGGGGTGTGAAGGTGGCCAGTTGGTACTGTTCCTGCAGGACTGGCTAGTTCAGCAGTTTGAGGATGAAATGACCCCAGCGGTCCAGAAGTTTCGGAAGGCCTATAGAGTTACCTCTCGGGGTCGCCCAGATAATCTAGAGGCCCCTGAACAGTGGTAATTGTTGTGGATGGGGTGGGCTCCAGGATCAACTACTTGTCCTTGCTCTCTGGAAAAACTTCCTGCTTTATGATGGCCAGCAACACGGATGTTCCCAGTCTATCCTATGCTACCAGGGAAAGGAGAAGGAAGTTCGAGCCAAGGCAGTGTTAAGAGAGGTGGGCATCCCTCATGGCATGGTCTTTCCGGCCCACCTGCAGATTGTGTACAGAGCAAAGTTTATCTCTTCTTGGAGTCTGCAGAAACCCTGAAGTGGTGCCAGTGAAATGCTCCATCTCGGCCCAATCCCTGAAGAAGGCGACCCTTTGTCCGATGAAGAACTTACTTAATATATGAAATTGTCAGCAGGTATAGGCCATTCGGTCTGTCTAATCTGCTAGAGTATGCAGCACTTCAGTCCATTTGACTGCAGCTGCCCACTCTCCCACACATGCCCTCCCCATCTTGTGCCCCTCCTGGTTTGTACCTCCCTTGAATCTGTCCCACTCCTCTTGAAGCCCCGACGCTCTGCAGCAACACTTTCTTCTGTTGCAAATAGCACAGAAATATGGAACCTTTGGTACAGGGGTAGGGGGGATGAAGTTGATGCCCCAAGGTAAGCCAAATAATGCTTTGTTCTCCTTGCATCGGGTGATCCCTTTTTGTTGGATGGATTTGGGACTGCTGTCTCTCTCCCCCCTAAGATTCTGACCCCCCATGCCACAGTAGTGGGATAGTTTGTGTTCTCTTTGGGAAAATATTTTCCTTGTTTGCTTATATTAAAGTTAAGTGCCTTGTTTCTCAATACTCTAAGGGTTAAATAGCAATAATGTACTGCCTAGCACTGTTCGTTATTAATGATGGTTGCTGCTCTGTTTTGTGAGTTTTGGCACAGCAGTGATGTGTTTAGTACATTTTGGTGCAATATATTTACATATGCATGGTGGCATTACCATCCCCTATTGTGAGAAATATACTGGACTTAGACTTTGAACACTTATTATGTAAGCATCATGCAGCTCATGAGCTCCTTTACAGCAAATGAAATGTACTCTGGATATATTTTACTTGGTCTCTCCCACTATGATATATCTTTTAACATTTAATGGATAGATTGAAGGTGTTAAGAGGAGTGGCCCTCTCGGTTCACTGATGTACACTGTACCTCTGTGAAAATAAATGTTGGTATTGTAACTATTTGTTTGTTTTACAAAATAGAACATAAAGTTAAAAAAAAATTAAAAAAGAGAGTTTAGTAGCGTAATATCCTTTGTATGAAATTTGTAACCCGATTCGTCCACTAGCAACTGCAAAATAACATAATCTTTGTTGGGCATAAATGCCCAGTCCCATCCAGTTGCTCATAACTGAGCCAGAAAGTATTTAAATAGATCTGAACAGCCATACCCTCCCACAGCGCTTTTGCTTGCCATAAAATTCCAGGCAATTCTTGGCTTGCCACCTCACTATAGAAATTTTAAGAAAATATGCTTTAGATCTGAGAATCATTTACTATCAGGAGCACCATATAATGCCTGATATGCACCTATAAGATGAGGAGAAACTGCCCCGGAGAGAAGAGGGTTAATTTTCTATGCAGAGCTTGAGCTCAGTTCAGACCTCTGTCTGCTGCACTTAGAAGCACAACCGTCAGATTCTTTGCTCTGCCTAACTGAACGGTCGCTCCGGAGATTTCTCCTTTGCTTGCAGTTCGAAAGTTGGTTAAAATCTCGGTTTTACCGATTATGTTTCGTAAGTTTCGATTCAGATCTCTGTCTGTGGTACAGTAAGTACTAGGTAGTGAACTAAACATAGTAAACTTGTGGAAATTGTAAAAATTGATTTTCCACCGGTTCGGCTGAACTGGTCGTTTAGTGAATTACATATTCTGTCTTTGTTTCTAAACTTAGAGTGTGGTTACCAGTCCTTATCAGTTTAAAAAAAAAAAATTCTTGTTTTTTTCCAATACCCATGACATGGTTAGAAACCGATAAGGGTGTCTTGCCTGGTTGTTTGCCATAAAAAAGGGGTAAGTTTGTGGTTAGGATGGCTGTGTTTGAGAAACCCAAAAGAAAAACCGGGCCCACTGGATTTCAACACTGCAGTGTATGTGGGGAGGTCTTTGCTAAGGCTGATTCCCACACCACCTGTGTTTATTGTCTGGGATTTGACCACCTCGATTCAGACTGCCAAATCTGTAAAAATTTCCCTAAGTCTACCCTGGAAGAAAGATTAGGTAGGCTTAGGGATAAGGAGGCTGTGAAGTCCGCTGACCCGGATGGCCAGCCCAGTTTGGTTCCGACCGAACCTGAGGGAGTATCCTCTGACCAGGGCGGTACTTCTTTGGGCAAGAGGAGAGCCGATCCTGAGGGATTGGTTCCTGCAAAAAGACAAAAGAAAAATCGGCCGGTTTGGATCCAGAGACTCATTTTCCGACCGCCGAAGAGATTGCCAAAGTGATAAGGATTGTAGAATTGCTTCGCCCGGTTCCGTCTGATCCGGCGCCTTCTGGCAGGCGCTCGGTTCGGTTGGTTCCTCCAGTTTAAGGTTATGCCTCTGAAGATTTTATAGAACCAGATTTGGAGGGAAGATGATGATGATGACGACGACGGGTGGAAGGTCTGGATAAGCACATTGAACCGACAGGGCTCTGGTGTTTCCCTCCTAGGCTTTCTGAGTCCTCTTCCCACTACGCTTTACAGGAAGGTGGCAGAAACCCTCTAGCTCCTGTGGAGGAAGCCGTGGAGGAACAAGAGGAACCTGATTTAGGTGGAGATCATGGACATCCCAGAGTCCAAGAGACTGTCTATTCCCCTTCGTAAGTCTTTGGGAAATGGACACAAAAGATTTTAAAAACTCCAAATTCTGTACCTCCTTTCGACAGAAGGATGGACAAAAGGTACACCTCATCAGGTTCAGGTACAGAGTACTTGTATCAACAATGCAGCCATGTTGGGGTTGTGCAGGCTGCAGCTTGTGATATATATACCCTTGGCTTCACACCCCAGAAAAAGACTCTAGGAAGCTGGATGCTATGGAAAAGAAACAGTACATGGCATCTGCCTTGGGACTCAGGCAATCTAATTATATGGCCTATGCAGCCAGGTACCAGAAGTCCAGGTGGGATACTGTACTGGCACTGGCTAAGCAGGCCTCCCCCCCAGCTAGCCTCTGAGCTGGAGAGGGTGGCTGCTGATGGGATTGAGGCGTCTAAGGTACAGTTCCATGCTGCTGTAGACTCCAGTGATGTCATCGAGAGTCATGGCTACATCTGTTGCTCTTCAGAGAATGGCTTGGCTCAGTTGGACTCTCGCACAGGACACCCAGGCTAAGGCCATGGATTTTCCTGTGGTAGGTAATTCTCTGTTTGGGGAGCAGACAGAGAATTGCATGAAAAAGATGGATGAGCATAGGACCACCTATAGGAATGCACAGGCCAAGGAAAGGCAGGCAGCTCCTCAAAGGCAGCAAGCTAGGGGCAGGGGCAGGCCTTTTCATAGGATTTTCTACCAAGCACAGGCCTCTTCTCCTTTTCCTCAGAGGGGGTTCTTCAGAGGACGAGGCAGAAGGGGATGAGCAGGGGTGCATCCACCCCTCAACCTAGGGCTTCTGCCAAGCAGACACCCTGATATGTCGGCCCGGGTCGACTCCCCCATTCCTGTAGGAAGCAGGCTGGCTTACCTCGTCCAGGACTGGATGTCTGTTACCTCAGACAAGTGGGTCCTGGAGGTGGTAAGCCAGGGGCTGGTTCTCGGCTTTAAGAAATTTTCAAAGCTGAGAGCCAGATCTTTTCTACCTGCAAGCATCTCCGAAACCATTGCCTTAGAGGCAGAGGATTCATCTCTACTGGCTCTAAAGGTTGTAGAGAGAGTTCCTACATTGCACAGGGGCAAAGGTCTGTACTCCAGGTACTTCCTTACCCCAAAAAAGACAGGGGAATGGCGACCCATCCTAGACTTAAGATACCTGAATAAACATCTTTTAAAACCAAAATTCAAAATGGTGACACTGGGAATAATCCTTCACTCTCTAAGGCCAGGGGACTGGTTAGTCTCCCTGGACTCAAAAGATGCCTACTTTCACATTCCCATCAGGTGCTCCCGCAGAAAGTACCTAGAGTTCGAATTGCCTTCAGGCTATCATCACTTCAAAGCTATGCCCTTTGGCCTGACATCGGCTCCAAGGGTATTCACAAAATGCCTAGTAGTAGTAGTGGTCTTTTTAAGAAGGAAGAATATTTCCATACCTGGACGACTGGCTCATTGTGGGTCTGTCCCCAGACCAAGTTAAGTCAGACCTACTAGTGACTCAGCAAGTGCTCACTTCCCTAGGATTCCTTCTCAATCTTCCCAAGTCAGTTCTCGAGCCTGTACAGCTCCTCACCTTCATAGGTGCAGAGCTGGATACAGTCAAAGCAAGAGCTTTTCTTCCCCTGGAAAGGGCAAGGGCTATTGTAGAGCTGGCTTCTTCATTCCACCTTCTGGTCTCTCGGCCAGCAAGGCACTTCCTTCAGCTTCTGGGCCACATGGCAGCTTCTGCAGCAGTGGTCTAGGGGACCAGATTTCAGATGAGGGACATTCAGTTTCACCTGAGGGCCTTTTGGTCTCGGAAGAAAGATTTTCTAACCAAACTAGTTCCAGTGACTCAGACTCTGACCCAGGCTCTCCAATGGTGGCAGAATCAGGGCAGCCTCAGACAAGGAGTCCCATTCATCACTCAGTCTCACTCTGCGGTCCTAACCACGGATGCTTCTTTATTGAGGTGGGGAGCCCATCTGGGGGCTCTCACAGCCCAGGGACTGTGGTCACCTCAGGAATCCCTTTTCTAGGGACATGGATACGTTGTTCAATCCACACTTATTGGCAGGCTCCTTGCCGCTTTAATTGTTGCCGGAAGGTCTTCAAGCTGGCTCCTCCCACCCACCCGGGTGGTAAAACTCTCGGCTCCGCCCCATGCGCCAGATCTTCCTTACCGCTTGGAGCTCAGTTTCCTCCTTAGCTCTGCGTTTAGACTGGATCCTAACTCTTGGTTTGTCCGAAACTGGTTTTGAAGTTTTCTAAACTTGGTCTTCATCTTCCCTCACCGTTGCGATGGA
Source organism: Neoceratodus forsteri (assembly GCA_016271365.2). Classification (NCBI taxonomy): domain Eukaryota; kingdom Metazoa; phylum Chordata; order Ceratodontiformes; family Ceratodontidae; genus Neoceratodus; species Neoceratodus forsteri. The sequence goes on from CM028129.1 coordinate 902,366,794, forward strand.
CAAATCTATTCACGGCTTTCGGAGGTGCCCTTGCGGGCAGAAAATGTTCAGGACGGATCCGCACTCCATGTGCGTCTACTGCCTAGGCCTAGATCACGACCCGCAGGCTTGCGAGTTGTGCCGTTCTTTCTCGGTCAACGTCCTGGATGATCGCACTGCCCAGTTGCAGCTCGGGCGCCCGGAGAAGCGTTTTCCGTCGGTAAAATCAAAAGAGGCTCATTGGGCGGTGTCCGTGGCAGCTGGCTCGGCTGAGCAGCTCGAGCAGATGATCGCCCTCGAGGAGGAGGCGGCCCAGGCCGCATCTTCCTCCTCGGCCACGGCATTTATTCTCCGAGTTCCTCGTACTCTGCTTCGTTCAAGGAGCTTTGTCAGTCCCTTTCCACGAAGGGAGAGGGGCCATCGGGACATTCCTCTCGGCCCAAGAAGGAGTCGAAGGGTAAGTCCCACCATCGGCGTTCGTGGGAGTGGGAGAGGTCTCCTTCCCCAGACAGCCGATCGTCGACTTCGGTCGAAGTTGCGGCTCAGGCTGCTGGCTTCACGGTGTCCCCATCAGGCCAGCCTGCCGAGACTCCCATAGACGCAGTCGAGATTTTTCTCGATCCGTCGGACGGGCTGTCGACTGGTGAAGCCGACAACCCTCCTTCACCGGTTCCCCCGGTGGAGACCAAGGATCTGCCTGCGCCTTCGGGGCTGCAGTCCCCAGTTAAAGTGCCTGAGCCGAGGGAAGAGCAGGTGTTCCCGGCCCCCTCCCAGACCCGCCCTCGGTCCCCCCGAGGGTCTCGGTCTCGGACTTCTTAGTCTAGCCGTTCCACGACATCGGCGGTCTCGTGCCGTAAGCGGTGACCCGCTCCTCCTCGTCCTCTTCCTTGGATGAGGGAGGCCCAAGCGAATTACATCGGCGCTACGAGGAGCTTATGTGGCAGCAGTTACTGTTGTCTGGGTCTAAACTGACTCCGGTTCAGACCCCGGCCATCAAGTGGCTGTTGCCTGAATGACCGAAGCAACCGCTCGCCCCAGTCGAGTTGCCCGTTCCAGGGCTGGTTGCTCGGCCAAAACCAGCTGCTCCACCGATTGTGGTGGAACCTCCGCCTCACAGACCAGTTCTGGGGCACCGACCAAGAATTCTCGGTCGGGTCACGGCCTGCCCACAGGTTGTCGGTCACCCTCACTCCCGACTGTCCTCGGCAGGTAGAGGGTGGCTCAGGGCCGAGGCAGCTCTTCGCCGAGACTCTTCGGAATCCGGCAGCGACTCCCTGTTCTCCAGGCAGGTCGGCGTGGAGTCCTCCGGGGAGGGCCAGTCATTGGGCGATAGCCGTCGTCCTTCTTGGTCTGCTTCATCTCATCTCGGGTCCACGGGATGCAGCTCGAGCCCCGTGTCTAAGACGCCGGTATCCTGACGGAGATTCTGGACCGAGGGGATTCCCCACGGAGGCCTTTCCGGTGGCTGAGGCCATTGTCGGCCCAGCCTTGGAGCTCTGGCAGTGGCCTGCTTCCTGTCCTGTGCCCTCAGCCAGGATGGCCAGGAAGTATGCGGTCCCTACCGGCTCTTTGCCCGGTTTCTCGGAGCACCCTTCTGCAGAGGGGTTAGTCACTGACAGCGTCTTCCGGCGTTCCGGTAAAGCTCGGGACGTGGATAAGTCCCTCGATAAAGAGTCCAAAAAGCTGGACTTTGCCGGGCGCAAGGTGTACGCTAAGGCCCTCCTCGGCCTCCGCCAGACAAGCTCGGCCGTGCTGATGGCACACTTCTCCCACACCTCTTGGGCTCCCTGGATGAGGTTGTCCTTCATCTCTGACCGACCTGCAGACCACGGTCCGTCAGGTTGCGGTACCAGGTAGGGCAGTGGCGAAGCAGCAGCTTCAGACTGCTCTAGATGTAGGTGATTCCTGTGCCAGGTCAGTAGCGGCCGCGGTGGCCATGCCACAGGCGTGGCTGAGGATATCCCTTCACGGCAGATACCCAGCACAAGTTGGTGGACATCCCCTTCTTGGGGTCTAACCTCTTCAGCCCTGGAGTGGAGGGACACCTTCAGCAGATCGAGAAGTCCAATGCCACTCTGGACTCTGTCACCTCCGCCCTGAGGGACAAAGGCCGCCATCAGCAACAGCATAAGTGCTTTCGTCCTTCGGCCCCTGCAGCTCAACAGGGCCAGCAGGCTCGCGCTTGGCGTCCCAAGCCCAAGCCGGCGGCTTCCTCCAACAGGAAGCAAGGAGGTAAAGGTCCAGGAGGTCCTCGGCGGTTCCTCCTCCAAGCCTGCCCAGTGACGGGTTGAGGGGTGCCGCCCCAGCCTCGCCACTCCCGCTGGGTTCCCCCATGGGGGCGGCTCTGCCACTTCCTTTCTACCTGGTCCACTATCACCACGGACCGCTGGGTGTTGGAGGTGGTAGGAAAAGGCCTGCCTCTGGAGTTGAGCAGGATCCACCCTTTCGAGATGTCACCCCTCGGGGGGGCCACGAGGTTCGCAGCCTCACTGTCGGCCCTTGAGCCGATGTGCCCTGCTCCTCGAAAAAGAGGTGATCAGGAAGGTGGTGGATCCTCCTTCAGACCCGGGGTTTGTGTCCAGGTATTTCCTGGTCCCAAAACGGACAGGGGGCTGGCGCCCCATTCTCGACCTACACGACCTGAACAGGTTCCTAAGGTCTCGGACCTTCAGGATGGTCACTCTGGCTCAGATAATCCCATCCTTAGAACGTGGCATGTGGTTCTGTTCCCTGGATCTCCAGGATGCATTCTTTCACGTCCCAATCCGTCCATCTCATCAGAGATTCCTCCACTTCAGAGCAGAGGGATCCCTTTACGAGTTCTGGGCCATGCCCTTCGGCCTCTCCCTAGCTCCCAGGGTCTTCACCAAATGCATGGCAGTGGTGACAGCATTCCTGCGGTGCCAAAGGGTCTGGGTGTACCCCTACCTGGACGATGCTGGCTGATTGCAGCCCCCTCCAGAGCGGAGGCGGAGCGGTCCAGAGATCTGGCCCTCCAGGTTTGCTCTCAGATTGGCCTCCTCATCAACGAGGCCAAGTCGGAACTCATGCCGAAGCAGGCGATACTCTTCATCGGGGCAGAGCTCGACTCTCTTCGAGCCAGAGCTCGGCTCCCGGCGGACAGGGCCAAGGTTCTTTCCTCCTTTGCCCAGTCATTTCTCGTTGGGCAATCGCGCCCAGCCTGGGACTTCCTGCGCCTCCTGGGCCTCATGGCGGCCTGCACCAGCGTGGTCCTACAGGCACATGCCCCTCAGTGGGGACTGGCCAGCCAGTGGTCACAGCTGCGATCCGTTGGACCAGCCCGTGACAGTGACCCAGGAGATGTGGAACACTCTCCAGTGGTGGACCATTCCAGCACATCTGCAGAAGGGCATCCCGTTCGTCTGCCCTGAGCCGACGGTCTATCGACCGATGCATCTATCGACCGATGCATCTCTGATGGGTTGGGGTGCCATTTGGGGGAGCACAGAGCGCACGGCCTCTGGTCCCCTCGTGAGTCCCGATGCCATATCAACCTGCTGAAGCTTCGAGCAGTCCACCTAGCTCTCACCGCCTTCACTCCGTTTCTACAGAGTCAAGTGGTTCAGGTCCAGACGGACAATACCACAGCCATGTACTGTCTGAACCGCCAGGGCGGGATGCGCTCCATGCTGTTATGCAAGGAAGCTCTCTGCATATGGTCCCTCGTGCGCAGCCTGGAGGCGGATCTCCTAGCCATTCATGTGGCAGGAGCCTCCAACACCCTGGCCGATGCCCTAAGCTGGATAGGGGCTGCGTCTCACGAGTGGTCTCTCCTGCCGGAGGTAGTGCAAGATCTGTTCTCCCACTGGGGCACACCTCAATGGACCTGTTTGCCTCCAGGGAGAATGTGAGCTGAGTCTATTTCCATGCCCGCCCCCCTCAGCAGGGCTCGCTGCAGGGAGATGCCTTCTCGAGGCTGTGGACCCCCGGCCTCTTCTACGCCTTTCCCCCATTTCCCTTGATCCACAAGGTGCTTCTCAAGGCAAGGAGGGACAAGGTGCAGGTGATTCTGGTAGCCCCAGACTGGCCCCGCCAGTTCTGGTATCCAGACCTCCTCAGCCTCAGCTTCAGGCTCCCGAGGCGGCTTCCAGCCTGCCCGGACCTGATCTCAGTCAACCAGGGGAAGGTATTCCATCCGGACCTTCAATCCCTGCACCTGACGGCCGGGTTCCTGAGCAGCTAGAGTTCCAGGCCTTGGGTCTTTCGACGAGATCCTCAACGTCGTTGAGGTGTCCCGTAAGGAGTCGACCAGGAAATGCTATGCCTTCAAATGGAAAAGATTCTCCATTTGGTGTCAGGGGAAGGGCTTGGACCCTTCCGCCTGTCCCTTGGCAAGCATTCTGGACTATCTGTGGCCCCTTTCTCAGCAAGAGCTTCGGTCGATGACCCTTAAGGTGCACCTGGCAGCCATCTCTGCTTACCAGGCGCGGGCCAGGAAGCAGTCGGTGGCACAGGAGAAGGTGGTTGGTCGCTTTTCCAAAGGCCTTCACCACATTTCCCCTCCGGTACAAGAACCTCCACCTCCGTGGGATCTACTGCTGGTATTGGCCAAGCTCATGGGCAAGCCATTCGAACCGATGCACAGGTGCGATATTTCCACCTGTCGTGGAAGACCGCCTTCTTGGTGGCTATCACGCCAGCCAGAAGGATGGGAGAGCTCCAGGCGCTTTCCATCGAGTCTCCTTATCTGGTCTTCCACAGGGACAAGGTTGTCCTGGCCCCACCCGAAATTCCTTCCGAAGGTGGTGTCGGAGTTTCACCTTAACCAGGTGTTGAGTCTGCCGGTGTTCTACCCCAGTCACACCTCTGAGGCCGAATATAGGCTTCATACTTTGGACCCTAGACGAGCACTCGCTTATTATAAGGAGCAGACGGCTGAAGTTTGGGGAGAGGTTCGCCAGCTGTTTGTCACCTACGCTGAAGCCGCACCTGGCAGACCTGCAGCCAAGCGGATGATAAGCAGGTGGGTCACCTCCTGCATAGTGCTCTGCTATTGGTTGGCGGGCATGTAGCCTCCCGGAGGGATAAGAGCTCATTCTACCCGCCATACCACTGCATCGGTAGCTGCTTCCAGGGACGTTCCTATCCAGGATATCTGCACGGCTGCTACCTGGAAGTCGGCACATACCTTTATTACTCACTACCACATCGACCTTGAGTCACGCCGGGATGCTGGTTTTGGGACCTCAGTTCTCCAGTCCTTATTTCCCAAGTAAGTATCAGGGGTGTGCACCTTGCCTCCCTCCTCCCGGAGAACTGCTAGGAGTCTGCCAATAAGTGTGGATTGAACAATATATCCATGTCCCTAGAAATACAGGTTACTCACCTGTAACAGGAGTTCTAGGAATGGTATATGTTGTTCATCCACACGACCAACCCGACCTCCCCGGCCTCGACGCACAACCTGGCTTCCAACGGGCTATCTGGCGTCAAGGGGCGGAGCCGAGAGTTTTACCACCCGGGTGGGTGGGAGGAGCCAGCTTGAAGACCTTCCGGCAACAATTAAAGCGGCAAGGAACCTGCCAATAAGTGTGAATGAACAACATATACCATTCTTAGAACTCCTGTTACAGGTGAGTAACCTGTATTTTCATATCAGTCTCTTGGAATTCAGGGCGGTCTTTCTGGCCTTGCAAGCTTTCTCTCATTCAGTGCAGAACAAGGTGGTTCAGGTCAGGACAGCCACCACCACCACCATATGGTACACCAACAAGCAGGGAGGCATTCAGTCCACGGCCTTGGGCATGGAAACCATGAAATTGTGGTCCCTAGCTTATTCTCTGCAGACTTTTCTGATAGCAGTCCACCCTTCAGGGAAGGACAGTGTGCTAGCAGATGCATTGAGCAGGATCTCCCAGGGCCATCACAAATGGTCCCTGGACCCTCTAGTGTTGAAAGTGATTTTTTCCAGGTGGGGCACTCCAGAGATAGATCTCTTTGCAGCCTCAGACAATCGCCAACTTCGTCTGTTTTGTTGCAGACCCCCCGTCTTGGGCTCAGTCCCTCTGGATGCTCTGATTATGAACTGGGAGGGAACATTTCTATATGCCTTCCCTCCCTTTCCTTTACTGTTAAATGTTCTGGTCAGGATAAGGTCACAACCCTACAAAGTGATTCTGATTGCTCCAGACTGGGCCAGGCAGCCTTGGTACTCCCTGTTGCTGTCCCTAGCAGTCGATCTTCCCCTGTCTCTTCCAGGAATTACTGCCTGTTAACCTCCTCTCAGGGGAGGATTTGGTACCCCAATCTTTGGTCTCTCAATCTCAAGGCATGGCCCTTGAAGAGTTAGAATATGCAGATTTGCATCTGTCCCAAGGGGTTCTGGATATTCTCAAAGCCTCTCGAAAGTCTGCCACCAGAAAAACGTACAACTCCGAATGGAAAAGATTCAGCATTTGGTGTTCCAAGAAGCATATATCCCCAGACACTGCTGAATTGTCTATAGTTCTGGATTATATGCAGGGCCCCTGGTGTTCTACGGCAGCATTTTCTAATTTCTGCGGCATGAGTTATTCACTTCTCTGGCAGTACACAGCCCTGTCATTGGCTAACTATGATGTGATGTCATCGATAACAGCATATGCTGAGCATAGAGGGGTGGCTTCAGGATAAACGAGATGGGAAAGAAAGTGACACTATGGAAAAACAGTATATTTATAAGAAAGTTCACCAAAACAATGAATTATGCAGTACTATATATATTCTGTGGCATGATGTAAATTCTGTGGCAAATTCCTCAACCGCAGAATTCCAGGGGCCTTGATTATATGGTTCATCTTAATGGCCTAGGCCTCAGACCAGCTACTCTCAAAGTACATTTGTCAGCTGTTTCTGCTTTTCTGTCAGTGGGAAAGCCTTCCTCACTGTCATCTCACCCTGTATTCTGTAAAGTTTTCAAGGGATTGCTTCATACCAATACCCCCTTTAGGCATCCTGCCCCTGCTTGGGATCGTAATGTTTGCATTGCTCAGCTTATGCAACCCCCTTTTGAGCCTATGTCTTCAGCAGAGCTTAAGTACTTGAGTTGGAAAACTGTGTTCCTGGTAGCTATTACCTCTGCCAGGCCTATCAGTGAATTGCAAGCTCTGTCAGTGGAGCCTGATTTTGTCTCATTCCATAGAGATAAGTTGGTCCTTAGAACTAACAGGATGTTTTTATCTAAAGTAGTTTCAGATTTTCATCTCAACCAGTCTTGTGTCTCTCCTTGTGTTCTTTACTGATCATTCTTCTTCTTCAGGAGAAAGAAGTTTACATAGTTTGGATGTTAAAAGAGCCCTTAGTTACTACATTGAGCGTACTAAGGCTTACAGGTTTGACTCCCTCCAGTTGTTTCTCACTTATGGGGGAAGTGGGGAAGGGCAGACCTGCCACTAAGAGAACTATTGCCAGGTGCATTGTCTCTTGTATTTAATTCTGCTATGAGAAGCCAGGCAAAATACCTCCTTCAGGTCTGAGGGCTCATTCGACTAGAGGTATAGCTGCTTCCCTGGCTGCGGGCAGGGATATTCCTTTGCTAGAGATATGTAAAGCAGCCACCTGGAGAACAGTCCATATATTTACCAAACATTACTCCCTGGACATCCAGGCTAGGAGTGATGCTCGGTTTGGTACAGCAGTACTGCAGAGCCTATTCCCAAGGTAGGTTCGATTCCCTCCTCCATGGAGGTACTGCTTGGTAGTCTGCAGTAGTCAGAATACAGCAAGACTTCATGTGGTTTGAAGAAAAAATTACTCACCTTAGTAATTATGTTTCTTCTAATAATTTCTTCCTAATTTCCTGCATTCACGAAAAATACCAACAGCTTAATCAGGTTCAAGGTCAGTTGGCATTCATCTGTATCCCCCCTCCCCCAGGTCATGCCTGAAAATAGGCAGGATTTGTCTAGTGCACGTACCCGGTCAACAAAAACTAAATAAATAATAATGGAGTCTTGCTGTATTCTGACCTCCTTCCCTCCCTCCACTCTCAAAATCTGTTTTTTGGAAAGTGGGCTGGCAGGTTCAGTGTTGCACCCCAGGGGTGCATTTGGGCACTCCCTCCTTTTAGAGAGAGGGAGTGGATTATATTATTTAACAGTCTTAAGTTGTTCACTACCTGGTTTTTGATTTTTGATTTCTTGACTTGAGTCTTTTGGGGATCCAAAATATTTGGTTGCCATTTGGCTAGTAAATATTTTACAATTTCCACATAGTAGTTAGTTAGTATTAGCTCGTAAGAATCTGATGGTTGTGCTTCTAAGTGCAGCAGACAGAGGTTTGAACCAAACTCGAGCTCAGCATTCTATGCTCTGCATAGAAAATTAACCCTCTTCTCTCCGGGGCAGTTTGAGTGCTGGGGCTAACTGCAATAGTCAGAATACAGCAAGGCTCCATTAGAAGAAACATAGTTACTAAGGTGAGTAATTTTTTCTTTTGGGAGATGCAGCTGTGGCCAGTCTATGTATGTCCGCCTTCACAGCCTGTTCCATAGTGATAACCATGCAAGAGATTTGGCTTCACCACTGGGTGGCAGATCAGGCATTTAAGACAAAACTACAGTATGTCTTTCTCTGGAGATTTGCTGTTCAGCACAGAACTGGATGAACTCTTGAAGGATATCCAATACAGGAAGAGGCAGTTGCCAGTGTTTTGGCAGCAATATAAGCGTACAGCCTCGAGAGGGTGATGTTTTGGCCACCTGAAGCAGACGAGCAGGTTATGGCCCTTTTGGAAATTTGGTAACCAGAGAAATAATGGTGCTTACTCTGGGTTCACATCTAATAGCAATAGAGTCTGCTTCATCCATAGATGCAGTGGAGGTACAGACAGAAGGCCTTCCTGTTGACAGACAAGGAGAACTAAATCCGAGAGATCCAGTGGCAGAGATCTCTGACAGAAGCATCAGCTCACCAGGGTACTTAAAGTTTTGGGTCAGATGATGGCAGCTGTAGAACTGGTACCATGGCCAAGCCTACATATGAGACAACATCAAAATGGGTTACTTTCCAGGGGGTCTCCATCCTACAAGGACTACCAAGACTTGATTCATTGTCCAGACCAGTCCAGTTACATGTGTGTTGAAAGAAGGGGGTAGTTACTCTAAAATGGGAATACCAGATGGATCGCAAGGTCCCCTTCTGACATCTCTTTTCTATGTTTCTAAGAATCTCTTCAGGGGAACTCTTCTTGAGGCTTTTTTTTGTGGGGTGCCTTTTTTTGTGCAAGCCACTAATTTCCATTACCTTTCTACGCTGAAGTAATCAGCAGTAGCAGCATTGTATTGGGTGTAATAGAGAATGCCTCCAGATCCCCTCCTGAGGACCCCAGCTTCTATAGTATCATGGAGCAGCTCCATTCTACTATGGGTTACAGACTGAAGAGGATAATATCACCAGGAGAAATCTGGTGAGTTTTCTGGAGATCCCAGAGTATTCCCGCAAGGTCATTCCACCATTGCTTCCAACTCTGGATGCTGCTGCCCAAACTGTTTGGCACAGACCTGACTCAGTCCCTGCCATGCCTAGAAAAGCGGCAAACTATATCAAGCCCCCGAGAAGCCTTTCTATTCTTCCAGCTTGAAACACTCGGTGGTCATTAAGGCTGCCCATGACCATTCTAAGGTGCTCAAACCCTTAGCCACCTCCTCTTGACAAGAAGTCCAGGATGCTTGATTTGTGGGGTAAGAGAACCTTTCCTCTGCAACATTAGCTTTTGGATCTCCAACTATTTGTCTCTTCTGGTTAAGTACCGGAATATCCTGTGGAAGAAGGGCAGGGCAGCCACCCAGGCCTTCCCAGAAGAGTCTCCAAAGCAGGAGCTCCTTAAGGTTCTCCAGGCGGTGGAGGACAAGTGATCTGTGATATGTCTGCTATCACAGCCAGGCGGCTGCCACAGGCATATGCCTAAGCAGGTACTTCTGGCTCTGTTTCTTTGTTTGCTGCAGATTTGCAGCAAAAAGTCTTGGATGTCCCTTTTGTGGGCTCCAGGCTCTTTGACCCTGACTTGCAGGACATTATCAGTGAGTTGCAGGCCTCAGGCAGAGCCATCAGGTCAGTCTACTCTATCATGCTCAACCCAGAGGTCGGCTGAGACCTTCCTTTCGTGAGGTCTGCCAGAAACCATGGTCCAGCACCCGTCTTAAAGGGAAACACAGAGCTACCTCCTCTCTGCCTAGCCCTTCCTCAGCCACTGGTCCATTGGCCAAAAGCCCCAGAGCCAGTGGTGCCACCTCTACCCCTGACCCTGCCTCAGTCTGACTCGTTGCCCGGGCCCCCCTTCCCCTGTTCCAAGCCAGGAGGTGGCTGTGGGGGGGGTAATTTTTTCCCCTCCATCTAGAGCAGCAGAGGACTGTTACCACAGATACTTGGATTCTGCAAATTACAGAGCGGGGGTCCCACTGTAGTGCTTCTGGAACAGCCCCCAGATTTCCTGCCTGTTCTAGCTAGCCTCATTACCGCCCCCACCCCCACCCCCACCCCGGGACAACATTACTTTGCTCTGGGACTAAGTCCTTTCCTGTTGCACAAACAGACCATAGAGCCTGTCCCATTTGCTCAGCAGAACACAGGGTTCTACTTCAGGTTCTTGTTGGTCTCCAAAATAACAGGGGATCTGTGTCCCATTCTAGATCTCAAGGGACAAAATAATACATTCAGCACAAGAAGATCTTACTTTGAGTGGGAGCTGTTGCAGCAGGCTATAACCTTCAGGACTATGCTGCAGACACTAGAACCATCCAGAAAACTTCTCAGCCAGCAGTATACTGCAGGGACCGCCCACGAAGCCAGCCCCACCCCGACGTCATCCCTGGTACAAAAGGGGGCGGACGCAGCTCCACCTCAGTTCTTTTCCCACCACGTCCCGCACGTGAAGTGATCTTCAATCAGCTTGCCAGAAAACAGCAAGAATTTCTTTCAAACCCGCTTTTTACAGTTTTTTTTTAAATATCTTCTTTATTTAGATTTTACAACATTTATACAGACAAGTCATCCAGATCCAAGTGGTAAATTTCATTTATACACTCTTTACAGTCTCAGCTTAGTTATAGAAAAATGTATCTCTGTAGAGGAGGGAAGTACATACAAGGTTGGTTTTGTCCATAGAGGCTAGGTAGCCTGCAGCATTATCTGACCTGGCTATAAAGCAAAGAAAAGGGAAAAGTTCTCCAGGACTCGGGGTCCATCTAGGTTGTCCCCGAGGGGAAAAGTCCAGACGTATTCCAAGGCACATCCATGTTATGCTTCAGGCCCATCTCTGGTGCAGCTATGACATTCCTTAATAGTAAATTGTTATTCTTCTTCCCTTTGAGGGTACATTCTTCAATGACAGGTCGGGCGCTCTTGGGTAGAGTGTCCTCAGGTGACTCTCTTCCAGTATACTTTGGGCAAATACTCGCAGGCTTTACCCGCTTCGATTTGGGGGCGTCCCAGGGAAGTTCAGTAGATTCAAGGTCTTCCACTCTGAGTGAATGTAGGGTCTTTTAACATGTAGTATATTTGCCATCTAACCCATTTGGTAGTAAACTTTTCTTCTTGGTTGTTTAGACTGTGCGTTATTTTTTTCCATAGTATAAATTTGTCTTGTGATATTCCACCAGTCCTGAATTGTGGGGACTTTAGGAGTCAATCATAATTTCGTAATGACTTTCTTAGCTGCGGAAAGGAGTATGAGAAGTAAATATCTGGTATTTGGGCCTCGTAAGGTTTTGAGGAAGACAAAAACCAAAAACATCTCAAATGTCAAGTGGAGCTGAGGGTCTAATATTTTCTGCAGGTGGGTCTGCAGGAGTGCAAAATAGGGCCTCAGGAGTGGACATTCCCACATAATGTGGGTGTGGTTTGCCCTGGGGTCCCCACATAGGCGCCCGCATGCAGCTGAATGAGTTGAAGTGAAATGTCTGGTAATTACAGGGGTTCTAAAGTATTGTACCAAGCTTTTCCATACAAACTCGAGCCACTGGTGTGAGCTAGTCACCCTGGCAGAGTAACCCCAAGTTCAATGCCAGTCCTCAGGTGTTATCTGAAAGCCAGATTCCTGAATCAATTGCGCACGGATGTTATCAATATGAGGATAGCTCTGTGCGTTCAGGGCTTGATAATATAGCGATATCAGATGGCTTTGTTTCAGGGTTTTGTTAAGAGTGACTTGGCTTTGTATTAACGGTGGGTGTTGCTCGTGTTCCCAGATTATCCACGGTAGGCTGTCAACATAATGTCGAAGTTGCAGGTAGCAGTAGAAATCCCGATGTGGCAGGCTGTATTTCCTTTGGATTTCCGCATACGACCACATCGTACCTTGGGACATTATCTGTCCCAGGTACTTGAGGCCCTGCTTTTCCCACTGCCGAAAGCTGCCATCTAAGCTGTTTGGGGGAAAATTGCTCAAGCTAGCGATTGGGCATACAAGTGGTAAAAAGGTTGTCAGCCGATTTTTAATGCTCTGCCTGCCACGGAGCGAGGCCGCAAGCCAAGGGTTTATATGTTGGAACGGTGTCCTGTTGCCTCTTGTTGGTACAAGACCGTAATAAGTATGGTCATCCATCAAGGTTCGCTCTGTGTCCAGCCAGTGTGGATTAGATGTTTTAATTTGCCTGGACATCAGATGCATCAGTATTGCCGCCTGTTGGTAGTGTCTGAGGTCTGGGAGTGCCAGTCCTCCTTCTTGATGGGAGAGAGTGAAGATCTTATATAACGGGTTTTTGATTGGCCCAAATAAATTTCATGATGAGGCGGTTCAGTTCTCTGAAAGTCTTTAGTGGGAGGTGATGGGGATATTTTGAAATAAGTACAGAGCTCCTGGAGGGTTATCATTCTGACTAAGTCAATCCTTCGTGCCAGGCCCAGGGGGAGTATTGCCCAGGAATTTAGGTAAATTTTCAGCTGTGAGATGAAAGGGTATAGTTATACTTGTAGTATTCCGAGGGATTTGGGGATATATATTCCCAGATATTTAAGTTTTGTAGGTTCCACCCACCCAGGATACTAGCCTGTAAATTTACTGAGGGGAGTAGTGAAAGGTGAGCAGCTCTGTTTTAGTAAAGTTCAGCTTGTATCCTGAGACCAAGCCAAAGGAGTCCAGGATCTGTTTAACTGTGGAAAGGGATTGTTCAGGGTTCCAAAGATACAGAAGGATGTCATCCGCATAGAGGGTGATCCGTGCTCACTTCCTCCGATCTCACTCCCTCTATTCCTCAGGCTTCTAATCCTTTGTGCCAGAGGCTCATGAATGCTGCAAACAGAAGAGGAGAGAAGGGCATCCCTGCCTCGCTCCCCTGTGTAGGAGAAGTAATTGAGTGATGCCCTTCACTTTTACACAGGCCTGGGGGGAAGAGTATATGTTCTGGAGAACTCTGATTAAAGCGGGGGGAATCCCGAACTTATGTAGCATTGAGTACAGGAAAGGCCATGCCACCCTGTCGAATGCCTTTTCAGCGTCTAGGCTGACTAATATGGTTGGGATTTTGTTGGTTTGCATGTGGTGCGCCTAATGCTATCGGTGGTGGTGCGAGACCGAACGAATCCTGTTTGGTCTTTGTGTATTAGTAAAGGAAGCACTTAATTCACCCGATGGGTCAATATACTCATAAAGAATTTATAGTCCTGATTTAATACCGATATGGGCCTGTAAGAGGTACATAGTTGTGGATTCTTGGCCAGTTTGGGGATTACAGAAATCGCTAAGGTATGACCAAGATGGCGGGGGAGATTCCCTCCAGTACTGAGTTGAAAACGTTAAGGAGATTGGGGAAGATCTGTGCCCAACCGCTTGTAAAACTCTCGCCCCATAACCATCCGGTCTCTATGATTTCAGAGATTTGACATTTGCAATAGCGCTTGGATAACTCCAGTTCTGTGATCGAGCAACGAGGGCTTCACAGTGGTCTTCGCCTCCGTGAGTCGTGGAAGATTAATCGACTGTAGGAATTCTGCTATTTGTTGTGGGATGCTATATGTTCGGGTGTATAGAGACTTGTAGTATAGGGTAAAGGCCTCCACAATGTCATGCGTCTTAGTAAGATATTGACCCCTCCGTCGGGTGATGCACGGCTAAGATCATGACCGTCATTTTTTTGTTTTCGAATTTGACATGCAAGCAGCCGCATGGCTCTCGGGCCCACCTCGTAGAACCTTTGTCGCAAGAAAGTCAGGGCTATCTCGGTTTGTTGCTGAATTAGCCGGTCCAGCTCATATCTAGTCTGCTGTAGTTGGGGGAGTATTGACGTGTCCATTTGATGTGGGCCATTTGTAGGAAATGGAGGCTGTCTTCCAGCTTAAGTCTTTGCGCTTTGCGCTGCCTTTCTTGTTCTGCAGCATGCTTTATTATATGCCCCAGGAGTACGGTCTTAATAGTGTCCCAGTAAATTGCGGGAATGGAATCTACCATCGGGTTGTCCGTTTTTATCTCTAGAATTTTCTCTGTGAGAAATTCACAGAACTGCTTGGAGCGCAGATGGTATGGATTTAGTCTCCATTGCGTCGTCTTAGGTTGGAGCCCAAAGTCCCATGTGGACGTTTGGGGGGCATGATCTGAGATCAAATATCTCCTATTTGAATATCCTGCAGTGACCCCAGGCTCTCCACCTGAGTATAGACCTGGTCTATGCGGGAGTAGGTGTGGTGAACTGGGAAGTAATAGGTGTAATTCTAATGAGATGAAACTTCCTCCAAACATCACACACATCCCATCTCTGTCACAAATTTTTGAAAAATCTTTTGGGTCGCTGTTGGTTTAGGGGTCTCATGTTGGTGGTGTCCATGTTGGGGTCGGTAGTTAGGTTGAGGTCGCCTGCCATCATGAGCACCCCCTTTGTTTTTTGTATAATCTTATCCAGCAGGGGCTTCATGTGGGACACCGAAATGCCCAGTGGGAGATGTATGTTTGCTAGGGTTACCTGTTTGCCATTTAGCATGGCCTGCACCACCACGAGACAGCCCTCTGGGTCTGCCCAGGTGGACTCTACTTTAAAGGGAAAGTGCGGGGAAATTATTATGACCACACCTCTTCGTCTCCCCGCTTTGGCGGAGGAGTGGAAAACCTGCCCCCAGCTCAGCTCGGCCAGTTTTACGTGTTCATTAGGGTTCATATGCGTTTCCTGAAGGTATGTCACGTCAGCCTTGGCGCGCCTGACAAATGCTAGGGGTCCTAGATCTTTTAATGGGTGAGGCCAGGCCATTAACATTAAGGGTGAGTAGCTTCACCCTAGGAGAATACATTTTATGATTCAGTGTATCCTGCTTTGTCTAGCCTCTCCACCTCCAAAAAGAGTCCCAAACCTGTCATTTTTAGAATATATACTTGCTGAGCTTATTTGCTTAGATCTGGTGACGGTAATATAGCAACAATAACCACGTAACATCTGGTTTTGACAACCAGATACATCAACATACAGATAGAAACAGATCAACATCTTAACTAACATAAACTTTACCAGTGATAGCAATAAGCTGGTACTTCCAAGGGTCAGGAGATCCTGATTCAATAGTAAGGAAAGACCTTACCTAAAATGCCCTGGATATCCTGGGCTTTTAGCACCTCGGTGCCCTAATGGGAAAGGTAATCGGGGTTGGTGACGTGTGTGTGGCTCCCTAAGATCCCGGCTGTTTTTGCGAGGGGAGTAATGTTCTAAGGAGAGGATCACCCTCTTTAGGATCGGAGGAGGCACCAATTCGAGATCCAGTGGCCCCCCCCCCCCGTCCCCCACCCAATCCGGGAGAGCCCCACCGCCTCTGCTACAGAGGTCGGCCATGATCTCTGGGTGCCCGATCAGTAAACTAGGCCAGGCAAGGTGTTCCGCAGCCAGACTCAGCCCCGGCCGCAAGTGGCCCCTTCGCCCGGCCCTTGTCTGACAGGGCAACAGCTCTCTCTCTTCTCTGCCGGTAGTGATCCTCAGGTGCTCAATTCCACATATTTATTTTCCCTTCCCATTGTGTACGGAAGTCAGCTATAAGTGCCCGAGAGTTGAGGGTTCCGGTGTAGACTCAGGCCCTCTGTTGTACCATCAAAGGGGCTGTTGACCGATTCACTTTATAGCTGATTAGGGCCTTATGACCCCAAGCCCCAGGTTTCACACGCCAACCCTGTAATCCCTGGGCGCCCCTCCAGCATCCCCCCCCTTCCCCCATCGGGCAACTCCGTGAGGGGCAGCCAGGACGCTAGCAGCCAGCAGTCTGCGCAGTGTTGATGCATTTTCCCAGTTCCGCCTCCTCTTTTATCCCCCAGCCCACCCTGGGTTTCATTGGCCTGCGGTATAAGGCATTGGTCCAAGAGCCACTTATCCATCTTCCAGTCCCAGTTCAGTGGCTATTTCGGCATTAGTTCCATGTAGCTCAGAAGTCTCTAGTGGCAGGTCTGTTTTAGGTGAAGCAGCTCCACTTGTATTATTCGGCCTCCCAAGAGTGCCTACCTCGCCCCTCACCTCTCACCCCTTCCCTTACCTCCACCCCACACTCGTCCCTCCCTCTTCAGCCTCCCCTTCTGCTTCGCACTGTGCCATGTATGGAGTTACAACTGAGGCATATTTAGGGAGGCCTCGCCCAGCCAGCTATCAACCGACTCACGCGTCCCACCCTCCCTCCATATCTAGGCTGAAAGGCTCCAAATGCTGGGTCGGACTGCACATGTCACCTCTGTTAGTTCTCCCATGCTCTCCCTTCCTCCTTCTTGGGCCTACATCTCTCTTTACTCACCCGTGCCCCAGCATCACCGCCTAAAAGCCCTGGTCGGGCGACTCGCAGCCTGGGACTTGGGGGAGGGGCCCCCGGGGGCCCCCTTAGCTCTAATCGCACTGTCATCTGACAACATGCGGGTCTAGGCCTAAGCCCCGCCTACAGTCACATACTCCAAACCCCATCTCTCAAGCAGGCAGCGTCCCCGAGTTCCCTAACCCCTGACCCCTCCACCCCCCACCCCACCCCACCGATGCAGTAAAAGGAATGGTCCTGCTCAGGTGCCTTACAGGCCCCACCACCTGCCTGCTCCGATCCCCCAGGCCCACGAGAGACACCTCCCCACCCACCCCAAAGCCGGCACCACTCACCGGACCATACTTTCAACCTCTGCGTGATGAAAGGGCCTATTCTAGGGACATGGATATGTTGTTCATCCACACTCATTGGCAGTATCCTTGCCGCTTTAAATCTTGCCGGAAGGTCTTCAAGCTTGCTCCTCCCACCCACCCGGGTGGTATAACTCTCGGCTCCGCCCCATGACGCCAGATCTTCCTTACCGCTTGGAAGCTCAGGTTCCCTCCTTAACGCTCTGCGTTTGTGACTGGTTCCTATTTCTCCGTTTGCGGATTTAAAAATAATATTTTGCAAAAGACTTCAGTCTTGATCCCTCGCTGCTCGCGTGGATAAATCGACTCCGGATTTGGAGATGCCCATGCGGCAGAAGATGTCTCGACGGATCCACACTCCACGTGTGTCTACTGCTTAGGCCTTGAGCACGACCCGCAGGCTTACACCTGTGCTCATCTTTCTCGGCCCACGCCCTCAAGACCGTGCTGCCCGATTGCAACTGGGCCGCCCCAGAAGCGCTTCCTCCGGTGAAGTCCAAGGAGGCCGGTTGGCGGTGTCCGCGGCGGCGGGCTCGGCGGATCAGCTCGAGCGGATGGTCGCCCTCGAAGAGGAGGCGGCGCGGGCCGTATCTTCCTCGGCCGCGGCATTTATCCCGCTCTCTCTGGGTTCTTCCTACACGGCTTCCTTTAAGGAGCTTTGTCTGTCCCTCTCCACTAAAGGAGAAGGGCCTGCGTCTGCTGGACCTTTTTCTCGGTCCAAAAAGAGGGACAAGGGTAAGTCCCTCCGTCGACGCTCTTGGGAGCGGGAAAGGTCCCTCTCCCCGGGCCGTCGACCGTCGGCTTCGGTCGACCGCGCGGCTTCGGCCACTGGCCTCACGTGTGTCCCCTGGGCCAGGTCAGTTGACCGAGACTTAGACTGATGAAGCTCGAGATTTTCTCGACCCATTGACGGGCTGTCGCCTTTAGCAGCCGAGATTCCTCTCCGGTTCCCGGGAGGAGTTGAGGATCCCGTGGGTCGCTTGTGCCTCCGGTTCCGAGCCCTCGGATGGACCTTCCGAGCGGGGGAGTGTCGGTTCCGCCGACACCTCCCTGCACCGACCCCGAAATTCCGGGACTCTCGGTCCGGTCTCGACCTCTTCGCGTCCAGCTGCTCCCACCGATTACAGGCGGTCTCGGTCTGCGCATCCATGTAAGCGGCTGCGTCGTCGTCCTCCTCCTCCTCGATGAGGGAGGCTTCACAGAATTACGCCGACGTACGAGACCTTATGTTGCAACAGTTCTCCTGGCGGGAATAAGCCGACCCGCGCCTTCCCGCCAATTAATGGCTGTCACCGAACGGCCGACACAAATCCCTCGACTTGCCCGAGGAGCTCATACCCAGGCCGTTGTTCGCCAAACCAGCTGCTCCACCGGACATGTGGAACCTCCGCCCACAGCCACCACTGGGGCTCCCACCATGATTCTCGGTCGGCTAAGGGTTACTCCTATCGGGTTGTCAGTTACCCTCACCCGACCTAACCTCGCAGGTGAAGGTGGCTCAGGCCAGAGGCAGTTTCTCGAGGACTCTTCCGATCCGAAGATGATTCTCCTTCTTCTCCAAGCGACTGGACTTGGAGTCTCAGGAGGTCAGCCAATGGACGATAGCCCGTCGTCTCTTCCTAGACTGCTTCCGCTCATCTCGAGTCTACCGGATGGAGCTCGAACCGCTTCCAAACGGGCCAGGTATCCCCTCACGGAGATTCTGGACCGAGGGATTCTCCGACGGAGGCTCTTCCGTGGCCGAGGCCACAGTGGGTCCGCACTGGAACCTTGGCAGCGCCTGCTTCCTGCCCTGCGCCGCCAGATGGCCAGGAGTATGCGGTGTCCTACCGGTTCCTTGTCCGTTTTTCGGAACACCTCTGCTGAGGGGTTGGTTACCGACAGCGCCGCGCTACCGCAACGCCAGGGATGTGGACAAACCTCCTGACAAGGAGTCCAAGAAATTGGACTCATGTCGGGCGAAAGTCTACGCCATGCCCTTCTCGGCCAGGCCAGTCTCGGCCGCCCCTCATGGCACATTTTCTCATGCCCTGTTGGGCTCCCCTGGATGAGGTCATCCCTCATCTTCCCCGCCGATCTGCAGACTACGGTTAAGCAGGTGCGGGACCAGGGCAGGGCAGTGGCCAAACAGCAGCTCCAGACTGCTTTGGATGTAGGGGACCATGTGCCAGATCGGTGGCGCCGCAGTGGCTATGCGCGTCATGGCTTGGCTGAGGATATCCACCTTTACTCGATACCCAGCACAAGTTGGCGGATGTTCCTTTTGGGGACTGACCCTTCGGCCCTGGGGTGGAAGGTCACCTGCAGAGGATCGAGAAGTCCAATGCCACCTTGGACTCGGTCTCTTCCGCTCAGAAGGACAAAGGCCGCAAACCACAGCCTAAGCCCTTTCGTCCTTCTGTGCCCCCGGCGCGCCCGGCCCAGCAACGTCAGGGCCAGCAGGCTCGGCCTTGGCATCCCAAACCCAAGCCGCCGGCTTCCTCTAACAGGAGGCAGGGAGGAAAGGGCCCAGGAGGTCCCTCGGCCGTCCCTCCTCCAAGCCTGCCCAGTGACGGCTGAGGGGTGTCGCCCCCATCCCCGCCACTCACTTCCCTGTCCCCTGGGGACGGCCCGCACTTCCGTTCCGCCTGGTCCGCTGTTACCACGGACAGGTGGGTCTTGAGGTGGTGGGAAGAGGCCTGCCTCTGGAATTCGAGCAGGCACCACCTTCAGAGTCGCCGCCTCGGGGCTTTGGGATCCCCAGCCTCACTGGCGGCTCGTCGAGCCGACATCACTCTCCTCCTCCAGAAGGAGGTGGTAAGAGAGGTGGTGGACCCTCCTTCAGACCCAGGGTTTGTGTCCAGGTACTTCCTGGTTCCAACGGACGGGGGTCTGGCGCCCCATTCTCGACCTACACGACCTAAACAAGTTCCTAAGGTCTCGAACCTTCAGGATGGTCACTCTGGCTCAGATAATACCATCCTTGGAACGCCGGCGTGGTTCTGCTCTCTGGACTTGCAGGACGCGCCACGCCGCCCCTATCCGTCTGCCTCACCAGAGATTCCTTCGCTTCCGAAGGAAGGATCTCTCTTCGAGTTCCAAGCCATGCCCTTCGGCTTGTCTCCAGCTCCCAGGGTCTTCACCAAATGCATGGCAGTGGTGACAGCATTCTATGGGCGCCCAGGGTCCGGGTGCACCTTACCTGGACGACTGGCTGATAGCAGCTCCCTCCAGGAAGGAGGCGGAGTGGTCCAGAGATCTGGCCTCCAGGTCTGCTTCAACTGGGCCTCCTTGTCACGAGGCCAAGTCGGAACTCGGGCGTAAGCAGGTGATTCTATTCATCGGGGCGCAGCTCGACTCTCTTCGAGCCAGAGCGCGGCTCCCGGCGGACAGGGCCGAGGTTCTTTCCTCCTTTGCCCGATCATTTCTGGTTGGGCAATTGCGCCCTGCCCGGGACTTCCTGCGCCTCCTGGGTCTCATGGCGGCCTGTACCAGCGTGGTCCGTTGGGCCGCTGGAACATGCGCCCTTCAGTGGGACTGGCCAGCCAGTGGTCACAACGCTACATCCCTTGACCAGCTTAGTCGGTGACACAGGGATGTGGAATGCTCTCCGTGGTGGACGTTCCAGATCAATTGCAGGAGGGCATCCTTCGTCCGCCCCGAGCCGACGGTCTCTCTGTCGACCGATGCCTCTCTGATGGGTTGGGGTGCCCATCTGGGGGAACACCGGGCTCATGGCCTCTGGTCCCCGCGGGAGTCCCGATGCCACATCAACCTGCTGGAGCTCCGAGCGGTCCGCCTAGCTCTCACCGCCTTTGCTCCGTTCCTCCGGGGTCAAGTGGTCCGAGTCCAGACGGACAATACCACGACCATGTACTATCTAAACCGCCAGGGCGGGACGCGCTCCATGCTTCTATGCAAGGAAGCTCTCCGCATTTGGTCACTCGTGCGCAGCCTGGAGGCGGATCTCCTAGCCATTCACGTGCAGGAGCCCAACACCCTGGCCGATGCCCTGAGCCGGATAGGGCTGCATCCCACGAGTGGTCTCTCCTGCCGAGGTAGTACAGCATCTGTTCTCCCTTTGGGGCACACCTCAGGTGGACCTGTTTGCCTCCACGGAGAACGCGAAGCTGAGTCTGTTCCATGCCCGCCCCCCTCAGCAGGGCTCGCTGCAGGGGGATGCCTTCTCGAGGCAATGGACCCCGGGCCTCTTTACGCCTTTTCCCATTTCCCTTGATCCACAAGGTGCTTCTCAAGGCGAGGGAGGACAAGGCGCAGGTGATTCTGATAGCCCCAGACTGGCCTCGCCAGTTCTGGTACCCAGATCTCTCAGTCTCAGCTCCAGGACTCCGCAGCTTCCAGCTCGCCCGGACCTGCTCTCAGTCAATCAGGGAAGGTGTTCCATCCGGACCTTCAATCCCTGCACCTGACGGCCTGGTTCCTGAGCTGCTAGAGTTCCAGGCTTTGGGTCTTTCCGACGAGGTCCTCAATGTAGTTGAGGCGTCCCGTAAGAGTCGACCAGAAAATGTTATGCCTTCAAATGGAAAAGGTTTTCCATTTGGTGTCAGGCAAGGGCTTGGACCCTTCCTCCTGTTCCTTGGCAAGCATCTTGGACTATTTATGGTCCCTTTCTAGTCAAGGGCTTAGGTCGACGACCCTAAGGTGCACCTGGCAGCCATCTCTCTGCTTGCAGGCGGGCCGGAAGCAGTCGGTGGCGCAGGAGAAGGTGGTCTGGCGCTTTTCAAAGGCCTTGATCACATTTCCTCCAGTGCGGGAACCCCCACCTCCGTGGATCTACTGCTGGTACTGGCAAGCTCATGGGCGATCCATTGAACCTATGCACAGGTGTGCTCTCTCTCACCTGTCGTGGAAGACCGCCTTCTTGGTGGCTATCACGTCAGCCAGAAGGATGGGAGAGCTCCAGGCGCTCATCGAGTCTCCTTACCTGGTCTTCCACAGGGACAAGGTTGTCCTGCGTCCACCGAAATTCCTTCCGAAGGTGGTGTGAGTTCACCTTAACCAGGTGTTGACTCTGCCGGTGTTCTACCCCAATCACACCTCGGAGGTCGAATATAGGCTCCATACTCTGATCCTAGAAGGGCGCCGTATTATAAGGAGCGCACGCTGAAATTCGGGAGAGGTTCGCCAGCTGTTTGTCACCTCACGCTGAAGTCGCGATCTGGCAGACCTGCAGCCAAGCGGACGATAAGCAGGTGGGTAACCTCCTGCATAGATCTCTATAAGTTAGCGGGCATGGAGCCTCCAGAGGGATAAGAGCTCATTCTACCCGCCATACTGCTGCAACGGTGGCTGCTTCCAGGGACGTCCCTATCCAGGAAATCTGCAGGCTGCTACCTGAAGTCAGCAACACCTTCATTACCCACTACCACATCGACCTTGAGTCACGCCCGGGATGCTGGTTTTGAGGCCTCAGTTCCTCCAGTCTCTCTTTCCCAAGTAAGTATATGGGGTGTCGTCTTGCCTCCTCCTCCGGAGAACTGCTAGGAGTCTGCCAATGAGTGTGGATGAACAACATATCCATGTCCCTAAGTACAGGTTACTCACCTGTAACAGGAGTTCTAGGAATGGTATGTTGACCATCCCTGTTCCCACCCGACCTCCCGCCCGGACGCGACAACCTGAGCTTCCAGCGGCCAGATCTGGCCATGGGGCGGAGCCGAGTTATACCACCCGGTGGGTGGGAGGAGCAAGCTTGAAGACCTTCCGCAAGATTTAAAGCGGCAAGGATACTGCCAATGAGTGTGGATGAACAACATATACCATTCCTAGAACTCCTGTTACAGGTGAGTAACCTGTATTTACGGGCCACCCTCCCACCTCTCTCACGCCTCCTGGGAATTTAAATAACATATTTTTATGTCTGTTACAGCTCTAGGCCATCCATTTACAGACCCACAGTTTAACAAGAGTTCAAGGAATACTTGTGGCCCCTCAGGTTGCGGCATCCAGTACTTCTTTTGGCAGTTCTTTCGAGGCTGGTTGAGACACTCTTAAGGCTCTGACGATCTTTTGGAGAGCCTTCATGCCCTGCCTATGCCTGGCGCTTCTCTGACCGCTGCTCCACACCTTCTGGGCTAACTTGGATGCTATGGAGGGTTCCCGGTTTACGCTGGGTTGGAGTATCTCCATCTTCTTGCTCTGGAGCTCAGCATTAACCTCCTCGACTCCTTCGAATGTACGTGAGCCATCCTCAAAAAAGACCATCATCTTGTAGGGGTAGGACGTTTGAAATTTGATGTCTGCAGCCTTCAGCACCTTCATTACCGGGATGTAGGCACGTCTTCGCGCCATAATTTCAGGGCCAAAATCATTATCAAAAAACAACCTTTGCGATGCATAGAAGACCTTGCCTCTCTTCCAGGCTGTATGTAAACTGTTTTCTTCTCTTGGTGCCTCAGGAACTTCATGAGGATGGTCCGGAAGAGCCTGGTGTCGGCCTGGGACTCCGGCGTATGATGCGCCCATTCGAATTCCAGGGAGATAGTCAGGCAGGTGAAGCAGCTCTCTTAGGAGTTTTTGCAGGAAGGGGATCATCTCTGTGCCTTCGGCTCCTTCAGGGATCCCAGAGAGCCTTGTGTTGTTTCAGCGACTTCGACTTTCCGCATCCTTGGATCGAAATTGCAGGGTCCTGATGTCGCTGTGAAGCTGGACTATGGCGCGCTCCACCGCCTCCAGCCTTCCTTCTGATTCTGCCGTCTCAGCCTCACTGTTCTCCTGGCGCTGCTCCAGTTTGCGATATCTATACGCCAGTGCAGTGACTGTAAACTTCTTTCCTTCGAAAGTCTCTGATTTCTGCCAACATCTGTGCCATCTGTCTCTGAGTGGTGTGGGAGCTGGTCGGGCACGCATTACTCGGGCGAGGTCGATGAGGCCCGAGTCTCCACTTTCCAACCCCCGCCTTGCGATCTCTCCATCTTGGTGCATAGCAGGGCAATTATGATCTCCTCGCTTTCTCGGCATCGTTGTTACCCCCTGTGCTGAATGAGGTAAAGATTTTTGCAAATGCGCTTTATTGAGAGGGTTATTCTTGAAGGACGAGCTGCAGGAGCTTTTCTCCTTTTGGTGGGGGCGGGTCCAGAAGCAGACCCCCGTCGCCGGCCCAGACACCGGTACCAGATCTGGCGGGCAAACCACAGCCGGGAGGCCGAGCCTTCCCGCAGAAGTCTTCTTCGGAGCGACCGCCACACCTCTTTCAGGGCTTGTTCCTCGACCAAGTCTCAGAGACCACCACGCCGCCTCCAGGGATTCTGGAGACCTTCGTCCGGTCTGAGTCGCGTTCTCGGTCTTCTAGATGAGAGCTCCTGGCGTCAGTCTCTGCTCAGTCTTGGTCTCTTGGAACGGGAGTCTGTCTTGAACTGACGTCGGTCCCCAGTTACCGGATACAGCGGGAGTCTGGTCACAAGGAGAGGTCAGACTATTCGAGATCTTAGAGTCGATCTCCTCATCCTCTTCTGCCATCTTCCTCTCTCAGCTTGCAGCAGTCCCGGAGAGAAGGACCAGCCTCGCCGCCTCCAGATGATCCAACCTTCATGGACGCCATGAGGCTATCCAGGCCTCCAACGAGGGAGACTGAGGACCTGGACCTGGAACGCCGGAGACTGGCAAAGTACTTGAGGCAGAAGGAGCCGAAACCACTGGTGATCCCTCCTTTGGTTGATACTTTCCAGGACCTTACCCGGACTACCTGGAAGCATCCAGCTTCAGTCCCAGCTGTTCCAAAGAAGTCAGGCTGTACAGGGCCCCGAGGGCAGAATCTTTCCTAGCTGAACACCCTCAGCCAGACTCCTCGGTTATCACGGCTGCCCATGATAAATCCAGACAGCCGAAGCACCTCAGCTCACAGCCTCCCGACCCGGAGTCTCGCTATTTGAACCCGGTGGGCAAGAAGGTTTATTCTGCCTCCACCTGCTCCATACGGTCCCTCGATTTCTTGATGCATATGGTCCAGTACCAGAATGCGTTATGGGAATGAGGACAAGAGCTTTTGAAGGCCATTCTGGACTCTGATCAGAAGATGGAGCTTCTGGACATTTTAAAATCGGGCTCAGACGTGAGCTCCCATGTCCTGAGAGCCTCATGACACTGCAGACATGGCAGCCAGGGCAACCGCCTGGTGTGCTTATGGGCGCCACACCTGGTTGAGAGTCTCGGCTTTCACCAGGATCTGCAGGCCAGTATCAAGGACTTACCTTCCAGGGTACCATGCATTTTGGGCAGAAGACGGAAGCTTTGATTTCTCGTCTCCAGGAGTCTGGCAAGTCTATCTGGTCGGTCCACCAGATGTACCGCGGTGACCAGCGAAGACAACATAAGTGGTCATTTTGCAAGTCCTCAGGTGGCCAAGCTCATGCCCGTGGTAACCAGCAGGGGCAGAGGCGGCTCCTGTGGAGATCCAGTAACCAGCAGCCTGGAGGAGCTCCTACCATGGGCCCAAGTCCTCCCAGGCCTCTCTGCCTACACCGGCTCAGCCCAGTGACTCTCTTCCACGACTCCCTCCACAGGAAGACCCAGGGTAGACGGTCGGGGGCCACTTCTCCCTTCATCTTGAAGGGTGGAAGTCGATTATTGCGGACCAATGGGTCCTAGATATCATCAGGAGAGGACACACGCTGGAGTTCATGGAGTTTCCCCCAAATACTCCGCCAAAGTACTCCCATTATCCTCCTTCTCACATCCCACTGATAGAAGGAGAGATTCAGACCGTGTTGCAGAAAAGGGCAATAGAGGTAGTCCCCTGGCCTCAGCGGGAAAGGGTTTTACTCCATTTCTTCCTGGTCCCAAAAAGACAGGCTCTTCACCCCATTCTGGACCTCAGCTTCTAAATCTCTTTATAGAGTACAAAAGGTTCAGGATGGTGACCCTCCTGGGTTTTCTTCCTCTGCTACACCAAGGGACTGACTGTGCTCCCTAGACATGCAAGATGCATACATGCATATCTGGTCTTCCCTCCCACAGGAAGTTTCGGGGGTTCCACTTCCAAGGGGAGCACTACGAATTCAGAGTTCTTCCGTTGACCTCTCTTCCGCTCAGCATCTTTTACAAAATGCTTGGCAGTAGTGGCTGCGGCTCTAAGGCGCATGGGACCGTCACGTTTTCCCATACCCTAGGCGATTGGCTGCTTACAGCCCCGTCAAGGGCAGGCCTACTTCACGCCCTTGGAGACACCTATACACTATTCCAAGAGCTGGGGATCACCCTGAATTTGCAAAAATCGTCCCCAGAGCCCAGTCAAAAGCTTGGTTTCATTGGAGCGGTACTGGATTCCATCCAGGGCATGGCCTTCCTGCCCCAGGACAGGGGCGATCGCCTGCGAGAGATTGCCGAAGGGATCTCAATAACTCCTCAAGTTCCAGCATGGAACTTTCTCTGGCTACTGGGGCACATGGCGGCGACCATTCCGGTCACTCTCTTGGCACGCCCCCACCTGCAGATCCCACAATGGATGCTCATGGTACAGTGGGACCAAGGCTTCGATGATCTAGACTTCATGGTCAGGATCACCGAGCCAGTCAGCGGAACTTTACTTTGGTGGATTGACCCCCAGAACATGAAGAAAAGGGTCAGCTTTCATCTGGAGCCACCAGGTCAGACTCTTACGACAGATGCATCAGACCTGGGGGGGGGGCGCACCTGGGTGCTTATCAAACGCATGGGGTTTGGTCACCCGAGGAGCGACCCCTTCACATCAATGTACTGGAGAAATAAGCGGTTCTCTATGCCTTACAGGCTTTTCAAGAGGACCTGGTGCCAGGCTCTCTTCTGGTTCAAATAGACAATATGGCAGTCGTCTTCTCCATCAACAAGCAAGGGGGTACTCATTCGTATCCTCTTTGCAGGGAGGCGATGAGAGTCTGGTACTGGGCACTGGAGCAGCACATTCTGCTGTCCGCAGTGCATGTTCCAGGCGTCCTCAGTGATCTGGCCGACAGCCTCAGCAGGTCTCAATCCAGAGCACACGAGTGGGAGGTGCTACAGTCTATGGCAGATCAGCTCTTCGACAAGTGGGGTCACCCAGAGCTGGACCTCTTTGCATCACCACGCAACGCCAAACTGCCAGTGTTTTGCTCGCGAGAGCACGCACCTGGAGATTTCTGGCCAGACGCGTTATCCCTTTGCTGGGAGGGAGGTTTCTCTATGCCTCTCCCTTTCCTCTCATTCAGAGTGTCCTACTGAAGTTACAGGCGAAGGGCGTCCAATGATTCTCAGAGCCCCCAGATGGCCTCTGCAGATTCGGTTCCTACTCCTGCAGCGGTTATCCACGGAGCCTCCAGTTCCGCTTCCCATATGCTCGCAGTTGCTGTCCCAGGAACAGGGGTCGCTGGTCCATCCGGACCTTCGATCCTTATACCTACATGCTTGGCTCCTTCAGACGTAGCTCAACACAGGTATGGGGTATCCCTGGAAGTGGCGGCAGTCCTAGTTTCAGCGAAAAAGCCCTTCACCTGCTCCGCTTATGCTATGAAGAGGAAGCGTTTTTGTCTATGGGCCTCGTCACAGCATTTGGACCCCGTCACTTGCCCAGTGAACTCAGCATTGCAGTATCTCCTCTCCTTGTATCAAAATGGCCTGAGTTACTCCTATATCAAGGTGCATATGTGGGCTGTCTCCGCCTATCATGTTGTCATTGGAGATAGGGTGTTGGCACAATTGGATGTTGCCCGCACCTTTTTAAGAGGAATTTTGCATACGAGTCCTCCCAATTCAGGACCCTATCCACCCTGGGATCTCCTTTATGTGTTGAGAAGCTCACCCTCCCTCCTTTGAATCGGCAGTGGATTGTGAGCTGCGTTAGCTTCTTGGAAGTTTTTTTGTTGTTGTTGTTGCTATTACTTCAGCTCGAAGAGTTTCCGAGCTTCAGGCTTTGATGTGTAAAGAGTCAGATTTGATTTTCCACAGGAAAGGGTTTCCCTTAGAACAGATCCTGAGTTTCTTCCGAAAGTGGTCTCGGAGTTGACCCTCAACCAGTCGGTTGACCTTCCAGTTTATTTTCCTACCCCATCCAATGTAGGGGAGGCTCTTCTTCACACACTGGATGTCCATAGGACTTTGAGGTATTACCTCAAGCGGACGGCTGCGCACCATCAATCGGAGCAACTTTTTGTGGCCTTTGCGCCACAATGCTTGGGTAAACCGGTGACCAAGCAGACGATATCAAAATGGATAGTCCACTGTGTTTCCTTCTGCTATGAGAAACACAATAAGCCCCTACCGGGCCCTTTTATGGGTCACTCCACCAGAGGAGTGTCTGCTTCATTCACTGCCCTGAGAAATGTCTCTATCAGGGATATATGTGCGGCCACTACCTGGAACTCTGTGCATACATTTGTCAAGCATTACAGCTTGGATATCGTCTCCAGATGCCGAGCTAGCTTCGGCTTGGCTGTTTTACAAGGACTTCTGTCCTGAGGCCTCTGGAGTCGGCATATTCCACCTCCCGGGGTCATCTGTCTCTTTGGCGTGGACTGCTTGGTATTCAGTCCTGAAGGTTATAGCCTGCTGCAAGAGCTCCCACTCAAAATAAGATAGTACAGTTACCTAAGAATTTATCGTAACAGTAGATCTTCGAGAGGAGTTCTTGCAGCAGGCGTTACTTTCCCACCCGCCTTCCCCCTCGAGGTGTGCAGATCCATCTTCATTTACATCTCCTACATTCGCTTCGTCTCCTTCTCTTGTCAGGGCTTGTTCCGTGCCTTGGCGGGAGAACTAAGGTGGAGCTGTGTGCGCCCCCTTTTGTACCAGGGCCGATGGGGCCGGGGTTGGTCCCTGCTGTATACTGCTGGCTGAGTAGTTTTCCGGATGGTCCTAGTGCCTGCGGCATAGTCCTAAAGGTTATAGCCTGCTGCAAAAGCTCCTCTCGAAGATCTGTTGTTACGGTAAGTTCTTGCGTAACTGTACTTTCCTTGTGGTCACCTGCGGGGCTTGCTGCCCGTGCTCAGATAGGGAGATTGGCTTTGTTCCCCGGACATGCAAGGCGCTTATCTGCATATCCTGATCTGTTCCTTGCACAGGCAGTATCTCTGGTTCCTGTTCCAGGAGGAACATTACCAGTTCAGGGCATTGCCCTTTGGCTTGCTTTCTGCACCACGGATGTTTAGCAAGTGCTTCGCAGCAGTGTCAGCAGCTCTCAGGTCGGAGGGCCTCTTCCCATATCTGGATGACTAGCTGCTAAAAGCACCATCCAGGGACCTCCTGCTGGCCACACTGCACAGGACCCTACAGTTGTTTCATTCCCTTTGCATTACAGTCAGTTTGCCCAAGTCTCCTTTTTCTGTCCCAGCACCTCCAGTACATTGGTGCGGTTCTGGATATACCTCAAGGAAGGCAAGGCCTTCCTGCCCCAGGACAGGGCAGGCCACCTGATGGCTCACACTCTGTCGTAGCATGACAGGGGGCGTCCAGCCAGGTCCTGTCCAAGACACCTTTGCCTCATGGCGGCGGCTATAGCCATCTGTTCCCATAGCCTGGCTTCATATGCACTTACCTCAGTGGAACCTCAGAATTCAGTGGGACCAGCGCTCGGACGACTTGGATCAACAGATCCTTGTTTCCTCCCCAGTTTGCAAGGTCCTGCAGTGGTGGCAGAACCCGCTCAAACTTTTGTGAGTTGTCCCTTTCCTCATTACTTCTCCAGAGCAGATCCTTACCACTGATGCCTTGGGTATGAGGTGGGGAGCCCACCTAGGTCTTTTCTGGAGTCAGGGGTCCTTGTCTCTGTCAAAGACCCGCCTCCACATAAACATGCTGGAGATGAGGGCAGTGCTCTGTATGCTTTACAGGTCTTCCAGACCCACCTATCCCCGGGCCATCTGCTAATGTAGTCTTGACAGCCTCAGTGTGTATATTACATGAAAAAGTAGAGCGGAATGCACTCTTATCCTGTGTGCAGGGAAGCGATGAGAGTCTGGTACTGGGCTGTGGACTATGGTCTGGCGCTGTCAGCCAACCATATTCCAAGTGACCAAAAAATGTCTTGGCAAACTACCTCAGCAGGTCACACTCTAGGAAACATGAATGGGAACTGCTATCCTCGGTCGCAGAAGACCTGTTCAAAAGGTGGGGATGCCCAGAGTTGGACCTTTTTGTATCCCCACACAATGCAAAGCGTTGGCCCATGAGCATACCGCGACCATGACTGAGTGAAAACAAAAATGGCAACTCAGTCGCAGCACGTGTCATGAGGGCTACTGACAAGGGAAGGCAACCGGATGGGGGTGAGTTTGCGCATATAGCGACGGGATGTCGTTACATGCATACGTGCGCCAGGGGGAGGGCGAGCACGCTGACTGTGGGACGGGAGGGAGGGTTTGTGAGGCGCGGTGCCCTTTTGCTGTGTGCTGGGAATCACATCACTGAAATTGATTTTCGGCATTGTGACTTCAGCCACAGCGATCGCCTCGGGTTGCCGCTATGATGCAAGAACCCGCAAAAACTGCCTCATTTTTTTGCTCACTAGGGTCTAGGGCCTGGAGTTTTTCTGGCAAGACTGGTTGTCCCTCTCCTGGAAAGGGAGATTTCTTTACGCATTCCCTCCCTAACCCTGATCCAGAGGGTGCTCCTCAAACTACAAATGGAGGGGGCCACTCTCATCCTGGTGACAGCATTCTGACTTCAGCAAATTTGGGTTCTATTACTGCAACAGTTGGCTGTGGAACCTCCGGCTCCTCTCTCTCTTTGCAGGGACTTGTTGACACAGGCTCAGGGGTCCCTGGTCCATCTCGACCTCAGATCTCTTCGTCAGCATGCTTGGCTCCTGAGGGCATAGCCATAGCTCACTTTGGGGTTTCTCAGAGAGTAGCTTATGTCTTGGTGGCTGCTAGAAAACCCTCTGCCACAGCCAAATATTCAATGAAATGGAAGCCCTCTGCCATTTGGGCATTAGCTCATCACTTGGACCCTTTCATGCCAGGTGAATCCGATCCTAGAGTATCTTCTGTCCCTTTTGACGGGGCCTGAGTTATTCCTTCATCAAGGTGCTGGCCTGGTGGCGCTGAGGTTGAGGCCTGAATGCCACACCGGGACCCACTTGGGAGCGGACTCAGGTCATCGGGGTTGGTGGAGAAAAGATCGAGCATCTGGAGGACAGCTCTCATTTCCTGGGGATAAGGCCTCACTGTCTGGAGTCCTCTTGGTGAGTAAGGTAATTCAGTAGTTGGGTCCTGGAAATTAGTGGGGCGGCCGCGTGGCGCTCAGTGGGGGCGGGAGTGCTCATGAGTCGCATTGGAGGCGCATTGCACTGCTGGGCCAGTGGGGTGGGCACAGATAAAGTACCCCCTTCTCACTGGTAGGCAAAGGCGGGTCTAGGGTCACGCACCACGTCAATCTCCGTCCTCAACGCTCTTCGATTCTCCTTCTTGTCGGCCCCCACCACCAGACACTATGAGATGGAGTGGCGGGCCTTGCTCTTTGAGGGGCTTAGATTTGGGGGCGTCGGGGGTAGTGGCAAGAGAGAGGAGCATGATCCTGAAGAGATGTGAGGACTTCAGGAAGACGTGAACAGCAAGCTAGTCGAGAGACCCAGCTGGAGAGAGTCCAGTGAGGTAGGGTGAAGAAACAGAGTTGACAAAAAAAAAGGTGCATCTGTCTGCTATTTCAACCTTCCATGTGCGTCAAAGGCCATACAGTAGCCTAGCTAGATGTGGCTTGTACGCTTCTCATGGGCATCCTTCACTTGAAGCCCTATCCACAATCCTGTCTCCACCATGAGACCTGAATCTTGTGTTGGGAGAAATTGACCCTGCTCTCTTTTGAACCGCATCTTGCAAGCTGCGTTTCTTTCATGGAAAGCGTTGCTTTTATTTGCTATTACTTCTGCTGGAAGGATTTTAGAGCCGCAGACTCTCATGTGAGAGCAGCCTTATTTAATTATCCATAAAGACAGGGTCTCTTTACGCAATAATCCCAGTTTCCTTCCTAAGGTGGTCTCAGAGTTCACTTTAAATCACTTTGTCCACCTTCCGGTTTATTACATAGAGCATGCCAATCCAGGGGAGACATTGCTTCATACTCTAGATGTGCACCACTATACACACCATACCCCAGCAATTGTTTGTTTCTTTTGCCCTTGGGAGAGAGGGCGCCCCAGTTTCTAAGCAGTGCTTGTCCAAATGGTTGGCCTGCTGTATTATTTTTTGTTATAGGAAGTATGGTAATAAATTCCTGGGGCTGTTAAGTGCCATTCATCCTGGGGTACGGCCACTTCTGTTGCCTGTTTTAGGAATGTGTCGTCTACAGACCTCTGTGCTGCTGCCACTTGGAGTACTGTCCACACTTTCATTAAATACTACAGTTTGGACATTGCCTTCCATAGACAGGCAAATTTTGGCCTAGCTGTGCTTCAGGGCCTCCTTTCTTTTTTTGGTTTTTGGGCCTCCTGCCACCTTGTTGGTTCAGTTGTCAGAACTGCTTTAGACTCGTTCCCTAGGTGTGATCTAATGAGAAATATCCCTGAAGAAGATAGAACAGTTACGTAAGAACTTACTGTAACAGTGAATTTTCGAGGAAATCTTTCATCTGGTCATGCCGTCCGTCCATCCTTCCATCCCCTTTTGGTGTTATCCACTGTTTCTATACTGGCTTGTTTGTGCTCCAGCTTTGACCAGGGCTAGGCACTCTTTCTGTCTCCTTGGTTCTGTGGAGTAGCTGGGTGAGAATGGTCTCTGGTGGGGAACTAAGGAGGGAGTTGGATCCGCCTTCACCTTTATATGGTGGAGTGACGTCGGTGGCCCCGATAGAATGCTACAGAAAAAGCTTCCATGGGATCCTAGTGCCTGATGGCTAAGTTCCACAGGTGCGACTTGATTGAAGAGATTCCCTCTAAGATCTACTGTTAGTAAGTTCTTGCATAACTGTTCTTTTTATATTATATGAGCGTGATGTGATGAGAGATCAGTAATTGTATCTGTGCAGGAGACAGAAGTACAGGTGACCTGCTTGCTCTCCAGGGAAAATGTTGGCTGCCAGCGTAAGAGGTCCAAACCAAAATAATAAAGTTTCGCTAACTGGTCAGGAATGCTGACAACTTTTTATCATTTTATTTATCATGTGGTAGGGAGGTGTTACTGCTTGGTATGTATTTAAGAAAATATATGTATATGTATTTTTTTGTAGACTTTCTCTCCTACCGTCACTCTTTCAGGTGTTTGTCACTCGGTGGAAAGCTCTGCTGCCCGCCTGAAGCCTCCATCACTGGTTCTGGCAGCGATCCCGTTCTCCTTTCAGCTTTCCCCAGCCACCGATCCCCAGCTCTGAGCCTCTGGGGGCGGGACTGGCAATTCCTCTGGCGCCTTTTTAAAAATCCATTGCAGCGATCAAGCAGGCGGAGGGAAACCGAACACCAGGACTAGTTGTCCACATTGGGCATGGGGCCCCACCACTGCCCAGCACTGTCGGCAAGGGTTTTCCTGATGTGGATGTTTCCCCAGGAGCACAAGCATGCAATGATGCCTGCACAGTGCCATTGACGTCTGCTGCGCTCCTCCCCCTTAACTGCTTCTCGCAAGCAATACCCCCGGTCTTCACCAGGGGTCCCTGCTACACCGGAGATGCCCTGGATCTCTCCTCAGGGAGAGGAGAGCAGTCCTTCGGATGCTCTATCCTCTCCCTCCGCTGCTGACCCCCGGTGCCCAAGCTCGTTCCCGAACCCGGGTCACTGTTGTGGTGTGAGGTATGGCATCCAGCGCCTCAAACCTCAGCACAACCGGGCCAGCAAGAAAATGTTTTTTATCTTCACCAAAAGATTATTTGGTTATTAGCGTTTGGTTTGGTTTCACTTTTACACTAGGCTGAAGCTCTTGATGACTGCTTCCAGTGCTACCTTGTTGGAACTTGGAATGTAAGCGGTCCCCCTAGTGGTTAATAATGAAATGTCATTGGGAGTATGCAAAGTTTAGCCTCCGGCCGCATTCTTCCAAAATCCACACAGATAGTGGGATGGGATTAAAGATTAAAAAAACAAATTGTCATGAAGACTGAAGTGTCGTAATAGTTTTCATAAAAGTAGGTTTATTATAATGTACTTTATTTTTGTTCACATAGTGAATCACCTGCATCAGAAGCTGAAAGTACTCAGAGCAGCAAAACAAAAAACAAACATTCTGAAGAAGATCCTGTGGAAGCAGAGGGTCATGAGGTAAAAAGACTAAAATTTGACAAAGATGGTGATGAAGAGGAGGAAGACGAGACCACAACATCAAAACCTTCATCCAGTGGGAGTTCTTCAGAAATGTCGGAAGTGTCTGAAAATTCTTCAGAAAGTATGGATGGAGAAGATGAAAGTAGCAAGTGTGCGCCACAGTCTTTTTCCGAGGAAGAAGGTACTTTTCTGAGTGGCAGCCTTAAAACATCAAATGGAGCCACTCACTCACCCAGTTTGTAACAGAATAACTAATTTATTGTCTTTTTTTAAAAAACATTTTAAGTTGAATTTTATGATTTTACAGTACACCTGTACAACATAAAATACAGATTGAGGTATGCAGACCCCTTCACGGCATGTACAGGAATATTACATAATTCATCTTTTAATATATATATAGGACCATAAATCCATGCAGAAAGGGTGTCTATCAGTAAAAACTCAGAGTAAAGTCCAGTCTGAGTGTCCTAGAGTAATGCCACCCCCAGTTATAACAAGTAGATAGTAAAACCAGGATATCCGATTCCATGCAGAACTAAAAAGCGTAGAAGGCTGTGTGACATAATCCATCATAGAGCAATCTAACGATAGCCTAAACGCACTCATCTAAAAAACCCATAGATTTAGGCAAAGCATGATGACGTGCCCTATGGGTACAGTTTAACTTTATAGGATTTAATTAATGTCCACAAACTGAGTGGGGATTTATCCCACCAACATTGAAGCACCTACAAGGGTAGTTAAATAAGAAACTATTAACTAAAATGTTTATTTGGAGCAGCGTTTCTGGCTACTTAACAGAGAACACAATATATCAATGAGCTCACTGTTTATATTATGTAGCATCTTATACAGTATAGTAAAGTTGGTCTATAGCAGCAGACTCAAAATGCAACTTGAATAGAAAATCAGAGCATTGTTATAGACGGATTTATATCCATTCTGCAAGTAAAACTTTTCTATGAAGCAATATAAAACTCAAGCCCCAGAGCTAATAAAGACTGAGAGACCAGTGTGAGATATCAGTACTTCACCCACCCTCATCTGAGGCAGAATCCAGCAGATTTAATTTTGCAGTAAGGTTCTCCACGAACTGAGTGGCTGCATTTGGGTCCACAAAAATGTGCGACTTTGAGGCATGTCGAATGTGGAGTCGTGCAGGGAAATTCAGCCTGGCTTCTACCCCACGCTCAAAAGATCCTTTTTGATCAGCTGAAGTTCTTTATTCTTGACTTGAGTTTGAGCCGAAAGGTTCGGGAAGAAACCAAGCTTGCTGCCCTTCCAAGTTAAGTCACTTCAGGATCTGGCTGCCTGCAGGAGATGTCTTCTGGCATCTGGAGCAGATAAAGTGACTTTTGCAGTTAATGGATTCTGTTGGGTATCTGCTCTTTTCCTTGGTCGTTGAGGAATTGCAAAGGCTTTGATTATTTTAATTCCTGAGTCCGTAGGCAGAAGCTGCAGGTCTTGGAAAATCAATCTGATCACTGCTGGCATAAGCGCCGTAGGTCCAGCAAAGTGGGGAGGAAAGTCCACAGTTCGAACATTTGCCTGCCTTTGGGCATTTTCTTAACCCTCGACCTTAGATTTTAAAAACAAGAAGTCCGGGCATAGGCCGCGTTGCATTCAGTCTACCAGTCATTAGCCTCCTGCAGATCCTTAATTGCTGCGATATTTTCTTGTGTGCTTTGCTCGTTGTCCGATAGTTTCACTTCCACAGCCGCAAGACGTTTATTGGTCTCCTCACCCGTTGTTTGAATTAGCATAGCGAGGATTTGCGCCGTAGGTAGCTCAGGCACCATAGGCCCAGTTATTGCAGCAGGCCTCGCTCCCGTGGAGGAACTCGTGGTGAAAGAAATGCATCCAGGCTATGTCCTGCACGCCTTGTGTCTTTTTGGGTCCCACCACATGGCGAATGCCTTCATACTACAGTTTTTAGGCACTTCTGTTGCTGAAAAAACATACGTTGATAGTTTTTAAATACAGGTATCTGAGCACTTCTAAAATGCTGCTGCCATCTTGCTGCTCCACAGCGCACTCCCCCACACACACACACTTTATTGTCTTCTGATGCTTTCGAACGCATAACCTGCGAGAACATGGGAAGATTTTGTGGTTACACAAAGGGTACATGAGTATTTTATGTAGTGTAATTAGACTACTTTGGAAATTCTTTATAATGCCATTTTAAGCCATTACTATTTATTTTTCACGTACAAGAAACAAATCAGAAAATGTTGGAACGGTTTTTGTTAGATGTTTATATATCAGCATACTGAGTCAGTTGATGCAGTGTATAAGATCAGTGTATTATTTTTACATTGATATGCGTTTAGAGGTCAGTAGCATCGCATCCACACATAATACAGGCTTAAATTACTACATCGCTGTAAAGGCAAGAGTCTCACCTTTGTAACAGTGTATAGCATAAGGTTCTAGCCTGTATGTTTGAAAGATATTGGCTTAAAAATTTGCATCATCTATTGATACAAAGACACTACCTATGGAATATATTATGGATTGTGGGAAATAACACATTTATCTCCACTAATGAATGGTAAGACCCATAGCTCTCATGTGAGGAAGCCATGAATGAGTTATGAAGATCTTTTGTGTGGAAATCTGTGTTACTTCACTGTAGCTCATTTATGTATTTGATAGGTACCACACACTTTTTTATTTTTGTTTTTTGTTAGTGTTTTGCCTTGTTTCATCTTGAAAATGCCTTCTAACCACATGAATTAGAACCGCCCCATCAAACTTGTGTATCATCTTCATGTGGTGCGTGGTGCTCCAGAACTTCGAATGTTTTTCAAAGATGCTCTCTCACTGTGCTGGTCTCGAGTCTCCCAGCATTTCAATGGCAAATCATTTGTTTCCAGTAATCCTGCTATTCGATGGCCAAGTCCTAAAGATTATACTGTTTTATGAAGTTTCTTACATTAGCTGATCTGTTGTTGCTCTTGGTCCCAGCCATGTTCTAGTCGATGTATTACTCTTGGTCCCAGCTGTGTTTTAGTGCAAAAAAAAGTAAACTTCTTCATCTCCATGCACAGTTCTGGGAACTGTGGCCTAAACCGCAAGTTACACTGTGATCACAAGGACTGTGGTGGAGTGTTAGTGATCTAAATTTATAGCCTAAAAGGTTCCATTTTAACTGTTCCAGTTTACTGGAATGTTGAAAGTGCTTCTGCCTATCCTTTCCAGCATTTAAATTTGTTTACATCTTCTGACAGTGACTGTGGCTGGGCATGGGGTCATAATGTCTCACGAGAAAATAAGCGCAGCAAAACAATGCAGTCTAAACAGCAAATGTAAAACAGTCAGTGAAAACATAGAAAACAGCGCACACCAGATGAAGAAATGGGAAGCATTACCATTTCTTTGGTTTTTGCTGGGAGGGCAGTGTGTGGACCAAGGGAAAATCTGGGCGGGGAACAAAGTTGTTTTTGGGTGGAGGGGCAGAAACATGTTGGGAGACGGGGAATTAAACCCCGATCCCCTGGTCTCCACTGCACCAGGTGCTTGTGCCTTAGCCACTTCGACCAGGCAAAGCACCTGTGGTCTCTTCAGCCCTTCCTCCATTTCCTAGTGAGCAACTGGGGTAGCAGTAGTTTCCTTCTGCTGTTATACCAGTCAGTGGAATTCATTCCACACTTTAGACTACGTGGTTGTACTTGCGCTGTTTCAGCAGCACTATATTTACCTGGTACCCTGTGGTTGAATGAAGTGAAATAATGGTCAGCTCAGGATGACTGTGGTCGGCATTGAAACCAGCTCTCAGTGACTAACATCAGTATTTTTTGGTGCCAATTTCTGAACGCTTATCTGTGTCAGAATTGAAATAAAAGCCTAAAAAGAAAACTTGGTCCACCAGTTTCAGAAAGTGCCAAAAGTGTGTCTGCTGTTTGCCTGAGGCAGACAGGCATACATAGTGCTACAAGTGTTCGGGCTCAGATCACAATTGGGTAAACTGTGATCTGTGCAAAGGTGGTGTGTGTGTGTGTGTCTTTTCGTAAGACAGAAAATGCGACAAGCAAAAAGGCAGTCTTTATCAGCTTCAGCCTCTAACTCAAAAGTGTTCCCTAGTAAACAGGTTGAAAAGATCTCTGTCTGTATGGCGCCCAGAGCCTCTGGGACTGGGTGCCTAGAAAACCAAAATTTACCTTGCCTTGCTACAAGCAGTTTTCTCTAGACCAGTCTAACACAGAATCTAAGGAAGCGGTTAAAGCGCACAAATTATTGGCTGAGCAACATCCAAATAGAAAGAATTTCAAGAAACTGTATGCAATGCAGAGGAGTTTTCTGTCTCTCACCAGTCTTAGACTAGAAAAGAAAAACACTCTGAAACAGAAAATGAAAGGTAAATGAGCCATTTGTCCAGCCAGCTGGTGACACTTAGGTGTCATCCATTGAGCAATTTAAAGAAATTGGTAATTCTTCCGAACTGTGAAATAGCAGACATCCCAAATTTTCAACTGCCCTCTGTCACAAAGGAGTAATATTATGAAGATGAATAGGAGGAACCTATTACTCCATAAATCACAGGTGAAAGTGGAGGGTAAGAGGAAGTCAGCTGTTGATTAACTAGAATCTGCAGCTTATCCATCAGGTAGGGAAATGGGTAGACTAGGTGGGCCAAGCGGTCCTTATCTGCCGTCAAATTCTGTTTCTGTGTTAAGGAAATGGCTTCACTCCATGACCTTTAGAGGACCATTCCTTCTAGTCTGCCTTCCTTAAAGGCATGACGGCTCGAGTTAACATCCCTACTGTATTAACAGATGTTGACATTGGAAGTCAGATTTCCTAAAGATGTTGGTACTGGCATCAGTCAAGAATCTGTAACCCCATTCATGACACATTTAAAAGGATGAGTTAGAAAGTCTTACAGTTGCCAGCCTCTGCAACGGTAATTGATAAGAAAATTGAGAAACGGTACATAGTGCCTAGGGGTGGTTTAGAATATCTTTATGCACACCCTAACTCGAGTGTCTGATACAAGCTGCTGCATGTGACAAGGCATATACAGCCTTTTCATAACATCTGTTTGGTAGACTTGATAGAGACTGTAAAATACATCACAGGTATAAATAAGGTTCAAGAGGGAAGCATTTTTCAGGAAAAAAATATGTTTCAGAACAAGGGGACTTGCAGTGAAGATGGTGGAGGGTAGACTCTGGAGATGTAAGGTAGTACTTCTTCGCTGAAAGAGTGGTGGATGCCTGGAACAGCCTCTCAGCGGAGGTGGTGGAGGCAAAAACAGTAACGGGATTCAAGAAGGTTTCGGATAGGCATAAGGGAACCTTGGTTGTAGGGAAGGGGGTAAAATCGGAAATCAGGTAGGGTCTGTAGTGTTACAGTGGGTAGATTAGGTGGGCCAAGCAGTTCTTGTCTGCTGTCAAATTTTTGTTTCTATGACTCCTTAAAACTGAAGCACTCTGGGAAGCTGTGCTGCTGTTTTTTTTTTGTCTTTTGAACAGTTGGTTCTTTGAGAGGCCACAGATGTTACATCATATCAAGTTGGTCTTGACACAGCCAACCCCAGTTGAAATGGCTGTGTAATAAAGGTACAGTAACCAGAGCCCTGGCAAATGCATTATCTGTTAAAAGGTCCAGATAGTTAAGAACCACAGAATTGTCTGTAGATCTTCAGAACAAGGTTGCAAACTTCCCCTTTGAGGATATATCTCACTTTAAAGAGCAGTCAGTGAAATAAAGGGCAATAAAAAAAACAAATCACTTGTATAAAAAAAAAAAAAAAAGTTAATAGAAAATGTCCAGTGGTGTTACGTACCCTGTAGCAGAGGAGGCATGGGAAGAGGGTACCATCACGGGCAGTACCAACATCAGCCATATAGTATGCCCAGAGGATTATGTAGAGGTAAATGTGGAAGAGGTAGTAGGTAAACAGCAGCTCCTGCTTAACCACCACATACAAAACTAACCCTCAGACGAGGCACAGGTTGTTACAGTTCACCCTCCAGTGAGGGAACACCTTTCTCACCATCTCAGACAGTGGCAGTCTGTTGCAGTAGACAGATTGGTGCTGGAGAATGTGAGAGAAGGCCTCTCGGCCAGTCTTTTGTTGTTATCCGAAATCAAGAAATTCACATCATTTAAGCTAGGTTTATCAGCTTCAGTCTTAGTACTGTGGAGAAAGTACAATAGAGTGAAAATAGAAAAGTGCAGTAGAGATGGTGACTGGATTTTCTCAAGGTACTTCCTAAGAATGAAAAAATCAGGAGTGTGGCTACCATTCTCGATCTCAGATGTCTACACAGTCACCCAAAGGAGACATTCAAGATGGCAATCTTGTAAACAGTAATTCCAGCTCAGCAGCAAGGAGACTGGCTGTGCTGTTTGTATTTAAGGGGAGTTTTCTTCACATCCCATTAAGGGCAAGCCACAGAAAGTACCAATACATCACAGTAGGTATGAATCACTACCAGTACAGGGCAGTGTCTTTCGGACTGATTTCAGTGCCAAGAGTATTTCCAAAATGCCCAGCAGCATCAGCACATCAAAGAAATGGAGTGATGATCTATTCATATTCGGACGACTGGTTAAGTGTGTTGGAGAACCAGGAAAGCAGGCCCTATAATCAATGGAAAAACTATGTCCTTGAAAAGTTGGAGTTCATTCTGAATTTAGAAAAATCAAACCTGGAACCCATACAAAACTTTCACTTAATTGGAGCAGAGCTGAACACTCTGAAGACAAGCGTCTAGCTCCCTCAGGAGTGGTTCAGATACTGATGGAGTATGCAGTGTCTTTCAATAATGATGGAGGAGGAATACACAGGATATTCTCAGACTGTTAGTCCTAATGTCTGCCACAAGTTCTGTGGTGCCATGGGCAAGGCTGCACATGAGAAATATATAGTGGTACCTCTGAGTACTGGTCATGGCTCAGGAATCCCCTAACTGTCCTAATCCCAGTGCAGGGAGGCATGTAAACTCCTTACAGTGGTGGCAACAAATGCAGCACTGAAATAACTTTTCAGCCAGCACTGTACACACTAATGTTCACAACAAATGCCTCACTCCATGTTATGCTGGGTGGGGGTCAGAGATCAGACAGTGGAAGGGATCTGGAGCACAAAGAAAGGATCACATCAGTCTGCTGGAGTCAAGAGCATTGCATCTGTCCCTGAAATCCTTCTCTGTATTAGTCTGGAACCAAGTCCTGCAGACAAGGACAGACAGAACTACAGTGTGCATTACATTGCAGGATCCTCAGAATTGTGCAAGGAAGCACTTAAAGTTTGGTATCTGGCCTACACTCAGAGTGCATAGCTCTGCAGCTCATGTTGAAGGGAAGGACAGTGGAATGGCAGACTTGCTCAGCAGGACTGTCATGTCACACTCGAGTGGTCCTGAAAACAGACTGTTAAAACTGGTTTCTAGGGATGTGGATATGATGTTCTGTTCACACTTTCTTGCAGTTGCCTTTCCCTTTAATTTTGGCTGGAATGTCTTCAAGCTGGCTCTTCCCACCCACATAGGTGGTAACTACCTTGGCTCCTCCCTATGACGCCAGATCTTCCCTTCCATTGGAAGAAGCAGAGTCCCTCCTTATCGCTGTCAGCGTTGAGTAGGCTTTTTTACTCTAAATCTTCGGATTTACTTCCAAACCTTCAAAACTTTGTCTTCAGGCTCGATCTTGGATCGCGACCATAATGAGCAACAAGTCCACTCCAGGGTTCTGCCGGGGCCTTTGTGGGCAGAAGATGTCCTGAATGGATCCGCACACTGCATGTGTCTACTGTTTAGGCCACAAGCACAATCCTCAGGCCTGTGACATATCTTTCCTTCCATACATCCAGCTGTTCTCAAGGACCACTATGCTCAGCTTGTTCTCAGCTGACTGGACGAATGTGACCCACTGGTCAGATTTAAAGATGTTTACCAGGTGGTCTCCGCGGTTGCGGGGTCCTCCAGCCAGCTTGCGGAGTTTGAGGAGGCGGCAGCCCAGGCCGCGGCGCACACCTCCTCTGTTTCGGCCTTCATTCTGCTTTCTTTGAGCACCTCCTTCTCAGGATCTTTCAAGGAGTTGTGCCAGTCCTTGCCGACATGCAATGAGGAACCGTCCTTGGGGTACAAGTTCAAGTATAAAAAAAGAGGCCAAAAAATGTTCTTGCCATCGATTGTGGGATCGGGGACGTGCTCGATTGAGGGCTTCTGATTCCCATGCTTCTCCTTATCTGACTTTGGTCAAAACTACGGCCCAGGCTGCATGAACCCTGTCAAGCTAGCGGCCCAGACACCGGTTGAAATTCTGTGCCAAGATTTTCCCGAGCTGGTCAACCAGTTGTCTATTGGAGAGGCAGACACTTCCCTCTCCAGGAC
This sequence comes from Neoceratodus forsteri, assembly GCA_016271365.2. Classification (NCBI taxonomy): domain Eukaryota; kingdom Metazoa; phylum Chordata; order Ceratodontiformes; family Ceratodontidae; genus Neoceratodus; species Neoceratodus forsteri. The sequence goes on from CM028129.1 coordinate 902,409,305, forward strand.
ATCGGTCCTGATCCAGACTGTTGGAGGAATGGATCAGTCCACTGACCTGCCACCTCTGGTCACTGACCAAGACCCAGAGGAGCCTTGGTGCTAGATCCTCCCTCCAAGCCCCACCGGCAGTACCTGTCGAGGTCTTGGTCCTATTCCAGGGGGTCGAGCAGTTCCCGCCAAAGTCAGTGCTCCCACTCTCAACACTGTGGGAAGTGGTGCCGCTGCTTCTCTTCATCTTCATCCTTCTCTGGTGAGGAGAGGCTTTGGCGCAAGCTGCGTCGACGCTACAAGGATCTCGTGGCAACAGCTGGTGTTCTCTGGTATGAAGCTCACTCCAGCTCCTGCCGCAAGACATCACTTGGCCCTTGCCTCAATGGCCTATGCCTTCTCCACCTCAGGAGCCAGCCAAGATGGTCTCGGCTTGGCTGCTCCCAATGTCGCCACTGATTCCCGTGGAGCCGCCACCTGTACAACCAAAACTGGGGCTCTGACCAAGGAGTCCCGGCCAGCCAAGGCTTCCCTATCTGCTGTTGGTCACAGTCACTCCTGGCCGTCCACAGAGGGTCATGGGACTCTGGTGGTCGACCTCTAACTCCTCAGAGTTGGAGGGTCGTCCTTGCACTCCCATCCAGTAGACGTGGAGTCTGTTGGGGGTCTCGATGGACAAAGCTCTACTTCCTTTATGAGCCTTCTCTGCCTGATCTCGAATCTACGGTATGAAAATGGAGCCTGTCCAGAAACTGGCTCAATACCCTTTGACTGAGATCCTGGACCAGGAGATACTCCTGGGAGGCCTTCCGTGCAGAGGCCATCCTTGGCCCTGCTTTGAGCTTTGGCAGTGCTCCGCTCCTGCCCTGCCCTCAACCTGGATGGCTCACAAGTATGTGGTACCTATCAGTTCTCTGCTGGGATTCACAAAACACCCCTGAGCCGAGGGGCTGGTGGCCAGTTCTGTCAGGCGCTCTGGCAACATTGGGCACATTGACAAGCCGCCCAACAGAGAGTCCAAGAATTTGGACCATGTGGTTAAGAAGGTCTACGCTGCCACCTCACTTGGTCTTTGCCAGGTGAGTTCGGCCCTCCTTATGGCCCACTTCTCCCATGCCCTGCTGGGCACCCTGAATGAGGTGCTTCCTCATCTGCCGGCACACCTCCAGACCACGGTCAAACAGATCCGGGCCCAGGGCAGGGCTGTAGGTAAGCAACCGCTCCAGACAGCCATGGACATTGGGGACTTATGTGCCCACTCCATGGCAGGCTCAGTGGCCATGTGCCGCAGGGCTTGGCTGAGGATCTTGATCAGCACAAGTTGGCAGATGTCCTTTCCTGGGCACCGTCTTCTTCAGGCCCAGGGTCGAGGGCCACCTCACCTGCATCGAGAAGTCCAGTGCCACCTTGGACTCCATGACATCTGCCCAAAACTACGCCAAGTGCTCTAAGCAGCAGAAAAGAAGCCCTTTCGGTCCACCTCTTTTCCTGCGGCCAAACCAGCGCAGCCCCAGGCTGGTCGACAGACCCAGGCCTGGCAACCTTGGCCTAAATCAGTGGTCTCGGTCGTCCGTAAGCCTGGTGGGGAGGCTCTGGTGGCCCCTCAGCCGAACCCTCCTCCAAACCTGCCCAGTGATAGGATGAGGGGGTACCTCCCTCATGCCCATCATACCTCCCCTGGGGTCCTCCCATGGGTGGCCAGCTCCGCCACTTCCTTTCCGCCTGGTCCGCTGTCACCACAGACAGGTGGATCCTTGAGGTGGTGGGTCATGGTCTGCCTCTGGAATTCGAGCAGTACCCTCTTTGCGAGCCCGCACCCACAGGAGGACTTGGTATCTGCAGATATTATGTTGGCTCTTCGGATGACATTGCCCATCTCCTCCACAAAGGAGGTCATGGTTCCTGTTATGGAGCCTCTGGAACACCAGGGTTTGTCTCCAGGTACTTCCTGGTGCCAAATGGACAGGGGCTGGCGCCCATTATAGATCTGCACAACTGTAACAAGTTTCTCAAGTCGCAGCACCTGCAGGATGATAACTGTGTCTCAGATCATAGCATTTCTGGAGCAAAACATGTGATTTTCTCACTGGATCTCTAGGGTGCGTTCTTTCATGTCCAGGTCCATCCGGCACACGAAGGTTCCTCTGCTTCTGAGCAGAGGGAGACCTCTGAGAGTTCCAGGCCATGCCATTTGGCCAGTCCACGGCCCCAGGGTCTTCACCAAGTGCAGTGCAGTGCAGTGGTGGCAGCTATCTGAGGTGCCCAGGTTTACCCCTACCTGGACAACTGGCTGATTATGGGTCCCTCCAGGCTGGAGGTGGAGTGGTCCAGGGATCTGGCCCTCCAGACCTGCGTCTCCCTAGGTCTCCTAGTCAGTGAGACCAAGACGGAACTTGTGCCTTCATAGGTGATCAGCTTCATTGGGGCAGAGCTCAACTCTTGCAGAGCCAGAGCCTGTACTGTCTCAACAAACCAGGTGGGACACAATCCCTGCCACTGTGCAAGGAAGCTCTGTGTGTGGCCCCTTTAGCGCAGCCTGGAGGCCGATCTGCTTGCCATCCATGTATCGGGGTCTCCAAGCCAGCTGGCAGGTGCCCTCAGCTGTGTGGGAAAGGCATCTCTTGAGTGATCTCTCCACCCAGAGGTAGTACTCAGGCTGTTCTCCCAGTGGGGCACCCCTCAGGTGGACTTATTCACCTCCAGGGAGAAAGCAAAGCTGAGGCTATTTTGTGCCCACCCTCCCCAGCAGGGAACGCTGCAGGTGGATGCCTTCTCAAGGCCCTGGACCTCCGGCCTCTTCTTTGCCTTTCCTTCTCATCCCTTAATCCACAAGGTGCTTCTCAAGGCCAGGAGGGATAAGGCTCAGGTGATACTGGTGGCTCTGGACTGGCCAGGCCAGTTTTGGTACCTCGATCTCCTCAGCTGCAGGCTCCCAATGCATCTTCCTCTCTGCCTGGACCTGCTCTCCATCAGTCAGGGGAAGGTACTCCACTCAGACCTTCAGTTCCTGCACCTGACAGCCTGGTTCCTGAGCGTCTAGAGTTCCAGGCTTTGGGTCTCTCCAGAGATGTCCTCACTGTTGTGGAGGCATCTAGGAAGGCATCTACCAGGAAATGCTATGCCTTCAAGTGGAAGAGGTTCTCCATTTGGTGCCACAGCAAGGGACTAGACCCTCCTTTGCCCGATCATTTCAGGTTGGGCAATTTTACCCTGTCCAGTGGCTAGCATTCTCAGCTACCTCTGGTCTCTCTCTAAAAGGCGTCTTCGGTCTATGACCCTTAAGGTGCACCTGGCAGCTATCTCTGCCTACCGGGGTCGGGCCAGTCAGCAGACGGTAGCACAGGAGAAGGTGATCTGGCGCTTTTTTAAAGGCCTCTGCCACATTTCCCCTCTTGTGTGTGAACCACCACCACCATGAGAGCTACTGCTGGTATTGGCCATGCTCATGGTCAAGCCATTCAAACCAATTCACAGGAGTGAGATGTCACAACTGTCATGGAAGACCACCTTCCTGCTGGCTATCATGTCAGCAGAGGATTGGAGAGCTCCAGGCGCCTCTGTTGTCTCCCTACAGGACAAGGTTGTCCTGTGCCTGAACCTGAAGTTCCTTTCAAGGTTGTATTGGACTTGACTCTGCTGGTGTACTACCCCAGTTACACTTCAGAGGCCAAGTACAGGCTCCATACTTTGGATCTGAGACGTACGCCTGCTATTACAAGAAGCGCACGGGCTGAAGCACGGGAAGAGGTTCGCCAGCAGTTTGTTGCCTGTGCTGAAGCCGCACTCTGGAAGACCTGCAGCCAAGCAGATAATTGGGAGATGGATTAATCTTGCATTGATCTCCATTATCGATTAGCGGGCAAGGAGCCTCCCATAGGGATAAGAGCTCATTCCACCCTGCCTATACCGCCAAGGCTGGTGGCTGCTTCTAGGGATGTCACTATCCAGGATATCTGCAGGATGCTACCTAGAAGTCAGCAAACACCTTCATTTCCTATTACCACATTGACTTAGAGTCACACCAGGATGCTGGTTTTGGGACCTCAGTTCTCCAGTCTCTGTTCCTTAAGTGGGGGTGTACCTTGCCTCCCTCCTCCCAGAGAGCTGCTAGGAGTCTGCCAAAAGTGAGGATAGAACATATCCACAATCCTACAAAAACAGGTTACTCATCTGTAATAGTAGATCTTCACCAGAATGGTCTCTTGCAGTAAGTCATTACTTCTGGGAGTTCCCGATAGGTGGCGCTCCAGCACAGAAGTTTCTTCCATCAGTCTCCACACCAGGGACCACCCACACGACCTCACTTACTGGGCTGTACCTATAAAAGTGGGTGCTCCCTGGTAATCTCCGTTCATTTTCCCGCCGGCTTCAGCTCTGATAGCAACTCTTCTACGGCAGTATATAACGTGGATTGAACTCCTAGCCTGGGGTGACTGGGCTTCATACACGGCACCAGATTCCTATTCTCAATAAGAAGCAACATACACCATCAATGACAGAGGTCCTACTACATTCCCCATCGACGGGGCATACTCCCCCATAGACGAGAGGGCCCTACAAGACATCCTCATCGATAAGAACACCTCCCCTGTCGATGGAGCACACTCTGCATGCTTCATCATCAACAGCGCTGCACCCCCCTCCCCCCCCGTCGACAGGACATGCTCCATCATTGATGAGAAGCTTACCACTGTCGACGAGCATGCACTTACCTTCTCATCGCTTGACAGCAGCATTTCCATCATCGGCAGACATGTACACACCATCCCATCGTCGTGGAGAGCATCCCACTGTTGATGGCACATGTACTGCCTTTCTCATCATCGACAGAGTGTATTCCACCGTCGACGGAGCATGCTTTTACTTGCACTTCATCCATAAGACAAGTACATCAATGAGGCATGTTTCTCTTCCTCTTCTGTCGATGAGGCTGATACCACCGTCGACGGAGCAGCCCCTGCATCGTAGAACAGCACCTTTACCTGCATATAGTACAACTATGGAGGATCCTTATAAAAGGTGTACCATGAAAAGTCATGAATATGCTCAGAAATACGTATCAAAAGATACTCATGGGGTTGCATTACCACAAAATAAAGAATTATATACTATGGATCGCAGAGGCAAACCAGACTCATTTGCACTCATGCATGGTACCCACACACCAGTCAGTGGTGAACAAAGATGCCAAAAAAGCCCTGGGTCACTCTACTGGGAGACACAAATTGATCCCCCATCACCATGTACACTGGACTCCGAACCGCCTTACATGGCTGTTCCATCCTCACAAGTTCCAAATATTGAAGAAATAGTAAATAGTGTTAGATTCTATGGGCTTTGACCATACACAATCTCCAAGACGTAACCCTCAATCATAGACTGTCTCCGTCTCCATCAAAACAGGCACGCACAGAGCTAGAATGCTCACCAGTCTGGCCTCATGAATATTCAGAAGAATATTTTTCAGGTTATCATACAAATTCGGAACATCCCACAAACTAAGATGATTCTCCTAATACAAGAGGGTATGAGTCCCCTTATGAGGTGCCATCTTACTGGGACGAAGGGCTACTACAACCATTAAGGTCATTTCTCCACCAGATGACCCCTCATTTCCTGAAATGATGTTACAAATACAAAAAACAATGGGGTTTACTACAATGGATCACGACAAATTAAGTAAAGATATGGCAGAATACGTGGACCTTTTGGAAGAACCTATCCGGGCAGTCCCTCCTTTTATACCAGCATTCAGAAATGCGATTTACTGAAGCATGGAGTCAACCCGTAGCGGCACAGGAGTTACCTAGAAAAGCGCATAGGCTATATCAGGCTCCTCTTGATTATTGGTATTTAACAAATATGCCCACTACGGATTCTGTGGTTATTGCAGCTGCTTCACAACCGCACTGGCAAGCCTAAACATACAAGTACAATACCTCCAGAGAGAGACTCTTAAACGGTTTGATTATATGGGGAAGAAAGTGTTTTCTCTAAATGCACTAAATATCAGAATACTTAATTATATGGGACATATACTGAAATATCAGCGTATGATGAGCACCTCTGCTGGGGACATTATAAATAGACTACCTGCATCCCCTGAAAAGAGCTTCACATCAATAATAAATACCTTCACTTCCCATTTTGACATTTATTAAGATCAGGATACGACATTGCCAATGCTTCACCTAGAGCCTCTGCAGTCTGTATTCTTATACACCATCAGGCATGGCTGCGACTCTCAGGGCTAGCACCTGATATTCAACAAAAAGTGGCTAATGCCCCCTTTTCAGGTGACCATCTTTTTGGCCCCAGGGCTCAAATGATACTGGATAACCTACAAGCCTCAGGCAGACCACTGAAGACAGTACAATACATGTACTACAAACCACACCCTCAGTATAATTATTCATACAAAACTGTAACTAATTATACCCAACAAGAAACCTTTAAGGGCAGAGAACAAGTGACAAGAAACACAACGAAGCCGACCCATGTCCACCTCTCTGGCCAGCCTGGCACCTCTTCCTCTCACTAAAGACTTCAGACTTCGCCCTGGTCTCCTCTTCTAGGCCTCGGAGACCTCTTGGGGCTTCTGCTAAAAGACTGAGGCCTTTTCCAACAGACTGTATATATCTAGCCACTTTTCCGGAGGTATTGTTACAGACCATCACGGCCATTCCATCAGGATGCGCCTCACCTGTTGTGCGCTGACTCCATGTCCTCCCACGAACAGGTCCACCTACTACTACTACTCGCTGCTGAGACACAATCAATATATCGTGATATGGATTATATTATTCTTTCAACCTTCTACTGCTATAAGCAGCTTTCACTTGCTCATGGACTAAGATCACAGGAACAGGGGTGAGTACATATACAGAGATTATAAGTCTTAAAACATTCTGCATATTTTTGCCTGGTCCAAAAAAAATATAACACACACATATGTGTCATCTCAAGAATGAGATCCACTGCCTTATGATTTCAATTATATTGTTCATTATTTTAGCTTCTGTTTTCCAAACAGTTCACATAATGGACTCACTATACGAACATTTCAGATTTACACCTAACAAGGTTTCAGGCCCTGACATACCTGGGACCCCTTTGTAAGTAGGATTACTAATACAAGATGGATATGTCAGCATTACTCTTACTTCACATGTTGCTTAAAACCAAATGCAAAATTCACTATCGCTACTGATTCTAAGAATCACTGATTTCCTTTATGTCACAGACACATTGTTTCATTTTGCAACATTATCTACTACTTAAGTATCCTATTTATGCCAAATGGATACATTTTCTATCTTGATAGACATGGCATGCATCTTAACTTGCTACATTGTAGCACTTCTAAAGAATAACGTATTCTAGGGACATGGATATGTTGTTCATCCACACTCATTGGCAGTATCCTTGCCGCTTTAAATCTTGCCGGAAGGTCTTCAAGCTTGCTCCTCCCACCCACCCGGGTGGTATAACTCTCGGCTCCGCCTATGACGCTAGATCTTCCTTACGCTTGGAAGCTCAGGTTCCTCCTTAGCAGCTCTGCGTTTACGACTGGTTCCTATTTCTCCGTTTGCGGATTTAAAAATAATATTTTGCAAAAGACTTCAGTCTTCGATCCCTCAGCGCGCTGGGGACAAATCGACTCCCGGATTTCGGAGATGCCCATGCGGCAGAAGATGTCTCGGACGGATCCACACCCACGGTGTCTACTGTTAGGCCTTGAGCACGACCCGCAGGCTTGCGACCTGTGCTCATCTTTCTCGGCCTCACGCCCGCAAGACCGTGCTGCCCGATTGCAACTGGGCCGTCCGAGAGCGTTTCCTCCGGTGAAGTCCAAGGAGGCCCGGTTGGCGGTGTTCAGGCGGCGGGTTTCGATGGATCAGTCGATGGATGGTCGCCTCTAAGAGGAGGCGGCAGGGTCAGATCTTCCTCGCCGCTGCATTTATCCCGCCTCTCTGGGTTCTTCCTACACGGTTCCTTTAGGAGCTTTGTCTGTCCCTTCCACTAAAGGAGAAGGGCTTATGCCTGCTGGACCTTTTCTCGGTCCAAAAAGAGGGACAAGGGTAAGCCTCCGTCGACGCCTTGGGAGCGGGAAGGTCCTCTCTCGGCCGCCGACCGTCGGCTTCGGCTCGATCAGTGCTCGCCACTGGCCTCACGGTGTCCCGTCAGGTCAGTTGACCGAGACTCCTACTGATGAAGTCGAGATTTTTCTCGACCCATTGGACGGGCTGTCGCCTTTAGCAGCCGAGATTCCCCTCTCCCCGGTTCCCCCGGGAGGAGTTGAGGATCCCGTGGGCTCGCCTGTGCCTCCGGTTCCGGAGCCCTCGGATGGACCTTCCGAGCCGAAGGGAGTGCCGGTTCTGGCCGACACCTCCTCGCACCGACCCCGGAAATTCCGGGACTCTCGGTCTCGGTCTCGGACCTCTTCGCGGTCCAGCCGTTCCCACCGTCATAGGCGGTCTCGGTCTCGGCACCGCGGTAAGCGGCGTCGCCGCTCGTCCTCGTCCTCCTCCTCGGATGAGGGGAGGCTTCGGCGTAAATTACGTCGACGGTACGAGGACCTTATGTTGCAACAGCTCCTCCTGGCCGGGAATAAGCCGACTCCGGCGCCTTCCCCGGCCATTAAGTGGCTGTCACCGGAACGGCCGACACAACCCCTCGACTTGTCCGAGGAGCCTATACCCAGGCCGGTTGTTCGGCCAAAACCAGCTGCTCCACCGATTCCGGTGGAACCTCCGCCTCCACAGCCACCAATTGGGGCTCCGACCAAGGATTCTCGGTCGGCTAAGGGTTTACCCCATCGGCTGTCAGTTACCCTCACTCCCGACCGACCTCGGCAGGTGAAGGGTGGCTCAGGCCAGAGGCAGCTCTTTGAGGACTCTTCCGAGTCCGAAGGCGATTCCTCCTCCTTCTCCAGCGACTGGACTTGGAGTCTTCAGGAGGTCAGCCAATGGACGATAGCCGTCGTCCTTCCTAGGACTGCTTCGGCTCATCTCGGAGTCTACCGGGATGGAGCTCGAACCCGTTCCAAGCAGGCCAGGTATCCCCTCACGGAATTCTGGACCGAGGGATTCTCCGACGGAGGCCTTTCCGGTGGCGAGGCCATAGTGGGTCCGGCACTGGAACTTTAGGCGCCCTGCTTCCTGCCCTCGCCTTCGGCCAGGATGGCCAGGAAGTATCACGGTCCCTACCGGTTCCTTGTCGGTTTTGAACACCCTCTGCTGAGGGGTTGGTTACCGACAGCGTTTTCGGCGCGCCCGCAGCGCCAGGGATGTGGACAAACCTCTGACAAGAGTCAAGATTGGACTATGTCGGGCGAAAAGTCTCGCTCGTCCTCTCCGGCCTTCGTCAGGCCAGTTGGCCGTCCTCATGGCACATTTTTCTCATGCCCTGTTGGGCTCCCTGGATGAGGTCATCCCTCATCTTCCCGCCGATCTGCAGACTACGGTTAAGCAGGTGCGGGACCAGGGCAGGGCAGTGGCCAAACAGCAGCTCCAGACTGCTTTGGATGTAGGGGACTCGTGTGCCAGATCGGTGGCGGCCGCAGTGGCTATGCGTCGGCGGGCTTGGCTGAGGATATCCACCTTTACTTCGGATACCCAGCACAAGTTGGCGGATGTTCCCTTTTTGGGGACTGACCTCTTCGGCCCTGGGGTGGAAGGTCACCTGCAGAGGATCGAGAAGTCCAATGCCACCTTGGACTCGGTCTCTTCCGCTCAGAAGGACAAAGGCCGCAAACCACAGCCTAAGCCCTTTCGTCCTTCTGTGCCCCCGGCGCGCCCGGCCCAGCAACGTCAGGGCCAGCAGGCTCGGCCTTGGCATCCCAAACCCAAGCCGCCGGCTTCCTCTAACAGGAGGCAGGGAGGAAAGGGCCCAGGAGGTCCCTCGGCCGGTCCCTCCTCCAAGCCTGCCCAGTGACGGGCTGAGGGTGTCGCCCATCCCGTCACTCATCCTGGGTCCCCGTGGAGGCGGCTCCGCACTTCCGTTCCCTTGGTCCGCTGTTACCACGGACAGGTGGGTCTTGGAGGTGGGGGAAGAGGCCTGCCTCTGGAATTGAGCAGGCACCACCCTTCAGAGCCGTCGCCCCTCGGGGGCTGGGATCCCAGCCTCACTGGCGGCTCGTCGAGCCGACATCCTCCTCCTCCAGAAGGAGGTGGTAAGAGAGGTGGTGGACCCTCCTTCAGACCCAGGGTTTGTGTCCAGGTACTTCCTGGTTCCGAACGGACGGGGGGCTGGCCCATTCTCGACCTACGACCTAAACAAGTTCCTAAGGTCTCGAACCTTCAGGATGGTCACTCTGGCTCAGATTATACCATCCTTGGAGCGGCGTGTGGTTCTGCTCTCTGGACTTGCAGGGGCCAGCGTTTTTCACGTCCCTATCCGTCCGTCTCACCAGAGATTCCTTCGCTTCCGGCGGAAGGATCCCTCTCGAGTTCAAGCCATGCCCTTGGCTTGTCTCCAGCTCCCGGGTCTTCACCAAATGCATGGCAGTGGTGACAGCATTCCTCGTGGCCTAGGGTCCGGGTGTACCCTTACCTGGACAACTGGCTGATAGCAGCTCCTCCAGGAAGGAGGCGGAGTGGTCCAGAGATCTGGCCCTCCAGGTCTGCTCTCAACTGGGCCTCCTTATCAACGAGGCCAAGTCGGAACTCGAGCCGAAGCAGGTGATTTTATTCATCGGGGCGCAGCTCGACTCTCTTCGAGCCAGAGCGCGGCTCCCGGCGGACAGGGCCGAGGTTCTTTCCTCCTTTGCCCGATCATTTCTGGTTGGGCAATTGCGCCCTGCCCGGGACTTCCTGCGCCTCCTGGGTCTCATGGCGGCCTGTACCAGCGTGGTCCGTTGGGCCCGCTGGAACATGCGTCCCCTTCAGTGGGGACTGGCCAGCCAGTGGTCACAACGCTGCGATCCCTTGGACCAGCTTGTGTGGGTGACACAGGGGATGTGGAATGCTCTCCAGTGGTGGACCGTTCCAGATCATTTGCAGGAGGGCATCCCGTTCGTCCGCCTCGAGCCGACGGTCTCTCTGTCGACCGATGCCTCTCTGATGGGTTGGGGTGCCCATCTGGGGAACATCGACTCATGGCCTCTGGTCCCAGGGAGTCCCGATGCCACATCAACCTGCTGGAGCCCGAGCGGTCCGCCTAGCTCTCACCGCCTTTGCTCCGTTCCTCCGGGTCAAGTGGTCCGAGTCCAGACGGACAATACCACGACCATGTACTATCTAAACCGCCGAGGCGGACGCGCCCATGCTTCTATGCAAGGAAGCTCTCGCGTTAGGTCACTCGTGCGCAGCCTGGAGGCGGATCTCCTAGCCATTCACGTGGCAGGAGCCTCCAACACCCTGGCCGATGCCCTGGGCGGATAGGGCTGCATCCCACGAGTGGTCTCTCCTGCCGGAGGTAGTACAGTATCTGTTCTCCTTTGGGGCACACCTCAGGTGGACCTGTTTGCCTCCATGGAGAGCAGCAAGCTGAGTCTGTTCCATGCCCGCCCCTCAGCAGGGCTCGCTGCAGGGGATGCCTTCTCGAGGCAATGGACCCCGGCCTCTTTCGCCTTTCCCCATTTCCCTTGATCCACAAGGTGCTTCTCAAGGCGAGGAGGGACAAGGCGCAGGTGATTCTGATAGCCCCAGACTGGCCTCGCCAGTTCTGGTACCCAGATCTCCTCAGTCTCAGCTCCAGGACTCCGGCAGCTTCCAGCTCGCCCGGACCTGCTCTCAGTCAATCAGGGAAGGTGTTCCATCCGGACCTTCAATCCCTGCACCTGACGCCTGGTTCCTGAGCGGCTAGAGTTCCAGGCTTTGGGTCTTTCCGACGAGGTCCTCAATGTAGTTGAGGCGTCCCGTAAGGAGTCGACCAGAAAATGCTATGCCTTCAAATGGAAAAGTTTTTCCATTTGGTGTCAGGGCAAGGGCTTGGACCCTTTCTCCTGTTCCTTGGCAAGCATCTTGGACTATTTATGGTCCCTTTCTAGTCAAGGCTTGGGTCGGCGACCCTAAGGGTGCACCTGGCAGCCATCTCTGCTTACAGGCGGCGGGCTGGGAAGCAGTCGGTGGCGCGGGAGAGGTGGTCTGGCGCTTTTCAAGGCCTTGATCACATTTCCTCCAGTGCGGGAACCCCCACCTCCGTGGGATCTACTGCTGGTACTGGCAAAGCTCATGGGCAAGCCATTAGAACCTATGCACAGGTGTGCTCTCTCTCACCTGTCATGGAGGCCGCCTTCTTGGTGGCTATCCGTCAGCCAGAAGGATGGGAGGCTCCAGAGCGCTTTCCATCGAGTCTCCTTACCTGGTCTTCCACAGGGACAAGGTTGTCCTGCGCCCCCACCCGAAATTCCTTCCGAAGGTGGTGTCGGAGTTTCACCTTAACCAGGTGTTGACTCTGCCGGTGTTCTACCCCAATCACACCTCGGAGGCCGAATATAGGCTCCATACTCTGGATCCTAGAAGGGCGCTCGCTTATTATAAGGAGCGCACGGCTGATATTCGGGGAGAGGTTCGCCAGCTGTTTGTCACCTACGCTGAAGCCGCATCTGGCAGACCTGCAGCCAAGCGGACGATAAGCAGGTGGGTAACCTCCTGCATAGATCTCCATATAAGTTAGCGGGCATGGAGCCTCCAGAGGGATAAGAGCTCATTCTACCGCCATACTGCTGCAACGGTGGCTGCTTCCAGGGACGCCCCTATCCAGGAAATCTGCAGGGCTGCTACCTGGAAGTCAGCAAACACCTTCATTACCCACTACCACATCGACCTTGAGTCACGCCGGATGCTGGTTTGGGGCCTCGGTTCTCCAGTCTCTTTCCCAAGTAAGTATATGGGGTGTGCGTCTTGCCTCCTCCTCCCGGAGAACTGCTAGAGTCTGCCTATGAGTGTGGATGAACAACATATCCATGTCCCTAGAAATACAGGTTACTCACCTGTAACAGGAGTTCTAGGAATGGTATATGTTGTTCATCCACACGACTCCACCCGACTTTCCCGCTTCGACGCACAACCTGAGCTTCCAGCGGCCAGATCTGGCCATGGGGCGGAGCCGAGTTATACCACCCGGTGGGTGGGAGGAGCAAGCTTGAAGACCTTCCCGCAAGATTTAAAGCGCAAGGATACTGCCAATGAGTGTGGATGAACAACATATACCATTCCTAGAACTCCTGTTACAGGTGAGTAACCTGTATTTTTGTGAACTGCTGTTACAATTTGGAACACAGTAGCCTTTGGCTGAGACTGTCTTCACTGCAGATCACTGAGATCAACTATTCACTCCATGATATGGCGGAATTCCTTCTGATTTATTGATATACTTGACATGTCTCACCCTGATCAGGCTGCCATGCTCCTCACACATCTGATAAACACCCAATAATAGCAGGTCTGGCTTATATTTTAGCCATAATCCTATAACGATAAGATAATGGAACATTTACAGACAGAATACAAAATTATTCTATATGCTGTTATGCTACTCATAGCATTTATTGGTCCTATGACCACATTATCCCTGTGGCAGAATGCCATATTTGGCCACCACTGCCATATAACTGCTTGAGAATCTCCAGAGTAATGACTTACTGCAAGAGACCATTCCGTGGAAGATAGATCAGTTATGCAAAGATTTTGTCGTAACAGTAGATCATCTAGGAATGTCTCTTGCAGTAAACTCTTCCTCCAACCCCTGCCATTCTGCAACAGGAAAAATGATTTAGGGTTGGGCAGTTTTGGTACTCAGTTCCTCTCTCTGTCCCTTGCTTTCCCCAAGCTGAAACCGGCGGGGAACAGAGATTACCAGGACCACCCACTTTTATAGGTACAGCCCAGGAAGTGAGGTCATGTGGGTGGAGACTGCTGGAAGAAACTTCATGCTGGAGCACAACCTATCAGGAGCTCCATAAGTAATGACTTACTGCAAGAGATGTTCCTAGAAGATCTACTGTTACAACAAAAATCTTTATGTAACTCATCTTTCTCGGAGTGGTATATGTTCATCTACACGAACCCATCTGACCTTCCGGCTTCGACACACAACCTCTGCTTCCAGCATGCAAGATCTGGTGTGCGGGGGCAGAGCCGAGGATATACCACCGGATGGGTGGTGGAGGAGCCAGCTTTTAGACCATCTGGCAAGATTTAAAGGGACATGCAAACAGTGTGGATGAACAACGTATACCACTCCTAGAACTACTGTTGCAGGTGAGTAACCAGTTTAAGTGTAAATCAGGAATTTACAAGCTATAAAACATGCATACACGTAGTGTCATGGATAGCAAAGACAGATTACAGGATGGCTACTGTGTAGACAAGACCAGATGGCATGGGACACACAGCACTCTTGTCTTGCATCTGTGTGTGATTTTCCGAAATAAAGAACAAGGCAGTTGTTTAGAATATTATTCCTGATACATTTACAAAGTTCTATGAACTACCAACTTGCCACACAGTTTTCTTATTCATTCCCTTCATTTCCCAGAGTGCCCAATTTATATAACTCCCTGATGAAGTGGTAGCATACAGTGAAACATAGGGAGTGTCTTGTTTTACTGTGTGTAGGACCAGTGCCATTTTTGCTTGCCAGGCAATTTTTTTTTTCTCCTGCGCAACAGCCATTCCTAGTGTGCACCAATATGTATTTTCTTTGAATCTATGTAGAGCCACACTGTTTGGTTTTAGATCTGGAGACTTGGTTACTTTGCAGGACCTAGAACGTTCCAGGGACTCCATTACCAGTATATGACACTGATGCCTGGTACTGTACACACCCTGCTGTATGACTAGTATGCCTGCCCATACTCTCCACTTCCTTTTTCCCCCTACTGTTAACGAGTATAGCATCTTGAAAGGACCAGAACTTCGTTTTCGCACCTCCTGTGGCACAGTTGTTTGTTTTTGCACCTTTTTTTTTTTTTAATTCACAAAGGTCTACTAGGCCAATTAATTATTGCCTCAGTGGCAACAAGATTAACTTGTCGGACTTGCATAAACTTTGCCTTACTTTATAAGGACCCTGCTTGGAACCCTTTCATGATGTTGGCAGTTGCCCTTGTTATCAGGCCTTAGCTAACCATGAGTTGAAGGAAAGTGCTCGACTTGTCCTTAGGTGAGCAACCTGTTTTGTTTCCTGCTTGAGGTCTCAGTTGAGTCTTTGAGAACCTGCCGGGTATTTATAATATTCTCTCACCCCTGTGAGGAAGAGTGACACAGGCCCCCCTGCCACCACCACCAACCTGCTGATGGTAGGAATTAGATATTTTAGAAGTGAGTTAAGACTTGGACATGGCTCTGCTATCTCTGAGTCTGCTATCCTTTCCTCCTGTCAGGGCACTTCTCATGCCGTTCCTAAGCTTGATACTGCTGCATGGTACAGCTCCACCAAGTGTTTCCACAGCGCCATCTTTGGTACCATGCTCCGTGCTTCCTTTGGTGCAGTTTACGGAATCATGCTTTATGCTGTGTACATATGTTGTGGTTCTGTATTGTCACTTTCATGTTTGCATTCATGTCAGTGGTGCCAGTGATAGCAACATGCCAGGACCCAATATCATAGTTGGAAGGAACCCTTGTTACTGACCTCAGTGCTGGGTACATATCCTCCAGTTTCGCTTGAGTGAGCTTTCTCTTTCTTCACTTCCCTGGATGCCACTAGTTTTCTGCCCTAGTAAAGCAGAACCTCTGTTGCCAGTTCCTGTGCCCTGTGGGCACTTCTTGGTGCTGATCCTCACACCCTGCCCATCTGTCTCCTTGAATCTGTTTCACAGTCAGCGGAGCATCTCAAAGTGGGTCAGTCTTTGCCCTCTCCCCTCAAGCAGTGAACAAGCCCACTCTTCTAATGACCATGCCTTAGAGGAATGACAGGGAGTCCCACTGATGATACTGGACAGTTGAGAGCTCCCGTTTCAAGAGTAGCAATGGGGCAAGTCACCTACTTCATGTTGGTCATGCAGGATCTTCCTGGACAGAAAGTCTCCACCACTCATTCACACTAATGGAACTGCACTGGAGGCACTAGGACCCAGTGGGAGCAAACTTTTTTGCTAGAGGGTCGGCGCCAGAGACGGAGCTGCGAGGAGCGGCACCGCGAGCCCGCAGCTCGTAGCGGTAATGACTGTCTTGGTGTCGACCTTCCAACCGCCTCAGTTTCTTTTTTTCCCGCTGAGTGCACTTCAGTGATGACGTCAGCCACCTGTTGGGAGTCAAACTTCAAACTAGCAGCTTAGTTTTTCAGTTTTATTGTTTTGTAGTAATATTTCGAATAAGTATCGCTTAGTTTATTTATTCTTGTTTAAAGAAGTCTCAGCCTACATTGACGGAGTCGACCATGAGTAGGTCAGGTGATGGTAGGGAGACTTTGTATGAAAACTGTTAAGTCAGCCGTGCTGGATCCAGTCCGCCGCCTTCTCGGGGGGGGTCTGACAAAGGACAGTCCATTGCCCAAGGGGTTGGGTGGTCCCCTCGAAAGCATAAAAGTAAACGGTTGCACTCTTGGCACCGTTCGGCCTCGAGCTGTTCTTCGGCCCACAGGTCGAGAAAGAGAAGGCATCACTCGAGGTCGCCCTCTGATATGTCTGCACATAGACGGTCAGTTACTGGAGCTAGTTGCCGGTCTCTTCCTTCGGAGTCGCCTGTTTCTGTTTCTGGCAGCTGACATCGGAGCCCTACCCCGCCCTCTGGTAGGTCTTCAGATGAGCAGTTTCATCAGTGGGCTGCCCTTATGGAGCAATGGGCTTGGAGGTTGGTCCAGCTGCCTGGCCCGGTCACTCGGGGGCCTTTGGGTTTGTTGGGAGATCGGGTAGGGTGGTTGAGCCTCCCTGGTCACTCGG
The DNA here is from genome assembly GCA_016271365.2 of Neoceratodus forsteri. NCBI lineage: Eukaryota > Metazoa > Chordata > Ceratodontiformes > Ceratodontidae > Neoceratodus > Neoceratodus forsteri. The sequence continues at coordinate 902,426,115 of CM028129.1, forward strand.
CGCCGTCTTCTGTGCTGTCGACTCTGCGCTTAGGTGTCCCCCGCAGGCTCGCACCATGCCTCCTTCTCCTGGTTTCATCCTTCTTTCTCTTCAAATCCTGTTTTCGAGTCTTGGGATGTTTTCGACACCCTTGGCATCGATGGCATGCTAAGCGCCGTCTTTGGCTAGCGTGTCTGTTGGCGCTGTGTGCTTGGCGCGTCCTTGGCGCCGTGTGGCTTCTCGGCACCGTGCGGCCTCTCTGCGTCATCTTTAGTGCCGTGTGGCTTCTCGGTGCCGAGAGGCTGCACGGCGCTGAGATGCCACACGGCGCCAAAGAAGCGCACAGCGCCGAGACCTGTTAGGGCATCATCCAGCCTTCAGGACTCTTCCTCTTTTAATCCTTTTCCTTCCTCATTTCCTTCTGAATTTCACTCCTTTCCTGTCCATACAGTCCCTCCTGGACTGTCAGGAGATGACATTGAGCCTGACCCAGGCCTTAGACTGGGTGATGATGTGGAAGGAACAGGATCTATTCCTGCTGCAGAGCCTGTGGTCAAGGACCTGTCTTAAGTCTCTGCTGAAAAACTTAAATTCAACTCTTTCTCTCCAAACTACAGATATTGATCCTGGGAAACTATTATGACTCAGTATCTCCATGTTCCGGAGATCCCTATGGATTTGACTCCTCCGTACAGCCCTCCTTTGAGACGCTGACTCAAATGGTATGGAATAATCCTGCCTCATTCCTTCAGTGGCTAAGTCCATAGATAGAAATATGCTGCTCCCAAGGATCGACCCATTTTGGCATCGTAAGCCTTTGCGGATCCTATTGTAGTCTTGACAGAAAATGATAAGGTTGTCCTTCCCCAGACTACCACAGCTCGACCTATTAACAAAGAATCAAGATAGACACTTTGGGTAAGAGAGTCTTTGCTGCTTCCACCCTAGGTATGCGTATTGCCAGCTACCAAGGCTATTTCTCTCAACATGAGTATATCCTTTGGCATTCACTTAAACAAATGGTTGAAGCTCTACCAGAGTTGGATACTAATTCAGAGCTTCTTCAAACCATAACCAGGGGTATAGAGTCCAACAGCCAGCAGGTTAAAGTAGCTATGGACGCTTTCGATACTGCCTCCTGAGTGGCGGCTGCGGGCATTTGTACCCGCCGTCATTCCTGGCTGCACACTTCAGGTTTCACGAATGATGTACAGCAGCAGGTAATGGCATTGCCTTTTGATGGTGTGTACCTCTTCGGCCCTCAAGTAGAACAAGCTCTAGAGGCCACACAAAAGACTAGGTCAGCCATTAACTTGTCTCGACCTCCTCCCGCTCCGTCTCGAGGGGGTGTTCACAAATGCCAGTTTTATAACAGTTTTATAATCCTTTCGAGGCACAGGCAGGGAACGTTTTAATAAAAACCAGGCCCCTCAGCCTCAAAAGAAAACGCAGCAGAAGGTGCAAGGACCCAAAGCGCCCAGTGCCGACTTCTAAGTTGTAGGCCCAAGTCCCACCTCAGCTGCCCGAGGGGGACTCTTCCTCAGTGGTGGGAAGTCGTCTGACTCACTTCTACAGTCAATGGAAGTCCATAACCTCGGACAAATGGGTCCTCCGGATAATCCGCAAGGGGTATTCCCTCAATCTTTTGGACACTCTTCCGGATCGTCCCCCCAGACAACAGCCCAGGCTGTCAGTTCTTCAGTCAGAACTTCTTGCCACCGAGATACAAGGCCTTCTGAACAACAGATCAGTGGAAGTAGTTCCACTGGATCAACGGAATACAGGGTTCTACTCCCATTACTTTCTGGTTCCAAAGAAAACCAGGGGCGTGCGCCCCATTTTGGACCTCAGAAGATTAAACAAATTCCTACCCAAAGAGAAATTCAAAATGATATCGCTAGGAACCCTGTTACCTTTGTTTCATCAACACGATGGGTTAGCCTCCCTGGACATGCAGGATGCTTACCAGCACATTCCTATTCACCCGAAGCATTACAGATACCTAAGGTTCAGAGCTTTGAACTAACATTATCAGTTCAGAGTCCTGCCCTTTGGGTTGTCCTCTCGCGCCATGAGTTTTACAAAGTGTTGTGCAATTCTCACAGCGCATCTCAGGAAAATCGGAATACAAGTGTTTCCATATCTGGACAATTGGCTTCTAGCAAGTCCTTCCATGCAAGGAACTCTGGACGCCGTAGCCATGGCCTCACACTTTCTCACGTCCATGGGAGTCCTGCTAAACCTCAAAAAATCGCAGTTGCAGCCCTCCCAGAGGCTCCTTTTCATAGGAACTCTTCTGGACACCTCCTGTGCGAAAGCATTTCTTCCAGAGGACAGGAGGAGTAATATCCTTCAGATGGCCCGATACATCGGAGAGAGCAGCTCGGTGTCAGCTCTCTCAATGCAACGGATGCTAGGTCTCATGGCATCCTCGGTGTTCACTGTACCCCTAGCACACCTCCACATGAGAACCTCTCAGTGGATGCTTAGTACTCAGTGGTCCCTGACCATGCACCCTCAATCCTTTCTCATCAAAGTGACAGAACCTCTGAAGAAGTCACTCACCTGGTGGTCGCAAGAGGACAATCTCTGGAAGGATACCCCTTTGCTCCTCTGGATCATCAGATTTCCATTACCACGGATGCGTCCCTGATAGGGTGGGGAACTCACTGTCAGACTCTCCACACTCAAGGTACGTGGACTCGGGACCAGTCCCAACTTTACATAAATGTCTTAGAAACGAGAGCCGTCCTTTATGCAGTCCAGGCTTTGAAGGACATTCTCTGTCACAAGAACATTCTCCTTCAAATGGACAACAAAGCTGTGATGTATTACATCAACAAGCAGGGCGGTGCTCATTCTTACCCCTTATGCAGGGAAGCAATGAGAGTGTGGGAATGGTGCTTGGAGCACAAGGCTCTAATTCAGGCGGTCTACCTACTGGAAGTGCAGAACGAACTGGCAGACTGTCTTAGCAGAACAGAGACAGATCCTCACGAATGGTCCCTCGACTCGGCCGTAGATCAGTCACTATTCGCAGAGTGGGGAACTCCAGATCTGGACCTTTTTGCATTCCCCACTCGACACAAAACTGCCTCTCTTCTGCTCCAGAAATTCAGGGCCTGGCATTTTCTGTCAGGATGCGTTCAGGCTGCGGTGGACAAAACTCTTTTTCTATACGCCTTTCCGCCTCTTCCTCTAATTCAGAGAGTACTTCTCAAATTCGAGTCCCAGGGGACAAAATGGTCCTCTTTTCTCCCTTCTGGCCTCGACAGATATGGTTTCCACTACTCAACAGTATGTCGAAACTCCTCCAAAACTGCCTTCTGACTCAGGGGCCTGTGGTCCACCCCATCTGAGGTCACTTCACCTTCATGCTTGGCTCCTGAAGAGATAGAAGTGAACAGGTTCAACGTCTCTCATAGGGTTTCAGATATTCTTCTGGCTGCACGCAAACCAGCCATTAGGAAAACTTACACAGCCAAATGGAAGCGTTTTTCACTCTGGTGTGCAAAATACTGTTTGAATCCTTTTTCCTGCCCACCAGATAAAGTTCTAGAGTTCCGTTTAGACCTCTCAAATTCAGGTCTGCAATACTCTTCAGTTAAAGTGCACCTGTGTGCCATTTCAGCTTTTCATGAGCCAGTACTTTCCTTGTCCCTGGTTCAGTTACCTGTGGTTAAGAGGTTTCTTAAAGGAATTATGCATACCAGACCTCCTATAAGACATCCAGTCGCAGCCTGGGACATTAATCTGGTGCTAGATATGCTCACTGGAAAACCCTTCGAGCCTCTAGGTACCGGTGAGTTGAAATTTCTCACCTGGAAGATGGCCTTCCTAGTGACCATTACCTCAGCCCGCAGGGTCTCTGAGATGCATGCCTTGGTCACAGACCCTCCGTATACTGTGTTTCATAAAGACAAAGTAGTTCTTAGAACCCATCCTAAGTTTCTCCCTAAGGTTGTTTCAGAATTCCATCTAAACCAACCTTTGGTCCTTCCTTCCTACTTTTGTAAACTTCCAAAATGAAGGAGAGCATTCTCTTCATTCCTTGGATGTCAAAAGAGCTTTATGCTTCTATCTAGATAGAACAAAAGACTTTCACAAAGCTCAATAACTGTTTGTTTCCTTCAGCGAGACCCGATTCTGTCAGCCGGTCGCTATCGGATGTATTTCAGCATGGCTGGTGGCATGCCTTTGCTGCTGTTATTCCATGGTGCAGGTTAAGCTGGAGGGCAGAGTATATGCTCACTTTACTAGAGCAGTTACAGCATCCTTAGCGGAAATCCACAACGTGCCCATTGCAGATATTTGCAATGCAGCTACCTGGAGCTCAGTGCATACTTTCGTCAAACACTATGCCCTGGATGTCCATGCCAGGCGATGTCTTTCTTTTGGCAGAACCATCCTTAATGGACTTCTGTCCTAAAACTGTGAGCTCTTGGTCTCTCCTGCCGCCCTCTTGGGGGGATTATTAGCTTGGTACTCTCCCATTAGTGTGAATGAGTGGTGGAGACTTTATTTCCAGAAAGATATGGAAATTACGTACTTACCGTAATTCTTGATCTTATTGGACGAGTCTCCACTCATTCACAAGCCCACCCTCCATCCCCCGAGCTCACCTTTGTTGTTGGTCTTCACTCTCTCAATCTTAGTCTGTGAAGACTTCTTTGTTGACCCTTCTTATACGGGTCGTCTGGACTATCTTATGTCAGTTTTTTTTGTTAAGCTGTCCTTCTAGGTTAGTTACGCTGCACCTCTCTGGGGAAAAAGGTACTGAGGCAGTCGGAGGTCAATGCCGAGATAGTCATTACCGCTCGAGCTGGGGCTCACAGTGCCGCTTCCTGCGGCTCCATCTCTGGCGCCGACCCTCTAGCAAAAAAGTTTGCTTCCGCTGGGTCCTAGTGCCTCCGGCGCAGTTCCATTAGTGTGAATGAGTGGTGAAGACTCGTCCAAGAAGATCAAGAATTATGGTAGGTACGTAATTTCCATTTACCTGCACCCCCAGGATATACGAAGGCACCAGCAACTGGAAGATGCCCGGTCTGTCTCCTATAGTTGCCCAAGTAAATCGGTCTCAACCTTGGTGGACCCACCTTCGCAGCATTCATATGTAACATGAAATTAATACTGTGATCTTACTTCAAGAGGGCTCTTGCAGTAGGTAATCACCTTGAGGACTGAGCGCCCTCTGGCGTCAAGACCACATGGAAACTTTAGCCAGCAGTGTCTGGCGGGGTACCACCCACCTGACGTCCACGTGACCCTATATAGTGGGCAGTCCCCACGATCGCCTTCCAGTTCTTCAAACAACATGAAGTCTTGCTGTATTCTGACTGTTGCAGTGATATCCAACCTTTGAACTGTCCCGGAGAGGAAAGAGTTAACTTTCCATGCAAGGCATGGAACGCTGAGCTCGAGCTTGGTTGAGACTCTGTCTGTTGTTGTTTGAACCCAAACCGTCAAATTCTTTACTCTGCCTCACTGAACAGTCGCTCCGGAGATTTCTCCTTTGCTCGGTTCAATTTAGTCGGTTAAAGTGTCATTTTTTTCTCGGTTTCAACCGAATTTATGCCATCTAACCTGTCGGTACAGTCTCTGTCTGTGGTACTGTGAGTACTAGATAGGTTTATTATTGTTTGCTTCTGTGTGGAACTTGTAAACGTTGAATCGGTTCAGTTTGAACCGATCAGGTTTTGTTTAAAAAAAAAAAAAAAATTTAGAGTGTGGTAACCGGTCCTTATCGGTTCTAAAAAAAACGGATTTCATTACGTTTTTTTCCATGACCCATAACATGGTCAGGAACCGATAAGGGTGTCTTGCCTGGCGGATTGCTGAAAAAAGAGTAAGTTTGGTTAGGACTGGCCATGTCTGAGAAACCCAAGAAAAAACCAGGCCCACTGGGTTTCAACACTGTAGTATGTGTGGGGAAGCCTTTGCTAAGGCTGACCCCCACACCACCTGTGTTTATTGTCTGGGGTTGACCACCTCGATTCAGACTGCCAGATTTAGAAAATTTTCCCTCAGCTACCCTGGAAAAGAGAGTAGGTAGGCTAAGGAAAGGGAGGCCAAAAAATCCGCTGACCTGGATGGCCAGCCCAGTTCGGTTCCAACCGAACCAGAAGGAGTGCCCTCTGACCAGGGCGAAACTTCTTCAGGCAAAAGGAGAACCGACTCTGAGGAGTCGGTTCCGGTTAAAAGAAAAAGAAGGGATAAGTCAGCCGGTTCAGATCTGCAAGTTTTCTCCGACCGCTGATGAAATAGCCAAAGCGATAAGGATTGTTCAATCGCTAACCCCGGTTCCGGATTATAATTTAGAGGATTTTTATGAACTGGAGGAGGAGGAAGGAGAGTATGAGGATAGTGAAGGTGATTTATGAAAGTCTGGATGTGCCCATTGACCCGGACATCTCCCCAGACAGACCTTCAGAGGTTTCTCCTCCTAGGCTTTCTGAGTCCCCTTCCCATTTTATGTTTTACAAAAAAAGTGGCTGAAACTCTTCAGCTTCCTATGGAAGAGGCTATAGAGGATCAGGAGGAGCCTGATTATGTTGAGATGATGGATATCCCAGAGTCCAGGAGACTGTCTATTCCCCTTCATAAGTCTTTTGGGAAACAGACAACAAACATTTTAAAGACTCCTAATTCTATACCTCCTGTGGACAAGAGAATGGACAAGAGGTATACTCTTTCAGGCCCAGATATGGAGTTCCTTTCCCAGCAATGCAGCCATGTTGGGGTAGTGCAGGCTGCTGCCTGTGATAAGGCAGATATACCCTTGGCTTCACACCCCCCAGATAAGGACTCCAGGAGGATTGATGCCATGGCAAAAAAACAATACATGGCAGCATCTTTGGGACTCAGGCAGGCTAATTATATGGCCTATACAGCTAGATACCAGAAGTCTAGATGGGACACTGTGATGGCTCTAGCTGAACAGGTCCCTGGCCAGCTTGCCGGAGCTGGAGCAGGTGGCTGCAGATGGTATTGAGGCATCCAAGGTGCAATTTCATGCTGCAGTGGACTCCAATGATGTTTTATCTAGAGTCATGGCTACATCTGTGGCCCTTCGTAGGATGGCTTGGTTCAGATGTACTAGCCTGTCTCAGGATACCCAGACTAAGGCCATGGATTTTCCTGTTGTTTGTAATTCTCTGTTTGGGGAGCAGACAGAGAACTACATGAAGAAAATGGATGAATACAGGACCACCTATAGGAGTGCTCAGGCCAAGGAAAGGCAAGCCACTTCCCAGAGGCAGCATTCCAGGGGCAGGGGCAGGCCTTTTCATAGGCCTTTCTACCAAGCCCAGGCCTCCTCTTCCGCCTTTGCCCAGAGGGGGTTCTTCAGAGGGAGAGGCAGACGGGGTACAAGCAGGCCTGCTACCACCCCTCAGCCTAAAGCCCCTGCCAAACAGGCACCCTGATGGGTTTGCCCGGGCCAACTCTCCACCACCAGTAGGGGGCAGGCTGGCTTACTTTGTCCAGGACTGGATGTCTTTAACATCAGACAAATGGGTCCTGGAAGTAGTGAGCCAGGGACTGGTTCTCAGCTTCAAAAAATTTCCCAAGATGAGAACCAGATCCTTTCCACCTGCAAATCCTTCTGAGGCCTTTGCCCTAGAGGCAGAGGTCTCTTCCATCTTGGCTCTGAGAGCCATAGAAAGGGTTCCACCCCTACACAAGGGAAAAGGATTGTACTCCAAGTACTTCCTAACTCCCAAAAAGACAGGAGAATGGCGGCCCATCCTGGATCTCAGATATTTAAACACCTTTTCATACCTCTCAACCTTTTGTCCACCAAATGTGGAACATTGCCTCTCAAAATGTGAAACAAATGAGCAAAATGTGGAACACTTAATCAAATCTTTACCTAGGAGACTCAGAACACAGTTAAAAGGTTTGCATTCATGTTCAGAATGTCTGTTATTAATTGAATAATATATTTTTGCATCATTTACTATAGATTTTGCTTTAAAATGTTAATACTGAATGTAGAACAAGTCCTCACAATGTGGAACAGGGAGCTTTGATAAGTAAAATGAAGAACGTTCCTCGTAATGTGGTACAGTTGAGAGGTATGCACCTTTTAAAGCCAAAGTTCAAAATGGTGACTCTGGGAATAATTCTACCCTCTCTAAGGCCAGGAGACTGGCTAGTTTCCCTGGACCTCAAGGATGCCTATTTCCACATTCTCATCAGAAGCTCCCACAGAAAGTACCTCAGGTTCGAGCTGCCGTCAGGCCACTATCAATTCAGAGCAATGCCTTTTGGCCTAACTTCAGCTCCAAGGGTGTTCACAAAATGCCTGGCAGTAGTGGTTGCTTTCCTAAGGAGAAAAAAGATCTCCATCTTTCCATACCTGGACGACTGGCTCATAGTAGGTCAGTCTCCAGACCAAGTCAAGTCACACCTACAGATAACTCAGCAACTGCTCACTTCTCTAGGATTCCTTCTGAATCTTTCAAAGTCAGTTTTGTAGCCAGTGCAGCTCCTCACCTTCATAGGGGCAGAGCTGGATACAATAAAGGCAAGAGCCTTCCTTCCCCTGGACAGGGCAAGGACCCTTATTACACTGGCCTCTTCATTCACCCTCCAGGTGTCTCGACCAGCAAGGCATTTTCTGCAGCTCCTGGGCCACATGGCTGCTTCTACAGCAGTGGTCCGGGGAGCAAAATGTCAAATGAGGGACATTCAGTTCCACTTAAGAGCCTTCTGGTCCCAGAGAAAAGATTATTTGACCAAGCTAATCCCAGTGACTCGAACCCTGATCCAGGCCTTGCAGTGGTGGCAGGATCAGGACAACCTAAGACAAGGAGTCCCCTTCACACTCAGTCTCATTCTTTGATCCTTACCACAGATGCTTCCTCTCTTGGCTGGGGAGCCCACTTGGTGGGTCTAACCACCCAAGGGTTGTGGTCACCCAAGAATCTCTGCTTCACATCAATCTCTTGGAACTCAGAGCAGTGTTTCTAGCACTTCAAGTTTTTCCAAGTCTGTTCAGAACAAAGTAGTTCAGATCAGGACAGACAATACCACCACAATGTGGTACATCAACAAGCAGAGGCACTCGGTCCACGGCCTTGCACAGAGGCAGTGAAGTTGTGGTCTGTGGCCTATTTCCTGAATACCTCTCTGATAGCAATGCACCTCCCAGGGAAGGACAGTGTCCTGGCAGATGCTGTCAGCAGGATTTCCAGGGCCATCACGAATGGTTCCTAGATCCCTGATTTTGAGTGATCTTTCCAGATGGGGCACCCACAGATAGATCTTTTGCAGCCCCAGACAATCACCAACTTCCTCTTTTTGCTGCAGGCCCCCAGTGTTGGGCTCAGTCCCCTGGATGCCCTAGTTCTCAATTGGGAAGGAAGTTCCTGCATGCTCCCCCTTCCCTCTCCTGTTGAGGTGCTAGTCAAAATCGGGTCTCAACCCTGCAAAGTGATTGATTGTTCCAGACTGGGCCAGACAGCCCTGGTACCCTCTCTTGTTGTCCTTAGCAGTCTACTTTCCCTGTCTCTTCCAGGAATTACAACCTGTTAACATGTTCTCAGGGAGGGTTTGGTATCCGAATCTCAAATCTCTCAATCTCAAGGCCTGGCTCTTGAAGAGTTAGAGTTTGCTGATTTGCATCTCTCTCAAGGGTTCTGGATATTTTAAAGGCTTCTCAAAGCCTTCCACCAGAAAGACCTACAATTCCAAGTAGAAAAGATTTACTGTATGGTGCTCTGGGAAGCATATTTCTCCAGAGTCTGCTGGCTTCCCCACAGTCCTTGACTATATGGTTCATCTCAATAGCTTGGGACTCGGACCAGCTACACTAAGAGTGCATCTGGCAGCTGTCTCTGCCTTCCTGTCAGCAGGCAAGCACTCTTCCCTTTCAGCTCATCCTGTATTCTGTACATTTTTCAAGGGATTGCTGCATACCAATCCCCCCTTCAGGGACCCTGCCCCTGCCCCTGCTTGGGACCTTACCGGCCATGGGGAATATGGGTGTGGGCAGGACAGTAGTGGTGGTAGGTAACTGGCTGGGTGGTAGGACACAGAGGGTGGTGGTGGTAAATGGCTGTCACCCACAGAGGGAAGAGTGACCAGTGGGGTACCACAGGGATCAGTGCTGAGACTGGTCCTATTCAACATCTTCATCAGTGACATTGCACAGGACCTAGAAGGCAGAATTTCACTGTTCGCTGATGACACAAAGCTCTGTAACAGAGCAGACACACCAGAGGGTGTAGACAGAATGAGAAGGGACCTGCAGAAACTTGAAGAATGGTCAGGAGTTTGGCAGTTGAAATTCAATGCAAAGAAGTGCAAGATAATGCATTTGGGGCACAAAAACCCTGGCACAATATATCAGTTGGGGGGTGAGGATATAGCATGCACCAAGCAGGAAAGGGATCTTGGTGTTACCATCTCTGATGACCTCAAGGTAGGGAAACAGTGTGACAAGGCAGCAGGTAAAGCAAATAGGATGGTGGGATGTATAGGCAGGGGCATCACCAGCAGGAAAAGAGAGGTCATAATTCCACTATACAAGACACTAGTGAGGCCCCACCTGGAGTACAGTGTACAGTTCTGCAGACCATACCTACGTAAGGACATAGACAGGGTAGAGAAGGTTCAGAGGAGGGCAACAAAGATGGTGCATGGATTGCATCACAAGTCCTATGAAGACAGGTTGAAGGAACTCAACATGTACTCCTGGAGGAGAGGAGGAGAGGATATGATAGAGACATACAAGTATCTCACAGGGAGGAACAGGTGCAGAAATACACTATTTTTATGCGAAAAGATGTTCCAGGACTAGAGGGCATGGGATGAAGTTGGAGGAGGACGATTCAAAGGAAACATGAGGAAGAATTCTTCACAGAACGGGTGGTGGACAAGTGGAACACCCTGCCAGAGGAAGTGGTGGGGGCTGAAACAATCACAGGATTTAAGAATGCATGGGATAGACATAAAGGAATTCTGGAGGTCAGGGTAAGGGGCAACAGACTTCTAGGAAAACATAAACTGAACTTACAAGCTCAAATGGGCAGACTGGGTGGGCCATAGACCCTTATCTGCCGACACTGTCTATGTATGTATGTATAGTCCGCATTCTCTTACCTCTTCCCTAAACTCTGGAACGGCCTGCCCACCCAGATTCGTCATTCTTCATCCAAACTCTCCCTTTCCTATGCCTTCTCTAACTTCCTCACACCTAATTGCTACTGCCCCTGACCACCCTCCGTTAGCTCTCCCCCCCGCTCCGCCCCCTTGGCCTGACCAGCGGCTCGCTATCGCAATTGTCTGGTTTATATACTACCCTGTGCACTTATACCCTCTCTACCTACTCTGCACCTCAATTTCCTCCCTTCCCTCCTCCTAATCAACCTAAGCTCCCAGCCCCACTCCCTTCCTCCTCACCTAACCTCTCCTTATACACTCTGCTTTCTCCACCTCTATCCCGATCCCCATCTTGCTCTCCAAATCCTTCCTTTCTACTTGATGCTTCTCCTGAAGCTCAACCTCTGCTACTGGCACTCAAGTTCTGTTACTACCTCTGTTCTGTTACAGGCACTTATGTATTTCATGTTTTGCCTCAATGTGTACCCTTGTTTGGTATACCATCCCTTATGTCATGTGCTGTACTGTTCTTACCTAGTTGGTTAACCACAATTTGTATACCTGTACTTGCTGAGCCTCTGCCGTGCTGAACTGCACTGCCCATGTAACTTGTTCAAATGTATCCTTCCCAACTATGTACATTTTCCTTATTGTGCTACTGTAAGTTCAACTTTGTATGTATACCTGCCTCCCTCTGTAACCCCCCAAGGTCACACCGTGAGACGGCATCTTTTGCTCAGTCTGCCTTTCCTGGTAAAACATTTTCAATAAATAAATATTAATGTTTGCATTGCTCAGCTTATGCAACCCCTTTTAGCCCTTGTCCTCAGCAGAGCTTAAGTACTTGACTTGGAAAACTGTGTTCTTGGTAGCCATCACTTCTGCCAGACACATAAGTGAGTTACAGGTCCTGTCAGTGGAGCCTGATTTTATCTCTTTCCACAGAGATAAGGTGGTCCTCAGGATTAATAGGAAGTTTTTGCCTAAGGTGGTTTCAGATTTCCACCTTAACCAGTCTGTCTCTCTTCCTGTTTTCTTCACTGACCATTCCTCCTCTGGGGAGAGGTTGCACAGCTTGGATGTGAAAAGGGCCCTTAGCTACTACATAGAGCGCACCAAGGGTCACAGGTTTGACTCCCCCCAACTGTTCCTCACTTATGGTGAGGTTGGTAAGGGAAAACCTGCCACTAAGAGATCTATTGCCAGGTGGATTGTCTCTTGTATACAATTCTGCTATGAAAAATTAGGTAGGATCCCACCCTCAGGCCTGAGGGCTCACTCTACCAGAGGTACAGCTGCTTCCCTGGCTGCTGCCAGGGATATTCCTATCTTAGAGATTTGTCAAGCAGACACCTGGAAAACAGTACATACTTTCACCAAGCATTACTCTCTGGATATCCAGGCTAGGAGTGATGCTTGGTTCGGCACAGCTGTGCTCCAGAGCCTATTCCCAAAGTAGGTTCTGTCCCTCCTCCATGGAGGTACTGCTTGGTAGTCTGCAATAGTCAGAATACAGCAAGACTTCATGTTGTTTGAAGAAAAAATTACTCACTTTAGTAATGTTGTTTTTTCTAATGGAGTCTTGCTGTATTCTGACCTCCCCCTCTGCCTCCCCTCTCAGAACCTGGGTTTTGGGATGTGGGTGGGCAGGAACAGTGTTAGCACCCTAGGTGCCTCCCACCCTATTAATTTTGGGTGTGTTGTGTTTTGTTTTGGGTTTCTGACTTGAGTCTTTGCCTTGGAACCAAAAAACCTTTTTATTAGATTTAGTTGCCAGTTGGCTAGTGTAAGTTTACAGTTTCCACACAGGATGCCCAGTGAGTTTAGCTCGTAAAGATCTGATGGTTTGGGTTCAAACAACAGACAGAGTCTCAACCGAGCTCAAGCTCAGCGTTCCATGCCTTGTATGGAAAGTTAACTCTTTCCTCTCTGGGGCAGTTCAAAGGTTGGATATCACTGCAATAGTCAGAATACAGCAAGACTGCATTAGAAGAAACAACATTACTAAGGTGAGTAATTTTTTCTTTCCTGCCGTTGACCTGATCAGTCAGACCTCACTGAGATCGTAAGCTGCAGTTTGATCACTATTTCAGATGAGTATCCATTTATTTCTTTTCAAAATCAGTATTTTGTTTTATTTTGTGCATGTCGTCTAATGTCGAGCACAAGAAAAAGTGTGGTTCGTACGGCGCGCAACTGTCACACTGGATTCACACTCCCTCTGCCTCTTCTGCCTAGGCCCGGAGCGTAGGCTCGAGGACTGCGCCAGTTTCATCTTGGCCACAGGGAAGCACCACCAGCAGGCCCTCGAGGCTCATCTTTTGAAGCAACGAATGGCCACCATGGAGAAAGAGCTCCAAAAATTGCATAGTGCTTCCATCTTACCCACCATATCCATTCATGAGAAGGAGAAACATTGGGACCAGGAACGGGCCCCCCTGTTGCCCGAGGCCACCTGTGGGCCCATTGGACGAGAGGCAGCCTTTTTCCTCCGGGAAGTCAGCTGCCATGACCCAGCCTGCCCCACTAAGGAGCAGTCCTTGGGGGGCTGCAGCCGAAAAAAGATCTGTTAAGTCACTCGTCGGTCCCTCAGAGTGCCCGGCTCAGTCTGTTGCATGGACTCTGGAGCCTGCCCAGCATCGAGTGTCGGCAAGTCTGACGTTCACACAGTCTGCTCGGCTGATAAGTCAGACATCTGATCTGACTATGTCTGCTCAGTTGACCTGGTGTTGGGGTCCGGCGATGGCCCCGACAATTCTCAGCTGCTGAACCTCACTCTGCCTCTCCTGGAGGGTTCTCATTGGGCCTCCTCCTTGCCACGGGACATGACTCCACCTTCCTCACCTGTTAACAAAGGGACAGGGATGTGGAACTTCCTCCGGGTGACCTTTCCCCAGGCTCACCTCCAGATTTAGGGTCAGGAACTGGTGGTAACCCGAATGGTCCCCAGCTTCCTCTTCTGCCCTCTGTGTGGGTGGGGGGAGGTGAGACTCCTCGACGAGTACACCCCCCCCGACCGACCAGACCCTTCCAGGACATTTGGGGTTTAACGTCCCGTAGGGTCCCTAATCAGGGCCTGTGGAGCCTGCATTAGGTCCTCTATCAGGCTTGACTCCGGGTCACCCATTGGGTTACCGTCCATCAGGGTACCCCCATGTCAGGCCCCCCCCGCCTCCGGTCAGGCCCGCCGCCATCGGGTTATCAGACACCTGGTATCCTCAAGCTCCAACATATAATCCACCAGGTTACACCCCACCCACCCCCCGGTCAGGGTTTCATGTGCCAGGGTACGCGCCTGCCTATCCTCTGGCAGGATACCTGTCGACGTATTATCACGCACCGGGTTTCCCCAACATCTGGCTTTGCTGGTTATCCCTCAGCTTATCAGCCTCCTCCACAACCTCAGCTTCAGACTCCAACGGATCTTCGATCCATTCTGCAGTCTTGTTGGTCATACACCAAGGCTCGCCTCATGTTAGAGCTGAGCAGTCGTCAGCCGCCCAGGGAGCCCCCAAGAAGCCCTGACACGCAACTGGCAGGGCAGGTTCCAGCTCCTCTACCTCAGCCAACATCAGTCCCTTCGAAAGATCAGATGTTCGCTCGGCCTCTGGATAGGCCAACACCGGTAGCACGTCAATTCAGCTACTCAAGTACAGCAAGTCATTTACAGCGACTGCAATAGCAGCGAGTGCTGAATATCAAGTCACAACTTCAGCTAAATCAGTGGAAATAACTTGCCTTCGAGGTCCAGGTGTGCCTCGGAGGATGTTATTTTAGAAATAGATGGGGGTTCGGGGGCGTAGCCCCCCTACTTGGCTCAGGGAAGCATCTCAAAACAAGTTAACCAGTACTGAGGGAGTTGCAGTCTCCGTCTCCCTTCCTGGTTCTCATTCTCTTCTTGGGTGCCCAGTGGTGCGCGGCATGTGGACGGGTAAGTGGCACCTGGATACAAAGTGCTGAACCTGGAAGCTGCATGTTCCTGCCTCCTCCTTGTCCTGGATCATAAATGGCTTTGGGATACTGGATGTGTGCTCCCAGATTGCCTTGGCATGCATGTATTGTAGCTGAAATGTCATTTGCTGTAATGGATGTTCCCTGTAATTGCCATCGCTATATAATCTTCGCTGAATTTGCAGTCGCTGTAGTTAAATCGCCGAATTGACATGGAACCGCCAACACCGGGACCTTGGGATTCGGCCCACCCTGATTCTGGGTCTTTGGACTCAGATCAGGGTTCTTACTCGGATGCTTCCTCTTCAGCAAGTTTGGGCTTCGTAACCCTGCCCATAGAGGAGCCATTGCCTAAGGAATGTCCGAAATCATTCCCGGAGGATCCTTCCTTCGTGGACTTGCTATGCAAAATCACGGAGATCTACGAGTGGAAGTCGGATGCCCAGGACCCCAATAGGCAGCGCCTTGCCGAGCACCTGGACGTGCAGGTGACGATGCCGGTCCTTACCCCACCCTGGCTGGAGAGCCATATGAGGATCTGGCATCAACCATCTGGATGATGCCCTCCTCTATTCCAGCAGTAGCCAAGAAAGCAGACTGCACCTGTCGCACTCCAGAAGGGAAGGACCACCTCAGTACACACACAAAGGCCGATTCAGTCATCATTGCGGCTGCTCATGACCAGTCCTCTAAGTCCAGACACAGGAGCACCTCTCCTCCAGATAAAGAGTCTCGACAGCTAGGCCTGTTTGGGAGGATGTTTTACTCCTCCTCCACACTGGCTGTGATGGTTCTAAACCATGTAGGTCACATGCTGATATACCAAAAGTCCTTGTTTGCCCAGCTGGAGCCAGCCATTGAAGCCTTCCTGGACTCTTGAGTTGAAATCCATTTTGATGGATTCAGTCCATTCCATTAAACTGACCTGCAGGTATTCCCTGAGAGCAACCTATGACGCTGTTGACTCGACTCGTCTACATGGGGAGCCGCCATGGCAGTCTGCCTCCGATGTGTCTCATGGCTGAGGGTGTGTCGGGTTTGGCCTAGGATGTGCAGACTGCCATTCAGGATGCCCCGTTCAGAGGATTCGTCCTTTTTGGGGAGATACACAGGATATTATAACCACCCTGCAGTACAAGGGCCAGGCCCTTCGATCGGTATGGACCATGTACTGTCCAATATTTCAGGCAAAGAAGCCTTTTCACTGCCAAAGCAAAAGGCAGCCAGAACAACAGCAGGCGGCCTGACATCAGACCAAACTTGGGCACAGTCAGCCTTAGCCACTCCCCAGACTAAATCCCAGAGAGCTACAGGTGCAGCTCTCGCCAACCACTCATCCCTTGCATAACTCACTATCAGTCCTCTTCCCCTCAGGATCTTTCGGGGAGCAAGTGGGCGGACGATTTGCTTGCCATCTGCCAGGGTGGCAGGCAGTGACAGCAGACTCTTGGGTTCTTCAGCTCATAGAGCAGGGCCACACTCTGGAGTTTCTAGAAAAACCTCCAGAAAGGCCTCCGGCCCAGTCACACTACTCGAAGGCACACATCCCTCTTCTCCAAGAGGAAATACAAGCTCTATTACAAAACCAAAATGCTAGAACCTGTTCCCATGCAACAAAAGGGAAAGGGGTACTACTACCACTTCTTCCTGGGCCCTAAAAAGACTAGAAATCTGCAGCCCATTCTGAACCTCAGTGCTCTAAATCTATACATAGAGTACAAAAGGTTTCGGATGCTGACCTTCCTGGGTCTGCTGCTCCTTCTGCACAAGGGTCAGTGGTTCTGTGCTGTGGATATGCAGTATGCCTACCTGCACATTCCTATATTCCGGGCCCATCATCACTACCTTCGGTTCTCCTTTTGGGGGAGACATTACCAGTTCAAGGCTCTACCCGTTGGCCTTTCCTCAGCACCTTTGGTTTTTACGAAATGCCTGGTGGTAGTGGTAGCAGCTCTGAGGCGTCCGGGTCACTGTGTTCCCTTACCTCGACAGCTGGCTTCTGTCAACCCTGTTGAGGGAACAGTTGGAACTCTCCCTCTCTGCAGCCCTGGACCTTTTCAGTCAAGTGGGTATCACCGTAAATTTTCCAAAGTCCCAACTTGTCCCTTCCCAACACCTGTAGTTCATTGGGGCGGTGTTGGACACAGTTCAGGGCATGGCTTTCCTGTCTCTGGACAGAGCAGAAACCTTGCAGAGGCAGGCCCATATGGTGGCCTCCAGCAGGAAGGTCTCGGCCAGGTTGATTCTTCGGCTGTTGGGTCTGTTGGCTGCAGCCATCCCAATGGTGCCTGTAGCCAAGCTCCACATGTGTATTTCAGAGTCGATGCTCAGGATACAGTGGGACCAGAGGTCGGATGACCTGGACCAGGTGGTTATGGTCTCAGATTGTATGCAGAGGGATCTCTCATGGTGGCAGGATATTTCCAATCTCACCAAGGGGGTCCTTTTTCAGTCCCCTCCTTCCACCCAGACTACAATCACAGATGCATCAGGGGTGGAGTGGGGCGCATATTTGGGAGATCACAAAACCCAAGGCAGGTGGTCCCAAGTGGAGCTATCTTTACACATCAGTGTGTTAGAGATGACATCAGTGTTGTATGCTCTTCAAGCTTTTCAGCATCTGCTTCTCCAGGGCACACTTGTTAGTCCGGTTGGACAACATGTGCATGGTCTGGTATCTCAACAAGTAAGGAGGCACCCGCTCGTATCCTCTATGCAGGGAGGCGATGCCAATGTAGAATCTGGCTGTTCTGCATCTAATTCACCTCACAGCCATTCACGTTCCGGGCATGCAAAACGTCCTAGTGGACAGTCTCAACCGCACCACAGTAAGAGCCCACAAGTGAGGGTCGACCACATCTTTGACCTGTGGGGTCAGCCGGAACTGGATCTGTTCACCTTCCCATACAACACAAAATTACCAAAGTTTTGCTAGCTCGCTCCAGGACATGGCGTTTTCTAACCCCAGGAATCACTCTTGATTAAATTGATGCAGCAGTCTGCCTCCTGTGTTGAACTGCCTGGAGAGATGGAATGCTATGCAAATGATAGAACTCTCATTGGCTCATGCCAATTTCAAACTGCTGCCCTAGCAATTGCTGCACTCCTGAGTGCTTCAGATTCTTTACTCTGCCGGGCAGTGAAGACGCCCTGGAGAGCTCTCCTTCAGCTTACTTCAGATCCTTTAATTTGGTCGATAAGTACCATTTTAAGTTATTAATTTTAGATTGCTGCCCTTATAAGTTAGTTTGGTATAGTTTATTAGTGGTTTATTGTTTTTTATCGTTCTTTTACAGTTCCCTCATGGTTCCGTGGAACCGAGGGATTTGCGGTTCTCTGTGAGGTTTTTACTTCAAATTAAGCTTTAATTCTCACTTACTTGACTGTTCTCCTTAGGATCCGTCGACTGTTTGTATTTTTATTTCAATTTAGTTTATTTTTGGTTCTCTTTCCAGTCGGGGAACCGATTAGAGCTCGGTTCCAGTTACCGATAGCTGTTGTTTTATATTTGTCGATTCCAGGGAACCGATTATTTTTTGCTAACATATAAATTCCTGTACTTTGCTCAATGTCAGAGGTCCCTAGTGATAAACCTAGAAAACACAAAGGACCCACTGGGTTTAAATATTGAGTCTTGTGGTCAGGTTATAGCAAAAACAGACGAGCATTCTCTCTCTGTGTTTTGTTTGGAAAGTAGTTATATCTTTTCAGATTGTGAAATTTGTAAAACTTTCTGTCCCAAGACTTTGAAAGAGAGATCTAAAAAATTAGAAGAAATTGCTTCTACTTCTGCTAGTGCTGCACAAGAAAACCCCTCTGCCTCTGTCCCTGATAAGAACAAGAATAAGCCAAAGGATGTTGACAAGGGGTCAGATAAGACTGAGCAAGGTAAATCAAAAAGGGCTGTTGAGACAGTAGCTGAAGCTGTGTCACTTAAGAAAAATACAAAGAAAAACATGTTGCTGCACCTCTGGCTAAGAGGCTCCCAGCAGACAAATAAAATATGCCCTCAGCTGAGGACATTTCAAAGGCTTTATAGATTTTGCAAGACTTACAGGCTATGGTCATGGTTCTAACCCCAGTAATACTCAGGTATTCATAACTTTATGCAGTCAGCCTTCTAAGTAGAACTGCCCAGGGAAAATTTGGAACATATGCAAATGATGGAATCTTTTGCATGAGCCACTTTTCAAATGCTGCCTTATACTAACTGCCTTAGTTCTAATCCCTCAGATTTCTCTCTCTCTCTCTCTGCCTGTCAAGCCTAGATGCTCAGAGATCCTCTCCTCATCATCTTTTGTTCCGTCGTGAGAAACCTTATAAAATATAAGTATTCTTTACATTTCATTTGCTGCCTTTTATTTTTTGTTATTTTAGGTAAACCCATAGTTTTAGTGTTTAAAATGTAAGTTTTCTCTGTTTCTCCCGGTTCTGTATAACAGGGGGTATCCGAGGTTTGTTTTATATTTGTGGTGATCCCGGTTTCAAACCTTGTATTCAGTGTGGTGAAATTTTGTTAAGTCAAACATTCTCTTGTTTTGCCTATCTGGACATGAACATATGAACACATGAACCTGGCAACTGGGCTTTAATGCCAAAAAGTGCAAGGTGCTGCATTTTGGGATGAAGAACCCAAGGAGGAGTTACCAGCTAGGGGGTGCAGCTATCCCAGACAGAGGAGGAGAAGGATCTGGGTGTGCTCATTACAGGGTCAATGAACAACTCGGCACAATGTAGGAAGGCAGCTGCAAGGCCAACAAAATGCTGGGTTGTATTGCAAGGGTATATCCTCGAGGAGGAGGAGGTGATTCTGCCACTGTATAGGTCATTGGTTAGACCACACCTGGAGTACTGCGTGCAGTACTGGCGTCTGTATCTGAAGAGGGACATTAAGTTACTGGAGGGGGTGCAGCGCAGAGTGACAAAGATGATCAAGGGGCTGGGGGACTTATCATACGAGAGGAGGTTGAAGGAGTTGAACATGTACTCACTGGAGGAGAGGAGAGACAGGGGTGACATGATTGAAACCTTTAAATACATGAAAGAATAAACAAGACAGGTACAGAGGGGCTGTTCAAAGTAAGGAGGAGGGACACCAGGGACCATGATATGAGACTGGGCGAGGAAGGTTCAGGAGGAGATGAGAGAGACACCTTTTTACAGAGAAGGTGGTGGCTGGGTAGAATCGTTACCTGCTGAAGTGGTATGCAGTAGAACAGTGGACTGCTTCAAGCGAGGATGGGACAGGACAAGGGAAGGGTGGAAGGAGGGCAGCTGCAGAATAAGGGTGCTAGCTGCACATTCGAGCAGACTTGATAGACCTCTAGGACTTTATCTGCTGGCAAATTTCGTATGTTCGTATACAAAAGCTAAAAAAAAAAAAAAAAAAAAACTACTGTAATGCCTTAATAAGGCTAAAAAAAAAAAAATTTGCCACCTAAGGGTCCCTCCAGCTCTAACCGGCTGACGCCCTAAGTTACTGTGGGTGACTCCACAACAAATATTGTAACTGCTACCCTGAGATGGGCATTTAAGCAGTTTTTAAGAGCCTTTTTGAACCGGTGACTCCCTAGTTCCCTCAGTGAAATTGAAGAAAACTAAGCACACACCTGACAGCATTTTGGGGACGTCTATGCCTGTTATAAAACCTGCCAACTCCTTCAGAAATTGCAGGCTGGTTCTGATTGGGGAAGTATTTGCCAAGACAGGTAAGCACAGTTGTGTATTGCTTTCCTTGGCTACGATCACCTAAATGAATATTGTAAAATTTTTAAATTTTCCGGGGGGTTGTGGAGAAATCAGTGGAGCGGCTAAAGAAAACACTTTCAGGCTTACAAGTGCTGTCTGTTTTTCAGCAGCAGACCTTTGCAAAGCAGTCTTCCTAATATTTAAAAGGAAGAATATGTAATTATTATGAAATGGAGGAGAAACTATTGAATCTGAGGTTTCCTCTAAACATGAGTTTGTCTCTCCCCACAGAACATCTCAGAATTAGTCCTCATTCTTCACATTGGTGAGAAAGATTGGGCTGACACCCACTAAAAGCTTCTCATTCCTGTGAATAAATTCTTCAGGGAAGATACTTTAAAGATTTTACAAACTCCAAGCTCTGTTCCCCCTCTGGATAAGAAGATCTATAAGAAATTTCAGCTGGAGAGCTAAGGAACTGAAATTTATTCCCTACCCTGTCCACCAAGAAGTGGTTAAAATGACAGCCTGTGACAAGGCAAAGATACCATTGGCATCCTATCCTCTTAACAAGGATTCCGGCAAAAATTGACAACGTGGCTTAAAAATATATATTTCTCGGGTGCCTTGGCCATCAGGCAGGCACACATTTCAAGCCTTTGTCATTACCAAAGTCGCTGTGGCAGTCGGCCCCTGCTATGTCAGCCAAGGCCCAGATTCCCCTGTCACATGATCTAGCTGAAAGTTTCCTGAAAGAGCTAAATTTGGTTTGAGAGCAGCCAAATAACAGTTCAAGTGGCTGCTGCCAGATGGATGGCAAGGTTGTTTGCTTGGCTGCGAGTTACAGACCTCACTGAGGATACCCAAACCAAGGTTTTAGACTTTCCAGTCAAGGGTGATTCCTCTTTGGAGAAAGGTAAAGGCTTACATGAAAAAGGTGGATATATACACCACAGCAGGCCCCCTTTGTTTCTGTCAGGCTGGGGCTGCGCCTCAGTGCCAGCAATACCCACAGCAGGGGTATTTCGAGCACTACATGTCCTGGATGTAGTGAGTCAGGGATTGTCTCTGAGCTCAAATTCCTTCCACTAACAACAGTGGAAAAAAGATTAGAAAGGTTGCAAAAGAGACCAAATAAGGGTGCTTCAGGCTCTGACCAGCCAATACCCTCCAAATCTGCATGTGAAACTGCTGTCTCTTTCTTACACACCCCTGAGAAGGGTCATTCAGGTTTAAAAAAAAAAAGGGGGGGGTGAGTGGCCTGGTTGTTTCTTTGGTCTCCTCCACGAAAACCAAAAAGACAAAGCATGTCAAACCCCAGGAGAAACCTAAAGGGGTTCCTGGCATCACTGTGTTTAAATTATTTCCACACTCCCATAAGGGAGTCTCACAGAAAGTACTTCAGGTTCAGACTCTCATCAGGTCACTCTCTGGGAGTGAACACAGTGGTTGGAGCACCTTCAAAGATGAGGTGTCACAGTTTCCCCATATCTAGATGACCGACTGATGGTTGTAGAATCACTCCGGCAAGTGAGTCTGCAACTCACCTAGGGTCTCCTGGACTCTCTAGGGTCCTTGATAAATCTAAAGAAGATCAGACCTTTAGCCTGCTCAAGCATTCCAGTTCATAGGAGCAGAGCTTAATACCTTGTAAGGCAGGGTCTACCTGCCCCTTCGCAGGGCAAGAAGTATTCCAAAGATCTGACCTTTATCCTGCTCAAGCACTCCAGTTCATAGGAGCAGAGCTTAATACCTTGTAAGGCAGGGTCTACCTGCCCCTTCGCAGGGCAAGAAGTATTCCACTAATAGCGGTCTCATTCGGGCTGAATGAACCAAAAATCGCAAGACAGTTTTCTTCAGCTACTGGCCACATGGCACCTGCTACTGCACAGTCTTGGAATCCAGGTTACAGACCAGAGCCATCTAATGTCACCTCATGGCTCAGTGGTGTCAGAGACAGGACCCTCTTTTAAAATGAATTCTAGTAACAAGGACATTGTTACAGGCCTGCAGTGGAGGAAAAGAGGGAACCAATCTAAGGGAAGGGGCTTCTTCTTTTTCAGCAAGGGCCCCTATCAGTCATCTGACAACAGATGCATCTCCGCTAGTGTGGGGCGCCCATCTGTGGGTTCACACCTCCCAAGGCACATGGTTAAGTGCAGATTCACTCCTGCGCATAAACCTGCAGGGGCTAAGAGTAGTGTTACTGCACTAA
Source organism: Neoceratodus forsteri (assembly GCA_016271365.2). Lineage (NCBI taxonomy): Eukaryota > Metazoa > Chordata > Ceratodontiformes > Ceratodontidae > Neoceratodus > Neoceratodus forsteri. The sequence continues at coordinate 902,449,054 of CM028129.1, forward strand.
AGGTCTTCACACAACTACTACAAAGGTGGTACAGGTCAGAACATACAATACCACCACAGTGTTTAACATCCACAAGTAGGGAGGGACAAGGTTAAGCCCTCCCTGCTCAGGACTTAAAAAAATATGGAGTCTAACATGTTCCATATGTCCCTGCAGGATATTCATTTGCCGGGTAGGAACACTACCTTGTCAGATACCTTGACTCTGATCAACCAGTCTCATCAGGAATGGGCCTTGACTAGTCAGGTGGTGCAAGTTATCTTCGGGGATGGGGTATACCAAGGGTAGACTTGTTTACATCCCACCACCTGGCACAGTACTAAGACAGTCAGTTCCAGGACCAGTCCCCCTGAATTCTCCGGTTCTGAGTTGGCAAGGGAAACACCTGTTCGCTTTCCTTCCTTCTCTCTGGCATACAGTGCATTTCTCAAGCTCAGGTCCCAGCCAGCATCAGTGGTCTTGGTAACGCCAGACTGGGCCAGGCAGACATGCTACTCTTCACGTCTGGTTCCAGACGAATACACCTTTTCTCAGAGGCACAACCTGCTAACCTCCAACCAGGAGGCGCCCAAACCTTGGGTCACTCAGGCCCAAGTTATGTCTCTTGAGGGCCTACTGTACAATATGTAGCCTTGCATCTTTTTCACAGTGTCTTGGACATTTTATATGGTTACAGGAAGCCCTCCATTAAGAAACTGTACACTTCAGAAGGAAAAAGATTTATTATTGGTGTTCACCCAGAAAATGGTTTACAGCACATGCTGGGATCAAGCATTGCTTGACTAACTTATGTTTTTATATTCATTGGACTTGCAGTCCAGCATCCTCAAGGTCCAACTAGTTGCAGCATCTGCTTACATAGTAGTTGGACAAAATGTTGTAATGGCCTCAGATCCTAGCCTCAGAGTCTCTTTTAGGGCCTGACACATATCGGCACAGGCTGGTGTTCCAGCTGTGCTGGACTATTTTACCTATTTGCTTTCAGTGGACTTGCAGACCAGTACCTCAGAGGTCTACCTGGTCTCAGCATCTGTTTACTTCTCAGTTTGACAGAATGTTTTTTCAAGCCTCAGACCCTATCTTCAAAGGGTTCTTTAAAGGCCTGGTCCATTTGCACCCCCTCACAGGGAACCAGTGCAAGCATGGGACCTAGATGTGTGCATAGTTAGACACATGGGTCCCCCTTTTTTGAGCCTGTGTTTTCAACTTATTTGAAATATCTTTAAAAAAAAATATATATATATATATATATTTTTTTTTTCCTAGTGGTAATGATATCTGCCACAAGAATCAGTGAGCTCAAGTCTCTCTGCATTGAACATGACCACATTTCATTCCACAGAGACAAAATTATTCTGGGAACAAACAGTTTCTCCTTTAAAAGCCTTTTGATTCCCATTTGAATCAAACCATTGTACATGAACACATAGATACATACATACATAGACAGTGTAGACAAATAAGGGCCTACATACAGTCCACCCAGTCTGCCCATCATATCTATCTTTTTCACTGAACACTTTAGTTTTTGTGAAGAGAGTCTTTATGGTCTGGACGTCAAAGGAGCTTTTAGCTGTTACATCCACTAAAGTCCATAGGCAGGACAGAAAACAGCTGTTCTTGACCTATGAGAATGTGGGAAAGGGTAACTCAGCTTCAGAAAGATTAATTTCTCGCTGAATAGCACAGCATTTTCAGTTTTTGTTATTCTAAGGCTGGAAAAGAGCCCCCAACAGGGTTGAGGGCCCCTTCCACAAGGGGCACAGCTGCTACCATAGCAGCTGTTGGGGATGTTTCCCTAGTGGACATCTGTAAAGCAGCAACCTGGAAAACAGTACACACCTTTACAAAGCATTATGATCTGGATATTCTCTCCAGGGTTGATGCCAGGTTCGGCTAAGTAGTCCTGCAAAGTCTGTTCACAAAATAAGTTTATGTGCCCACCTCCAAAGGTACTGCTTAGTAGTCTGCATAAAGTTATGAATACCTGAGTATTACTGGGGTTAGAAGAAAAAATTACTTGCCATAGTCATCTTGTTTCTTCCAAGTGATACTCAGGTATTCTTAACTTGCCCACCCTACCTCCCTTTCTGGAACCTTTAGCCTCTGCACTTCTGAATACTGTGCTCTCAGAGGTATAAATGCCATTTCTGGCACACATGTAGTGATTGTGTTCACTATTGTTGTCCCCCTCTCCTTTTTCAGGTGATTTGGACATTCAAGGGTATCCTTTCATATGTTATGCCCTCCAGTTGGAGGCCCCCTTTTTGGGGTGTTAAGGAAGCTCCCTCTGTTATTGTTATGATTCATAGTGTGGTGTTATTGTAATTATCATTATTACACTTAATCCCCAAGGGCTTGTCTTTCCAGGCTTCCAGGAAATCTAAGGGGTTTAGAACTAAGGCAGTTAGTATAAGGCAGCATTTGAAAAGTGGTTCATGTAAAAGATTCCATCATTTGCATATGTTCCAAATTCTTTCTGGGCAGTTCTACTTAGAAGGCTGACTGCATAAAGTAATGAATACCTGAGTATGCCTTGGAAGAAACAAGATTACTATGGTAAGTAATTTTTTTTCCCCACACCCGCTACATTGATTCCTGCGCAAGCTCCAGCAGCTCAGGATCCTCAACTTCTGCATGACGATCCTAAGGAGGATTAAGGGGAACCTGTGGAACCAGAGGTCTCCCCAGAGCAGGAGTTTGGCTCCTCTCCCAGGGGACCAGAGGACTACACCTCTCACTATGCCTTTGTAAAGAACATGGTGGATATGCTCAGTCTCCCCCTCCAGGAGACGGAGGAGGATGTGGAGGAAGCCAATTTCTTTGATATGATGGGGTTAGCCCCCACATAACACCTTCTGTTGCCTGTACACAAATCTTTAAAAAAGGCTATGCTGCAAATATTAGACTCCAGCTTCAATACCTGGAGTGGACAAGAAAATAGATAAGAAATATCAGCTAGACAGAACCATTGCTGATTTTAATTTTTTTCAGTCACCCTGATCCTGAAGGGGTGGTCCAGGTGGTTGCCTGTGATAAGGCCAGGATCCCCTTAGCAACCCACCCCCTAACAAGGACTCAAGAAAGATGGATGCCATGGGTAAGAAGGGTTATATGGCTGCCTCACTCATTGTTAGGCAGGCAGATTATATGGCCTATGCTGTTAAATATCGGAAGGCACTATGGAATTCTGTCCTTTCTCTGTCTATTAAGTTTAAGGTGAAGTGGCTAGTCCTTATTTGGTGACGAAACAGAGACCTATATGAAAAAGGTGGAGGAGTACAAGGCCACCTATAGAAGTAATTCTAAAGAAAAGCCTTCCACCTCTTACAAGGCCCAATATGTGGGAGTCAGGGGTAGGGGATCCTACCTCAGACCTTTTTTCCAAGCACAGGCTTCACAGGGCTACCAGCAGCCAAGAGGTTATTTCAGAGAAGGGCTATGAGATAGTCTTCTCCCTCACCACAAACCCAGGCTCAGTCCACACAGAATCCCTGTCGGGTTGGTACTGGTCGTCCATCACCACCACCACTGGTGGGTGGCAGATTGGCTCACTACCTCCAGGTTTGACATGCCATCACCACAAACAAGTGGGTCCTGGAGGTAATGAGCTAGGGACTGTCACTTGGCTTCAAATCACCTCTGCAGACAAAATCCTCCTGGAGGCAGAGGTAAAGAACCTCCTATCAAAGCAGTGCCCCTAAACCAAAGGGGCAAAGGCTTCTATTCCAAATACTTTCTTACCAAAAAGAAAAATGGGGACTGGTGACCTGTCCTAGATCTAAGGCTTCTAAACAAGCACATTCTGAAGCCAAAGTTCAGAATGGTGACTCTCTCAGTAATCATCCCCACACTGCAAAAAGGGGATTGGTTAGCATCCCTGGATTTAAAAGGACGCCTATTTTCACATTCCTGTCCGATCAACTCGCAGAAAGTACCTGATATTCAGACTGGCCTCTGGTTACTACCAGTTCGCAGCACTCCCATTCGGTCTGACTTCTGCACCAAGGGCATTCACAAAATGCCTGGCAGTGGTAGTTGAATACCTGAGAAAACAAGGTGTGACCATGTTCCCCTACCTGAACAACTGGTTAGTCGTTGGCCAATCCCTGCAACATGCAAGGCAGTTACTGGCACTCACAAAATCTATGCTGGAATCCCTAGGTTTCCTCATAAATGAGCAGAAATCACAGCAAAAGCCAGTACAAGTGCTGGACTTCATTGGAGCAGAGCTGGACACCAACCTGGGAAGAGCTTTCTTACCCCAGGACAGGGTGGACAGCACCTTGCAGGTAGCAAGTTCCTTCATTCTGGGCAAGCCCAAACCAGTCAGGGAATTCCTCAGACTACTGGGACACATGGCAGCTGCCACCGTAGTGGTGCCAGGTTCCAGATTTCAGATGAGACATCCAGTTTCACTTAAGACAGTACTGGTCACAAAGGACAGACCCATTGTCCAAACTGGTTCCAGACACCCATAGCCTACTGCAGGCACTTCAGTGGTGGCTGGACAAACAACCTCAGGGTAGTTGTACCCCTTTCTAAGGGAGTAGCCCTCCCTGTTTCTCACAACAGATGCTTCCCTTCTGGGTTGGGGGGTACACATGCTGGATCACACAGCAAGTGGCATATGGTCTCCCCAAGAGTCCCTGATGCACATAAATCTGCTGGTGCTCAGGGCAGTGTACCTGGCTCTATTGGCTTTTGCTTTGCATCTGCAAAACAAGGTGGTGCAAGTCAGGACGGACAACACCACAACCACGTACATCATCAACAAACAAGGAGGAACCAGGTCTACCCCACTTTGCACAGGGGCAGTGAAACTGTGGTCCCTGGCATACTCCATGCAGGTTGTCTGTCAGCCATACACTGTCCAGGGAAGGACAGTGTACTGGCAGATTCTCTCAGCAGGATCAGTCAGGACTACCACAAATGGTCACTAAACCCTCAGATCCTCAGTGCAGTTTTCAGAAGATGGGGCACTCCAGTGGTGCATCTTTTCACCTCTGCAGAAAATCACCAATTGCCCCCTGTACTGCTGCAGGCCCCCTCACAGGGGTACAGTTCCCCTGGATGCAGTGGCCTTGGATTGGTCAGGGAAGTTTGTGTATGCCTTCCCTCCCTTTCCAGTGTTACACGGGACCTAGTGAAATTAAGGTCCCAACCAGCAACAGTAATACTGGTGGCACATGACTAGGCAAAGCAGCAATGGTACTCGCTTCTGCTGATGCTGTCAGTGGCCTCCAGTTCACTTGCCCAGGAGGCGCAACCTGCTGACCGCCTCCCAGGGCAGGATACTGTATCCCAATTTCAGGTCACTGAGGCTCAAGGCCTCGTTCTTGAGGACTTAGAGTTTGCCAACTTCAAGCTGTCAGATGAAGTCCTGACAGTGTTGTGGGCTCCAGAAAGCCTTCCACTAGGAAAACATATTCCTTTTAAGTGGAAGAGGTTCTCCATTTGGTGCTCAGGTAAGGGTACTGACCCCTCCAGGGCTGACCTTGCTGTTCTACTGGATTACCTGACACACCTGCACACATTAGGACTGAGGTCCCTGACCCTTTAGGTCCACCTGGCTTCAATCTCTGCTCACCTGTCAGCTGGTAAAGAGAGGTCCATGGCCTCTCATCCAGTTTTCAGGAAATATTTTGAGGGGATCAACTTCCTTCACCCTCCTCTGAGGGAACCCATCCCAGCCTGGAATCTAAACATCTGCATTGCCAAGCTGATGGATCCACCATTCGAACCCATAGCAATTGCAGACTTGAAGTATGTCACATGGAAAACTGTTCTTAGTGGCTGTCACCTCTGCCAGGTGGATCAGTGAGTTGCAAGCCCTCCGTACAGATGTGGACTACATTTCATTCTACAAGGATAAGGTGGTCCACAGGACCAACAGGAAATTTATTCCCAAAGTGATATCTGATTTTCACCTGAATCAGTCTGTGACTCTTCCTGTTTTCTTTACAAAGGACTCCAGTTCTCCTGAAAGGAAACTTCACTGCCTGGATGTCAAGAGGGCACTTAGCCATTACATTGACAGAACCAAGGCGTACAGAGCAGGACAGACAGAGCTGTTCCTCACTTATGGCGAAGTGAGTAAGGGTAGAGCTGCCACAAAATATACAGTTGCTTGCTGGATAGTAGCATGTATACAGTTTTGTTACAGTAAGGTGGGTAAACCGGTACCCCTGGTCCTGAGGGCACATCCCACCAGGGGTACAGCTGCATCAGTGGCAGCTTCAAGGGATATCCCACTACTGGAAATGTGCAAAGCAGCTACATGGAAAACAGTGCACATTTTCACAAAGCACTACAGCCTGGCTGTACAATCCAGAAGTGATGCCAGGTTTGGCACAGCAGTTCTACAGAACCTGTTCCCTAAATAGGTTCTCTGCTCAACCTCCAAAGGTACTGCTTGGTAGTCTGCATCAGTTTAATCATAATGAGTGATTCCTGGGGTTAGAAGGAGAAATTACTCACCATAGTAATCTTTTCTTCAAAGGAATCACTCATTATTAGGGATGTAAGTTTGTCATGGATGAGGTTTCAATGACTCATTGTTTGTTCATGAAATCATTAGTAAACAGTAGTAAATATTGTGGCACTGTCATCATTGCTACATTCCAATGACACTAGTGAAAGTCATGGATGTCCTGAATAAAGATCAGATGTCATGGAATCAATGACGTGTATGACTGCCATGACAAACTTACATCCCTATTCATTATGATTAAAGCACTCACCCCATCTCCCCTACTAGAACCTTAAAAAAGGGTAGAGGGAAATTTTGTTCTGCATCTCTGCTTTAGTGTTATATATAGGCCAGGTTAGAAACTCACACTTTAAACCAGTTGGTTTCCTTGTGGTCTCATTTTAGGCCTATCTCTTGGGGATTTGTGATCTTAGGGGGTGTTTTTTTCTTTATAATGAAAAGATTAGCTATGGGGTCTTATACCCAGTTAGGCTTCGTAAGAATCTGAAGCACTCAGAGTACAGCAGTTGCTAGGGCAGCAGTTTGAAATTGGCATGAGCCAATGAGAGTTCTATCATTTGCATAGCATTCCATCTCTCTCTGGGCAGTTCAACACAGGAGACTGACTGCTGCATCAGTTTAATCATAATGAGTGATCCCTTTGAAGAAACAAGATTGCTATGGTGAGTAATTTTTTCTTTTGGCAAGATGCACCATCTCTTTGATGGACAGGGAGATTTTTTTACGCCTTCCCTCCGTTTCTGGTTCTGCAGAGGGTGCTGCTATGGGCGGAGGGGGCCCACATGGTTCTGATTGCCTCTTTTTGGCCCTGCCAAGTTTGGTTTCCATTCCTTCAGCAGCTAGCAGTGGAGCCTCCAGTTTTCCTGCCTCTCCGCAGTGACCTCCTGACCCAGGAGGAGGGCACGCTGGTCCATCCAGGGCTGAAATCCCTTCACCTTCATGTATGGCACCTCAAGACATAGACTTTCACGCTTTGGAGTATCCTCCAGGGTGGCAAAAGTCCTCTCTGAGGCCAGAAAGACCTTTACGAGGACCACTTATGCCATGAAGTGGAAGTTGCTTCCATTTGGGCCACTGCGAAGGGTTGGGACCCGTTTTTGTGCCCTGTTCCATCGGCCATGGAGTATGTTTTGCACCTCTATGATTTGGGCGTGGGATATTCTTCGCGGAAGGTCTGTTTGTTGGCCATCTTTGCCTACCATACCCTAGTGGATGGTGGGACAGTAGCCCAGTTAGAAACTTTCTTGAAGGGGATTTTGCATCTCAAGCCATCGGTTCACAGTCCAGCGCCACTGTGGGATTCAAATTTTGTTTTAGAAAAGTTGACCTTGCTTCCTTTTGAACCGGCTGGTTCCTGTGACATGCGCTGCTTGTCTTGGAAAGCACTTTTCTTAGCAGCAGTTACTTCAGCTTGAAGGATTTCAGAGCTACAGGCCCTGATTTGTAAGGAGCCTTCTTTAATTTTTCACAGAGACCGGGTGGCTCTTCGGACCAACCCCAAGTTCTTACCCAAAGTGGTTTCTGAGTTTACATTGAACCTGTCGATTCAACTTCCAGTGTATTACCCCAAGCATTTCAGTCAGGAAGAAGCGATTCTTCATACCTTAGATGTTCACAGAATCTTGCGTTATTACACTAACAGGACAGAGTCTGTACGGAAAACGGATCAGCTTATCATTTCTTTTGCAGCCGAGAGAGGGTGTGGCAGTTTCCAAACGGTGTTTATCTAGATGGCTGGCAAACTGCATTACTTTCTGTTACCAGAAGCATGGTAAGACCCTCCCGGGAGAGGTTAAGGGGCATTCCACCAGGAGTGTGGCTGACTCTGCTGCTTGTTTCAGGAATGTGTCAGCCGCTGACATCTGCACCATGGCTACCTGGAGTTCAGTTCACACTTTCACAAGGCATTACAGTCTGGACATTGCTTCTAGGTGCAGGGCAAGTTTCGGCCTAGCTGTGCTTCAGGCCCTCCTGTCATGATTACTGTGCCTTTAGGGGAATTTTTCTCCTGCCTCCCATATTTGTTTTCTTCTGATTCATGCTGCTTGGGACTCTGTCCTCAAGGTGATTACCTACTGCAAGAGCCCTCTCGAAGTAAGGTAATACAGTTACATAAGAACTTACTGTAACAGTAGATCTTCAAGAGAGGCTTTTGCAGTAAGTAACCTTTTTCCTTCCCCCATCCCCTTATTATTTTGTTTTTTTCTGCTCTTCCTTTATAGGCTCATTCTGAGCTCCAGGAGCCTCTTGTCCTTTCTCTTGTCACACCTCCTCTGATGTCTCCGGCAGGAGAACTGGAAGGCGGGTATGGGGACTGCCCACCATATAGGATCACGCTAACGTCAGTCACGTGACATTGGGTGGGTGCCCCCCACCAGATACTGCTGGCTAAAGTTTCCCTGTGGTCTTAATGCCAGGGGGCACTCAGTCATCAAGGTGATTACTTACTGCAAGATCTTCTCTCGAAGATCTACTGTTATGGTAAGTTCTTATGTATCTGTACTTTTTCCCAGCGTCATGAGGGGCTTAATTGGTAGTCCTGCCCATACAGTGTGCACTAGAGGCTTTCAACATTAGTGTTCTGGAAACACCCAGCCGAAGTGGCTCTAGTACCTCCAGAGACTAACTTCTGATATCATAGGTGTCAGCATGACTCAGTTGGTAGCATGTCTGCCTCTAGACCAGTAGGTCATGTGTTCTAGTCCCATATCAGGATTGGGCTCATATCATAAATGCTGCCCCGAGCACAGTACTAATGGGATGCTGTACTGTGTCCTGGCCAAATTTCCACCGTCACTAAAAACACCACCTACAGCCAAAAGGGTTCAATTTCATTTCAGTTTCTTGTTTGTATGTACCACCACCTCCTCCCCTTTTTTAATTTCTGGTTTGTATCTGTTTCTACCCCCAGACTAGGCTGAACATGGACAGTATTGTCTTCTGTCATCCCAAAGGTCCTGATTGGAGCAAGGCAACACTGTTCTCATTCGAGCGGACAACACCACTGCAATGTTCTACATAAACAAGCAGGGTGGTACCAGAACAGGAATACTCTGTTTGGAAGCTCTGGTCTCTAGCATTCTCCTGGGAGTCAGCCTCTCAGCTATTCACCTCCCAGGCAAACTCAGTACTCTGGCAGATGCACTAAGCCGCATCAGTCAACATCCGAGCAAATGGACACTGAACAAGCAAGTACTAACCACAGTGTTCAGGCGGTGGGGCACACCAGACGTGGATCTGTTTGCCTCTCCTCTCAATTTTCAGCTTCCTCAGTACTGTTGCAGGCCCCCAGTTCTGGGAACACTTCCTCTGGATGCCCTGATCCTGAACTGGTCAGGGAGGTTCCTATATGCATTTCCTCCCTTTCCCCTGATATTCAGGGTTTTGCTGAAATTCAGACAGCAGCCTGCATCGATGAACCTAGTGGCTCCAGACTGGTCCAGGCAAGCCTGGTACCCTCTCCTTCTCTCACTGTCCTGCAACAGGCCCATTTGCCTGCCTCAGACTCAATCCCTACTGACCCTTCCTCAGACGGGAGTGCAGTACCCAGACATACTCTCTTCACCGCAAGGCCTGGTTCTTGAGGAGTTAGTTTCCATCCTCACAGTACTCTGAACAGGTCCTTAAGATACAGAGGATGGCTAAAAAAACTAACACTAAGAAGACTTACGCAGCCAAATGGAAAAGGTTTTTCCCTCTGGTGCAAGAGCGAAAAGGTTGAACCCCTATTAGCTTCAGACCCTCAGCTGCTAGACTACCTGGTACACCTGCAGGCATCAGGCTTGAAATCATCTTCACTCAATCTACACCTGGCGGCAATTTCAGCCTACCTTTCAGTTGGAAAGAAGAAATCATTTTTTTCCCATAATTTTAAGCCATTTTTCAAAGGCCGCTTGCAATTCCAGCCTCCAACCAGGGAACTTGTTCCTCCTTGGAGCCTGAACCTTTGCAGAGATGGGTTCATGAATCTACCTTTTGAACCTATGTCCACGGCCCATATCAGGTTTGTAACTTGGAAGACCATCTTCCTGGTAGCCATTACCTCTGCCAGGAGGATTTCAGAGCTACAGGCCCTGTGCACTGAACCGAATTACATCATCCCTCACAACAATAAAGTTGAGCTCAGGACAAATAGGAAATTTTCTGCCAAAGGTGGTTTCAGAGTTTAACTTGAACCAGTCCATTACTCTGCCTGTCTTCTTTACTGAGCCATCCACTCCTGGCGAGCAAAAGCTTCACAGCTTTGATGTCAAAAGAGCCATCTTTCATTACCTAGAGCATACTAGACAGTACAAAGGCTCTTCCACAAAGTAGTTCCTCACCTACGGTGATGTAGGCAGAGGAGGACCAGCTTCCAAGAGAACTATTTCTTGTTGGTTGGTCTCTTGTATTAGATTCTGCTATGAGAAAACTGATCAACAACCTCCAGTAGGTCTCCGGGCCCATTCCACCAAGGGCACTGCAGCCTCACTTGCAGCAGCAAGGGACATTCCTCTACTGGATGTCTGCAAAGTAGCTACCTGGAAATCTGTGCACACCTTTGTGAAACACTACAGTTTGGATGTGCATACCAGATCTGATGCCATATTTGGCAGGGCAGTTCTGCAGAGCCTCTTTCCTAAGCAAGTTCTCTTCCCTCCTCCCACTTGATACTGCTGGGTAGTCTGCAAAAAAGTTACTGATGCTAAAGGACTCCTGGAGTAAGAAGAAAAGATCACTCACTGCAGTAATCTTTCTTTCAAGGGGTCCTTTAGCATCGGTAAGCTCCCACCCTTCCTCCCCGGTTCACTGTCAGAGAAGGGCTCTTATGTCACCTTTTACCAAATTTGGAGTTTCTTATGGATGAGTTTCTAGCTTGTGTTGCTGTTGTTTCTGATTCCACTTTTGTGGACATTTGCATGTTTTTTGAATCCTGTTCATTCTTTTTTGGGGCATTTGCCCTCGTTTTCCTTGAAAAAATTCTGAAACATTCAACAGCTCTCACTCAGCTCACACCCCCTCCTGTGTTTTGATTGACTTGGCCCAACGCTCATTTAAATATCTCTTAAAGGCACACCACCGGGGCAGTTGTACCTAGCCAGTTAAGTGCAAAAAAGTTAATGATACTGAAGGACCCCTTGGAAGAAAGAAGATCACTGCGCTGAGTAATTTTTTCATCTCGCTCCTGCCGGGGGATTGCTAGTCGTCGTCCCCCCCTCCCAGGTGGTAGCCAGTACCCGGGTTGTTCTTACCCAGGTGCATAACCTTGCATTTTTTTGCATTGAATTTTAGCTGCCACATATTTGGACATTTTCTGAGCTTGAGAAGGTCACTTCTCATTTGCTGCACCCCCTGTGCCATATCCACTCTGTTGCAGAGCTTTGTGTCATCTGCAGACACCTTCCCAATCAATTCATCTGTGATGTCACTGATGAACACATTGAAGAGCAAATGTCCCAGGACGGACCCTTGTTGCACACTGCTGGTCACTTCCCTGGCTTTTGATGCTGCCCCATTTACCATCACTGTTTGGGTTCGCTGTTTAAGCCAGCTTCCTACCCATGATACCACTTCTTCCCTACTCCTTTATTCTTGAGTTTAGCTAGCAGCCTTCTGTGTGGGACAGAAATGAAGGCTTTACTAAAGTCTAGGTAGATGGCACCCCCTGGTCACCACCCTAGTAACCAAGTCTTAGAACTCTTATCAGGTTTGTCTGACAAGACCTTCCTGCTGTGAACCCGTGCTACTTGGCGTCCTGCTGTTCAGTTTTCTCCAGAAATGCTGCTGTTCTTTCCATGAACAGCGATTCCATCAACTTTCCCACCACTGAGGTGAGACTAACTGGGCGGTAGTTCCCTGCTTCCTCTTTGCTACCACTCTTGTAGATGGGGATCACTATTGCCTTTTTTCAGTCCTGTGGGATCATCCCTTCCTTCAGGGATCTACTAAATAGGTCTGCTAGGGGTTCAGCCAGTTCATCACTCGGTTCCCGCAGTATGTGTGAGTGGATTCTGTCCCGACCCATGGCTTTATCCACGTTCAGTTTTTTAATTCTGCCTTTACCCTTTCTGCCATGAACGGGCTTGTGTCCACCCCCTTTCTGGTATTTTGTCCCCCTTCAGGGTGGGTCTGTTAACAGGCTCTTTTTTTTGTAAAGAAAGAGCAGAAGTACTCATTCAAGACCTCTGCCTTTTCTACGTCGTCTTCCACCTTTTTCCCATCCCTGTTTAAGAGCCTGACAATACCTCTTTTGTTTTTCTTTTTGTCACTTGTGTACATAAAGAAGGTCTTTTTGCTTTCTTTTACCCCCTGTGCCAAGTCTTCCTCTGTGACTTTGCTGCTCTGATCACCCCATTTGCCTCCCTCAAGCTACTCCTGTATGCCTCCCTATCCTTGTCACTGTTAGAGCTCATGTACTTCTTAAATGCTTGTCTCTTTCCTCTTACTGTAGTTGCTACCTCTTTGTGAACCATAGCGGATTCCTTCTTTACTTGTCTTACTGACCAGCCTGGAGCATTTCCAGTGCCTTCCTTGTGCATGCCCAGCATTCTGCTACCCCTCCTTTTGCCTTTTTCTTTGTTAGCTCTGAAGCAACATCTCATTTGGGCAAAGTCTGTATTTTTTATTTTATTTTTTTTAAATCAAGGACTCTTGTCTTAGAGTGGCTTGATTCCTCTATCTTGCTGACCTTAAGCCAGACAGATTTCTGGTCGCTCTATCCCAGTTGGCACCCTGCTTCCATCTCCTTTACCTTGCCACTGTTAGTGAGCTCCAGGTCCAGGATTGTGTTACGCAGTAGGAGTTGTTATGAGCTGGTTGAGACCAGCCCCTCTCAGTGCATCTAGGAAGTTTCTGCTTCTAGCTGTGGATGCTGTGCAGGAAATCCAGTCTATGTCTGGGAGAGTGAAATCGCCCAATAACACTGCCTCTCCCTTATCAGTCATATTCTGTATGCTTTCCACTAGTTCTTTGTCTGCTTCTGCCCCCTGCAAGGGAGGCCTATATATCACCCCTGGTCTGAGGGCTGATTTATTTCCTGGTTCGAGTGTGGCGCAGAGGACCTCTGATTTATCTTGGGTTCTTTGTACTTCCATGACTTTTATGTCCTCTTGTATACAAGGCTACCCTCCGTCCTTTCCTGTCCTTCCTTATTTCTAGCTCTTACTATGTATAGGCTGTACTACATAACTGTACCCTTTCTGACTCTCAACATTCTGCTGTTTTTAACGACAACTTCCGATGTACATGCAAGCTCACAAGGCCCACCCCTGTTGTCTCTTCTGTATTACCTCATGCAACCCCGTCTTCATAAGCCACTCTTTATAGCAGTAGTACAACTGTTATAAAACTGCTTGTATAATACCCGCTCCCACTACTTTTTGTGCTGCTGTCACCATGATGTGCTTTGTGAACTGTAATCTGTTTTGTGGAAATGCTATTGTGAATTGTTTTGTTCTTATGAAATGTAACCTCTTGGGTAGCACCTGAAAATAGGCACATTGTTGTCTAGTGTACTTCAATCAATCAATCAAAATGTTTATTTAACCAGGCGAACACTGTTGAGCGAAGCTCATTTTTGAGGTGGACCTGGGTGGAACAAATACAAACTACAGGATAATACACAATATTTTCAGTACAGTAATGTAAACAGCATGGTCATGAACAGCAACAGAAAGAAATAATGCTGGTTAAATGCAACAATGTATAGCATCAAGTATAATGTACAACAAATAATGAAGCGAGGAAAAAGAAAATACACAAGAATTACAGTACACTAGCATGAACAGCAAGGGCATGAGCAATGGTAGAGCTAGGTAGGGCAGATTCAGATAACCACAATATTGTGCAGTAAACAAGGTGTGCAAACGAGTGCAAACAAGTAGTGTTGCAGATGAGTTCCACAACTATGATGGATGTGTAAGGCACAAGAGGCAAAGGTGAACCATCAGGAACCACAGGGGCAACTCTGAGGATACACTAGGGGTAGGGGAAGGATGAATGGGAAGAGACAGCGGATCATGGAAAGGGGTGTGCATTGCAAGTTGTGATATGTGGACTTAGCAGGCATGGGTGAATGCAAACTCAATACCGGAACTGGTTGCTGAAAAGAGAGGAGGAGGACAGAGGCAATGAATAGGGAAAGCGGGGGAGAGGAGCCAGGCAGAAGCTGGACCAGTGACTAAAGGAGGCCACTGCAAGGTAAAAAGGGGCTCAGGGTGGTTAGGGGAATCCGCGTTCAGGAATGGCAAACACAGGGTTCTGTAATATGATGAGAGTATAGTGTGTTGAAAGATGCTAAACTGACGACATACTTTATTTTAGGGTGTTTTCCCATTTATTCCACATTAAAGGCAGCACATGACTAATAGCTGCACAACCAAAGTGAGATCTGGCCTTATATACCTTCAAGGAGTAGTAGGAGGCACTTCTCCGAGCATACCTACTAAGAGTACAAAGCGGTAGTCAGGATGCTTACAGGTTACCAAAACCAAATAAAATAATAAAATGATGCTTTAGTGGCACATGTTGCTGCTTCTGCAGCACAGTATGGAAGGCATGCATGGTTGTGTGCCTCAGTCATTTCTCCAGATACTTTGGGGGGCTTAATACCGTTTTTGAGGGCTTTGCATTATTTTGCTCCAAAGTTGAAAATCTGGTTAGCAAGCTAAAGCAGAAGCATTCCTCAGCTCACTTCCCCACAGTACTTAGAGTTCCCTCTGAAGAGAAATGGCTGTGCTTTTTCACCCTGCCGATCAATCACTTATTTAATGAAGGATCTTACCTGGGGAGTGTCACCTCCCAGCTTGGCCTACCTTCAGTCTGCTTAATTCGCCCTGCACCCTCCCATATAGCTATGTGGAACACCTCCTGGTAGATTCTAACTTTTCGAACTGACAGTAGCACCTTGAGATTTAGCCAGGGATGATCGGGTCCTGATTACCTCCTTCTGTAGGAGGAGGAGGAGGTGTCCCTCTCACTTCTCTATTGTTAGTATTATATTGTTTGTAAATATAAACTTTTGTTTTCATTGTTTTAATTGCGATCATTAGTGGCTTGTCTAAAGCTCTTTAACATATATTGTCTCAGACTCACTAAATTTCTCTATTTGTTTCTTCATGCCACCTGAGTTTTTTTTTTTTTTAAATCCTGTCTCTTTAGTTTTACTTTTAAAAGGTCTTTATTCTCACTTCTGGGTGAGTGAGAAGCTGCTTTTCTTTTTGGTTTTATATATGCAGCTCTGCAACAGTCTGATCTTAACTGTATCAGTTTTCACTATTCATCACTGGTGGTAGTAAGACAGAGCATAGGACCCCATGGGAAGCTTTTAGCTGTAAAACTTTCTCCCATCGTGGAGGATGGGCGACGTAGAGGACAGCACACCGCCTCAAGGGCGAAGCATATGCGTGGGTACCTTCTAAGTTGGCCAGTAACTGATGCTGGCCCATCCAGTACCCCAGTTCTGCTTTTCTGCTGTCAAGGCTGCACGACTTTGTGGGACAGCAGGAGATTTCTGCTGCATCACTCCCAGTTGTGGTCCTGTTCTGCTTGTTCGGTATAGTTCTCAACATCATACTAGTTTGACACAGTGTTTGGCATCATTTTTTATTTTAAAACCTACTCAGTCCAGCATAGTTCTATTCTTCATTTTTATTATTTTTGTGTGCGGTTGGATCATGTCTGGTTCAGGGCAAAAGCATTCCATGGTGGGGACTACCCCTGTGCGTCTGTGCCCCTGTGGTAGTCGGTTCACCATAACGGACCAGCATGACCAATATTTTACCTACCAAGGTCCAAACCATGATTTGGATCATCGCTGACGTCTGCTTTTCAGTGGATTACCGCACCGAGAAGATCCGTGTGGCAGGTTGAGCTCCGACCCCTAACCTTGATTGTCAGTGTCGCTGAGAGACTCACTAAGGTAAGGTCCTGGGCCGTCCTCTGGATCCGCCCCCATTGCAGTATGTACCAGGGAAGAGAAAGCCTCCAATGGTTCAGATCTCGCTGAGTGAGCAATCTGGGAATGGTCGGCCTCCACCGTGGGGATCGTGGATTGCTTGCAGCCCAGTTCCACTTAGGGGACCCAGCCAACCCCAGTGTCGAGGCCTCAGCTGTACGCAGGGCCTGAATCATTGGGCTTTTGGGGGGGGGGATGAAACCTTTGCTCTTGGCACTAATTCTGGTTGCCTTTGCTGCAGAGTCCTTTCCCGACAATCACTCTTGGTGTTGGGACAGGTAGAGTGTCCAGGGTGGCCTCTCTTGGGGTCGCCTTGATCTCCTTCTTGGATTCGGAGGTTGATCAGGATGACCCAGATTGGCATCTGAGCTCCCCAGAGCGACGGACGCTCCCCAAGATGTCTTCTTCTATAGGTACCGTTCATAGAATTGACACCGTACGCAACACCGCCCTTTTCTCTGTCAGTGCCGTGCCCAGTGCTGCTGAGGTTTCTGGCACCATCTTGGGTGATGGCAGCGCTGTGCTCGATGATGGTGCCGCATATAGTGATGGTGCCACATCAGGTGACAGCACCACGCTTAGTGTCGGTGCCATTTCAGGGGGTCAGTGCCACGGTCGACGCCATCCCCAAAGACAGTGCCACATTTGAGGTCGGCGCTGCAGCCGGCGAGGATGTTTATGTCCATGCCGTGGTGTCGGGTGCCATCATCTGTGTCATTTTGGTGATAGCACCACTTCTGGGCCTGTCCCTGTTGGGATAACGACTCTGGTGCAACGTCTGTTTTCAGTGTCAACACAGAGTCGGGGGGGGGGGGGGTTCAGAGATCGACCCTGGTGCTGGCTTCTCCCTACCCTCCTCCATTAGAGTGGTCGCCATGGTGGGACCTCTCTCGAAGGGCAGGTCTCGGTCCTGTGGGTCGGGAGGCCCGGTCAGCCTCCTGCTCTACCCCAGTGGCCTCAGTCACCCCAGGGTGGAGTCGGAGTGCTGGGTTGGCACTCCCTCCCTGTCTAGGGGTCAAAGTCCTGCTATGGGTGGGGACAGGAGCCGCACTTCTGGGCCTGCATGGCTCCGGTCTCCTCACCAGGGATCTTCTCCCCAAGGTCTTCCCACTGCTGGCTCGGGGAGGTTGGAGCAGCAGGTGGTGACTGGACAGCGCACCCCCGTGCTTCAGAGGGATCCTCTGCTTGTCCCCACAGCCCTGACAGAGGGGTTTCGATCTCTCTGGTCCATTCTTCCCACCCTTTTCTCTCTCTACCTCCCCCAGGTCTTTCCGGTCCCTTGTGACCCCTTATTTGGGAGCACTATAGGGCAACAGCGAGTGCTTTCCCTGTCTATTTTAGGGTGTCGATGAGATGGTGCCTGCATCTCCTCTTCCTGCACTGTCATTCCTATGCAGAGCTCTTCCTCTTTGTCAGCTTTCTCCTCTGAGGAAGAGAACACCGCCTTGTACCCGTCATCTGATGCTGACATCACTGAGTATCAGTGATTCCTGGTGGAGATGATGGAGGAGCTCAGTTTTTCTTCTGCATCACAACGCAATCCTGCGCATGCGACGTTGACTTTCCTTGAGGAATATAACCAAGAATCCAAGGTGATCCGTCCTTGGCCTTGACTTTTCTTGGAGGAGTTACACAGTGCCTGGCAGCTCTCTGCATCTGCTTCTCCAGCCCCTGGGGACTGCCAGCGCAGGTATTATGCTCCCACTGGGTCTTCAGTGTCTTTGCCCCCACATGGGGCTTGGAGTGCCTGGATACCCCTTCTGGGTGTCTGCACCTGTCAAGAGACTGTCCTCTAGATGCAAACTCTGCAGAGTTCGATCGCTGGGGCAGAAGGGTTTTTGCCTCGGCGCGTCTCTTGCTCTCCATAGCAGCTCATCAGACACACATATTGGCCTATAAAAGGCACCTGTGGGCTTCGCTGGAACATATCCTGGAAGCTGTGCCTGATAGCGAGGCAATCAGGGGGACTATCGCCATTTCCATGCAAGGCCTGGAGCTAGTGAAACACCGGGTGCGGGCATCTTAGGATGTCAACACAGTAGCCTCCAGGATTGTGGAATCTGTGGGCTGCATTAGGTGGATGGCATGGCTTTGCCTTTCCCAGTTGTCACCCTTGGCCTGCCGTACGGTGACTGCCTCGCCATTCCGGGGAGCCTGTTTTTTCTCCCGGAGGATCAAACGAGAACTGTTGGGCACCCTCCATCTCCTGCACGTCAGGAGCCTCGCCCTGATCCTGAACAGTAGCGTGTCTGGCCAGACCGTGATGGGCCTCTCCTCTCATGAATCCCCATGAGAGGCTGGGGTTATAGCCTTCAGGGAGGTACTAGTACCACTTAGTAGTGCTTGGTACTCACCCACCAGTGATGAATGTTGAAGATTGATACAGTTAAGATATATAAATTACGTACGTACCATAATTCTTGATCTTACTATATATCTTCCCCATTCGTCACTGCTTCCTGCCCGCCATCCCCTCTTGGGCCTCTGCTTCTGGGTAGTGCTCCTCTCTGCTTGCCCCTCCCCCACAATTGAGGTTAGTTGTGGGTGAAGTCTCACTGGTACCTCTGGGCTCCCTGCCACTTCTTGGAAGCAATCAGGGGCCCACTTAGGGGGAGCCAGCAGAGCTCTTGTCGCCTTTTCCTCTGGTCTCCGGGGCCCCTTGACAGCTGGGAATGGCCCCTGCAGGGTCTCTCTCCTTCTCTGGAATCCTGTCCACTTTCCCTCTTTGGCTGGATGCCTGACTCTACAAGGGTCTTTCTGTTGGTTTCAGGTCTTGGGACCCTCTCTTCTCCAAATAAGCCTTTTGGTTTCTTTCTAGCCTCAGTATCAGTGCCTTAGCAGGTAGCACACTTCCCTCTGAGGCAGGGAGATCTCTGAAGGCTGTGGGTTTATCCTACCCAGGCACTTGGGTTAAATCCCAATACTGACACTGTAGTGCAGCATGAGGGGGTGCTGCATTCCTGAGGTTCCATCTTTCGGATATGTTAAACCGAGGTCCCATCTGCCTGTTCTGGTGGTAGTTCAGGTAGATGTTAAAAATCCCATGGCACTTCTCGAAAAGAGTAGGGGAATTTCAAACAGCATGAAGTCTTGCTATATTATGACAGTAGCAGTTTGTCCCACCACTAGAACTGCTCCGGAGGTGAAATGGTTAATACCATTCCAAAATAGAACTTTGAGCACGAGCTCTAAGAAGCAGCTCTATCTGTGTAATTTCAAACCTGAACTGTCAGATTCTTTACTCCGCCTCAGTGAACAGTCGCTCCGGAGATTTCTCCTACTGCTCGGTTCATTTCTCGGTTTAAACAGTGTTTTCTCGGTTCGATTCAACCGAGAATAGTTTTATTTTAACCGCAAAACTGTTCGGTTCAAGCTCTGTCTGTGGTAATCGTAAGTAAATTAAAGGTTTTGTCTGTGTGGAACTTGTAAGTTTATCGGTTCGGTTTTGAACCGATCAGCTGGGTTTAAAACTTATTTACTTTAAAGTTTAACATTTTAGAGTGCGGTTCCGGTTCTTTGGTTCTAAAAAAGCAGATTTATTACGATTTTTCAATACCCGTGACACAGTTAGGAACCGATAAGGGTGTCTTGCCTGGCACTGCCGTTTAAAGGGCAAGTTTTCAGGTTAGGCTGGCATT
Organism: Neoceratodus forsteri; assembly: GCA_016271365.2. Classification (NCBI taxonomy): domain Eukaryota; kingdom Metazoa; phylum Chordata; order Ceratodontiformes; family Ceratodontidae; genus Neoceratodus; species Neoceratodus forsteri. The sequence continues at coordinate 902,469,119 of CM028129.1, forward strand.
ATGTCTGAGAAACCCAAAAGAAAAACCGGGCCCACTGGGTTTCAACACTGTGATGTCTGTGGGGAAGTCTTTGCCAAGGCTGACCCACACACCACATGTGTCTATTGTCTGGGGTTTGACCACCTCCAGTCAGACTGCCAGATATGTAAGAATTTCCCTGCAGCCACCCTGGAAAAGAGATTGGGCAGGCTCAGGGAGCAGAGGCCAAAAAGTCCGCTGACCGGATGGCCAGCCCGGTTCGGTGCCAACGAGGAGGGATGCCCTGACCAGGCGAGCCTTCCTCGGGCAAAGAAAAGCTGGTTCTGAGGAACCAATTCCGGTAAAGAAAACAAGAAAGTCAGCAGGTTTGGGTCCAAAACCCTTCTCCAACTGCTGCAGAGATAGCAAAGCCATACAAATTGTCCAGTCACTGTTTTAGAGTTCCGTCCGAACCGCCACTATCTGCAAAAGGTGGTTCGTCCGGTTCCAGTGGTTCAGGAATATGATGTTGAGGAATTTTATGAACCAGAGGAGGGGAGGATGATTATGACAGTATGAATGTGGCTGGGAAGGTCTGGGTGTGCCCATTGAACCGGACATTTCCCAGACAGACCTCTAGAATCTCCCCTATGTTATCTGAGTCCCCATCTCATTTTATGTTTTACAAAAAGTTGTGAAACCCTCCAGCTTCCCTTGGAAGAAGCTGTGGATGAGCAAGAGGAGCCTGATTTTTGTAGAAATGATGGATATTCCAGAGTCTAGGAGATTGTCTATTCCTTTGCATAAGTCTTTTAGGAAGCAAATAATAAAATTTTAAAAGTTCTAATTCTGTGCCTCCTGTAGATAAAAGATGGACAGAAGGTACACATTGTCAGGTCTGATACAGAATTCCTTTCTCAGCAATGCAGTCATGTTAGGGGTAGTTCAGGCTGCAGCCTGTGATAAAGCTAATATCCCGCTGGCTTCACATCCTCCTGACAAGGATTCCAGGAAGATTGATGCCATGGCGAAAAAACAGTATATGGCAGCCTCTCTGGGACTCAGGCAAGCAAATTATATGGCTTATGTAGCTAGGTATCAGAAATCTAGATGGGATACTGTTATGGAATTAGCCAAGCAAGCCCATGGCCAGCTGGCTAGCGAACTAGAACAGGTGGCTGCTGATGGCATTGAGGCTTCTAAGGTACAGTTTCATGCTGCTGTGGATGTTAATGATGTTTCCTCTAGGGTCATGGCCACATCTGTAGCTTTTCGTAAGTTGGCCTGGCTCAGGTGTACTAGTCTGTCACAGGATACCCAGACTAAGGCTATGGATTTTCCTGTGGTGGGAAATTCTCTGTTTGGGGAGCAGACAGAGAATTACATGAAAAAGATGGATGAATATAGGACTACTTACAAAAGTGCCCAAGCTAAGGAGCGGCAAGCCACTCCTCAGAGGCATACCCCCAGGGGTAGGGGTAGGCCTTTTCACAGGCCTTTTACCAGACTCAGGCCTCCTCTGCCTATGCTCAGAGAGGCTCTTCAGAGGCAGAGGCAGGCGAGGGGTGGGCAGGCCTGCCCCACCCTCAGCCTAAAGCTCCTGCTAAGCAGGCACCCTGATGGGGTGCCCAGGGCCAATCTCCTTTACCGGTAGGGCAGGCTGGCTTACTTCAGTCAGAACTGAACTTCTTTAACCTCAGACAAGTGGGTTCTGGAGTAGTAAGCCAGGGTCTGGTTCTCAGCTTCAAAAGTTTCCCAAGTTGAGAACCAGACTTTTCTACTAAGTGCTTCAGAGACCTTTGCTCTGGAAGCAGAGGTCTCAACCCTGTTGGCTCTCAGAGCAGTGAAGGTTCCTCCCCTGCACCAGGGCAGGGGTCTGTATTCCAGATACTTTCTTACCCCAAAAGAGGAGAATGGCGCCCATATTAGACCTCAGATATCTGAACAAGCATCTTTTGAAACCAAAGTTCAAAATGGTAACTCTGGCAATGATTTTACCCTCCTAAGGCCAAGGGACTGGTTAGCCTCCCTGGACCTCAAGGATGCCTATTTCCACGTCCTAATCAGAAGCTCCCATCGAAAGTACCTCAGATTCGAACTACCTTCAGGTCATTACCAGTTCAAAGCAATGCCCTTCGACTTACCTCTGCCCCAAGGGTATTCACATAGTGTCTAGCAGTGGCAGTGGCTCACTTAAGGAGGCAACGGATTGCTGTTTTTCCCTATCTAGACGATTGGCTCATTGTAGGCCAGTCCCCAGAACAGGTAAAATCTCACCTGCAAGTTACCCAGCAGCTTCTCACCTCCTGGGCTTTCTACAATCTACCAAAGTCTGTTCTGGAACCAGTCCAGGTACTCACCTTTATAGGGGCAGAGTTGGACACAAAGCTAGCCAGAGCTTTTTCTTCCCTTAGAAAGGGTGGCAATTTAGTGACTTTGGCCTCCTCCTTCACCCTGCAGGTCTCTTGACCAGCAAGACACTTTCTGCAGCTCCTGGGACACATGGCTGCATCCACAGCTGTTGTGCAGGGAGCAAGATTTCAGATGAGACATTCAGTTTCACTTGAGAACCTATTGGTCTCAGAGAAGAGACCCCTTTCCAAGTTGGTCCCAGTGACTCGAACCTGATCCAGGCCCTCCAGTGGTGGCAGGATCAGAGCAATTAAGATTGGGGGTCCCTTCATTCCCCTGCTCACAATTTGACTCTCCTACAGATGCTTCCTTCTGGGTTGGGAGCCCACATGGGCCTATCTTTCCACTCAGGGAGTGTGGTCCCCCCGGGAATCTCTGCTCCACATCAGTTTGCTGGAACTCAGAGCTGTCTTTTTAGCTCTTCAAGCATTTTCTGCATCTGTCCACAACAAGGTGATACAAGTCAGAACAGACAACACCACAACAATGTGGTACATCAACAAACAGGGGGGCACTCGGTCTTCGGCCTTGTGCACCGAGGCAATGAAGTTGTGGTCTCTGGCCTATTCCCTGAACACTTCCCTCATAGCAGTTCATCTTCCAGGGAAGGACAATGTCCTAGCGGATGCTCTCAGCAGGATTTCCCAGGGCCATCACGAATGGTCCCTGGATCTTCAAGTGCTGGGGATAGTCTTTGCCAGATGGGGCACCCCTCAGATAGATCTTTTTGCAGCCCCAGACAATCACAAACTTCCTCTGTTCTGTTGCAGGCCTCCAGTGTTGGGCTCAGTCCCCCTGGATGCCCTTCTTCTGGATTGGGAGTGGAAGTTTCTTTATGCTTTCCCTCCCTTCCCTCTCCTATTCAAAGTATTAGTCAAAATCAGATCTCAGCCTTGCAGGGTGATTCTGATTGCCCCGGATTGGGCCAGGCAGCCCTGGTACCCACTCCTTCTGTCACTGACAATCCATCTTCCCTTGCCTCCCAGGATTCACAACCTGTTAACTTGTGCCCAGGGAAGGGTTTGGTATCCGGACCTCAAATCCCTCAACCTCAAGGCCTGGCTCTTGAGGTTAGAGTTGCTGATTTACACCTCTCTCAAGGTGTTCTTGAAATCCTAAAGGCTTCCAGAAAGCCTTCCACTAGGGCTACTTATAGTTCTAAGCGGAAAGGTTTTCCATTTGGTGTGCTGGGAAAATATTTCCCCAGAATCTGCTGATTTGCCCATTGTATTAGATTACATGGTCCATCTTAATTCCTTGGGTCTCAGACCAGCTACCCTGAGAGTCCATTTGGCAGCTGTATCTGCTTTGTGTCAGCAGGAAAGTCATCCCTCTTTCCACTCACCCTGTGTTTTCCAAGTTTTTAAGGGATTACTCCATACTAATCCACCCTTTGGGAACCGGCCCTGCCTGGGACCTTAATGTTTGTATTGCCCAGTTAATGCAACCCCTTTTGAACCTCTGTTTTCTGCAGAGCTTAAGTATCTAACTTGGAAAACTGTTTTCTGGTGGCTATCACTTCTGCTAGGCATAAGTGAGTTGCAAGCCTTGTCAGTGAAACTGACTTTATTTCTTTCCACAGGGATAAGGTAGTCCTTAGGACTAATAGGAAGTTTTACCTAAGGTGGTTTCAGATTTCCATCTTAACCAATCTATCTCCCTTCCAGTATTTTTCACTGATAACTCCTTTTCTGGTGAGAGTAGGTTGCACAGCCTGGATGTTGAGAGCTCTTAGTTACTAATAGAGCTGCACAAAGGTCACATGTTCGAATCCCTCCAACTTTTCCTTACCTATGGTGAAGTTGGGAAAGGCAAACCTGCCACTAAGAGATCAATTGCCAGGTGGATTGTCTCTTGTATCCAATTTGTTATCAGAAACTGGCAGAGATCCCCCTCTGGCTTGAGGGCTCATTCTACCAGGGTACAGCTGCGCTCTCTATGCTGCCAGAGACATCCCTATATTAGAGATATGCCAGGCTGCTACTTGGAAAACAGTACACATTTTGCAAGCATTACTCCCTGGATGTCCAGGCCAGGAGAGATGCTCGGTTTAGCACAGCTGTTCTTCAGAGCCTATTCCCTAAGTAGGTTCTGCCCCTCCTCCATGGAGGTACTGCTGTGTAGTCTGCTACTGTCATAATATAGCAAGACTTCATGTTGTTTGAAGAAAAAATTACTCACCTTAGTAATGTTGTTTCTTCTAATGGAGTCTTGCTATATTATGACCTCCCCCCCAGCCTGCCGCTCTCAGAACTTCTACTTGGGTGGGGTGCGGGCAACTTAGTGTGGGCACTATTTTGTGCCCTTTTAGCGTTTCTCCCTTTTTGGGGGTTTGGGGTGTGTGTGTTTTATTATACTGTTGTTTTATTCTCATGTTGTTAGAATTGTGTTAGTAGTTCTGGTCCCCTGACTTGAGTCTTGGGTGTTGGGACCAGCAATGGTTGTTAATATTTAGGTAGCCATTTGGCTAGTGTAGGTTACAGCTTCCACACAGACTTTAGTGAGTTTTTGCTCGTAAAGATCTGACAGTTCAGGTTTGAAATTACACAGATAGAGCTGCTTCTTAGAGCTCGTGCTCAAAGTTCTATTTTGGAATGGTATTAACCATTTCACCTCCGGAGCAGTTCTAGTGGTGGGACAAACTGCTACTGTCATAATATAGCAAGACTCCATTAGAAGAAACAACATTACTAAGGTGAGTAATTTTTTCTTCTCCGGTGCCCTGGCCAAACTTCCCCCCCATTCACCAATCATACCACCAACAGCTTAATTTGGTTCAAGGTCAGTTGGCATTCATCTCTCTCCATTCCTTCTCCTTCTTCCCGTCCTCCTCCCCCCCTTCCTCCTTTTCTTCTTCCTCCTCCTCTCCTCCCTTCCCTAGTCTGCCCAGAGGTTGGGGGTCCATCTCACAAACTCTGCTAGGAACCAACCGCTACTCTTCTGGCCAGCTTATTTCCTTTTTCAGTTTGTATCTTTTCCTTTTCCTGTCCCTTGGGCTCCCTTGCCCCACTCTCCTACACTTGTTTCTCTGGTTTCCTCTCCAGCGAACAGAACTGAGGTATTGAAGGGGCTGGCATTTGTTACTGGCCAACCTGCAAGCACCACGCAGTGCGTCAGCTTCAAGGGAGGCGCCATCTTTAATGACCCCACCACCTAGGAAGGAGAAAGCTTTTAAAGCTAAAAAGCTTCCCATGGAGCTCTAGTGCCTCCGGCGTAGTACCCACCAGTGATGAATGGTGAAACATATACAGTAAGATCAAGAATTCCGCTACGTATGTAATTTCATTTGTTGTAACTTTGTTAATGACATTTATCATTTGTGTGGTTCTAGAGCCATCCAGTACACAAGCGGAGACTCCACCAGAAACAAGGAAGGAAACTAATGAGGCTGTGACTGAGTGTGTGGAAAAATCTGATGAACATAACCAAATGGATCAATCTGACCAGTCTCAGATGGAGAAAGATTTGCATTCTGAGGCTAGCACTGCCAATGAAGACATAGATTGTGTCACTAGTAGCAGTGCAGACAGCAGTGAGACTGAAGAACTAGGGACTTGCACCAGTGAAACGCCACAAATTCCACAAGAAAGCCCGATGGAAAACAGTGATGAGGTCACAGAAGCTGCAGAAGAACCTATGGAGCAGGACTAATGATAGAAGTATATTTTGGTGCAGTATTTTCCAAAAGGCTCTGATTTTACACTGTATAATAAATTTTATGTAATAAAGTGGACCTTTAATTTTCCAGGAGAAGCAAGTTGTAAATTAAACTTCTCTGAGGAAGGAAACCTGGAAGAGTTGTACATCCTTCGAACTGTCAATACCAGCTCCTTCAGGTTATGTTTACCGCTGAATTTTTTTGGTTTGGTCAAATCAGTGGTTTGTGTATAGATTTTTTTTTTTATCTAGAATAAAAGTTTTTAAACTGGAAGGTTAAAATTATAATTTTGACAACTTTTGCAGATTCACATTTAGTATATGTATGCAACAAGCTTCTGTCTTGTCTTTATTCCCCACTCCCACCCCCACCCCACAACTGTAGCAGTTGTTTCATAGTTGGTCATAGTTTCAGCCTTTAACATTTGAATTGTAGGGTTTCATTCAGGTTTCCAGATTTTAAGTGTTACCCATCCTAAAGTTATATGTAAACAGTTTTGTGAAAGAAAACACATTTATGATATTCATACACTATATTTTTCTGCTTCGATAAAGGATGAATACTTTTTCTATCTCAAGAAAGTTTTATGTCATCTTTTTTGCAAGCCAAAAACTAGTCTTTGCATTTAGATGTAGCAATTGAAATCTGGTCCATTTGAAACCCTGGGAATCTTCAGTACTGTTAAAATTCCAGGGATACCACATTCCAGGAGATGTATTCAAAACAATATACTATGTTGAAAAACATATGAGGTGCCTGTGTCAAAGGATTTCATAAATACATCTATGGGAGAATATGGCTTGGGTTTACCAATTAGGACTTGAGTTGTTTTTAAGGTGTTTGCTGAGGCTTTTTGTTAGTAGTGTGGATGCATTGTGGCCTGATGAATGAGCATATCTCAGAAGAATTGGAACAGTTGCACGCCTTGTCACGTGTTGTATGGCATTGTGAATATTAAAATTAGCTGCTTTCAGTAGCATTCTGAAGTACACTGAAGGCATTGCACCACTAATTGTTCTGGAAGAACGAATTTACGTGCTACCATAGTCTTGCACCTGAGCTTAGCTGGACTAAAATTTTAGTGGTGCATTAAAATCACCATAATTTATATACAGTTTATGAAGTTAGTGAAAATTTTTGTTTGAACACGCCACTTTGACAGCCAGTGTTGTTACATTTTTCAGACCAACGCAAAGCACAATTATTGCTCCCACTATTTTCAGATACCCACGTGTGTTGAAAGTCATCTAAGCTACAACTCTCGAGTCACAATTACTGGCTGCCACGTTTGTACTTGTTTCAACTGTACTTTTTTGATATTTAGAATTTTTAAATTTCTGTAAAGTAGATTTTGTAGATTGTAATAAGTGTTCACTGCCTTTGTGAAACGGTATATAATTGTATAAATTCTGTGTGTAAACTTGAATGCTTGGGCTTTAAATACAGTATTCATATAAAGCAATAAATATTAATGTTCTAAAACACATGAGTTCATTTTATCTGAGATTGACACATGCAGGTTTCCATTCCTTGGGCTGACATATCGGCTTAATCTCAGTTTCTAGAGACGTGGATATGTTCTATCCACACTTCAGGCAGTGTTCCTTTCCCCTTTAAATCAACTGGAATGTCTTAAAGCTGGCTACTCCCACCCACCCAGGTGGTAACTCCCCTAGCACCACCCCGCAACATCAGATCTTTCTTTCCGCTGGAAGAAGGTTCTCATCTTATCGCTCTTACGCTGAGTAGGCCCTTTGCTTATTAACAATTTCTGGTTTGAAAAAATTTCTTCAAGCAATTCCTTTTCACCATCTGTTACGGATGATGCAAAGTCAGCGCTGGGATTTAAGTGGGGTCCTTGTGGGCAGAAAATATCTCAGATGGCTCTGCACGCCATGTGCATTTGCTGCCTGGGCCATGAGCATGATCTGCAGGCTTGTGGCCTTTGCCACACCCTGTGTCTGTCCACTTTGGAAGACCAGCACACCTGCCTTCTGTTCGGACATCCGGGATCTTCCTGTTAAATCCAAGGATGCCCGTCGGGTGGTCTCTGCTTCTGCGGGGTCCGCTGAACAGCTTGCATATTGGAAGAAGCTGCAGCCCAGGCTGCAGTACAATGTTCCTCGGCTACAGCCTTTTTGCCGCTCTCCTTGGGGACTTCCTTCACAGGCGTTCAGGGATTTGTGCCAGGCCCTTCCCACCTATGGGCAGGGTCTCTCCTTAGGCACCAAATTTAAATCAAAATCGAAGAAAGAGACCAAGAAACTGTCTCATGTTTGATCATGGGATAATGAGCGCTCTCAGGCCTCAGATTCCTGCATTCCTCTGAGGTTCCGACTTCGATTGATCCTTTGGCCCAGGCTGCCAGCTCCATGACCTCCCTGTCGGGCCAGTTGGTCGAGATGCAGATCGATCTTCCGGCCAAGATCTTTATCAAGATGGTTGAACCGTTGTCGCAAAATAAGGCTGATCCTCCTTGTCTAGGACTCTGGTCCTGCTGCTCACCTCTCAAGGAGGGACGGACCAGTCTGCAGGCCCGCCACCTCTCACCAAGGATCTTCTGGGTCAGGAGGAGTCTTGGCTCTTGCTGGCCTCCTCTGAGACCCCCGTCGGCAGCCCCAACGGTCAAGGTCATGGTCCCGATCCTGTAGCCCCGTGTTGAGCAGGCCACATTGGTATTGACGCTGCTGCTCTTCTTCTTTGTCCTCTTCTGGCGAGGAGATGCTCCGACACAAGTTACGTCGGCGATGTGCAAACCTGATGTAGCATCAGTTCATGCATACCGGGGTGAAGCTCATTCCGGCCTCGACCCCGGCAGTTACATGGCTTTCGTCACAGCCTTCTTCACTTCAGCAGGAGCCAACTTGACAAGTACCGTCTCGGCCTCCCTGGCCTCTCCAATTTTGGTGGTGCTGCCGCCGAAACGGCTGAAGTCCGGCCCTCCATTTAAGGAGACCTGCCCGGCATCGGTACTTCATCGGCTGTTGGTCACTGTTACAGCTGACCGCGTAGGGTTAGCCGGGACTCTAGCAGTTGGCCTTTGTAACTGAGGATTTGTCGATGGAGCAAGGTACCACTTCTTTCATGCATCTTCGCTGCCTGATCTGAGTCCACAGGTCTTCCAATGGAGGCTGTACAGAAACTGGCTTGGTACCTGCTCACAGAGATTCTCGACCGGGGCGACTCCTCTGGGGAATCCTTCCCAGTTACTGAGGCCATTCTTGGCTGTGCACTAGAGCTGTGGCAACATCTGGTCTCTTGTCCTGCACCATTGGCCCAGATGGCCTGCAAGTTTGCGGTTCCTACCAGTTACCTTTTGGGATTCACAGAGCACCCCTTGGCTGAGGGTCTGGTGGCCAACTCTCTGTTTCTGCGGATGGGTAACGTGGGAGATAAGCCTCTTGACAAGGAGTCCAAGAAACTGAACCACATGGCCAAAAAGGTCTATGCTGCCTCCTCTTCTCAGTCTTTGTCAAGCGAGTTCAGCCCATTTAATGACCCGCTTCACTCATGCCCTTCTGGTCATGCTCGATGAGGTGCTTCTCATCTCCCAGTGTACTTGCAGACCACAGGTCAAGCAGGTCCAGAATAAAGGCCGAGCGGTGGCTAAGCAGCAGCTCCAGACTGCCATGGACATTGGCTACTCTTGCACTCGGTCTGTGGCAGCTGCGGTTACCTTGCGCCAGCAGGGAGCAGCTGAGATCTCGACCTTCTGACGGATACCTAGCAAAAGCTGGCAGATGTCCCCTTCTTTTTTATTTATTTGAGCATCAGTTTACAACCTTTGAGCCAGAGGCTTATTTCCAAAGGTACCTCGCCACATTGAGGACAAATACGTTACATTACAGGCTCATTGTTACATCACAGAGTTTCAAGTTGTAATAAAATGACAACCAATTAAATTGTCAGCCATATGTATTTATAAATATTTGTAGAGCGAAGGAACCATTCTAGTTACAGTGGTGCCGCTCATGCGAGCATTGTCAGTATGTGGTGGACTGTCACGACTAGTGACAGGTGCAATCACGTGCATTAAATAGCTGGTTCTGCAGTGCGGTTTTGAAGGTGGAGATAGTAGTGGTGTTGGAGATGGCTGGTGGTTATTTGGTTACTGACTTGTTCAGGTCTGGTGTCGAAGGGCATCTCACTTGCATTGAAAAGTCCGGTGCCACCTTGGACTCTCTGACTTACGCCCAGAGGGATCCCAAGGGCTCTAAACAGAAAAAGAAGCCCTCTCTGCCACCTGGCTGGACAGCATGCTCAGGCTTGGCGTCTAGGCAGAAATCAGTGGCCACGGTCATCCGGAATCCAGGAGGTCATGGTCCTGGCGGCTCCTCAGCCAGTCCTTCCTACACTTCCAAGCCTGCCCAGTGACAGGATGGGGGTGCTTCCTTCATGCCTGTCCTGTCTCCCCAGAGTCCTCGTGGGGGGGTCAGCTCTGCCACTTCTTTCCACCTGGTCTGTCATCATGGACAGGTGGGTCCTCAAGGTGGTCGGTCAGGGTCTGCATCTAGAATTCGAGGCTTACCCACCTTTCTGAGCCCATGCCCCACGGGAGGACATAGTGTCCATTGACATCCTGTCAACCCTTTGGGACAACATTGCCTAGCACTTCCGCAAGGAAGTCGTGGCTCCTGTCTTGGACCCTCTGGTACAACCAGGGTTTGTCTCCAGGTACTTCCTGGTGCCAAAACGGACAGGGGCTGGCACCCCATCTTCGAACTGCACAACCTGAACAAGTTTCTCAGGCTGCACACATTCAGGATGGTCACTCTGTCTCAGATCATACCATCTCTCGAGCAGAATATGTGGCTTTGCTCTCTGGATTTTCAGGACGTGTTTTTTCGTGTCCCAATCTGTCCTACTGCCAGTTCCTCTAGTTCTGCGTGGAGGAGCTCCTGTTAGAGTTCCAGGCCATGCCATTCAGCCTGTCCTCAGCCCCAGGGTCTTCAAATGCATTGCAGTGATGGCAGCTTACCTGAGGCACCAGGGAGCCAGGGTATACCCCTACCTGGATGACTGGCTAATTACAGGTTCCTCCAGGGAGGAAGTAGAGAGGTCCAGGGATCTGGCCCTCCAGACCTGCAACTCTCTTGGTCTCCTGTTCAACAAGGCCAAGTTAGAACTCATGCCCTTGCAGGCGATTAATTTCATTGCGGCAGAGCTTGACTCTTACATAGCCATGGCTCAGGTTCCAGTGAACAGGACGGAGGCTTTCTCCTCCTTTGTCCTATCATTTTGGGTTGAGCAGTTGCACTCTGCCTGGGACTTGATGTGCCTTTTGGGATACATGGCAGCATGCACCAGCGTGGTCCATTGGGCCCATTGGAGAATGTGGTCTGCAGTGGGGAGCTGGACTGCCAGTGGTCTCAGCACAAGGGCCACTTCGACCAGCTGGTCACTGTGACACAGCTTATGTGGGACATGCTCCCGTGGTAGTTAGTCCCAGAACAACTGCAGGCAGGGATCCCATTTGTCTGCCCAGAGCTGACAGTCATCCTAATGACCGATGCCTCCCAGATGGGCTGGGGTGCCCACCTGAGGAAACACAGAGTCCATGGGCTCTGGACCCCTGAGGAGTCCCAATGCAACATCAACCTTCTGGAGCTCCTGGCAGTTCGTCTGGTGCTTGACTGCTTTTGCTCCCCACATTAGGGGCCAGGTCATTCAGGCCCAGACAGACAACACCATAACCATGAATTACCTCAACAAACTGGGTGGGACGCACTCCCTTCCTCTGTGCAGGGAAGCTTTCCGTGTTTGGACCCTCGTGCACAGCCTGGAGGCCGATCTCCTGGACATCCATGTGGCCAGTGTCTCCAGCCAGCTGGCGGATGGTCTCTGCCATGTGGGCGAGGCTTCTTACGAGTGGTCTCTCCACTTGGAGGTAGTATACCACCTGTTCTCCCAGTAGGGCACCCCCATGGTGGACCTGTTTGCCTCCAGGGAGAACACAAAGCTGAGGCTATACTGTTCCCACCTTCCTCTGCAGGGGGATGCCTTCTGCAGGCCCTGGACCATGGGCCTTCTTTACACCTTCCCTCCGTTTCCCTTGATCCACAAAGTGTTGCTCAAGGCAAGCGGGGACAAGGCTGTGATTATCCTGGTGGCTCTGGACTGACCTCACCAGTTCTGGTACCCCAATCTCCTCATCCTCGGCATCAGCCTAATGAGGCATTTCCATCTACACCCAGACCTGCTCTCGGTCAGTCAGGGGAAGGTACTACACCCAGATCTGTAATCCCTGCACCTGACAGCCTGGTTCCTGAGCGGCTAGAGTTCCAGGCTTTGGGTCTCTCCGACGATCTCCTTACTGTGTTCGAGACTCCATGGAAGGAGTCGACATGAAAATGCTATACCTTCAAATGAAAGAGGTTCTCCATTTGGTGCCAGGGCAAGGGGCTGGACCCTTTATCCTGTCCGGTGGCTGGCATTCTTGACTACCTTTGGTCCCCCCTCTGTCGAGCCTCTGGTCAACGACCCTTAAGATGCACCTGGCAGCTGTCTCTGCTTACTGGGTGCAGGATGGTATAGAGTTGGTAGCGCAGGAGAAGGTGGTCTGGCGTTTTTTCAAAGGCCTTGACTATATTACCCCTCTGGTGCGTGAGCCACCACCACCTTGAGACTTGTTGCTGGTGTTGGCAAAGCTCATGGGTAAGCCATTCGAACCAGTGCGCAGGTGTGAGATATCTCACCTGTTGTGGAAGACCGCCTTCCTGGTGGCTATTACGTTAGCCAGAAGGATCAGTGAGCTCCAGGCACTCTCGGTGGAGTCTCCTTACCTGGTATTCCACAGGGACACAGTTGTCCTTCGACCCAACCCGAAGATTTTACTTCAAGTTGGAGCTCTTGCAGCAGGCTACATCATAAGGACTATGCCACCAGGCACTAGGACCTCATGGAAAGATTCTAGCCAGCAGTACCGAGCGGGGACCACTCCCTGAAGTCTGCCAGCTCCTGACGTCCACCAGTGGTATAAAGGGGGCAACCCCCACCCCTCCTCAGTTCTTTTCCCGCCGTCGCGCTATGTACATCGACTCCATGGATGTCTCATTGCTACGGTCAACTGCCATTTTCTATGCTTCGCATAACCTTTTTCGATCACCATTTTCCATTTTGTCTTCACCTTCATCTACATCCAAGCGGCGAAAGTCTTTTCAAGTGTGCCTGTGGGATACAAATCCCAGCCAAGGACGGCCACTTGGTGTGCCTCTTCTATCTGTGGCGTAGCCTCAACTTGAATGCCTGCCCGCACTGTTGAAAGTTCAGTTGACGCACCCGGATCCGTTGCTTGAAAACTCTGAAGGCCTACCTCATGGAGCAACAACTTGCCACCCTCCAGCAGAAACCAGCGGGCTCCTGATCATCTTCTTCTGCCCACAGGTCTGTCTTCCCTCAGAGATCAGCGGACCAGCAGGAAGCACCACCATGGAAGGAGAAGCGTAGGTCAAAAGTCCTCCAGTCTGCATTCCTGCAGGAGACCGGACTCTGCCCCAAAAAAGCAGGCCTCTTCTCTTCTGAACTGTTGATGAATGCCCCCACCCTTATTTGGACATCAGGTTGGGGTCCTTCCCTGAGCCTTCGGCCCTTCCAACAGGTCTCAGGGACTTGGCCGACACTTCTGGCGGCAAGAAGTCTGTTGTACGTCCAGCTTGGATGCCACCGTCATCAGGCACATCCTCCAGCTCTGACAACCGGCATGGGCATCAGGAGCACTGTCGTCACCCTAGAGATGCCCCCACCTCAGGTGAGGAGCCCACTTCTGAGATCGCCAAACTCAAGGCATGTGGTCAGCTCTGGAGTTGGCATTGCACATCGACATCCTGGAGACGAGAGTGGTCCTCTGTGCCCTTCAGGCCTTCCAGACAGACCTCAGTTGGGGACCCTTGCTTGTGCAGCTGGACAACATGTCTGTTGTATTCTACATAAAAAGGGGAAAGACGCATTCCTACCCTCTGCCGAGAAGCGCTGAGGTTGTGGTACTGGGCCATAGATCATGGTCTCACCTTGACAGCGGTCCATGTTCCAGGAGTACAAAATGCCTTAGCTGACGGACTCTGCAGATCCCAGTCCAGAAATCATGAGTGGGAACTGCTTCAGGAAGTGGCAGACAACCTCTTAGAAAGATGGGGTCGTCCAGAGCTGGACCTCTTCGCGTCCCCGCGCCATGCCAGACTGCCCAATTTCTGCTCGCTAGATCCAGGGCCTGGTGTTTTCTGGCGAGATGCTTTGTCTGTCTGTCTGGACAGGGAGGTTCCCCTACACCTTCCCTCTGCTCCAACGAGTGCTCCTCAAGCTTCAGGAGGAGGGGGCGGACATGATTTTGGTCACCCCACTTTGGCCGCACCATATTTGGTTTCCCCTGCTCCAACAGCTGGCGGTGAAGCCTCCAGTCCCTCTTCCTCTCTCCTCACAATTGCTTTCCCAGGAGCAGGGCACCCTAGTCCACCCAGACCTCAGATCCCTGTATCTTCATTCATGGCTCCTACAGACTTAGCGGTTTCCTGCTATGGAGTTTCTCAGAGAGCTGCTGAGGTCTTGGTAGAGGCTAGTAAGCCTTCCACATGCGCTACATACGCCATGAAGTGGAAGCGCTTTTGCTTATGGGCATCAGCACATTACCTGTATCCATTCTCCTGTCCAGTGAACTCTGTCTTGGAATATCTGCTGTCTTTCTGGTGCAGGTCTCTTGATATTCCTCCATCAAGGTGCATCTTTGTCATCTCAGCTTACCATGCACTAGTGGAAGAATGGGCTATTGCCCAACTGGATGTGTCCTGTATATTCTTACAGGGTATACTGCACCCGAAACCACCCATTCGGGATCCCGTGCTCCCATGGTACCTTCTGATCTTACTTCGAGTGGGAGCTCTTGCAGCAGGCTATAACAATTAGGACTATGCCTCAGGCACTAGGACCCTCCGGAAACCTTTTCAGCCAGCAGTATACAGCAGGGACCGCCCCCGACATTGGCCCTGGTACAAAAGGGGCGGACCCAGCTCCACCTCAGTTCTTTTCCCGCTGCGTCCCGGACGTGAAGAGAAAGACTTCATTCCAGCTTGCCAGGAACAGCTAAACTTCTATTTTCAACCGAGATACGGGGTTTCCCCGGAAGTGGCGGCAGTCCTAGTGTCAGCGAGGAAACCCTCCACCCACTCCGCCTATGCTATGAAATGGAAGCGGTTTTGTTTATGGGCCTCGTCACAGCATTTGTACCCTGTCACCTGTCCAGTGAACTCCGCGTTACTGTACCTCCTCTCCTTGTACCAACTTGGCCTGAGTTACTCCTCTATTAAAGTGCACATGTGGGCTGTCTCCGCCTATCGTGCTCTGATTGGAGATAAGGTGTTGGCACAATTGAATGTAGCACGCACCTTTTTGAGAGGAATTTTACATATGAGACCTCCCATTCGGGACCCTATCCCACCCTGGGATCTCCTTTTTGTGTTGGAGAAGCTCATCCTCCCTTCCTTTGAGCCGGCAGCGGATTGTGAGCTGTGTTTTTTGGTTGCTATTACCTCAGCTCGAAGAGTTTCCGAGCTTCAGGCTCTCGTGTAAAGAGCCATATTTGATTTTCCACAGGGAAAAGGTTTCCCTTAGAAAAAATTCTAAGTTTCTTCCGAAAGTGGTCTCTGAGTTGACTCTCAACCAGTCGATTGACCTTCCAGTCCGTTTTCCTTCCCCATCTAATAGAGAGGAGGCTCTCCTTCACACATTGGATGTCCACAGGACTTCGAGGTATTACCTCAAATGGACGGATACGCACTATCAGTCAGAGCAACTCTTTGTGGCTTTTGCACCACAATGCTTGGGCAAACCAGTGACCAAGCAGATGATTTCGAAGTGGATCGTCCACTGCGTATCCTTCTGCTGTGAAAAGCACAGTAAGCCCCTACCGGGTCTGGTCAGGGGTCACTCCACCAGGGGAGTGTCTGCTTCTTATGCTACCCTGAGAAATGTCTCTGTCAGGGACATATGAGCGGCCACTACCTGGAATTCGGTGCATACCTTTGTCAAGCATTACAGCTTGGATATTGTCTCCAGATGCCATGACGGTTTCGGTCTGGCTGTTTTAGGGGGACTTTCGTCCTAGGTCTCTGGAGTCAGCATATTCCACCTCCTGGGGTCGTCTGTCTCTTTGGCGAAGGACTGCTTGGTATCCTGTCGTAACTGTTACAGCCTGCTGCAAGAGCTCCCACTCGAAGTAAGATAGTACAGATCTTACTTTGAGAAACAGCTCTTGCAGCAGGTTATACCATTAGGACTGAAGCCGGCAGGCGGCAGGACCCCACGGAAACTTTCTAACTAGCAGTATTCAGCGGTGACCGCCTCCGACGTCGGTCCCGCCCCTGACGTCAGATGCAGTACATAAGGAGGCGGTCCCCCAGAATCCCAAGTCCTTTTCCCGCCGTGGACTCGCCAGGATCGGCCTCTTGGTCTCTACCTAGTGCACAACAACTTAGAACTTAGAGAGTTTCTCCAAACTAATGTCCTCTCCAACTCTTTCACTTGGGGGATACCTTTCCAAGTGTGCCTGCGGAAAACAGATCCCTTTTTAGGATCCTCCTTCCTCCTGCGTGCGGTGCTTAGGCCCGGACCACAACACCAAGGCCTGCACTTTCTGCCAAGGGTTAACAGCCGCACCAGGATCCGCCGTCAGAAGGCACTTCAGGCTTACCTGCTGGAAGAAATACTTAGTAGGATGGACCAAGAACCT
Source organism: Neoceratodus forsteri (assembly GCA_016271365.2). NCBI lineage: Eukaryota > Metazoa > Chordata > Ceratodontiformes > Ceratodontidae > Neoceratodus > Neoceratodus forsteri. The sequence continues at coordinate 902,485,864 of CM028129.1, forward strand.
TCCTCCGGGGCGACTCTTCTTCCAAGGCCCATAAACACCGGGAGAAAGCAAGGTCCAGATCCCCGAACCAGGCCTCTGACTCCTGTAGCACAGGCTCCACGAGGTCGGACCGCTCTCCCTCCAGGGCTCATTCTCAGCCCCCTCCAGTCAAAGTCTGAGCCTCAGGTGGCTCTTCGACTCTCCAGCCTATCAAGACTTCAAGGCCCTCGGCTTCCTCCACTCCCTCTTGGGCCTCTTCCAAGTCTTCCGAACACCACAAGTCTTCCTCATCGACCTGACGTCGGGACCACGACTCCAGGTTGGTCTCCCAGAAGTCCGGATCCACCACCCAGGAAGACTAAAGACCTGACGTCCCTAAAGTGGACATCGGACCAGATGTGTGCCAAGCATACAAAGTCGGCCAGGCATTCGCCAGAGCCATGGACACCAGCCAGGTACCAGACACCAGCCGGACATTCGCCGGACCCGAAGACGTCGGCCAAGCGACCGACGTCAACCTCTCATTCACTGGAGCCGAAGACCATCCCCCAGTCACCGGTGGACACCGGTCACAGGGATTCAATGGAGGAGGACACGACGCTGCCTGAAGACCAGGCAGGCGACACTGAGGATGCCGGGCTCCTGAGGGAACCTTCGCCCACCCCGGAGACCCCGCGGACCTGACGCCCAACCCCGGCGACAGACCACCGGCGCCAGGCCCGTCATCGGGCATGAACCTACAAGAAGTAAAGGACCTCTTTACTTTCTGGTGGGACATCATCCGAAAGGATGTGCTTCCTATAAAACCTCCTCCTACTCCTACTCCTTCACCACCTATGCCACCTCCTCCAACACAGGGGCCAGCAGGACGACCATCAACCCCTAAGGAGTAGACCCCACCTCCCAGGTGTAGATCCAAGGATCGGAGAAGGCCTCCTTCCAGATCTCCATCAGGGTCTTCCAACCCTAAGCGACCCAGACTTCGTCGACCTACTCCGTCAGGGGAGGACTCCAGATTGGATACCACTGATTACTCCAGATCTCCTCCTCCGCTCAGCATTCCATCACCTGACCCACATGACCTGCCCAGGTCTCCTCCGGATGATCCTCCTTTCTCTGAGATCATGAGGCACATCCAGGGATGGGATGCTGAAGACCTCGATCTCGAAAGACAGCGCCTTGCCCATTTTCTTCTACAGAAAGACCCAAAGCCTGTGGTAGTGCCACCCTTGGTGGACACCTTTGCGGATGTCACCAAGGCTGCGTGGAAGCGTCCGCACTCCACTCCTGCGTTGCCGAAGAAAGCTGACCGCCTGTACAAGGCCCCAAGAGAGGACCAGTACTTGGCTCAACAACCTCTGGCAGACTCCCTGGTCATTACAGCCTCACATGACCTGTCTCAAAGGCTGCAACACATGAGCACACAGCCACCGGACCAGGAATCGAAACAATTGGATGCCCTGGGGAGACGCATGTATGCGGCTGCTACATGCTTCATCAGGTCCCTGAACTACCCAACCTACATGGTACAGTTTCAGAACGCCCTATGGGAACGGCCAGGACCTGGTTGAAAAACTTCCAGATGGTCATCAGAAGACGGAGCTCCTAAACCTTCTCCGCACAGGGTCTGATGTGGGTACCCAGGTACTACGAGCCACATACGATTATGCGGACTCATCCGCCAGAGCTGCAGCTTCAGGCATCTGTCTCCGGCGACACTCTTGGCTCCGTGTCTCCGGCTTCACCCCGGACATACAGAAGAACATTCTTGACATCCCCTACAACGGCGAAGTACTCTTTGGTGAACCCTCTGAGAAGGTTATCACCAAACTCCAGGATGCTGGGAAGGCAGTCAGGTCTGTACAGGCCATGTACAGATCCAGGCCTGGTTCCTTTCTTAGGAACCAGAGCCGTTTTCGCAGCCAGCAACAAAGGCAGCAGCCACATTCTGGCCAGCAACAAAGGGGCACTTTTCAGCAGAATGCCCAGGCTAAGTCGTCCCCAAGCAGAGCCCAACGCTACTCTAAACCGGCCCAGCCTGCAGGGACCAGTGCTGCCACAGCATGACTCCTTCCCGGCCCCCACGTCTCCTCTGAATCATCGGGCACAAAAGGTCGGGGGTCGCATCGCTCGCCACTTTTTAGGGTGGCAGTCAATTACCACCGACTGGTGGGTTCTCCAGTTGGTCAAGAAAGGTCACTTCATAGAATTTCTTGACCACCCACCGGCGAGACTTCCCCTGCTTTCCCGTTACTCGAGTCAGCACGCCCTGCTCATACAGCAGGAGGTGCTCTCGCTTCTGGGAAAAGAAGCGATGGAGCACGTACCACGGAACCAGAGGAGTGCAGGGTATTATTCTCACTTCTTTCTGGTTCCTAAGAAAACAGGGAACCTCCGTCCGATTCTGGACCTCAGCGACCTCAACGAGTCAGTCCTGTACAAACGCTTCCGCATGGTGACCCTCCCAGGTCTGATTCCCATGCTCAAGCAGGGCGCCTTTCTAGCATTCTTGGACATGCAGGACGCTTACCTGCATATACCCATTGCTCAAGCGCACAGGAAATTTCTGCACTTCAAGTTCCAGGGCCACCATTATCGGTTCCGAGTCCTCCCCTTCGGACTATCATCGGCACCTCGGGTATTCATGAAGTGTATGGTGGTCGTAGCGGCGACTCTGAGGAGACAAGGCCACTACGTGTTCCCCCACCTGGATGACTGGCTTCTCATGGCGCCCTCTTGGGAGGCCTTGATGTCCACCATTCTTTATACTCCGTCTCTGTTCGAAACGTTGGGCATCATGATCAATCAAGAGAAGTCACGCCTAGTTCCATCACAGACTCTGCAGTTCGTAGGTGTAGTTCTGGACACTGTCCACGGGAAAGCTTTTCTTCCCCAGGACAGAGCGGAACACATCAGATCCCTCATCAGGGACATTTTGGCGAAGACCACCGTTCCTGCCAGATTGGTCCTTTGCCTGGTCGGACACATGGCTGCGGCCATTGCAACAGTCCCACTTGCTCGTCTCCACATGTAGGTCACCCAGTGGATGTTATGGGTCCAATGGGATCAAAAGCAAGACCATCTGCAGCTCCCAGTCTGGATCACGAAGGCCGTAATCCAGGATTGGCAGTGGTGGCTAGATCCGAAGTATCTATCGGCGGGAGTCCCCTTCATTGCGCCGTCTCAGATTGTGACACTCTCCACAGATGCCACAGGGCTCGGATGGGGTGCACACCTCGACAGTGTCCGGTCTCAGGGCCTGTGGACAGCCCAAGAGACTCATCTCCACATAAATATCCTGCAAATGAGAGCAGTTCTTTACGCCCTGCAGGCCTTCCAGTCGAAGATTCCACCGGGTATTCTTCTGTTACAAACAGACAATTCCGCGGTGATGTATTACCTCAACAGACAAGGAGGCACCCATTCCTACCCGCTTTGCAGGGAGGCCATGAGGGTGTGGGATTGGGTTTTGCAACACAGCGCAAACCTCATTGCTGTTCATGTCTCAGGAGTGGACAGCATCATTGCAGACGACCTGAGCCGCTCTCAGGCCAGAGTCCTCAAGTAGGAACTACTCCAGGAGGTAGTAGAGGATCTGTTTCGCAGATGGGGTACACCAGAGTTGGACCTTTTCACATCCCCATCCAAAGCAAAACTGACCAATTTTTACTCACTAGATCCAGGGCCTGGTGTTTTCTGGCGAGACGCGTTGTCACTCTCCTGGGCAGGCAGATTCCTCTATGCCTTACCCCTCTTTCCGTTGATCCAGAGGGTTCTACTGAAACTTTGCGGAGAGCAAGCTGAGCCTGCGCGCTTGGCTCCTAGAGACATAGCCATTTTGCGACACGTGGTCTCGCAAGAGGTAGCTGACGTTCTGGTGGCCGCGAGAAAACAGGCCACTCGTGCTACTTGCGCCATTAAATGGCACCATTTTTGCCTGTGGGCTCAAGCGCAGGGGTTTTCACCCCTAGACTGTCCAGAAAAGTCGGTCTTGGACTACCTCCCGTCTCTTTTTCAGACAGGCTTGGCCTACTCCTCGATCAAAGTACATCTCTGTGCCATCTCAGCCTATCATTTTCCTATAGGCCAACGCACCATGTCTTAGTTGGACACGGCATGAGCCTTCCTGAGAGGTATTCTTCACCTTAGACCTCCAATTAAGGATCCAGTTCCGCCATGGAATCTACCCTTTGTCCTGGAGCAGCTTACACTGCCACCCTTTGAACCAGCCATGGATTGCAAGCTACATCTTCTTACTTGGAAGACGTTGTTTTTAGTTGCCATTACCTTGGCCAGAAGAATTTCTGAACTTCATGCACTAATATGCAAAGATCCTTATTTGGTTTTTCACCAAGACAGGGCATCCCTACAGACTAATCCCAAGTGTCTGCCTAAGGTGGTCTCAGCTCTTACACTTAATCAGGACATCGATCTACCAGTGTATTTCCCCAAGTATTCTAATCGAGGAGGGGCCCTGTTGCACACCCTAGATGTGCACAGGGGTCTCCGATACTGCCTGACCAGAACCAATCACTTCCGAAAATCGGACCAGCTTTTTGTTTCCTTTGCCCACAGGATGATGGGAGCTCGTGTTTCCAAGCAGTCGCTGTCCAGGTGGCTCATTCAATGTATTACGTTCTGTTACCAGAAGCGCAACAAACCCTTACCGGGCGCGGTCAAGGGTCATTCCACAAGGTGGGGTGGCTACCTCCTTTACTGCCCTAAAGAATGTGTCCACCTTGGCCATCTGTGCTGCAGCTGCATGGAGCTCCGTGCACACTTTCATCAGGCATTATAGCCTGGATATTGCATCGAGACGAAGAGCTGGTTTTGGTCTAGCAGTCCTTCAAGGACTTTTGTCCTAGGCTTTGGTTCCATTAAGGATTTCTGTCTTCCCTCCTCCCAGTGGTGTGGATTTCCATTATTGCGTGGGAATCAGTCCTAATGGTGTAACCTGCTGCAATAGCTGTTTCTCGAAGTAAGATAGTACAGTTACGTAAGAACTTACCGTCACAGTAGATCTTCGAGAACAGCTCTTGCAGCAGGTACTTTCCCTCCCACCATCCCCGCTGGGGGTAGATTCTCATTCCAACATCCTTCTCTTAGGATCAGGTGTTCTCAGCATCTCTGATTGCTATTTGATGGCGGATCCTCAGTCTCCTTTTCTGATGTCATCTAGTGGCCGGGAGTCTCCGGCAGGAGAACTGGGGATTCTGAGGGACTGCCTCCTTATGTACTGCGTCTGACGTCAGGAGCGGGACCGATGTCGGAGGCGGTCCCTGCTGAATACTGCTAGCCAGAAAATTTCTGTAGGGTCGTGGCACCTGCCGGCTTCAGTCCTAGTGGTGTAACCTGCTGCAAGAGCTGTTCTCGAAGATCTACTGTTACGGTAAGTTCTTACGTAACTGTACTTTACGCAAGAACTTACTGTAACAGTATATCTTCGAGAGGAGCTCTTGCAGCAGGTGTTACTTTCCCACCCGCCTTCTCCCTCGAGGTGTGCAGATCCATCTTCATCTACATCTCCATCGAGTGCTTCATCTCCTCTTGTCAGGGCTTGTTCGCGGGCCTTGGCGGGAGAACTGAGGTGGAGCTGGGTCCGCCCCCTTTTGTACCAGGGCCGTCATCTGGGTGGGGCAAACGTCGGGGGCAGTCCCTGCTGTATACTGCTGGCTGAAAAGGTTTCTGGAGGGTCCTAGTGCATGCGGCATAGTCCTAATTGTTATAGCCTGCTGCAAGAGCTCCTCTCGAAGATCTACTGTTACGGTAAGTTCTTACGTAACTGTACTTTTATCCTAGAGAAACTCACTTTGCTCCTTTCGAACCAGCTGTGGACTACGAGCTATGCTTTCATTCTTGGAAAGCGTTATTTTTAGTTGCTGTCACTTCTGCTCGGAGGATTTCCGAGCTCCAGGCCGTTATGTGAAAGGAGCACTATTTTGTTTTTCACAGAGACTGGGTGTCTATAAGAGCTAATCCTAAGTTTCTCCAGAAGGTGGTGTATGAACTTACCCTGAATCAGGACATCAGCCTTCCTGTTTATTACCCAGAGTAATCGAACCGAGGGAGGCACTTATCCATATTCTGGATGTTCACAGGGTGCTCTGGTATTATGTAGACCGCACCCGTTTAGTCTGTAAAACCAATCAGTTATTTGTTGCTTTTGCTCCCAGATCCCTGGGAGTGCCAGTAACTAAGCAAACATTATCCAAATGGTTGGTTAATTGTATTGCGTAATGTTATGAGAAATATGACAAACTCTTACTGGGATCAGTGAAGGGACACTCCACCGGGGGGGGGGGGTGACTGCCTCCTTTGCTGCCTTAAGGAATGTCTCAGCAGCTGACATTAGTGATGTGGCAACTTGCAACTCAGTACACACCTTCGTGAAGCGCTAATCTTTGGACATAGACTCTAGGAGGAGAGCAGGCTTCGGCTTAGCTGTTCTGCAAGGCCTCCTTTCATGAGGCTCCGATAAGCTTCCCTACCTCTGTCCTGTAAATTTACCTTTTGCACTGCTTGGGACTCTGTCCTTATGGTGTAGCCTGCTGCAAGAGCTCCAACTCGAAGTAAGATAGTACAGTTATGTAAGAGCTTGCCATAACAGTAGATCTTCGAGAATAGCCCTTGCAGCAGGCACTGCTTTCCCTTCCTTCCTCCTGGTCCTGTCTTTTCCTTGTTGGGAACTTTTGCAACCTCCTCGGTTCTCCTTTTATCCATCTGCTGGGTCTCCGGCGGGAGAACTGAGGTGGGGCTGGGGAACACCCCCTTTGTATCATTGGCAGACATTGGGGGTGGGCTGATGTCAGGGGGCGGTCCCCGTTGGGTACTGCTGGCTAGAATTTTTCTGTGGGGTCCTAGTTCCTGGCAGCATAAGCCTTATGGTGTAGCCTGCTGCAAGAGCTCTTCTTGAAGATCTACTGTTATGGTAAGTTCTTGTGTAACCGTACTTTCCTCCTGAAGGTTGTGTCCGATTTTCACCCCAACCAGGTGATCAGTCTCCCGCGGTGTACTTCACCAAACACTCCTCGGAAGCCAAGCACAGGCTCCATACTTTGGATCTGCAACAAGTGCTAGCCTACTATAATGGGAGAGGTTTGCCAGCTATTTGTCACCTACACTGAAGCTGCACCTGGCAGACTGGCAGTGAAGTGGATGATTGGCAGGTGGATTGTATCCTGCATTGACCTCTGCTGTAGGTTGGCAGGTAGGGAGCCTCCCATAGAGCTTAGGACTCATTCCACCCACCATACTGCTGCCTCAGTGGCTGCTTCCAGGGATGTCCCTATCCAGGAAATTTGTTGGGCTGCTACCTGGAAGTCTGCACGCACCTTAATCTCCCATTAGCACATCAACCTTGTTATGCCAGGATGCTGGTTTCAAGGCCTCAGTTCTCCAATCTCTCTTTCTAAATATTGGGTGTGTGCCTTGCCTCCTCCTCCCAGAAAACTGCTAGGAGTCTGCCTGAAGTGTGGCTAGAACATCATATCCATGTCCCTGGAAAAAACAGAGCACTCACCTGTAACAGTAGTTCTAGGAGTGGTATATGATGCTCATCCACCTGACCTCCCCTGGCAAGTGGCACATGGATCTTGCTTCCAGCGAGCAAGATCTGACATCTCAGGGTGGTGCTAGGGGAGTTGCCACCCGGGTGGGTGGGAGGAGCCAGCTTGAAGACATTCCAGCTGATTTAAAGGGGGAAAGGAACACTGCCTGAAGTGTGGATGAACATCATATACCACTCCTAGAAATACTATTACAGGTGAGTAACCTGTTTATACATGATACCACTTAGGAAACGTTGATACTGAAAGGATGGTTGCATGCTGCTCATAACTTTTCAGTAAGCTGGCTGTGTTTGTGTTGAAAATGCCAGGATGTGTAAGTTTGAAATAATTTTTTCATTGTCTTTTCTAGTCTTGTTTTCAATTGTGTGTTCTTAGAACTGTTATTGAAATGTAGTTTTGTGGCTGAAAGGAAGTGTATGTTTTGTTCATTTTTTTTGTTTAGATCGGACGTGCACTTACGCAGCAAAGCATTTGACATTTCAGAGCAATAAAGTCAAACGCAGTAGAGAATAGCAACAGTGGGGAGTGGGGGCTGATCATTGGAAGTCAGACATTCAGATGTACTTAACAGACTGCCTCAGATAAAGTATTTGTGAGAGATTCCCCTGATGTAGTCAGAAGGCGACATGGGATTACTTCATAAAGTAGAACTAAGACTTCAGTGAGTAGTTGCAGATTTTTTTACATTCACCCTAAACTTTTCTGAGACCAAATTATACTGGGGTGTTATATAATAGAATGTGACTTTTATCAAGAAGCAACATATGGGGGGGGGGCAGCAATAATGCTAAAAGAAAATATCAGTTTAAGTGGTTAACATTTTTATAATGTATGCAGTGTATGAGAAACGATACAAAAACCTATAGATCCTTTCTTGAGTAAAGTTAGTATAAATGCAGCTTACGTGTGTAAAGCATGATATGATGGCATATTTTTAATAGTTCACATCATTCAGGAAGTACTTAATTAGGAACTTACTGTTAGAGGGGGACAGAATGGACTGCAGAACTACTGACCAGGCCATATAACTAATCAATAATTTATCTTTTACATACAGTACAGTTTAGAAAATGATTTTGATTTCTATAATCTCTATAAAGTGACCACTGTGATTAAAGCAAACCTCAAGTCAGCTACAAAAATGCTAATTGTCTGCTATCTGATTGGAAAGGGGTCCATTTGCTGCATAAATATACTTTACAAAAATGTCAAGGTACACAAAATATATGGACTTCTTTCCAAAGTGTAAAATATGTTGACCCACATTACTACTGATGAGTAAAGTTGTGACTTGCCTGTCCTTGTAAACCTCTTTTTATTAAATATAAATTGCAGGACACTTCCTTATTTGTGTACTGTATATAGGGCATGGTCATTACAGTTTGCCAGAGAGATTTAATATTTCTACTATCTTAGGTAACAAATGGACATAAGTGCATGTTGTTATTGGTAGTAGTTGTTAAATTTGGAAACTGCATGCAAATGTCCACCTTTTGGTTTTAGGTCAATTTTAGTTGTCTTGAATTTAAAAAAATAAGGCTTTCAAAATGGAATCTTTTCAGTTTTACCCCCATTATGATGTGGTTTCAGCTGAACTATTTTGTGAGCAAAGTGAAACTTGTGCTTTTTTAAACGATTTAACCTTGCTTGAGTTGCACTACTGATTGAACCTTGTTTGAACTGTACCAAATATGGTTTAATATTTAGAATTTACCACATTTTTCTGCTGTGCTGCATCTACATCTAAAGTGTCCCTTTAGTTACAGTTGCAGAATGTTGAGTAATGGGTGCATTCAAATCTTGCACTTAAAGTATGGAGTTGTTTTAGCTGTAAAGCACTCATCAGAGATCCTGTGGGAAAGGAAAAAAAGCAAATGAATAGGTATGTGCAGGTATAGGCAAAAACTTGTCTAGTCCTCCTTCCCGGTCAACAAAAACTAAATAGATATTAGCAGTGGGGAACTTAAAGAGCTGCTGATGCCTCTAGTAAAACTTTGGAAAACATAATATTTAAACATAGTTCAGCCTGTAATTTATTTACCTGTTATATATTTCTGCTCCCCCTTATTTATTACTGAGGAAGTTCCCACAAAACAGGACCTGTATCCGTTTGAGCTCATCTGCCCTGCAGCTTTTTCCTTACTTGAAATCGTAATGCTCTGTTGTGACATCACAGTTGGTTGCCTTGGTAATAACTGATGTCACAAGCAGAGTATTATGACATCAGGTTGGGAAGAAGCAGTAAGAGCTGATGAACCCTAAAGGAACAAAGATCCTGTTTTCATGCAAGTGATCTCAGTAATAAATTGTGGAGAGGTGGGAGAACAGCTACTGAAAAATATAAGCTACATTGTATGCAAATATTATGCTTTTCAAAGTTACTCTGTAGGTGTCATTGGCTCTTTAAAGCAGCTGTGCAACTGCCCCCCTCCTAGCAAAGCCAGCTCCCAGCTCAAGTTATTCAGTATGCTACATATTTAGTCTACCAATGTAAAAGCATCCTGTCATGTAATTTTTTTTTTTTTTAACATTTTGCTTTTGGGTGTTATCTCCATGAGATGTAAACATCTTGCTTGTGAGGAATCATGAGGGACAGTGGTACAGTTAATCATATACACTAAGTCAAGCAATATAATTTAAATTGTTTAAAGAATACATAAATCCCCCAAATGTCCATAAGTGAAATGGGATTCTAAATGCATGGGTCCCGAGAGTGGGACTTTTACAAGGATTCCTAGAATTAGATTGCAGATGTTATGGTTTCATACAGTTTAGTCAGTATTTTAAAAAGTAAACAAACCTGGAATAGTTTTAAATCCCTTACTCACGATAATAATCTGAGATGATGCAGCTGTCCTAACTCTGTGACGGCAGTGAAGTAAAAGTACTCCAGCTGTATTACGGCCCCCTTATAATACAGTGCAGCCATTCATCATAACCCATTGACAAAAGGGAGAAAGCAGCACATACTCGGGTGGAAAAATCCAACAGCTACAGAATTGTAGTTCACAAAAGGTACATTTACTCTGGTACAAAAAACGGATTTGCAGATGAGGCAACACCCCAGTGGTTGACGATACAACTATTTCTTCATTTATAGTCCAGTACTGTTGGTTTGTGCATCATACTTTGAGCCAAAGTGCATGGATTTGCTTTCTAAATGGCAAAATTGTGCATTTTGTTCCAAACTTTGACTACCGTGGCTGTGGTGTTAGTCATGGAAAACTTTCTGTTAATTATTACTCTTCCAGTGCAGCACCCTGTACTCAAAGTTCCCTCAAGCTCCAGGTGTTAGAGATCATCAGTGGCTTTTTGTAAGTGAACAGCTGTGTTAGCAGCTGAAATTTCAGTATGTTTGTGTTTTCACATAATCTGTCAAGATTTTTTTTAACAAAAACTGTTATATTAAATTGAGTAATTTTATATAAGAATGGTGCAAAAAAACAAAAAAAAGCTTGCCCTTAAATCTGTAGGAACTAGAGTAGCTTGTATGGTATAGTGAAGCTAACAAAGAAATATACTATTTTTTTTTTGTTTGTTTATAAAACCAGCATTTATTGTAAATTATGAGGACATGCAAGTAGCACTAGTGACTGTAATTGGTGCTGTATAAGGAAATATGACCATTTTCCAGTGGAAGAACACAAAACACTAAAAAAAAATAAAAATTGAAAATACAAATTCAGAACCTATATTGCGTGTCTTCATTAATGCACTTGCAGGGGATAACACATGACAGGGTATGTGTAGATTCTGTAATAACTGCACACCTTGTGTTGGTTGTGAAGTGCAAAGCCATCAACTAACTGGGAAGTGTGGTTATTACAGCACACTGTATACCTGGAATGCATTTATCCCATTTATAAAAGGCTTGAAAAGCTCAAGTGTTATAAATAGTAGATAAACCCCTAAATTTAACAGTATCATTGGGGATAGAATTTGTGGAAAAAAAGTGGCATTCTTGGTGGTGTACCATAATCCTTATTTTGGTATTCTACCCAATTCTTGATAGTACGTGATGTGGGATAATTAATGTGGTAGCACCCCCATACCCATCAGCTGGCCTGCATTAGGAGGTACTGCCTGCTTGCTTATTTTACATGTGTACCCAAAATAACCTGCTGATGAGCTGCAACATCTGGCTTAAGTGGGGCCCTGTTTTTGCCCATTTCTGCAGCTAGGTGGGTTGTATCACTGGGAGGTGAATTAACCTGACTGTGGTCACCTCCCCAACAGTTGCTCTGTCTCCCATGCATCCCACATGTAGAAGATGCTGCCTACACTGATGGTGCTGTACAGAACACGCTGTGATGATAGAAAGTAAATGCACTAGTGCTCGCAGTGTTCAGTGCTTGTATCTTCACATTTGTATTCCATGCTGAAAGGAATGTGTGTTCCCCAGTCTCCATTAGACTCCCATTCATTCTGAGCCCCACCACCAACACCACTTTTGCACCTAAAGACACTCTTCCCTGGCTGCCACCATAAAAAAATTATTATCCAACACCATGCAGAGATCCTAATCTTCTGACCGCCAGACCTAATGCGGTTAACTTGCTCCAATAGTGCTTTGGTAGATTGGTGCACAGAGCCCTACTGGGACAAAATATTGGCATTCTTGCTAGGTAGCGAGAGGATGAGGATCTTAACTCAGCACTGGACATTGAAATAATTCATTTAAACCTCAGGAATCCCACATTCAAGCATGTCACACACTAGGAACCTCTGCCACCAGGCTCCAGGATCACAAGGAAGCTTTTTCGCTAGCAGTCTGCCTGGGCCTGACCGGAATGACATGACCATGTAAGCATTCCTCTATATAGTCGTGGTTGGCCCCCATACACTCCTCAGTTCTTTTTCCACTGTAGACCATTGCACCTTGGACTCACAAAGCAACGTCTCTTCAGTCGACTGCCATTTTCTATATCAAGATTTCGGTTTGTTTTCTCACCGTAGTTTCCGATACTTTAATCCTAAAGTGAGTCTTCTTCCCTTCTTAGAATTTGTCCTCTGATTCTCTCTTTAGACGCTGTCAGTGTGGGTAAAAGATCTATAACAGGGATCTACATGATGCTTACATTCACTGCCTGAGTGCCACTCATAACGTTCGGGCCAGTGAAATCTGCAGGGAGTTTAATCAAGTCACCTTCGATCATTGTCTAAAGGAACTTAAGGCCGTCTTGATGGAGTAGAAGGTCGTCATTCTGGAAAGGGAGCTTCAGGCTAGAAGTTCCTGTGCTCCCCCAGCTCTGTCCTCAGGATCCCATTCTACAAAGGCCCCGGACAGTTAGTCATCTGGAAAGCACCACCACCGGGGCAAGGATTGCCACTCCCAAGGAAGTCTCGGTCGCCGCACTCAGCATAGATCGTTTTGGAATCTGCAACCATTCCTACTGCCTGCCTAGCCCTATTAGCCACCAGGGCGGTGTTGGCAGCTGTCTCCGCTGGGGCATCTCAGTCCAGCAGTGCTACATCATTGACAGGCTCTCTTAGCCTCCTGCCAACGATCCCCACTGCCTTCCTCACCTTGTCAGACTGAGGGCAGGCGCTGGCAGTGTGGCCCCTGGGCCCTCATCATTGGGGCTTCACCCGCTGCCCCTCCAATGCACTCACCTCTATTTAATACCCCCCACCTCCTCAGGGAGCACTTTCAGGTAGCGCTGCTGGCAACAGCCATTCTTTGTTGGGCGCTCAACCAGTCCTGTTGACGTCCTTGGCCTTCTCATCAATGATGGGCATGCTGGATCTTCTTTGGGGGTATCTCATTCATCAGGTCACACTGTAGGAACTTTACCATCGGTGAAACAGGTTCCACATGGAAGATTTTCCAGCAGTACAACTGAGGTGGTCCACTCCGTCACCTGCTGATGTCAAACCTATAAAGGCGTGAGCGGCCTCACTCCCTCATCAGTTCTTTCCCTCCATCAACTCCACACGCATGGGTCTCCACGGAAGCTACATTGCAGTTTGCACCTTTTTTGCGTATGCTTTTCTCTATCTTTGACAATCCTTTTTTCACAAGAGATTCTTTTACCACATTTATGTTGAGAGTTAATCCTTCCACATCTCTCTTCCATCGTTGCCGCTGCAGAAGGAAGATTGCTTCTTTGGACGAACACCTCTGTTTCTGCTGTCTTGACCCTGACCATGATCTCTCAGACTGTGAGCTCTGCCAAAAATTTAATCACACAACCCTTGGGTGACGAAAAAGGCTTTGAAGAAATCTCTCATTGAACAACAGGTCTTACTTCGCGGGGGCTCACAGCAGGCTACACTGGTAGGACTGAACCCGCCGGGCACCAGGACCACACAGAAAACTTCTAGCTAGCAGTCTATCACGGGGGACCGCACCTGCCGATGTCAGCACACTGACGTCCGCCAATGCTATAAATGGTGCGGTCCCCCATATCTACCTCAGTTCTTTCCTGCCGTCGACCCACGCACATCGGACCTTCACGGCCACCAGATACAGTTGACTGCCATTTTCTTGCGTTTAACCCACACTTTTTTTTTCTTGTTTTAGTGATATAAACATCAAATTTTCAGTGTTTTCTCACCTGGGTTTATGTCTTCTTCTCCAGCCTCATCTTCCAATTGATTGACAAAGTGTGCCTGAGGCAAGCAAATTCCCACTCAGGACAGTCACTCTGGCTGCCTGATCTGTCTAGGCCCCAACTATGACACTGAGGCCTACCAGCACTGCCAGGACTTCAACCAGGCCACACGGAGATGACGTTTGAAGACCTTGGAAGGTTACCTGCGATGGGGAAGGAGCTGCAGGCCTGAAGTTCTTCAGCCTCTCCAGCCCAATCTTCCAGGGCTGCTGCTCCTTCCCAGAAGAAATCAAGTGGGAAGCACAAGAACTGGGCCATCCTCAGTCAGCCTCTTGCTCGCGGTCACCGCACAGACCGGCAACAGCCTCTGGGTCTCCCCCTCACAGGGGTTCGGCTCCTGCTGCCCCGTCAGCTCTTACCTTCTGCGGGCTGCCGGTGGTCCCGCCGCCTGCTCTTATCTCCATCTTGGGTGGTGACTCTTCTGGGCAGCAGGTGATGTCCCCCATCTCTCAGCCCCTGACGCTCAGACCCGTAGCACACATGGGCTCTCAGCCATGTGGCTCGACCGGGGCTGGATCTTCAGGCAGTGGGTCTCTGACCGTCATCCCCTTGGCTAAGGCGTTGCCTTCATCAATACCCTACTTGGGGGGGGGGGCGCCAGTGTTAGTCCTGCCAGGCATGGCCCGGAGCAGGCGCTCACCTCTTTCTCTACTCGGGCATCGTCTCTGCTGTTGCCTCAGGGGACCTCATCACCATAGGCATGCTGGGGCTTTCATTGGCTTCCTCCCTGGACCGTCATCGGCCTTCACCACTCAGGCCAGTGCTGGTCCTGCTGATGCCTCAACCGACAGATCCGCAGCCGTTACTGAGTGAGCCTCAGCCAGCACCACAAACAGCGCCTACTGGACCTTCTCGGGATCTGCAGCCAGTGCCAGATAGGCCCATGTCTGGGTACCCTGTGCCGACTCCCCCGCCGTAGTACCCATACCCCCCCCACAGTATCCTTACTCCTCCCCAGTCTACAGTACATCCCCATCAGAGGATTATAATGTGCTCTTCACTGCATGGTGGTCCTTCATGTAGAATAAGGATGCACCCAGGAGACGACCTACCCGGGACTCGGGACCTGGACTGTGCAGGACGTAGCAGCTCCAGTACCATGGGGTGTTCCAGAGGGCGACCTGACATTGGCTCTGGCTCACGTTTGGAGGACCAGCACCATCTCTCAGCCACCTGAACCTGCACATAGAGTACAAGTGCTTCAGGATGGTCACCCTCCAGGGACGACTACTGCTCCTTCACCAGGGGGACTGGGTCTGCTCCCTTGACATGTAGGATGCCTATTTTCATATCTGAGTCTTCCCGGCCCACCTCTGTTTCCTCAGTTTCTGCTTCCAGGAGGACCATTTTCACTTCTGGGCCCTCCCTTTTGGTTTTTCTTCAGCACCTCAGGTTTTCACCGAGTACCTAGCATTGGTGGCTGCAGTTCTGCGGAGTCGGGGCTTTAACGTGTTCCCCTACCTGGACAACTGGCTGCTAACACCCCCTCCAGGGACCTCTTGCTGCAGACCTTGGAATGCACCTTTCAGATCTTCCAGGCCTTGGGGGATCACAATCAGTCTGCCAGAGTATTGTCTTTCTCCATGCCAGCGCCTCCAGTATATTAGGGCAGTCCTGGACACTTCCCAGGGCAAAGCTTTCTGCCAGTGGACAGGATGGAATGCTTGATGGAGCAGGCCTGTCTAGTCTCCTCCAGTTGGCAGATCCTGGTCAGAGTGTTCCTCCTTTTGTTGGGGCACATGGCAGCAACCATAGCCATGGTCCCCCTGGCCTGCCTGCATATGAGGATTCCCCAGGGGACCCTTCAGGTTCAGTGGGACCAATGCACAGATGACCTGGATTAGCCAGTAACAGTCTCCGAACTGGTGAGGAGGATCTTGGGATGGTAGCAGAACCCTGCCAATCTCCTGCAAGGGGTCTTCTTTCAGGCTGTATCCCCTCGGCAGATCCTCGCGATGGATGCCTCGCATCTTGGCTGGGATGTTCACTTATCCAACCATCAGACGCAGGGGTCGTGGTCTGAAGTGGAGCATCATCTCCACATCAACATGCTGGAGATGCGGGCGGTTCTTTACACTTTACAGGCCTTCCAGACCCACATTCTTCCCAGCCTGCTGCTGGTACAGACAACATATCAGTCCTGTACTACATCAACAAACAGGGGCACTCACTCATACCCCCTTTGTCGGGAAGCAGTGAGAGTCTGGTTTTGAGCCATCGAGCATGACCTGGAACTCTCGGCCATTCATGTTCCAGGCACCCCAAATGTCCTGCCAGACAGCCACAGCTGGTCCAGGTCGAGGGCTCGTGTGTGTGGGAACTGCTGCCCTCAGTGGTCGAAGACCTCTTCAACAGGTGGGGCCGTCCCCACTCAATGCAAAACTGCCACTTTTCTGCTCGCTCGCGTTGTCCCTCTACTAGAACAGGAGGTTCATGTATGCCTTCCCTCTCTTCTCACTCCTGCTGAGGGTCCTTCTCAAGCTTCAGTGAGAGGGGGCAGAGATGAGCCTCCTAGCCCCCTATTGGTAGCATCAGATTTGGTCCCCCTTGCTGCAGCAGCTGGCAGTGAAACCTCCAGTACCCTTGCCCCAGGGCACCCTGGTCAACCCAGACCTCAAGTCCCTGTATCTACATGCGTGGCTCCTGCAGACCTAGTTATTGCCCGCTTTGGTGTTTTCTCCGGGGTTGCTGATGTCCTGGTGGCTGCTAGAAAACCTTCCACTTGAGTCACCTGTGCCTTGAAGTGGACACGCTTCTCCCTGTGGACTGCTGCTCACCATCTGGATCCCTTCATCTGCCTGGTGAATTTGATTTTGGAGTACCTGCTGTCCCTTTTGAACTCAGGCTTGTTGTACGCGTCTCTTAAGGTGCTCCTTTCCGCCATCTCTGCGTACCATGCACCTATTAAGGGCAAATCTTTTGCCCAGCTGGAGCTATCCCACATATTCATGCGGGGTATCCTACATTTGAAGCCTCCCAACCGGGACCCTGTCCCTCTGTGGGACCTTCTTTTCATGCTGAAAAAGCTCACTCTGCCTCTTTTTGAGCCAACCGCGAGTTGTAAGCTGCTCTTTTTGGTTGCCATTACTTCTGCTTGTAGGATTTCCAAGCTTCAGGCTTTGATGTGTAAAAAGCCTTATTTGGTTTTTCCCCAAAGACAGGGTGTCTCTGCATATTAATCCTAAGTTTTTAGCTAAAGTGGTGTCTGAGTTTACTTGAAATCAATCCATCCACCTGGCAGTTTATTTCCCTGAGTATTCTAATCAGGGGAAGGCTTTACTCCATACTTTGGACTTTCATTGGGTGCTTCGGTGTTATACACTTCGCACCCAGCCTGTTCGAAAAACTGACCAGTTGTTTCATTTGCCCCCAAAGAAAGAGAAGGGCAGCCGTTTTCAAAACCGTGTTTTTCAAAATAGTTGGCTTATTGCATTGTTTACTGTTACCTTAAGTACAACAAACCCTTGCCTGGGGTGGTAAAAGGCCACTCCACCAGAGGTATGGCTGCCTCTACCACCTGTTTTAAGAATGTGTCTGCTGCGTACATATGTGCGACTGCTACCAGAGTTCTGTCCACACCTTCATTCGGCACTACAGTCTGGACATTGCTTCTAGACGCGGAGCCAGTTTCGGACACTCAAGTCCTTTAGGGCCTTCTTTCCTGAACCTTCTGACACCTACTGCCTCTTCCAGGCTTCCTTTCAGCTAGTTCCGGTACTGCTTGGGACTAAGTCCTACCTAGTTGCTTGCTGCAAGAGCCCCCACGAAGTAGGATAGTATAGTTACTTAAGAACCTATCGTAACAGTAGATCTTTGAGAGGAGCTCTTACAGTAGGCACTGCTTTCCCTCCTTCCCCCTATTAGTTTCTTCTCTCTTGTGCATCTTCTGCTTATACCTTTTCCTCTGCTCTGAGGAAAAGGTTCTCTGTTATCCTTTTTCACCACCTGCTTGGGGTCTCTGGCAGGAGAACTTAGCTAGGTATGGGGGACAGACCCTTTTATAGGAGGCGGACCCTTTTATAGGATTGGCAGATGTCAGCCTGCTGATGGTGGGGGCTGTCCCCCTTGATAGACTGCTAGCTAGAAGTTTTCTGTGTGGTCCTGGCACCAGGAGGTTTCAGTCCTGTCTGTGTTGCTTGCTGCAAGAGTTTCTCTCGAAGATCTACTATTATGGTAAGTTCTTGTGTAACTGTTGTAACCGGTTCTAGGCAGGGGGTCCTCCGGTGTCCCTCTATCCCAGTTGCCGGTAGGTTCATCAAGCTCCCAGGCCTCTAAGGCCCGAGACAAGTCCTCAGGGAAAAGTCATAAAAAAGACTGTGACCAGGACCGCTCCCCCCAGTGGCTCTCCATATCCATGACAGCTTCTTCATCTTCATCTGGCGGTACTCCGGCAGCAGCTGTTCCAATACCTTCCACTGTCCGGCCTCTGCTCCTGCCAGGCCCCTACCGACAGTGCCTCCTCCTGCTTCTCAGGGAGGCTGGCCATTGACCCTTGGGTCATCAGCCCCTCGATCGTCAACCCTTGGGTCATAGACTCCAGTCCCTCCGTCGAGGCCTGATGCCAGGGCCTTCGGGCTCTCAAGACCCGGTAGATGGTTAGTTGTGCCCTGTCCCAACGATCCCTCTGCCATCAGCACAGCTCTTACCTGCCATCAACCTTAACACTGTTCTGACCCAGTTGACCACAATTTTGGGGCACCAGTTAGGTGCACACAGACCTGTGCCCCTGGCACCATTAGTTGCTCACTCATCGACGCCAGTCTGGCCATATTGGCCTGCACCCGTCGGGGCCGTCAGTCCCTTATTCGTCAGATCCTGAGTTGGAAGGGGTCGACATGGAAGAGGAATACCACTGTGACCTTATTCTCCCTGAGGGAAGATCAGGAGGAGGAACCTCTTTTCTCAAATAGGTCTACTGCTTCTTCAGTGAGCTAGGACTTGGTTAAACATACTCCCACTCTCGAAGACCTTACCTTCTTCATTGTCATGAAGCAGCTGGCTTCCACACTGAGGAAGAGGATGCTACCAGAAGAGAACTGGTGGACTTTCTGGAGATGCCAAAATCTCCCCCTACGGTCATTCCTCCCATTTTGCCGGCTCGGAGTAATGCCTCCACTGTGGCATGGCACTGCCCTGACATGGTTTCTGCCATGCCCCCGGAGGGCAGATAAGCTCTGTCACCCCCCCTGGACCTCTCCCATTATGCTGCCCAACCTGAGACCGACTCTGTGATCAGCAAAGTGGCACCTGACAGGTCCAAGGTGCCCAAGCACCATAGCTCCCTTCCCTCTGACGGAATCAAGAATGATCGACTGTTGGGGTAAGAGGGCCTATGCGTCCTCCACTCTGGGATATCAGATAGCTAATTACTTCTCTCATATGGTCAGATACCAGAATACCACATGGAAGAAGGCAGGGCGGCTGCTCAGGCCCTCCCAGAATGTTCTCAGAAACAGGAGGTCTTTTAGTCCCTCCAGACCGCTGAGGATATTATTAAAAACCTGCTCTGGGCCTTGTACAACATGTCTGACACTGTTGCCAAGGCTGCTGACACAGGTATTTGCCTTCGTAGGCATGTCTGGATCAGGCTATCGGGTTTCATGACAGATGTCCAGCAGAAGGTGTTTAATGCCCCCTTCAATAGCTCTTGAGCTCTTTGGGCCCGATGTCCAGGACATCATTAATGAGTTGCAGGGCTACTAATTCTGTCCATTCGCTCTGCCATACTGAGCCCAGGAGTAGACTGCACCCGTCCTCTCAAAAGGTGTCCCGCCAGTACAGTGCGGGCTCCCGTCTCCAGGGTATACAGAAGGCAAGATCTTTGGGGGTATCTGTCATCAGGTTGCACCGTAGGAACTTCACCATCTGTGAAGCTGGATCCACAAAGAAGATTTTCAGTAGTACAACTGGGGTCGCCCACGACATCAATGTCATCAACCCTATAAAGGCGTGAGCAGCCCCGCTCCCTCCTAGTTCTTTCCCGCCATTGATTTGTCTGCCCGAGTCTCCTCGGAAGCTCCAATGCAGTTTTGCGCCATTTTTGCCTACTGCTTTTTCCTACTTATTACTTATAAAATCTCTTTTCTAAAAAAAGATTTTTATTTTGTTTGTCAAGAGTTAATCCTTCTACTGCTTTCTTCTGTCACTGCGGCTGTGGAAAGAAGATTGCCTCCACAGAGGAACACTCTCTGTGTCTGCGGTCTTGAGCCTGACCACAAAGTCTCTTGTGAGCTCTGTCAGAAGTTTAATCAAGCAACCCTTAAGTGACACAAAAAGGCTTTAAAAAATTTCCTGATGGAGCAATAAGTAGCCAGTTCTGGGCAGGGTCCATCGTGGTCCCGGCCTCTCAATTGCCAGCAGGGTCGTCGAGCTCCCAGGCCACTAAGGCCCGAGAAAAGTCCTCGGGGGGGGGGTCATAAAAAAGATGGAGATCGGTACCACACCCCCTGGCGGCGGCCTCGTTCCCAGACTGCCTCTCCTCCTTCATCTGGGGGTTCCTCCGCGGCTGCACCGATGCGCAAAGCCACTGTCCAGGTGCCCTCCAGACCCATGCCAGCAGCACACCAGCCTGATTGTCAGGGTGGCTGATCGACCTCCTGGGTATTTGGCTCCTACTTCGTTGAAGACAGGTGCGTCATCAATGACGCTACTGTCAATGCCTGACCCCTCTCCTTGCACTTGGGCTGCAGGCTCTTCGGGTTCATATGGTCCATCCAGTGAGTCGTCGCTCCCTGCACCGTCGACCCCTCCCCCCTGGTTGATGCAGCCTTCGAACGTCGACCTGAAAGAAATTTTAACAAAGTTTACCTTGGTGATTGTTTACCAGCTCGGCATATAGGCCCATCACCAGCGCCGTTGACTGCAACTTCATTGTCCACTCCTCCTCCTAGGTCATGGGATGCTCCCTGAAAGCCAACATCAGTGCCAGAGGTGCGGACCCAGACTTCGAAGAGGTCAAGGAGGAGTACCACCCTGGCCTAGTTCTCGTGAGGAGGAGGAGGCGGTGGTCTTTACCTAGGACAGGTCCACAACCGCCTCTGTTAGCAAAGATTCTGTCAAGCACTCCCCTTGTTCTCCTCCTGAGGACCCCGCGTTTTTCAGTGTGATGAAACAGTTGTCCTCAGCCATGATTTTCCATACTGAGGAGGAAGATGTCACCAGAAAAGATCTGGTGGACTTTCTGGAGATCCCAGAGTCCCCCAGAAATCTTTACTTCTGTTATACCTGCCTTGAGGAATGCTGCTACTGCAGCCTGGCACAGGCCAGACATGGTGCCAGCTATGCCCTGCTGGGCGGATAAGCTTTACCATGCCCCCCCAGGGTTTCCCTACTATGCTGCCCAGCCCGAGACTGATTCAGTGGTCATTAAGGCAGCCCATGACAGGCCTAAGATGCCTAAGCACCTTAGATCTCTTCCTCCTGACAGAGTCATGTAGAATTTACCTTTCACGGCAAGAGGGTTTATGCCTCCTCTTCCCTTAGGCTGAGGATTGACGATTACCTGTCTCATATTAGAGGGCAGACTGAATGGCCTAAGGATCTTTTTCTGCCATCAGATTCTATGATATGGTAAAATATCAGAACTTCAACTGGAAGAAGGGCAAAGATGCCGCTCACGCCCTCCCAGATGGTACACAGAAGCAGAAGGTTCTCAAGTGTTTGCAGACTGCTAAGGATGTTAGCAAGCACCTCCTCAGGGCCCTGTGTGACATCTTGGATACTGCCAGGGCTGCATCTACCAGCATCTGCCTATGTAGGCACTCTTGGCTGAGGGTCTCTGGTGTTTCTGATGATGTTCAGCAGAAGGTGTTTAATGCTTCCTTCAATGGCACTAAGCTCTTTGGGCCTGATGTCCAGGACATCATTAATGATTTGCAGGCATCCAGCAGGGCTGTAAAATCCATTCACTCCTTCTACCACACGCATCCTAAAGGTAGGCAGTACCCTCCTTTTCGCAAGGCATCCAATAGACTTGGTGCAGCGCCTCTGCCCCAAGGCAAATGCAAAGCCTCCACTGCCTTGCCCGCCCACTCGAATGCAAGAGCTGTGGCCAAGAATCCCAAGAAGTGATGAATCAGCCTCAGTGGCTGGATCTGTCTCTGCTTGACTCCTTCCCAGAACCCCCTCTTCCTGTCCCCGGTCCATCTCAATCAAAACCATAACTTCAGATGCCTGGATTCTGAAAATCATAGAAAGAGGTGTCACACTCCTTGAGCAGCCTCTACAGACCCCTCCCCCAACCTCCACTTAACCCCACAAATAACTTGTCTGTCCTCAGGAAGGTGGTGCGGTCACATCCGTGCAAACAGGCCATCGAGCCAGTACCCAGGTGCTAGAGAAACAAGGTTGTATTCCAGTTTTTTTCCTGGTCTCCAAAAAGACCAGAGATCTGAGGCCCATTTTAGATCTAAAGGACCTCGATCTGTATGTCCAGTACTGAAATTTCCAGATGCTAACTTTGCCAGGCGTGATGCTTCTCCTCAAGACAGGCTAGTGACTTTGTTCACTGGACATGCAGGATGCCTACCTGCACATCTCGGTCTTACCTCCTCACAGAACGTTTCTCCATTTTTCTGTTTCAGGGTATGCATTACCAGTTCAAGGTGCTGCCATTTGGCTTGTCTTCTGCACCGCTGGTCTTTACTTAGTGTTTAGCAGCAGTAGTTGTAGCTCTCAGAAGGGAGGGACTGTGCGTTTTCCCTTACCTGGATGATTGGCTCCTAAAGGCCCCATCCAGGGAGCAGCTCCTACAGACTACAGAAAGAACTCTCTAGCTGTTCCTCTCCCTGAGCATTACTGTCAACCTGTCCAAGTCGGTCCTGGTGCCATCCCAAAGGCTGCAATACATAGGGACGGTTGTAGAGTCTGCGCAGGTGAAGGCTTTCCTCCCTCAGAACAGGGCGGGGTGCATTATAGCCCAGGCTCAGGAGGTGGCCCAGAGCTGTTTTATTCCTGCCAGGGTGTACCTGAGACTGTTGGGTCTGATGGCAGCTGCCATTCCCACTGTTCCACTGGCCAGACTCCAGTAGACTGTCCAAGTGCAATGGGACTAATGCACAGATGAGTTAGATCAGTTGGTGCTGGTCTCCTTCCCAGTCTGCAAAGTACTCCAGTGGTGGTTGGACCCCTTGAACCTGCTGCAAGGAGTCCTATTCCAGATCTTTTCTCCACAGCAGATCCATACCACTGATGCTTCTGGTTCATGCTGGTCAGCTCACCTTGGTCCTTTTAAAACCCAGGGCTCCTGGTCTTAGGTCGAGATCTCCCTGCATATTAATGTCCTGGAGATGCTGGCGGTGCCGTATGCCATGCAGGCCTTTCAAAACCACCTTGTTCCGGGTCAGCTGCTGGTGGTCAGATGACCTCAGTGTAGTGTACTACATCAACAAGTGGGGGGACTTATTCGTACTCCCTATGCAGGGAGGCCATGAGAGTGTGGTATTGGGCATTAGATCATGGCCTCAACCTCTCGACGGTCCATGTCCCAGGTATGCTAAACACTGCCTTAGCTGGACTCAGTCCAATGTGCACTAGTGGGAGCTCCTCTCATCTGTTGCAGAAGAGTTGTTCGACAGATGGGGTCGTCCGAAGTTGGACCTTTTTGCGTTGCCATTCAGCAGAAAACTGCTCAATTTCTGCTCGATCCAGGGCCTGGAGTTTTCTGGCGAGAAACGTCCCTCTCCGGGAGCATGAGGTTTCTTTATGCATTCCCTCCATTCCCACTTAATTCAGAGGGTGCTCATCAAATTACAGATGGAGGGGGCCAGCATGATTCTGATAGCTCTATTCTGGCCCCACCAGATATGGTTTCCTCTGCTACAGCAGCTGGCTGAGGAACCTCTGGTCCCTCTCCCCCTTTGCAGGAACCTGCTGACCCAGGCTCAAGGGACCATGGTCCATCCCAGCCTCAGGTCCCTCCATCTGCATGCTTGACTCATGAGGACATAGCCATCACCAGATTTGGCCTCTCCAACAGAGTAGGGGACGTCCTTGTGGCCACCCGGAAGCCTTCCACGCATGCCATGAACGGGAAGTGGTTTGCTATTTGGGCCACCAGACATAATCAGGGCCCTTTCGCCTGTCCAGTGAGCCAGGTCCTGGACTACCTGATCTCTTTGCCCAACTCAGGTCTGCAGTACTCCTCCCTCAAGGTGTACCTTTCAGTTATTTCGTACTTTCACAAGCCCGTGGGTGACCGTACTATAGCTCAGCTGGATTTCTCCCGTACCTTTTTAAGGGGCATCCTGCATCTGAAACCTCCAATCCATTCTCCTGTCTTGGCTTGGGATTTGAATTTTGTTTTGGAGAAGTTGACCTAGTCTCCTTTTGAGCCAGCTGCAACTTGCGAGCTACGCTTTTTCTCCTGGAAAGCATCATTTTTAGTTGCTACTACTACCGCTCGAAGGATTTCAGAGTTTCAGGCCTTCAAACAACATGAAGTCTTGTTGTATTCTGACAAATTGCAGTGATGTCCAACCTTTGAACTGCCCCGGAGATGAAAGAGTTAACTTTCCATGCCAGGCATGGAACGCTGAGCTCGAGCTCGGTTGAGACTCTGTCTGTTGCTGTTTGAACTCAAACCGTCAGATTCTTTACTCCGCCTCACTGAACAGTCGCTCCGGAGATTTTCTCCTTTGCTCGGTTCAATTTGTCAGTTAAAGTACCGTTTTTCTCGGTTTTGACCGAATTTAAACTGTAACCTATCGGTTCAGTCTCTGTCTGTGATTTTGTGACTACTAGATAGGCTTATTTTTTGTTATTATTCTGTGTGGAACTTGTAAACGTGGGATCGGTTCGGTTTGAACCGATCAGGTTGTTTAAAAAACTTTATTCTGCTTTTAGAGTGTGGTAACCGGTTCTTATCGGTTGTAAAAAAACCGGATTTTATTACATTTTTTCCACGACCCATAACACGGTCAGGAACCGATAAGGGTGTCTTGCCTGGCGGATTGCCGAAAAAAGGGTAAGTTTTGTTAGGACTGACCATGTCTGAGAAACCCAAAAGAAAAACCGGGCCCACTGGGTTTCTACACTGTAGTGTGTGTGTGGAAGTCTTTGCTAAGGCTGATCCCCACACCTCCTGTGTTTATTGTCTGGGGTTTGACCACCTTGATTCAGACTGCCAGATTTGTAAAAATTTTCCTGCAGCTACCCTGGAAAAAAGAGTTGATAGGCTCAGGGAAAGGGAGGCCAAAAAGTCAGATGGCCAGCCGGTTGGTTCAACGAACCAGAAGAAGTGCCCTCTGACCAGCGCGAAACTTCTTCGGGCAAAAGGAGAACTGACTCCGAGGAGTCTGTTCCGGTTAAAAGAACAAGAAGGGATAAATCAGCCGGTGTGGATCCACAAGTTCTTTCTCCGACCGCTGATGAAATAGCCAAAGCGATAAAGATTGTTCAGTCGATATTCCCGGTTCCGACTGAACTGGCACCATTAGGAAGGCGCTCGGTTCGGTCGGTTCCCCTGGTTCCAGATTATAATTTAGAGGAATTTTATGAACCGGAGGAGGAGGAAGGAGAGTATGAGGAAAGTGAGTGTGATTACGAAAGTCTGGATGTGCCCATTGACCCGGACATCTCCCCAGACAGACCTTCAGGAGTGTCTCCTCCTAGGCTTTCTGAGTCCCCTTCCCATTTTATGTTTTACAAAAAAGTGGCTGAAACTCTTCAGCTTCGAAGCTGTGGATGACCAGGAGGAGCCTGACTATGTTGAAATGATGGATATCCCAGAGTCCAGGAGGCTGTCTATTCCCCTTCATAAGTCCTTTGGGAAACAGACAATGAAAATGTTAAAGACTCCTAATTCTATACCTCCTGTGGATAAGAGAACGGACAAGAGGTATACTCTCTCAGGCTCAGATACGGAGTTCCTTACCCAGCAATGCAGCCATGTTGGGGTAGTGCAGGCTGCAGCCTGTGATAAGGTAAATATACCCTTGGCTTCACACCCTCCAGATAAGGACTCCAGGAGGATTGATGCCATGGCAAAGAAACAGTACATGGCAGCATCTTTGGGACTCAGGCAGGCTAATTATATGGCCTATACAGCTAGATGGGACACTGTAATGGCTTTAGCTAAACAGGGCCCTGGCCAGCTTGCCAAGGAGCTGGAGCAGGTGGCTGCGGATGGTATTGAGGCATCCAAGGTGCAATTCCATGTTGCAGTGGACTCCAGTGATGTTTCATCTAGTCATGGCTACATCTGTGGCCCTTCGTAGGATGGCTTGGCTCAGATGTACTAGCCTGTCTCAGGATACCCAGACTAAGGCCATGGATTTTCCTGTTGTGGGTAATTCTCTGGGGAGCAAACAGAGAACTACATGAAGAAAATGGATGAGTACAGGACCACCTACAGGAGTGCTCAGGCCAAGGAAAGGCAAGCCACTCCTCAGAGGCAGCATCCCAGGGGCAGGGGCAGGCCTTTTCATAGGCCTTTCTACCAAGCCCAGGCCTCCTCTTCTGCTTATGCTCATAGGGGGTTCTTTAGAGGGAGAGGCAGATGGGATACAAGCAGGCCTGCTTCCACCCTTCATCCTAAAGCCCCTGCCAAACAGGCACCCTAATGGGTTTGCCAGGGCCGATTGTCCACCACCTGTAGGGGGCAGGCTGGCTTACTTTGTCCAGGACTGGATGTCTTTAACATCAGACAAATGGGTCCTGGAAGTAGTAAGCCAGGGACTGGTTCTCAGATTCAAAAAATTTCCAAAGATGAGAACCAGATCCTTTCCACTTGCAAATCCTTCAGAGGCACTTGCCCTAGAGGCAGAGGTCTCTTCCCTCTTGGCTCTCAGAGCCATAGAGAGGGTTCCACCCCTACACAAAAGGAAAGGATTGTACTCCAGGTACTTCCTAACCCCCACAAAAAGACAGGAGAATGGCGGCCCATCCTGGATCTCAGATATTTAAACAAGCACCTTTTAAAGCCAAAGTTCAAAATGGTGACTCTGGGAATAATTCTACCCTCTCTAAGGCCAGGGGACTGGCTAGTCTCCCTGGACCTCAAGGATGCCTGTTTCCATATTCTCATCAGAAGCTCCCATCGAAAGTACCTCAGGTTTGAGCTGCCCTCAGGCCACTGCAAATTCAGAGCAATGCCCTTCGGCCTAACTTCTGCTCCAAGGGTGTTCACAAAATGCATGGCAGTAGTAGTTGCCTTCCTAAGGAGAAAAAGGATCTCCATATTTCCATACCTGGATGACTGGCTCATAGTAGGCCAGTCACCAGACCAAGTCAGGTTACACCTACAGATAACTCAGCAACTGCTTACTTCTCTAGGTTTCCTGCTGAATCTTTCAAAGTCAGTTCTAGAGCCTGTGCAGCTCCTCACCTTCATAGGGGCAGAGCTGGATACAGTAAAAGCAAGAGCCTTCCTTCCCCTGGACAGGGCAAGGACACTTATTTCACTGGCCTTTTCATTCACCTCTCAGGTGTCTCGGCCAGCAAGGCATTTTCTGCAACTCCTAGGACACATGGCTGCCTCTACAGCAGTGGTTCAGGGAGCAAGATTTCAAATGAGGGATATTCAGTTCCACTTGAGAGCCTTTTGGTCTCAGAAAAGGGACCCTCTGACCAAACTAATTCCAGTGACTCGAACCCTGATCCAGGTGTTACAGTGGTGGCTGGATCAGGACAATCTAAGACAGGGAGTTCCTTTTGTCACTCAGTCTCATTCTCTAATCCTTACTACAGATGCCTCCCTCTTGGGGTGGGGAGCACACTTGGGACCCCTAACCACCCAAGGGTTGTGGTCTCCTCAGGAATCTCTGCTTCACATCAATCTATTAGAACTCAGAGCAGTGTTTCTAGCACTTCAAGCTTTTTCCAAGTCTGTTCAGAACAAAGTAGTTCAGATCAGGACAGATAATACCACCACAATGTGGCATATCAACAAGCAAGGGGGCACTCGGTGTACGGCCTTGTGCACAGAGGCAATGAAGTTATGGTCTCTGGCCTATTCCCTGAACACCTCTCTTACATCAGTACACCTCCCAGGCAAGGACAATGCCCTGGCAGATGCTCTCAGCAGGATATCTCAGGGCCATCACGAATGGTCCTTGGATCCCCTTGTTTTGAAGGTGATCTTCTCCAGATGGGGCACCCCACAGATAGATCTTTTTGCAGCCTCAGACAATCACCAACTTCCTCTCTTCTGCTGCAGGCCCCCAGTGTTGGGCTCAGTCCCCCTGGATGCCCTAGTTCTCAATTGGGAAGGGAAGTTCCTGTATGCTTTTCCCCCCTTCTCTCTCCTGTTCAAGGTGTTAGTCAAAATCAGGTCTCAACCCTGCAAGGTGATTCTGATTGCTCCAGACTGGGACAGGCAGCCCTGGTACCCTCTCTTGTTGTCCTTAGCAGTCCACCTTCCCCTATCTCTTCCCAGGAATTACAACCTATTAACATGTTCAGGGGAGGGTTTGGTATCCGAATCTCAAATCTCTAGATCTCAAGGCCTGGCTCTTGAAGAGTTAGAGTTTGCTGATCTGCACCTCTCTCAAGGTGTTATGGATATTCTAAAGGCTTCTCGGAAGCCTTCCACCAGAAACACTTACAACTCCAAGTGGAAAAGATTTTCTATATGGTGCTCTGGGAAACCTATTTCCGCAGAGTCTGCTAGCCTGTCCACGGTCCTGGACTATATGGTTCATCTTAATAGCTTGGGGCTCAGACCAGCTACACTAAGAGTGCATCTGGCATCTGTCTCTGTCTTCCTTTCAGCAGGCAAGCCTTCTTCCCTTTCAGCCCATCCTGTATTCTCTAAATTTTTCAAGGGATTGCTTCATACCAATCCTCCATTCAGGGAACCTGCCCCTGTTTGGAACCTTAATGTTTGCATTGCCCAGTTTATGCAACCCCCTTTTGAGCCTTTGTCCTCAGCAGAGCTTAAGTACTTGACTTGGAAAACTGTTTTCTTGGTGGCCATCACTTCTGCCAGGCGCATAAGCAAGTTACAAGCCCTGTCAGTGGAACCTGATTTTATCTCTTTCCATAGAGATAAGGTGGTCCTCAGGACTATTAGGAAATTTTTTGCCTAAGGTGGTTTCAGACTTCCACCTTAACCAGTCTGTTTCTCTCCCTGTTTTCTTCACTGACCATTCCTCCTCTGGGGAGAGGAGGCTGCACAGTTTGGATGTGAAAAAGGCCCTTAGCTACTACATAGAGCATACCAAGGGTCACAGGTTTGACTCCCTCCAACTATTCCTCACTTATGGTGAAGTTGGTAAGGGAAAACCTGCCACTAAGAGATCTATTGTCAGATGGATTGTCTCTTGCATTCAATTTTGTTATGAAAAACTAGGTAGGACCCCACCCTCAGGCCTGAGGGCTCAGTCTACCAGAGGTACAGCTGCTTCCCTGGCTGCTGCCAGGGATATTCCTATCTTAGAGATTTGTCAAGCAGCCACCTGGAAAACAGTACACACTTTTACCAAGCATTACTCTCTGGATATCCAGGCTAGGAGTGATGCTCAGTTTGGCACAGCAGTGCTTCAGAGCCTATTTCCTAGGTAGGTTCTGTCCCCCCTCCATGGAGGTACTGCTTGGTAGTCTGCAATTTGTCAGAATACAGCAAGACTTCATGTTGTTTGAAGAAAAAATTACTCATCTTAGTAATGTTGTTTCTTCTAATGGGGTCTTGCTGTATTCTGACCCCCCTCCCTCTCAGAACCCTTGTTTTTGGGATGTGGGTGGGCAGTAGCAGTGTTGGCACTCGAGAAGTGCCCCACCTCTTATTTCTCATCCCTTT
The DNA here is from genome assembly GCA_016271365.2 of Neoceratodus forsteri. NCBI lineage: Eukaryota > Metazoa > Chordata > Ceratodontiformes > Ceratodontidae > Neoceratodus > Neoceratodus forsteri. The sequence continues at coordinate 902,515,761 of CM028129.1, forward strand.
AGTTTGGGTGGGTGGGTTTTGTGTTTTGTTTCATTTTTTAGGTTTCCTGACTTGAGTCTTTGTTTTGGGACCAAAAAATCTGTTTATTATATTTAGTAGCCAGTTGGCTAGTGTAAGTTTACAGTTTCCACACAGGACACTCAATGAGTATAGCTCGTAAAGATCTGACGGTTTGAGTTCAAACAGCAACAGACAGAGTCTCAACTGAGCTCGAGCTCAGCGTTCCATGCCTGGCATGGAAAGTTAACTCTTTCATCTCCGGGGCAGTTCAAAGGTTGGACATCACTGCAATTTGTCAGAATACAGCAAGACTCCATTAGAAGAAACAACATTACTAGGTGAGCAATTTTTTTCTTCTGGTGTGAGGAGCCTCATTTGATTTTTCACAACGACAGGGTGTCGTTGCACACAAATTCTAAGTTTCTCCCTAAGGTGGTTTCTGAGTTTACACTCAGCCAATCTATCCACTTTCCTGTTTATTTTTCCAGGCATGCCAATCCAGGGGAAGCACTGCTCCGTACATTAGATGTGCACAAAACTTTGAAGTACTACCTGCTTCGCACCAAGGAATATAGAAAGTCGAAGCATTTTTTTTCGCCCCAGGTAGAGAGGCTGTTTCTGTTTCTAAGCAGTGTTTACTAAATGGTTGGCCAATCTCATTGTCTTCTGCTACAACATGTACAGCGAAGAACTGCCTGGAGCAGTTAAAGCTCGTTCCACAAGGGGCATTGCTACCTCTGTGGCTTGTTTCTGACAGGTCTCATCCTCTAACATCTGTGCGGCCTCCACCTGGAGTACCATCCATACTTTCACCAAGCACTACAGTCTGGACATTGCCTCTATAACCCATGCAGAATTTGGCAGGGTTGTGCTGTAGGGCTTTCTGTCTTAGGTTTATGGTTGGCCTTCCTCCCAGTCTGTCTGTCTGTACCTGTAACTGCTTGGGACTCATTCCTACAGTGTGACCTGATGACTGAGATACCCCAAAGAAGATAAACAGTTACGTAAGATCTTACTGTAACAGTAGATCTTCAAGATGATCTCAGTCATGAGGTCTGCTTTCCCTCCCACCATCCACCTTCTTAGGGCTCCTTACAGGAACTGGGTGATGTATCCAGTCTTTCATATAGGCCTGGGCACCTCTCTCTCTCTCTCTCTCTCCTTGGTCCCCCGTGGCTAGAGCTATGCCCCTAGAACACCACTGTAAAGTATTGCACTCACTAAATTGGCCTTTCCTTGAGGGCAGACTGATATACCCTTCCCCTGTTTCTGGCCTTTAAGCTTCTACAAACTAATGCCCCCCTAGTCTGAGTTGCACCTTAACGCTTAAACAGCCTGGAAGAACCTTAAGGTCTTGTGATCGGCAACTCCTCCATGTCCCTAGAGTCCAGACTTGTCAAGGTCTTCGATCTTTCGTGGCTTACATTCCGTCCCTTTGGAATGGCCTTCCTAATCTCCAAGACTGCAGCTCCCTTGGTGGCTTTAAAAATGGCCTCAAGACCTACCTGTTGAGTCTAAGCCTCTGTGCATGCTACAACTGAGGATCGGAACACTTCATAGGGCTACCTCTGTAGCTACTATCAGCCACCTGGCATGCCTTTACTCCCATATTGGGACCTTTACCGTTTGATGAGCCACATGTAACAAATTTTTGTGAAACTGTTCCGTTTCAATGAACAATGTGTGACTGTCATTCTTGTGAAACTGTTTTACTCCTCATGATAATCTTCATTTGTACCTAACCTGCCTGTGAATCGTACATGTCCTGATTGTAATGTCTGTATTACTCTATTTGCCTTGAGTTGTTCCTGCTGTTTATTCCCCTGTAGCCTGTAATTAATCCTGGGTCACCCCTGAAAAAGGGATTGTAATGGTCTCAGTGGGCCTACCCGGTCACCAAAATTTTAAATAAATGCTCCATTTGTCTTTGGAAGAAAAAACTGTGGAGGGAGTGGGGCTGCTTACGCCCTTATAGGGTTGATAACAATGGCATGGGCAGCCCCAGTTGTACTTCTGAAAATCTTCATGAGGATCCTGCTTCACAGATGCTGAAGTTCCTATGGTGCGACCTGATGACTGAGATCCCCTCAAAGATCTGCTGTTATGGTAAGTTCTTGCGTAACACTTCTTTCTGCCTTGCCTACCCCCTCATGCTCCTTGGCCACTGCTGCAAAATGACCCAAAGCCAACGAGTCTGCCCAAGTGGCCAGATCCACCTCTGCCTGATTCCGTGCCAAACCTGCCTTCCCCCTGTTCTGGTCCCCAACCAAGAGGTGGTAGTGGGAGGTTGGTTCTCCCTCCATCTAAGCCAATGTAGAACCATAACTTCAAATGCTTGGATTCTTAAGATATAGAAAGGGGTTACACAGTTGGTGCAGTGCAGGTCCTTCCTGTCTCCAGACAGAGCGGAGTGCCTCATCTCTCAGGCTCAGGTGGTTGCGCAGAGCTGTTATGTTTCCACAGGCGTTTACTTGAGGCTCATGGCTGTGGCCATTGCCACTGTCCCCCTGTCCAGACTACACATGCAGTTGATCCTGTGGACCCTCCAAGTGCAATGGGACCAATGCACAGACAACCTGGAACAGCTAGTGCTGGTCCTCTCCAGTCTGCAAGGTGCTCCAGTGGGTGGATGGATCCCTGAAACCTTTTAAGGAGTCCCATTCCTGATTTCATTTCCCCAGCTGAGTCTCACTGCAGATGCCTCCAGCTTTGGGTGGGGGGAAGGGGGGGTGCACCTGGGTCCCTTCCAGACTCCGGGTACCTGGTCCTGATCGAGACATCCCTCCACATAAACATCCTTGAGATAAGGGCGGTTCTATATACCATGCAGGCCTTTCAGAACCACCTTTCTCCGGGCTAGTTGTTGATCCAGTCTGACAATCTCAGTGTGGTCTACTATATCAACAAACGGTGGGGGGGCATTTGTACCCCCTTTTCAAGGAGTCGATGAGAGTCTTGTACTGGACTCTGGACCACAGCCTGGAACTGTCGTCAGTCCATGTCCCAGGCATGCTGAACACTCTGGTGGACAGTCTCCGTCGGACTTGGTCCAGGATGCATGAATGGGAGCTTCTGTCATCCGTCGCAGAAGATATGTTCAACAGATGGGTTCTCCAGAGTTGGACCTTTTTGACTCTCCACTGAATGCAAAACTGCCCAATTTCTACTCGCTAGATCCAGGGCCTAGAGTTTTATGGCGAGGCACATTGTCCCTCTCCTGGAGCGGGAGGTTCCTTTGTGCTTGCCCTCCATTTCCTCTGGTTCAGAGGGTGCAAATCAAGCTGCAGATGATTGGCCAGCATGATCCTGTTCACATCCTACTGGCCATGGCAGATGTTGTTTCCATTACTGTAACAGTTAGCAGATGAACCTCCGGTGCCTATACCCCTTTGCAAGAATCTGATGAAGCAGGCTCAGGGGACCCTGGTCCATTCGAATCTCAAGTTCCCTCATGTTTATGCCTGGCTCCTGAGAACATAGCCATTGCCTTGTTTGGAGTCTCTCCAAAGATAGCAGGCATCCTCGTTGCAGCTTGGAAGCCCTCCACTAGAGTCACATATGCATGAAGTGGAAGAGGTTTGCCATCTCGGCTGCCAGACACCATCTGGACCCTTTTACCTGTCTGGTGAGCCAAATTCTGGACTACCTGTTGTCTCTTTCAGACTCCGGCCTCCAGTACTCCTCAGTCAAGGTGCACCTTTTGGCTATCTCTGCTTTTCATGAGCCCGTAGATGGTTATAGCACGGCTCAGCTAGATGTGTTCCATACTTTTCTTAGGGGCATCCTGCACCTGAAACCCCCAATCTGTACCCCTGTCCCGGCTTGGGTTTTAAATTTTGTTTTGGAAAAATTGATGCTCTCTCTGTTTAAGCCAGCTGCCACTTGCAAGCTACGCTTTCTTTCTTTCTTGGAAAGCGTTCTTTTTGGTTGCTATTACTTCTGCTTGATGGATTTCTGAGCTTCAGGCTCTCATATGTGAGGCATCCTATTTGATGTTTTCACAAAGATGGGGTGGCCTTGCGCATGAATCCTAGGTTTCTTCCCAAGATGATGTCTGAGTGTACCCTGAACCAATGTATTGACCTCCCTGTGTATTTTGCAGAGCGTGCCAATCCAGGTGAAACCCTGCTCCCTACTTTAGATGTGCACAGAATTCTGAAATATCTGCTCCGAACTAAGGACTACAGAAAGACAAAACAGCTTTTGGTTTTTTTCACCCCAGGAAGAGAGGGCATTCAGGTTTCCAATGGTTGGCCAATTGTAATGTGTTCTGCTACAACAAACAGTGGCAAGGAGGTGCCCGGGATGGTGAAAGCCAGGCCTGGCTGTTCTACAGGGCCTTCTGTCCTAGGCCTTAGTTTGCCTACCTTCCAGACTGTTCTGCTGCACTTGTAACTGCTCGGGACATGTTCTTACAGTGTGATCGGATGACTGAGATACCCCCGAAGAAGATGGAACAGTTAGGTTAAGAACTTGCTGTAACAGTAGATCTCACTTCAAAGGGGCCTTATGTTCTCCAAGCCTCATATGATTCTGCAGACTCCGCAGGTAAGGCTGCGGCTATGGTAGTTTGCCTTAGACGCTACTCCTGGCTTAGGGTCTCCAGTTTTGCTCCGGATGTCCAGTCTTAAGTTTCTGAATGCCTTCTTCAGAGGCCCCATTTTGTTTAGTGAGGATTCTCAAAATATAAACAGCCTCCAAGAGTCAGGCAAGCCTATATGTTCGGTTCATACAATGTACTGGTCTGCGCCTGAATAGTCCCAGCGGCCCTCCAAGAGTTGGGCAAGGCTATACGTTAGATTCATACAGTGTACCGGTCCCAGCCTAAATCATCTCAGTGGCAGCCTTTTCATTGCTCCTCCAAGCAGCTACCCAGAGGTCAGCAGCCCAGAAGTGCCTTTAAGAGAAAGCTACTTCTCAAGCCACAGGAGGCTCATCCCCCAGAGCTCTCAGAACCTCCCAGGCCTCGTTGTCTGTCTCAGGCTTTTCAGCCTGACTCCTTACCCGACCCTCCCCCAGCAGAATTCCTGGGGGAGGTAGTGGGGGCTCTTTTCTCTCTCTACGGTAAGGGTTGGTGCAGAATAACCTCTGATCAGTGGGTTCTGCAGTTAGTGGAACGGGGCACACCCTAGAATTCTTGGAGATTTCCCCGTACAATCCTCCAGTTCCCTCCCATTATCTTCTGGCCCATATAACTTTGATTCAAGAAGAAATCCAAGCGCTCCTGTGAAAACAGGCCATAGAACACGCTCCACTAGTGCAGCAAGGGATGGGATTCAACTCACATTTCTTCCTGGTTCCAAAGAAAACAGGAGGTCTGCACCCCATCCTGGACCTCAATCACCTGAACCAGTTTATAGACTACAGTCTGTTCAGGATGGTCACTCTTCCCGACCTTCTCCCCTTACTTCATCAGGGGGATTGGCTCTGCTCCCTAGACATGCAGGACGCTTATATTCATATCTTGGTGTTTCCACCCCCACAAAAGGTTCCTTCACTTCTGCTTCCACAGAAGTCACTACCAGTTTCAGGCCTGCCATTCAGCCCCCTCGAGTCTTCACAAAGTGCCTTGCAGTAGTGGCATCGGCCTTACAAAGGAAAGGCCATTATGTCTTTCCCAACCTAGGTGACTGGCTTCTGACAGCTCCCACCAAGGTTCAGGTGCTCAGAACCATGGAGGCTACCTTCACTGTTTCAGGATCTGGGGGTAACTCTCAACCTCCTCAAATACTACCCTTGGCCAAGTCAAAGATGCCAGTACATTGAGGCAATCTTGGACACCATCCAAGGCAAGGCCTTTTTTCCCCCTAACAGGGTAGAACACCTTCAGACACAGGCTCAGCTGGTCGCATTGTCTCACCAGGTTCCAGCCAGAACCTTCCTCAGACTAGTGGGACACATGGCAGCAAGCATCGCAATGGTTCCCCTGGCTGGCCTACACATCAGGGTAGCCCAGTGGAACCTCCGGGTCAAGGGGGATCAGCACACAGACGATTTGGATCTTCCAGTATTGATGTCCAATTCCGTGCATCAGCCTAGGGTGGTGGCTGAACCCCTCCAGCCTCTCCAAAGGGGTCCAGTTTCAGTCAGATTCTCAGCAGATCCTGACCACAGATGCATCTGGCTGGGGCCCCAACCTGGCGAACCGTCAGACTCATGGGACCTGGTCCCCACCAGAACATCATCTTCACATTAGTGTTTTGGAGATTCGAGTGATCCTGTATGCTTTGCAGGCCTTTCAGATGACTCTCCTCCCTGAACCTTTTCTGATCCAGATGGACAGTATGTTAGTGATCTTTTACATAAACAAGCAGGGGGAAATGCATTCGTACCCCCTCTGCAGGGAGGCCATGAGAGTTTGGTATTGGGCCATAGAGCATCACCTGAACCTGACTGCTGTGCATGTTCCAGGTGTTCAGAACACCTTGGCTGACGGCCTGAGTTGTTCTTGGTCAAAGGCACACTAATGGGAACTTCTTCCCTCTTTGATAGGTGGGGCCACCCAGAGCTGGATCTATTCACATCCCCATCCAACACAAAACTGACCAGTTTCAGCTCACTAGATCCAGGGCCTGTTGTTTTCCGGCGAGACGCGTTGCCCCTCTCTTGGACAGGGAGGTTTCTGTAAGTCTTTCCTCCCTTTCCATTACTGCAGAGAGTTCTGCTCAAGTTGCAGTCAGAAGGGGCAAGATGATCCTAATAGCCCCTTACTGGCCACGCCAGATTTGGTTTCCACTACTTCAGCAGCTAGCAATGGAACCTCCAATGCCTCTGTGCTCCGATCTGCTGTCCCAGAAGCAGGGCACCGTGGTCAATCTGAACCTCAGGTCACTGCACCTTCATTCATGGCTCCTGCAGACTTAGCAGTTGCCCAATTTAGGGTTTCTCCTTGGGTGGCAGACGTCCTGGTGGCAGCCAGAAAACCCTCCACTAGATCCAATTATGCTGTGGAGTGGAAGCGGTTCTGTTCATCACTTGGATCCATTTACTTGTCCAGATAATCTCGTTCTTGAGTACCTCCTTTTCCTTTCAGACTCAGAACTGAGTTACTCATCAATGAAGGTGCACCTTTCAACCATCTCTGCGTAGCGTGCACCTATTGAAGGCAAGACACTTGCCCAACTTGACCTATCCCGCACCTTCTTACGGGGCATTCTGCATCTGAAACCTCCCATAAGGGACCCTGTTCCTCCTTGGGATCTGTTGTGCATTTTAGAAAAGATTACGTTGCCCCCCTTTGAGCCTGCCGCAAGCTGCAAGCTAAGCTTTCTGTTGTGGAAAGTGTTATTTCTAGGGACATGGATATGTTGTTCATCCACACTATCTGGCAGGTTCCTTGCCGCTTTAAATCTTGCCGGAAGGTCTTCAAGCTGGCTCCTCCCACCCACCCGGGTGGTAAAACTCTCGGCTCTGCCCCATGACGCCAGATCTTCCTTACCACTTGGAAGCTCAGGTTCCCTCCTTAGCGCTCTGCGTTTTCGACTGGTTCCTGATTTTTCGGTTTTTCCGAATTTAGTTTGGAAGTTTATTAAAAACTTCAGTCTTCTTCCCTCGCTGCTGCGATGGATATTTCGTTTCCCGGTTTTCGGAGGCGCCTGGGGAATACCTCCAGGAACCCGCACTCCATGTGCGTTTACTGCCTCGACTTGGACCATGATCCGCAAGTCTGCGAATTTTGCTGTGCCCTTTCGACCAGCGTCCTGGAGGATCGTGCAGCCCGTTTGGGGCTCGTGCGACCTGGAATTTTTTCCACGCTGGAAAAATCTTTAGAGGCTCATCGAGCGGTGTCCGCATCGGCTGTCTCGGCTGAGCAGCTCGATCTCTCTTCCTCCATGGAGGAGGCGGCGACCAAGGCTGTCCCCCCTCCTCCTCGGTCGCGGCGCTTATCCCGGTGTCTTTGAGTTCCTCTCATTCAGCTTTGTTCAAGGAACTTCATCAGTCCCTTTCCTTGAAGGGAGAGGGGCCTTCGGGACCTGCCTCTCGGCCCAGGTCAAAGGAGTCACAGGGTAAGTCCCATCGTCGGCGCTTGCGGGAGCAGGAGAGGTCCCCTTCCCGTCTGCTGACTTTCGACTTCGGTCGAGGTTGTGGCTCAGGCCGCTGGCTTCACGGTGTCCCCATCAGGCCAGCCAGCCTGGCACAGGAATCACCTAAGTCCAGAGTAGTCTGCAGCTGTCATGCACCGCTCACTCCCTGGTCCTGCACCGGACCTTGGTCCGGTGAGGTCAGCCGGGTGATGAGGGAGCACTCATCCAGGGAGCCCAAAGGGCATGGGAAAATGTGAAAATGGGAAAATGACTCCCATCAACGTTGTCGGTCTTTTCGACCGTCACCCGGCTGTCAACCCTTCGCGGTTTCCCGGTGGGGCGAGTTCTGCCTGCACCTTGGGCGACAGGCCTCGGTCTTTTTGTCCGAGCCGAGGGAAGAGCGGGTGTCCCCCACTCCTTCCCAGACCCACCCTCGGTTTCCCCAAGGATCTGGGTCTCGGTCTCGATCCTCTTCTCAGTCAAGCCGCTCCCGCCCACTTCGGCGGTCTCGGTCAGGGCACCGAGTTAAGTGGCATTACCGTTCCTCCTCGTCTCCCTCCTCGGATGAGGATTGGCTTCGATGCAGATGGCGTCGACGTTACGAGGAGTTCATGTGGCAGCAGTTGCTACTGTCCGGGAATCAATCGACTCTGATTCATTCCCCATCCAGCAAGCAGCTGCCGCCCGAACGGCCGACGCAACCGCTCGCTGCAGTCGAGGTGCCCACTTCAGGGCTGGTTGTTCGTCCGAACCTTGCTGCCCCACCGAATTTGGTAGAACCTCGGTCGGGTCACGACCTGTCCCGCAGGTTGTCTGTCACCCTCACTCCCGCCCGCCCTCGGCGGGTGAAGAGTGGCTCAGGCCTGAGGCAGCTCTTTGCAGACCCTTCGGAGTCCGATGACTCCTCCATGTTCCCCAGTCGGGAGGGCCCGGGGTCCTCTCCGGACCGCTCTGTGGACGACAGCCCATTGTCCTTTCTGGGTCTGCTTCAGCTCATCTCGGAGTTCACCGGGATGCAGCTTGAACCCGTGTCCAAATGGGTCTCTTATCTCCTGACGGAGATTCTAGACCGAGGGTGTTCTCCCTCGGAGGCCTTCCCGGTGGCCGAGGCCATTGTCGGCCCGGCCTTGGAGCTCTGGCAGCGGCCTACTTTCTGTCCTGCGCCCTCAGCCAGGATGGCTAGGAAGTACTCTGTCCCTGTCGGTTCTTTGCCTGTTTTTTCGGAGCACCCCTCAGCTGAGGGGTTAGTTACCGATAATATCTTCCAGCGTTCTGTGAACGCTCTGGATGTGGATAGGCCCAACGACAAAGAGTCCAAAAGGATGGACTATGTCGGGCGCAAGGTTTCAAACAACATGAAGTCTTGCTATATTATAGACATTAGCAGTTTGATCCAGCTCTAGAACTCCATTAGAAGAAACAACATTACTAAGGTGAGTAATTTTTTCTTACGCTGCGTCCTCCCTAGGCCTCCAACAGGCCAGCTCAGCCGCACTGATGGCACATTTTTCCCATGCCCTTTTGGGCTCCCTGGATGAGGTGCTCCCTCATCTCCCGGCTGACCTGCGGACCAAGGTCCGGCGGGTGCGGGACCAGGGTAGGGCGGTGGCGAAGCAGCAGCTTCAGACTACTCTGGACTTAGGTGATTCCTGTGCCAGGTTGGTAGCGACGCGGTGGCCATGCGCCGCAGGCATGGCTGAGGATATCCTCTTTCTCAGCGGATACCCAGCACAAGTCGCGGACTTCTCCTTCTTGGGAATGACCTCTTGGTCCTGGGTGGAGGGACACCTCCAGGGACCGAGAAGTCCATTGCCACTCTGGACTCGGTCACCCCCGCCCAGAGGGGCAAGGGCCGCCAGCAGCCTTTGCGTAAGCCCCTTTGTCCCTCGGCCCCTGCGGCTTGACCGGCCCATCAACACCAGCATGAGGGCCAGCAGGCTTGTGCTGGGCATCCTGACCCCAAGCCAGTGGCTTCCTCCAAAGGGAAGCAGGGAGGTAAAGGCTCAGGAGCTCCCTCGACCAGTCCCTCCTCCAAGCCTGCTCAGTGACGGGCTGAGGGGTGCCGTCCCTGGCCTTGTCACCCCTACCCGGTTCCCCCCGTGGGGAGATGGCTCGGCCCCTCTTCCGCCTGGTCCGCTTTCACGGACCACTGGGTGTCGGAGGTGCTAGGGGAAGGTCCTGCCTCTGGATTGCGAGCAGGCCTCACCCTTTCAAGCCGTTGCCCCACGGGGGGCCATGGGGTCCGTAGCCTCGCTGTCGGCCCGCCGAGCCGACTTGCCCTGCCCCCGAGATAGAGGTGATCAGGAAGGTGGCGGATCCTCCTCCAGACCCTGGGTTTGTGTCCAGGTATTCCTGGTCCCCAAACGGATGGGGGGGCTTGTGCCCCATCCTTGACCCGCACGACAGGATGGTCACTCTGACTCAGATACCCCATCCTCGGAACGAGGCGTGTGGCTCTATTTCCTGGACCTCCAGGACGTACTTTACACTTCGATCTGTCTGTTTCTTGGGAGACTCCTTCGTTTCTAAAGCAGGGGATCTCTTTATGAGTTCCAGGCCATGCCCTTCGGTCTCTTCTCAGCAGCATTCCTGCAGCTCCGAAGGGTCTGGGCGTAACCCCACCCGGATGGCAGCCTGACATCAACCCCTCCAGGGTGGAGGGGGACGGCCCAGAGTTCTGGCCCTCTAGGTTGCTCTCAGACCGGTGATCTGTCTAATGGAGCCATGTTGGAACTCGTGTCTAAGCGGGTGATCCTTTCTTTGGGACGAAGCTTGACTCTTGAGTCTGAGCTCAGCTCCCGGCGGACAGGGCCGAGGTTCTTCCTCCCTTACCTAGTCATGTCTGACTGGACAATTGCGCCCTGCCCCGGGACTTTCTGCACCTCCTGGGCCTTGTGGCGGTCTGCACCAGCGTGGTCTGTTTGGACCCACCAGTCCATGCGTCCCCTTAATGGGGGCTGGCCAGCCAGCGGTCACAATGCTGCGATCCTTTGGACCAGTCCGTGACAACAGCCCAGGGGTTGGAGAACGCTCTCCTTCAGACCGTTCCAGCTCATCTGCAGGAGAACATCCCGTTCGTCCGCCCCGAGTTGACTGTCTTCTCCAACTAATGCATCTCTGATGGGTGGGGGTGCCCATCAAGGGGAATACAGAGTGCACCATCTCTGGTCCTCTCGGGAGTCCCGATGTCATTCCAACCTGCTGGAGCTCCAGGCGGTCCGCTTAGCTCGCACCGTCCGCGCCGTCTGTGCGGGGTACAGTGGTTTAGGTCCAGGCGGACAATACCACGACCATGTGCTACCTAACCCGCCAGGGTCGGATGAGCCCCTTGCCATTGCGTAAGGAGGTTCTCCGCATTGGGTCTTGCGCGCAGCCGGGAGGCGGTTTCCTAGCTATTTCAATGGCAGGAGCCTCCAGCACCCTGGCTGATCCCCTAAGCTGGATGCCGGAGGTAGCACAAGATCCTTCTCCCTCTAGGTCATGCCTCGCGTGGACCTTTGTTTTTTCCCTCCAGGGAGAACACGAGGCTGAGACTGTCTCATGCCCGCCCCCTCAGCAAGGTTCGCTGTAGGGGATGCCTCTGAGGCCGCGGACCCTGGGCCTCTTCTACGCCTCTCCCCCATTTCTCTTGACTCACAGGCGAGGAGAGACTAGGCGCAGGTGATTCTGGTAGCCCCAGACTGGTTTTGCCAGCTCTGGTATCCAGCTCTCCTCCGTCTCAGCCCCAGGCTCCCGAGGCAGCTTCCAGCCCGCCCGGTCCTGATCTCTGTTATTAGCGGAAGGTATTCATCCGGACCTTCAATCCCTGCACCTGGCGGCCTGGTCCCTGTGCGGCTAATGGCCAGGCCTTGGGTCTTCCGGCAAGGTCCTCGACGTTGTTGAGGCATCCTGCCAGGAGTCGACAAGATATGCTATGCCTTCAAATGGAAGAGTTCTCCATTTGGTGTTAGGATAGGGCCTGGTCCTCTCTCCTGTTCCTCGGCGAGCATTCCGGACTACCTGTGGTCCGTTCTTCCTCTTGAGCAAGGGCTTTGGTCGACAACCCTTAAGGTGCTCCTGATAGCCATCCCTGTCTTCCAGGCGCGGGCCAGAAGGTAGGCGGTGGCGCAGGAAAGGTGGTCTGGCGCTTTCCAAGGCCTTGATCACACTTCCCCTCCGGGGAGAGTATCCCCATCTCTGTGGGATCTTATGCTGGTATGGGCTTATCTCACGGGCAAGCTGTTCGAACCTATGCACAGGTGCGATTTCCCCACCTGTTATGGAAGAACACCTTCTTGGGGGCTACCACGCCAACCAGAAGGCTGGGAGAGCTCCAGGCGCTCCTTTGAGTTTCCCTATCTGGTCTTCCACAGGGACAAGGTTGTCCTGGGCCCCACCGGAAGTTCCTTCCGTAGGCGGTGGCGGAGTTTTTCCCTAACCGGGTATTGTCTCTGCTGGGGTTCAACCCCATTCACACCTCGGAGGCCGCATATAGGATCCATTGGGACCCTAATTTAGCGCTCACCTTCCCAGGGAGCGTAGGGCTGAAGTTCGGAAGAGGTTCGCCAGCTGTTTGTCATCTACGCTGAAGCCGCATCTGGCAGACCTGCAGCCAAGCGGATGATGAGCGGGTGGGTCACCTGCTGCATAGATCTCCGCTATAGGTGGGCGGGCATGGAGCCTCCCAGAGGGATAAGTGCTCATTTTACCCACTCTTCCGCTGCATCAGTGGCTGCTTCCGAGTATACCCCTGTCCAGGATATCCGTAGGGTTCCTACCTGGAAGCTGGAATATACGGTTTTTACCCCCTACCACATCGACCTTGAGTCACGCCGGGATGTTGGTCGGGGCCTCGGTTCTCCAGTCTTTATTCCCTAAGTAGGGGGTGTGCGCCTTGCCTCTCTCCTCCCGGAGAACTGCTAGGAGTCTGCCAGATAGTGTGGATGAAGAACATATCCATGTCCCTAGAAATACAGGTTACTCACCTGTAACAGGAGTTCTAGGAATGGTATATGTTGTTCATCCACACTACCCACCCGGCCTCCCCGGCCCGGCCGCACAACCTGTCTTCCAGCTGGCTAGATCTGGCGTCATAGTTTTACCACTCAGATGGGTGGTAGGAGCCAGCTTGAAGACCTTCCGGCAAGATTTAAAGCGGCAAGGAACCTGCCAGATAGTGTGGATGAACAACATATACCATTCCTAGAACTCCTGTTACAGGTGAGTAACCTGTATTTTATTAGTTGCTATCACTTTTGCTCAAAGGATTTCCAAGCTTCAGGCTCTGATGTGTAAATAGCCTTATTTAGATTTCCACAAGGACAGAGTTTCCTTGAGGACCTATCCTAAGTTTCTTCCTAAGGTGGTGTCTAAGCTTATTCTGAATCTAGACATCCACCTGCCTGTGTATTACCCAGAGTACTGGAATCAAGAGGAGGCCTTACTGCATACTCTGGATATCCATGGGGTGCTTCGCTATTACCTGGAGCACACCGAACCTTCAGAAAAACTGATCAGTTGTTTGTTTCTTTCTCCCCAAGAAAAGGTGCTTCAGTTTCAAAGCAATGTTTGTCCAAATGGTTGGTTAATTGCATTGTTTATTGTTACCACAAATACGATAAGCCTTTACCGGGCCGGGTTAAAGGCCATTCCACTAGTGGTGTAGCTACTTCCTTTTGCATCCTTCAGGAATGTGTCGATTGCTGACATTTGTGCAGCAGACACTTGGAGTTTAGTCCACACTTTAATCCAGCATTACAGTCTGGACATTGCTTCTAGATGCAGGGCAGGTTTTGGCTGGCAGTCCTGCAGGGCCTGCTCTCTTAAGAGTCTTATGCTGACTCCTACCTCCTCCCAGCTGACCAGCATCAGTCCTTTTACTGCTTGGGACTCTGTCTTAAAAGTGTTACCTGCTGCAAGAGCCCCTTCAAAATGAGATAGTACAGTTATGTAAGAACTTACCATGACAGTAGATTTTCGAGATAAGCTCTTGCAGCAGGTGCTGCTTTACCTCCCTCCATCCTCCTGGTGACTGCTTCTCTATCATTTTTTCCTATTCCTCATTTTCAGAGGAATACCTCGGTTCTCCAATCTCTGTGCTTGCTGGGGGTCTTGGTGGGAGAACTGAGGTGGTGCCTGGGACCACCCCTTTTATACCATAGATGGATGTCGGGGCGGACCAGCGGCAAGGGGAACTGAGCCTATACTAATAACTGCTAGCTAGAAGTTTGCCATGTGTGGTCCCATCCTGCCACTTCTCAGTCCTCGATGCTGCCTGCTGCAAGAGCTCCTCGCGAAGATCTACTGTTACGGTAAGTTGTTACGTAACTGTTCTTTCCACAGCTGGTGCCGGCCCCCATTTTGTCGATCCTCCCTCCTTCCTTCCTTACAGTAGGGCAGCAGTACCCTCCACCTTTTCCCCCCAGGGTGCTTTGTCCAGGTCGGTGACAGTGGATTTCCAGGCCCTGTTTTCCTTGGTCCTTGGCCTGGTTCAGAGAGTGGCTCGGCCTCCTGCTTCTTTTTCATCGGGAACCTCTCAGCCACATACGGGGCTGTCACTGCTGTCGTCGATGAGACTGGTCCCTTCAAACAACATGAAGTCTTGCTGTATTCAGACATAATACAGTTAGTCCCAGCACTTGAACTGCCCCAGAGAGGAAAGGGTTAACTCCATGCAAAAGCATGGAACGTTGAGCTCAAGCTCGGTTTTCAAACCTCTGTCTGTGGTACTTCCCAATGTAACCGTCAGATTCTTACGAGCAACTAACTAACATTATAATATGGAAATTGTTTGAAACATATAGCCAAAAGGCAAAATATTTTTGGGGTCCAAAAAAGACTCAAGTCGAGAACCCCAGAAGAAACAAGGTAGTGACAAATTAAGCTATGCAACACAAGAAGGCAGTATAGCGCAGTGGTCTAAGGCTCTGAGCTGCAAATTTGGTGACATCCAGCAGACCAGACCTGGGTTTGAATCCCACAACTTCCACTTGCATACTGTGTGACCCTGAGCAAGTCACTTAACCCCCTTGTGCTCTCAGGTTGCTCCTGTAAAAAAGCTTTCAGCTTGGTGTGCTATACCTGGTTAAACAACTAAATAAAAAAAATAAAAGAAGGATAAACATAACAGCTACCCCACCACGAGGGAGGGTACAAGGTATACCCCTGAGGTACAACACTATACCTGCCAGACCACTTCCCAAAAACAGGTTCTGAGAGGGGAGGGGGGGAGAGGTCTGAATACAGCAAGACTCCATTAGAAGAAACAGCATTACTATGGTATTTTTTTCTTCAAACAACATGAAGTCTTGCTGTATTCAGACATAATGCAGACTACCAAGCAGTTCCCTATGGAAGAGGGAATGCAGAACCTACTTTGGGAACAGGATCTGCAGTACTGCTGTGCTAAACCTAGTATCACTCCTAGCCTGGATGTCCAGGGAGTAATGCTTGGTGAATGTATATACTGTTTTCCAGGTGGCTGCTTTACAGACCTCTAACAAGGGTATATCTTTGGCTGCAGCTAGAGTAGCAGCTGTACCCCTAGTGGAGTGAGCCCTCAGGCCTGAAGGGGGTGTTCTACCCAATTTGTTAAAGCAGAATTGTATACAAGAAACAATCCACCTGGCAATAGATCTTTTAGTGGCAAGCTTACCTTTACCCACTTCACCATAAGTGAGAAATAATTGAAGACAGTCATTCCTGTGTTCCTTAGTATGTTCTATGTAGTAGCTAAGGGCCCTTTTAACATCCAAATTGTGTAATCTTCTTTCCCCTGAAGAAGAATGGTCAGTGACAAACACAGGGAGAGATATAGACTAGTTTAGGTGAAAATCCGATACCACTTTAGGCAAGAACCTCCTATTAGTTCTTAGGACCACTTTATCCCTATGGAATATGAAGTCAGGTTCAACTGACAGGGCCTGACAGGGCCTGTAATTCACTAATCCACCTGGCAGAAGTAATAGCTACCAGGAACACAGTTTTCCAGGTCAAGTACTTCAACTCAGCCAAAGCCATAGGCTCAAAGGGTGGCTGCATAAGCTGATCAATGCAGACATTAAGATCCCAAGGCGGAGTAGGCTCCCTAAAGGGAGGGTTGATGTGAACTAGGCCTTAGAAAAACTTCCTGGAAACAGGATGAGATGCCAGGGAAGAGCCCTTCTCTGCTGAAAGGAATGCAGAGAGAGTTGCTAGATGAACCTTCAACATGGCAGGCCTAAGGCATAGACTATTCAGATGAACTAGATAATCTAAGGTTGTGGAAATGCCTGCAGAATCAGGCACAATACATTTCTGAGAGCACCAAATACTGAACCTCTTCCATTTGGAATTATAAGTTTTTCTAGTGGAAGGTTTCCTGGAGACCTTCAGAATATCCAGAACTCCCTGAAAGAGATGTAGTGCTGCATATTGTAACTCTTCAAGAGCCAGGCCTTGAGGTTGAGAGACTGGAGATTGGGGTACCAGATCCGCCCCTGGGAGGCGGAGGAGAGAAGATTGTATCTCCTGGGAAGAGACGGGACATGACACAGCCAAGGACAGCAGTAGAGGATACCAGGGTTGTCTGGCCCAATCTGGAGCCACCAATATCACTGTGCAGGGTTGAGTTCTTATCTTGATCAGACTCTGAACACGAGAGGGAAAGGAGGGAAGGCATAAAGAAACCTGCCCTTCCAGTCCAGAATGAGGGCATCCTGAAGAACTGTCCCCAGGACTGGAGGTCTGCAAAAAAAACAGAGAAAGTTGATGATTGTCTGGTGCTGCAAATAGGTCCATCTCTGGAGTGCTCCACCTGGAGAAAATGATCCTCAGAATGTGAGGATTCAGGGGCCATTCGTGATGTCCCTGTGAAATCCTGCTCAGGGCATCTGCTAACACATTGTCTTTTCTTTGGAAGACAAACTGCTACCAGGGAAGTCTGAAGGGAATAGGCCAGAGATCAAATCTTCATGGCCTCTGTGCACAAAGTCGTGGACAGAGTGCCTCCCTGCTTGCTGATGTACCACATTGTGGTAGTGTTGTCCGTCCTGATTTGGCCCACCTTGCCCTTGACTGAATCTGAGAAGGTCTGAAGGGCTAGGAAAACTGCCCTGAGTTCCAGGAGGTTGATATGAAAAAGAGACTCCTGCGGGGACCAGATCCCCTGAGCTGTTAGAGCTCCCAGGTGGGCTCCCCAGCCTAAGAGAGAAGCATCCGTAGTCAGAACCACTGATGGAACTTGAGGGAGAAATGGAACCCCTTGTCTGAGGTTGTCCTGGTCCAGCCACCACTGGAGAGCTTGTACCAGAGTTTGGGTCACTGGAATCAGTTTGGTGAGAGAATCCCTTCTCTGGGACCAAAAGGACCTTAGGTGGAACTGAATGTCCCGCATCTGAAATCTGGCTCCCTGAACCACTGCAGTGGAGGCTGCCATATGGCCCAGGAGTTGGAGGAACTGTCTCGCTGGAAGAGAAACCTGAGGCCGAAAGGAGGAAGCAAGGCCTACTAAGGCCTTCACCCTTGTCAGAGGAAGGAAAGCTTTTGCTTGGATAGTATCCAATTCCACCCCATGAAGGTGAGAAGTTGTACTGGTTCGAGGACAGATTTTGGCAGATTGAGAAGAAACCCCAGAGAACTGAGGAAGTCCTGAGTGGTTTGCAGAGCTGACCTGACCTGGTCTGATGACTGCCCTACTAGGAGCCAGTCGTCCAGATATGGAAAAATGGTGATACCCTGTCTTCTGAGGTAAGCCACTACTGCAAGGCACTTTGTGAACACCCTTGGAGCTGATGTTAGGCCAAAAGGCATGGCCTTGAACTGATAATGGCCTGAAGGCAACTCGAACCTGAGGTATTTGCTGTGGGAGCACCTAATAGCCGGGATATGGAAGCAAGCATCCTTGAAGTCCAGTGATGCTAGCCAGTCTCCTGACCTTAAAGAGGGAAGGATTACTCCCAGAGTTACCATTTTGAATTTGGGTTTTGATATGTTTGTTCAAATACCTTAGATCCAGGATGGGTCACCACTCCCCCTGTTTTCTTTGGGGTAAGGAAGTACCTGGAGTATAGGCCTTTTCCCCTGTGTTGAGTAGGAACCTTTTCTACGGCTCTGAAAGCCAGTAGAGATGAAACCTCTGCCTCTAGGGCAAGGGTTTCTGAAATTGATGCAGGTGGAAAAGACTTGGCCCTCCTCAAGAGTGGGTCCTGGAAGTAGTTTTAGATGCCATCATAAGAGCGGGATGTCTGTCCTAGCGACTGGTGTGATTTACAGCATTTTGTGAGTTACAGTGGGTGTTTTCAGCCTTGTACTGTGTAATTAGAGCCTGTGAGTTATTTTGCTTGTACCACTTACCTATGTTGTCTTTGGCTTGGTACTTCGACAGTCGCCATCTTGGGGTCAGTCTCGCGCATGCGCAGTAGCGTCCCCATATCGGGACTGTGAAAGAAGTTCTTGCGTATGCGCAGTCGGTCTCTGCCTGGTAAGATAGCTCCTGCTGCATATTAATTGTGGTTTCCTTTGTTCCCTGCCTGTATATAGGCCTCCGTCAGACCCCCACCCCCAAGCAGACAACAGCCCACACTACAGGCTCCCTCCTGGAGCAGGGGAAATCACCAGAGCACTGCAGAAGGTAAAGACCTCCTCCCTTCAAACAGATGTTTTGTGGTGGGTGTTAGCCTGTTGACGCTATGTGTCAACTGCCCCACCCACCCCAGCCACACTCCCACCCAAGACCGACCCTCCTTATATTGTCCCCCTTCCTATGACATCACTTCCTGACACTCAAGTCCTCATTTTCCCATTTGCAGGTTATACCTAATGGCCACCAGAGGGCTTAGTCCTCCTGGACTCCTCTGCCTACCCACAGCCTTTCTTTCTGAGCTAGAGCCCTTTTTTCCAGCCCCTCCACTCCACTGCACTGCCCACCTCTAATCCCAACATTGCCACTACCTTTAGCTGTACACCCCCTTCCATAGCCTTTTTGTGCCCCTCGGCTACCATTTTCCACTACCACTTCCAAACCATCCTTCCCTCCATACACCCCAACCCCCCCGGCCATTCCTGGACCCACTTCCTCACCACCTTTCCAACCCTCTGCAACCTATCCATTCCCTGCACTCTTAACTGCTCAGCCCCTCTCACGGCACTGGGCTAGGGTCATCAACCACTACCCCCTCTAGTAAGATTTCTCACACTATTGTTATTACTCTCAGGAAATGTTCACCCCAACCCGGGTCCCTCCCCCTCCTGCGCACCCAGAACATCACCCACAGGACTCCTCATCACCACCCTGAACATATGCAGCCTGCCGAAAAAATCTGCAGTGCTCCAGTGTTGGGCCACCCTTCACTAACCAGACATCATTGCTCCAGTTGAGACCTGGCTCTCAAATTCTACCCCGACTCAGTTGTTACTCTCCCCGGTTTCACCATATTCCGGGAAGACTGGCTGGGAAAACGTGGAGGTGGCTGTGCGATCTACATTAGGGCAACATTATTGGCCACTTGCTCCCCCAGGCTTTTAAATGGTGCCCAAGCACTCAATTTAAAATCACCCCGACCTCCAGGGGCCCACTATACCTCACAGTATCCTATGTTCCCCCTAAGAACCAAAAGCCGTCCCTCACATCGCTCACCGATTATCTCTGTACCCTCCCTCACAAAGCTGAATAGATACTAGTAGGGGACCTAAATATCAACTGGCTCAGTCCCTCGGCTGCACCAACAAAGGACTTCTTCACCACCCTCGACATGGCCCAATTAGTCACTGAACCCAGTAGACTTCATCCCTCCACTGGTACCAGCACCCTCCTGGATATCATTATCTCCAACCGCCCCCACAAAATCAGGGATATGAAAGTTCTACCCAACTCCCTAAGCGACCATTCTCCCATCTTATTCCTGTGGACCTCCTCCATGCCTAAACCCTCAGCCCAGACCACCTTCTGTAGGTGTCTCTGCCCAGGGGAGTTAAGAAAACTCAACTTCTCGCACAAATGGACTATTCCCCCATTAAAACAGCCCTCAGCATTGACATTCCGCTCGACCTGTTCACACAGGCCTTCACTAAATCCTGTGATCTCTATGCCCCTCTCACCAAACGACAAAATGCACCATGGATCACTCCCCACTCCAAAAACTGAGAGAAAGGGACAATCTGTGGTACAAAGCCTTGGAATCTGGCAGGACGGCTGACAGACATTCCCATAATGCTGCACGCAGGCCATCAGCAAGGCCAAAGTGGACTACTATCGATCCACTCTCACTGCCACATGGGGATTCACCCGGACCTTCTGGAGTAATATCAAAGAACTCAATGGTAAATCACGATCCCCACCTCCCTCCCAGCTCTCTACAGACAACACCATTTCCACTGACCCTCTTACCATAGCAAACTGTCTAAATACTACCTTCACAGATATCAGCACTGTTCTCCCCAGTTGCTTCTTTGACCCTGTACCCGAATCCCCTACCCTATAGCACCCTTGTGTCCTTCTGTGTAAAATATCAACCCGTGAAGCCCGTCCATACCTGCAAAAAGCACTAAGCAGCAACAACCCTAGCACAGATCCCCTTGATGCTAGGCTCCTTCAGCTAGTCCTTGACGAGGTCCTAGCCCCTCTCATGGGCCTACTCAACAGATCCTGTGTCTGGGGCAATTCCCCAGTGCCTGGAAGACTGCCGTTGTTACCCCCAGTCATAAAAGTGGTGACAAATCCTCCCCCAGTAACTATCGACCTATCTCCTTTCTCCCCCCCCCATCCAAAGCTTTAGAGAAAGTGGTTGCCACACAGCTCACAGAATACCTAACCAAGCATGACATCTTATGTCCAGAGCAGCATGGCTTCTGCTCGGCCCACAGCACTATCATAGCCCTCCTCAAATTCACCAACTTTCTACACTCCTCCTTAGACTCTGGTAACATTGCTGGAGCTGTGTACATAGACCTTTCCAAGGCCTTTGACACGGTCTGCCATCCACTGCTTCTAGACTCTTGTTACCAACTCTGTTTCTCCTCGGGCCCCCAGCTTGGTGTGCTAGTTACCTCTCCACCCAGTCCCAACGTGTCAAAATAAATGGGGCCCTATCTGACATGCTACCTGTCCACTCCAGTGTGCCCCAGGGCTCCATCCTGGGTCCACTACTCTTCACCCTCTACCTAAACACCTTGCCATTGGCATGCTCCAGAAATATCCTACTGTATGCGGATGATGCAGTGCTCTGTGTTTCTCACCATAAACCTGACACCCTCCATGACTCCCTCCAAGACGCCTTCACCCAGGCTGAAACATGGTTCAAGGACCGTAGACTGATCATTAACCTAAAAAAGACGAAATCCATGATTTTCTCACACCACCAAAACAAAGCAAGAAATACACCACTCCTCATCCTCCCCAGCACCCAGTGCTCCCTTGAACAGGTATCCACCTACAACTACCTGGGGCTTACCCTCGACACTGCCCTTACTTTCCACGACCACATAAACACACTATCAACTGCTTTAAACACTTGCATTGGGCTCCTTTACCAGCACAAGGAATGCCTCCCTCCTGATGCTCTTAGGCTTGCTATTACCTCCTCCATACTGTCCCTAGTGGATTATGGGCTCCCTGTTTATGGGGCAGCAGGTAACACCACTCTTCAGAAAATTCAGATCTCCCTCAACAAGGCCTGCAGGCTCCTAACTGGTGCCCCAAGGCTCACCCATGCCTGCTCCCTCTATTCCACTGCCAGTATTCTCAATTTCAATGAGACTCCACTACCAGACCTGCCTCCTGACCAAGAAAATTCTGCTCAGTCTCTCCCCTCCTGGGGTCTCTGCCTCCCTCCAAACGGCCATACCCTCCATCTCCACCCGCTACTCTGACAAAGCCATCCTGATGGTACCTAGGTTAAAAACATCTCTTGCCCAGAGATCTTTCCACTATAGGGCCCCTGACTGGTATAATACTCTCCCAGCCACCATCACCTGCACCCCTAAGATTGCCCCTTTCAAAGTGGCTCTCCCCAGCCATCTCCTCAATACCCACTCCTATAACTGCAACTAGCCTGCGCTTTCAAGCCCTCTTGGGCTCAAACCCCGACAAGGTCCACTGTGGACTGCCGCCACCTACAACAATGATTAGTCCATCGCTGGCTCATGTATAAGATGTATTAAAATATAACGCAAGTTCTCTCGTGGCTACCATACTTCTTTTCTGTGCTTATGTAAATATCTACAACCAAACCTGTATATAATTCTGTAAACAATATCTGTAATCTACACATGATGGCCATTCTTGTGTACCTGTTACCCTCTCTGTGTCTATTGTCCTCCATATGATGAGGTACCTTTGTAAATGAGCCCTTGGCTCAAAGGTTGTTAAACCGATACTTCAAATAAATAAATTCTAGCCACCTGGCATAGATCTCACCTAGTCCCCCCATACCGAGGAAGGCAGGCAAACTGTACCAGGCTCCTTCAGGGAGATGCTTCTTTTCTGGGCCCCCTCAGGTAGTTTCAGTAATCATAAATGCAACCCACGACCAGTTCAAAAGGCCTCAACATCGTAGCTCCCTCCCTCCTGACAAGGAGTCCAGGAAGCTTGACTTGATGAGTAAGAGGATTTTTGCCTCCTCTACCCTGGCCATAAGAATCCTGAATTACATAGGTCACATGCTGCGATACCAAAATGACCTCTGGGACTTGGCTAGAGCCACTTCAGTCTCTCCCATATGGACTCCAGAAGCAGGAACTGCTCAAAGTCCTCCAGTCGGGGGCTGATGTGAGCAGTCACTTACTGAGGGCTGCCTATGATGTAGTGGATGCTTCCACCAGGGCTTCAGCAGTGGGCATTTGCCTCAGGAGGCACTCCTGACTTAGAGTTTCAGGATTTGCAGTCGATGTCCTGCAGTTCATCCTGAACGCTCCCTTCAGAGACCATAAGCTATGTGGGGGTGATGTGCAGGACATCCTCAACGACCTAAAGGCCTCAGGTCAAACCTTCCATTCTGTTCATGCCTTCCATCACACTCATCAGAAGAGTGGACACCGGGTGCCTTTTGACATGCTGCCCACAGTCCATGGTCTGCCTCTAAGCCTAGTAAATGCAGAATGTCTGTGGCCCTGCTGGCATCACCCTTCACTACCAGGAAAGTCCTTCTAAGGTGGGGGTATAAGTGCGGCCACAGCCTGACTCCTTGCCTGACCCCCTGCATCTGGGCCCCCAGGATGGGATGGTCAGGTGTCAGTACTCCCTCCATCTGGGTGATCCAGCTGATAGAGCAGGGTCACGCCTTGGAGTTCCTCGAGATCTTACTTGTAGGATATCACTTGCAGCAGGTCACACTGGTAGCTGCCAGGCACTAGGATCACGCAGATTTTCTGGCTAGCAGTCTACCAGAAGGGCCACCGTCGACACCACCCAATGGCGTCAACCAGTCCTATAAGAGTGGGTGACCCCCACACCCTTCTCAGTTATTTTTTGCTGTCGCCCAATGCATGTTGCATCTTGGAAACCTCCGCAGCTACAGTCAACCGCCATTTTCATGACTTTTTTTCTCTGCATTTATTTTCTCCTTTTTCTCACAGTAATTTTCCATCTTTCAATGGTTTTCTAACATTTCTAACAGTCCCTGACTTCAGCCATGCCCTCCCTAGTTCTTTTTCTGCCGTCGGCCAACACATGTCGCACCACTGAAACTGCCACAGCTACAGACGGCTGTCATTTCCTGCATTTACCATGCTTTATTTTTCAATTTTAACATTGAATTTTGGTGTCCTCCCGGACAAGGACAGCCATTCTGCCTGCATCTTGTGCCTAGGCCCAGACCATGATGTCCAGATCTGCCAGGGATTCAACCCAGCCACCAGGAGATGTCACCAGAAGATCTTGAAGAGTCACCTCCTTAAGCAGGAGATGGCCTTAATGGACTGGGAGCTGCAGGCCAGAAGTTCCTCTGTTTCCCTGATCCAGTCCTCAAAACCCCAGGAGAAGTCACTGGGAAACTTAAGCATACAGATAAAGATCGAGACCATCACCGGTCTGCCACCTGCTCATGGTCTCCTCACAAGAAGTCTACGACTGTGAAACGGTCTTCTTCCCTCCGGGGGGGGGGTGTCAATCTCTTTGGCCCTGCATGCCCTAACTTCTGCAGGGCTGCAGGCAGCCCAGCCACCCACCCAGGTTACCCTAACGAGCAGTGGCTCCTTGGGTCAGGGTACTTTGTATCCTGCTCCTCAGCCCTTATTCACTTGTGCACACAGTCAGGCGGCTTAGATGGAGTTTCTGCAGCTGGCTCAGGTGCGGCAGACGTTAGTCTTCTTACTGCCATTCCCCGACTCCCGCACTCCTGGCGCCGGTTTCATCATCTGGGACCGCCGCCAGTTCTGCTCCTCCTCCTCAGAAGCAGACACTTCAGGGCACCGGTACCTCCTTGAGCCCTATCTCTCCTCAGTCTTCGCCTGGGGAGTTGCCCTCTACTCTGGCACCGGTTTCTCCAGAGACAATACCCGTGGATTCCCCTCCGGCATTACCCCAGCCTGCACCTTTTCTCTAGCCACTGCAGGCTGCAGGACCCACGCTGGCCCTGCTTGTTTCTGTTGTCGGGCCTACGCCTGCCATTCCTCATCTGATGCCGATTGGGCCTGCCTTAACCTGCACCAGTGGGACCGGCACCAGTCTTACTGCAACCTACGCCTATGGGACCTCAGCTGGAATATCCTAAGCCGGGACCTGCACCAGTTTACCCATGTCCAGTGCTGGTCTACAACTACCCAATGCCCATGGGCCCTGCGCATGTCCCCTTTGATTGCCATAGTCTGCTCTCGATCTTGTGGTCTCTCCTACAGACGCAGGTTCCTACTTCAAGAGGTCTAGCCCTAGCCACCACCCCCCACCCAAGTGCCTCCCTTGTACCCCATTTCCCCAGCTCCTGTTCAACCGGGCCCCAGTGCTCCTCACACCCCCAGGGGTAGGCCTGATGTCTGATCAGACAGCCGCAGGGATGCCTGTCAACCCAATGATATAAGGGATGACAACACAGACAATGCAGATGAGTGTCAGCAGTGAGTCTTTTTCTCTATATGCGGATTTCTCAGAAGGGGAGGAGACACCGAGTAATGTCCCTAAATCCCCCCAGATGATCCCACTTTCATGGCCATCATGAGGCACAATCAAGCAACTACGGGATGGGAGACAGAGCAACAGGACCCAGAGTGGAATCGGGTGGTGATTTACCTATGACAGCCCGATGATCCTCCTTTGGTGGTCCCCCCATCATAGAGTTCTGTGAGGATGTTACCAGGGCTGCCTGGAACCACCCCAATAATGGTCCCAGCAGTGTCCAAAAAGGCTGACAGACTTTACCACATACCAGTGGGCAAACCATTCTTTGGAGAACAGCCCAAGGCTGATTCAGTCTTCCTCAATACGGCATATGACCGAACCTAGAGGCCAAAACACCTCAGCTCCTACCCACCTGATAGTCTCGGCAGCTAGATCTGATGAGCAAGTGAGCCTTTGCTTCTGCCACCCTGGCCATTCGGGCCATCAGTTACTTGACCCATATGGGGCAGTATCAGCATCTCCTATGGGTCCAGGCTAGGGAGGCGGTCCTAGCCATGCTGGATGATCTCTCCAAGCAGCACGCCCTCAAGACGGTCTCAGACTTCAGCACCCACGTCCTAAGGGCTGCCTACGATGCGGTTGATGCCTCTGGCCAGGCAGCGGCCATAGGCATTTGTCTGAGACACACTCCTGGCTAAAGGTTTCAGGCTTCAACCAGGATATCCAGTCTGATATAATGAACGCCCCTTTCAGAGGGTTTCAAGCTTTTCAGGTTTGATGTTCAGGATATCATCTCCAAGCTCCAGGCTTCTGGACGGGCTCTAAAATCCATCCACACCATGTTTTGTACCCAGCTAAAGTCAGGGCAGTGAGCTCCTTTTTGTCACTCCTCCCACACATAGGCCCGGGTCCCTCTCAAAGGTCCAGGCAAGCGCAAGGTGGTGGCAGCCCTTCCCACTCCCTCTGCTGCCATCGCCCATAGTGCCAGAGGTATAGCAGTAGCCCAGCCAGCGGCTGCTCCCACCTCCTGACTCCGTACCAGACCCCCCCCCGGTCATTCATCAGCAGGGGGTTGCTTCTCCTTTCATTTTGACAGGTGGAGGGAGATCATCATGGACAACTGGGTACTGCAGCTCGTTGAGCATGGCCACACCTTAGAATTCATAGAGTGACTTCCAGAAAGTTCTCCGGGACAGTCCTGGTATGCTCCCAGCCATGTCCCCCTCATCCAGGCAGAAATTCGTGCCTTACTTTTGGAAAAAGCCATAGAGCCATTCCCGCATTTTCAGCAGGACAGGGGGTTCTACTCCCACTTCTTCCTAGTCCCCAAGTGCATGGGAGGCCTCTGCCCCATCGTGGACTTAAGCGAGCTGAAACTGTTGTAGAGTACAATCGGTTCAGCATGGTCACCCTTCAGGGTTTGCTGTCCCTGCTTCACCAAGGGGACTGGCTTTGTTCTCTGGATGTGCAGGATGCCTACCTGCACATCAAGGTTTTCACTTTACACTGGCACTTCCTCCACTTCCAGGGAGCACACTACCAGTTCAGTACTCTGCCCTTTGGCTTGTACCCAGGGTTTTCACCAAATGCCTGGCAGTGGTGGCAGCTGCCTTGAGACAGCAGGGATTCTGTGTGTTTCCATACCTGGATGATTGGCTGCCAGTTGCCCCATCCAGGGAACATCTCCTTCAAACTTTGGCCCATACCTGCAGCCTGTTTCAGGCTTTGGGCATCACTATCAATATGCCAGAGTCATTTCCAACCCCCTGCCAATATCTCCAGTACATAGGGGCAGTGCAGAACACGTCACAAGCGAGGGGCTTCTTGCCCACAGACTGAGCATAGCATCTGATAGACCAAGCCCGTATTCTTTACTCCAGCCGCCATGTCCCCATGAAGCTTTTTCTATGGCTTCTGGGCCTCATGACTGCAGCCATTGCCATGGTTTCTCTAGCTAAGCTGCACATGAGAATCACTGCGGGTCCAGTGGGACCAATGCATGGATGTACTGCATCAAGCAGTTATGGTCATGGATCTAGTCAAGAGGGCACTGTTGTGGTGACTGGAGCCCTGCAACCTACTTTAAGGGGTTCTGTTTTGTATCTCTCCCCCTCAGCAGGTCCTTACAACTGATGCCTCGGGTCTAGGCTGGGGTGCTCACCTGGGAGTCCACCAAATACACAGGACATGGACCAAGGTAGAGAGGGGGAACTTGCATCAGTATCCTGGAAATGTGAGCAGTACTGTATGTTTTGCAGGCCTTCCAGACTCCACTTTTCCCAGGTCTGCTCTTGTTTCAGACGGACATCATGTGCATAGTTTATTACATAAACAAGCCGGGAAGGGGACTCATTACTATCCCCTGTGCAAGGAAGCAATGATAGAAACATAGAACATAGACTTTGATGACAGGTAAGGACCGCTTGGCCCACTTAGTCCGTTCATTTTCCTACCTAGAGGATAAGCTGCAGATCCTATTTAACCAATAGCCTACAGTATTTCTTCCTACCCCCCACAAAAATTGCCTTTTGTCTGTCCCATGCATTCTTGAATTCTCCCACAGTTTTAGACCCCACAACCTCCTCAGGAAGGCTGTTCCTTGCGTCCACCACCCTCTATGTGAAAAAATACTTCTTCACATTGCCCCTGAGCCGTCCCCCCTCTATCTTCAAATTGTGTCCCCTTGTTCTTGCACATCTCTTTTTCTGAAAGATGCTACCCTCTTGGACTTTGTTGATTCCACTGAGGTACTTAAACATTTCTATCATGTCCCCCCTCTCCCTTCTTTCCTCAAGGGTATACATATTAAGCTCCTTTAGTCTCTCCTCGTATGGCTTCTCTTGCAGACCCTGCACCATTTTAGTTGCCCTCCTCTGAGCTGCCTCTATCCTGTCTATGTCCTTGCGGAGATGGGGTCTCCAGAACTGGACACAGTACTCCAGATGGGGTCTCACCAACTGTCTGTACAGGGGGATAACAACTTCCTGTTTTCTGCTGGTGATACCTCTCCCTATACATCCCAGTGTCCCCCCAGCCCTCCCTACCGCCTTCTCACATTGCTTACCAACCTTAAGGTCATCTGATATAATTACCCCCAGGTCCCTTTCCATTTTTGTTGATAGTCTGGTACTGGGCCATAGAGCACGGTCTGGAGCTTTCAGCCGTCCATGTTCCTGGTGTCCAAAACGTCCTGGTGGACAGCCTAAGCCAGTCTTAGTCCAGACCCCTCGAGTGTTGACTTCTGACCTCGGTGGTAGAAGAGCTGTTCAACAGATGGTGTCATCCTGAGTTGGACCTTTTTGCATCCCCACACAATGCAAAACTGCCACTTTTCTGCTCACTAGATTCAGGGCCTGGTGTTTTCTGGCTAGACCCATTGTCCCTCTCCTGGTCAGGGAGGTTTCTGTACGCTTTCCCTCCTGTCTCACTCTTTCAGTGAGTTCTGATCAAGCTTCAGATGGAAGGGGCTACAGTGATCCTGATAGCCCTCTGTTGGCCTCATCAGATCTGGTTCCCATTGATGCAGCAACTTGCAGTGGAACCTCTGGTGTCCCTTCCCCTTTTCATTGCCTTGCTCTCCCAGGAGCAGGACACCCTGGTCCATCCAGACCTTAGATCTCTCCATCTCCATGTGTGGCTCCTGAGGACCTAGCTATCACCAAATTTGGGATATCTCCCAGGGTAGCGGATGTCCTGGTGGCAGCAAGGAATCCCTCCACTATGGCCATTTACTGTGTGAAATGGAAGCGTTTTGCCCTCTGGGTTACATCGCACCATTTAGATCATTTCATTTGTCCAATGGATCAGATACTGGAGCACCTTCTGTCCCTTTCATATTCTGGATTGCGGTACTCCTCTATTAAGGTACATCTTTCTGCCATTTCTGCATACCAGTACCTGTAGAGGGTCATTCAGTGGCTCAACTTAATGTGTGTCTCACATTCTTAAGGGGCATTCTGCATTTGAAGCCCTCACTATGTGACCCTGTCCCTCCTTGGGACCTCAGTTTTGTGTTGGAAAAGCTTACATTGCCACCCATTGAACCGGCCCACCTTGCGAACTATGCTTTCTGTTATGGAAAGTATTCATTTTAGTTGGAATTTCTTCTGCTTGAAGGATTTACAATCTTCAGGCCCCCATGTAAGGAGCTTTATTTGATTTTTCACACAGACAGGGTGTCTTTACGTACCAATCTTGAGTTTCTTCCTAAGGTACTGTCGGAGTTCACTTTGAACCAATCCATCCACCTACCAGTTTATTATCTGGAGCATTCCAATCAAGGGGAGACATTGCTCCATACATTGGATGTGCATAGAATCTTGAGGTACTATACACACCGGTCTAAAGACTCCCAGAATTCTAACCAGTTGTTCATTTTGTTCGCCCCTGGGAAAGAGGGTGCTCCAATGTCCAAACAGTGTTTGTCTAAATGGTTAGCCAGTTGCATTGTCTTTTGTTACCAGAAGTACAGCAGTGAACTTCCTGGAAAGGTTCAAGTCCATTCCACTAGGGGTATGGCCACCTTGGTAGCTTGTTTCAGAACTGTGTCAGCTGCTGACATTTGTGTTGCTGCCACCTGAAGCACTGTACACACTTTCACCAAACATTACAGCCTGGACATCGCCTCTAGGCATAGGGCCAACTAAGCCATAGCTGTTCTTCAGGGCATCCTTTCATAGGCTGTCATTTTTTGCCTACCACCCAGACTGACCGACTGTAGTGCCAGAACTGCTTGGGACTCTGTCCAACCAGTTGATGGTCTGTTGCAAGAGATGACCTTGAAGTAAGATACTGCAGTTGGGTAAGAACTTACCATAACAGTAGATGTTACTTCTCGAGAGGGCTCTTGCAGTAGGTAATTACTTGTAGGACTGCGCCCCCTGTTAGCAGTGTCTTGACGGTGGACCGCCCTCCCAGCGTCACGTGACGGATGTCAGTGTGACACTATATAGTGGGCGGTCCTCACGTCTGCCCTCCAGTTTTTTCCCGCCATTGACCTGTGCACGTCGGACCGTCTGAAGCTCATCGCAGCAGTTCAAATGCCTACTCTGATGAGTATCCATTTTTCTATTTTCTATAATATTCCTAACTATTGTTTATGTCATCCTCCACTTCCACAGAATCGCATAAAAATAAGTGCAGTTCTTGCTGCATCCAACTACCGCATAAGGACCAGCATACCCTCTGCCTCTTCTGCTTGGAACCAGATCACAGTGCCGAAGAGTGTGAGGCCTGAGCTCAGTTCAACCAGGCCACACGGAAAAGGCGCCAACAGTCTTTCGAAGACCATCTCCTGAAACTGAAGATGGCTTCAATGGAAAAAGAACTGAAGAAGCTTAAAAGTGCCTCCTCCTCTCCGACTGCCCCCCACAAGAAGAAAGAGGGACAAGGAAAAACATCGGGACTGGAAGCAGTCCTTCGCTCTCCCAAAGTCACCCACATGCCATTTGGTGGAGGCTCAGCCCCCTTCCTCCGGTAAGGCAAGCACCACTGCCAAGCTTGCGCTTCCGCCTACAGAGCAGGCTTTGGCCACCCCACCGCCACTGATTTTGGTTATGGTGGGTACCTCTGATTCATCAGAGGCCACTGCTGTACTTAGGCCCATCACTATCCCAGGCTCTGAGTTGGCAGGCACGACCAATAAGTCGCTCATCGGGCCCTCCACCAAACGCCCAGCTGGGGTTGGTGGGTCGGGGTCTCTGACTCCTGCATGACCCAGGTGGATCAGAATGATCGTCGGATCCTCCAACGATCACACAACCATTTCGTGTCTGTCAGGTACTGACGACACACAGCCAGACTTCGGCTTCATTCTGGCAGGAGGGCAAAGATCACCCCGGGACTCCATTCATGGAGAGCTCCCATCTCCTCTTCTGTCAGAGATTCCTCCACTGTCACTGGACCCGCAGGTCCTGATGGAAGGAGATCTTTCGTTGGATATAGCTGACGGGGTTCCAAAAGGCCTTACAATGACTTTGTTGCCCCCAGTACAAGTGCCAAACCCTACCCCTCCTCAATGCCCGCAGGGTCCTTTACCTCCATCAGGACCCCCAGCGAGCTTCCCCTGTCAGGGCTCCCTTCAAGCTTCCCACCTTCAGGGGCTCCTTCAGGTTTTCCACCTTCAGGTCCTTCGCCGGGGTTCCCACAAGCAGGACCACCGGCGGGCCTTCCTTCAGGCTATCCGCCTTTGGGACAACTGCCAGGCTACCTCCAGCAGGGACGCCATCTGGCTACCTGCCATCAGGCTGTCCTCAGTCAGGACCACCATCCGGCTTTCCTACGTTGGGGACACCATGCGGCTTCCACTGTGGGCTATCATCTGTCAGCCCTGATGCCAGACCCCTTTTCGACGGCCTTTTATTACCAGGGTTACCCTGGTTATTATCCAGGTTATCCTCAACACTGCCCTTCTACAAGTTTCTTAGGACATGTATCCGGGTCAGGGTTCCCTCACTGTCATCCTCCACCTGATCCCACTCCACCTGCTCAACCATAGGTGAATTTTAGGGAGATTCTCAAATCTTGGTGATCAGAGATGAAATCACAGTTGGTCTCAGAGTTGGACAGCAGGCATCCGCAAACCCATGACACAGGGCACCCGGATCCTGCCCCTTTAGGGCACCCTTTCCATTCGTCCCTCGATATCAGGCCAGATGACAGCGCGATTGCAACCCTTGATGTCAGAAGGGGCTCTCAGGGAACCAGAACCCGTTTTCTGAAAAGATTCCGGAGGATTCTGATGATTCAGAAGCGGATTCTGATTCCTCATCTGAGGGTTCAGGATTTGAGATGCCTCCCCATGAGGAACCAGTCCCTAGGGAGTCTTCCAAATGCCCTTATGAAGATTTCTCCTTCATGGACCTCCTCAGGCAAATGGCGGAGGCACAAGGATGAAAATCAGATGCTCTGGACCCAAAACGTCAAAGATTGGCAGAGCATCTGGATTTCCCAGAGACTAGTCTGGTGCTCACTCCCCCATGGCTGGAACCCCATGAGGATTTACCCTCTACCATTTGGCAGAGACCTTCCTCTAACCCGTCCACGGCCAAGAAAGGCAACCAAGTTTACAGGACTCCTGAAGACAAGGACCATCTCAGCGTGCATCCTAAGGCTGACTCAGTGGTCATCACTGTAGCCCATGATCAGTCTACGAAGTCAAAGCACCTTTCCTCCCAACAAGGAATCCAGACAAATGGACCAGTTTGGGAGGAAGTTCCATTCTTCTATGCTAGCCATTCGTGCTCTGAACTACGTCTCACACATGCTAGTGTACCAGAAGTCTTTGTTCCGCCAGCTCGAGCCCATTGTCGAGACCCTCCCGAACTTCGAAGCAATGACCACCTTGGCGAACACCTTAAGAGCGACCAAAGTGGCTGGATGCCATTCCTCATGGGCCACCTGCAACGTGGTGGATTCCTCCGCGAGAGATACAACCAAAGCTGTGAGCCTTCGCCGATACTCCTGGGTATGAGTATCTGGCCTAGCCCCTGATGTTCAGTTGGCTATCCAGGATGCCCCTTTCAGAGGCTCTGTCCGGTTTGGCAGAAATGCCCAGGACATTATCACAAGCCTGCAAGATAAAGGCACAGCTGTCCGGTCTATCCACACCATGTACCACCTGAAACAACAACAAAAGCATCCCTTTCATTGGCAGAACAGACACCAGACGAAAAATTAGCAGATGCCCAAAATGTCTGTTCAAACGTAGGGCTCCCAATACTGCCACCATACCTACAAAGGGCTTCAGGAGCGGTTCTCCTCAACCCCCCCCCCATTCCTGACTCATTGATCGCCCCCCTCCTCCTCATCAGTTGGAGGAATAGGTGGTCGGAAGGTTCACAAGGCATCTGGGAGACTGGGAGTCCATCACAACCGATGCCTCGGTGCTTCAGGTAATCGGACTTGGTCACACTCTAGAATTTTGAGAAAAAAAAAAAAACAATCCTTCAGGGTTTTCTCACTACCCAAGGTCATACATTCCCCATTTAAGGGAGGAGATCACGGCTCTTCTTCAAAAAGAAGCAGCTGAGCCAATGCCAGCAAACCAGATCAGGAAGGGATTCTATTCCCACTTCTTTCTGGTACCCAAGAAGATGGAGGATCTATGCCTGATCCTAGACCTCAGCACCCTCAACCTCTGTAGAGTACAAGAAGTTCCAGATGCTGACACTGCAAAGCCTGCTGCCTCTCCTTTCCAAAGGACAATTACTTTGTGCCCTGGACATGCAGGATGCATACCTTCCCATCCCTGTATTCCATCCACATCGCAGATTCCTCAGGTTATCCTTCCAAGAGGAGCATTACCAGTTCAAAGCTCTCCCTTTTGGTCTTTCCTCTGCATCGTGGGTTTTTACCAAATGTCTAGGGGTAGTGGCAGGTTCCTTGAGTCAGGGGCACTACGTCTTCCCTTATCTCGACGATAGGCTTCTTGCCGCTCCTTCGAGGGAGGGATTGGAGGCTTCCATATCGGCTACCCTGCACCTTTTCGAGCATCTGGGTATTACTGTCAATTACCCCAAATCCCAGCTTGCTCCTTCCCAGCACCTATAATTTATTTGGGCAGTTCTGGACATGGTACAGAGTATGACCTTTCTCCCCCTGGACAGGGAGGAGACTCTGGGGAGGCAAGCCAAGCTGATATCCTCCAATCAACACATTTTGGCCAGAGCGGTTCTTCACCTACTTGGCCTCATGGCAACAGCTATCCCCACGGTCCCAATGGCCAGACTCCACATGCACATCTTGCAGCAGACCCTCAGGGCTCAATGGGATCAGAGAGCGGATGACTTGGACAGTCCTGTCCTAATTTCCAGTCCGATGCAGAAGGATCTGATATGGTGGCAGGACTCCCAACAACCTGATTCAAGGAGTTCCTTTCCAGGCCCCTCCTTACTCCCAAATCTTGACCACAGATGCGTCAAGAATGGGATGGGGTGCCCATCTTGGACATCACAGGACCCAGGGCCTGTGGTCACCTGTAGAACTGCACTTACACATGCTGTAAATGTGCTAGAAATGAGAGCAGTGCTTTATGCTCTTAAGGCCTTTCGGCACATACTTCAGCGAGATATCCTGTTGTTTCATTCAGACAACGTACATAGTGTGGTACATCAACAAACGGGGGCACCTGCTTATTTCCTCTTTGCAGGGAAGCAATGCGGGTCTGGAATTGGGTGGTTTTGCATAAGGTCTGTCCTCTGGTGGTTCACGTCCCAGCCATGCAGAACATTCTCACAAACAGTCTCAGCCGCACCAGGGTAAGAGCCCATGT
This sequence comes from Neoceratodus forsteri, assembly GCA_016271365.2. Lineage (NCBI taxonomy): Eukaryota > Metazoa > Chordata > Ceratodontiformes > Ceratodontidae > Neoceratodus > Neoceratodus forsteri. The sequence goes on from CM028129.1 coordinate 902,550,061, forward strand.
GTGGGAGCTAAAACAAGAAGTACTAGACCACATTTTCGACCTTTGGGGCTGTCCAGAGGTGGATATATTCGCAGTTCCATCAAACGCAAAACTTCCCAAGTTTTGCTTGCTCGATCCTGGGCATGGTGTTTTTTGGCAAGACGTGCTGTCGCTTTCTTGGACAGGGAGATATCTGTACGCATTCCCTCCCTTTCCAGTCTTACAAGAAAGTGCTGATCAAGCTACAGACAGGAGCTCAAATGATATTGATACCTCTGTTTTGGCCTAGACAGATTTGGTTCCCACTGCTCCAGCAGTTGGCAGCAGAACCCCTGGTTTCTCTATCACTTTCCTACGATCTCCTGACCCGGGGAGGGGGGCACGCTAGTACATCCGAGACTGAAATCCCTTCATCTTCATGCATGGCTCCTCAAGACATGGTCGCTTCAAGGTGTGAGGTCTCCCCTCGGGTAGCTCAGATTTTAGTAGAGGCAAGAAAGCTCTCTACCAGAACTTACCTATGCTATGAAGTGGAGATGCTTTTCCATTTCGGCCGCCTCGAAGACTTGGGATCCTTTCTCGTGCCTTGCTCCCCAGGTCATGGAGTATCTTCTCCATCTATTGGACCTGGACTTGGGCTTTTCGTCACTGAAAGTGCATCTAGTGGCCATCTCTGCCTGCCATGATTTAGTAGGGGGCAAGACTCTGGCTCAGTTAGAGGTCTCAAAAACCTTCTTAAAAGGTATATTGCATCTGAAGCCCCCGTTATGCAACCCTGCTCCACCGTGGGACCTTAATTTTCTTTTGGAAAAATTGACATTGCCTCCTTTTGAACCAGCAGACACATGTGACATGCACTTTTGTCCTGGAAAGCACTCTTTTTAGTTGCAGTCACTTCTGCTCGGAGAATTTCCAAGCTTCAGGCCCTGATGTGTAAGGTGCCTTATTTGATTTTTCACAGAGACCAGGTGGCTCTGCACACAAATTCTAAGTTTCTTCCAAAAGTTGTTTTGGAGACTACCCTAAATCAGTCTCTTCAATTGCCGGCGTATTAGCCCGAACATTCTAATCTGGGGAGAGGGGGGCCATTCTGCATATGTTAGATGTCCACAGAATTTTATATTATTACACAAACAGGACAAAGCTGTCCACAAAACGGATCAGCTTTTCATTTCCTTCACACCGAAGAGAGAAGGTGCAGCAGTTTCCAAACAGTGCCTTTCCAAAGGGTTGGCCAACTGCATTACTTTTTGTTACCAGAAGTATGGTAAAGTCCTTCTGGGGCAGATGAAAGGACATTCTACCTGGGGTATGGCTGCCTCTGCAGCCTGTTTCAGAAACGTATCTGCCGCAGATATCTGCATGGCTACTATTTGGAAATCTGGCCACACTTTAAGGAAACACTACAGTTTGGACATTGCCACTAGTCGCGTGGCTGATTTTGGACCGGCAGTCCTCCAGGGACTGCTGTCCTAAGTATTCAGCTACCTACTAGCTCTCTGTTCCAGCCTCCCATGTTTTCCTGTCCCTTGGACTCTGATTGCTTGGGACTCAGTCCTACAAGTAATTACCTTCTGCAAGAGCCCTCTCGAAGTAAGGTAGTACAATTATGTAAGAACTTACTGTAACAGTAGATCTTCGAGTGAGGTTCTTGCAGTAGCTAACATTTTTCCCCACCTACCTTCCCTTTATTAAGTTTCTAGCTGTCTTTGCAGAAGACTTTTCTTGGATTCAGGAGCCTCTTCCCATTCTCCTGTAATGACTGTTGGAGGACTCTGGTGGGAGAACTGGAGGGTGGAAGTGGGGACCGCCCACTATATAGTTTCATGCTGACGTCCGTCATGTGTCACCGGGTGGGCATTCCCCCATCAGACACTGCTAGCAAAAGTTTCTGTGTGGTTCTGACACCAGGGGGCGCAGTCCTACAAATAATTACCTACTGCAAGAGCCTCTCTTGAAGATCTACTGTTACGGTAAGTTCTTATGTAACTGTACTATCTTGCTTCAAGGGGGCTCTTGCTGTAGGCAACACCAGTAGGACTGAAGGCACAAGGACCACACATAAATCTTCTAGCTATCAGTCTACCATGGGGGACTGCCCCACCATCAGCAAGCTGACATCTGGCTGTCCTATAAAATGGGCGGTCCCCCATGCATACCTCAGTTCTTTTCCCGCAGTTGACCTACGCATGTCGGACTTCCATGGACAGCTGCTTCAGTCTACTGCCATTTTGCTCACGTTTACCTGCAATTTATTTACCTCTTTCTCCAGTAGTATTAACATCAATTTTTGGTGTTTTCTGCATCTCGTTTGTCTTTTTCTCCAGCCTCATCTTCCAACTAACCTACAAAGTGTGCTTGTGGCAAGCAGATACCTGCCAAAGATGGTCACTCTTCCTGCCTGCTCTGCTTAAGCCCCAACCACAACACCGAGGCCTAACAGCAACCAGACCACACGAAGACACCTCTTGAAGACCCTTCAAAGCTATTTATAACAGAAATCAGCCACGATGGAGAAGGGGGTTCAGGCTAAAAGCTCTTCCACTTCCTTGGCCTCCAGGGCCTCCTCATCATCGTCTTCCATGTCGTCGAGGCACAGGTCAGGAAGCGCAGGATGACCAGGAGCAGTTGTGAAAGTTGCAATGAGTTTTTTATCAAAAACAGCAAAATAAAAACTAAAGATCTATCAGTCTAACTATTTACAAAGGCAGTACAAACAGAAAACAAAGTCCTTCATCTGAGGATATCTCTTATTCCAAGTTTGTCTTGCTCTCCCTCTAGCAAAAGTATTGCTGCTCTTTTTATAAGTCTTTGCCAGGGAACTCATTAAGAGAACATTCTGTTTTTCAGAAAATGTTCTTGTCAATTTCTTTCCTTGCAGCTGCAACAGAATGGTACAAGGTGTCCCAGAACCGACTGACCTGTTTACAGTTCTGCAGAAGAGTTTGCAAACCAACATCTCTGGTTAACCCATCTAGCTCCAAATAGTGTTTTGCAACCATTTCAACTATATACATGTTCAAACTAAGGATCCCACTTTCACATAAATATTCACACACATTTTATGACTTCAGATTTGCAAGGGGGAAGAAAAGATAGAAACAGCAAGTGAAGGCAGAGAGATAACGGGGGAGGGGAGGATTAGTGAGACCATCGGAGTGGCCAGTTCCTAGGTCTCATAAGAAAATTTGACTGTGCAGTCAAACAGACAAGAGATAGAACAGAAGAGGATAAAACAGATCCTTGCGTTTAACTCTGTCTACATAACAAATGGGACAGGGTCTTATTCAACCCTGTCACCCCCCCCCTTTAAGAGTGAACCTGTTTTAAAATAACACATTTCCAAAACTTTCTTTAAAGTTTCCTTTAATATTAGCTTATAATCTTTACAGTTCTCAGCATATGCAGTATCCCTTTTCTCCATGACAAATAGTACAGCAAACAGTGAAGTTTTAATTCCACATTTTTTTTCAGCCTTTGGAATTCTTAATTCCTGATCCTTATCTTGAAAGAAAATCAGCATTAAGATTCTCTTTTCTGGATTTGTGTATCACCTTGAATTTTAATGGCTGTAGTGTCAGGTGTCACCTGGAATTTGTATCCTTCATTTAATTAAGCCAACAGAGAGGATTATGATCAGTTAGAAATAGAAAGTTAGCTCCTAGTAAATAAAACTTAAGGGACTTCATGGCCCACTTTGCTGCAGGGCATTCTTTTCAACAGTGGAGTACTTTTTTTCTCTGCTGTGCAACTTCCTACTGATATATAGAATGGGATGTTCTTTTTCAGCTATATTTTGACTCAACGACTGCACCTAGGCCAGCCTCTGATGCATCTATCTGTAACAAAAACTGTTTCTCAATGTCTGGGCTGCGTAAAACACGGATTGAACATAATGCAGCCTTGATTGCCTGAAAAGCTTCATCACACTCTGGGAACCATTTTGCATTATTCGGGAACCATTTCTTCATGAGGAGAGTAGCTAACTGGGCAAAGTTGGGTACAAATCTCCGATTAAAAACCAGCCAACCCTAAAAATGACCTGACATGTTTCTTTGTTTTAGGGATAGGACTGTTAGCTACAGCCTCTTAGAAATCTCTGGCTTTACTTCTTCATTTCCCAAAACATAGCCCAAATACCTGGTTTCCTGCATGCCCAGTGCACATTTGGTAGGATTAATAGTCAGACCTGCATTTTTGATAGCTTGGATAACTGTTCATAGGTGTTCCAGGTAGCTTTTCCAGTCTGGAGTGTACACCACATCATCATCCAGATACGCAGCGCAATAGTGTGAAGGGATAAAATTACATCCATGTACTACTGGAATGTAGCAGGTGCACCATGTAAACTAAACTGTGTGGTGAATTGATAGAATCCAACAGGAATGGCAAATGCAGTTTTGTCTCTGGATTCTTTAGCTAGGGGAATCTGCCAGTAACCCTTTGTGAGATCGAGGGTACTGATGTACTTGGCACTTCCAATTTGTCCACCAAATAATCTATCGTTGGTATAGGATAACTGTTTAATTCGGATACTTAAGTTTCCTAAAATCAAGGCAGATTCTTACACCCCCCTCTTGTTTTATTTACAGTCATCAATGGTGATGACCAAGCACTTCTCGACTCTTAATAAAAAAAAATCAAAAAAAGACCTAGGAGCAATTATATCAGATGACCTAAAAGTGGGCAAGCGATGTGAGACGGCAGTAAGGAGGGCTGGGGGGAATACTGGGTTGCATAGGGAGAGGCATCAACAGTAGAAAGCAGGAAGTTATTATCCCTCTGTACAGACAGTTGGTGAGATCCCATCTAGAGTACTGTGTGCAATTCTGGAGACCCCATCTCCGCAAAGACATAGACAGAGTGGTGGCTGTTCAGAGGAGGACAACAACCAGAATGGTGCAGGGTCTGTACCAGAAGACATACGCGGGGAGATTAAAGCAGCTTAATATGTATACTCTTGAGGAAAGGAGGGAGAGGGGGACACGATAGAAACTTTCAAGTATCTCAAGAGAATTAACAAAGTACAAGAGGGTAGTATCTTTCATAAAAAGAGATGTACAAGAACAAGGGGGCTCAATTTGAAGATAGAGGGGGGACGGCTCACAGATAATGTTAGAAAGTATTTTTTCACAAAGAGGGTTGTGGATGCATAGAACAGCCTTTCTGAGGAGGTCGTGGAGTCAGGAACAGTGGGAGAACGCATGGGACAGACATAAGGATATTCTAGTGGGAGTAGGAGGAAGTAAGCTGTTGATTAACTAGAATCTGCAGCTTATCCATCAGATAGAGAAATGGGCAGACTGTGTGGGCCAAGCGGTCCTTATCTGCCGTCAAATTCTATGTTTCTATGATACCCAGCTCTTTCATGTTTTATATTTCCTTAACCATGTCTGCTCGTAACCACTCTGGTAATCTATATCTTGTTTGTCTAATAGGGTGAGCATTCCCTGTCCCTGTTACATGCTCGACCACTTTTGCTCAGCCTGGCACTGTGGTAAAAGTACTGTTAAATGCGATAGTATAACGAATTTCTGCAATTTGTTCGGAGGTTAAGGAAACAAGTACCTTTACAGCATCAACAGTTACAGTTTGTTCCAGTCTGTCATAAGTTATATCAATATCTTCTTTATCAGTTTCTGGTAAAACTAGCAAAGCAGCCTTTGGTGTTTTTTCAACCCATTTCTTCAGGAGGTTAGCAGGGTATGTCTTGATAGGATTTTTCCTTTCAGGGGTCTCAGTCTCATAGTTAACTGTGCCAGTACATCTAAACACGTTATAAGGCCCTTGCCACTTCATTAAGTTTGTTTTCTGTAGTGGGTAATAACAAGCAAGACCTTTTTACCTGGCTCAAAAACTTTTTTTTGTTTTACCCCATAGTCATAATATGTCTTCTGCTGGTTTGGGGCCTCTTCCTGATTAGTATGCAATTTCAACATATTTTGCCAGTTTCAATCTCAGGGCACACATAAAAGATGAAATAGATTTTTTCTGAGTGGAGTTATCTTCCTGTGTTTCTTTTATTACATCTAGTGGCCCTCTATGTTGTCTACCATATAGCATTACTTGCCCCAATTTGCTAAGGCCAAATCTGCTGCAGTGGGACCCTCCTTATTTTTATGGCAGTTTCTTGTGATATGGCCTGGCTTGTTACAGTTATAGCAAATAACCCTATTGAGGCTTGTGACACTTGTCTGTAAGCAAAAAGGTAAGATAAAAATTGATCCCAGTCTTTCCCTTCCCCTTTTATAAACCTTTTTAACATGCATTTTAGGGTTTGGTTAAAAGGGTCAACAAAACCATCAGTCTGAGGGTGATAAGGGGAGGTTCTTGTGGCAGTGATACCTAATAGTCGGTATAGCTCCTTCAGTAATGCAGCACCAGAATTACTACCCTGATCAGTAATGATCTGTTTAGGTACAGTATGTACACCCAGCTGAAAATTTTGGCAAGCTGTCCTGCCACTTTTTGGGCTGTGACAGTACGCATGGGAACTGCCTCTGGGTATCAAATAGCATAGTCATATACTACCAAAATGAATCAAATACCCTTTTTACTTTTGTCTTAGGGGCCAACCACATACATTGCAATTCTCTCAAAAGGCACATCTATGAAGGGTGGGGGCACCAGCACACCTTGTCTTTTTTAATTACTGGGGCTATTTTCTGACATTCAGCACACAAACTGCATTAGGTAGCAACATCTTCATGAATTCCAGGCCAGTAAAATCTGTACAGCAATCTTGCAAGGGTGCGATCCCTCCATGAGTGACCAGCCATAGGACTATCGTGCTATGTGTAACAACTCGGTTCTGTCTTTTTGTGGTATAACCAATTGTTCTATCTGTTTCTGTATCTGAGGTTTAACATAAACTCGGTAGAGTAACTCATTAAACTTTTTTAAACACTGGATCTTACTTTGAGGGGGAATTCATGCAGCAGGCTATATATTAGGACTAATGCCGAAGGCCTTAGGACCCACTGGGAAAAAACTTACTGTAGCTAGCAGTACCCAACAGCGGCTGCCCCGACATCGGTCATGCCATAAAAGGGGGTGGTGCCCAGCTCCACCGCAGTTCTTTTCCCGCTGCAGACCTGCTCTTGTTGGGAAAGTCTCAGTGTGCTCTTCAGCAGTTCCAGCGAATTTGGTGACAAATTTCGTGTTTTATCGAGTTTCTCTCCGCTTCTCATTCTCTAGTTTGCTTTCTGTCCTTCTTCTGGTTCTTTTTCTGTCGTATGTCTTCCCTGTCGTCGGTCTCCTTCGGTCCCAGGAAGACAAATTGTGCTTGTGGCCACTAAATTTCATCCAAGGATGGCCACAAAGCCTGCATCTTCGGCTTGGGGCCAGACCACGACTTCCAATCCTGCAAGAGCTTCACCAGCAGGACTCTCATCCGACACCTGAAGGCCTTAAAATCTCACCTGTTAGAAAAGAAGATAGTTGTCCTGCAGAGCTGTTCCGGGGAAAAGGGCAAACACTGGGACAAGTCCCGTGACAAGGACTGTAGCCAGTCCCACCATTGGTCCAAGTCATGCTGTTCCTGTAAAAAGGCCTCCTCTTCTGGTTCAGGCAGGTCTGACCGCTCGAAGCACTCCAGACACAAGGAGAAGTCGAGGCCAGAAGCCCCCTCCAAGATACCAGCCCCGGTGGGGGCTCCTTCCAACAAGCTGACACAGGTGAAGGTCACATCACTGCGTGCCTCTTCGACCCCAGCAGATTCCACCAATGCCTCTACCTTGGCACATGCTTCGGCCCTGCCGAAAAAGGCCTCGGTCTCGGCCTTACCCAGGTCAGGTAAGCCATCAGGCAAGGACTGGGACTCACAGGCTAAGGCCTCTTCCGGGTCCCGCCCGTCCAAACTGGCCAAGTTTGAACTGACCCCATTCAAGACACCAGCACTGGCCATGGTGTCTAAGGCCGATAGAACTGCTGGTGAGCCTGCACCGATCAAGGTGCCGTCACCGGCCCCAAAGTCTTCCACTCCAGAGGGCTCTTCCTCGGGTTCTTCCCCAAAGGCCCTGCTGGACCTGCCGGCTTCACCCCTGAAGGGGATGGCGGCCTCTGTTTTTAACAAGGAGGAGTTGCAGGAGTTCATCTCCTTCTGGTGGAGCCAAGTCAAGAAGGACCAGACTACACTGAAGCCAGACCTGACACCGGTTTCCAACTGACTGGACATCCAAGACACCAAGGATCTTCCTGTCGAGTCATCGGCCAAAACCCCCAAAGAGCGGCATAAGCCTTCCAAGTCCTGCTCGCCCCCGGTGGTTTGATCCCGGTCTTGGTCCAGGGAATGCCAACAGCACCATTCATGGTCCTATAGCCGTTGTTGGTCCAGGCCCAAGAACAAGTCCCGCAGCTGCCATAGATCTGTCTCTAGGTGGGCTCACTCTACTAGCCGGTGCCGGTCCCCTGATAGACGTCAGTTACCGCTTCGTCGTCGGTCTGGGAGTACCTGACGCTATAGAGAGGGTAGTCCTTGTAGACACGGTTTGGACTCTTCACGGTCCAGGAACCAGTCTGCCTCTTCTTCCTCGTCCATTTCAGAAGTTGGAGGTTGTCTTGCGGATAAGGAATTACCCTGTTTGCCTCCTGATGATCCAACTGTCATGGATGTCATGAGACACATCCAGGCATCCAGTGAATTTGAGACGGAGGACCTGGATCCAGAATGCCAGAGACTGGCACACTACCCGAGGCAGAAGGAGCTGAAACCTTTGGTAGTGCCTCCTTTGATGGACACTTTCTAAGACCTCACCAGGATAACTTGCAAGTATCCTGCTTCAATCTTGGCTGTTCCTAAAAAGTTGGACAGGCTGTATAGAGTACCGAGGGATGAGCCCTTTCTGGTAGAAAACCCTCAGGCTGACTCTAAGATTATAGCAGCTGCTCACGACAAATCTCAACAGCCCAAACACCTCAGCTCTCAGCCTCCCAACCAGGTGTCCCACTATTTGAACCAGGTGGGCAGGAAGGTATACTCTGTATCCGCCTGTTCCATTTGTTCCCTGAACTTCCTGATGCATATGGTCCAGTACCAGATTACACTATGGGAAAAGGGGCAAGAGATAGCCAATGCCTTACCAGACTCTGTGCAAAAAAACAGAGCTCCTGGACATTTTAAAATCGGGCTTGGATGTAGGCACCTATGATCTTACTTTGAGAGGGCTCTTGCAGTAGGTAATTACATATAGGACTGAAGCTGGCAGGTGTCAGGACCCCACAGAAAAATTTCTAGCTAGCAGTCTCTGATGAGGGACCGCCCCCACCTCAGGTGACTGACGTAATGCGATGTCAGTATAAAGGGGCAGTCCCCCACGCTCACTTTCCAGTTCTTTCCAGTCATTAGCTCGTGTCAGCGCCTCGCAGTAAAGTTCAATGCTTGTCAGGCTGTTGTCAGTCATTCTACCATCAGTTTTTCTCAATTTATTTGATAAATAGTTTACTTTTTTGGTGGTGTATGTCGTCCCCTACACCCTCCGAGCACAAGAATAAGTGCGACTAGTGCGGCACCCAACTCCTGCACAAGGATGACCATTCTCAGTGTCCCTTCTGTCTGGGCCCGGATTATCAGGTGGAGAAGTGCCAGCATTGCCTGAAATTCAATGCTGCCACCTGCAGATGGAGGCAGCAGTCCCTGGAGGTCCACATCCTTAAAAAGAAAATGACCTCCATGGAGGAGGAGTTAAAAAAGCTCCGTCAGGCTTCTACTTCCCCCGAAGGCCATCGTAAGAAGAAGGATAAGGAGAAACATCAGGACCACGGCTCCTCTTGCACCGTGACTTCGGCTGGAGTCGCCATGTTACAGGTAACATCCCCTCCTGGGGGACTGCTCTGCAATGGCCGTCTTGGAGGCTTCCAAGATGGCATCAGCCCACCTGTCTGGCTTGCACTCAGGCCCTTAGGGCGCCTCCAGGCTATTGGAGGCCCCCACTCCCAGTAAGGCTGCCGCCGTGTGGCCTACTGGTGCGAGTGACTCTGGTAAGCCGGACGTCAGCTCCTCTGACGCCTGCCCGGAATTGGCCACTAAGTTGCCCAACCCCTCAGGGCAGTGCACGGTCCCTGCTCCACCCGACCATACCGCCTCTCCTTCGCGCCCTGCCTCCGGCGAAGGGTCCGCTAAGTCGGATGTTGGCTCCTCCGACGTCCGCCCGGAGTCCACCGATAAGTCGGATGTCGGGCTGCCCAACGCCAGCGTGGCAGCCAAGTCGACGCCAGACCTTACTTCATCTGCTTTTCCTAGCTCTCCGCAGCCTTCGCTGCCCTTCGGGGACCCTGGGTCTCCTCAGCCTGACCCCAGGGATTTTTTTCCCTCCTTCACGGGGTGATGCTGAGGATTTGTCTGCATCCCCGTCAGGTCTCCTTCCTGCTGGGCCAGACGACCTGATGGCTCCCCAGACGCCGGCCCCAATGCCGGTCCTGCCTCCTGTTCCAGGCCCACCTGCTGGGTGCCCCACCGGGCCGTCTGCCTCGGCAGACCCCCTGGTTCCTGGGTAGTATCCGACGCCATCATACTCGGGTCCGCAGTATCCGGTGCCCCAGTACCCAACGCCGGCCTATATGATGGTGCAATACAAGGTGCCTCATTACCCGATGCCGGGTTATCCACCGTCCAGTTATGGATACACTCCTTACAGATACACTCAGTATCTGTATCCCCCCCCCCTCCTCCTCCTCCACCGTCCCCTCAGCCGCCGGTGGATTTGAAGGAGGCTCTGGCTTCCTGGTGGGCTGAGGCCAAGGTTCAGCTCACTAGGGAGGCGCAGAATCATTGTCCGATGCCGGTCCAGGTTCCGGACTCCCTACGTTGGAGACAAGAGACTCCACCCCTACTCCGGATACCAGAGGTGAGCCCTCCGGTTCTAAAGCAGGTTTGGATACGCTTCCCCGAGGGCTTCCCAAGGGGTCCATTCCTCCCCCACGTCAGGAGGTGGTGTCTTCCTCTTCTTCCTCCTCGGAGCCTTCGGATGACTCCAATGGGCGCTCCAACTTGGACGATGAGCCCTGCTCTCTGGATAAGCCCAGGTCCAGGACTCCTCCAAAGTCTCCGCCAGAGGATCCTTCCTTTACGGAGTTGCTGCACAAAATCCAGCCTATCCATCAGTGGCACTCTTTGGAGCCAGATCCACAGCGGCAGAAGCTAGCTGCCCATTTGGACCTGCCCAACGTCGCTCTTACCTTGGTTCCACCCTGGATCGAGCCTCATACGGACATTGTTTCCACTATCTGGAAGCAACCCTCCGCCATAGCCCCCCCTCCAAGGAAGGTGGACAGGCTATATCAGGCTCCTGAGGGTATTGAGTTTCTTAGCAAGGCTGACTCAGTCGTGATCAGCGCTGCCCATGGCTGCACAACCAATCCAAAGCATTTGAGCTTGTCACCCCCGATAAGGAATCCCGCCTTCTGGACCAGTATGGGAAGAAGGTCTTCGCTTCTTCCACTCTGGGTATTAGGGCCTTGAACTACGTCACCCATATTGGGGATTACCAGAAGGTTGTCCTTAGCGAGGTGGAAGCTAAACTGGACTCCCTTCCTGAGTCACATACTAAACAGGAAGTGGCGGACCTGGTCCGATCTGCTTGTTCGGCCAGTAGGCACATGCTTCATATGATGCAGTGAAACGCTGCTGATAGGAGCTCTGCATTCGCCGTAGTTTTGCGGTGACACACCTGGCTCCGAGTGTCGGGTTTGGTCCCTGAAGTGCAGTCTGACATCCAGGATGCACCCTTCAGGGGTTCGATGCTGTTCGGTGGTGATGTCAAGGATATCATCACCGGACTGCGAGAGAAGGGCACTGCTCTCAAGGAGGTCGACAACTTGTACAGAGCCCCTCAACAGCAGTGCCGTACCTTTCACAAGTGGGCACAGGCCAAGGCGAAACCACAAGGGAAGCAGGCCAATAAACGCTGGGCTCCTCAGGCTGCGAAGCCCCCCCCCACCCAAACAAGCAGCGGCAGCTCCAGCCACAGTGCTGCCTCACACCACCTGACTCCTTTCCTCTTCCACAGCCTCTGGCCCTTCCAGAGGAACTGGTAGGGGGGGAAGGTTCTCCCTGCATCTACCGGGTTGGGAGAGGATCATGTCAGACGTTTGGGTGCTCCAGTTGATAACGGAAGGACACTCAATAGTTTCTTCAGAAACCTCCCAGAAAACCCCCTCCAAGGTCGTCTTACTCCCCGGAACACCTTCTTCTGGTTCGGGAAGAAATCTCCGCCCTTCCTCTGAAGGCGGAGATAAAGCCCGTCCCCCTCCATCTCAGGGGGACAGGTTATTATTCTTATTTCTTCCTGGTTCCGAAGAAGTCAGGCGACGTGAGGCCCATCCTGGACCTCAGTTCCCTGAACCTGTTTGTGGAGTACAAGAGGTTCCAAATGCTCTCTCTGCAGAGCCTTCTGCCCCTCCTTCGGCCAGGACAGTGGCTGTGCGCCCTGAACATGCAGGATGCCTGCCTGCATATCCCTATCCACTCATCCCACCACAAATACCTTCGGTTTCCTTTTCAGGGGGACCACTGCCAGTTCAGGGCCCTCCCATTTGGTCTCTGCTTGGCCCCCCAAGTATTTACCAAATGCCTCTCTGTGGTGGTGGCTCACCTGCATACCCAGGGGGTTCAGGTTTTCCCTTACCTGGATGATTGGCTCCTGGTGGCCCCATCCAGGGAGGATCTCCTGTGCTCCCTTTCCCTTACCCTGCAGGTTTTCACCTGCTTGGGTATTACCATCAAGCAGACCAAGTCCAATTTGATCCCATCTCAAAGACTCCAGTTTATCAGGGTGATACTGGACACGACTTCTGGTATGGCCTTCCTGCCTTTGGACAGGGTGGCCACCCTTCAGGCTCAGGCTAGCCTGTTGTCCAACTGCAGGTGGGTCACCACCAGGTCAGTCCTTTGCCTCCTCGGGCTCATGGCAGCTGGCATTCCAATGGTGCCTCACGCTCGGCTCCACATGAGAATCTCTCAGTGGATGCTTCGGTCTCAGTGGAATCAATTGGTGGATGACTTGGATCGCGAGATCCTGGTCTCCTCCCCAATGGTTTGGGACTTGCAGTGGTGGATGGTTCAGAAGAACCTTTGCTGGGGAGTTCCCTTCTGTCTTTCTCCCCCCCCAGATCTTAACGATAGATACCTCGGGTGAGGGTTGTGGAGCCCACCTGGGATCTCATTGGACCCAGGGCTCTTGGTCCAGACTCGAGCGGACTCTTCACATCAGTGTACTCGAGCTGAGGGCCGTCCTGTATGCCTTACAAGCTCTGCATCTATACCTGCTTCCCGGTCAGCTGGCTGTTCAGACCGACAACATGTGTGTAGTGTGGTACATCAACAAACAGGGAGGAACCCATTCCTACCCTCTTTGCAGGGAAGCGATGTGAGTTTGGGATTGGGCGATACTTCACAACTTTCACCTCACGGCGGTTCATGTTCCGGGGGTCGAGAACTCTTTGGCAGACCACCTCAGCTGGTCGTCTGCCCAAGTGCATGAATGGGAACTGGATCGGGGGTAGTAGATGATGTCTTCCTACACTGGGGAACCCATCAGGTAGATCTGTTTGCCTCTCCTCTCAACGCAAAACTTCCCATCTTCTGCTCGCTCGCTCCAGGGGCGGAGTGTTTTGGAGAGACACTGTGTCTCTAAACTGGAAGGGCAGCTTCGTCTGTGCTTTCCCTCTGATCCCGTTGACCCCGAGGGTACTACATAAACTCTGTTTGGAAGGAGCTGGAATGATCATCACTCTGTTCTGGCCCAGGCTAGTTTGGTTCTCTCTTCTGCAACAGTACTTAGAGGAGCCTCCTCTTCCTCTTCCTCTGTCGCAACTTTTGTTGACCCAGGATCAGGGGACCCTGGTCCATCCAGGACTCAGATCCCTTCAGCTACATGCATGGCTCCTGCAGATGTGATTCAGTCCCGGTTTGGGGTTTCGTTGCAGGTGGCGGAGATTCTAGTGGAGGCCAGAAAGCCCTCCACTCGTTCCACTTACACCATGAAATGGAAAAGGTTCTCTGGGCCTCTTCCAGAGCTTTCAAGCCTTTCTCCTGCTCTCTCGGGAGGCTCCTAGATTACATGCTTCACCTCTTCGATCTGGGTCTCAGTCACTCCTCCTTGAAGGTTCACATGGCGGCCATTTCCGCTTACCATGTTCTGTTTGGGGACAGATCTTTTGCGCAGCTGGAAGTTGCTAAGACCTTCCTTAGAGGGGTTCTCCACTTGAGACCCCCCATTCGCGCACCTGCCCCTCCCTTTGAGCTGGCATCAGCAGACCTTAAGTTCCTTTCCTGGAAGGCCCTCTTCCTGGTGGCTATTACCTCCGCTTGATGAATTTCTGAGCTTCCGACCTCAATGTGCAAAATCCCGTACTTGATTTTCCACAAGGAACGTGTGGCTCTGTGTACCAACCCTAAGTTTCTCCCTAAGGTGGTAGCGGAATCTACGCTGAATCAGTCCATGGAACTGCCTGCATTTTTTACACAACATTCCAATCAAGGGGAGCACCTCTTACATACTCTGGATGTTCAGCGGATTCTGAGATACTACACCAGTAGGACTAAGGATCTCAGAAGGACTGATCAACTGTTTGTCTCTTTTGCTCGCAAAAGAGAGGGCAATGCTGTTTCTAAGCAATGCCTTTCAAAATGGTTGGCTCATTGTATCACTTTCTGTTATGACAAGTATCACAAGACCTTGCCAGGTAAAGTCAGAGGTCACTCCACTAGGTGTGTCGCTACCTTTGCTGCTTGTTTCAAGAACATGTCGTCGGCTGACATCTGTGCAGCCACCACTTGGACTTCTGTCCATATCTTTATGAAACATTACAGTTTGGACATTGCCTCTCGTTGTAGAGCTGGCTTCAGGTTGGCTGTTTTGCAAGGTCTTCTTTCCTAAGACCTTCATAGCCAGAGGATCTGTGTATGAGTAGTTTCCTCCTCCCGTGAGCTTCTCTTTGTTCCAGACTGCTTGGGACTCAGTCCTATATGTAATTACCTACTGCAAGAGCCCTCTTGAAGTAAGATAGTACAGTTACGTAAGAACTTACTGTAACAGTAGATCTTCGAGAGAGGCTCTTGCAGTAGGTACTACCTTCCCGCCCTTCATCCCCCTCAGCTTTTTCAGCTCCTTTTCCAGGATGAGAATTATCCGCTTCTCTCTCATCTCACCTTTTGGCCTTTGGTAGGAAAGAACTGGAAGGATGTGAGGACCACCCCTTTAAACTGACGTCACGTTACATTGGTCGGTCACCTGACATGGGGGCAGTCCCCCGCCAGAGACTGCTAGCTAGAAATTTTTCTGTGGGGTCCTGCCGCCTGCCGGCTTCAGTCCTATATGTAATTACCTACTGCAAGAGCCTCTCTTGAAGATCTACTGTTACGGTCAGTTCTTACGTAACTGTACTTTCTGCGTGCCTCGTACGACACTGCAGATATGGCAGCTAGGGCAGCAGTGTCAGGTGTCTGCCTCAGGTGCCATCCCCGGCTTTAGAGTCTCAGGATTCTCCCAGGATCTGCAGACCAGAATCGGGGGACCTTCCGTTCCATGGTTCCATTCTTTTTGGGTTGGAGACCAAGGGTCTTATCTCTCATCTCCAAGAGATGTATAAGGGGGACCAGAAGCATTTTTGAAAATGGCCCTTTTGTAAGTCCTCAGGTCACTCTGCCCATGGTAACCAATCGGCCCAGAGAGGCAGCTTTAAAAGGAAGGCCAGAAACCAGCAGCCTGGCAGGGCTCCTTTTCGAGGCCCAAAGTCCTCCCAAACCTCTCTGCCAACACCTGGCTCTTCCCAATGACTCCCTGCTGACCCCCCCCTCCAGAGGAGGCATGGGAGGGCTGTAAGGGGTCACTTCTCCCTCCACCTGGAGGGATGGAGCAGAATCACTTCAGATCATTGGGTCCTAGATTTTATAAGGAGGGGAGATATGCTGGAGTTCACTCAGATCCCCACCAGAATCTCCACTAAGGTCCTCAAGGTATCCTCCTCCTCCTCCTCACAAACCTCTCACCGAAGGAGAAATCCAAGCCCTCTTACAAAAAAGGGCAATAGAACCAGTCCCCCTGCAGCAGCAGGGAAAAGGGTGTTATTCCCATTTCTTCCTGGTTCCAAAGAAAACTCAGGATCTTCAGCACATCCTGGACCTCAGCTCCCTAAACGATTATATAGAATACTGAAGGTTCAGGATGGTAATCCTTCCAGGACTGGCTCTGTTTCCTGGACATGCAGGATGCGTACATGCATATCAAGGTCTTTCCCCCTCACAGGAAGTACTTGAGATTCCACTTCCAAGGGGGACATTAGCAGTTTCGGGTTCTGCCGTTCGGTCTCTCCTCGCTCCTGGAGTCTTCACCAAGTGCCTGGCAGTGGTAGCTGTGGCTCTAAGACGCAAAGGACATTGTCTTCTCTTACCTGGACGATTGGCTCTTAGCTGCCCTGTCAATGATGCGCCTCATTCAGGCTCTTGGAAACACTTATACTCTATTCTGAGAGTTGGGGATCACCTTGAACCTGCCAAAATCATTCCCCGAGCCCAGCCAAAGACTCGTCTTTATAGGTGCGGTCCTGGATACAGTCTAGGGCATGGCCTTCCTTCCCCAGGAACGGGGAGATCGCCTCCGAGAAGTGGCCAAAATAGTCCTCGTAACCCCTCAGGTCCAAGCCAAGACCTTCCTCAGACTTCTGGAGCACATGGCGGCGGCCATTCCTGTAACCCCCTTGGCCCGCCTCCACATGAGGGTCCCACATTGGATGCTCGATGCAGTGGGACTAAAGCTCTGATTGTCTAGACCATCTGGTCAGGATCTCGGAGCCAGTCAGAAGGACCCTGCTTTGGTGGTTGGATCCCCTAAGTTTGAAGAAAGGGGTCCTGTTTCGACAGGAGCTGCCAAGTCAGACTCTGGCAACAGATGTCTCCAATTTGGGTCGGGGGCACACCTAGGGGACCGCCAGACTCAGAGAGTTTGGTCCCCAGAGGAGCGCACACTCCACATCGATGTTCTGGAAATGCGGGCGTTCCTCAGTGCTCTAAGGGCTTTTCAGGAGGACCTAGTGCCAGGCTGTCTTCTCATTCAGATGGACAACACAGTTGTTGTCTTTTACATCAACAAGCAAGGGCGGACTCACTCCTACCCCCTGTGCAGGGAGGTGATGAGAGTCTGGTACTGGGCACTGGAACATCACATCTCTCTGTCCGCCGTTCATGTTCCAGGTGCCCTAAATGTCTTGACGGACAGCTTAAGCAGGTCTCGGTCCAAGGTGCATGAGTGTGAGTTACTCCAGTCAGTAGCGGACCAGCTCTTCGACACTTGGGGCCGTCCAGAGTTGGGCCTCTTTGCGTCTCCATGCAAAGCCAAACTGCCAGTTTTCTGCTTGCAAGAGCATGCGCCTGGTGTTTTCTGGACAGACGCATTGTCCCTTTGTTGGGCAGAAAAGTTCCTTTACGCCCTCCCTCTCATTCAGATAGTCCTGTTGAAGGTACAAGTCAAACGGGCTTGGATGATCTTAGTCGTCCCGCTATGGCCACGGCAGATTTGGTTCCCACTACTTCAGTGGTTGTTGTCAGAGCCTCCGATTCCGCTGCCAATATGCTCACAGTTGCTGTCCCAGGATCAGGGCAAGCTGGTTCATCCAGATCTCAAGATCTTACTTCAAGAAACAGCTCTTGCAGCAGGTTAAAGCATTATGACTGTAGCCAGCAGGCGCCAGGACCCCACGGAAATTTTCTAGCTAGCAGTATTCAGCGGGGACCACCCCCAACGTCGGTCCTGCCCCCGACGTCAGGCACAGTACATAAGGGGGCAGTCACCCAGAATTCCCAGTTCTTTTTCCACTGTTGACTCACCAGCATCAGTCTCTACCTAGCGCACGATGACTTAGAACTTCCAGAGTTTCTACATAACTAATGTCCTCTCCAACTCCTTCATTTGAGGGTCACCTTTCAAAGTGTGCCTGTGGAAAACAGATCCCTTTCAAGGATCCTCATTCTTCCTGCGTGCATTGCTTAGGCCCAGACCACGATACCAAGGCCTGCACCTTTTGCCAGGGGTTCAACAGCCGCACCAGGATCCATCATCAGAAGGCACTTCAGGCTTACCTGCTAGAGGAAAACCTTAGTAGGATGGACAAAGAACCTTCCTCCATGGGTGATTCTTCCTCCAAGGTCCACAAACACCAGGACAAGCACCGGGAGAAGGCAAGGTCCAGATCCCCGAACCGGGCCTTGGATTCGCAGAGCTCAGGCTCCACCAGATTGGACCGCTCTCCCTCCAGGGCTAGGTCTCAGCCCCCTCCGGTCAAGATCTGGTCTTCCAGCGGTTCTTCGACTCTTCAGCCCATTAAGACTTCCAGGCCCTCGGCTTCCTCTACTCTTTCTTGGGCCTCTTCAAAGTCCTCTGAATGCCACAAGTCTTCCTCTTCCACCTGACGTCGGGACCCCGACTCCCGGTCGGTCTCCCAGCCCCCTAGGGGCTCAGATCCTCCACCCAGGAAGACGAAGGACCTGACATCCCTCAAGCGGATGACGGACCCAACGTCGGCCAAGCTCCCAACGTTGGCCAAGCACCTGAAGTCGGCCAGGCATTCGCCGGAGCCAAGGACATCAGGCAAGCACCAGATGCCGGCCAGGTATTCACCGGACCCGAAGTCGTCGGCCAAGCGACCGACGTCGGCCTCATCGGAGCCAAAGACCGCCCCCGAGTCACCGGTAGACACCAGTCACAGGGACTCCATGGAGGAGAACATTGCATTGCTCGAAGACCAGGCAGGCGACACAGAGGATGCCGGGCTTCTGAGGGAACCTTCGCCCACCCTGTAGACACCCGAGGACCCGACGCCTGACCCTGGCAACAGACCACCAGCGTCAGACCCATTGTCAGGCATGAATATTCAGGAAGTAAAGGACCTCTTTACTTTCTGGTGGGACACCATCCGCAAAGATGTGGTCCCAGTGAAGTCTCCTCCTCCTCCCCCTCCTCCTACTCCTTCACCTCCTATGCCCCCTCCTCCACCACAGGGGACAGCAGGACAACCACCAACCCCAAAGGAGCAGACTCCACCTCCTGGGGTAGATCCCAGGATTGGAGAAGGCCTCCCTCAAGATCTCCATCAGGGTCTCCCAGCCCCAAGCGACCCAGATGTCAGCGGTATAATCCGTCGGGGGAGGACTCCAGATCAGATACCTCTGATTACTCCAGATCTCCTTCTCCACTCAGCATTTTATCACCTGACCTACATGACCTTTCCAGGCCTCCTCTGGATGACCCCTCTTTCTCTGAGATCATGAGGCACACCCAGGACAACATGGGGTGGGATGCTGAAGACCTCAACCCCGAAAGGCAGTGCCTTGCCCGTTATCTTCGGCAGAAAGACCCCGAAGCCTGTGGTAGTACCACCCTTGGTGGACACCTTTGCGGACGTCACCAAGGCTGCATGGAAGCGTCCGCACTCCACTCCTGCGGTGCCAAAGAAAGCTTACCGCCTTACAAGGCCCGGAAAGAGGACCAGTATCTGGCTCAACAACCTCTGACAGACTCCCTGGTAATTATGGCCCTGCATGACCAGTCCCAAAGACTGCAACACATGAGCACACAGCCACCAGACCAGGAATCCAAACAATTGGATGACCTGGAGAGACGCATGTATGCGGCCGCTACATGCTCCATCAGGTCCATGAACTACCTAACCCACATGGTACAGTTTCAGAATGCCCTATGGGAACAGGGCCAGGACCTGGTCAATAAACTTCCAGATGGTGAGCAGAAGGCGGAGCTCCTAAACCTTCTTCGCACAGGGTCTGATGTGGGGACCCAAGTATTACGAGCCACATATGGTTCTACGGACTCGTCCGCCAGAGCTGCACCTTCAGGCGTCTGTCTCCAGCGACACTCTTGGCTCTGTGTCTCCGGCTTCACCCCGGACATACAGAAGAACATTCTTGATGTCTCCTACAATGGCGAAGTACTTTTTGGTGAACCCTCGGAGAAGGTGATCACCAAACTTCAGGACACTGGGAAAGCAGTCAGGTCTGTACAGGCCATCGCTCGAGCGCACAGGAAGTTTCTGCGCTTCGAGTTCCAGGGCCACCATTATCAGTTCCGAGCCCTCCCTTTCACTGTCATCGGCACCTCGTGTATTGACAAAGTGTATGGTGGTTGTAGCGGTGACTCTGAGGAGGCAAGGCCACTACGTATTCCCCCTTCCGGGACGACTGGCTTCTCATGGTGCCCTCTTGGGAGGCCTTGATGTATGCCATTCATTATACGCAGTCTCTGTTCAAGATGCTGGGTATCTTGATTAATCAAGAGAAGTCTCATCTGGTTCCATCTCAGACTTGCAGTTCATAGGTGCAGTTCTGGACACCATCCAAGAGAAAGCTTTTCTTCCCTAGGACACATCAGATCCCTCATCAGGGACATTTCGGCAAAGAAGACCATTCCTGCCAGATTGGTCCTTTGCCTGCTTGGACACATGGCTGCGGCTATTTCAACAGTCCCGCTTTCTCGTCTCCACATGCGGGTCACCCAGTGGATGTTACAGGTCTAATGGGATCAAAAGCAAGACCATCTGCAGCTTCCAATCTAGATCATGAACACCGTAATCCGGGATTGGATATGGTGGCTAGATCCGAAGAATCTGTCTGCAGGGGTCCCCTTCATTGCACCGTCTCTGATTGTGACACTCTCCACAGATGCCTCAGGGCTCGGATGGGGAGCACATTTCGATGGTGTCTGGTCTCAGGGTTGTGGACAGCTCAAGAGATTTATCTCCACATAAACATTCTGGAAATGAGAGCAGTTCTTTACGCCCTACAGGACTTCCAGTCTGAGATTCCACCGGGTACTCTTCTGTTACAAGCAGACAATTCCATGGTGATGTATTAGCTCAACAAATAAGGAGGCACCCATTCCTACCTGCTTTGCAGGGAGGCCATGAGGGTGTGGGATTGGGCTTTGCAACACGGCGCAAACCTCATTGCTGTTCATGTCCCAGGAGTGGACAATGTCATCGCAGACAGCCTGAGCCACTCTCAGGCCAGAGTCCACAAGTGGGAACTACTCCAGGAGGTAGTAGAGGATCTGTTTCACAGATGGGATACACCAGAGTTAGACATTTTCACGTCCCCATCCAATGCTAAACTGCCCAGTTTTTGCTCGCTAGATCCAGGGCCTAGTGTTTTCTGGTGAAACGTGTTGTCCCTCTCCTGGGCGGGCAGATTCCTCTATGCCTTTCCCCCCTTTCCATTGATCCAGAGGGTTCTTCACTGATACTCATTGCGCCATTCTGGCCCAGGCAGATCTGGTTCCCTCTACTACATCAGCTATCCCAGGAACCTCCAGTGACTGCCAATCAGCTCTCACTTGTTGTCTCAGGAGGAGGGCTCCTTGGTCCATCCGGACCTTCGTTCACTGAGCCTGCACACTTGGCTCCTAGAGACATAGCCATTCTGTGACACGGGGTCTCACAAGGGGTAGCTGACGTTCTGGTGGCCGTGAGAAAACTGGCCACTCATGCTACTTACGCCATGAAGTGGTGCCATTTTTGCCTATGGGCTCAAGCGTGGGGGTTTTTGCCTCTAGACTGTCCAGAAAAGTCAGTCTTGGACTACCTCCTGTCTCTTTTTCAGACAGGCTTGGCCTACTCCTCAATCAAAGTACACCTTTCTGCCATCTTGGCCTATCATTGTCCTATAGGCCAACGCACCATATCTCAGTTGGACACGGCATGAGCCTTCTGAGAGGTATTCTCCACCTTAGACCTCCAATTAAGGATCCAATTCTACCATGGGATCTACCCTTTGCCCTGGAGCAGCTCACGCTGCCACCCTTTGAACCAGCCATGGATTGTGAGCTACGTCTTCTCACTTGGAAGATGTTGTTTTTAGTTGCCGTTACTTCAGTCAGAAGAACTTCTGAACTCCATGCTCTCATGTGCAAAGAGCCGTATTTGGTTTTTCACCAAGACAGGGTATCCCTACGGACTAATCCCACATTTCTGCCTAAGGTGGTCTCAGTTCTCACCCTTAATCAGGACATCAATCTACCAGTGTACTTCCTCAAGTATTCTGATCGAGGAGAGGCCCTGTTGCATACTTTAGATGTGCATAGGTGTCTCCGATACTACCTGACCAGAACCAAACACCACCAAAAATCGGACCAGCTTTTTGTCTCCTTTGCCCACAGGATGATGGGAGCTCCTGTTTCCAAGCAGTCGCTGTCCAGGTGGCTCATTCACTGTACTACGTTCTGTTACCAGAAACACAACAAACCCTTACTGGGCGTGGTCAAGGGTCATTCCACAAGGGGGGTGGCTACCTCCTTTGCGGCCCTAAAGAATGTGTCCACCTCGGTCATCTGTGCTGCAGCTACTTGGAGCTCCGTGCACACTTTCATCAGGCATCACAGCCTGGATATTGCATCGAGGCGAAGAGCAGGTTTTGGTCTAGCAGTCCTTCAAGGACTTCTGTCCTAGGCTTAGGTACCATTAAGGATTTCTACCTTCCCTCTTCCCAATGGTGTGGGATTTCCAATACTGCTTGGGAATCAGTCCTAATGGTGTAACCTGCTGCAAGAGCTGTTTCTCGAAGTAAGATAGTACAGTTACGTGGGCTAGCAACAGTAGATCTTCGAGAACAGCTCTTGCAGCAGGTACTTTCCCTCCCACCATCCCCGCTGGAGTTAGATTCTAGTCTCAACATCCTTCTCCAAGGATCAGGTGTCTCAGCATCTCTCTGACTGCCATTTGATGGCGGATCCTCAGTCTCCTCTTCTGATGTCATCCAGCATCTGGGAGTCTCCAGCGGGAGAACTGGGGATTCTGGAGGACTGCCCCCTTATGTACTGTGCCTGACGTCGGGGGCGGGACCGACGTCGGGGGCTGTCCCCGCTGAATACTGCTAGTTAGAAAATTTCCATGGGGTTCTGGTGCCTGCCGGCTTCAGTCCCAATGGTATAACCTGCTGCAAGAGCTGTTCTCGAAGATCTACTGTTACAGTAAGTTCTTACGTAACTGTACTTTCCTACACCTTCATGCATGGCTCCTGCAGATGTAGTCATGGTATGGGGTCTCCCAAGAAGTAGCAGACGCCCTCGTTTCAGTGAGGAAGCCCTCCATTTATGGGCTTCGTCATCATCATCTGGACCCCCTTACCTGTCCAGTGAACTCGGCATAACAGTACCTCCTCTCCTTATATCATCAAGGCTTGAGCTACTCCTCCATCAAGGTGCATATGTGGGCCATCTCTGCTTATCACGTCCTTTTCGGCGACAGAACTCTAGCTCAGTTGGACGTGGCCCACACTTTATTACGGTGCATTTTGCATTTGAGACCTCCCATTAAGGATCCAATCCCTCCCTGGAATCTCCTTTTTGTGTTAGAGAAGCTTACTCTCCCTCCCTTTAAACCTGCAGCAGAGTGTGAGCTGTATTGTCTTTCCTGGAAGGTTTCTTTTTTGGTTGCTGTTACCTCAGCTCGAAGGGTTTCCAAGCTTCAGACCCTGATGTGCAAGGAGCCTTATTTAATTTTTCACAGGGAAAGGGTTTCCCTCAGAACAAATCCTAAGTTCATACCCAAAGTGGTTTCTGAATTAACCCTCAACCAGTCGGTTGACCTTGCAGTCTATTATTCAACCCCTTCCAACAGGGGAGAAGCTCTCTTACACACATTGGATGTCCACAGGGCGCTGAGGTACTACCTCAAACATACAGCGGCACACCGTAAATTGGAGCAACTGTTTGTGACCTTTGCACCTCAACACCTGTGCAAACCAATGTCTAAATAGACTATATCCCAGTGGCTAGTCCACTGCATAGTCTTCTGTTACAACAAATACAACAAACCTCTTCCGGGAGTGGGTAGAGGTCATTCCACCATTGAAGTTTCAACCTCTTATGCCTCCTTAAAAAATGTCTCTATCCGAGACATTTGTGCAGCTGCTACTTGGAGTTCAGTACACACCTTCATCAGGCATTACAGCCTGGACATTGCTTCCAGGCGCCAAGCTGGTTTCGGCTTGGTGGTCCTTCAAGGACTATTGTCCTGATGTGCTGTCTCCTGGCCTTTTAGGCTATGCCATTACTATAGTTCCTGTCGTCCTCTTCCCGGGGCTAGTCACCTCTTTAGCATGGGACTGCTTGGGATTCAGTCCTAATGGTTATATCCTGCTGCAAGAGCTCCCCCTCAAAGTAAGATAATACAGTTACGTAAGAACTTACCATAACAGATTTTCGAGAGGACCTCTTTCAGCAGGTGTTGCTTTCCTGCCCTCCTTCCCCCTGGAGAGTTTCAGCATGACTGGGGCAAGCTTCGCTTGCTGGGGTCCATTCACGGGTCCTTGGCAGGTGAACTGAGGTGGAGCTGGGGACTGCCCGCTTTTATGGCATGACTGACGGTGCGGAGCTTACTACGGGGGGCAGCCCCTGCTGGGTACTGCTAGCTGTGTTTTTTTTCCATTGGGTCCTAAGGCCTGCAGCATTAGTCCTAATGGTTATAGCCTGCTGCAAGAGCTCCTCTTGAAGATCTACTGTTACGGTAAGTTCTTATGTAACTGTGCTTTCATCCTGTTTTTGTTTCACCCCCAGCTGCTTAAAATAACCTGGAGAGAAGCATCACTTTGCTCTGAAACAAAATCACCATCAGTTATGAGTCTAGTTTCATCATTTTCATATTTTAACCCCTTATGTCCATCAGTCTTTTGTTGCCATTGTTGTTTTAGGCATCTTCTTTCTTTCCTGGGTCTTAGAGCTGGGTTCAAACAAGTCCACATCAAAGTCATCGAAAGGAAAAAGTGTCTCCACCATCTGAGATTTTCTTTGCCTGTGCTGTTGTTACCACTTCTGCTGAATCTGCAGGCTTCAGTTCCTCTGAGATGAAGTCAGTAAATCCTGGATAGTCATTTCCAATAATCACAGGTACAAGTAACTTGGGTACTACCCCCACTTTCATTTCGTGTGACACCCCATTAATATTCAGTGTCACTAGTGTGGTGGGACACTATCGTGTGTCCCCGTGGATGCAGATGATACCAGTACCTGGTCCTTTTACATAGTGTTTTTTCAGCACTTTAACGTGCACTAAGGTCTGTCTGCTTCCTGAATCAAGAAGTCCCTTTACAATCTTATCTCCCACCTTGACATCTGTTAAATACTTGCCCCAATTTGCTAAGGCCAAATCTGCTGCAGTGGTACCCTTATTTTTATGGCAGTTTCTTCCGATATGGCCTGGCTTGTTGCAGTTATAGCAAATAAAGTCTTTGGGTGCAGTTTTGTTGCCCCACCACAGTTTTTATCTGATTTAGAGTTGGACTGGAAAAAAGTCATTCTTACTGGTCTTTGACTGTTACTTCACTGTTGCATGGTCTGTCTGGCCATCTGATAGTCCTCAGTCAAAGAAATTACCTTTTCACCACTTTCTGGTTGGTGTTCTTTTACCCAGAGCTGCACATCTGTAGACAGGATGTTGATGAATTGCTCCATTGCAAATGTGTCAATGATCTGTGGGACTGTTTTGTCCTCTGGTTAGAGCCATTTAATAAGGAGTTCTTTAAGTCAGGTGAAGGCTTCTCAATGATTGTTAACTGAATTGTACTTCAGGGACCGGAATCTTTGCTTGTAGGTCTCTCCTGAGATGTATCTTTTCAGGATTTCTGTTTTCACAATGTCATAGTTTTCTGACTCTGCAATGTCCATATTGCTGTAGGTAAATTGGGCATTACCTGTCAGGTAAAATACCAGCCTGATTGCCCATTGCTGCTTTGAACACTGGCAGGTTGCACTGCGGCAACCCTTTAAAAAGTTGTTGGGTATGCTTTGATGTCATCTGAGGGACACATCTTTGCAAGTTTAAGGTTTTTTAAGTTGTTGGTATGTTGTTGCTCTGCTGAACCTGTGCCAGATCCTGCAGCTTTGATAGCTTGCAAGACATCCAGCCATCGCTGCTCCAGTCGCTGCATCTCTTCTTTTCTCTGCTGCTCCTCTTCTTTTCTCTCTGTTGCTGCATCTGTTCTTTTCTCTGCTTCTGTCACTTTGTTGAATAGCCCACCATTTGAAGAAGGCAGACAGGCTTTCAGGTTCGGTCAATGCCTGTTTTTTTTTTTTTTTTCATCACTGGTGCTGGCTGTATAGTCTTAGCTTGGACTTCTGTCTCTGCTAGTTTGGCTGCCATCTTTCTGGTAATGACTCCAGGGCTTGCTGCTACAGAATCCATAACTTTCTTCTATGCTTCCCTGGTACCAGGTCTAGTATCCATGCACAAAATTCTTGGCTTAGAGTATACATAGTGTAAATCCCACTTAGTCTGACACCATATGTCATTGAGGCACAGATCAGGAAGCACAGGATGACCAGGAGCAGTTGTAAAATTCACAGCAAGTGTTTTATTATTAATAACAGCAGAATAAAAAAATAAAAATAGTTCAATATAACTATTTACAAAGGTAGTACAAACACAGAAAACAAAATCCTTCATCTGAGGATATCTCTAATTCCAAGTTTCAGTCTTGCTCTCCCTCTAGCAAAAGTATTGCTGCTCGTTTTATAATTCTTTGCCTGGGAACTCGTTAAGAGAACATTCCGTTTTTCAGAAAATGTTCTTATCAGTTTTCTTCCTTGCAGGTACAGCAAAACAGTACAAGGTGTCCCAGAATTGATGACCTGTTTACAGCTCTGCAAAAGAGTTTGCAAATCAGCATCTTAGATTAACCCCTTGAGCTCCAAATAGTGTTTTGCAATGATTTCAACAATATAACTATATACATTTTCAAACCAAGGGATCTCCATTTTCACATAAAGATTCACATACTTTATAACTTCAGATATGCAAGGGGGAAGAAAAGATAGAAACAGCAAGTGAAGGCAGAGAGACAGCAGGAGGAAGGGAGGGAATAGAGAGACCATTGGAGTGGCCAGTTTCTAGGTCTCACAAGAAAATTTGACTGCGTAGTCAGACAAGAGACCAAACAGAAGAGAATAAATCAGATCATTGCATTTAACTATTTCTACCTAACTAATGGGACAGGGTCTTATTCAACCCTGTCACATTCCCAGAAGGAGAAGTCCAGCGGGAGGTATAAGCACTGGGACAAGCACTGGGACCATCCTTGGTCAGCCTCTCACTTGCTGTTGTATAGACTGGCTTCCGCCTCTGGGTCATCCTCCTGTGGGGGGGTCAGACCCTCCTTCCTCAGCAGCCCTCACTCCCTCCAGGTTGCCGGTGGTTCAGCTGCCCACCCTTATTTCTATGATGGGCAGTAGCTCCTGGGGGCAGTGGACTTTGTCCCCTGACACTTAGACCCTTAGTCCCCATGAGTCCTCAGCCAGGTGGCTTGACCGGGGTTAGCACCTTCGGTGATGGGTCCTTGTGTGTTGCCCCCCCCCAGTCAAGGTGTTGCCTTCATCGGTCCCCCAAATCTGGGGCTGGTGTTGGCCCTTCCAGGCATTGCCTAGAGCAAGTGCTAGCATCTTCTTCTGCACAGGTGAGTCCTCTGCTCCTGCCTCAAGGGAACTCTTCCCCCCACAGGCACCAGCTTCCCCTCTGGGGCATATGTCAACTGCTTTACCAGACCAACACCACCCTTCACCTTTGAGACTAGCTACACTGATGCCTACACCGGTGACACCTCCACCATCATCGCCACAACCAACACCCACTGACTCTCCCAGGGTACCCTATGCTGACTCCTTCACCGACATATCAGTAGCCTTCTCCTTAATATCCTTATCCACCCTACAATCTTCCTCCACCGGTGGATTAATAAAGCCTTGTTCTCAGCCAGGTGGGACTTTATGAAGGACAAGGATGTGACCAGGTGATCTCCTCCTCCTCCTCCTCTGGATCCAGAACATGCAGGACCTAGCAACCCCCACACCACAGGGTCTTCTGGGGGTCATAAGGTGGTTTCTTTTTTTTGAACTTCGTTTTTTTATAAAAGGAACAGGTACAATATACTGTACCAGAGTTACCATCCTTCACATTACAATTTTCTTAGAGGTAATAAAGAGATGGAAATAAAAAAAAAAGAAAAAGGGGAGCATAAACTCAACTTATCACATACATTTGACCATCTTGTAATATAATTTTATAAAAAAAAAACACAAAAAGTAGAGCACACACACCTCCAATAACAAGGGCACCAGTCTATGTAAAAAACGTTAAACTTTTATTAACAAATGCCAATAACCTGACGCGTTTCGGATGCAAATCACATCCTTTCTCAAAGGTAAAAACACCAACAGTGAAGTAATCCCTTAAATACACCAATCCATCAACACCAACCAATAATATTTAATTAAAACCACACTATTATTGTTTCATCTATGTCAGTGTTCTTTCTATATTGAATTGGCTTTTTGGATAGAAATTAGATATAATAGAGTCACAGCTCTAAAAGACATAGATTTGCAAGTATTAATATTCTAACAATAGATGTTTTCATTTAAGCTATAATCGCGGTCTGGAGCGTTGTAGTTATGGATTTGAGATCGAGCAAATATGATGGGCTTTAAAGTAATGCCATTAGCAACTGCTTTATTATTAGTGATATTTATGCATCACCTCGTAATATATTTTATATCTATTGGAGGAATTTTTGGAAAAAAATAAGAAATAGCTGTCATAAATGTAATATGAGCATTAGATGGTCTTTAGCTTGTAGAATTAAGATCGCGATTTATATAATGAGAGCCATTGCTCTACGATTGGTGCAATACTGTGAATCTCTAAATGATGTAAGCAGTATTTGATTAGTAATCAGGTTCATTAACCTCCTTATTGATAGAAGGAAGGTATGATATGAGATCAAGTGTGCAAAATTATTTTGAACCCCCCCTTTTTTCTTTCACAGACATATAATTAATTGGCTTTCTCTTTTAAATAATTACAATAATAAAAAAATATTTTCTTTAAAAATACATGTATTTTTTACATAAAATAGTAATCTGTAGTAGTTTATGAATGGTGAGAGCTATTAACTACACTCTCAGCATTGGATATATTTATTCGTTCTTCTTCTACTATATATCTTATAAATTTCCCCCTCTATTCTGATATTATTACAAACCCTATTTATATTATTTGTTATGAAGACGTTGCAATAACATATTATCAAACAACATAAAAGTTGTAATACCATAGTAAGTGTTTTTCATGTATTTAATATGTTTATTAGTGTTAATTAGCTTGTAGATATTTTAACCTATCACAGTGTGGTTTTAATTAAATATTATTGGTTGATGTTGATGGATTGGTGTATTTAAGGGATTACTTCATTGTTGGTGTTTTTACCTTTGAGAAAGGATGTGATTTGCATCCGAAACATGTCAGGTTATTGGCATTTGTTAATAAAAGTTTAAAGTTTTTTACATAGACTGGTGCCCTTGTTATTGGAGGTGTGTGTGCTCTACTTTTTGTGTTTTTTTTTAGATTTGAATCGAGTGTGGAAGCACCATGTCCTTGTGCTTACTCCACTGTGTTTTTGTATTAATATAATTTTATCTTTGCTGCCCAATACAGATTCCGAGGTTATCTGGAGATTTGTGTCTGATGATAACCAGTACATGTTCTCCATTTGGAAAAGCCCATGAAAAATAATGATGATCTCCCATGTTCGTCCAGAGTTTTTGGGCTTAGGATTCTTCATGTACTCCGGATATCTGTTTCCCCCTTTGCCCTTTTCCATTAAAATCTTATCCCAATAAGGTTCTAATCATGGATTCATCTAACCATCATATAATAAACTTATTATAACTTTTACTCTCCTGTTCCCTTTCCTTATTATCTTATTTCTATAATAAATTCAATAATCTTTGAAAGCCTTATTTTAACTTAATAACTTAATAAATTAATAAGACAGTCAGCTGAGCACCTTTTTATAATTAATTCTAGTATTTTCCCCTCGATTCCCATTATAGTTAGTTTTAGATTTGTATATTATTTCTGATTCCCCTTCCCTCCCTCCTGTTGTCCCTTCTCTGGGCTTGAACCTCTGATTTATCTCCAACATAGATATGTGAGTTAATTAACAGTAGCTCTTTATTCATGTAGTAGTTGCTCCAGGACTAAGGTGCCATCTTTTTCCTCCCAATGTCTAAACCAGGGTAACCATCTGGCATTAAATTTCTCAATGGATAACTTTAATCTTGCTGTGATGGCTTCTGTTTCTTTGATCCGCTTTATATTCTGATACCAATCCAAGGTCAGAGGGGATTCTTTTCTAAGCCATTTCTGAGTGAGTGCTTTCAATGCTGCTGCTATGAGTATATTAAAAAGGTATTCACCTGCTTGAGATTTTATTTCTTGGGGGAGGGCTCCCAAAACCATATTTTCAAATTTCAGAGAGGTGTTTAAGTTCAAGATTTTTACTATCAGGGTCTTTATCTCCATCCAAAAGAGGGATATTCTGGGACATTCCCAAAAGATATGGTAGTGTGTGCCCTGAGCCCCACAGTCTCTCCAGCATCTGTTTGATTTGGAGGTAGCGTAATGATATGATATAGAAGGAGTTTTGAAAAATATGATATTTATTTTCCATCTAAACTCACGCCAAGATGGGAAATTAGTTGTCTTTTGAACTCCCATCCAGATCTTTTGCCACATTTGGTTTGATAGTGGTAGTTCTACCTCTGTTCCCCAACGATCAATCACTTTTTGTATTGCTAGGGTTCCCTTATTTTCCATTAAAGTTTTATATATCCTTGAAATGTATGCCCTAGATTCCCTGAGAGCGACTTTTTGATATGTGTACATAATAGGGTCAGCTGGGTTCTGTGTTAACTCTCTCAGCCCAATTTTATGCGTAATATAATGTGTACATTGGCATAATCTAAATGCATCTGAGTTTAGAAATCCAAACTCTGACTGGAGCTGGGCAAAGGATTTGATTGTCTCCCCCATAACCAGTTGTTGTGGATATATAAGGCCTCTCATGGCCCATCTAAAAAGGATCGGATCTGTTTCTGAAACTGGGAAATCTGGTAAATATGTTAGGGGGATGTATTTCCAAACTGGTCTAGTTATTTCCCATGTCTGCCTCGCTTGAAGCCAGAGCATCATGGTGTGTTTGGTTAGTGCGTTTGTGATCCCTTTCAGATCTTTAGGGAGAATTTTCCAGGGTAGAAGATTAAGGGGGATTGGGTGACATTCTCTCTCTCCTCTATCTCCAACCAACCGTGACTCTTTCCCCCTGCCAGCATCTTCACCACTGGCAAGAGTTGAGCTGCTATATAGTAGTTCGGTAAATCTGGAAGCCCCATACCCCCCCACCTCTCTCTCTTCCGTAAGAACCTCCCATCTGACCCTTGGCTTTTTTCTGCTCCATATAAAGTCCGATATATATATATTTTTTTATCTTTCTAGTCTTTTGGGGGGGATTGCAAGAAGAAGGTTATAAATAGGAACAGAAATCTAGGGAGGATATTCATTTTAATTGCCTCTAATCTATTCATAAATGTAAGAGGGAGGAGATTCCATCGGCGTAAGTCTGTAAATACCTGTTGTTTAAGGGCTCCATAGTTATATTTATATAAAGTAGTGAGCTCAGTAGGAATCTATATTCCTAAATATCTCACCTTGGTATCCACCCATCTAAAGGGCACCAGGTTTGCCAATCCTTGATCCCTTTTCCCTCCCCCCAGCAGTAAGACTTCTGATTTTGTCATGTTTATTTTAAATCCTGAGGCTTCTCCAAATTGGTTAATAAGCTCCAATAATTTGGGAATGGAAGAGGAAGGGTTACTTAAGTAGATTAGGGTATCATCCGCATGTAGTGAGATTTTATGGGTTGTATGTTGTATGATGATACCATTAATGTCTTCCCTTTGTCTGATTGCTTGGGCAAAAGGCTTCATACTAATTGCAAAAAGTAAGGGGGATGGGGGCAGCCCTGTCGTGTACCTCTAGCAATTTTAAAAGGGGAGGAGAGCATCCCATTAACTCATACCCTAGCCTGTGGTTGCTGGTATCCCAATTATACCCATTTCAAAAAGTTGCCCCCTAAGCCCACCTTCTCCATTACTTGAAAAAGATATTCCCAATTTAGCCTATCAAAGGCCTTTTCAGCGTTAAGAAATACAGCTAGTGCAGGGTGTTGTATGGCCTTTTTTGCCTGCAAGATGTTTAAAAGCCTTCTGATGTTATTAGCTAAATGGCGATAGGGGATAAAACCTGTTTGGTCTAGGTGTATTATTAATTCTATGTATTTTTGGAGCCGAATTACGAGTATTTTCGTGAATATTTTCTGGTCCTGATTTAAAAGGGCTATGGGTCTGAAGAATTCACATTTGGTCTTCTCCTTCCCTGGCTTAGGTATTATATTTATTAGTGATTGTTTCCAACTTTCTGGGAATTTATCTTCCTCCAGAGACTGGTTGAAACCTCTGTGAGAATCAGGACTAGTGTTGTAGCTAAGACTATATAATATTCTCCACTAAGCCCGTCTGGGCCTGGGGGTTTTCCTAAGGGTAGCCCTTTAATAACTGTTAATGTTTCTCCTACAGTTATGCGTCAATTTAAATCCTCTTTGGTTGTGTCTGGGAGAGTAGGCAAATTTATGGATTCTAGGAAAATTTGGAATTTTTGTCTAGTACTAAGAGTATTTTGGTCTTCTGAGTACAGCATTTGATAGTAGTTTTTGAATTGTTTAGCAATCTCTTTAGGTGAATTCCATTTTTGGCCAGGATTCCCCTTGTCCTCAATGTATGGTACGTATCTGTCTGCTTGGGCTTTCCAAAGTCGAAATGCTAGCAGTTTTGATGCTTTGCCCCCTACCTCATGATACTTCTGATTTGTAAAACCTAAGTATCCTTCCACTTTTTAATTTTTGAAGTCTTGCAACTTCTCTCTGGCTAGTCTTAATTGTTTTGAAATTCTTACATTTGTTGGGGTATCTTTATGTTTCCGTTCCAATTTGTTAATTTCTGTTAGAAGTCTGTTTTGTGTTAAAGTTGTTAATTAGCTTTGCCTCTGCCCAGAAAAAACTATCTCCCCTCTAGTGACTGCTTTGAGCGTATCCCATTTTAAATAGGCCTGTGATTTAAAACCTTGGTGAATCTCAATAAAATCTTCCACTTTTTGTTTTAGTTTGTTTACAAAGGGTTTGTTATTTAGTAAGGAAACATTCAGTCTCCAAAGTGTTCGTTTATCCTGGGGTGGGAGGGATGGATAAATGGAAACTGGTGAATGGTCTGATAAAGTCATTGTATGTATCTGGGAGCCCAACACTCTGTGTAAATCCATGGCTGAGGTGAAGAATAGATCAATTCTAGAGTAGGAGCTTTGTGCATTGGAATAAAAAGTATAATTTCTTTCTGTCAGGTGTTGAGCTCTCCAGATGTCCACCAGACCCATCTCCCTCACAAGCGACATTAGGGACTTGGAGGCTGTCTGATTTCCCACTGTTCGACTGGAGGATCTACAGTATCTCTTTGGGGGATGGGGGGCTGTGTTAAAATTGCCTCCCAAAATTAGCTAGCCCTGTGTAAGGTGGACCATTTTTTGGAATATTTTTTCAAAAAATTCTCCCTGCTGCGAGTTAGGGGCATATATGTTTATGAGGTGTATGACCTGCCCTTAAACATGAGCTGAGACCCTCACATATCTTACCTGGAACGCACTCTCCGTAGTATCGACCGCTAGGTTTAAGCCTCTTCTTAGCAGTAAGGCCACTCCAGCCTTTTTGGATTTTGGGTGGGAAGCTGTGACCACATGACCCACCCAGGCCCTTCTCATTTTTAAATGCTTTGTCACTGAAAGATGCATCTCTTGATAGAAGACTATATCTCCCCGGAGCCTTCTTAATCCATGTAATAATCTTGTTCTTTTGATAGGGGAATTAATCCCTTTTACATTATATGAACATATGTTTAGGGAGGCCATTTCTCCATTTACTAAATAAAGAACCATGGGGGAGTATCCCCTTCTGAGTCTGCATGGTATATTTATGTCTCTTATGTATTTCTAATATTTTAAATTGTGAGGGAGCTATCTTTCTTTGTTTAGGATTTACCCCCAGGTGACTGTCTTTCAACTTCAATAATACATTCATAGCTTCTTTTATCTCCTTCCCTCGTAATAAACAACTTTAGAGTGGGAGGATACAAGATGTAAACAAACAAAACACCAACAGGTAATAAAAGAAAAAAAAACCCTTAAAACTAGGGTTAACTATAATGGTAACATTGTATTAAGAGTTTATTGCTGAGAGGAATAGAGATCAAGTTCACTTCACTCCCCTCTGCCTTGTACTACCTAGGTGAAACCCTGGGAATTCCCCCATTTCTGTGGAGTAAGGAATCGCCAGGTTCACTCCTAGTGCGCAGTGTATATAACACTGGTTGTCTCACTGTTAGAGACTTGGAGTGCAGATCTTATTGCTCCTGTTATCTCTCTATGTCACCAGCTGGGAAGGAGTTGATTTCTGCCCAAGATCACACCCAGCCATTTTCACATTAAGATTTAAAATATTTTCTCCCTTCCCTTCCCCTCAACTAGCCATCCTTCATGATCACTTCTTTTATTTTTAGGGATGTAGGCACCTCTTTATTTACCACTCTATTACTCTCGTAGGAGTTTCCCCCCCCTGCAAAACCAAGAGGGCACTCCAGTCTGTCCAATGACTGACGGAGTCTCATTAACACGTCGAGATTGTGCCCCTCAGTCTCTCTAACCCCAACATATTGATGCACGGGGAATGAAGGAATCCCCCATCAATTTAATTAAAGATCTTGCTTATTTGGAGCCAAGAGAGAAGACTTAATATCTAAATGGTTCCTACTTTTTAGATGTGCTCACACATCCCAATTAACTTCCACTTTAACGTTAAACCGTAACTTATCTGGGTAAATTACGTCTCTAGTCTAGCCACATCAGTGTCCCTTCTTTCTTCTGTTTTCCTTTTTCCCCCTCCTCGGACCTCGAAATTTCAGCGATGTTGCATTGCCTTTAGGTTCTGTCCCTTGTCAGCTTGACTCGTAGTTCTTGCTGCTCGGTGTAGGATTTTATTCGCATCTTTCATTAGTTGCTTCGGCAGGGATCCTGGGAATGCTCGCTTCTGCGGTTTACCTACTGGTTGCCACGCGGTTTTAAACAACTTTTGTTCCAACAGTTCGAGTTCTAGGTCTGGTAAGGAAATCTCCCATTCTTTAAGTTGTGTTGCCACCTCCAGCAAGCTCAAGAAGGTTTTCGGTCTGGAATCTAGATGGAGCCATAGTTTAGCTGGAAATAATAGTTGTGCTTTAATATTCTTTTTTTCCTTTAACTCTTTTATTACTGATCGTACTTTTAACCTTTCATTTTGGAAGGCTGGGGAGAAATCTTGTTCAAAATAAATAGCCGACCCCTGATATTTCAAGTCCTTGACTCTCCATGCCTCTCGCAGTACCCATTCTTTGCTCTGAAAGAGCACCATTCTCACCACCCATGATCGAGGCCGAGCTGAGGGGTTTGCAGGTTTGGGGACAAAGGAACAATGAGCTCGGTCCATTGTAAGATCCAAATCTGAAGGGATTTCGAGCGTTGAGTGGAGTAACTTTTGAATAAAGTCTATAGGGGTTGCAAAACCCTCTTCTGCACCCTCTGGAACTCCGTGGATCCGAAAATTATTTCGGTGCAAGCGGTTTTCAATATCTTCTAAACGTGCATGGGTATCTCTTTCTTTCTGCAATAAGAACAGTAGTATTCTTTAGTCTGTGTCTTGAAATTCCGCTGCCTCTGTAATCTTGGCCATGTTGTCTGCAATGCTCGAATCCATATTTTTTATGTCTTGTCGGAGGTCTGCCATAGAGGATTTGATTTTTTGTACTGAGGTAAGAATTTGTTGCAGAGTCCGCTCAGTTTTTCTAGGTCATAGAGAATCCTCCTCTTCCAATTCAAACGATGATTCGGAGTTTGTGCGATCTCAGCGGGACCAGGCTGTGAAGCCTTCCATTTCCTCATCTAGCATCAGTTGTTTAAATTTAGCTTGTGAGTTATTATTTCTCAGTCCTTTCAGTTTATTGCCTTTGGTGGACATCTTATACCTTTGGGTTTATGCCTAGAAAAGTTAGAAGTTATTCCTGGCCGGAGGATTTGGTTAGATTTGCTGGGTTTGTCTTTGAGCTCTCTATCTAGGCTCCTATCTGCCTGGTGATGTCACCAGAAGTCCCATAGGTGATTTCTGACCAGCATATGGACGACCGTTGCCCTCAGGTGTTGGTCCCGGTCAGTGATTCGTCAGGGGAAGATCCCCCCTCTTCCTTCTCAGAGTCGTCTGAGGATTTGAGAGGCTCCTCTGATGGTCAGGAGCCTACCAAGCAGATCCATAAGTCTCCCTCTGCCCCTGTTCCTTGGTGTGATGCACCATGTCCAGTCTCTTATAGAGTGGGAGACAGGAGAGCTTGACCCGGAGCGCCATTGTATGGTGATTCCCCTGCAGAAGAAGGAGACCTCCCCTTTGGTGGTCCCTCCTCTGATTTATTCATGTAATGATGTTACTAAGGCAGCATTGAACCCACCCCCTTCAACCCCCAGCCTTAGCCAAGAAGGTGAATCGCCTTTATCATGTGCCGGTTGGCAAACCTTTCTTTGGTGAACACCCCATGGCAGATTCAGCAGTCATGAATGTAGCTCATGAGCGCACGAAGAAGCCCAAACATCTTGGCACCCACCCTCCAGACAAGGAATCTCATCAGCTGGACCAGATCGACAAGTGGGTGTATTCCTCTGCCACACTGGCCATTCAGGCCCAAAGAGAGGAATCTGTTCCAAACCCTCCCTGAAGATTCCACTAAAACCCAGTTGGCCCATCTCTTAAAATTCAAGTTAGATGTGGGCACCCATGTGCTGAGAGCAGGGTATGACACTGTGGATGCTTTAAGGGTGTGGGGCAGCAGCAGGGATCTGCGTTCACCACCACTCATGGCTCAGGGTGTTTGATTTTGAACATGATGTCCAGGCTAAGATAATGTATGCCCCTTTCCGGGGCTCTGTTTTGTTTGGGGGAGATGCCCCGGATATCATCTCCCACCTTTAGGAATTGGGCAAGGCCCCGAGGTTGATTCATCCCAATCATGGTCTTCCCAATGTCAGTCCTTTCACAGGTCTTCCTGCCAGCCTTCCAAGGGCCAGTAGTCAAAAGGACCCTTTAAGTGTAAGGCTAGCACCATGCCAGCTGGAGGGGCTACCCCTAGGGCAACCACTAGGGTCCCTAGAGTGCCCACTACTGCTCGGCCCACCCCCGGTTCCACTGCCTCAATCCTTGCCTGACCCCCTCTAGCAGAGGCCTAGGGGGAGGAGGTTGGGGGTCAGTACTCCCTATACCTAGACGGGTGGCACGCAGCACCCACAGATCAGTGGGTGTACAGATTATCGAATGGGGTCACACCCTTGAGTTTCTGGAGCTCCCTCAGGAAAGCCCTGCCTCGCTCTCCCATTACCCTCAGGTCCACATCTCTCTCATCCAGGAAGAGAGTCAGGGTATGCACAAAAAGGCCATAGAGCCCATTCCTCCAGCTCAAAGAAGAAAGGGGTTTTACTCCCACTTCTTTCATGTCCCCAGGAAAACAGAGGACATGAGGTCGATCCTGGACCGCAGTCAC
Source organism: Neoceratodus forsteri (assembly GCA_016271365.2). NCBI lineage: Eukaryota > Metazoa > Chordata > Ceratodontiformes > Ceratodontidae > Neoceratodus > Neoceratodus forsteri. Next base: position 902,587,578 of record CM028129.1, read on the forward strand.
TTTAACCTCTACATAGAGTACAAACAATTCAGGATGATGACTCCCAAGGGGTTGTTGGCCCTCCTTCATCAGGAGGAGCTGGCTCTGTTCCCTGGATATGAAGGATGCCCATCTCCATATCCAGGTCTTCCCACTCCACTGGCATGTCATCCTCTTCTGCTTCAAGGGGGACCACTTTAAGTTCTGGGCCCTCCCTGTTTGCCTTTCCTCGGGTCTTTACCAAGTGCCTAGCAGTGGTGGCTGTGGCTGTACCGAGACAGGACTTGTATGTGTGCCATTACTTGGACAATTGACTTCTGACTGCCCCCTGCAGAGATCTCTTGCTGCAGACCCTGGAAGGCACCTTTCAGCTCTTCCAGGCCTTAGGGATCATGATCAACCTACTGAAGTCTTGTCTCTCTCTGAGCCAACGCCTCCAGTATATAGGAGAAATCATGGACTCATCTCAGGGCACAGCCTTCCTGGCGGTGGACAGAGAAGAGTGCCTGATCGCGCAGGCTCAGCTAGTATCTTCCAGTCATCAGCTACCAGCTAGGGTGTTCCATCATTTTTTGGGACACATGGCGGCTATAACTGTGGTTCCCCTAGCCCACCTGCATATGAGGGTCCCCTAGTAGACTCTTTCAGTTCAGTGGGACCAAAGCACTAACTGGATCAGCCATTGCTGGTTTCTAACCCAGTGAGACAGACCTTGGAGTGGTGGCAGAATCCTGTCAACCTCCAGAAAGGGGTTTCCCTCTGTGCTGTGCTCCCACAACTGATTCTTACCATAGACGCCTTGGGCTTGGGTTGGGGTGCTCACTTAGCCGACCATCAGACCCTGTAGATTTGGTGAGAGTTGGAGCAGCATTTCTACATCAGTATACTGGAGATGTGGGCAGTTCTTAATGCTCTGCAATCCTTCTAGACTTACATTCTTCCCGGCCTGCTATTGGTGCAGACTGACAACATGTCTGTTGTATATTACATCAACAAATGGGGCAGCACTTGCTCCTACCCTCTTTGTCAGGAGGCCATGAGGGTCTGGTACTGGGCCATCGAGTATGACCTTGAACTCTCAGCAGTCCATGTTCCAGGCATCCAAAATGTCCTGGCTGACAGTCTAAGCCTGTCCAGGTCAAGGATGCACAAGTGGGAACTCTTGTCCTCTGTGGTCAGAGACCTCTTTGACAGGTAGGACCATCCAGAGTTGGACCTTTTACACAAAAAAGGTCACTCAACACAAAACTGCAGCTTTTCTGCTCACTCAGTCCAGGGCCTGGAGTTTTCTGGTGCAACGCATTGTCCCTCTCTTGGAAAGGGAGTTTACTGTACATCTTCCCTCCCTTCCTGCTCCTGCAGAGGGTTCTCCTCAAGCTTCAGTCAGAGGGGGCTGAGATGATTCTCATTGCCCCCTTTTGGTCACGTCAGATCTGGTTCCCCCTGCTGCAGCAGCTGGCAGTGGGACCTCCAGTACCCTTGCCCCTGTGCACCGGCTTGCTGTCCCAGACCATCATTCATCCAGACCTCAAGTCTCTGCATCTCCATGCATGACTCCTGCAGACTTGGCTATCCCCCACTTTGGAGTTTCTTCCAGTGATGCTTATGTCCTGGTGGCAGCCAGAAAACCTTCCATGAGAGCCACCTATGCCATGAAGTGGAAGCGCTTCTTTATATGAGCCACTGCTCGCCACCAGGATCCCTTCACCTGTGTGGTGAATCTGATTCTGGAGTACCTCCGCTCCCTTTCAGACTCAGGTCTGGGGTGCTCTTCGCTCAAGCTGCACCTTTCCTCCATCTCTGTGTACCAAGCACCGAGTGAGGGGAAGGCCATTGCCCAGCTGGAAATCTCCTGCACTTTCTTGTGGAGTTTTCTGCATTTGAAACCTCCCATTCGGGACCCTGTCCCACCAAGGGATCTACTGTTTATGTTGGAAAAGCTCACTCTGCCTCCCTTCCAACTGACCACAAGTTGCAAGCTGCACTTTCTGTCATGGAAAGTGTTTTTTTTTTTTTCAGTTGCTTCTGCTCAGAGGATTTCAGAGCTTGAGGCTGTGGTGTATAAAGAGCCTTACTAGGTTTTTCACAAAGACAAGAGTGTCTTTGCATATAAATCCTGAGTTTTTACTTAAGGTGGTGTCTGTGTTCATGTTAAACCAATCTATCCACTTACCTGTTTATTTCCTTGAGTATTTTAATCAGGGGGCGGCCTTACTGCATGCTCTGGATGTTTATAGGGTGCTTCATTATACAAAGTGCACCCAACCAGTAAGAAAGACTGACCGGTCATTTGTTCCAATGTGAGAAGGGGGACCCGTTTTGAAACTGTGTTTATCGAAATGGTTGGAAAACTGCATTGTTTACTGTTACAGTAAGTACAACAAGCCCTTGCACTTCAGGAATGTGTCTGCTGCAGACATCTGTGCAACTGCCACTTGGAGCTCTGTTCACATGTTTATCTGACACTACAGTTTGGATATCACATCCAGACACCAGGCCAATTTCAGACTAACTGTCTTCAGGTTCTTCTTTCATGAGCTACCTGCTGTTGCCCTTTTTTGCCTCCTCCCAGCTGATTTCTGTCCATGCTGGTACTGCTTAGGACTCAGTCCTACCAGTGTTGCCTGCTGCAAGAGTCCCTCAAAGCAAGATAGTAGTTATATAAGAACTTACCATAACAGTATATCTTCAAGAGGAGCTCTAGCAGCAGGCGCTGCTTTCCTTCCCTCCTTCCCCCTGATTGCTACTTCACCTTCACATTTATTCTACTCCTCAGCTCTGAGGAACTGCCTCAGTTCTCCTTTTCTTGCTTTTTTGCACTGGGGTCTCCAGCAGGAGAACTGAGGTAGGTCTTGGTGATCTCCCTTTTAATAGGATAGGCAGACATCAGTGTGCTGACATCCTCGGGGGGCGGTCCCCATGGTAGACTGCTAGCTAGAAGTTTTCTGTGTGGTCCTGGCACCTGGCAGCTTCAGTCGTACCAGTGTTAACTGCTGCAAGAGCTCCTCTTGAAGATCTACTGTTACAGTAACTTCTTACGTAACTGCACTATCTTCGAGAGGATCTCTTGCAGCAGGCCCTGCTTTCCCTCCCTCCTTCTCCCTTCTCCTGTCTCCCCTTCCGTAGGGGCAAGCCTTCTGCATTTCTTTTCCACATTCATGGGATAGTCGGATTTCCCCTTTACAGCATCCTGCTTTTGGTCTTCAGTGGGAGAACTGAGGAGGGTATGGGGGCCACCGCCTTAATAGGATTGGCTGGCATCAGGGGCTGACATTGGAGGTGGGCGGCCCCCTCTGGCAGACTGCTAGCTAAAAGGTTTCTATGTGGTCCTAGTGTCTAGCAGCTATAGTCCTACCGGAAATGTCCTGCCGCAAGAGATCTCTCGAAGATCTACTGGTACAATAACTTGTTACATAACTGTACTATCTTCAATAGGATCTCTTGCAGCAGGCCATGCTTTCCATCCCTCCTTCAGTCTCTCTTTGCGGCTTTCCCTTCCTTTGCAGGGGAGCCTTCTGTGTCCTTTTCTTTCTAACAGTTACTGCAGTTTCTTCCTCGGTCCCCCTAGCAGGTTCTGCTTTTGATCTCTGGTGGGAAAATTGAGGAGGGTGTGGGGGCCGCCAACTCTTATACGGTTGGCTGACATCAGTGGTGGGTGGCTCCCTCAGCTAGACTGCTAGCTAGAAAGTTTCCATGTGATCCTAGTGCCTGGCAGCAAGAGATCCTCTTGAAGATCTACTGTTACGTTAAGTTCTTATGTAACTGTAGTTCACCTCCAGATCTCCCTCAGAGGCCCTCTTCTTATCCCCCCTGCCCATGTTCCCATGCTGCTGGGGGAAGACAGGCCATAGAACCAGTTCCAGAGCACCGACAGAACCGGGGGTTCTATTCCCATTTCTTCCTTATCCCCAAATCCATCGGGGACCTTCAGCCCATCCAGGACCTGTGCAATCTTGTTTAATTATTTATTTAAAATATTGGTAACCGAGAAAGGCATACTGAGCTGCAGTTCATTTCCAGGTGCAACCCAGGGACGAAAGACAAACCAAACAAAGAGAAATTGCAAATAATTACAGAATTACAATAGAGTGCACCACATGGAAGTGGCAGAAAAAAAAAATGATTACTAAAGGATGCCCATAAGCACAATACAGCAAAGTAGAAGGTCAAAAATATAACTTGAGATCAAATTAGAGTAAACAGGTGCGACAAGAAATAGAGAGGCAAGTGGGCGCATAGGAAGCTAAGTGCACTGGTAAGGCAATCCGATTAGGAGCATATGTAAGAAGTGACTGGTGACAGTTTGATGAAGCGCTTGAGGGTATGGAATGATGAGGTGAGCTGGACAGAGAAGGAAAGTTTACTCCAGATGGAAGGGAGGCGAAAGAATGCCAACTGTTCAATTGAAGTGTAGGGGTTTGGAAGGGCTTAAGTGCGGGAGTGATAGGAGCGCAGAGGTGAGGGAAGGGGGATGCAGGGGTGAGAAGACAGGAGAGATAGGATGGGAGAGACCCAAATCAATATTTGGAGCTATAGACAAGGCTTATGGGCTTGGCGCTTGTGCTAGAGGGAGGTGAGAGAGAAGGAGTAGAGATTGCAGTAATGCCTACAAAAGGGTGAATTGGAGATGAACTGACAGAAGGTATTAAAGAGAGTGTTGAACCTGGAGAGGAAGATGGGAGGAGCAGATCCATAGATGCCAGTGTAATCACAAAGCGGAAGAATCCATTTGGTTAACAAAGTCCTGATGGAAGACTAGGTTTGCTGGCAAAGGCACCTAGCTTCACCTGAGCTCTTTTCTTCTAGGTTTGCTTGTATGGACAGAGCAAGGAAAAAGATTAAGGCTTCTTTTGGCTAGGCAGATTTGCTGTGGGTTACTATTTTCTTTTGTGCTCACAGGTTTTGTTACTGCTTTTTGCTTACATTTTACTGCTTCATTGTTCTCTGATTCAAATTGCTATTGCAGGGTATACTTTCTGCTGCATTATTACTGGGTGTGCCTACAGGTTTTTTACTGTTTTGTGCTTACAGATTACTTCTGTAATCTTCTCTGATTCAAATTTTTTTGCAAGGTATATCTTCTGTTACTGCTTTATTTTTCTCTGTAGCAAAGTGTTTTTGCAGGGTATATCTCTTCTGTGAAATTGTTACAGGTGGTGCTTACAGGTTTTACAGTTTTATCTATCATTAGGCTAAGCTTTCAGGGCTACTGCATTTGTTGCTGGTTGATTGTTTCTGCTTTTAACTCCTTGTTTCTTTCATCTGTGGTTCTTTTTTGGCAGAGGAAGGGCCCAACCTCCCCATGCTACACTCCTTTTATAGAGTAGCACAGTCATGATATTTTCTGTAGCAAAGCAGGAAGGGGAGGTTCAGAGGGGTATTCACACAGTGACCTCACTTACAGGAGCACAATTAATTTAACTTGTTATAAAAAGTTATACAAAAACAAAACAAACAAAAAAATATTTAAAAAAATAAAAAAAAAATCTTTTACTTTCATTTTCCTTCTAATTACATGGACCAGGTTATAAACTCAGCAACTCAATTGGAATGGATATGATTAACCGCAGGAACTATGGGACACTTTTCAAAAGGGCAGTTATACATGATTTAGGATGCTGTCCTACATGCTGGACCATCGGAGATCTAAGGGCTCCGCTCAAGGCAGCATGGGCAGTGATTGTGCACCTCAAATCGCATATTCAGGAGGAAATATATTACAAGAACCACCCGCCAATTCCCCAACATACAACCAAAGCACCTTGACTGCAGAGGGTAGTTGGTCTGGGAGGTTGGCAGGTAGTTAGGAGGGGCAGATCGGGTGCCTCATCACTCAATGCTCACCAATGTATCACCTCCACAAACCATATAAAAACTGTAAACCGGTATCTGCCTCTATCTCTAAAATCAAACAAAGGGGCAGAGGACACTGCAGAGCAAGACACTGCAGCACAAAAGCTAATGCTACAAAACTCGCCCAAAATGGGGACCAAAACCAAAAAAGCAAAAAGGAAATCCAAAACACTTCTGAACTTAGGTGACTCCATGATTTGGGGAGTTGATACCTACCTCCAGCCGGGGGTAATGGTCAGATGTCTCCCAGGTACATCAGTGTAGAGAGAGACACTGACCGCATTGCTAAAATTGTGCAGGAAGCAGGAGAAAACATCGATGTCCTGGTACACATAGAGACTAACGATCTCGCCAGCCAGTCAGTTGTGGAGACCAAGGAACACCTGACCAGGCTGGGAGATAAACTGTCATCCATTTTGTCCGGCATCTTCTCCTCTGAGATCTTGCTGGTCAGAGAGAGGGGAGCAGATCGACAGAAAGTCAGAGAAGGGGAGATAGGGGAACTAAACATGTGACTCAAGGGCTGGTGCTAGGGAAAAGGACACAAATTTATAGGCAACTGGCAACAGTTTTGGGAGTGAAAGTTCTTTAAATTTGATGGACTGCATCTGTCTGTGGAGGGAGTCAGTGCATTGGGGCAGAAGTTTGATGGTTTGATGTCTTTGCAGGATATTTAAACTAGCATATGGGGAGAGGGGTGCAGCACCTGATACACCGAATGGGAAGAACACCTGTCCCCCCTCAGCTAGTGGTCAAATAGGAGTTCAGCATGTTTGTAGTTCATCTGCATCACCAGGTAAGGAGAAAGGTCCAGCTCCCCATATGACGCGCAGGTCAAATGCCAGACCTCACCCAACAACTAACACATCAAAATGTGGCCAATGGAAAATCATGTACACAAATGCCCACAGTCTGGGAAACAAGATCCCAGACCTGAAGGCAAAACTGGACATAGTAGCCATTAGTGAAACATGGTTCACCAGTAACCACACTTGGGAGACTTCAGTACCCGGCTATGTACTGTTCAGAAGAGACCAAGGTGCAAAAAGGGGAAGGGGTGTGGCATGGCCCGTTATGTCAATGAAAATATCAGAACTACAGAAATTCAGAATACACATGAGGAGCCAGAAGAACTGTGGGTCACCCTGGAAACAGGAAATGGGACAGCCATATGAACTGGGGTTGTCTACAGGCCTCCAGACTAGGGGGAGAACATAGTCACATTACTGTTAGAAGATATACAAAACATAACAGCTAAAGGGAAGTTTCTGATAATGGGAGACTTCAATATGTCAGATACAGATTGGTTAATACCAGCAGGAACAGCTTCCATAACTAGACACATAGTGGATTCCCTGCAAAGGGGGGGGGGGTCTCAAACAACTAGTACAACAACCCACAAGAGACAGGGCTATCCTGGATCTAGTACTAGTAGAAGATCACCTGGGGGCCAGTGACCATCACATGGTATGGTTCAGTTTGGCCACTAGAACTAAATCATCCCATTCCAATGCAAAAATATGGGACTTCAGAGGAGCTGGCTTTGATAAGAAGGTCAACAGAGTTAAGCTAGCCCTGGCAAGAAGAAATACAGGTGAGGGGGGTATAGGCAAAGTGGGCAAGCATTAAGGATGCAATACTTGAAGCAACACCCCATTGTGTTAGAAAAAAAAGCAAGAGCAAAAGGAGGAGGAAACCACTTTGGTTCTCAAAAACAGTAGCAGAAAAGATCAGAAACAAAAGGCTGGCCTTCAGGAAATATAAGGAAACACAGCAGAACGAAGATAGGGGGACATACCAAACTTCTCTAAGGGAAGCAGTGAAGGCAGTAAGGCAGGCAAAGGCCCAAACTGAGGAAACACTAACATAAATAATAAAAGAAGGGGACAAGACTTTCTATAGATACATTAGTGAAAAGAGACAGTCCAGAGGTGGTATTGCTAAGATCAAAGGGGATGAGGGGGAGTGTGTGGAGGAGGACCAAGGAAAAGCACCTATCCTAAATAGATACTTCTGCTCAGTATTTACTGAGGAGCAGGTAGGGCAGGGCTCACAGCTCAGCACCATGGACATGGGGGGGGAGGGAGGTGTGCACAAGTCCCGTCACAAAAGAAAGGGTCCTACAAGAGCTCGCTAAGCTCAGGATGGACAAGGCAATAGAACCTGATGGCATACATCCCAGGATACTAAAGGAGCTAAGGGTAGAACTAGCAGAGCCATTATCAGAAATGTTTGGTGAGGGGCCAGCCTGCTGGCACAGCAGTAGGATTTCCGCTTCGATGCTGGTGACCCGGACTCAGGAACAGATCTAGGTTGTTGGAGGGCTGGCCAGGGGGAGAAGGATTGAGCATCTCTAGGACTGCTCTCTTTCTCTGGGGGGCTTCTTGATCAGTGCAGGAGCAACACTTAGCGGAAGCCAGCATGTTGCCCTGAGCCGATGCATGGTCGATGCTCTCTGGGGCAGGACAGACGCTAGATGTCATTACACATCTCCACCCCAGCATACATGGGATAAAAAATCTCCGCTCCTGCCAACTCTATGAAGCCCTGTCCCCAGGCTTCAATTAACCTTCTGGCTAAGCTCTCCCAATCAGTTACCATTCTCACGGTACTGGTGCCTGTATGGTGCCATGACCCTGCCCCCTGGGGGTAAGCCATGGGTAACCAGGTGAGCAGGGGCTTAGTAGGAGTTGGAAGTCATGGGGGCACCGTGACCAGGGCAGAAGAACCTGACAGCAGGGGCAGAGGAAAAAAGAAGTGAAAAATATAAAAAAAAACTGTTTAGTGAGTCTCTGAGCACAGGAGAGGTTCTAGAAGACTGGAGAAGGGCTCATGTGATCCTGTTCCACAAGAGTGGCAGCAGGGAGGAAGCAGGAAACTACAGACCAGGCAGTCTTACCTCAGTAGTGGGCAAGATTATGGAGGCAGTCCTTAAGAAAAGGATAGTACAATACCTGGAATCCATAGGAGCACAGGATCCAAGACAGCATGGATTTACAATAGGAGGGTTCTGTCAAACTAATTATAGATTTCTTTGACTGAGTAGCCAGAGTGGTGGGCCAAGGGGGTGCAGTTGATGTCACCTACCTTGACTTCAGCAAGGCTTTCGATACTGTTCCACATAGAAGATTGATTAATAAGCTGGGTAGGCTCGGGGTGAGTCAGAAGTTGGTCAACTGGGTGGCAAACTGGTTGGCGGGAAGAAAACAGTGTGTGGTGGTAAACAGTATACAGTCAGAGATGCAAGTCACAAGTGGGTTATCTCAGGGGACAATCCTTTTCAATATCTTCATCAGTGACATTGCAGATTGACTGGAGGGTAAGGTTTGTCTGTTTGCAGATGACACCAAGATCTGCAACAGAGTAGATGATCCAGATGGGGTGGGTAGAATGAGAAGAGGTCTGGATAAACTGGAAAATGATCAGAAGAGTGGCAACTGGGGTTTAATGCAAAGAAGTGTAAGATCATGCACATGGAGAAGAGAAACCCTGAAGTCACCTATAGATTGGGAGGGAAGTTGCTGGCAATCACAAGTGAAGAAAGAGAGTTGGGCATCATCACAGATGACCTGAAATCATCCAAGAAGACCACTAAAGCAGTAGGTAAGGCTAGAGGGATGTTGGGGTGCATTAGTAGGGGTATGACAAGTCATAAGAGGGAGGTAATCCCTCTTTACAAGACACTGGTTAGGGTCCATCTGGAGTACTGCATGCAGTACTGGAGGATGCACTTGCACAAGGACAAGAACAAAATGGAGGTAATCCAGAGAAGCACAACCAAAATGGTGCAGGGACTACATCAGAAAACAAAGGACAGATTAACAGAGCTCAATATGTATACCCTAGAGCAAAGGCGGGAGAGAGAGAGGTGATATGATCGAAACATTCAAACATCTTAAGGGCATTAACAAGGTGAAAGAGTCTAACATGTTTCAATATAAGAAAAATAGCAGGACAAGAAGACACAGCATGAGATTAGAGGGAGGCCGATTAAGAGGTAATGTGAGGAAGTTCTTTTTCACAGGGTGGTGGATGCATGAAATGGCCTACCTCAAGAAGTGGTGGACAGGACTACAGTGCAGGGCTTCAAACAAGCATGGGATAGGCATAAGGAAGCAATACAGATGAGTATGAATAGATAGGCCATTGACAGAGTACAGGCCTATGGCACATTCATAAGGTAGAAAAAATGGGCAGAATGTGTGGGCCTTGCAGTCCTTATCTGCCATCAACTTCCATGTTTCTATGATGGGCTGTAAATGGAAGAGGCATTCCTTATGTCTATATAACACACCATGTTTAGGCAGAGCTTAGAGAGAATAGCATCTATGTGAGTAGCATAATCAAGGGAAGGGTCAAGCCAAACCCTGAGGTATTTGTAGGCTGGGACTATGTCTGGCGGGGAGGAGGTGCTGCGCAAGGTGAGGAATGGTGGGGAGGAGGGAAGCCTGGCCAGCTCTTAGTGTCAAACATCATCTTTACTGTTATTTTGGTATTTGCCTTAAGTTGGTGCACTTAAAACCATTCAACCATCGTGTGAAAGTCCAGCTGAAGAGGAGCATGGACATCGGATGAGAAGGAACCTGACAGATAGATGACGGTGTTATCAGCATGCATATGTATGCTGGAAGTGGCACAGACTAAGGGGAGGTTGTTTATGAAAAGTGAAAAGAGGATGGTGCATAGAATTGACCTTTGAAGTACACTCAAAAGAATGGGGGGTGCATTTAATTTAATTTGTTAACTAGGTTAGGACACTGGGCCGAAGCCCTTTTTCAGGACCGACCAGGACCCAGGACATATAACAACATAACAAACAAGTACAAAATTAAATATTATGCAAAACAACAAGTTTCATACATTAAACATAACATACAAACAGACAATGCTAATAAATACTGTTTGAATTTGATTTTAAAACCTGAATAGGACTTAATTGATCTTAAAGAAACTGGTAACCTGTTCCACAGTGTGGGAGCCTGATGTTCATAATCTGCCTGCACTGCCTGTTGCCTGTTCATGAGGCATTACTCTGTATTTTAAGGTAGAAGATGGCTCAAGACCCATAGAGTCTACCCTCCCACACCATGTGGGTAATAATGTTAGATGCCCAGAATATGTATGTCAAGTAATTTCTTAAATTGATCGGCATTATTGGCATCCACAATATTTTGTGGCAGTTTATTCCAGAGCTTCGTAGTTCTAACAGTGAATAAATGTTTTCTTTTATATGTAAGTGCCCTAGGCACAAGTAATTGTTTTACATCTTGTATTACCAGGTTTATTAGCATATATTATGCCACATTCTGCCATTAGTAGTTAATCATGTAGGATCTTATATAATAATAAAACATCTCCCCTCTGGCATCTCATATCCAGATCAAATAAGTTAAGTTCCCTACATCTGTCATAATAGGACAGATTTTGCAACATGGGGAGAATCTTTGTTGCCTATCTGTGGACATTGTGCAGGAGTTTTTATATCTTTGATAAAAAGAGGTGTCCAGAAGGATGCCCCATAACCAAGATGTGGCCTTATGTACGTTTTATAGAATGGTAGGATGCAGGTTTCCTGTCTAGATGTAAATGCCCTTTTTATGGATGTCCATATCCTATTGGTCCTTAGTGCTATGTATCTACAATGTTTTCAGCCATTTTCTAGCTACAGAGTCATGTGTCACTTAGTGTTTGCCTTTAAATATTATTTTGTGCTATTGAATCTGTCTAGTTCAAAACTGTTAGCATTGTATCTATCTAGTTCAAAACTGTTAGCATTCCGCTATTTCATTGCTTCTGTACAGTCTACTCACTTTTATTTGAATGTAATGAATTGTAAATCTTATGTTGTGTACCAGATCTTTGTATACTATTTTCATATTCCCATACCCTTCAGGTCGCACAGAGAGACAAGCAAACTGTTGCTCAGTGTGCCTTCATGGTGAAACATTTCAATAAATAAAATTATCTACTAACTTTTGGAAAGGGCTGAAAGGGTATTGACACCTGACCAACACAAATTTCTTGACGAGGCTAAAAAGCAGAAAAACAGACCATGAAGAAAAATATAATACAGTAAGACTAAAAGGGGAACAAAGCAAGGAAAAAAGTAGAGAAATTTTGAAGTAATCCAAGGGAGAGAGAAAAGAAATGGTCTCACCCCATTACCAATTTCAAATAAATAAAAGTAGTCTGATGTACCTTTGACAGCCATGCAACCACTAATTTCCAATGAAATTTTGTGAATCACAGGATGACTCAGAAATAGAGGCTACTTACTAGTAACCATATATCTTCCACGGAATGGTCTCTTGCAGTAAGTCATTACTTCTGGGAGTTTCCAATAGGTGGTGCTCTAGCACTGAAGTTTTTTCCAGCAGTCTCCCCACCAGGGACCACCCACATGACCTCACTTCCTGGGCTGTGCCTATAAAAGTGGATGGTCCCTGGTAATCTCCATTAATTTTCCTGCCAGCTTCAGCTCTGACAGCAGCTTGTTGTTCTAACAGCAGTCTACGACATGGATTGAATCCATAGCGTGGGGTGCATGGACTCTATACAGAGTACCTTGTTCTTATACTTAAACAAGAGTTTTTAGACTCTGGGAGCACTACTGACAGTCTCCGACAACACTGAGTTTTTCTTTCAAGAAACATCATCAAAAAAGACTACAGAGGCTTACACTATGTTCCGTCGATGGACACTTCTGTTGCCATTGACGAGGGCCTTCCACATGATTTCCGTCTACAGACTTTGTTGCCACCGTCGACAAGAGCCTTCTACATGATTCCCATCGACGAGCACTCTGCCACTGTCGACAAGGATCTTCTACATGATTTCCGTCAACGGACTTTGTTGCCACTGTCGACGAGGGCCTTCTACATGATTCCCATCAACGGACACTCTACCACTGTCGACGAGGACCTTCTACATGATTTACGGTGGGCTCTTATGCCATTCTCATTGACGGGGGTTATCCCCATCGACGGAGGCTTCCTATATGAGTCCCATCAACAGACACCCCAACCATCGTTGATGAGAGCCTCCTTCATGATTCTCATAGATGGATTATTTATCCACGGCCTCCCATATATTTCTTGCCAATGGGGGGGGGGGTTCTTTCCCCATCACTGGGGGCTTCCTACAGCACTATCTTCAATGGTGGCTTCATATAAGAAAAAACCTCTCTCATCAACAGGCATTACATCGCCGTCTATGAGGCACATTACCTTCATCCACTTTCTATGGAGACACATTCCACTATCAATGGGACATGCTCCTCTTCTTTAGCATCGACTGCTGGTGGCCCCCGGTTGATGGAAAATGAGTTCTACTAATCATCATGGATGGCTTTATTCCACCATCTAAGAAACATGGTATCCTTTCTACATTATTGACGGGGATAATCCCACCATCAGGAGCCACATACCACAGTCTACAGGCTATGCCTTACTATATATGTATTATTAATGGGAGATAATTCCCATCAACTGAACATTAACATGATTATATATTCTCATCAAAGGGGTGTTCCCCTTCGATGGAGGTCTCTTGGCCACCTCCTCTAACAACAAAGATAGGAGCCTTTTTTCAGTTATGAAAAAAAAATATATACATACATGCCATACCTTTATTATTAAAGGGGCTTAATTTTCATATCGGAGTCTTTGGCATTCGCCACCTGGGGCCCAGAACTGACTAAACTGCATCATGCTACTGCTTATGCCTTACGGATAACCTCGCCAATATTATAGAGGCACACCTCAGGGCGCAAGATACTCACACATACATGTTTAACTGAGGTGTCACTGTTACAGGCCATTACGGTCCTTTAATCGGGATGCCTCTTGGCCTGTTGTGTGCTGGACACTTGTGTCCCTCCCACGAACAGGGCCTATGATGATTACTACAATTACTACATCACTGAAGACGGGCCGCAGCTTCGGCATGAGCCTCTGTACTTGGTATTTTATACACCGTCAGGCATGGCTCCGACTCTCAGGGCTAGCACCTGATATTCAACAAATAGTGAATCACTGCCCTTGCTTTCGGCCAAACATCTCTTGGCCCAAGGGCACAAACAATACTGGACAGCCTACGAGCCTCAGGTAAGATGACTGGAAACAGTACAAGTTATGTATCACACACTGAGTCCTCAGGATTAGTTCCTTAGAAAAGACATTTCAAAAAAAAAGAAAAACTTCAAATTGAGCCCTGGTCTCCTCTAAGCCTCGAGGAGCTATGGGGGAGCCTTGATTCAACATTATACTGAGGCCCTTTACCATGAGGCTTTATACATTTAGCCACCTTTGGGGGTATCACTGTTACAGACCATTACGGTCATTTCATCAAGATACCTCTCGGCCTGTTGTGCGTCAGACCCTCATGTCCCTCCCACGAACTGGACACCTATAACTCACATACTAAGAAAAAATTTATACATCTTGACAATATTATAATATGGATCATAATATGCTTACCAGGCTTTTACTGCTGAATGCAGGCTTCCCTTAACCATATACAAAATCACAAAAATAAGGATGAGAGTGTGTGTATATATATATATATATACTGTATATGTATATTAGAGCCAAAAAACTCAGTTTACTGCATCAGTTAGGGTTGTTCCACAGCGACAAAAGTGAGGAAATTCGATGTTAGGGTTGAAACCCCCTTTGCACCCTCAGCCCACCCCACAAATGTAATCGGGGTGTGTATTGGGGTCATCGGCCCTAAGTGTCACCCCATCACATGTGGAAAGAAGCTGAGGAAAAGGAGAATGGGGTGACAGTTAGGACCGATGACCCCAATGCACACCCCGATTCCATTTGTGGGGGTGGGCTGGAGGGGTACAAAGGGGGTTTCAACACTAACATCGAATTTCCTCACTTTTGTCGCTGTGGAACAACCCTAACTGATGCATTAAATGGAGTTTTTTGCCTCTAATTTCCCTTCTTTTTGAGAATGATAATGAGAAATAGTGAATATAATGCAGCGGCGGGAGGCGGTCCTGCCAAGTAATGCAGCCACGTGATGTCTTGTCACATAGTAACATTGTGCCCTCAAATGCAAATCGTAATGCACATGGTGATGCAAAGTGAAACAGAAAGAGAAACAGTACTGTAGACAGAAAATGTTAAGAACAATGCAAACGCAAACGCAAATGAAAGCGCAAAGGGTAACGCACATGGTGGCGTAAATGTGAACGGTAAGTGAAACGGGTACGGAACCGCAAGCAGAAACAGTAATGGTAACAGCAATGTAAGCACACAGGCTGGTTTTACCCAAAAGCTGTATAGAGAAAGACAGTGAGTACAAAGAATGTATGCAAAATAATGACTCTCGGAACACAAAAATGAGGACTTGGAATAGTAAATTGCTTATATCTCAGTAACTGTATGACACAGAAAAAAAATTTAAAAGTCATATGAATTATCACTTTCCTGGCTAGTTTTACGCTTAGCCCCCATAAGAGGGCTAAGAATTTTTTTTCGACAAAAAGTCCGTATCTCGCACCGTTTTCGAGATACAGGCCCTGAAAGGCGCGGTGAACGCCGTAATGTTATCCAATGGGGAAAAAAACAGAAGTTCGGACTGCCATAACTTTGCCTCCCTGTAATATTTTTTCACCAAACCACTGAAAGGCACATCTGTGGGATATTGGCTGTCTTCCCTGCAAATTTCAGCCCAAAAGACCAAACCGTTATGTTACAGCAGGGCGTCAAACGATTGCTGCAATGCGTTGTACGCCGTAATGTTATCCTATGGGAAAAAGCGTCAACTTTGGAGTATAGTAACTTTGCCTCCATGTAATATTTTGTCAACAAAACACTGGAAGGCACATCTGTGAGATGTCTGCTGTGTTCCTTCCAAATTTCAGCCCAAAACTCCAAACCGTTCTTTTGCAGCGGAGTGCCAAAGAATTACTGTTATTTTGGACATAGTGTCACAAAGTAGTGTCGCAATTTGTGAAAGCTTTCGCAAAAATTTGCGACACTTTCATGAGTTTGACACTATTTTGCGAAAGTACTTTTTCCAGAAATCTGCAAAACATATTTCTGGGGTGTTTTACCCCAAAATAATGACATGGCTAGCATCCTCAGGGTCCGACTAGGTGAATACAAAAAGAATTAGGTTGCTAGAGGGTCCCAAATTTAAATGCCAAGCATTTTTCTGATCACTAACTGAAAACAAGATGGTGGATTTGTGACAGTAACAGGGCCATTTGCGACAGTAAAAAGTGCATTTGCGACACTGTCGAACTTTTTCCATTGACTTATAATGGGAAATTGTTTTTTGAATAACTTTTGAACCATTTAATATTTTTTCATGAAATCTTAGAAAGGCACATTGGGGACCCCAGCCGCACGTTCCCTGAAGATTTTGGGCTGGTCACGCAAACCGTGCGACCTGTAGGCGTGACTATAGAATTCAGAAAAAGCGTAAACGCACGCGCAGATCACGCTTAATAACTCTGCAGCCGTATATCCGACCTGTACAAAACTTGGCATATCCCAAGGCCTATGGTTCAAACAACATGAAGTATTGCTGTATTCTGACAATAGCAGTAGTGAGTCCCAACCTTTGAACTGCCCTGGAGATGAAAGAGTTAACTTTCCATGCCAGGCATGGGACGCTGAGCTCGAGCTTTGTTGAGACTCTGTCTGTTGCTCTTTAAACTCAAACCATCAGATTCTTTACTCCACCTCACTGAACAGTCGCTCCGGAGATTTCTCCTTCTGCTCGGTTCAATTTGTCGGTTAAAGTACCACTTTTCTCGGTTTTCGACCGAATTTAAACCGTAACCTGTCGGTTCAGTCTCTGTCTGTGGTATTTGTGAGTACTAGATAGGTTATATTTTGTTCTATTCTGTGTGGAACTTGTAAACGGTTTATCGGTTTGGTTTGAACCGATCGAGTTGTTTAAAAAATCTTAAATTGTACTTTTAGGGTGTGGTTACCGTTTCTTATCGGTTCTAAAAAAAAAGGATTTTATTACGTTTTTTTCCACGACCCGTGACACGGTCAGGAACTGATAAGAGGGTCTTGCCTGGCGGATTGCCATAAAAGGGTAAGTTTGGTTAGGACTGGCACAATGTCTGAGAAACCCAAAAGAAAAACCGGGCCCACTGGGTTTCAACACTGTAGTGTGTGTGGGGAAGTCTTTGCCAAGGCTGACCCCCACACCGCCTGTGTTTATTGTCTGGGGTTTGACCACCTCAATGCAGACTGCCAGATTTGTAAAAATTTCCCTGCAGCTACCCTAGAGAAGAGAGTTGGTAGGCTCAGGGAAAGGGAGGCCAAAAAGTCCGCTGAACCGGATGGCCAGCCCGGTTCGGTTCAAACCGAACCAGAAGGAGTGCCCTCTGACCAGGGCGAGACTTCTTCGGGCAAAAGGAGAGCCGATTCTGTGGAATCGGTTCCGGCTAAAAGAACTAGAAAAGAAAAATCAGCTGGTGTGGAGCCAAAACTGTCCTCTCCAACCGCTGAAGAAATAGTCAAAGCAATCAAAATTTACAGTCGCTTTCCCCGGTTCCGACCGAACCAGCACCATCAGGCAGGCGCTCGGTTCGGCTGGTTCCACCGGTTCAAGAGCATGATTTAGAGGAATTTTATGAACTGGAGGAGGAGGTAGAGGAGTATGAGGAAAGTGAATGTGGTTTTGAAAGTCTGGATGTGCCTATTGACCCGGACATCTCCCCAGACAGACCTTCAGGAGTGTCTCCTCCTAGGCTTTCTGAGTCCCCCTCCCATTTCATGTTTTATAAAAAAGTGACTGAAACCTCCAGCTTCCTATGGAAGAAGCTGTGGATGACTAGGAGGAGCCTGACTATGTAGAAATGATGGATATCCCAGAGTCTAGGAGGCTGTCTATTCCTTGCACAAATCTTTGGGAAACAGACATTTAAGATTTTAAAGACTCCTAACACTATACCTCCTGTGGATAAAAGAATGGACAAGAGGTATACATTGACAGGCTCAGACACGGAGTTCCTTACACAACAATGCAGCCATGTTGGGGTAGTGCAGGCTGCAGCCTGTGATAAGGCAAACATTTCCTTGGCTTCACACCCCCCCGGACAAAGACTCCAGGAGGATTGATGCCATGGCAAAGAAACACTACATGGCGGCATCCTTGGGACTCAGACAGGCCAATTATATGGCCTATACTGCTAGGTATCAAAAATCCAGATGGGACACTGTTATGGCTTTAGCAAAACAGGTCCCTGGCCAGCTTGCCAAGGAGCTGGAGCAGGTGGCTGCTGATAGTATTGAGGCATCCAAGGTGCAATTCCATGCTGCAGTAGACTCCAATGATGTGTCATCTAGAGTCATGGCTACATCTGTGGCACTTCGAAGAATGGCTTGGCTCAGATGTACTAGCCTGTCACAGGATACCTAGACTAAGGCCATGGATTTTCCTGTTGTGGGTAATTCTCTGTTTGGGGAGCAGACAGAGAATTATGTGAAGAAAATGGACGAGTATAGGACCACCTATAGGAGTGCACAGGCCAAGGAACGGCAGACCACTCCTCAGAGGCAGCTTCCCAGGGGCAGGGGCAGGCCTTTTCATAGGCGTTTTTGCCAAGCCCAGGCCTCCTCTTCTGCTTATGCCCAGAGGGGGTTCTTTAAAGTGAGAGGCAGACGGGGTACAAGCAGGCCTGCTTCCACCCCTCAGCCCAAAGCCCCTGCCAAGCAGGCACCCTGATGGGGTTGCCAGGGCCGATTCTCAGCTACCTGTAGGGGGCAGGCTGGCTTACTTTGTCCAGGACTGGGAGTCTCTGACATCAGACAAATGGGTCCTGGAAGTAGTAAGCCAGGGACTGGTTCTCAGCTTCAAAAAGTTCCCAAAGATGAGAACCAAATCCTTTCCACCTGAAAATCCTTCAGAGACACTTGTCTTAGAGGCAGAGATCTCTTCCCTCCTAGCTCTCAGAGCTGTGGAAAGGGTTTCACCCCTACACCAGGGCAAAGGGTTGTACTTCAGGTACTTCCTTACCCCAAAAAAGACAGGAGAATGGTGGCCCATCCTGAATCTCAGATACTTAAACAAGCACCTTTTAAAACCAAAATTCAAAATGGTGACTCTGGGAATTATTCTACCCTCTCTAAGGCCAGGGGACTGGCTAGTGTCCCTGGACCTCAAGGATGCCTACTTCCATATTCTCATCAGAAGCTCCCATCGAAAGTACCTCAGGTTCGAGCTGCCCTCAGGCCATTACCAGTTCAGAGCAATGCCCTTTGGCCTGACCTCTGCTCCAAGGGTATTCACAAAATGCCTGGCAGTGGTAGTTGCTTCTCTAAAAAGCAAAGGATTGCCATCTTCCCTTACCTGGATGACTGGCTCATAGTAGCCAGTCCCAGACCAAGTCAATTACACTTACAGATAACTCAGCAACTGCTCACTTCTTTGGGTTTCCTTCTGAATCTTTCAAAGTCAGTTCTAGAGCCTGTCCAGCTCCTCACCTTCATAGGTGCAGAGCTAGACACAGAAAAGGTCAGAGCTTTCCTTCCCCCTGGACAGGGTAAGGACCCTTGTCTCTCTGACCTCCTCATTCACCCTGCAGGTGTCTCGACCAGCAAGGCATTTCCTACAGCTCCTGGGGCACATGGCTGCTTCTACAGCAGTAGTGCAGGGAGCAAGATTTCAGATGAGGGACATTCAGTTCCATTTGAGAGCCTTCTGGTCTCAAAGGAAGGATCCTCTGACCAAATTGATCCCAGTAACTCGAACCCTGATCCAGGCCTTACAGTGGTGGCAGGATCAGAACAATCTGAGACAAGGGGTTCCCTTTGTCACTCAGTCTCACTCTTTAATCCTTACTACAGATGCCTCCCTCTTAGGGTGGGGGGCTCACATGGGCGACCTGACTACCCAGGTGTTGTGGTCCCCTCAGGAATCTCTGCTTCACATCAATCTGTTGGAACTCAGGGCAGTATTTCTAGCACTTCAAGCTTTTTCCAAGTCTGTTCAGAACAAAGTTATCCAGGTCAGAACAGACAACACCACCACAATGTGGTACATCAACAAGCAAGGAGGCACTCGGTCTACAGCCTTGTGCACTAAAGCAATGAAGTTGCGGTCTCTGGCTTACTCCCTGAACACCTCCCTCATGGCAATTCACCTCCTAGGCAAGGACAATGTCCTGGCAGATGCTCTCAGCAGGATATCCCAGGGCCACCACGAATGGTCACTGGACCCCCTGGTCTTGGAGGTGATATTTTCCAGATGGGGCACCCCATAGATAGATCTTTTTGCAGCCCCAGACAATCACCAACTTCCCCTTTTTTGCTGCAGGCTCCCAGTGTTGGGCTCAGTCCCCCTGGATGCCTTAGTTCTCAGTTGGGAAGGGAAGTTCCTTATGCTTTCCCCCTCTTCCCTCTCCTGTTCAGAGTGCTAGTCAAAATCAGATCTCAACCCTGCAAGATGATCCTGATTGCTCCAGACTGGGCTAGACAGCCTTGGTATCCACTCCTACTGTCCTTAGCAGTCCATCTTCCCCTGTGTCTTCCCAGGAATTACAACCTGTTAACCTGTGCTTAGGGGAGGGTTTGGTACCCGAATCTCAAATCTCTCAATCTCAATGCCTGGCTCTTGAAGAGTTAGAGTTTGCTGATTTACACCTCTCCCAAGGTGTAATGGATATTCTGAAGGCTTATAGAAAACCTTCCACCAGGACTACTTATAATTCTAGTGGAAACGATTTTCCATATGGTGCTCTGGAAAGTATATTTCCCCAGAGTCTGCTAATCTGCCCACAGTCCTTGATTATATGGTCCATTTAAATAGCTTGGGGCTTAGACCATCTACACTGAAGGTGCATCTGGCAGCTGTTTCTGCTTTTATTTCAGCAGGTAAGACTTCTTCTCTCTCAGCTCACCCTGTATTCTCCAAGTTTTTCAAGGGATTGCTTCATACCAACCCTCCATTCAGGGACCCTGCCCCTGCTTGGGACCTTAATGTTTGCATTGCTCAGCTTATGCAACCCCCTTTTGAGCCTTTGTCTTCAGCAGAGCTTAAGTACTTGACTTGGAAAACTGTGTTTCTGGTAGCCATCACTTCTGCCAGATGCATAAGTGAATTACAAGCTTTGTCAGTGGAGACTGATTTTATCTCCTTTCATAGAGATAAGGTGGTCCTCAGGACTAACAGGAAGTTCTTGCCCAAGGTGGTTTCAGATTTCCACCTTAATCAATCTATGTCTCTTCCTGTGTACTTCACTGACCATTCCTCCTCTATGCAGCAGAGGCTGCACAGTTTAGATGTGAAAGAGCCCTTAGCTACTACATAGAGTGTACCAAGGGTCACAGGTTTGACTCCTCAACTGTTCCTCACTTGTGGTGAGGTTGGTAAGGAAACCTGCCACTAAAGATCCATTGCCAGGTGGATTGTCTCTTGTATCCAATTTTGCTATGAAAAACTGGGTAAGGTTCCTCCCTCAGGCCTGAGGGCTCACTCTACCAGAGGTGTAGCTGCTTCCCTGGCTGCTGCCAGGGACATCCCTATTCTAGACATATGTCAAGCAGCTACCTGGAAAACAGTTCACACTTTTACCAAGCATTACTCTCTGGATATCCAGGCTAGGAGTGATGCTCGGTTTGGCACAGCTGTGCTTCACAGCCTATATCCTAAGTAGGTTCTGTCCCTCTTCAGTGGAGGTACTGCTTTGTAGTCTGCTATTGTCAGAATACAGCAAGACTTCATGTTGTTTGAAGAAAAAATTACTCACCTTAGTAATGTTGTTTCTTCTAATGAAGTCTTGCTGTATTCTGACCTCCCCCCCCGCCTGTCCCTCTCAGAACCTCTGTTTTTGGGATGTGGGTGGGCAGTGCAGTGTTGGCACTCAGTAGGTGCCCACCTTGTTGTTTTCACCCCCTTTTTTCTTGGGGTGAGTTGGTGTTGGTTTTTCATTTTTTGGGTCTCCTGACTTGAGCCTTTGTTTTGGGACCAGAGAATGTGTTTTATGTTTAGTAGCCAGTTGGCTAGTGTAGGTTTACAGCTTCCACACAGGACCTTAGTGAGTTTAGCTCGTAAAGATCTGATGGTTTGAGTTTAAACAGCAACAGACAGAGTCTCAACCGAGCTCGAGCTCAGCGTTCCATGCCTGGCATGGAAAGTTAACTCTTTCATCTCTGGGGCAGTTCGAAGGTTGGGACTCACTGCTGCTATTGTCAGAATACAGCAAGACTCCATTAGAAGAAACAACATTACTAAGGTGAGTAATTGTTTCTTCTTGATCGTGTATTCCTAATTTCAGGCAAATCCGTCAAACGGTTGCAAAGTTATTAAGGTGCAAAATGTTGGGTTTAACATGTAAATGTCTCCTCAACCCTAACTATGGTAGCACTACTGTGCTACCATATATATATATATATATATATATATATATATATATATATATATATATATATATATATATAAAATTCTGCAAGGACTGGCCATTTGGGCCACACTACTTGGCTGACGTGTGCATGTCACAAACCTTGTGACATTCTCAGATCAACATATCTGAATCTCAAAAATGAGATTTAATTACTCATAATTGGTAATTATTCAGATCATTTTTCCAATTTCTATTCACCCGACAGTTTAAATAAAAGGCCTACTATACTAATTTTCAGGTATACCAC
This sequence comes from Neoceratodus forsteri, assembly GCA_016271365.2. Classification (NCBI taxonomy): domain Eukaryota; kingdom Metazoa; phylum Chordata; order Ceratodontiformes; family Ceratodontidae; genus Neoceratodus; species Neoceratodus forsteri. Next base: position 902,610,038 of record CM028129.1, read on the forward strand.
TGAACAAGTAGCAGACCCTGATATACTTGGGAACCCCTTGCAAATTAGACTACTAATACACAATGGAACTGACGACATCAGTCTGTTGCATTCCATGTCTTTACCCTAAAACGGGTACAATATTGAATACAGCACTGTTCCTGACTCTAGAGTCACTGCACTTCATTAAAATGGATACATTGTTTTGAAACTGATATTGTTTCATTTCACAACATTATGGTTTGCTACTTATGTAGCCTATTCATTCCAAAGATGGATACATTTTCGGATGACTTGACAGACATGAAAAAAAAAAAAAAAAAAAACTGTACATTGTAGCACTACAAAAGAATAACATTGTATTATTCAGGTTTCTGCTCAAACCTCAGAACCCTATGAGTTGTTACTACACTGTCTTTTCCAGTGCAAGCTACTGAGACCTACCAATTGCTCAATTATATATTAACATACTAAATTGGCAGCAGAATATGCCTAACGGTCTTTCATGTCTGCTTGTTTGGTCTGCCCCCACCTTGGGAGCTGACCTTACTGCCCCCCTCGCCCTCTCTGGCTTCTCCCTTCCCAGTCCCGAATATTCTCACTGCACAGGATTTTGCTTCCAGAACCCCTCCCCTGTACCTGTCCCACCCCCTCTTGAACCCCTCCACCATCTCTGCCTCCACCAGTCCTCTGGGCAGCGCATTCCATGGCTCCACCACCCTCTCAGTGAAGTAACACCTCCTCCTTTCTCCCCTGAATCTCCCCCCCTACAGCTTCCACCCATGGCCTCTAGTTACCCCCTTCCATCCTTCAAAGCACCCTGACTGCTCCTCCCCTAGTTACCCCCTTCATGTACCTAAAGACCTCTACCATGTACGCCCGGTCCCTTCTCTCTTCCAATGTGTACATATTTAGCTCTTCGAGCCTCTCCCCATAGGTCCTGTCCCCCAAGCCCCAAATCATTTTGGTTGCCCTCTTCTGGACCCTCTCCAGGAATTCAATGTCCCTCTTAAAGTGTGGCCTCCAAAACTGCACGCAGTACTTGAAGTGCGACCTTACCAAGCAGTTATACAGAGGGAGTATCACTTCCCTCCTTCTGGAGGTGATCCCCCTAGTGTTGCATCCCAGCATCCTGTTGGTCTTGGTCGCTGCCATCCTACAAGTCTCCGAGTTGTTCATCTTGACATCCACCACCAACCCCAGGTCCCTCTCAGCCATTGAGACTTGTAGCATTCCCCACCCCGGGTGTACTCTTGGCCCGGGTTTCTGACTCCCAGGTGCAGTACCTTGCATTTCCCTGCATTGAACCTCAGCTTCCACTTTCTAGACCACCTTTCCAGAGCCTCCAGGTCCCCCTGTAGGGCCACCTTCCCCTCCTGCCCATCCACCACCGCCCCCAGTTTTGAGTCATCTGCAAAGAGACTCATCTCACTCCTGATACCTGTCCTTATGTCAGAAACATAGGCGTTGATTAGGAGGGGCCCAAGGACTGATCCCTGCAGGACCCCACTAATGACCCTCCTTGGGGATGAAACTATCCCACCAACCATGACCCCCTGGGTCCAGTCCTGGAACCAATTGCCTATCCATCTGAGCATCTGGTTCCCCATCACCATTTCTCCCAGCTTATCCAACAGGCCTCCATGAGGAACAGAGTCAAACACCTTGATGAAGTCAAGAAAGAGGACATCCACTGGTCTACCCAGGTCGAAGGCACTCATCACCCAGTCATAGAACTCCACAAGGTTTGTCTGATATGATTTCCCCGGGACAAATTCATGCTGTCTATCGTCCAGGCACCCTGACTTTTCCAGGTCCTCCCCCTAGCCTTTCCTTGACAATGCCCTCCATCACCTTGCCCACCACCGATGTCAGGCTGACAGGTCTGTAGTTCCCTGCCACCTCCCTTGATCACCCCTTGTGGATAGGCACTATATGCACCACCTTCCAGTCCTGGGGCACCCACCCTGTCCTCAGTGACTGCACTCCTTACAGTATCTAAGATGCCGTACCCTGACCGGGGTTTACATCTGTTGACATCATCTGGCGATGCTTATTTTTAGCCAGTCAGGCTTATTTTAGCCATAACTTTATAACCAATGCTATAATGGAATACTTACAGAGAGAGAATAGAAACTCTCTTTATATACTGACATAATGCTCTCAGTATCTATGGGTCATAAGACCACAATATATGTATGGCAGAATGCCATATTTGGCCACCCCACTGCCACATAACTGCTTGGGAATCTCTCAGAAGTAATGACTTACTGCAAGAGGCCATTCTGTGGAAGATAGAGCAGTTAGGCAAAGATTTTTCTTATAACAGTAGATCTTCCAGGAATGTCTCTTGCAGTAGGTAGCTTCCTTCCCTCCCTCCGACCCCCTGCCATTCTGGAACAGGAAAACGATGTAGGATTGGGAGGCTTTAGTACCTTGGTTCCCCTCGGTCCCTCGCTTTCCTGAGCTGAAATTGGTGGGGAACGGAGATTACCAGGGACCACCCACTTTTATAGGCACAGCCTAGGAAGTGAGGTCATGTGGGTGGTCCCTGGTGTGGAGACTGCTGGAAGAAACTTCCATGCTAGAGTGCCACCTATCGGGAACTCCCAGAAGTAATGACTTACTGCAAGAGACATTCCTAGAAGATCTACTCTTACGACAAAAATCTTTACGCAACTGCTCTTTCTACTACTAGTATTCAGTTTACATCTACATTTTTTTCAGAACGCATCAACATGGTCATCAAAATAGTCAACAGGCTAGGGGTGTTATATAGGCAATAAACACCATGTGCCAAAAGAGTCCCTCGGAATGGTAGTCACGTGCTCCATCCTCTCAATAGTGGATTATGGTCATATATATGGCACTGCTACTGACACTGCACTATGAAGAATTCGCTTAGCCCTAAATAAAGCCTGCAAACGGGTCTCAGGGGCTCACAGTAGGTTGCATGCATGTGACCTCTACAGCATGACTCAGTTGCTCAACCTTAATGACAGGATAAAGTGCCACACTTGCCTATATGGGGAAAAGATTAGCTTAGGTCTTATCCCCCAACTCCAGCACTTGCTAACCGGTTTGCCTGCTCTCGTACCACAAGAATGGACCAAATCTTGCATACCATGTCCCCTTTTGTCGCACAAATCAGGCCCAACAGTCCTTTAGTTATAGGGCTCCCAGTTGGCTGAGTGGTCTTCCAGCAAGCACAGTTGATTCACCTGCATTGGGCCACTTTAAACAACTCTTGAGATTACACCTCATCTCCCACAGCCTCTGTGACTGCCCCCCAGTCCCCATATACCCTCTAACTCTCTCCCAACCCCATTTATGATAGCTCCCACCCACTCCACACCTCGTGGATGAAGCCTTATTTTTAGGCGGACTAGCTCACACCATCAGAGCCATTTCTGTCTGCCTCCAGCTGTTTGCCATTCCTGTATGGGACAACATTATCTTTTTTAACTATTATGTGCAATTTATGTTTCTGTTACTCAGTTTACTCAAGTAGCCTTTGCTCTGTATGACTATTATACACTAATCTGTCTACTGAAATTGTATTTATCCATATGATGATATTTCTGGTAATTTGTTTACCTGTATTGTTGCTTGTCATTGTATGATGTGGAACCTGCACAAAAGAGTCTTCTGACTCATAGGTAATTGTAATCCAAGAATTAAATAAATAAATAAATAAATAAATGTTCTCCTGATAGAAGGAGGTTATTAATTATGATCCCTAAATCTTTTTCTGTTTTGACATATTTCAAAGGGTTCCCATTTAGATAGTAGTGTGTCTGTAGGTTTCTTGCCCCAAGCTGCATTATGACACATTCATCTTCATTGAATGTCATTTTGTTTAGATTCACCCAGTTTTCTAATAGCTTGATATCATTTTGGAAATGTTTGGTTTTATGGATGGAGTCAGCTTCACTACAGAGTTTTGTATCATCTGCAAATTTACTGATATGACCTATGTAAGTGATGTAAGTGATGTCATGATGTAAGTCTGAGATAAATATACCAAAAAGAGTGGGTCCCAGGACAGCCCTGGGACACCCCACTAGTAACCTCTTTTGGGATGGAGCAGGTGTCAAGAGATCTTGACCACCTGGGTTCTGTTAGATAGCCATGCCCTGATCCAATTAATCATATTAGGATCAGTATTCATACTAGACATTGTCAACTAGTATCCTGTGGGATACTTTGTCAAAGCCTTTTTTGAAGTTGAGAAATATCTCGACCGGGATGCCTTGGTCCAAATATCTACTTACTGTTTCATAAAAACTAATCAGACTCATAGTACGAGATCTACCTGTAGTGAAGCCACGGTGCTTCTGATGTTTCAAACCATTTAATTCCATAGCCCCCTCAATTCTTGTTTTAAGTATTCTTTCCATAACCTTACAAATTACAGATGTTAGACTGATGGGGTGGTAATTACCTGCATCATTCTTGCTGCCTTTTTTCTTATGTATTGGGATGCCTGCTGCCTGTTTCCATTCCTCAGGAATGTCACCATTAAATAGGGTAGAATTGTATATAAGTCTAAGCGATGCAGAGATAGATGGTATCGTGTTTTTCAGAAAATTTGGATTGATACCATCTGACCCTGGTGCAGTGATAAGTTTGATTGATTTTAATGCCTCGACTACCTCTTCAGTACTGATTACTTTTGGTTTAGATATGGGATTAGCATTGGCCTCTATTTTCTCTTTGCTATTAAAAACTGACCCAAAATATTGGTTTAATGTATTCACTATATCTAAGTTATTATGACTTTCCCTACCATTCTCAATCATCTTATTAATGCTGTTCTCCCTATTTTTATTGCTGTTCATGTAAGCAAAGAATTCTTTAGGGTTCGTAGTAACTGAAAGTTTAAATTCAGTTTTTCTTTGTTCCCTCTTAATTACATTTTTAGTTTTCTTGAGTTCTACTTTGTATTCCATACTGTTTGCAGTGCTAAGGTATTTTATCATTTTATTGAAGGTTTTTCCTTTTTTATGAATCTGAAGTCTAATGGAGTGAATTAACCAGGGAAGGATTTGGCCTTTTTTTATTGCGGTTCTTTTTGATAGGAATGTAAAGTTTCTCTAGTTCAAACAACATGAAGTCTTGCTGCATTCTGACTATATGCAGTTAGCCCCAGCACTTGAACTGCCCCGGAGAGTAAAGAGTTAACTCTATGCAGGAGCATAGAACATTGAGCTCGAGCTCGGTTTTCAAACCTCTGTCTCTAGCACTCTGAAGTGCAACTGTCAGATTTTTTACTCCGCCTAACTGTGAAGTCACTCCGGAGATTCCTCCTGCACTTCAGTTCAGTGTAGTTTAAATTGGTCGGTTTTATCTAACCGTTTCTTTATTTTCGGTCTTCTTACCTCTGTCTCAGTAACAGTAAGTGGTAGTAGTAGGTAGTTTGTTGTGATTCTGGTATTATTGTGTAAATTGTTATTGCCTTCGGTTCTTCTCCAGTCAGTCCAGTTTGGAACTGAATCCCATTCTATTTGAGTTTTATTCCAAAATATTGCTGTGGTTTCCAGTACTTATCGGTTCCTAAAAAAATCAGATTTTCTGGATTTTTTTAACCAACTTGTGACACGGTTGGAACCGATCAGTTTTTATTTGCCTGGTGTAAAAGCTGGTAAGGGTAACTGTTTTCAGTATTTCGGAATGTCTGCAAACCCAAAAAGAAAACCGGCCCCACTGGGTTTCTGCACTGTACCGAGTGTAAGGAAGCCTTTGCTAAGGCCGATCCTCACCTCATCTGTGTTTACTGTCTGGGGTTTGACCACCTCAAAGAAGACTGCCAGATTTGTAAAAACTTTCCCAAAGCCACTCTGGAAAAATGTTTGAGTAGGCTGAGGGAGAGGGAGGCCGAGAAGTCCACTGACCCGGATGGCCAGTCCAGTTCGGTTGCGACCGAACCTGAAGAGGTGCCCACTGACCTTGGCGATACCTCCTTGGGCAAAAGGTGAGCCAATTCTGCGGAATTGGTTCCTAGTAAAAGGAAACATAAATCAGCCGGTTCGGATCCGACTTCCCATGGTCCAACCACTGAGGAGATTGCAAAAGCGATCACTATAGTACAGTCACTTTGCCTGGTTCTGACTGAACCGGCAATGGTTCAGAGGTTCGGTTCAGTCGGACATAGTCGCTTCTGACATTGATCCAGAGGCTTTCTTTGAGGGCGATTGGGATGGAGAAGAAGAGTATGATAAAGAGGAAGATGAAGGCCTAGATGAGCCAGTAGAGCCTGACATCTCCCCAGACAGGCCTTCCAGTGTGTCTCCTCCCAGACTTTCTGAGTCCCCCTCCCATTTCTTGTTTTACAAGAAAGTGACTGATACTCTTCAGCTCCCAGTTGAGGAAGCTGAACAGGATCAGGAGGAACCTGACTTCATGGAAATGATGGATGTCCCAGAATCAAAGAGAGTGTCTATCCCTCTGCATAAATCTCTGGGGAAACAGACACAAAAATTTTTGCAGTTTCCAACCTCTATACCTCCTGTGGATAAAAAGATGAACAGGAGATATACGCTGTCAGGTCCTGGAACAGAATTTCTTACTACTCATTGCAGCTATGTTGGGGTAGTGCAGGCTGCAGCCTGTGACAAGGCTAATATTCCCCTGGCATCCCACCCCCCAGATAAGGATTCTACGAAAATGGGTGCCATGGCCAAGAAGCAATACTTGGCATCCTCTTTGGGACTCAGACAAGCTAATTATATGGCGTATACAGCCAGGTACCAGAAATCGAGGTGGGATACGGTTCTAGAACTGGCTAAGAGTGCCTCTCCCCAGCTAACCAAGGAGCTGGAGAAGGTGGCTGCAGATGGTATTGAGGCATCCAAAGTCCAATTTCACGCTGCTGTTGACTCAAATGATGTACATTTTAGGGTCATGGCTACATCTGTCTCCATGAGGAGATTAGCCTGGCTCAGATGTACCAGTTTGTCACAGGATACCCAGACTAAGGTCATGGATTTTCCTGTCGCTGGTAACTCTCTGTTCAGTGAACAGACAGAGGCTTACATGAAGAAGATGGACGAGTACAGGACCACCTACAGGAGTGCTGTAGCAAAAGAGAAGCAGGCCACTCCTCAGAAGCAGCAGTCTAGGGCTGGTAGGGGCAGGCCTTTTCACAGGCCTTTTTTCCAAGCCCAGGCTTCGTCTTCATTCCAGCAGAGGGGGTTCTTCAGGGGAAGAGGCAGACGAGGGACGACCAAGACTCCAACATCCACTCAGTCCAAGCCCCCTGCCAAACAGACACCCTGAGGTGTCAGTCAGGGTCACCTCCCCAATTCCTGTAGGGGGCAGGCTGGTTCATTACTCCCAGGCCTGGGAGTCCATTACTTCAGACAAATAGGTCCTGGAAGTAGTGAGCCAGGGACTTGTTCTCAGTTTCAAAAGGTTCCCAAAAATGAGAGCAAGATCTTTCAGCCGTCTCTCCCCCTTGGAGACAAAGGCCTTAGAGGCAGAAGTCTCCTCTCTTCTGCTCATGCGAGCAGTAGAGAAGGTACCTCTTTGTCACAGGGGAAAAGGACTTTATTCCAGATACTTCCTTACCTCAAAAAAGATAGGGGAGTGGCGACCCATACTAGATTTAAGGTACCTCAACAAACACTTGACAAAACTAAAGTTCAAAATGGTGACTCTGGGAATAATTCTTCTCTTTCTGAGATCAGGAGACTGGCTAGCCTGACTGGATCTCAAGGATGCCTATTTCCACATACCCATCAGACATTCCCACAGAAAGTACCTCAGGTTTGAGTTGCCCTCAGGCCATTATCAGTTCAGAGCCATGCATTTCAACCTAACATCTGCTCCAAGGGTGTTCACCAAGTGCCTGGCAGTAGTGGTGGCATTCCTCAGGAGACAAGGTATTCTTCTGTTTCCGTATCTGGATGACTGGCTCCAAGTAGGTGAGTGCTCAGACCAAGCCAAGTCAGCCTTAGAGGTCACTCAAAGGCTCCTAGTGTCCTTGGGTTTCATTCTAAACCTAGAAAAGTCAGTTCTGGAACCTACTCAGTTGCTCACTTTCATAGGGGTGAACATAGACACTACCCAGGCAAGAGCATTGCTTCCTCTTTCAAGAGTCCAGTCGCTAGTCACTCTGGCTTCCTCTTTTCATCCTCTAGTTTCTCGTCCAGCCAGACATTTTCTTCAGTTACTAGGCCAGATGGCAGCCTCCACAGCTGTGGTCTAGGGAGCAAGGTTTCAGATGAGAGATATTCAGTTTCATCTCAGATCTTACTGGCCTCAGAAAAAGGACCCTCTCTCCAAATTGATTCCAGTGTCTCAAACTCTAGTTCAAGCACTCCAGAAGTGGCTTGAGGAGGACAACCTTCATAAAGGTGTTCCATTCATCAGTCAGGCTCCTTCAGTGATTCTTACCACAGACGCAACTCTCCTAGGCTGGGGGGCTCACCTGGATCAACTTACAGCTCAGGGAACCTGGTCTCAGTAGGAGTCTCTCCTTCACATAAATCTTCTAGAGTTGAGGGCTGTCTTCTAGCTTTGCAGACATTCTCAGCTGTGGTTCAGGGGGAAAGTAGTACAAATCAGGACAGACAATACCACAACCATGTGGTACATCAACAAGCAGGGAGGCACTCGGTCCTCGGTCTTGTGCACAGAGGCCATGAAGATATGGCCTCTGGCTTATTCCCTTCAGACTTCCCTAGTGGCTGTGCATCTTCCAGGGAAGGACATTTTAGCAGATGCTCTCAGCAGAATTTCTCAGGGTCATCACTAATGGACTCTGAATCCCCTGGTCCTTCAGGTTATCTTCAAGAGGTGGGGTAATCCAGAGATAGATATCTTTGCAGCCCCCGGGCAATCATCAACTTCCTCTCTTTTGTTGCAGGCCTCCTCTCCTAGGCTGTGTTCACCAGGAGGCTCTACTATTGGATTGGACAAGCAGGTTCCTGTATGCATTTCCTCCTTTCCCTTTGATATTCAGGGTCCTGATCAAAATCAGATCTCAGCCTTGCAGGGTGATTCTAGTGGCACCAAACTGGGCCAGACAGCCTTGGCATCCTCTACTACTGTCACTGTCAGTGACAATTCCTCTGTGTCTTCCCAGACAGTTCAGTCTTCTGACATCCTCTCGGGGGAGGATCCTCTACCCCAATCTTCAGGCTCTCAGGTTCAAGGCCTGGCTCTTGAAGAGCTAGAATATGCAAATTTAAACCTTTCTCAATCAGTCTAGGATATTCTAAAGATTGGCAGGAAACCTGCTACCAGAAAGACTTACAATTCCAAGTGGAAAAGATGTGGGTTTTGGTGTTCCCAGAAGCCTGTTCAGCCAGAGTTGGCTGACATTGCTACTGTGTTAGACTATCTGGTGCATCTTAATAGCTTAGGTCTCCGGCCTACTACTCTCAAGGTGCATTTGGCAGCAGTGTCTGCCTTCCTTTCTGCTGGGAAGGGCTCTTCCCTAGCCTGTCATCCAGTCTTCAAGAAGTTTTTCAAAGGTATGATGCATGTTAATCCTCCCTTTCGAGACCCTACTCCTTCTTGGGATCTGAACATCTGTATAGCACAGCTTATGCAGCCTCCTTTTGAGCCTCTACCTTCAACAGAGCTGAAATATTTGACATGGAAAACTGTATTCCTGGTAGCTATTACCTCTGCCAGGAGAATCAGTGAGTTACAGGCTTTATCAGTGGAACCTGATTTAATTTCTTTTCACGGAGATAAGGTGGTCCTTCGAACTAACAGAAAGTTTCTTCCCAAAGTAGTGTCAGACTTTCATCTGAACCAATCAGTGTCATTGCCTGTGTTTTTCACTGACCATTCTTCCTCTGGGGAGAGAAGGTTACACAGTCTTGATGTGAAGAGGGCCTTTAATTACTATGTGGAGCATACTAAGGCCTATAGGAATGGCTGTTCTCAGTTATTTCTTACCTATGGCGAGGTGGTCAAAGGCAAAACAGCCACTAAAAGAACTATTGCCAGGTGGATTGTCTCCTGTATCCAATTCTGCTATTCAAAGCTTGGGAAGGAACCTCCCTCAAGCCTGAGGGCTCATTCGACCAGAGGTACAGCTGCTTCACTCGCAGCAGCTAGAGATATACCTTTAGTGGAAATCTGTAAAGCAGCCACCTGGAAAACTGTTCACACATTTACCAAACATTACTGTCTAGACATTCAGTCTAGAAGTGATGCTAGGTTTGGCACAGCTGTGCTGCGGAGCTTGTTCCCAAAATAGGTTTTGTGACTCCCTACTCCTGGGGAGTACTGCTTGGTAGACTGCATATAGTCAGAATACAGCAAGACTTCATGTTGTTTGAAGAAAAAATTACTCACCTTAGTAATTTTGTTTCTTCTAATGGAGTCTTGCTTTATTCTGACCTCCTTCCCTGCCTCCCTTCCTGGAACCTAGTAGTTTTGGGATGTGGGTGGGCAGGCACAGTGCTGCACCCCAGAGGTGTACTTGACTTGCCCTATCTTATGGGTTTATTAATGTTTTAATTTCACTACCTACTTTGATTTTGTCTGTGTCTTATCTTTAGCTTTCTTTTTGGGGTTTTTGACTTGAGTCTTTTTGACCTTAAAAGCAATTTGTGTGGCCATTTGGTTTACAAAAGTTGAAACAATTTCCACCTGTTAATTTGATTAGTTAGTGATCGTAATAATCTGACGGTTGCACTTCAGAGTGCTAGTGACAGAGGTTTGAAAACCGAGCTCGAGCTCAACGTTCTATGCTCCTGCATAGAGTTAACTCTTTACTCTCCAGGGCAGTTCAAGTGCTGGGGCTAACTGCATATAGTCAGAATACAGCAAGACTCCATTAGAAGAAACAACATTACTAAGGTGAGTATTTTTTTCTTCTAGTATAATAGATTTAAATAGTTCCCAACATTTTTCAATGCTTAGATCAGTGAAAAGAGTGTCCCAATTGTATCCTGCCAATGCTTCTCTGATTTTCTTATAGTTACCTTTATTGTGATTATACTTAAACTTGGGCGTCCTAACAGTAGTTCTTTTCCTGTTAATATCAAACAAGACAGTCTTGTGATCACTATTTCCTACTGGTGACATAGTGTTGTTAATATTAATATCTATGGGCATATTAGTAAGGGCAGTATCCAAGATATTATTCTCTCTGGTGGGCTCAGCCACCATTTGCTCTAGCCCGGCCATGATAAAAGAATCAAGAAAAAGTCCTTCCTTGGAAGTTTTGGATGTTCGTTCTCCCCAGTGAATACCCGGTAAATTGAAGTCTCCGACCACTACAGCATCAGAGATAGAGGCTAGATATATAATTTCTGTAATTAGTTGTTGGTCATGGTTTAGATCTGAAGAGAGGAGTCTGTAGAAGTTGACAAATGAAAGTTTTTTTTTCATTATGTTGTATAATTTGTGTACATATACACTTAATTTCATCTGTGCTATTCTGTAAGGAATATTCTGCAGCTGCAATTACATTGGAAACATAAATGCAGACACCCTCACATTTTTTGTTTTGTCTGTTCCTTGAGTAAAGATAATACCCAGGAATCGAGTTATAACAACCTGAGGACTCACCCCACCAGGTTTTGCATAATTCTGCTATATCAATCTGGTTTTGTAATAGGACCCCTGTTAGTTCTGTGAGTTTGATCACATTCAAACTTCTGGTGTTAGCAACTAGTACTTTATAGTCATTCTGTATTTTAATACAATAATTTTGAGTCATCCCCGATTGCCCTCTGTAATTTAAACAGTCCTTGATTGTTTGGATGATTTGTTTACCTAGTACTGCAGCTCCCATTTTGCTAAGGTGACGACCATCCCAACTAAAGAGGATCGGATCTGTGGAGAATCTTTCCCAGTGAGTGATGCATTTCACATTATCCTGCAAGCACCATTTCCTAAGCCATTTGTTGACCTGTTTGATTGTCTTCTGTTTGTTTGTAGTTGCTTTAGGAACTGGTAAGGTTTCAGAGATGCAGTATATGCATTATTTTTGCTTTAGCTTTGCTGCTAGTTTGGTGAAATCTGCTTTGATGTTATCCAATGTAAATTTGTTAATATCATTTGTTCCCACATGGAGAACCACTAGTGGATTGCTGCCTGCATTTTTTAGGATCAGAGGGACCATTCTATCAGTGTCCCTAACCCATGCCCCTCTATAGCTAGAACAGGTTCTGTTTTCTTTGTCCCCCTTACAGATGTAGCCGTCTGCATATTTAATAATGGAGTCCCCCCCTATACTCACACTTGTCTTTTGGTGTTAGGGGTTGGATGATTAGTCTCCATATCGAGTTCTTGTGTCTCTTCTACTGTGTTGCATGGGGTCTGGGCTGGCTGTAGATTAACATCATTACCATTTTGTGCTCCCGCTGTTGATGTTGCTGATGTAATATCAACGAACAGAGTTGGCCCCCTCCTGATTTGTTGCATAGATTTGTACAGTGGTAACTACAGTATGTTTCCTTTTTTTCCCCATTCTCTGTGGTATTATTACTAGGGGTGTGATGCTTCGTAGAATTATCAGCCAGTTCTATTCCATGCTCTATCCTAGCAGTGGTAGTCGGGGTAGGGTTGTCAGGGCTTCTACCATCTAAATTTTGTACTGCACCAGGGGTTGGGGATTTCTCTTCACCTGTGACCAGAGGGGAGAATCTGTTATGAATTGGGAGGTTGACGTCCATACATCTCCTCCCTTTTTTATGCTTCTTCCTATTCCCAACAGGACTCCAGTCATTTTCATCACTACTAATATCCTCTCTGGTATGTTTTTGTGAGTCTTCTTGTGATTTATTGATCTGCTGGAGGGCTTCTGATGTAACAGGCCGTTCTTGGGCAGGAGCGGAGTTACTACTAATTTGTCTCATATTAGTGTTTGCAATAATACATTTACATTCCACAATCCTACATTTTCATGATTGTATTTCAAGACGCTGTTTGCATTTAAGCCTATTAAAACCTGGCTGGCTCTCTAAACAGAATTTGTTACATATAATACATATCATAGCCATCTCACTGGAGCCAAGTGTAACAAATCCCTCTGAGATGTCCATTGTGTATAAGCAGAAGAAGTAGATTACTATCAAACCACCCCAGAAAGCAAGAGAGTCTTACCCAGTGTCCCAGTGGTCTCCAGCGGACACAGCAGACATGCACAGAATGCGTGTGTCTCTGCGCATGGTGCCGTGCATGCCCTGCTCACAGCAGGACTGGCTAATAAACAGAAATTGACCCAGAAGTCTATTCCGAGGGCATGCTGCTCCCAACACAAAGACATGTTTAAAAGTGGGCGAAGACTCCTCATACGGAGCCCTGGCATGTTTTGAAGCACAATAGTGCCCCACAGAAATAAAAATGCACAGCCCCACTAGACTGGTAGTTCACAATGAATGCTGTTGAACTACCAGTCTCTCTTTCCTGCTTTCTGTTCTGTAGGAACAGTTCTCTGAAGGTACTCTGGAGGAGGTGGCAGTATAGCCTAGAGGTTAGAGGAACAAGGTGTGAACAAGCTTGCTACATACAGCAGACCAGACCTGAGTTTGAGTCTCACAACCTCCACTTGCATAATGTGTGACTCTAAGCTAGTCACTTAACTGCCCAGTGCTCCCAGGTCACCTCTGAAAACAGGCACTTGTGCTTAGTGGGCCTTACCCGGTTACCAAAGGACTAAAATAAAAAAAGCTTTTTGTTCCAATAAAACGTTTAACTTGCTTTACACTGTGTAGCAGTCCTTATAGGTAAGTCTGCAGCAGTGTGACTCCTGAAAGCTAAACCATTGCATGGCAGAGGCTGATAACCCAACAGAATAGAATTTGTTTGGGAGGAGAGGGTGAAAGAATCAAAGGCTTTGGCAAGGTCTATGAATATAGCAGAGGTGACGAGTCCTATGTGGGATAGTACAGATTTTTGTAAGTGTATTATTTTTCTAAATTGCAGGTTTTATTGTGGAAAAGATCTACAGAACATAGTGAGAGGGGCTGGGATGAAAAATCAAGAGAGCAAGGGATCTAATGGGCCCGAGGGGCACAGCGGCTGGAGCCCCAGACTCTGTCCTTTCCAAAATGACTGATAGGTTCCTTATTGTCTCCCACAATATAAATGGTTTGTCTGGGCCAGTTAAGAGATATAAAATGATAACAACACTCAAAAAGCTGAAACCTGATCTACTACTTCTGCAGCAAACTCATCTTTCCTCTGCAGAACACTTGAAATTAAGGAAGTTTTGATTTGATCAAATCATGGAATCCGCTTATCAGAAGGGCAGATGTAGAGGTGTAGCTGTATTAATACCCAGATCCTCCCCGTTTAAACTGACAAATTCTCACATAGACAGGGAGGACAGAATTGCTCTGGCCATAGGCACAATAGAAGAATGCACATACACAATAGGTAGCATCTACATCCCCCCGAGGAGTGATGCCTCATCAATCCAACAGCTAATAGACATGGTCCTCATACATACCCAGAGAATGTTGATACTGGGGGGTGATTTAAATTGCCTGCTGAACCCCACCATAGGCACATCGGTGTCTCGTCCCTCCCCAGCAACATCGGGACAAAAACACCTTAGGAAACTGCTCAAAGAAGTAGGCCTGATAGACTCATGGAGACTTTTAAATTCCTCAATATGGAAATTTTACATTTTATTCTCGTGCCTACGCACTATTCCAGTCTGGACTATTTTTGTATAAGCAAAGAACTTATAGATGAAGTACAACATTCCACCATTCAAAATCTCTCTATCGCTCTCTCTGTTTCTCTCTCAGACCATGCCCCAATAACTTTGGAATTAAAACCTTCCAGGGAACCAAACACTACTTACTGGAGGATTAATAACTCCTTACTGAAGGACTCCATCTTTAAGGAATTACTGAAGGAGAAAATCCCAGAAATTATTCGAGACAACTTCTCCCCAAAAACCTCACCCCAAACCCTCTGGGACACAAAGTGGTACTCAGAGGACATATCATAGCCTATGGGACCCAAAAAAAAACAAAACAAATGGAGGTGAAGTTAAGGGAATTACAAGAAAACTACAATTCTTACAATTAGTGCATATACAAGGAGACACCTTGTTAGAGATCCAGGTCAAACAAACCCAACAAGAAATCCAGAAAATACTGACCCAAAAGACAGAACAGGCATTGCTTTGGCTCAGGCAGAAATATTATGATGGAGGGGCAAAGACAACACAAATATTGGCTTATCACCTGAGGAGTCCGATTCGGTCAGCCCATGTCTTCAAAATTAAGAATCCACTCACAGGTCAATCGGAATTCCTGACCTTACGGATACAACAAGTGTTCCAATGCTACTACAAGGAGTTATACTCTCATCCCACCCCTTCCCCACAAATTAAAATGGAGACCTTCTTCTCTAACCTAAACTTACCAACCCTGAACCAGTAACAAGTCACTACATTATCTAACCCTATTACTGCCTCTCAAATTTACTTAACAATCCAAAACCTTAAAAATGGAAAAGCACTGGGGCCAGATGGATATGGAGCAGAGTTTTACAAGTCTAATTGGCATCTTCTGAAAAACACATTTACATCAACCATAAACTAGAAGGAACTAGAAGGGGGACAGGATCGGATCTGTTACAGTACAGTAGCTGCTTCTTGTTGTTTTTACATTGTTTCTTGTGGATTCTACTTGGTAGAAGGTTATTTATTTTCTTTCTTACTACTTCTAAGGGGCTAGCGGGGTATTGTTTGGGGCTGTTGGAACTTTGAAACCTGTTTTGGTAGCTATAAGTGGGCTCATTTGTTTGCTGTTTCACTGTGTAGCAGGCTGCATTTATAGAGGCCTATTTCTTCTGATTTAAAACCTATTTGGTGTGATTTAACTGGGTCTGTTTCTTTGAATTGGAGACCTATATCTTCTAATTTCAAGCCTATTTTGATGTGTTGTTGGTGAAGCTATTTGAATTGGAGTCCTGTTTCTTTGGGTAGCAAACCTATTTTGGGGGCTTTGAGTAGAATTGTGATTAATTTTTGCTGGCTTCGCTAGCTGCAAAGTTTAGTGCAGAGTGGGGGAAGGGTGCTAATGGTCTGACCAGGGGCCTCAGCTACCTGATTGTTTCTGGAAGACTTGGACTGGTCCCACCCGCCCCGGTCCATTATTTCCTTTATACCAGGGGTTCTGACATCACTTCCTCAAATGGGCAAAGGATATGCTCTTGTCATAGCAGAAGCAGATATCCAGGAAAGGAACAGTAGCAGGTGAAGAGGTGACTGCTGTCTCAGTGGAAGGGAAGTAACTGCAAATCTAGGAGCTTTCATTGTTACTTCTTTGCATTGCTATTGCATTGGGGAAAGGATGAGTAGGAGTTTGAAGAAGGTTGTGCAATAGCTACTTAAAGTCTCTTTTTGAGTGTAGATAGGAAGGATAGGAATATAAAAAGCAGTTGCTCAATCTATCTAAACGTGTACTACAAAGGGTGGAAGGGAAATAAAGATAAGAATGTTCTGCACTAATAGAGGAGGGAGAGGGGAGACTTGGGGAAGTGTTTGGTATCCTGCATCTGGAAGGGTGGGGGGGTCACTGTTGGGCAATGACAGCAATGGGTAGGGTGGTTGGCTGCAACAACTGCGGTGCACCAGTCTTTCTAAAAATTACCTGGAGTGTGGGAGGACATTTAGTATGCAGCCACATAGAGAAACTTAGAAAGGGGATCAAGGGACTGCAGGTGGAACTAAGACAGGCAAGGCAGATTGGGGGTGGGTTTAGCCCAATACTGGAGGGAGGAAGAAGGGGAGATGAGGGAGGGCGATTTAAGCCAACAGTGGTGAGGAGAGGGTCAGAAGAAGGGAAGCAGAGACAAAGGGACCCAGGCCAGGAAGAACGATTGCCGGGGAAACCAGGTCAGGAGACAAAAGACAAATGGAAGGAGGAGATAGGGACTTGTGAGAGGAGGCGAAGAAGTGGCAAAAGTCATGGAGTGGAAAGGAGAGAACAGGTTACTATGCAAAGAGAAGGAGTGGGCATTTGTGAAGGGTCTTCAGAAAATAGTTTTTCACTGCTACAGAGGAAGAAGGTGGAGGAGGGAAATGAAATTAGTGGAGTAATTGATAAATGCCTGGACCAAACTGGAGCGGGGGGAAGTTTTGCTGGGAGAATTGCAACAGGGGCAAAAGGGGGAAATAATGTACAGGAGGAAGAAGAGGAGTTGGAAATGAGAGAGGGAGATGAATGGAAGCAAGCAGGTAGTAAGAGTGGTGGAATCTTAGTGTTTGGGGACTCAATACTAAGAGGAGTCAGGTGGGGTAGCAAGGGGGAGAGGCATAGTCGCATTTGGGTGGAGGCCATGCAGGAATGACAGAGGAAAGGGTGGGACAATCTGCTCTGAAATATGCTAGAAGGGGTAGGGACAAGCCTCATTTAATTGTACATCTTGGGACAAAGACAGTAGATATAGTCCAGAGGAGGTTTGAGGAACTAGCACAATTATGTGAGGGGGCAGGAAGATCAGTAATTTTTTCAGAGATACTTCCAGTGCCCAAGGCAAGCTCAACAAGAAAGCTGAGAACAGAGGAATTTAATGGATTGCTAAGAACCTGGTGTTGTGCTAAAGGTTATGGGCTGTTGCGGGGGGGGGGAGGGACCTGGGAGGACAGTAGTCTCTATGCCAAGGACAGACTACACTTGAGTGAGGAAGGAAAGAAAGTGTTGAAACAGAGGATGGAGGAGTACATAGAGGAAGTTGGGAATTTAAACTAGGAGTTGGGGTGGCAATTGGACAAGAGATATGCAGAGACCACAGGTTGGGAAACCATATGAGCTTACCCCCATAACGGTGACAAAGGACAAATGGCAAGTACTATTGGTGATGCTAGTAAAGGAGGGCAGGATGGGGGAGGGTGGAAGGTGGTTACCCTTAATGCTAGGAGCCTTGGGAGGAAAACTGCAGAGTTACAGGTGCTCATGGCAGAGGGAGAGGTGGACATTGCAGCCATCACAGAAACATGGGCCACCCAATACAATGACTGGGACCTGTCTGTACCAGGGTACAGGTTATTTTGTAGGGACAGGGTGATTGGGAAAGGAGGTGGTGTAGCACTATATGTGAAGGAAGGACTGAAGTGTGTAAGGGAGGAAGGGGAGGAGGGTAGTACGGAGTCACTTTGGATGCAAATCCAGGATTCCAAGAATAGGATTCTTAGAATGGGAGTGGTGTACAGGCCACCATCTCAGATGGAGGAGTTAGACAGGGAACTAGTGGGACAGATCAGGAGGACCTGCGAGAAGGGTAGTGTGGTGATAGTGGGGACTTCAACATGCCAGGAGTGGACTGGAGTACCCAACAACCAGGAACAGAAGGGAGCAGGTACTGTTGGATGCCTTCCAGGACAGCTTCCTGCTGCAAATGGTCAGTGAACCAACCAGGTTAGGGAATACCCTTGACCTTGTGCTGGCAAATGGGGACTTTGTGAGAGAACTTACAGTGGAGGAACCACTGTCAGGGAGTGACCACCACTCAGTATGGCTCGCACTGGATATGGGCAATGAAGGAGTGAAATCTGGCACAAGAGTACTGGACTTCAGGAGGGCCGACTTTGGGAGGATGGGGAAGTGGTAAAAGGGTACCTGGCCAGAATTCAATCTAGTATGGACACTAACCAGAGATGGGAGCTCATAAAGCTGGGGATAGTGGAGGCAACCAAAACCTGCTGCAAGGCCCAGAGCAAGAAGGCTAGAGCTAAGAAACTGAGCTGGTTGAGCAAGCAGGTCATGGAAAAGGTAAGGAGGAAAAGAGCTGCCTTTAGGAAGTACAAGAAAACAGGGAGGGGGAGGACAGGGAGGAATACTTGACAAAATCGAAGGAGGTGACAAGGGCAGTAAGGGGAGCCAAAGCATCTACGGAACTCAGGCTGGCAAAAGGCATTAAGAAAGGGGAGAAGGACTTCTTTAGGTACATAGGGAGAAAAGGAGCTGTAAGGACCACATAGTAAGGATTAGGAAGGAGGGGGGTTGGGTGGAAGCAGGATGCAATAAGGTAGAAGCACTAAATGAGTACTTCTGCTCAGTATTTACTAAAGAGAAGAGGGGGGTGACACCCAAGGGGGGAGAAATGGCAGAAACAGGGGAGGAAGGGGTGACAGATGGGGAAATCATGGAGGGAAGAGTTCGGGAAGGTTTGAAGGCACTGATGGTGGACAAGGCGCCAGGCCCAGATGGCATCCACCCCAGGGTACTGAAGGATCTGGCAGAGGTCCTTGCAGGACCTTTGGCAGACCTATTTAATGCCTCACTACATTCAGGGTGTGTACCTCAGGACTGGAGGATGGCTCATGTGGTGCACCTCCACATGAGTGGCCCCAAGGATGAACCGGGAAACTACAGACCAATGAGCATCACATCCATCGTGGGTAAGCTAATGGAGACTATCCTGAAGGAGAGGCTGGTGGCCCTCCTAGAGGCCAAAGGACTACAGGACAGCAGACAGCATGGCTTCATATGGGGCAGATCCTGCCAAACCAACCTGGTGGAGTTCTATGACTGGACAACTAGGCAACTGGACAGGGGCCATGCAGTGGATGTCCTGTATCTGGACTTCAGTAAGGCATTCGACTTGGTGCCACATGGAAGGCTGGGAAGTAAATTAGTAGGCACAGAGGCGGGTGCAAAGCTGGTGAGATGGGTAGGAAACTGGCTTCAGGGAAGGCAACAGAGGAGGGTGGTGGTGGGTGGGGAGCTCTCACACCCAAGGGTAGAGACGAGCGGTGTTCCACAGGGTTGGTGTTGAGACCAGTGTTGTTTGGGATATTCATTGCAGACATATCATGGGACATCAAGAGCAAGATCAGTCTGTTTGCTGATGCAGGGATTTATTTAACTCTAAAAATTGATTAGCGTTTTGCTCATAAAAGTGCAAAATCTTTGTGAAAATGCATAGCTCTTGCCTCACTGTGTTTGACAAACACAGCACTTCTAGAAAATCTATATAAATACTTTCTGTACAGTTAGTATAGTCCCAAGAAGAAAACTGCTAATCAATCATTTAAAACCCTGTGATGATACCAAGGTAGGAGCGGTGGTGGATGACCAAGGAGGATGGTAGGGGTTGCAGGATGATCTGGCAAAGCTTGAAACCTGGTCAGACACCTGGCAACTGGGGTTTAATGCCAAAAAGTGCAAGGTGCTGCATTTTGGGATGAAGAACCCAAGGAGGAGTTACCAGCTGGGGGGAGTGCAGCTAGCTCAGACAGAGGAGGAGGAGAAGGATCTGGGGGTGCTCATTACAGGGTCAATGAACAACTTGGCACAATGTAGGAAGGCAGCTGCAAAGCCCAACAAAATGCTGAGTTGTATTGCAAGGGGTATATCCTCAAGGAGGAAGGGAGGAGGTGATTCTGCCATTGTATAGGTCATTAGTTAGACTGCACCTGGAGTACTGTGTGCAGTACTGGCGCCTGTATCTGAAGAGGGACATTAAGTTACTGGAGGGGGTGCAGCGCAGGGCGACAAAGATGATCAAGGGGCTGAGGGACTTATATGAGAGGAGGTTGAGGGAGTTGAACATGTACTCACTGGAGGAGAGGAGGGACAGGGGGGACATGATTGAAACCTTTAAGTACATGAAAGGAATAAACAAGACAGGTACAGAGGGGCTGTTCAAAGTAAGGGAGGGGAGGGCCACCAGGGGCCATGATATGAGACTGGAGGGAGGAAGGTTCAGGAGGAGATGAGGAGACACTTTTTACAGAGATGGTGGTGGCTGGGTGGAATGTGTTACCTGCAGAAGTGGTATCCAGTAGAACAGTGGGCTGCTTCAAAAGGGGATGGGACAGGATAAGGGGAAGGGTGGAAGGAAGGGGCAGCTGCAGAATAAGGGGTGCTAGCTGCACATTTGAGCAGACTTGATAGACCTCTATGCCTTTCTCTGCTGGCAAATTTCGTATGTTCGTATAAACAAAAGTCATACCACCAGTGAACATCCTATTTCGTGGTCACAGGCAAATAGCTATATTAAAACCAGGCAAACCCCCACATCTCTGTGAGTAATACCACCCCATTGCTGTACTAAACCAGGACTATAAAATTTATACAAGTATCCTGGCTCACTGCCTGGATAATATTATCCCATCCCTGATACACCCTGATCAAGCAGGATTCATTCAGACATGCCAGACTACAGATAATATTAAAATAACCCTATTCATAATGTCCCAAGTCACTACCTCCAACATCCCTTTAGTAATATTAAGCCTCAATGCATAAAAAGCCTTTGACAGAGTCTCATGGCCCTTTTTGTATTTCACGCTCCAGAAATTTGGCTTCCCTGAGGTGTTTCTCAAAATAATTAGAGGAATCTATTCCAACCCAGTCGCCACCACCAAAATAAATGGATCCCACTCCTCTCGATTCTCCCTTCACAGGGGAACGAGATGGGGTGCCCCCTGTCCCCCTACCTCTTTGCCCTTTATGTGGAACCTCTTGCTCAATACCTCTGACATCAAATGAATATAAATTGATTCACCATGGGGGAAGAGGAACACAAGGTCACTTACTATGCAGACAACCTTCTTTTATATATCATGGACCCAGACACCTCACTCCCTGCTGTCACATAGAGCCTTAAGGAGACTGAGGAGGTTTCAGGGTAAAAATTAAATGCAAATAAGACAGAGGTCCTACTGGTGCAGGGCAACCCCTCATATGCTTTAAGACAAGCGTATCCATTTAAATGGGACAGGCCCTCATTGCGCTACCTCAGGATCTATCTGGCAGTGGATCCTGCTAAGGTTTTATCCTTAAACTATGACCCTCTATTTCAGACAGTGAAGGAAGATCTCAAACGTAGGTCACACCTTCCAATATCCTTGATAAACCGTATTCAAACTATTTAATTGAATATATTACCTAGGCTGTTATACTTAATGCAAAATATACCTTATATATTAAACCAGGCCAAAATAACACGATGGAACAGGGTAATAGCCTCCTTTATTTGGCAGGGGAGGCCTCACCAAGTTAATCATGGCTAAGGAATAAGGAGATCTGACATTACGCAGCATACAAAATACGCATTGGCGGCGATGCTCACACACTTAGCTCATTGGTTTAGACATCCTACATCTTCACCACCATGGGTGGAAATATAGAGTATCTGCTACTATACCTTTAGACCAAATGACAACTGACCAACCACCACGTCTAATCCCATCATCAGACTGTTCCTTCTATACATCAAATTTACCACAGGCCTGGAAAACATATCTTAAAAGACCCATGAACGTCTGTGGGGCCATGTAGATAGGAATTCCCTCGCTAGAGCCATTATTCCTGCCAGCAAGACTAGACCATGGAGTTCATCAATAGCATAGTCTAGGACTGATCCACACTTTTCATTTCTATAAGGAGGGAATTCTTAAATCCTTCCAACAACTACAACAGGAGTTTGGGCTGCGCCACCAAGACTTATATAGATACCTGCAGATACGCACTTCCTAATGAAAGTGATGGGACCAGACGCTATGGCAATTCAAATACCACCCACATTGACCTTGCTTAGACAGGTCCAAGGGGAAACCCAACCCAGGCTTTTAATTTCTAGGTTTTATAAATCCCTATGAGATATCTCAAGACAGGACTGGGACAGTATGTATAAGAACTGGGACGGGGACTTGGCGGCGATCATACCCCAAGAGGATTGGGAAGGGATATGGTGAAACTAACACTGCATTACCAGCTCTTACTCTTGACGAGAGTTAGGTTGAAAAATAGTGGCCTGATTTTTCAGGACCCCACAAATCACAGTTAAATTCCATACAACAACAGATGCCACATGCTGGAGGAGATGTGGGGGCAGAAGTATCCACGCATGCCCACATTTTTGGGTCTTGCCCTATAATACTTCAGTTTTGGGGAGAGGTCATAGCAACCATGCAGGACCTCTTTCCAAATTTGGGTGATATTACACCAGAAATTGCCCTATTATTGAATTACCCAAAACATTTTAAAATAAAACATCACATTTACTTAACTAATATCCTCTTAACTGCAGCTAAAAAGGCAATAACTCAGAGGTGATTACAGACTGGACCTTCCACGATTACCCAGTGGGAAGATTTACCATATGACACATACAAAATGGAAATTATGACCACCAAACTTGGGGACGGAACCCGATCCCTTACAAACAGATGGATGACCTGGCTATTGTATATCACAGAGCATAGACTAGATTTGGTCCCACAGATCTATAGAGACCAGTGGGATGACTAAGATGCCCAGCTGGCCTTACGCCCAGATGACACCAGATGAAGGTAGATACCTAGAGACATACATTAAGAAGCAAAGAAAAATGGGGTTGTCAGTCTGCTGTCCCCTCTCCTTACCTTGTCTTTGACCTCATCCTGGACACCCCCCAAGGGTTTTAAAACTCACTACGACAGCTGCATTGATCCTTCAAGACCACCTAATATAAGAATATTGATGATTAACTCAGTATGAAGGTATGATTTATCATTGTACTTGAACTACTGTACAATTATACTTGCTCTCATGAACCTTGTGAAAAAATACTTCAATAAAAACTCAAGTTTAAAAACCAAAAAAGTGACGAGTCCATGGTCCATCCTGGAGAGGACTGAGTCAATAAACTAAAGAAGAGAGGAGGTAGTGGAGTGAGACTTTCCTTATGCCAGATTGTACAGGGGAAATGATATTGGCAGTGGTGAGGAAGTCATTGAACCTGGAGTAGGCAATGAATTCCTGGATCTTTGCAAGAGAGGGGAGAAGAGAGATGGGTCAATAGTTTCTAAAAAATGTATCACTGCCTTTGTGGAGGGGAAGTACTTTAGCAAGTTGCCATGCCATTGAGACAGTGTTGGAAGAGAAAGAGAGACTGAGCAGGTGTGAGAGAGTGAGGGCGATAGCAGGAGCAGAGAGCCTGAGAAGCCTGTGGTCAAGGCTATCAGGTTGGACTTAGGATTAAAGGACGTAAGTGCATGGAAGACTTCATTGGGAGTGATTGGAGAGAAATGGAAACCACCAGATTTGGTGGGGGGAGGGAGGGAGACAGGCTGGGGGACCTGGAGGATCCGCTGGGAGCACACTTGTTGAATGCAGCAGAAACAGGAAGGATTGAAGATCAGGTCTGCATCCAAGGAGAGGACCGGGAAAGAAGGCAAGGTTGGGGGATTAAGTAAGGTGCGAAGAGCATCCAGAAATTGGAAGGAGAGTGACTGGTGGACTGTATATGGGATTTGAAGTACTCTGCTTTGGCCATGTGGATGGCCTTTTTGCATTGATTGTGGAGGGATCTGTATATTTGGAATTCAGCGAGGGACAGAGAGACTTTGTAATGAGTCCAGGAGCGATCACTGGACTTGCACAGGTCTAGGAGTTCTGCCAAAATCCATGGGTGATGACTACGTTTGACACTAGCTTTTTTGAGGGGGGCATGGAAATTCCAGATACATAGGAGGGTATTGTTGAAAAGTGCAAGGGCAGAGTCTACATCGGAGGAGTAAACTGGGGACCAGTCCACATTAGTGAGGTCTCGGAGTAGAGTGGTGGTGTCAAGTGCTCTTAGGGGGTGATGCCATATGTATTTTGGGGCTGCCTGCGAGGGGCATACCTTCCTAATGCAGTAAGTTATACAGTGGTCACAGAAAATGTCAGGAAAGGTGCCAGCAGTAACGATTAAATGGGGGTGAGATGAAAGCACCCAATCCAGCAATTAATGGTTCTGGGAGCATGGGTTCAGACTAGTATGTTCGGTAATCAGTTGGGATAGGTTCAGAGCTTCAATATTAAGAAGAGAAGTTTTAGATGAAGGGGATAACCAGTCCAGATTGAAATCCCCAAGGAGGATGAACTCACCCATGGAGGCATGCGAGGCAATGGAGGATGTGCAGGAGACCAGGAAAGTGGGAGAGTGCCTAGGGGAAGCATATAGCACACTGACAAAGATGGGAGCTGAGGAGGAGAGAGAAGGAGCTTAGCTACCAGGAGTTTGTGAGACAGAGGGTATATTCCCTAAGAGTTACAGACCAGGAGATGGATCGATGGTTGTAAAGGGGAACACCACCACAGCATTTACCATGATCCTGATGGGAGAGGTTGAAGCAAGGGAGTGCAAGATAGGAGTCTGGAACCTTGGAGAACAGCCAGGTTTCAGAGCGGCATAAGACATCAGGGGAGTACTGTGCTACCATGACTTATAGGGCATCTAGTTTTGGCAAGAGGCTTCTGGCATTGAAATGGAAAAAATCCTTTAGGTAAGGGCAGTTGAGGGTTAGAGGTGGCAGGGCCTGGGTTTAATTCAATATCTCCCTCAGGAAGATAAGAGTGTGAGGGAAGGAAGCCTTTTGCTGCTTGGCTCTACAGGGGGAGGTGGAGAGGAGGGGGGGAGAGTAAAGGGACAGAAATGATGGAGGGCCTCAAGGTTAAGTAGGGGGGAGTGCTGCACCCCAGAGTGAATAGAAGGGAGGGGAGAAAGAGGGTGGATGAGAGCAGGGGAGGAGGTGAGGGAGTGAGGAGAGCAGAGATAGTGAGGGAGGGCAGTAGGGATGGCATGGGGGATGGGGGTTAAAATTAGATAAGGCCAGTTAAGAGGGGAAAAGGGAAAAATGAGGGCTGCAAGAGGGGAGGAGGAGGAAGCGAGGAGTGGGGATGGAGATGGGAACAGTGAGATTAATAGGACAGAGGGGCACAAGGTGGGGAGAGGAGGGGGATTTGGCAGGCAGACGTACCTTAGGCTGGACAAAGGTGGTCTAGCATAAGCTGACAAGCAGGTCTCCAGCAACAGCTGTGAACCGCAGAAGGAGCCGAGAAAGCCAAGGACACGAAAAAAGGAGCAATAGAAAAATGGCAAGTTAACCTAGTGACCTGGAGCTAAGTGAATCAAATGAAGACGGAGATCAGGTTCTGTTTTAGGGTGTGAGGGGGAGGACCGCAAAGGAAGAGTTAATTGAGGACAAGAAATCAACTGCAGAATGCAGGCAGACAGGGCAGTAAAGTTCACCGGGGGATGGAGAAGATTAACAGCCTAAACCGGGGAGAGAGTGCAAAAAGGAGATGAGCAGTCAGTGAGAAACAAAACAGAAGGAGAGTGGCAAAGTCACAGGGAAAGAGGCAGCATGAGCTAAAAGCAGGAGAATGGGTTAATGAGAAAGGTCAGGAGCAGATGCACAGTAGAGTGAAGGTGGAGTTGTGTGGCTGAGGCAAGAACCAACATGTGAGCAGGTGAAGTCACTTAGAGCTGAAAGGTAATTTACTGATAGCTATAAAGAGAGTTGCTAACCAAAGGTGGGAGGGCAATTCCTACAGCGTTGTACTGTACAAGTGGCACAGCGCCAAGAGAAAGCAACAGGTGAGCCGGTGTCCCATACCTGGGCTAAGGTTCCTGGGGCTGCATGGGGAGGGGCAGTGAAAGAGGGGGAGACCTCACGACCCACACTCCTGTCGAATATTGTTGCAGAGAGAGCGGCCAGGGATCTGGAAGAGAGATGAAATATATTACTGAAAACTGAGGAGGAGGAGGGCTGAAATATGAGTGAAGGACACTGGCAGGAGTCAATCAGCCACTGTCGGAAGTGGGAACATTAGCACAGGGGGAGAGCTAAGGAAATATGTTCTAGGGGATAGGCACAGGAGAATGGGAACAGACACAGTAGATACAATGAAGAGTCAGCATATAATTAACTGCAGAAAGAACTGTAAACTGTTACTGTGAGAAAGGGTACACAAAAAAATGAAGGGAAAATAACAATATTCAGAATACGAATTTCCTACAGGGTACTACAATAAAGACACGACTGGCTGTAACACACTAGGCAAAGAAATACTATAGCAAGTTTCAGTTTCAACAATAGAAACATAGAAACATAGAATTTGACGGCAGATAAGGACCAATTGGCCTACCCAGTCTGCCCATTTCCCTACCTACTGGATAAGCTGCAGATCCTAGTTAACCAGCAGCCTACCTCTTCCTACCCCAACCCCCTAGAATGGCCTTATGACTTTCCCATGCATGCTTGAATTCCACCACTGATTTTGACTCCACAGCCTCCTCCAGAAGGCCGTTCCATGCATCCACAACCATCTCTGTGAAAAAATACTTCCTTAAATTACCCTCTGAGCCCCCCCCATCTTCAAATTGTGCCCTCTTGTTCTTGACACCTCTTTTTGAAAGATGCTACCCTCTTGGACTTTGTTGATTCCCTTGAGGTACTTGAATATTTCTATCATGTCCCCTCTCCCTCCTTTCCTCGAGGCTATACATATTAAGCTCCTTTCGTCTCTTTTCATATGTCTTCCGGTGCAGACCCTGCACCATTTTAGTTGCCCTCCTCTGGACAGCTTCCATCCAGTCTATGTCTTTGCAGAGATTGGGTCTCCAGAACTGCACACAGTACTCCATATGGGGTCTCACCAGCTGTCTGTACAGAGGGATAATAACTTCCTGTTTTGTACTGGTGCTGCCTCTCCCTATGCATCCCAGTATCCCCCCAGCCCTCCTTGCTGTCCTCTCACATTGCTTGCCTACCTTTAGGTCATCTGATATGACTACCCCCAGGTCCCTTTCCATTTTTGTTGTAGTTAGTATCTCACCCCCCATTGTGTACTCTTCCCCTGGGTTTTTGTTTCCCAGGTGCATTACCTTGCACTTCTTAGCATTGAATCTAAGCTGCCATACATTTGACCATTCCTCTAACCTTGCCAAGTCCCTTCTCATCCTTGCCACCCCACCCTGTGCATCAACTCTGTTGCAGATCTTTGTGTCATCTGCAAAGAGACATACTTTTCCTTCCAGTCCCTCTGCAATGTCGCTTATAAAGACATTGAAGAGGACAGTCTAATACTGAACCCTGCGGTACCCCACTAGTAACTCTCCTTTCTTCTGAGTGGACTCCATTTACTATTACTCTCTGTGTCCTATTCTCCAGCCAATTCTTTACCCAGGCTGTCATCTTGGGACCCACTCCCAGGCTGGCTAACTTGTATATTAATCTTTTGTGTGGGACTGTGTCAAATGCCTTGCTAAAGTCTAGGTAGGCCATGTCCACAGCCCCTCCCTGATCTACTACTTTGGTCACCCAGTCAAAGAAATCTATCAGATTCATCTGGCATGACCTTCCGCTGTGAATCCATGCTGCCTAGAGTCCTGTGCCCTCTGGCCTCTAGATACTCGACAATTCTTTCCTTCAGAAGTGATTCAATCATTTTCCCTATCACTGAGGTTAAACTAACAGGTCTGTAGTTTCCTGCTTCTGCCTTGCTCCCACTTTTGTGAAGGGGAATCACATCTGCCCTCCTCCAGTCCTCAGGTACCACCCCATCCTCCCATGATTTGTTAAAAAGGGTAGTCAGTGGTGTCACTAGTTCTACCCTTAGTTCTTTTAGAATTCTGAGATGAATTCCATCAGGCCCCATTGCTTTGTCCACCTTCAGTTTTAAGAGTTCTTTCAGAACCCTTTATTCTGTAAATGGACTGGTATCAACTTCTGTATCCAGAGTGTTTCTACTGTTTGTTTTAGGTACCTTCCCCTCTTCATTTGCAAATACTGAGCAAAAATATTTGTTTAGTATCTCTGCCTTTTCACAGTCTCCCTCTGCCCACCCTCCCTCCCTTTATTAAGCCTCACTATCCCTCCCTTGGTCTTCCTTCGCTCCCTGATGTACCGATAAAAGGTTTTATCCCCCTTCTTAACTGAGTTGGCTATCTTTTCCTCGGTTTGGGCCTTTGCTGTTCTGACTGCCTTCCCAGCTTCCTTTTGCTTTAACTGATACAGTTCTCTGTCCTGCTCCTTCTGCAATTCCTTGTACTTCCTGAATGCTTTCTTTCTCTTGAACCTTCACTGCCACTTCCTTTGAGAACCATAGTGGTTTCTTACATCGTTTGTTTTGTTTATTTGCTTCACACAAAGGCTCGCTACCTCTGTGATGGCAGCTTTTATTATTCCCCATTGTTCTTCCACCCCTCCTTCCTGCCCATTTGCTAGTGCATTCCTTAGGCACTCACCCATTTTGGCAAAGTCAGCCCTCCTAAAGTCCAGTACTTTTGCCTTTGTATGGCTTGACTCTATTGCTGTGTTTATTGTGAACCATACTGTTCGATGGTCGCTAGTTCCCAGATGGCTACCCACTTCTACATCTGTGATCCTCTCTCCATCTCCATTTGAGAGAACCAGGTCTAAGATTGCTCCCTCTCGAGTGGGCTCCAATACTAGTTGTCTAAGGCATGCCCCCTGTAGGGCATCTAGAATAACCCCACTCTTTGAAGTGGCTGCTGCAACTGCACTCCAGTTAACATCTGGCATATTCAGATCACCCCATCAGCAATATCTCCCCTTTTTCTGCCATTCTAAGTATACTTTCTATCATTTCCTTGTCCATTTCCTCCCCCTGAGAAGGGGGTCTGTATACAACCCCTGTGCGGATTGTGGTGCCATTGCCTGTCTCCAAATTTACCCACAGTGCTTCTTCTCCTCCCTGTTTACCCTTTTGTTCTGTTGCTTTTATTCCTTCCCCTTATGTAAAGAGCTACTTCTCCTCCTCTTTTACCCTCCCTGTCCCTCCTGTAGATAGCGTATCCTGGTATGTTTACGTCCCAGTCATGGTTTTGTGTGTATCATGTTTCTGTGACTGCCACGATATCCAGATGTTCCTCCTCCATCAAGGCCACTAATTCAGGAAGCTTGTTACCCAGACTACGGGCATTGGTACTCATTGCTCTCCATTTTTTGATGGCTTTACCTTCTGTTGCAGCATCCCCACTGACCTTTCTACCTTGGTCTTTTCTCATTTAGTACCCTATTTTGTAGGAGAGGCTGGGATTTTCCTGCTGCTTATCAGTGCCTCCCTTTGACTAGTTTAAAAGCTTGCCAATGAAGCATTTAAACCGATTGCTCAAAAGACTTGTTCCTTCCTGGACAGATGCAGACCATCCTGCCAGTATAGGCTGGTGTCCCTCAGGTGGAACCCCAGTCCCCAATGAAGCTAAACCCCTGTGTTCCACACCATTTTTAACCATTCATTAAACTGCATGGTGCTATTTACTCTCGCCTCCCCCATGCCATTGACAGGCAGCACCTCTGAGAAGGATACTGTGTGTGCTACTTGTCTTAGGCCCTTCCCCAACTCTACAATGTCCTCCTGCACTGCTCTAATCTCATGACGAGCCAAGTCATTTGTCCCTAGGTGGACAATTATGTCCAGCTCAGACTCAATGGGGAAAGATGCTGAGGAGTTTGTCTGTTTTGGTGCCAGGAGCAAGCAACAGGTGTGCTGGTGTCCCGTATTTGGGCTAAGCTTCCTGGGGCTGCATGGGGAGGGCAGTGAAAGAGGGAGCCCTCACGACTCACACTCCTGTTGAATGTCTGTGCATAGAGAGGGGCCAGAGATCTGGGCTAAGGTTCCTGGGGCTGTGTGGGGAGGGCAGTAAAAGAGGGGGCCCTCGTGACCCACACTCCTGATGAATATCTGGGCACAGAGAGGGGCCAGGGATCTGGGCTGCATGGGGAGGGCAGTGAAAGAGGGAGCCCTCATGACCCACACTCCTGTTGAATATCGGTGCACAGAGAAGGGCCAGGGATCTGGGCTAAGGTTTCTTGGGCTGTATGGGGAGGGCAGTGAATGAGGGAGCCCTCATGACCCATACTCCTGTTGAATACCAGTGCTAAATATAAGAAGTTCAGGATGGTCACTCTCTTGGGCTGTTGCCCTTGCTCCGGCAGGGAGACTGGATCTGTTTCCTGGATATGCAGGACGCGTACCTGCACATCAAGGTTTGTTCTGCTCACAAGAAGTTTCTCAGGTTCCAGTTTCAGGGCCTTTCCCTTTGGCTTATCCTCGGCGCCATGGGTCTTAGGGAGGGGTTTCTATGTCTTCCCCTGTCTGGACAATTGGTTACTGAAAGCCCAGTCCAGGGAGCAGCTGTTCATGACCCTGACATGTGCACTACTGTTGTTTGCCAGACTGGAAATCCTCACCAAATCAGTGTTGTCCCTAGGCCAGTGTCTCCAGTATATAAGGACCATACTGGATATGACCCAGGGTTATGCTTTCCACCCCACAGACAGGGTGGAGCATCTTATGGCACAAGCCTAGGAACTCTGCAACAATCAATATGTCATGCCAGGACATATCTCCGGATGCTGGGTCTGATGGTGACGTCCATCACCATGGTCCCTCTAGTGCATCTCCACATGTGTGTCCCTCAGTGGACTTGATGGGTGCAGTGGGACTTGAAAACTGACGAGCTGGAGCAGTATGTCCTGGTGCCCTCTCCAGTGTAGAAGGTTCTCCGGTGGTGGATGGAACCAGACCATTTGTTAAAGGGGGTTCCTTTCCTGATTCCCTCCCTTCATCGGATCCTCACCACGGATGCCTCAGAAATGGGCAGGGGGGCACATTTGGGCTCTCATCAGACACAAGGGACAAGAGCCAGCATGGAGGCTTCTCTCCACATCATCCACCTGGAGATAAGGGCCATTCTGTATGCTCTGCAGGCTTTCCAGAACCACCTGTTCCTGGGACCCCTGCCTGTTCAAATGGACAACATAAGTGTGGTCCATTATATCAACAAGCAAGGGAGGACCCACTCTCACCCCCTCTGCAGGGATTTGGCACTGAAACACAGTCTCGAACTGTTTGCCATCCATGTTCCAGGCACCCAAAACGTCTTGGCAGACAGTCTAGTCAAGTCACAGTTTACAGCACATAAGTGGGAGCTGCTGTCCTCAGTCATAGACGACATGTTCAAGTGGTGAGGTCATGCAGAGTTGGACCTTTTTGTGTCCCCACACAATGCAAAACTGCCACTTTTCTGCTTGCTCGATCCTGGGCCTGGAGTTTTTTGGCACAATGCATTGTCCTTCTCATGGAAATGGAGATTTCTCTACACTTTCCCTCCCTTTCCCCTGACTCAGAGGGTGCTAGTCAAGCTACAGATGGAGGCAGCTGCAATGATTCTTGTAGCTCCCTTTTGGCTGTGACAGATTTGGTTCCCACTGTTACAGCAGCTGGCAGTGGACACTCTGGTCCCCCTCCTTCTGTGCCTCTTGTCTCGGGATCAGGGAACCCTAGATCTTAACTGTATCACTCTTCACTATTCATCACTGGTGGGTACTTTGTGGGAAGCTTTTTACCTTGAAAAGCTTTCTCCCTCCTAGGAGGAGGGGCCGACATTGAGGATGGCACCACCTTGGAGGCCAACGCATTGCGTGGCACTCGCGGGTTGGCCAGTAACCGACGCTGGCCCCTCCAATTCCTCAGTTCTGCTTTTCCCATCATCGAGGTAGCATAACTTCATGAAACAGTGATAATTTTCTCCTGCATCACTCCCAATTTTGGATCTTCCTGGTTCTGCTCGTTCAGTTAGTTCTCAATGCCATACTATTTCAGTGCCGTGTTTGGCACTGTTATTTGTTTTAAAAACTCAGTCCGGTGTTGAATCTTTTTCTTTTGTTTTATTATTTTTGTGTGCAGTCGTATCACGGGTTCAGGTCAAAGGCGTTCGAAGGCGGGGACTACCCCTATGGTTCAGTGCCCCTGTGGTAGTCGGTTCACCGTGATGGACCCGCATGACCAATGTTTTACCTGCCATGGGGCAAACCATGATGTAGATCACTGTGTTGCCTGCTTTTCTATGGATTGCCACACCTAGGAGATCCACGCAGCGATGTTGGGCATGACCCCCAACCTTTGGTGGTTGGCGTCATTCAAGGGCCACTAAGATAAGATCCTTGGGCCCATCCCCCGGGTTTTCTCCCCGTTGCTATACACACAGGGGGAGAGCAGACACCTGCTGGCTTAGGTCTCACTGAGTCTGGATGCCTGGGAGAGGGTTCAGAGGAATGGCCGTCCTCCTTTGGGGGGCCAGTCGAGGGTCACTCATGGCCCGGTTCCCTTTCAGGGAACTGGCCAACCCCAATGTTGAGGCCTCAGCTATATGCAGGGCCTGCATTCATGGTTCCTTCGAGGGCTTCAGGGGGTGTGGCCTCAGCTCCTAGCACTGATTCCGGTGAGCAAGGCTGAAGTGCCATCGCCACAGAGTCCCCTCCCAACACCACTATCGGTGCTGGAACGGGGAGAGTGTCTGGGGTGGCCTCTTTTGGAGTCACCGTACTCTCCTCCTCAGATTTGGGGGATGATCGGTATGACCCAGATTGACAGCCAAGCTCCCCAGAGCCACGGATGCTCCCTGGGATCCACAAGACGTCTTCCATAGGTACCGTTCGTAGGATCGACACCATACGCAACACCGCCTTTCCTCTGTTGATTACACACCCGGTGCCACTGAGGGCTCTGGTGCTGTCCCAAATGATGGGGCTGTGGTCAGTGCCACATTTGGTGACAGCGCCACAGTCAGTGCTGTGCCAGGTGATGGCACCATGGTTAGCGATGCTCGATGCCACAGTCAGTGCCATCTCCAAAGATGATGCTGCTTTTGAGGTCAACGTCATGGCCAGTGAAAATGTCGATGTTGGTGACGCTTCTGGTGATGGCACCGATGTCAGTGCCACTGTTGGTGCTGCTTTGGGTGGTGGCACTGTCTCTGGAGCTATCTCCATTGGGGATACTGGTTCCAGTGCCGTGTTGTCTTTTGGTGCTGACACGAAGTCTGGGGCGGAGTCGGAGGTTGACCCTGGTGCCAGCATCTCTCTACCCCTGCCCCGCTCTTAGAGAGGTTGCCATGGCGGGACTTCTCTCAAGGGGCAGACCTTGGTCCTCTGGTTCAGGGGAGCTGGAGGCCCTGTCGGCCTCCCACTCTGCCCCAGTGGCCTCGACCACCCCGAGGTGGAGTCAGAGTGCCGAGTTGGGCACCCCTCCCCATTAGGGGTTGGAGTCCTGCTATGGGTGGGGACAAGAGCCACCATTCTGGGCCTGCATGGCTCAGGTCTCCTCACCAGGGGTCTTCTCCACAAGAGCTTCCCCCTGCTGGCTCGGGGAGGTTGGAGCAGCAGGTGGTGACTGGGCAGCACAACCCCCTTGCTTCAGAGAGGTCTCCTGCTTGTCACCACAGCCCTGCAGAAGGGTTCCGGTCTGTCAGGGTCATTCTACCCACCCTCCTCCTTCTCTGCCTCCTCCCCCTCTTCTTCCAGGTCTTTCCGGTCCCTTGGGACCCCTTACTTGGGAGCAGTATAGGGCAACAGTAGGTGCTTTCCCCATCTATTTTAGTGCCATTGATGAGATGGTGTTTGCGTCTCCTCTTCTGGCACCATCATTCCCTATACAGAGCCCTTCCACTTCGTCAGCTTCCTCTGAGGAAGGCTCCACCTCATACCAGTCATCTGATGTTGACTTCACAGAGTATCAGTGGTTCCTAGTGGTGATGATGGAGTAGCTCAATCTTTCCTCTGTATCACAACGCAATCCTGTGCATGTGATGTTGGCATTCCTTGGGGAATGTAGCCAAGAATTCATGGTGATCCCTCCATGGCCTTGACCTTTCTTGGAGGAGTTGCACAGCGCTTGGCAGCTCCCCATGTCCACTTCTCCAGCCCCTGGAGACTGCCAGCACAGGTATTGATCTCACTCTGGGTTTTCAGGGTCTTTGCCCCACCCCACATTGGGCTTAGAGTGGCTGGATACCCCTCCAGGGCATCTGCGCCTGTCAAGAGACCATCCTGCAGATGTGGACTCCGTGGAGTTTGATCACTGGAGTAGAAGAGTTTTTGCCTTGGAGCATCTCTTGGTCTCCATAGCAGTTCATCAGGCATGCATCGTGGCCTGTGAAAGGCACCTGTGGGCTTTGCTGGGACAGATCCTGGCAGCCATGCCTGATAGTGAGGGAACCAGGCGGGCCATCTCCATTTCCATGCAAGGCCTGGAGCTAGTGAGACACCAAATGTGGGCATCTTATGATGCCAGTGTGGTAGCCCCCAGGATTGTGGGATCTGTGGTCTACATCAGGCGGACAGCATGGCTTCACCTTTCCCGGTTGTCACCTTTGGCCCAACATAGGGTGATTGCCTTGCCATTCCGAGGGGCCCAGTTTTTCTCCCACAGGGTCAGGTGAGAACTGTCGGGGCACCCTCCCTGTCCTGCAAGTCAGGAGTTCGCCCTGTGATCCTGAATAGTAGCAGGTCTGACCAGATCCATGATAGGCCATCTCCTCTCGTGAATCCCCCATGAGAGGCTGAAGGCTGTTTAGCCTTCAGGGAGGTACCAGTATCACTTGTACCTAACTGTGCTAACTGTAGTAAATACTGAACTGAATTGCCTCTCTGAAAACCTCTCTATGCCCCCCTCCCCATCTTGTTTTATTGTGCTCTGCTGATTAATTCTATCAGCCAGAACTCTTTCCTACCATTCTCACACCCAGCTCACCACCTTTCCCCAACCCCTTCCATGCAAGCCCTAAATCAACTTAATCCTTATTCCCCTGCCTTTGTTTCAGTCCTATCTTCTCACTCAAACCCCCCCCCACAGTTCAGTTGAGTGCTTGTTTACCGGCTTCACTTGATCTACCCTCCTAAGCCCTCCTACCGATTTGGCCCAGGCACCAGCTCCAGCCCCTACTAACACTGTCTCTCTCCTCCCCCTCTGAAACATGCCCACAGTCTCTTCCACCCTTCTTTATCCAATTTCTTTTTTGATTGTTTCCCCTTAGGCATTCCTGCCCCGATCAGGCTTCTGCACTGACAGTGAGCAGCACGGCTATTGCCTAACACAGCCGCTGCTGCCTGCCTCTTCTACTCCCACCTGAAGCTTCTGACCCAGGAGACCTGAAGGTAATTTACGCTCCACCGCTATCACTGACTTAATTTGAAAAACAGCGCCTCTCACCAGCCACTCCCTGGTTTGCTGGCTGCATTGTGGCTACACGTTCATTGGTACGCGGAGAAGCAGCCTCTAATCATATCCCAGCAGCCGAAGCCTAGACGCCACGCTTGGGTTGTGCCTGATTCATAAATCCTTGCCTTTTTTGGTCTGCTGCTGGAACAGTGTTAATTGAATTTTCATTGGATTTTTTGCAAAACTCAGTCTGTAACTGAGGTTTTTGGCCCTCGCACCCACCCCCACCCCACCACTACCACCCTTTAAATTCTCTTCCCCCAACTTAGACTCCCCCCTCAAAACGGCCAACTGTGGGCAGCTCAGATCTCTTACAGCTGTACCACAGCAGTTAAGCATATCTCTGGCTAGGTCAGTATTGGCTCAAAATATACATTTCTTCCTATTGTCCAACTTCTCTCCAGGACAAGCTAACCATGCTGCCGCATGCTAACTGGCTCATTTCATTCATGCTTGCTACTCTCCTACTTACTAATGCTCTGCTCAGTGACTCCAACAGCTCAGAATCGGGGGAAAAAAACTACCTATAGGGATGGGTCCCCAAACTCCACATCTGCAGCAGGTCTCTCAACACCTGTTGAATACCAGCCCACAGGATCTCTGTGCCTGTCTCCCATATTTAGCTACTACCCGATCCCACCCCAACTATAACCACAGTCCCTGTTGCCTGCAATTCTAGAACGCAATTCCTCTGCCGTCACCATAGATCTCACTCCCTAAAACAACTCAAGCCCCTAGCAATCAGGATAGCCTGGTTACTATTGCTCCTATCAGGCAAAATTCATCCTAACCCCAGCCCCAGGTACAGTGATGTTGGGCAATCTGTGAATAATCACAGTATTTCCATTGCCTCTTTCAACATCTGTAGCCTTCTGCCAAAACTGGACCTGCTGCAAGTCTGGGTAGGTCAGCACAACCCTGATGTCCTGTCTGTGGCTGAATCATGGCTTCCACCCAGGACTGCAGACAACGAAGTCCAACTCCAAGGGTACACCCCCTTCTGTCTTGATAGGCTAGGCAAAAGGGGTGATGACTGCATAATCTATATAAAAAATCACCTTCAGGGCATAGCTCTGTGATGCTTGGCCAGCTGGTTATGATTATTGTATGATATTTGTAATATAAAAATACAGTATGTGATTGTCTCATATAAGACAGTCTGTGCTTCCATGGGTGCCCTCCCCCCACACAGGTTTCAGTGAAGCTACGGGATATGTAAACTGACCAGAGGATGTGTGAAATTGACCAGTAAAGGGGAAACCTAGGGTTTCCTGTCTGTTCTTAATACTCTGGCCATCGGCCAGAGGATAAGCCTAATAAACTTTTATGATTTCCTAGAGGAACCTATTAATAACAGCAATGTGTTAAAATGTCATAAAACCCTTTGATCTCCTTGGGAAAACAGGAACCAGCCACCAGCTCAAAGGAAAGGCTTGATTAAAGACTGTCATAATTTAGGAAATGTCTTTTTTCTTCTGAAGTAACATTATTTAAAATACCTCCTGATAGGAAATCATTTTTTGTAATTTTATATTCTAAAAGAAAGAGCTAGATAACTCACAGAAAGGGTGTGGAGACACAGAGTTCAAACTGATATTTGTGTCTGAAATGTTGTCATACCATCTTGGGACTCTAGAGAGACACGGCTGTCTGATCTAACTTTAAAACATACTTCCAGAGGTAATACCTTAGATACGTCAAGTTCAAGTTTATTGCAGGAAAAAAAACTCCATTGAGCAAGCTCATTCACAAGGAGGTCCTGGAATACATAAACCAATAAGACTAACAGAGACATATAGTAAATGCACACAATAGGATTACAAGTGCTGATCGGGTACATGAGTGACAAGTATACAGGCATTACTCAATATCTCATAAAGCAGGTCATCACACTCACACTCATACATAAAGTGCAGATTTAGTCCATATGGACCTTAAGACTAGCAGTAGGCTTATACAGTCATAGAAAAAACTATTTTAATGTCAACTACAGACATCTTTTATTTTTTCAGTAATTAACTTCTTAAAGAGACTAACAGAGACTAGAGTAGATAGTTTCAGTGATGATTGTAGCCGATTCCAGATAACCAGGAGGACAATGGAGATGGCATGCTTGCCGAAGGAGGTGCGAGTCTTGGGGACATCCAGGAAGATAAAATTCTGATTTCCTGAGTACATAGGTACTGTGGCAGGTATGGATGATGGAAGTTAGGTAGCTCAGAAGATTGTTAAGGAGAAGCTTTAGAGTCCAGGTACTGGCATGAAGAATGTGTCTAGTGGTAAGAGACGTCCAACCTACAACTGAGTACAGGTCACAATGGTGTGTCCGGTATGGGGAGTTCATAATGAAGTGCAGGGCACGGTGATAGAGAATGTCCAGTTTATTAAGTTTTGAGGTTGAAGAAGAGTTATAGATTATGTCCCCGTAGTCTAGTAACAGGAGAAATGTGGCTTGGACAAACCTAGTTCTGATCCCGGCTGGGAAAAGTGTCCTGTTGTGGTAGAGGAAGCCTAGCCTTATTTTTAGTCTTTTAAATACGTCATCAAGGTGTTCAATGAAGGCAAGCTTGCTGTCTAACCAAAATCCAAGGTATTTAAATTTGGGGGTGACTTCCAAAGGTTCACATAGAGAGGTAACTATAAAGCCTTTCTGAAGGGTGGCAAGTACGGAGGGAGATGTACTAGAGGAAAAGATCATAGCTTTGGTTTTCTTAGCATTTAGGAGGAGTTTGACATTAATGAGATTGGATTCAATCTGAGTGAAGTCGGCTTGGAGGACATCCCCGACCTCAAGCAGTGAGGTGTCGGATATATAGAGAACTGTATCATTGGCAAAGGAGTGCAATTTTGAATTGGATATGTGGCGGTCAAGGTCGTTAATGTATAGAGAGAAGAGGATGGGACCTAAAATGGAGCCTTGTGGGACTCCACTGGTGATTGGTAGGGGGGATTAGAACAGGCCACCTGATTTGATTTTTTGCATCCTTTCCGAAAGGTAACTACTAAACCACTGGATGGTTGGCAGGGTGGCACCTATTTTAGCAAGGCTGTTTTTGATTAGGTTGTGGTCTACGGTATTGAAAGCTTTGCTGAGATCGAAAAAGACATCTCCCGTGAACTTCTTGGAGTCCATAGCGGAGATCCAGTCATTGGTTACTTTAACCAAAGCAGTGATGGTACTGTGGTTAGAGCGAAAGCCAGATTAGGCTGGGTTCAGGAGTGAATAGGTTTCTAAGTGTTGCGTTAGTTGTGTGTAAATCAGCTTTTCAGAGACTTTAGAGAGGATAGGTAAGCTAGAAATGGGTCTGTAATTATTTAAATCACGTGGATCCCCCGATTTAAATAAGGGGAGGATGTGGGCTGATTTCCAGCATGAAGGTACTATGGAAGAAGAAATAGAGAGGTTGAAAATGTGTCAGATTGGGGCCATAAGGTAGGTGAACCCGAGTTTTAGGAAAAGTGGTTCAATTCTATCATCCTCTGCACTTTTCTTGGTGTCCAGGTTCTTGAGAGAATCTTCGACTTCTTTAAAGTTATGGGGAAGCAGCTGGAAGGGATGGCTCATTTCTGGGGTAGTGGAGTTTGTACTGCCCTGGCTATTAACACATGCAGCGTACGGGGATAAGTCAAATGCTAGGCCAGCAGTGACAAAGTGAGAGTTGAATTCTTTGAGGATTTGGTTACTGTTTTCCACAGCCATATCATTTTTGATGATCTTGGTTGGTATGGGGGAGGCCACCGGCTGCCCTTCAATAAACTTAAGGGTCTTCCAGATTTTTTGGGGGTCCCCTTTGGCCTGCTCTAGAGTGGAGACATAGAAGTTGGCTTTGGCGGAGCGAATACGTTTAACGCAGGCATTCCTGGCAGTTCTAAAATCCTGCCAGTCCACCAGGCTTTTGGTGTGTCTAGCCTTAGCCCATAGTTTATCACGGGCGGAGAGAGTGTTCTTTAACTCAGCAGAGAACCAGGGGTGTGAGATGTTTCGCGTCCTGACCTTGATGAACGGTGCGTGTTTGTTTGCTATGGTGATGAGATTATCGTTTAACAAAAGTCTAACTGTATTGTGGTAGGAGTTTTGTTTTGTAATCTTCCCTGGTTCTTTTATGTGATTGTGAGTTCTTTGATATATTGTTCTGTGTGTACATTTTTCATATTTTTATCATCTTTTAGTAAAGAATCTTTTTTCAAGATACTGCCTGGGTGTGTCTTGCAAGTTTTTTTTGCATGTGAAGTATGTGTGGTTAAGTCTGACTGCTGTTTTGAAGGGCTCGATGGTGTTACTAAACTGGGAAAAGGTAAGAATATACCTAAGGTCTCTTACAGAGTTTTAAGGGTTCATTTTGGAAGCCTGGCTTGGTGCCCTGAAGAGGGTACGTATCTGAGCCTGTACATTGGGTACGCTAGCATAAGGTTCACAGTTTGATTCCCCCAGAACTTGAGACTAAAGGTGATTCAGACCCAGAAACAGACTGGAGGGTTACCCTGTCTGTTACCTGTTCACACTATTGTGCTCGGAGGTTGGCACTATGGTAGCAGAGGGCCTGATCTGCTGAGTGTGTTTGTGACCAATTTGGTTGGCAGCGGTGCGAATGTATTGGTAACACAAGCTTTAACTGTTCAGTGTGTCAACTTAATACTGTATAGCTCACTTGTAAAAGAAGGCAGTGATTTTTTTTTAAAGGAAACAGAACTATATAATTTTGCTTACAGTCAAAGTTCCTACCTGTTTTTTTTTCTTTTTTTTTCAAAGTGCAAGTTAGAGTAGCCATAGTTAGGGAAGAAGAAGATGGCTTCCAACTACAGTGAGCACACTGCAGACTACCTGAAGCAGTTGTGCAAGGAGAGAGGAGTCCTGCACGAGGGGAAAGCCACCAAGCAGAACCTCATGGATGCCCTGATGGCAGCAGATGCCGAGAGTATCGAGTCATAGACTGTGACTGTAAAGGACCAAACCTTGGGCATGGAGGGCTAGCGGCCAGTGCAGTGTCCAGATCCAGTGAGGCGGACAGCAGAGCCAGTGCAAGTGAAGGGCCACAGCAGCAGGGGATGTCACCAGCATTCTGGAGCCAGAAGCAATCAGGCTGCAGATTGAGTTACGCAGAATGGAGCTGGAGTTCCAGAGGGAGGCAGAGCAAGAACGGTAAGAAGCTGACTGGGAAGAGTGTGAGCACCAGCGAGCCACAGAGGAGAAGAGGGAGCGAGAACAGTGAGAAGCTGAACGTGAACAGCGAGATGCAGACCATGAAGAGCGTGAGCACCAGAGGCAACATGAAATGGAGAAGCTATGATTCCAACCACCAGCACCAGAGCAGGTAAGTGGCTTGGGTTTAACTGGAACTACAGGACTGGGTGACAAATTAAATTCCAAATTGATAGCTGAATTTAAAGAGGGGGAGGATATGGATGCCTCTTTAAATTTCTTTGAAAAAGTTTGTATTCAGGCAAAGATTCCTAGAGGGTCCTGGAGCTTCCAGCTATCCCCACAACTTACTGGGAAAGCTTGGGATGCATTGAGTCAAATGGAAAATGAGGACAGTAATGATTACAGCAAACTTAAAGCTGCACTTTTAAAAAAGTTTGATTTAACTGCAGAAGCATACAGAGCTAAATTCCGTAAGCTCAGGAGAAGCCCTGACATGAGCTACGAGGAGCTAGCCATGAAACAACATCAGTGTTTAAAACGTTGGTGGGAAGGAATCGAAGCAAACTCTGTAGATGAAATTGAAAATGCTATATTGTTAGAACTTTTTTTGGGGCATGCCCAGCAGAGCTGAAAACCTGGCTGGAGGATCAAGATCCCAAAACAATGCAAGAGGCTGCTGAACTCTCGGACTGCTATACCAAGAGCAGACCTGTTCTGAGAGCAAATGGGGTGGGCATGGCAGCGCAGAAAGGGAAAAGTGTGCCTTCAAGGCAGCTAAAATCCTAACTGCCTCCACCAAAACCAGTTAGTACAAGGTTTCAAAGAAAAGAAATGAATTTTGGGTTTGTAAAGAAACTGGGCATATTGCCAGACAGTGTCCCAAAAGGATGAGCAATATGCTAGGAAAGAAGAAAAAATTACTCACCATAGTAATGCTGTTTCTTCTAATGGTGTCTTGCTGTATTCTGACTATATGCAGTTAGCCCCAGCACTTGAACTGCTCCGAAGAGGAAAGGGTTAACTCTATGCCAAGGCATAGAATGTTGAGCTCGAGCTCAGTTTTCAAACCTCTGTCCCAGGTACTCCTGGGTGAAACCGTCAGATTCTTATGCACACTAAACTAACTGACTACAACCCAGAAATTCTTTCTTTAAAAAATCTTCTGCCAAAAGGCAATAAACATCAATTTAGGGTCCAAAGACTCAAGTCGAGACCCCCAAAAAGAATCCAAGTAGGTAAACAAAGTGTATAACAATAAAATATA
Organism: Neoceratodus forsteri; assembly: GCA_016271365.2. Classification (NCBI taxonomy): domain Eukaryota; kingdom Metazoa; phylum Chordata; order Ceratodontiformes; family Ceratodontidae; genus Neoceratodus; species Neoceratodus forsteri. The sequence goes on from CM028129.1 coordinate 902,652,141, forward strand.
AGAACAACAGACCTCATTCAATGAAGAGGCAAACAGGTACACCCCTGAGGTGCAGCACTGCACCTGCCCACCCACATCCCAAAACAATTAGGTTCCAGGAGGGGGGAGGCAGGGAGGGAGGTCAGAATACAGCAAGACTCCATTAGAAGAAACAACATTACTATGGTGAGTAATTTCTTCTTCAAACAACATGAAGTCTTGTTGTATTCTGATCATATGCAGACTACCAAGCAGTACCCCCAAGGAGGAGGGATCTACAGAACCTATTTTGGAAACAGACTCTGCAGTACTGCTGTGCCAAACCTAGCATCACTTCTTGACTCGATGTCAAGGGAGTAATGCTTGGTAAATGTGTGAACAGTCTTCCAGGTGGCTGCATTACAGATTTCCATTAAAGGTATATCCCCTGGCAGCTGCAACCAAAGCAGCTATACCTCTGGTGGAGTGAGCCTTCAGACCTGATGGAGGCTCCTTTCCCAGTTTTGAATAGCAGAACTGTATGCAAGAAACAATCCATCTGGCAATAGTTCTCTTAGTGGCAGGTTTACCTTTACCCACCTCCTCATAAGTAAGAAACAGCTGGGAGCAGTCGTTTCTATGGGATTTGGGGGATTCTATGTAATAACTCAGAACCCTCTCTACATCGAGACTGTGTAATCTCCTCTCTCCAGAGGAGGAATGATCAGTAAAAAATACAGGCAGTGTCATAGATTGGTTCAGATGAAAATCTGATACCACTTTGGGAAGGATTTTCATATTTGTGCGAAGGACCACCTTATCCCTGTGAAATGAAATTAAATCAGGTTCCACTGATAAGGCCTATAGCTCACTGATTCTCCTGGCAGAGGTGATAGCAACCAGGAACACAGTTTTCCAAGTCAGGTACTTGAGCTCAGCTGAGCAAAGTGGTTCAAAGGGAGGCTGCATCAGCTGTGTAATACAGGTCCCATAGAGGAGTAGGATCCCTGAAGGGAGGGTTTATATGAGTTAAACCTTTGAAAAATTTCTTGAAAACTGGATGGGAGGCTAGAGAAGAGACTTTACCAGCTGAAATAAAAGCAGAAATAGCTGCCAAATGCACCTTAAGTGTGGCAGGCCAAAGGTCTAAGCTATTAAGATGTACCATATAATCCAAAGCAAAGGCAGTGTCAGCTGAGTCAGGCTGAATGTGCCTCTGGGAGCACCAGAACCCAAACCTCTTCCATTTAGAATTATATGTTTTTCTAGTGGAAGGCTTTCTACTAGCCTTAAGGATATTCAGAGCTGATTGATAGAGATGTAGGCCTGCATATTCTAGCTCTTCAAGGGCCAGGCCTTGAGCCTGAGTGTGTGAAGATTGGGATACAATATCCTCCCCTGAGATGAGGTGAGGAGGTTGAACTGTCTGAGAAGGCACAGAGGTATTGTCACTGATGGTGACAATAGTAGAGGATACCAAGGTTCTCTGGCCCAGTCTGGGGCTATTAGAACCATTGTGCAAGGTTGGGATCTGATCTTGACTAGAACTCTCAATATCAGAGAAAAGGGAGGAAAAGCATAGAAACCTGTCGGTCCAACCAACAGGAGGGCATCCAGAGGAACAGACCCCAGGAGAGGGGGTCTGCAGCAGAACAGAGCAAACTGATGGGTGTCCGGGGCTGCAAAGAGATCAATCTCTGGAGTGCCCCATCACTTGAAAATGATCTGAAGAATGAGAGGATTCAGGGCCCATTCGTGGTGACCTCGGGAAATCCTACTGAGAGCATCTGCAAGTTCATTGTCCTTCCCTGGGAGATGCACAACAATCAGAGAAACCTGCAGAGAGTAAGCTAGAGGCCATATTTTCATGGCCTCGGTACACAAGGCCGAGGACCGAGTGCCCCCCTGCTTGCTGATGTACCACATGGTTGTGGCGTTGTCTGTCCTGATCTGCACCAATTTCCCCTGAATTAAGCATGTGAGGAGGAGGACCATGTAAAAGCATCTATCCTAAATAGATACTTTTGCTCAGTATTTACTGAAGAGAAGGTAGGGCAGGGCCCACAGCTCAGCACCATGGACACAGGGGGGAGGGAGGTGAGCACTACTCCCTTCACAAAATAAAGGGTCCTACAACAGCTTGCTAAGCTCAGGGTGGACAAGGCAATGGGACCTGATGGCATACATCCCAGGGTACTTAAGGAGCTAAAGGTGGAACTAGCAGAGCCATTAGCAGAACTGTTTAGTGAGTCTCTGAGCACAGGAGAGGTCCCAGAAGACTGGAGAAGGGCTCGAGGTGATCCTGCTCCACAAGAGTGGTAGCAGGGAGGAGGCAGGAACTACAGACCAGTCAGTCTTACCTCAGTAGTGGGCAAGATTATGGAGGCACTCCTTAAGGAAAGGATAGTGCAACACCTGGAAGCCATAGGGCACAGGATCCAAGACAGCATGGAAGGTCCCATCAAACTAATCTATAGATTTCTTTGACTGGGTAACCAGAGTGGTGGACCAAGGGGAGCAGTTGATGTCGCCTACCTTGACTTCAGCAAAGCTTTGACACTGTTCCACATAGAAGATTGATAAATAAGCTGGGTAGGCTTGGGTGGGTCAGAAGCTGGTCAACTGGGTGGCAAACTGGTTGACGGGCAGAAAACAGAGAGTGGTGGTAAATGGTATACAGTCAGAAGAGATGCAAGTCACAAGTGGGCAATTAGGATCAGTCCTGGGGCCAGTCCTCTCAACATCTTCATTAGTGACCCTGCAGATGGACTAGAGGGTAAGGCTTGTCTGTTTGCAAATGACACCAAGATCTGCAACAGACTAGATGATCCAGATGGGGTGGGCAGAATGAGAAGAGATCTGGATAAACTAGCAAATGGTCAGAAGAGTGGCAACTGGGATTTAATGCAAAGAAGTGCAAGATCATGCACATAGGGAAGAGAACCCTGAAGCCACCTATAGGCTGGGAGGGAGTTGCTAGCAGTCACAAAGGAAGAAAGAGACTTGGGCATCATCATCACTGATGACCTGAAATCATCCAAGCAGACCTCTAAAGCAGTAGGTAAGGCTAGGGGGTGTTAGGGTGTATTAGTAGGGTATCACAAGTCGTAAGAAGGAGGTAATAATCCTCTTTACAAGACACTGGTTAGGGCCCCATCTGGAGTATTATGCAGTATTGGAGGCCACATCTTCACAAGGACATTAACCAAATTGAGGCAGTCCAGAGAAGGGCAACCAAAATGGTGCAGGGACTGCATCAGAAGACATATGAGGACAGATTAACAGAGCTCAATATGTATACCTTGAGCAAAGGAGGAGAGAGGTGATATGATCGAGGCATTCAAACACTTTAAGGGCATTAACAAGGTGGAAGAGTCTAACATGTTTAAATATAAGAAAATAGCAGGACAAGAGGACACAGCATGAGATTAGAGGGGGCAGATTAAGGGGAATGTGAGGAAATTCTTTTTCACAGAAAGGGTGGTGGATGCATGGAATGGCCTACCTCAAGAAGTGGTGGCTATGAATACAGTGCAGGGCTTCAAACAGGCATGGGATAGGCATAAGTGAGCAATACAAATGAGTATGAATAGATAGGCCACTGACAGAGCAAAGGCCGATGGCACATTTATAAGGTAGAAAAAAGAAATGGGCAGACTGGATGGGCCTTGCGGTCCTTATCTGCCGTCAACTTCTATGTTTCTATGTTAGAGAATGTCTGGAGTGCTAGAAAGACAACCCTGAGTTCGAGAAGGTTTATGTGTAGAAGAGACTCCTGAAGAGACCAAGTTCCCTGAGTAGTATGCTGATCCAGATGGGCTCCCCATCCCAGCAGGGAAGCATCTGTGGTGAGAATCACTGTGGGAACCTGACTGAGGAAGGGGACCCCTTGCCTCAAATTGTTCTCTTCCAGCTACCACTGGAGGGCCAGAACCAGAGTTAGAGATACTGGAACCAACTTGGAGAGAGGATCTTTTCTCTGGGACTAAAAGGTTCTCAGATGAAATTGAATACCTCTCATCTGAAACCTTGCCCCCCTTGCACTACTGCAGTGCAGGCTGCCATGTGGCCTAGCAACTGCAAAAAGTGCCTGGCTAGTCGAGACACAGGTGGATGAAAAGAGGAAGCCATAGTGATGAGGGATTGGACCCTTGAGAGAGGAAGAAAGGCCTTGGCCTGAACAGTGTCTAGCTCCACTCCTATAAACGTGAGAAGCTGGGTTGGTTGCAGAACAGACTTTTCCAGATTTAGGATGAATCCTAGGGAGTCCATAAGGTTTTGAGTGACCCCTAGAGCTGATCTGACTTGGTCTGGGGACTGGCCTACTATGAGCCAGTCATCCAGGTAAGGGAACAGTAAGATGCCTTGTTTCCTGAGGAAGGCCACCACTACTGCTAGACACTTGGTGAATACCCTTGGAGCAGATGTTAGGCCAAGAGGCATTGCTCTGAACTGATAATGGCCTGAGGGTAGTTCGAACCTGAGGTACTTTCTGTGGGACTGCCTGATAGGTATGTGGAAATAGGCATCCTTGAGATCCAGAGAGGCTAGCCAGCTTCCTGGTCTCAGAGAGGGAAGAATTAATCTCAGAGTCACCATCTTGAACTTTGGCTTTAATATGTGTTTCCTCTGGAGAGGAGGGATGAAAAGCCCTTGCTCCCAGCCTTGGAAACCTGCTGAAGCTGAGAGCAAGACCCTGGCTCACTTCTTCCAGGACCCACTTGTCTGAAGTGATAGACTTCCAGGCCTGGAAAAAGTGAATCAGTCTGCCCCCTACAGGGATTGGGGAGCGACCCTGACTGACCCATCAGGGTGTCTGGCAGGGAGCTTAGACTGACAGGAGGATGCAGCCCTTGTCATCCCCCTTCTGCCTCTTCCTCTAAAGAACCCCATAGCTGAAAAGAGGAGGAGGCCTGGGCCTGGTAAAAAAGGCCTTTGAAAAGGCCTGCCCCTGCCAGCCCTAGATTGCTGCCTTTGAGGGGTGGTCTGCTTTTCTTTGGCTACAGCACTTCTATATGTGTTCCTGTATTCATCCATCTTTTTCATGTAAGTTTCTGTTTGCTCCCCAAACAGAGAGTTACTGGTGACAGGAAAATCCATGGCCTTGGTCTGGGTATCCTGAGACAAATTGGTACACCTGTGCCAGGTAAATCTCCTCATGGAAACAGATGTAGCCATAACTCTAGAATGAACATCATTCGAGTCCACAGCAGCATGAAACTGGACCTTAGAAGCTTCAATGCCATCCACAGCCACCTGCTCCAGCTCCTTGGCCAGCTGGGGAGGGGCATTTTTTAGCCAGCTCCAGAATCGTATCCCACTAGACTTCTGGTATCTGGCTGTATATGCCATATAGTTGGATTGCCCGAGTCCCAAAGAAGATGCCAAGTACTGTTTCTTAGCCATGGCATCCACTTTCCTGGAATCCTTATCAGGGGGTGAGATGCCAGGGGAATATTAGCCTCGTCACAGGCTGCAGCTTGCACTACCCCAACATGGCTGCAATGATTGGTAAGGAATTCCATTCCAGGGCCTGGCAGAGCATACCTCTTGTCCATCGTCTTATCCACAGGAGGCATGGATGTTGGAAGTTGTAATATTTTTTGGTTCTGTATCCCCAGGGACTTGTGCAGAGGGATAGACACCCTTTTGTACTCTGGGACATCCATAATTTCAATATAGTCAGGGTCCTCCTGATCCTGTTCAGTTTCTTCCACTGGGAGCTGAAGAGTCTCAGCCACCTTCCTGTAAAACAAGAAGTGGGAGGGGGACTCAGAAAGCCTGGGAGGAGACACATTGGAAGGCCTGTCTGGGGAGATGTCAGGCTCAATAGGTACATCTAGGCCTTCATAATCTTCATCTTCATCATCTTCGTCTCCTTCCCATTCGCCCTCATAAAATGCTTCAGGGGTCAGAAGCAGGCAAGACCAACCATCCCTGAGTCGGTGTCGGTTCGATCGGAACCGGGCGAAGCGACTGCACAATAGCGATCGCTTTGGCTATCTCGTCGGCAGTCATAACATGGGGACCAGGATCCAAATCGTCCGACTTGTGTTTTCTCTTTGCAGGAACTGATTCCACAGAATTAGCTCTCTTCTTGCCTGAGGGGGTATCGCCCAGGTCAGTGGGCACCCCCTCAGGTTCAGTCAGAACCGAACTGGGCTGGCCATCCAGGTCAGCAGATTTTTCGCCCTCCCTTTCCTTCAGCCTACTTAAATGTTTTTCAGCAGTGGCTTAAGGAAAGTTCTTGCAGATTTGGCAGTCTTCCTTGAGGTGATCAAACCCCAGACAGTAAACACAGATGAGGTGGGGGTCAGCCTTGGCAAAGTCCTCCCCACACTCAGTGCAGTGCTGAAACCCAGTGGGCCAGGTTTTCTTTTTGGGTTTCTCAGACATGCCTCAATAAAAGAAAGTTACCCTTATTAGCGTTCATGCCAGGCAACTACCAAAACCTATTGGTTCCAACCGTGTCACGGGTCAGATGAAAACCCCCCAGAAATCGTCGTTTTTTTTAGGAATCGATAGATACTGGAAACCACACACAAAATTATTTTTTTTTTAAACTAGATAGACAGATTACTTTGGTTCCCAACCAAACTGACCGGGAAGAAACCGGACAGAAAAACAATTTCCTCACAAAAACACACTACTATTTACTAATACACTTGTTGTACTGGGACAGAGATGTGAACACCGAAAATAAATGGTTTGGAAAAAAATGACCGATTTTTACTGTGATCGAACCGAAATGAGGGAGAGAATCTCTAGAGCGACTTCTCAGTTAGGCGAAGTAAAGAATCTGATGGATGCACTCAGGAGTACCTGGGACAGAGATTTGAAAACTGAGCTCGAGCTCAACGTTCTATGCCTAGGCATAGAGTTAACCCTTTCCTCTCTGGAGCAGTTCAAGTGCTGGGGCTAACTGCATATAGTCAGAATACAGCAAGACATCATGTTGCTTGAAGTGGTTTGTTTGTGTGTCCCTGGAAGCATGCCTGTGAACATGAGGAAACACATGCACCCAGTCACGGTGAATGGTGTACAGACACAAGGGTTAAGAGACACAGGGGCATCCCTGATGTTGGTAAAAGGGGATCTGGTAGAGCCTGGTCAGCTTATACCCAATACATTTGTAACTGTACAAGGGTTCAGTGGGAAGGAGACAACATTGTCACTCACTAGTGTTCTCCTAGCATGGGGTGAAACAGGGGGAACTGTGCAACAGGTGGCTGTAGCCAAAACTTAAGCAGTTGATGTCATCCTTGGCAACAATCTCAAAGAGGGGATGGTGTGTGCAGTTACCTGTAGCCAAGCGGCAAGGGAAAATTGTAATTCCCTGGACCCCATAGAAGCTATTGTGGAAACCACTGGGAGGCTGATTCCCCAGCCTGTGTCTCCTGATATGGAGACTAATGAAAAGGGGGTAGAACTTTCCCCAGTAGCAGTTAACCACACAGCTATGGAGGGTTACTCTGAAGAAGGAGGGGTGACCCATTGTCAGAGGGTTAGGGATGATAGTGATCCTGAGTGCCCTGATGCAAGAGATAGGGACCCTAGTTGAGATCTGAAGGGGACCTGTCCCATGCCTTGGGAATGTGTAAGGAGTTTGCAACTGCTCAGAAAAGTGACCCTAGTCTAGAGAAGCTGAGGGCTTGGGCAGACTCTGACAGAGCACAGGGAGGTGACGGAAAACATAAAGTTTATTGGGATAATGGACTGCTGTATACTCAGGAAGCTAAGACAGAGGGAGGGGTGATAGGCAGGCAGCTTGTCGTTCCCCAGGGGTACTGTGTGCAGTTGCTGAATATTGCACACGAGATTCCCTTGTCTGGTCATCTGGGAATCACACTCACTATGCAGCAGTTGGCCCAGAATTTCTATTGGCCCAACTTCACCCAGCAGGTGAAGGAATATTGCAGGTCTTGTCACTGGTGCCAAGAAATAGGCAAGGCAGGTAAGAAAACGCAAGCCTCCCTAATTCTATTGCCCATAGTGGAGGAGCCATTCCAGAGGGTGGGAGTGAATATTGTGGGGCCTTTAAATACCCCCAGCTCCTCCAGGAAGAGGTTCATCCTGACTGTGGTGGATTATGCCACCCGGTATCCAGAGGCAGTCACCCTATCCTCATTGAGGCCAAACAAAGTGACAGATGCCTTACTTGGGATTTTCTCCCATGTTGGGTTTCCACAGGAGGTTATCACAGATCAAGGTGGGTTCCTTCATGTCGGACCTGATGAATTGTTTGTGGGAGAAGTGTGGGGTGGTGCAGAGATACACATCACCTTATCACCCACAAGCCAATCGACTTGTGGAAAGATTTAACGGTACCCTGAAGTCAATGCTCCAAGCGTTTGCTGAACAGCATGGGAGGGACTGGGAGAAATACCTTCCCCACCTGTTGTTGCATACACGGAGGTGCCCCAAGATTCAACAGGGTTTTCCCCTTTCGAGCTCTTATATGGATGCTGGGTACGTGGGCCCCTAGACTTGATCCGGGAGGACTGGGAAGGCAAGCACGCCAACTAGGGCACTCCCATAGTGGATTACGTCCTAGGTTTAGGTTTAGGTTTAGGGAAAAGCTGAAGGAGCTTATGGGGACAGCCCAGAGTAACCTGGCAGCTGCCCAACAAAACCAAAAAGTGTGGTACGACCGCAGAGCCAGAGCTCGCTCATACATAGTGGGTCAGGAAGTCATGGTCCTTATCCCGGTCCAAAAAGACAAGCTGCAGGCTGAGTGTGCAGGACTGTACAAAGTAGTTAGAAAGGTAAATGACATGAACTATATCACAGAATTACCTGACAGAAGACATACAGAAAGAATGTACCATGTCAACATGATGAAGCCGTATGCTAATAGGGCTGACATTGTGTTTGCAGTATTTAGACCTGGGGAGGGGACGGATGAAGGAGACCCCCTTCTGGACTTGCTGGAAGAAAGCAAGTGGAAGTCATCTGTGGATGCAGTTAAATTGTCACCCCAGCTGGCACTGGACAAGATCCAGGAAGTAAGGGAGGTTCTAGCAGACATTAGGAGGGAAGTGGAGGAAATGCTGGATTTAGGAGTAATCCAGAGATCCCACAGCCCCTGAGCCTCACCTGTAGTCCTTGTGCCCAAGCCAGATTGCTCTACTCATTTTCCATGTGGACTATTGCAGACTGAATGCAGTCACAAAGTCAGACGCCCACCCAGTGCCCTGGATGGACAAACTCCTGGACAAGTTGGGAGGGGTGACATACCCTACGACTATTGATCTGACAAAGGGGTATTGGCAGGTAGAGTTAACTAACAGAGCTAGGGAGAGGTCAGCCTTATCACTCTGATAGGCTTATTTGAATTTAAAGTAAGGCCTTTCGGAATGAAGAATGCTCCAGCCACTTTCCAAAGGTTGGTGAACCAGGTGTTAAATGGTGCTGAGAAATACGCCGTGCCGTACCTGGATGACATTGCCATCTTTAGTGCCAGCTTGGAGGAACACCTGTCCCTCCTTAGGGAAGTGATGGGCAGGATACAGGGGGCCAGGCTCACTGTCAAAGCTGAGAAGTGCCAGGTGGCCATGCCTGAGGTGGCATACCTTGGGCATGTTATAGGCCGGGGACAGCTCTGTCCCAACTGAATAAAAATAGAGGTGATCAAGGCATGGCCCAGACCAGAAATGCAGAAGCAGGTCAGGAGTTTTCTAGGGACAGCAGGGTACTATAGGAAATGTGTACCCTATTACAGTGCCCTGGCTGCTCCCCTATCTGACCTGGTAAAGAAAAAGATGCCTAAGAAAATTACCTGGGAACCAGCCTGTGAAAAGCCTTTACCAGACTGAAGGAGGCACTGTGCAGTGCTCCTGTGTTGACAAGTCCTGACTATAGCAGACCCTTTATAGTCCAGACTGACGCCTCAGATGTGGGTATTGGGGCAGTACTGAGTCAGACATCCAATCAAGGGAAAGATCACCCTGTAGTGTACCTGAGTAAAAGGTTACTTCCCAGGGAACAGGCTTACTCCACTGTGGAAAAAGAGTGTCTTGCCATAGTGTGGGCCCTAAAGAAGTTACAGCCATACTTATATGGGCAGCATTTTGAGGTACAAACTGACAACAACCCCCTGGTTTGGTTGACACAAATGGGAAAAACTAATGGTAGACTATTAAGATGGAGTCTTGCCTTGCAAGGGTATGACATGACAATCTTACATAGGGCTGAAGTGACCAATCAGAACACAGATGGCTTGTTGTGTCTATATGAGGAGTGAACTGACTTAGGGAGCTCATCCCATGCAGGGGATAGAGCCCCCAGATTCAGTCTAGGTGTGGAGGAGTGTGACCCTTGGCCAGCTGGTTATGTATACTGTATGATATTTGTAATATAAAAATAAAGTATGTGATTGTCTCCAATAAGACAGCCTATGCTTCCATGGGTGCCCCCCCCCCCACAGGTTTCAGTGAAGATACAGGATATGTAAACTGACCAGAGGATGTGTGAAATTGACCAATAAAGGGGAAACCTAGAGCTTTCTGTCTTTTCTTAATTAAGGCTCTGGCCATCTGCCAAAGGATAAGCCTAATAAACTTTTATGGTTTCCTAGAGGAACCTATTAATAACAGCAATGTGTTAAAACATCGTAAAACCCTTTGATCTCCTTGGGAAAACAAGATTCGCCACCAGGTCAAAGGAAAGGCTTGATTAAAGACTGTCATAATTTAGGAAATTTATTTTTTCTTCTGAAGTCACATTATTTAAAATACCTCCTGACAGAAAATCATTTTTTGTAATTTTATATTCTAAAAGGAGGCGCTAGATGACTCACAGAAGGGGTGTGGAGATACAGAGTTTAAACTGATACTTGTGTCTGCAATCTTGACATACCGTCTTGGGACTCTAGAGAGACACAGCTGTCTGATCTAACTTTAAAACGCACTTCCAGAGGTAATACCTTAGATAGCAAAAGTCTAACTGTATTGTGGTAGGAGTTTTGTTTTGTAATCTTCCCTTGTTCTTTTATGTGATTGTGAGTTCTTTGATATATTGTTCTGTGTTTACATTTTTCATATTTTTATCATCTTTTAGTAAAGAACCTTGGGTGTGTCTTCCAAGTTCTTTTTGCATGTGATGTATACGTGGTTAAGTCTGACAGCTGTTTTGAAGGGCTTGATGGTGTTACTAAACTGAGAAAAGGTAAGAATATACCTACAGTCTCTTATAGAGTTTTAAGGGTTCATTTTGGAAGCCTGGCTTGGTGCCCCTGGTGAAAGATTGTACCGCAATCCCCGAAGAGGGTACATATCTGAGCCTGTACATTGGGTACACTAGCATAAGGTTCACAGTTTGAATCCCCCCCCAGAACTTGAGACTAAAGGTGATTCAGACCCAAAAGCAGACAGGAGGAGTGTGACGCTTGGCCAGCTGCTTATGATTATTGTATGATATTTGTAATATAAAAATAGACTATGTGATTGTCTCACATAAGACAGTCTGTGCTTCCATGGGTGCCCCCTACACAGGTTTCAGTGAAGCTACAGGATATGTAAACTGACCACAGGATATATGAAACTGACCAGTAAAGGGGAAACCTAGAGCTTCCTGTCTGTTCTTAATTAAGGCTCTGGCCATCTGCCAGAGGATAATCCGAATAAACTTTTATGATTTCCTAGAGGAACCTATTAAAGGGAAACATCCACGTACAGTCGGGCCCCACCTCCATGTGAAGTGGGGCCCGATTAGCAGATGCAATAGAAAAAAGTAAGAATAAACATCCTCACTTCTCATTTATTTGAAATTACATCTGGTTGATCCTGCACCCTCGTTGCCCTGGCATTTTAGGATGCAGAACCCTCCCCATCGCTCCTGCAAACACCCATGGCTGTCCCCATGATGAGGTTTCAGGCGGGGAGCAGCCGGGGGCATCCATATACTTAATATGTGACTCATTTTTAAAATAGCTCTGGTTTGAAGCCTGGACATTCTTGGACATTTTTCTTAAAAGAAGTGGATGACCAGTACCCTGCCAGTTGATATGTGGTCTTGGTGTAGCCCGGACACACATAGATTCTAAACTGGAGCTATTGTAAGATTTTGCAATACAGTAATCTGTACTGCCAAATCTTAAAATAGCTCCAGTTTAGAATCTATGTGTGTCTGGGATATCTGAGACCACGTATCAACTGGCAGGGTACTGGTCATCCACTGCTTGTAAGAGAAATGCCCAAGAACGTCCAGGCTCCAAACCAGAGCTATTTTAAAAATTAGTCACATATTAAGTATATAGATGCCCCCGGTTGCTCCCCGCCTGAAATGTCATCATGGAGACAGCCGCGGATGCTTGTGGGCACAACTGGGAGGGCTCTGCATCCTAAAATGCCGGGCAACGATGGCGCAGGATCAACCAGATATAATTTCAAATAAATGAGAAGTGAGTAAGTTTCTTTTTACTTTTTTCTATTGCATCTGCTAATTGGGCCCCACTTCACATGGAGGTGGGGCCCGACTGCACGTGGACATTTTCCTTTAATAACAGCAATGTGTTAAAACATTGTAAAACCCTTTGCTCTCCTTGGGAAAACAGGAACCAGCCACCAGTTCAAAGGAAAGGCTTGATTAAAGACTGTCATAATTTAGGAAATGTCTTCTTTCTTCTGAAGTCACATTATTTAAAATACTTCCTGATAGTAAATCATTTTTTGTAATTTTATATTCTAAAAGGAGGAGCTAGATGACTCACAGAAGAGGTGTGGAGATGCAGAGTTTAAACTGATACTTGTGTCTGAAATGTTGTCATACCATTTTGGGACTCTAGAGAGACACAGCTGTCTGATCTAACTTTAAAATGCACTTCCAGAGGTAATACCTTAGATAGCAAAACTCTAACTGTATTGTGGTAGGAGTTTTGTTTTGTAATCTTCCCTTGTTCTTTTATGTGATTGTGAGTTCTTTGATATATTGTTCTGTGTTTACATTTTTCAAATTTCTATCATCTTTTAGTAAAGAATCTTTTTTTCAAGATGCTGCCTGGATGTCTCTTCCAAATTCTTTTTGCATGTGATGTATATGTGGTTAAGTCTGACAGCTGTTTTGAAGGGCTTGATGGTGTTACTAAACTGGGAAAAGGTAAGAATATACCTAAGGTCTCTTATAGAGTTTTAAGGGTTCATTTTGGAAGCCTGGCTTGGTGCCCCTGGTGAAAGATTGTACCACAATCCTGAAGAGGGTACGTATCTGAGCCTGTACATTGGGTACACTAGCATAAGGTTCACAGTTTGAATCCCCCAGAACTTGAGACGAAACGTGATTCAGACCCAAAAGCAGACAGGAGGGTTACTCTGTCTGTTACATTTTCACACTATTGCGCTCAGAGATTGGCACTGTGGGAGCAGAGGGCCTAACCTGCTGAGTGCATTTGTGACAAGCTCTTCCTCAATTAAAAATGGAAAAATGTGCAAATACTCTCTGTGAGGCTAACCCTAGGTACCCAGAGTAAGGGCCTTACACTTATCTCAGTTTACATTCCTCCTAGGGAGCAAGCTGAGGGTTTTAAAGTACTACTCGAACACCTGTACGACCTTCGAACCAATAGTGAAGTCACAGTTCTGGGTGATTTCAACATAAATTGTCACCTGACTGCCTCATTTAAGGATGTGGTCTCCTCTATCAACATCCACCAACTAGTGGACCTACCCATTCAAACTAACTATAGAACAGGAACATGCACCTTACTAGATTAGGTATTAACAAAACACCCTGAGCGGACCTCAGGCTTAAAAGTGCTCCCGGACTTCCTAAGTCACCACTCACCCATTATCTTCAATTGGTTGAACAAGGCTCCTTAACCACCAGGGAAGGTAATAATATCCCGCATGCTAAAAGAGGGGCAGTTAGGGCTCTTCAAGCAGCACCTCCTGCAACAGTGCTGGGCCCCTATCCTCACTACTAAGGATGCTGATACTGCACTAGACAAATTCATCAACATTTTTAATGCTGCTTGTGACATCTTTGCCCCTATATCTAAAAGAAAGGTCCGTGGATCCCAGAAATCATGGGTAACCCCACACCTCCTTGCCCAGATGAGCACCAGAGATCTCCTATGGTATAAGTACAAAAGTACTTTTATGACCAATGATATGCAAAACTACAAGGAACAAATGTACCCATGCTATCCACCAGACAATGGCCACTTACTTTAGGTCCAAGTTAAACTCCTCCTGGAGGGATGGCCATACATTCTGGCAAAACATTAACACGATTACTGGGAAACAGGATACTACTGCACCCACACTGTTGAGTTATGAAGGGTCTATTACACAAGACCCCAAGACTATTGCTGACATCTTTAATAAAACTTTTACAGACCTCTGCGCTGTTCTCCCCCGACTACCTAAACCCTTGTAATGTGAACTTACTAAATCCACCACACCCCCTACCTACAAATCACATTCCCCTATTCTACCTCAGGGTAACAGCTAAAGTAGGGGCAAAAAAATACCTCTCTAAGGCACTGGGGAAGTCCAGGCATAGTGCCAAGGGCTTGGACTTAAAACTAATCTCCCTTACATTGGATGAACTGCTGACACTGCTAACAAAAATCATTAACCTTTCCCTCACCTCAGGTACATTTCCCAAGCTGTGGAAAGCTGCAGTTGTAACTCCTATCTACAAAGCTGGTAGTAAGACAAGTCATACTAACTACCAACCGATTTCTATTCTCCCCCCAATCTCCAAAGCCCTGGAGTGGATAGTTTATGATCAGCTTGTAGAATACCTTGATAAATACCAACTGCAATGCCAACAGCAACATGGCTTCTGAAAACTCCACAGCACTACTACAGCGCTGGTGGAGTTCACAGGGTTCATTTATTATGCCTTTGATCATGGGCACTTGGTGGGGGCAACCTTTATTGACCTCATGAAGGCCTTTGATACAGTCAACCATGATCTTCTACTGGCCCAATTAAGTGCTACGGGTCTATCCTCCAACTCACTGTGCTGGTTCTGGAGCTACCTCACAGGATGAGAACAACGGGTAAAAATATCTAACACTCTCTCGGACTCCCAACTTGTGACTACTGGTGTTCCCCAAGGATCCATATTGGGCCCCCTACTGTTCAGCCTTTTCCTAAATAATCTTCCCTTAGACTGTAAGCACAAAATCCTTCTCTATGCAGATGATGCGGTTATTTACTCTAGCCACCCTGACCCCGCCACCCTTGAACTATGGCTACAGCAGGACTTTAACAATGTAGAGGACTGGTTTAGTAATGCTAAACTGCTCGTAAACCATAAAAAAACTAAGTCCATACTTTTTGCTCCCACCCACAGTCACCACAGGACATCCACAATTAATATTCTGAACAAACAAAACAAAGCCATTGAAATGGTCCACAACTTCAAATACCTGTGCCTCACCTTAGATAGCTCCCTCTCCTACTCTTCCCACATAGACCATGTTGTCATATCAGCTAACCGGAATTTCGGTCTACTATATAAACATCGGAACTGCCTCACTGAAAATGCCCTCCAGCTCGCCATCACCAGCATGGTCTTCTCAATCATTGATTATGGCCTTGCCATTTACTGTGTGGCCCTTGACAACACCCTCATTTGGGTTGCAATTACACTGAATAAAGCCTGCAGACTAGCTCTAGGAGCACTGTGCCTAACCCATACTTGTAACCTCTACTCGCAAATGGGATGGCTAAATCTGGGCATGAGAATCCGCTACCATGTCTGTCTTCTAGCCAAAAAAGCAGCCCTAAGCCTGCTGCCTCCTGGTACTGGTTCCCTGCTCCATCAGGCTGAACCTGCAAGACTAACTGGGGTATCAAACAATCTCTTCTACAAGGTTCCCTTCCAGCGCACCTCTCAAGGACAGAGATCTTTCGAATACCGAGACCCACTCTGGCTCAACTCACTCCCACCCGAGCTACTCTCCATCAATAAAATTGGCCCATTCAAATCTGCACTCAGATCTCATCTGTCTAGTCAAATGACATGCTCCTGCTTCCCATGACCTGCTCTCCTTGTAACTGATATTGGCAACACTCCTATTTAAGCACTTCCCTACCATCCAACTCGCAACTTAAAACCTTCTTCCCATCCCCCTAGTCTCTCACTCCCCTCACCTTCCCCACTCTTTTCATTGTGTCAACAGCCCCCATTTTGCATATTCCCTCCCTTACAACTCATCCTCCTCAACCTCCACTACCCCCAGCCTGACAAGGTGACCCTGATCCTAAGGTTACCGCAATCTCTCACTATAACTTCTCCCCCTTATCCTTCCTCTTTCCATATCCTGGTCTACCCTGTGTTTCTCGCTTAACTTCTTTCTTTAAATGACCAAGTTAATTTCCTTTTTTTGTCTAGGATCTACAACTGTACCAGTTCTTTGTAATTTGTCCATACTAATTGCTCCTTGTTGCATCTGTTGTTAATTGTACTTATGTTTTTCATTTCTGACGTGGATCCTTTGTAAATGAGCTTGTAGCTCAAACGTTGTAATCTGAAACTACAATTAATAAATAAATAAAAAACTTGTGCTTGGTACTCACCCACCAATGATGAATGATGACGATTGATACAGTTAAAAGAAAACTACACCCAAAACTTGAAAAAATATATGCTGTGCAGAGTGTTTTAATTTGTATGTGAAGTTCTAGTGCTTCCTTCCCTCTGACTGGTATTAGGAGTTTTTCCTAAATTAGCCTGCTAGCTTTAGGGTAGTTTTACGACCCCTGGAGATCTCCATATCAAATAGCTTTATTGTATTTCTTTGTCCTACAATGCACCTTGTTTCATGTGATGGTGATGTAGCAGAGCCCATAAATCCAGCAGAAAGCATTGCATTACAATCAGTTCACAACAATAGAGATGGCTATATTTTAAAATCTGTAGAATTCAGCTTGGTGACCACCCTCATCCTAAAGGTTTTACTGTCCTGAAAAACTTTACTGCTGGTAATTTTTGTGCAGCTTGTAAAGCTTCCAAGATATTTAGTTTGCTTGGCATGTGTGTGCTGAATGTTGGGTCTCTCTTACATCACAGTCACATGAGACAAGATGCACTGTGGGAACAAGAAATACAATTATTCTATCAGGTATGAAGATCCCCAGGGGTCGTAAATCTAACATAAAGCTAGCAGGCTAATTTGGGAAAAACTCCTAATACCAGTCAGGGGGAAGGAAACACTAGAACTTCACATACAAATTAACACACTCTGCACAACATATATTTTTTCAAGTTTTGGGTGTAGTTTTCCTTTAAGATATGAAAATTACATACCTACTGTAATTCTTGATCTTACTGTATATCTTCACCACTCATTACTGCTTCCCACCCACCATCCTCTCTGGAGCCTCAGCTTCTGGGCAGTGCCTCCTCCCTGCTTGCCTCCCCCCCCCCAGTTGAGGCCAATTGTGGACGAAGTCTCACTGGTACCTCCGGGCTCCTTGTCACTTCTTGGATGCATCAGGGGCCCACTTGGGGGAGGGCAAGCAGGAGCTCTTGACCTCTTTTCCTCTGTCTCCCTGGGGCCGTCTTGACACCTAGAGAGGTCATTTAGGGACTCTCCACACTGGGAATCCTGTCCAGTTTCCCCCTTTTGACTGGATGCCTGACTCCTAACAAGGGTCCTTCTGCTGGCTCCAGGGCTTTGGGGACCCTTTCTTCTCCACATAAGCCTTTTGGCTTCTTTCTACCCTCACAGGTGACCCACAACTGGGTCTTTTGTTAAGACAGTCTCCTCGGGCTTCTCCAGGAGTTGGGAACCTCCTATGAGGTCTCCCTTTCTTGTTAAATCACCACTTCAGTGGTGCTAGGTATAGGAATTATTATTCTCCTATACACAGGAGTCCACCCCTGGTCTCCAAGGGAAACTTTGGCTTGAGGTGGACCCTGCTTCCACCTTCTGGCCGCAGGGGGAGTGGGAGAAGGAACGGATTGAGATCCTGTGTCTCCTCCTTAGTGGATCTGGGTTTAGATCCTGGACTATCGTTCAGCGATACCTGTCAGAGCCTTCTGCTGGTGGAGGTTTTTCCCTTCATCCCTCTGGGAAAATCCAGTCTTCTGAAATGAGCCATCTCACCATAGCTTCTCTTTTCTAAAAAAAAAAAAATGCAAAAGGGTGTATGACAGGGGAGTTAAGCCCTCCATCTTGGTCCACCGGGAAATCCGAAGCATTTTGAAGTGGATGCTTGTCCCTCCTCCCCCTCCCCCCTCTCTCTCCTCCTTCTCCTAATCATCTTCTTCTTACCTAGCCTGCCCTCCTGCCCCCCCTCCCCCTAGATATATAGGTAGGTAGATAGATAGATAGATAGATAGATAGATAGATAGATAGATAGATAGATAGAAGTTTTATTTATATGGCTCCCCTTTCCAGGAACTCGGAGAGTTTAACAATAAGACATTTTTTTTTTAAATCAACCTCAAAACCAAATACAATTACACAATATATAGGGAATGGAGCATGCAGTAATACAGCATAAAATTCTATCATATTATAGAATAAAACAATAAAATAAAAATTGTTTACTTAATTCTTACATATTAAAAACCTGGTTAAATAAAACAGTTTTTAACCCCTTTTTGAAGGTTTCCACCTAGGGTGCCTCCCACAGATGTCTAGGCAAAGAGTTCCACAGGGTAGGCGCAGCCACTGAAAACGCACGATCCCCTGAATGCCACAACCTAACCCTGGGAACCCCAAGGAGGCAACCCTCGGAGGAATGGAGAGCCTGAACTGGGCAGCGAGGGACAAGAAGATCTTGCAGGCAGTCTGGTCTCCCTTCGTACAGGGCTTTATAGGTCAGTAATCTCACCTTGAAGACAATCCTCCACCTAACTGGCAGCCAGTGCAGTTCACAGAGGACAGGCATAATATGTTCAGATCTTTGAGTACCCATCAACAATCTAGCCACCGCATCCTACACCAGCTGCAGTCAGTGGAGATTGCCTCCAGGTAGCTCCAGGTACAGGGCATTAGAGTACTCCAATCTGGACATGACAAAAGCATGCACCAGGGTGGTCAGGTTCTTGGCTGGTATAAGGGTCCAGATCCAGGAAATGTTCCTCAGATGATGAAAACCACTTTCGAAAATGCCCAACCCCTGCACATCAAGTGTCAAGCCATCATCGAGGATCATGCCCAGATCATTAACCCCGAACAGAAAGGTTCCAGGGAATCCCCCCCCAGTACTAGACCAGGAGTATCTCCCAGGCCCCCCATTGCATCGACGACCAAGATCCACCAGCAGTACCTCTGTCTTGTCTGGGTTGAGTCATAACCAATTGTGAGTCATCCAGTCTTGGATCTCCTCCAGGCAGGTGATAAATACAGAGGCCATCAACTGGTTACCAGGTACACAGGACAGGTATAGCTGATTGTCATCAGCATAGCAATGAAAACCCAGCCCATACCACCTGATAATGTCTCTCAATGGCAGCATATACACCGTGGACAACAATCAATCAATCAGTCGGTCAAACTTTATTTAACCAGGCAGTTACATCATTGAGCAAGCTCATTTTCAAGATGGTCCTGGACACAGAGGACACTATTGCTTGCAGTAGACAACACTTCATACAAAAGAAGACATCGGTACAGGCAATTACAGTTAATGTGCTAGCTATTTGCTGAAGAACACCATATATATTGAAAGCAGTTAATGTGCAACATTTATGAAACTTGTCTGATTTGTGCAACTGTATAACTTGTATTTTAAACTTCACTCGCTATCACGAGTCCTCGGAGCCCTGGTTCACAGTCTATAACCAGGAAGAGGGGCTGTAGTCCTATCCTTGGACTACAACTCAAGCTTGGGCTGAATTAATTTGGGTTTCAGTACCCAGGGGGACAACTAGTGATAGCTTAGCCTCTTTAGGCATGTTTTAGCCTAAAAATAAGTTTTTATTTACTTAGTTGCTACGGAGCTGTCACTGGCCTCTAGGAGCACTTCCGGGGTCATACTGCTTATAGTCAGAGCCCTATGGTGAGCAGGGCAAGCTCGAGAAGGGCGAGCATGCGGAGTTGCATGCTAAGACATGCACACCTGTGCATGTTAGGCATGTTTGGAGGGTTTGGATGGACATAGCAACACTTTTTATACCGGAATAGAATTTAAGGATGGTAGGTAAGAAGACCTATAGGGTACAGTGTTCAAAGTGTAGGAAATAACATATACAAACACTAGATGAGGTGAAGGGAGCTATTTGCCTGAAGTTTAATTCAACTTTACAAGGTGATTACCAGTAACCCTGAGTTGTGACATTGGATTTTAGACACCCTCTGGTTAATATAGGCCATTCCAGAGAAATAAATATTGAAGATAACTCACTAGCTGAGATCTGACATCCTGTTGTTTAGTACTGTATCTATCAATTTGCCCTAACATCACTGCGGGGAACTACTATATCCCTTTAGTATATAAGGACAAAATAAAATAAAAAAAGGGGGGCGTTTGGCTGAATAAAGAAATAAACAAGAAAAATAGACTGGGTTAGTTTACATATATTATAACGCTCATATAGCACAGGGTCAAGATGGCAGAAAAAATAACTTTGCAAAAAGGAGAAGTATTCATTAAATGTTCCATTTGTCTTATGTACTTAATTACTACACAGGTCCTGTCAGTTCCTTTTATGTGTGGGAAATGTATCCACAATGATGATTTATTACAAAAATTAAATTATTTTAGTGATAGGTTGATACAGTTGGAGGCAAGTCAAATAAAAATGGCAGACAGACTTGGCACTAAATTATCTACTGTTAAATGCGTGTTTACACTCCGCTCTGTTTCTATTCCTCCTATAATAAATCAAGATCACATTTCGGCAAACCCTTCTGAAACTATACTAAATACAGCAAGTCAGACAGAGTCAAATCAGAACAATAATAAAAAATGATCTGGGGAAGAAGATGGAGTAACAGATAGTGATAACTTATGGTACAACGTTCAATATTCAAAACCTACTAAAAAAGGACAGCATGCCACTACCTTTACTATCCCCCTCAACAACAGATTTTCTAGTTTAACAACATTGGAAAGTGACACTGAAAACAATTAATCTCAAGCATTGATAACATTTGTTACTTCAGAAGAGACTACTAACATGGATATTAACCTGGGCAATGGTTCCCCGACTGTTAAAGACAATGCAGGCAATACAACAAACAATAATAATTCAGGCACTGTAATAATACTCTGCAACAACAAAGAAATCTTCTAGTAATGGGTGATTCAATGATTAAAAGACTCGATAAGATTATCTGCAACCCAAATAAATCTTACTGGACACTATCACCATTTAGTGGGGCAAAAATAGCAGACTTAACACATGTGTAAAACAACTGTTAAAAATCTTGGCAGTAACCCCCTTGTATTAATTCATGTTTGAACAAATATGTTCAGGGACTCACTAGAAAAGACTATGCAAGACATGGTGGCACTTACTAACAGACTGGCTACCTTGGGATGTGAAGTAATTATATCCGAGGTTTTGCCAATACCAAAAGCCTCACCAAGTCTTAATATGAAAATAAGGAAATATAACAATTGGTTAAGAACATGGACAGTAAGGCAAGAGATTCACTGTCTGACTTACTGGGAAGAGTTCTATCACTAGGATAACTTATATTGTAATTATGGCCTGCACTTGAGCAAAATGGGGAATGAACTCCTGGGGAAACATTTTATCTAGTCCATTGATAAATATTAAAACTAGTTCAGGGGAGTGAGATAGGGTCTTCTAGAGAACAAAGTGACATCCAGGTTTCAACTACATCAATAACTGGTACAACAGTTACAGTTTCTACTAATAACAATTCCTATCACCAAAATATAAAACATAATGTAAAGGTATTATTGCTTAATGCCTGAAGTCTGTCAAATAAAATGGATGAACTAAGGGATATAATCCAAAATGACTAAATTTCCATTTGTGGGGTAACAGAAACATGGTTCCATGAAGAAAGTTGGAACACAGATATTCCGGGATTTAACAAAATTTTAAAGAATATGAAAGATAGACAGAGGGGAGGGATAGCACTATATATATCAGAAGATTATACATCACATTGTATCACCCCACAAAATTGTGTTAATAGTGATAATGGAATAATTTGGGTAGAGATTAAAATATCTAATATAAAACTATGTATTGGCTTAGCCTACAGACCCCCAGCCTTAATAAAGAACAAAATACTGACTTCCTCAACTTGATAGACAACTTTGAACCAAGTAGTAATTACATATTAATGGGAGATTTCAACTTCCCAAATATTGATTGGTCAATGCTTAGTTGCAATGGATCTATAGACAGGGATTTCTTGGACATTACACTTAATCAACACCTAGAACAAATCATTCATGAAGGAACCAGAAATAATACAATAGACACAGTACTTACCAATATGGGGTCAACCGTACATGAACCTAGATTTCTTGAACAACTTGGAAACAGTGGTCATAAGATGATTATGTTTCATATCCAGGCTAGATCATCTGAAACAAAGGGGAATACCATAACAAAAGACTACACTAGAGCTAATTATCAGGAAATTAACATCATTTGACCTCATGGGATTAGAACACCAAACTTACGGTACTCAATGTCCATCAAGCCTGGACTCTTATTTTGTCCAAAATTATTGTTTGGATACATGGGTCCCAAATAGGAAAAAATATAAAAATGGGCTTAGAACTCCAGTGTGGTGAAACAACAAAATAAAGAGATTAATTAATAAAAAACACAAATGTTATAGGAAATATCAAAAACAGCCATTACAACATATATGGAATAAATACAAAAAATGCTCAAATAGAGTAAAACAGCTAATCAGGAAAGCTAAGTCAGATATGGAAAACAAATTAGCAACAGATACATTAGACAATAAACAAAAAGTTTTATTATTATATTGGTTCACTTAGATGTTCCAAGACTACAATAGGACCAATACAGATGAAAACAGGTCTTATTAATGACAAAATACAAATGGCTGAAGAATTCAATAATTATATTCTTACTACCTTTACTGCTAAGGAACAATTAAATAGCCCAATAACTAACTGTAATAACTTAACAGTTGATCCCATTACAGCTGATGAAACCTTAGGCACATTACAAAAACTAAAAAAAAATTTCCTCTGCTGGACCAGATGAAATTCACCCCAGATTTCTTAAAGAAATTGCCACACAAATTTCAGATCCATTGTGTAGGCTATTCAATTTATCTCTAAACGCAGGTGAGAGTGTCTCATTATGGAAGAAAGCAGTGGTTATCCCTATATTTAAAGCAGGAAATAAAACTGTGGGATCTAATTATGTCCAGTAAATCTAACCTCTGTTATTAGGAAAATCTTAGAAAGGCTAATCCTATATAGATTAGATCAACATATGAAACAAATTTACAAGATGTTACTCAGCATGGGTTTAAACAGGGTAGTTCATGTTTAACCAATCAACTACAGTTTTTTGAAAATGTTAGTGCTGCCCTGGATGCGAATTTTCCTGTACATATAGTTTTTTTGGATCTAGCAAAAGCATCTGACAAAGCCTGTCATAAAATATTATTAGAACATATGATAAAGTTGAAATTTCCGTACACTCTAATAAAATGGATAAAATCGTGGTTACACAACTATCGACAATGCACATCTATAAAGGATTCTGTGTCCCCATGGGCAGAAGTGACAAGTGGGGTGCCGCAGGGCTCGGTTTCGGGCCCCGTATTGTTTAATGTTTTGATAGCCTCAATGCAGTCATCTGGTAATGTCTGGATGTCTAAGTATGCAGATGATTGCAAGATTGGTTGCATAGTCAACTCTTATGATACAATACTAAACTTTCAAAAGGAGATCGAAGCATTAGAATGATGGCACTAAGAAACAAAATGATATTCAATGAATTAAAGTGTAAAGTAATGCATTTGGTCTACAATAATATGAAAAAAGCTACTTACTAAACAATGTCATATTGAAAGAACTTGAAAATGAAAAAGACCTAGGGATCAATATTGATAGTAAGATTAACTTTGACAATAATACAACCTTGAAAGTAAAGAAATGCCAAAGAATAATGGGATGCATTTGGAAAAATATTAAAAGCAGACAACCACGAGTCATTATACCTCTTTATGTTAGTTTAGTAAGATCACATCTGGAATACTATGCCCCCTTCTGTGCGCCTAACACAATTAAGGGTAAGAAACTAATCGAAGGTATTCAAAGAAAAGTCACCAAAAAAATCCAAGGTATGGCAGATAAAACCTATGAGGCAAGACTGAAATTATTGGATTTGTATTCTGTTCATTACAGACAACTTCGTGGAGATCCATGTTTGACTTATAAAGCCATAAGAGAACCGGGCCTCACTGAAGCTTTAGGTATAGAAATAAATAGTAACAAAACTTAGACAAGATCGCATAATTTTAAAATAAAAGGTGTTAATTGCAGAACAAAAAAAAGAAGCCAGTGGTTTACACAAAGAATAGTTAACACATGGAACACATTACCGACCTCAGTTGTAGAAAGCAGGACTATGGATGCATTTAAAAATCAGCTAGATCAATATATGGGTAACTTAAAACTTAAATATTTATAAAATAATCCCACCCTTGGGTGGTGAGCTCAAAAAAAGGCTATGCTTCCTGAGCTTGTACTAAACTATGATCCTATGAATATACAAACTCAGTACTTGGATGAATCAGACATGTAAAGCAAGTGCAAATGTAGGCGATTAAAGTGCAGCATATACAGGTTGTAGTTTATAGAGTACAAGTGAGGAGTGGAAGGAGGGACATAGAGAAGGGCAGTGGGGAGAAAGGGTATCAGACACATAGTAGAGAGGGAAAATAGGGCAGCCTAATGAAGCTGTGAAGCTAACTGACGATAAGGGGGAGGTAGGAGGGAGGAAGATGGTTGCCCTAAAGGGATGCTGGCTGACATGGAAAATAGGCGGCCCAGGATTGCAGAGGTTAAGGGACTCAGTTGAGCAGGGTAAGGCTTTACCTGAAACAATTACATGCTGTTTTCAGGCCTCTATAGAGCAGCCCCCTAAATATAAAATGGCTGGACAGCAGGGAGATTTTAAGTAATTTTTGCATGTTATTCCAAAGCGCTGGTAAAAACGAGCTAATGGCAGTTGAGCCAAGACATGTCCTTGTCCATGGTAGCTTAAGAAGGACAAAGAAGGAGTTCCTTAGTCCGTAGGCACCCTTTGAACATTCAAACAGGCCACAGATATAGGGTGATAGTTTGTTGGACAAAGCCCGGAATAGTCACATGAGGGCGTTTATTTGCCTCCTAGTGGAGAAGGATGGCCAATCTAATGCTTGGTACAATGAGCAGTGATGAGTCTGCAAGGGCAAGTCAAGAACAAATCTCAATGTGCGATGATAGAGTGTATCCAGCTTTTGGAGTGCATACTGAGGGCAATGGTTGTATAGGAAGTCGGCATAGTCGATCAGGGGAAGAAAGGTTGTTTGAACCAGCCGCTTTCTAGCTTCCAGGGTGAGTAGGCATCTTGTGTGGTAGAAAATACCGAGGCACTGCCTTAGCTTTTTTGTTAACTCACTTAGAAGTGCAATGAAGGTGAGTTTGTTTTCCAACCAGACTCCCAGATATTTAAATTTATCCACTAGCTCTAGTAGTTCATTAAGGAGGGTAATAATCTATGGGGTCCCAGGTATTCCCGTATTGTGGGATGGAGAGATAATCATAGCTTTTGTTTTTTTTGCATTTAACAACAGAAACATAGAATTTGATGGCAGATAAGGACCACTTGGCCCACCCAGTCTGCCCATTTCCCTACCAGATGGATAAGCTGCAGATTCTAGTTAATCAACAGCTTACTTCCTCCTACCCCCCCTCTAGAATTGCCTTATGTCTGTTCCATGCATTCTTGAATTCTCCCACTGTTTCTGACTCCACAGCTTCCTCAAGAAGGCTGTTCCATGCATCCACAACCCTGTCTGTGAAAAAATACTTTCCAACATTACCTCTGAGCTGTCCCCCTCTATCTTCAAATTGTGCCCCCTTGTTCTTGCACATCTCTTCTTCTGAAAGATGCTACCCTCTTGTACTTCATTAATTCCCTTGAGATACTTGAAAGGTTCTATCATGTCCCCCCTCTCCCTCCTTTCCTCAAGGGTATACATATTAAGCTGCTTTAGTCTCTCCTCATATGTCTTCTGGTGCAGACCCTGCACCATTTTGGTTGCCCTCCTCTGAACAGCCTCCGCTCTGTCTATGTCTTTGTGGAGATGGGGTCTTCAGAATTGCACACAGTACTCCAGATGGGGTCTCACCAACTGTTTGTACAGAGGAATAGCAACTTCTTGTTTTCTACTGTTGATGCCTCTCCCTATGCATCCCAGTATCCCCCAGCCCTCCTTACTGCCTTCTCACATTGCTTGCCCACCTTTAGGTCATCTGCTATAATTAGTCCTAGGTCACTTTCGATTTTTGTTGTTGTTATTAACTCACCCCCCCATTGTGTGCTCTTCCCTTGGGTTTTTGTTTCCCAGATGCATTACCATGCACTTCTTTACATTGAATTTGAGCTGCCATATATTTGACCATTCCTCCAACCTTGCCAAGTCCCTTTTCATCCTTTCCACCCCACCTTGTGTATCAACCCTGTTACAGATCTTTGTGTCATCTGCAAAGAGACATACTTTTCCTTCCAGGTGCTCTCAAATGTCACTTATAAAGACATTAAAGAGGACCGGTCCCAGAACCGAACCCTGTGGTATCCCTCTAGTTACCCTCCTTTCTTCACTGTGGACTCCATTTACTATTACCCTTTGCGTCCTGTTGTCCAGCCAGTTTTTTATCCAGGCTACCACCTTGGGACCCACTCCAAGGCTGGTTAACTTGTTTATTAATCTTTTGTGTGAGACTGTATCAAATGCCTTGCTAAAATCTAGGTAGGCCATATCCACAGCCCCTCCCTGGTCTACTACTTCGGTCACCCAGTCAAAGAAATCTATTAGGTTCATCTGACATGACCTTCCTGCTGTGAAACCATGCTGCCTTGGGTCCTGTGCCCCACTGGCCTCTAGGTACTCAACAATTCTTTCCTTCAGAAGTCATTCCATCATTTTCCCTACCACTGAGGTCAAACTAAATGGTCTGTAGTTTCCTGCCTCTGTCTTGCTCCCACTTTTGTGAAGTGGAATCACATTTGCCCTCCTCCAGTCCTCAGGTACCACACCATCCTCCCATGATTTGTTAAAGAGAGTAGTCAGTGGTGTTACTAGTTCTACTCTTAGTTCTTTTAGAATTCTTGGGTGAATCCCATCAGGCCCCATTGCTTTGTCCACCCTCCATTTCAAGAGTTCTTTCAAAACCCTTTCTTCTGTGAATGGACTGGTATCAACCACCCTATTCAGAGTTTCTATCTTGTTTGGTTTAGGTTCCTCCCACTCCTCTTCCGTTGTGAATACTGAGCATATTCGTTCAGTATCCCTGCTTTTTCACTGTCACCCTCTGCCCACATTCCCTCCCCTTTATTAAATCTCTGTATCCCTCCCTTGGTCTTTCTTCGCTCCCTAATGTACCTATAAAAGGTTTTATCCCCCTTCTTAACAGAGTTGGCTATCTTTTCCTCAGTTTGTGCCTTTGCTATTCTGACTGCTTCCCCGCCTCCTTCTGCTAAAGTTCTCTGTCCTGCTTCTTCTGTGCTTCCTTATATTTCCTGAATGCTATCCTTTTCTCCTTAACCTTCCCTTCCACCTCTTTTGAGAACCATAGTTTTTTTTTCTTTTGTTTTATTTTGTTGATTTGCTTCACACAAAGGCTTGTTGCTTCTATGATGGCTGTTTTGATTATTCCCCATTGTTTCTCCACCCCTCCTTCTTGCCCATTTGCTAGTGCTTTTCTGAGGCACTCTCTCATTTTCCCAAAGTCAGCCTTCCTAAAGTCCAATACTCTTGTTTTTGTATGGCTTGACTGTATGGCTGTATTTATTGTTAAACACACTGTTTGGTGGTCACTTGTTCCCAGATGGCTACCTACTTCTAAATCTGAGATCCTTTCTCCTTCTCCATTAGAGAGTACCAGGTCTAAGATTGCTCCCTCCCAAGTAGGTTCCAACACTAGCTGTCTGAGGCATTCCCCCTGTAGGGCATCAAGAATGACCCTGTTCATGGATGTGCCTGCAGCAAAGGTACTCCAGTTAACATCTGGCATATTCAGGTCCCCCATCAACAATATCTCCACTTTTTCTGCCATTTTAAGGATGCCTTCTATCATTTCCTTGTCCATTTCCTCCCCTGAGATGGGGGTCTGTACACAACCCCCATGCGGATTGTGGTGCTATTTCCTGTCTCCAGGGTAGCCCATGTGACTCATCAACTTCCTGTTTACTCTTTAGTTCTGTTGCTTTAATCCCTTCCCTTATATAGAGAGCTACTCCTCCTCCTCCTCTTCTTTTACCCACCCTGTCCCTCCTGTAGATTGTGTATCCTGGTATGTTGACATCCCAGTCATGGTTCTCTGCGTACCATGTTTCAGTGACTGCTACAATATCCAGGCATCCCTCTTCCATCAAGGCTACTAGTTCAGTGAGCTTGTTACACAGACTGCAGGCATTGGTACTCACCAACTTCCATTTTTTTTATGGCCTTACCCCTTTTAGCCCCATCCCTGTCCTTACTGCCTTTTTCTGCATTTACCCCTGTCCTGCTCCCTACTGACTTCTCTACCTTGGTGTTTACTTCTCTAACTACTGTGTTTTGTGGGGGAAGACTGGGATTTCCCTGCTCCTTTTCAGTGCCTCCCCCCTTGGCTAGTTTAAATGCTTGCTAATGAAGCATTTAAACCTATCACCTAGGATCCTGGCTCCCCCCCCCGACAGATGCAGATCATCGCGCCAGTATAGGCCTGCATCCCTTCAGGTGGCTCCCCAGTCCCCAGTGAAGACAAAACCCTGAGCTCCACACCAGTTTTTCAACCATTCATTGAATCCCATGTTGTGGAATACCCTAGCATCATCTTTGCCATAGATAGGCAGCACCTCCAAGAAGGTTACCGTACATGCTACTTGTCTAAGGCTACTCCTCAACTCTACAAACTCCTGTTGCACTGCTCTGATCCCATTCACAGCCAGGTCATTTGTCCCTAGGTGGACAATGACATCCAGCTCCCTCCCTCATGAAGCTACTCCCGCGATCCTGAGGATTTGCTTCCTGTCCTTTTGAGCCATGGTGCCAGGCAGGTACCTTACCTCCCTATTCTGTTCCTCCCCCACTTCTACTCCCCAATGATTGAGTCCCCCACCAGGAGTTGTTTTCTTCCCCTGTGGGGTCTCCTGCCACCCCTCCTGTGGGTCTACTTTGTGGGGTTTCCAGCATCCTCCTTGGTCTCCACTGCAGGTGCCTCCATAGAGGAACCACTCTTCACCAGAACAGCGTATGAATTGCAGAGAGGTACAACTGGAGGGATGCACCACTGTTCCACCACCCTGTCCCTCCCTGAGCCCACCTTGGTCCAACTGCTCCTCTTTCTTGGCAACCTCTGAGGTAGCAGTGGTGGCCCTGGTGGTCCCTGGCTGGGGGAAGAGGTTTCACAAATCCTAGCCAGGTCAGCCTGGAGATGGGCAACCTCCTCCCTCAGACCAGAGAGGTGTCTGCAAACAGGGCAGCATTGCAGCCTCCAGAATGTCTCCCAGAACACTGCTGCCCCACAGCCATTGTACTGCACCACTCCCATCTTGACTTATTTTGTGTCCCCTCTCCTGTTGCTTTGTATGCTTACTGTCTTCTCCCTCTATGTATTTTTACACTTACTTTCCTACTGCCTATGTGTCCTTACAACTCTTACCCTTCCTGTTCTGGGGCAGGAACTTCCTGTAGTCTTCAGTAGTCTACTCCTTCTTCCATGCTTGGATTCAGACCTCCAGCAGCCGGGGGGTAGAAAGAGTTATTTTTTTAGGTTCCTTCAAGGCTGATGAAACTAATGTGTCTCAGTGATCCTTCCCTTCCCACTGCCAAACAGGAAGTTCCTGTTGTCAGCCAAATCCAGTGGCCACAAAAGTAGAGCTGGCTTAGGGTGGGAGGATGGAGGGGTGGGAAGGAGGGCAATTAGTAAAAAAGCTGTCATTCTAGACTGCTGTTACTTGCTCTGAAAGCAAAATTCTCCTTTGTCAAAAACAGCAGGAAGCTGTAATTGGTGACACCTGCTTTTGTACTACTAAGCTCCTAAGCCACATCCCCAATTAGATTCACCCTCTGCTCCTGACTCAGTAAATTAAGCTGATACAGCCCCCTTCCTCAGAGGAACACAGTGGCTTTCTTTTTTTTTTACTTAAATGAGACCCCCATCTTCTAATAAAGTATCTGTTTGCTTAATCCAAATAGGCACTGACTCCTGCTGAGACAGAAATAATTTTTATTAGTAAAAAAACTGCAGTTCTAGCCTACTGTTGCTTGCTCTGAAAGCAGAGTTCTCCTCTGTCAAAAACAGCAGGAAGCTGTAATTGGAGACATGTGCTTTTGTACTCCTAAGCTCCTAAGCCACACCCCCAATTAGATTCACCTTTTGCTCCTGACTCAGTAAATTAAGCTGATACAGCACCCTTCATCAGAGAAACACACAGTGACTTTCTTCTTCTTCTTCTTCTTCTTCTTTTTTTACTTAAATTAGACCTTCCCTGTTCTAATAAAGTATCTGTTTGCTTAATCCAAACAGGCACTGACTCCTGCTGAGATAGAAGTGATTTATCAGTAAAAAAGTTGTAGTTCTAGACTGCTGTTACTTGCTCTGAAAGCAAAGTTCTCCTCTGTCAAAAACAGCAGCTTTACAACAAGAGCTTTAAATTCAGCAGGTTGTACTGGAGGATGATAAAATCCTGCTGTAGCTCCTTGTATGCAGTGTCCAAGGAGGGGTTGGTCGTGTAGAGGACTGTGTCATCTGCAAAGAGATGAATGTTTCCAGCAACCAGGCCAGTCGATACGGTTGATGTAAAGGGCGAACAGGATAGGTCCCAAAATGGAACCTTGCAGAATGCCTTGGGGCAGTAATTTTAGTAGGGAGAATTCCCCTTGGACTTTAATTTGCTGTTTACGATTTGTGAGGTAGCAGCGGAACCACTTTACTGCAGCAGAGGTTAGACTGATGCTACTCAGGGAATCAAGAAATATGGAATGATGAACCATATCAAATGCTTTGCTGAGGTCAAGGAAGAGTGCATAGATGTGTTGTTTACTGTCCAGGGCTTTTAGCCAGTGATTTGACACTTTGGCAAGAGCAGACATGGTACTATGCTGGGTCTGAAACCTGATTGGACAGGATTGAGGATTTTCTCATGATCCCAGTACTCCCTTAATTGAGAGTTTACAATTTTTTTCAAGTAGCTTGGATAAAACTGGAAGCAATGTAATTAGGCCTATAGTTGTTCAAGTCAGTGGGGTCTCCTGACTTGAACAGGGGTATAATGTGCACAGTTTTCCAGCTAGGCAGCAATTCCCCTTGGGATAATGAGTTGTTAAAGAAATGGGCAGTTGGAGCTGCCAGATAATAAGAACCTGCTTTTAAGAAGAAGGGTTCAAGCGAGTCAGCACCAGCGCTCTTTTTGGTGTCCAGCGAGAGGAGCTGGTCCTCCACCTGTTTGTAGAAAACTGGCTGGAACTTGAAGAGGGGGTGGTCAGTAGGGGGGGCTATGGTTGGTCTAGTAGCTATGCTGGCAGTGCTTGTGGTGCTCAGTTTACTAACAGGTAACGTGTCGAATGCAAGGCCTGCAGTGGCAAAGTGGTTATTGAGCTGATCGAGGATCTCGGACCTATCTGTGTAGGAGGTATTATTTACCACAATTTTAGCCAGTAGCAGGGTGGCAGGGGAATGTCCCTCAACCTCTCTCAGTATCTGCCAAAAATTGGTGGAACAGTTTTTGTTTTCCTCCAGGGCTGACTGGAAGAACCGTTGTTTTTCCAACCTTACCAGTTTGGTGCAGGCATTTCTGGCTACCTGGAAGGAGAGCCAGTCTGAGTCAGACTGCGACTTCCTAGCCCTTTTCCAAAGGGTGTCTCTGTGATGTAAGGCCCTCTTAAGTAGTGGGCTAAACCAATCAGGTGCGCGTTTCCTGGATTTGATTTTCCTTAAGGGTGCGTGTTTGTTGATAACGTTTACTAGCAGATCCTGGAAGATACAGAATTCTTTACACACAGAGGGTGTAAGGTAGAATTCCTGCCACTTTATGTTCGCAAGATCTGTCAGGAAGGCCAGGAGACTGAAGTATTTTAGGTTGCGCTTAAACTTGAAAGTAGAGGTGGAGGGAAGGTGTGGGGAGTACCTAACACAAGTGACTGCGCAGTGATCACACAGATCATTGTGGAACAAGGGCGACAGAATCGATCCCTGCGGAACTCCACAATGCAGAGGCATTGGGTTAGATGAGGCTAACCCCATCGTCACCCTCTGCACTCTGCACATGAGGTAGGACCTAAACCAGTTGATGACATTGCTGAGTAGGCCACATCAACACCGCAGGTAGTCCAGCAGCACCTCGTGGTCCACAATGTCAAAAGCTGCAGAGAGATCAAGGAGAACCAAGATGGTATGTTCTTTCCTGTCTCTCACCATTAGGAGATCATTCAACACATTCACCAGGGCAATCTCTGTGCTATGCCCAACTCTAAACCCAGACTGGAAGCGCTCGAAAGAGGCGGAGGTGGCCAGATGGGTCTCAAACTGGATGACCACCACTTTCTCTAAAATCTTCCCTAAAAATGGGAGGGTTGAGACTGGTATGTAGTTGCTAAGACACTCCAGGTTCATTGAGGGCTTCTTCAATAGAGGTCCGACCAAGGCTTTTTTCAAAACCATAGGAAAGACCCCATTCCTCAAGGAATTCCGGACAATCTCAGCAACTACAGATCCTAGCAGGTCCATACATCCAACTAAAAATTGGGTTGGACCTGGGTCCAGATCACAATGTGTTGGTCGCATCCTTAAGACTATCTCAGCCACCTCTTCCACTCCAACTGGGTCGAACTCAGCCCATACAAGAGGGGTGCTCAGGCATGCCTCAGACTAAACCCTGCAATCCCTTTGAGTGTCACTGGATGAGATCTCCGCCCTGATAGAGGACACTTTGTTGGCAAAGAACAGAGCAAACTCCTCACACCTTGTGCTTGAACCTGCTCTTCCCACTCAGAGACAGGCTGGATGTAATAACCCGTCTACCATGCGGAAGAGCTGAGCTGGTCTGTTCCTTGTCGCAGCAATCTCCCTTGACAAAAAATCTGCCTTCTTTCGGGAGATTGCCCCCTGATAATCACCATAATGTGACTTCAGGGCCAATTTGTCCTCCATCAGCCCAGATCTCCTCCAGCACTGCTTCAACCTCCAGCCCTTTTTCTTTAACTCCCTGAGTTCTTCATCAAACCAAGGGGGCCTCTGGCGAGTGGATAAGGGTTGGACATGAACGGGTGTGATCGAATCGAAGGCGGCAGTGATGGCCCTATTATAGGACGCCACTGCCTCCTCCAGTCTGGTCACACATGCAGCCTCCACACTTGATAGGTCCAGTACCACTTTAATCCTGCTGGGGACAATCCCCGTAAGGGGCAGTACCAGACCATCTCCACAGAGGATGGACCCTCAGGGAGGGCCCCAAACATGAACCTCACGGTGCTATAATCTGACCAAATTACTGGATCAATCCTGAGGTCATCAAACCCAAGGCCCAGAGTAAATAGCAGGTCTAATGTGTAGCCGTGTGAGTGGGTTGCTGAGGTAACAACTAGCGACAGGCCCAGAGCCTCCATACTCTGCAGGAGATCACATCCAAATGGCGAGAGTCTGTCGTCGACCCAAGCGTGGAAGTCTCCCAGAATTAACCATCTGGGGGACTCCCAACACCAGGCCAGCAATGAAGTCTCTGATCTCCTGTAGGAATTCCCTCTCCCGGCTCAGAGGGCAGTAGAGCAGGAGGATCCTGTAACCCGCACCAGGACCCCCTCACACATCAACACACTTAAATGACATTGTAGGACCCATAGGAAGCACATGCTGGCTTTAAAACAAATGGCCACTCCCCTGTCTCTGTGAGCCTTCCTTGGGCACTGTATCATGGAGTACCCAGCTGGCACCGCTGTCTCTATAATGGAGGCAGAATTCTCATCCGGCCAGGTCTCCATGATGTAAGCCAGGTCTACCGAGAACACCAAGTCTGCTATTACCACAGTCTTGTTCCTCCTTGACCTGGCATTGCATAACACAACCCAAGTAGGATGAGGGGAGTCTGCTGGATCAGCCACATGCCCACTTTCCACAGTGGAGCCCTTGGGTATAGGACTCAAACAAAGTGGACCCCTCTCCAATTCCCATTTCACTCTAGGGCATCTCCTTGGCCTCACCACCTGTATCCGTGACTCCCTGGCAGCCACTCGTGTCCCCCACCCGACCCTCCCCTACACGCAATCCCCAACACCCTGCACCTTCTATATGTTTCTGCAGGAAGTGATGGGAGCTCAAAAGGGTGAAGGTTGTGGAGGTAGGTCAGGTAGCTGCACCTTACAGGCTTACATCCCAGGCACATACTGACTGTTAACTCAAATACAAAATATCACTATTAATACACCCCAATCAAATTTAAAAATACCCAGCATACCCAATAATAAACATCTCAAGGAATATCTGTGTAGGCTGGCTCTAATACTACTACTGCTGCTCTTGGGACATATTTGCCCCAACCCTGGTCCCCCCCTAAAGTATGATAGAAGCCTAAAGAACTCTGGCCCACTTACTCTTGTATCAATCAACATATGCAGCCTCCTCACCAAACTAGACAACCTGCAAGCCTGGGTCTCGCAGCACAACCCTGATGTTCTATCTATAGTCAAAACCTGGCTTTCACCTAAAATCCCTGACACCTCCATCCTCATCCCTGCCTATATGATTTTTAGACATGATAGGCTGACTAAAAGAGGTGGAGGCTGCACTATCTACCTAAGAGACAACATCCAGGGGTTTGCTTTACTGCTGCCCAACACAGGTGAAAATATGCAGGTAATCGCAGTTAAGGTGCTCCTGGGGGCACACAACAAAACCATCACTGTTCTGTCTGTTTACATCCCTCCCAAGCAAGTTGCCCCTGGTTTTGACTCTCTCCTGGGTTGCCTTAGCAATCTGAGTCTTAACTCCGAAGTAATACTACTTGGTGACTACAATGTAAACTGGCTCTCTCCTGAAGCAAGCCCCTTTAAAGACGCTCTAATAGCAACTCACTTTACTCAACTTGTTGCAACACCCACCAGAGTGAACTACAGGACAGACACTAGTACCCTACCGGACTGGGCCCTCACAAACCATCCTGAGCACATACTAGGCACTACAGTACTCTCCGACGCTATTAGCGACCACTCGCCAATCCTGGTCCACTGGTCAAATAACTTCTCCAAGCCCCCAGCCAGAACAATAACTAGTAGACTGCTGATCTGTGGGCATCTCGAGACACTGAAATCCAACCTCCATAACGCAGACTGGTCATCAGTTTTCACATCCTGTGATGTCAGCATAGCGCTTGACCACTTCATTGATCTTTTCAATGCAATATGTGACAAACATGTCCCTTACAAAAAATGTAAAGTCAAAGGTTACTTTAAGCCCTGGCATTCATGAACTATTGCAATCTAGGGACCACCTATGTCATGTAGCTAGGGCCTCAAGTAAGCATACTGATGTCCAAAACTATAAAAAGGCCAGAAATAACTGCAGCAGGACTATCCATGCAGCTAAAAGCAATTATTACAAGGAAGCGCTCTCCCACTCATGGAATGACAGTAGACAATTCGGGAGCAATCTTAAAGTAGTTACCGGAAAGGAACCCAAGCCTCCCCCTTCCATCCTTAATGTTGATGGCACCCCTACACTTGACCCTAAAACAATTGCGGACACATTCAACAACGCATTCACAGATCTTAGCGGAATCCTCCCCCCCATGACGACTTCTCCCATACCAAAACAATTGACTGCCTTGATAGACCTGAACTGCTCCCTCTGCACCCCCCATTCTATTTCAGAATCATAACAATAAATGAAGCCAGGAAATATCTCCGCAAGGTGCTAGGGAAAATGAAATTCAGCAGTGATTTCCTTGACCTTAAATTTGTTGCCCTTTTATTGGAAGAAATCCTGGCTCCCTTAACGCACGCAAAATAAACCTATCCCTCTGGTCCTCTCAATTCCCTCAGAAATGGAAGGCAGCTGTAGTGACACCTGTACATATAAGTGGGGATCATGCCCTTCACAGAAACTACAGCCCTATCTCCATTCTCCCTCCACTTTAAAATGCCCTGGAGAAGATAGGGCGGACCAGTTAATAGAATATTTAGACAAATACATGTTACACTGCACCCAGCAGCATGGGTTCAGGACAGGATACAGTACTACAACAGCCCTGCTTGAATTTACTGGTTATATCTATAACTCCTTGGACCAAGGTCATCTTGTGGGTGCCGCTTTTATTGATTTAACAAAAGCTTTTGACACAGTCAACCATGCCCTGCTGAATGATCAGCTTGCTGCCATAGGTCTGTCCACTGATACCGTTGCTTGGTTTCAAAGTTACCTTCAAGACTGATCTCAGAAAGTAAAGATAGGAACTATCCTGTCAGACAATAGCCTGGTTCGATCAGGTGTCCCCCAAGGGTCCATCCTGGGTCCCCTCCTATTCGGTATCTTCTTGAATAGGCTTCTCTCTGCTTGCCATAGCCACATACTACTTTATGCAGATGATGCGGTGCTATTTACCAGTGATCCTGACCCTATGGTCCTACAGAACCAGCTATAACAGGACTTTGATAGTGTCAAAAAGTGATTCAGTAATCATAAGTTGATTATGAATTACAAAGAGACAAAAACTATGTTGTTCTCCACTCCCCAGAGCAAACATAGACACTTCCCACTCGCAATTTACAATGATGGAGGCTCCTCCTTAGAATTAGTTCAGCAGTTTAAATATCAAGGTGTTATAGTTGACAGCACCCTGTTATACTGGTATTCCCTTCACATTGACAGTATTGCCAAAGCTAGCAATAGGTGCATTGGTCTTCTACATAGGCATAAATCTGGTTTGACACCAGAAGCCCTTAAGATTGCGATACACAGCTTGGTGGTCTCACTAGTGGGCTACGGGCTGGTCATCTACGGATCGGCAGCTGACTCAGCCCTGTGGCATATTAAAACAGCGCTAAATAAAGCCTACTGTCTCCTTACAGGCTCTGCTCATCTGACTCACACCTGCAACCTGTACGCCCGGGCTAACTGGCTCCAGCTTAGTAGCAGAATTAACTTTCAAACCTGTCTGCTGGCAAAAAAAGTCATCCTTGGTCAGATGCCCACTAGAGTTCAGAAACTTCTTGCCCCCTGTATCAACCCTCGTCCTACTCGAAACTCTGTTAACCAATTTTTCAAGATCCTCTGGTGCCACACCTCCCAAGGACAAAGGTCCTTTGCCTACCGGGCTCCACTTTGGTTCAACTCCCTTCGGGACAACTTAACTACCATACCCTCTCTAGGCCTTTTCAAACAGAATCTCTGTCAGCAACTAGTGTCTAATTCCAGCTGTGATTGCTTCCTCTAACCTGTCCTTCTACCTCTGCTGTTTTTTAACTCTCCTAGCCGCTGCTGCTTCTTCCCCACAACTTCCCAGCCTCACTCCATCTAGATGGACATATTTCCTTCTCCTCCTATTTCTTCTCCTACCATTCCTTGAACCCTCTCTCTCTTACCTACTCTCCAGCCCACCCATCCTCTTCCCCCCCAACTTTCTGCCCATTCATTGCTGTTTCATATGCCACTAGACTCTTCAAAAGACCCCTTGGCTGCTACTCTTTGACTGACAAGGCCCTTAGGCTGATTCTACCTATCCTACACACTATGTGACTCCCCTACTGTTTACCTCCCACGCTCTCTGCTTTGCACTTAGTAATCTGATAATGACTGCACAACTGCCAATCCGTGCCAGCACTTCCTAGTCTCCATTGCTAGCCTTGTGTTTTTTTTTTTTTACTTTGATCTTATCTGCGATGCTCAGTTTTGTAACTATTGTTGTAACTGCATTTGTATTACTTGTTTTGTGTTATGTAACCCTCTGACGTGGAACCTATGTAACGAGCTCCTGGCTCCAAAGGTGTTAATTCCAAGAATACATAAATAAATACAAAATAAATAAGCAAGATAATCACCACCACACTCGCATCCAAACATTCATATAACATCCACACCACCATCAACCCCCTTACCCACCCAATCCCAACAACAATAACAAATCTTTAACAAAAACCCTTCCACCCAAACCCTCCCAACCAAACAACCCTACAATCAGTTCAATTTGGGGGGGGGGGGATATTCAACTTGGTGAGGCGGTCTCCTGTTTAGATTTCATACTACAATGTCTCCAAAAAGGTCACTCTCCTCTCTTACAGGGAGTGACCACTTCAGTGTTCTGTAGCCTTAGAAATTGGTCAGATCTGTGAGCCATAATAACCAAGCATAAATAAATCCAGTAAGATCATGCTTAGACCAGCACAGGCTCTCACCACTGAAACAGCTCCTTTTTGATCTCTGGATAGTTCTTTTACTGCAGTTTTTAATCTCTCTGTTTCTCTTTCCTCCTCTCTCTCCTCTCCCTCCCTCCTCCCTCCCTCTCTCCTCTCCCTCCTCTCTCTCCCTCCCTCCTCTCCCTCTCCCTCTCCCTCTCCTCCCTCTCTCCTCTCCTCTCCTCTCCTCTCCTCTCCCTCTCCTCCCTCCTCTCCTCTCCTCTCCTCCTCTCCTCCCTCTCCCTCTCCCTCCCCTCCTCTCTCCCTCTCCTCTCCCTCTCCCTCCCTCTCCTCCTCTCTCCCTCCTCCCTCTCTCCTCTCCCTCCCTCCCTCCCTCTCCCTCCCTCCTCCCTCCCTCTCCCTCTCCTCTCCCTCCTCTCCTCCTCTCCCCTCCCTCTCCTCTCCTCTCCCTCCCTCCCTCCTCTCCTCCTCCCTCCCTCTCCTCTCCTCCTCTCCTCTCCCTCTCCTCTCCCTCCCTCTCCCTCCTCTCCTCTCCCTCTCCTCTCCTCCCTCTCCCTCCTCTCCTCCTCCCTCTCCCCTCTCCTCCTCCCTCCCTCTCCCTCTCCTCTCCCTCTCCTCTCCTCTCCCTCTCCCTCTTCCTCTAGTTTTTATCTTCTTCTTCTTCCCTAGCCTGCTAAGATATTAGGGTCCATCTCTCAGAACCTGCTAGGGACCAACCTCTACTCTTCTGGCTGGCTTATTTCCTTTTTCAGGCTCCCTTGCCCCACCCTCCTACCCTTGTTTCTCTATCTCTGGTTTCCTCTATGGCAAACAGAACTGAGGTATTGCAGAGGCTGGCGACAGTTACTGGCCAACCTGTGAGCACCACGCAATGTGTCAGCATCAAGAGCAGCATTGTCCTTGACATCGGCCCCTCCTCCTAGGATGGAGAAAGCTTTTAAAGCTAAAAAGCTTCCCGTGGGGGCCTAGCACCTCTGGCGAAGCACCCACCAGTGATGAATGGTGAAGATATACAGTAAGATCAAGATTACGGTAGGTATATTATTTTCATTTCAACTGAACCTTCAGTCCCTTCATCTGCATGCCTGGCTCCTGAAGACGTAGCCATAACTAGGTTCGGTGTCTCTTCTAAGGTAGCTGATGTCCTCATGGCTGCCAGAAAGTCTTCCACCAGAGCAACTTATTCCATGAAGTGGAAGCATTTCGCCTTATGGGCTGCCTCCCATCAACTGGATCTGTTCACCTGCCCAGTGAATCAGATCCTTCAATATTAGCTGTCCATATCGGATGCTGGCCTTAAGTACTCCTGTCTGAAGGTACACTTGTCTGCCATTTTGGCTTTCCATATGCCCATTGAAGGTCGTACAACGACCCAGTTGGACATAACCTGTACTTTTCTGAGGGCATCCTTTACTTAAAGCCTCCCATCTGTAACCCTGTCCCAGCATGAGACTTGAACTTTATACTGGAGAAATTTACATTAGTTCCTTTTGAACCTGCTGCTTCTTGCAAGCTACACTTCCTGTTGTGGAAAGCCTTATTTTTGGTTTCTATTACATCTGCTCAGAGGAATTCCAAGCTGCAAGCACTTATGTATGAATAACCTTACTTGATTTTCCACAAGGACAGGGTGTCTTTATGCACTAATCTTAAGTTCTTACCCAAGGTGTTGTTTGAGTTTACCCTGAATCAAACCATCCACCTTCCTGTCCATTATCAGGAGTGTGCCAGCCCCATCTAATTTATTAAAGTGAATTTTATTATTAATGGATATGTTGGATATGGTGATTTGAATGGTAACGTTCATGCATGTTTTTGGGATCTCACTGGAAATGAGCTATGCTTAATTGAGTTAATTCCCTTTCGTGGCTTATGAATAAAAGTATACTACTACTACTACATGGAATTCTTCAGTATTTTGCTCATCGTATGAGCAGCTACAGGAAGTCCTTGCAGCTTTTTGTTCCCTTCAACCTGGGAAAGACCGTGTTCCTGTTTCTAAGCAGTGCTTGTCCAGATGGTTGGCCAGCTGCATTATTTTTTGTTATAGGAAGTACAATGAAGGCCTTCCGGGAGCTGCCAAGGGCCATTTTACCAGGGGCATGGCCACTTCTGTTGCCTGTTTCAGGAAGATGTCTGCAGCTGAGATTTGAGTGGTGGCCACCTGGAGTACTGTCCTTACAATTGCTAGACACTATAGTCTGGACATTGTCTCTAGGAGACGGGTGAACTTCGGTCTTGCAGTGCTTCAGGGCCTCTTTTCTTAGGTCTGTTTTTCATCCCCCCTACCTACTATCCACTTCTTCACTGCTTGGGACTTGTTCCTAGTGTGTAACCTGCCACAAGAGATATCCTTGAAGAAGATAGAACAGATCTTCATTGGGGGTATCTCAGTCATCAGTTCACACATATGGAACTTCACTGTCAGTGAAGCAGGATCCACATAGAAGATTTTCAGCAGTGCCACTGGGGCCACCCATGCCGATGTCACCAACGCTATAAAGGTTTGAGTGGCCCACTCCCTCCTCAGCTCTTTCCCCCCATCAACTCTGTTTGCATGGGTCTCCATGGAAGTGCCAAGGCAGTTTAAAGCAACTTTTGCCTACGACTTTATTTTGTTTAGTTTTTAGAATCTCTTTTTTCAGAGATTCCTTTACCTTGTTTATGTTGAGAGATAATCCTTCTACTTCTCTCTATTGTAATGGGTCTGACCACAACATCTCAGACTGTGAGCACTGCCATAAGTTTAACTAAACCACCCTTGGGTGATGGAAAAAGGCTCTCAAAAAATTCCTAATGAAGCAACAGGTAGCCAGTTCTGGACAGGGATCCTCCAGGGTCCATCCTTCCCAGTCACTGGTGGGTTCATCAAGCTTACAGGCCTCTAAGGCCCAAGACAAATCCTTGGAGAAAAGTCATAAAAAAGACTGAAATTGAGATTGCTCCCCCGGCAGGTTCCTGTTCCCTGACAGCCTCCTCCTCGTCTTCATCTGGGGGTGCTCCATCAGTTGCAGCTGCACCGACACCTGCTGCTGTCCAGATCTCTGTTCCTACCTGACCTCTACCAACAGTGCTGCCACCCACTGTGCAGGGTGGCCGGTTGACCCTTGGGTTGTTGACACCCTCCCGTCAAGGCCTGATGCTTCTCCAGGTCCTCGGGCTCTCAAGGCCTGACGGATGGGTTGTCACACCCTGTGCCGTTGACCCCACCACCACCACCACCGTTGATGCAGCAGTCCACTGTCGTCGACCTAAATGATATTTTGACCAAGTTAACTTTAGTCTTGGTCCACCAGCTGGGTGCATGAAGGCCTTGATTACCTGTGCCATGAACGGCACTGTTGTCAACACCAATCTGGCCTCTGCTGGTTGTTCCCTGTGGGCTGTCATCGGTCCCTCATTCATCAGACCTTGAGCTGGAGCAGGTCGATGTCGAGGAGGAATACCATCCTGACCTCATTTTACCTTAGAAAGAGGGAGAGCCTCCTTCCTCTAACAGGTCCACTGCCTCTTCACTGGGTGAGGACTCAGTCAAACATACTCCCAGGTCTCATCCAGAGGTTCCTAGTTTCTTCAATGTTATGAAGCAGCTGTCCTCTGCCATGGGCTTCCATACAGAAGTGGAGGATGCCACCAGAAGAGAGCTGGTGGACTTTCTAGAAATTTCAGAATCTCCTCCCAAGGTCATTCCTCCTATCCTTCCAGCCATGAGAAATGCCACTACTGCTGCCTGGCACAGGCCTGACATGATGCCAGCCATGTCCTGTAGGGCAGATAAATTGTATCATGCCCCCCAGAGCCTTCCACACTATGCTGCCTAACCAGAAACTGATTCTGTGGATATAAAGGCAGCCCATGACAGGTCAAAGGTGCCCAAGCACCTCAGCTCCCTCTCCCCAACAGGGAATCCCATAGGATTGACCTCTGGGGCAAGAGGGTATATGCCTCCTCCACCCTTGGGCTGAGGATTGCCAGCTACCTTTCTCACATGATTAAGTACCACAATACTATCTGAAAGAAGGGCAAGGCTGCTGCCCAGGCCCTTCTTATTTCTTCCAGAAACAGGAGGTTCTGAAATGCTTGTAGAGTGCAGAGGATGTTAGCAAGCACCTTTACGCATGAATCCTAAGTTTCTCCCCAAGGTGGTGTCTTAGTTTACCCTGAACCAACCTATCCACCTACCTGTTTATTTTCCTGAGCGTGCTAATCCAGGGGGAAGCACGGCTCCACACTTGAGATGTGTGCAGAAATTTGAAATATCTTCTGCAAACTAAGGAATGTAGAACGTTAAAGCAGCTTTTGGTTTCTTTCACCCCAGGAAGAGATGGCGTTCAGGTTTCTAAAAAATGTTTGTCCAAATGGTTGGCACATTATATTGTGTTCTGCTATAACAAGCATGGTAAAGAGTTGCCAGGTGCAGTGAAAGCCCATTCCACAAGGGGCATGGCTACCCCTGTGGCCTGTTTCAAAGAGGTCTCAGCCACTGACATTTGTGCTGCTGCCACCTGTACTGTCCATACTTTCACCAAGCACTGCAGTCTGGACATTGCCTCTAGAGCCCATGCAGGCTTT
This sequence comes from Neoceratodus forsteri, assembly GCA_016271365.2. Taxonomy (NCBI): domain Eukaryota; kingdom Metazoa; phylum Chordata; order Ceratodontiformes; family Ceratodontidae; genus Neoceratodus; species Neoceratodus forsteri. Next base: position 902,695,147 of record CM028129.1, read on the forward strand.
GACAGGGCTGTTCTGCAGGGCCTCCTAGTCTAAGTTTTGGAATGGTCTTAGTGCATCTGTAACTGCTTGGTACTCGTTCCATATGTGTGACCTGATGACTGAGATACCCCTGATGAAGATAGAACTGTTACGTAAGAACTTACCGTAACAGTAGATCTTCAAGCTATCTCAGTCATCAGGTCTGCCTTCCCTCCCACCATCCCCCTTTTATGGGGCTCTTTCTCAGAACTGGCTATCTGGTGTATCCAGCCTTTTATTTAGGCCTGGGCACCTCTCTCTCTCTCGACTCTGTCCCCCAAGGGGGAAAGAACTGAGGAGGAAGCGGGTCCACTCATGCCTTTATAGGGTTGGTGACTTTGACAGACAATGTCTGCATGGATGTAGTGGAGCAGGGATAGTCAAGATACAATAACAGGCAGACTGCCAAACTCAGTGCATAAAAAGCACCATCAAGACACTTATCATTTTATTTTCTCAAAATGATATTTCACCGAAATAATAAAGTTTGTTAGTTAATTCACTTTGTTATACAACAAAATAATGAAAACAAAAAGAATCAAATCAAATTTTATTTATAATGTGCTTTTCAAGTATTAAAGCACAAGTACATAACCCAATAATAATCATCACAATAAATAAAAATATAAAACAATTAAAAGGCAACAAGGTGACCTATTCAAAGGCTTGTTCAAATAAATAACTCTTCAAGGATGCCTTGAATGACTCTGTGGACAGGCACTCTCGAATCCGACAAGGTAGAGAATTCCACAGGGTTGGGGCCACAAAGGAAAAAGCTCTGGCCCCAGATGACTGAAGGCGAACCCTTGGACTCTCTAGCAATCCCTCATCAGTGGAGCGGAGTGGGCGGAGAGGGAAGTAGGGTCGAAGGAGATCTTGCCAGTTGCCCGGTCCCTGACCGTGTAGGGTCTTACAGGTCAGCAACATGACCTTGAAGGTGATTCTCCACCACACCGGCAGCCAGTGCAGTTCACGCAGCACAGGTGTGATGTGGCAAGTTCTTGGCAACCCAGTCAACAACCTGGCCGCAGCGTTCTGCACCAGCTGCAGGTGACGGAGATCCACCCCCGGTAACCCTAAATATAGAGCATTACAATAATCAAGACAGGAAGAAACAAAGGCGTGAACCAGTACCAGAAGGTCATTGTGTGGAACAAGGTGTTTTATCTGGGCTATATTCCTCAGATGGTAAAAGGAAGACTTGACAACGGCTGATACCTGTACCTTCAGCATCAGTTCACTGTCAAGAATTACACCCAGATTCCGCACCTGTTCAGAAGGTCTCAACTGGGAACCCCCTAACATAAGGCCAGAGGAGTACCCAGGAGTCAGCTTCTCTGCTTGGTGACCCAGGTCCACCGCCAGCACCTCAGTCTTGTCCAGATTCAGTCTTAACCAGTTAAAACACATCCAGTCCTGAATCTCAGCAAGGCAGTTGTTAAAGACCGATAAAGTGTCATTCTGTTCAGGTACAAAGGACATATAGAGCTGAGTATCATCTGCATAGCAGTGAAAGCTCAGCCCATAACGCCTTATAATGTCTCCCAACAGCAGCATATACACTGTGAACAACATGGGGGAAGCACAGAACCTGCGGTACCTCACAGGGCAGAGCAAAGGGAGCAGAGGAAAAAATTCCTGATACTACTCTCTGGGTTCTGCCCATGAGAAAAGAATGGAACCATCTGAGGACTGTTCCCGACAGTCCACAGAGCAGCTGCAGGCATTCCAGCAACATCCCATGGTCCATGGCGTCAAATGCTGCAGAGAGATCAAGGAGAACCAAGATCGAATGACTCCTATGATCTCTTGCTATTAGGAGATCATTCAGTACCCGAACCAACGCCGTCTCGGTACTATGCCTCTTCCTGAAACCGGACTGGAGAGGATCATAGACTTCATGGGTGGTAAGAAAGTCGTCGAGCTGCAACGCGACTACTTTCTCAATAACCTTGCCCAAAAAGGGCAGGTTAGAGATTGGTCTGTAGTTAGCGAGACAATCTGGGTCAAGGGAAGATTTCTTCAAAAGGGGTGTTACAATAGCCTCTTTTAAAGACTCCGGAAACACCCCTTGGTCCAAAGAGCACCAGACTGTCTCAGCAAGGACTGGTCCAATCGCATCCATACACCCCACCAGGAGGCATGTAGGACCAGGATTCAAACTACAGCAAGTCGGTCGCAAGCCCTGGACAATCTTCATGATATCCGTGATCGCTGGCTGGTTAAAGTCCATCCAGATAAACCAAAGGCCCGTAACCTCGCATCGATCACTGCCATGCTCATTTGAATGCATACTGCAAATCTCTGACCTGATCGATGACACCTTATCATCAAAAAAATGAGCAAACTCATCAAACTTTATTTGTGAAAAAGCTCTCCGACCCCACAGGCAGGCTGGATTGCACAGTCTGTCCATAGTCCCGAAGAGCTGAGCGGGTCGATTTCTTGATGCAGCTATCTCCCTGGACAGGAACTCTGCCTTCTTATGTGAGATTTCTGATTGATAGTCAACATAATGGGCCATCAATCTAAGTCTGTCTCCTTCCAGGCCAGATTTCTGCCAGCAGCGTTCCAACTTTCACCCCACTCTCCTCCGCTCCCTCAAAGTCCCATCAAACCAAGGGGACTGAGGGTGAAGGGAGGGGGGTGAACATGGACAGGAGCTATGGAATCCAGAGCCCTCAGCACCATATTATTATAGTGTACCACTAAGGCATCTGGTTCCATCCACTCCATAGGCCAACTCGATAGGTCCAGCACGCCATCAGACCCTCAGGGGTAACTCCCCTCAAAGGGTGGTACTGGACCATCTCCAAAGGGGTTGGTCTCATGGGGGGGGGCCATGAAATTGAACCTTATGGAGTGATGGTCAGACCACCCAACTGGTTCCACCACCAGTTCTGTGATCTCCATCCCCAGGGTAAACACCAGATCCAAAGAGTGACCTTGAATGTGGGTAGCAGCGGTAACAACCTGTGTAAAGCCCAATGAAATCATCAGTTGGAGGAAGTTTTGCCCAAAATGTGAGAGTTCATCGTCGACCCAGGCATTGAAGTCCACCAGGACCATCCACCTGGAGGGCTCCAACACCAGGTCGACAATGAAGTCTGCAGCTTCCTTCAGAAAAACGTTCTCGTCACCGGGTGGACGATAGATGAGTAGAATTCTGCTGCCCACACCTGCTCCCATGATACACTCAAAGGATCTGGGGGTCACCACTGGAATCTCCACAAGGGCCAATTCCGATTTAAAACAAATTGCAACCCCCCCCCCCTTCGATCCAATCTTGGGTGGTGTATCACCGAGTACCCTGCTGGAATAGCTGACTCCAGTATGAGACCAGCATTTTCATCCAGCCAGGTCTCGGTGATGCAAGCCAGGTCAGATGACTCAACAAGATCAGCAATAATTGCTGTCTTGTCTTTATAGACCTGGCATTGCATAACACTGCCCAGGTTGGATGAGAGGCCTTGGAGGAGTGGGCCTTTTGCCCACTATCCATGGAGCCCTTGAGTATGGGAACCAGGCAACACACACCCCTATCCTGGACCCATTTTGCCCCAGGGCATCTCCCTGACTTCACCACCCCTATCCACCCACTTTGCTACCCCCCGGCTGAAGAACCCCCCCCGCTGTGCAATCCCCAAGGCATGGCATTGTCTGTATACCTCAGGTTGCAACAGGGGGCTGTCAAAGGGGTGCAGGTCCCTCAGCCTAGAGTGGGGAATAGCACCTGCCCACAGAGGCTTGATCCCAACACATGCTGCCACTGTAAGATTACTAACTAAAACCAACTCACTCCAAATAATTAATACAATATCCAGAGAAAAACAATCCCAACCCACCCAAAATTCTCAAAACCCAAAAAGTTAAAACAAGGACAGATTTTAAGATAACTTATTAATATCCAAAAACTATTGTAATGTTATCTTGTATACATTAGTGTCCCAGAAGGTCCTTCAGAGTTCGCACAGGATTAGCTCTCACCTAATCCATACATAAATATCCCAAAGTGGCACTCTCACTGCCAATTAGGAAAGAACTTTCAATAAATAATTAAAACCACAGAGGCTCCCTCACTGCCTCTGAAGTAGAAAATTGGTTTTAATACAGCAAATAGGTTCCCAGTGAGTTCTTTGACGGTGAAATTGTGGATTCAGCTTGCAAAAATCCTTGTTTGAATGTTTTTTACTTATAGCAGTGAAAGCAGAAAAGGCTGGAAGATTGTAGGGACAAAGGAGAAGCCCCCTCCACTACTCACCACAGGAGTCAAATTGCCCCATGCTAAGGAGCAGCAACTATGGTCCCCGGCTCAGTGATCGCTAAAAAGAAGACCCCCCCCCCGAGAAACCTAGAGGCTCTGATAGCACATCCACTCTTCACTAGATGTGTATTGACGTCTCTCGCCATGGCCCCAATGTGCAAGCAGGCATCCCCCAGAAAACGAGCAGAGAAAGGGACACCAAATGCCCAAATCAGGCTCCACTCAACAAAACAGCAAGGACAAATCCCCAGGACACCAAGAGTAGTTAATCCAAGCACTAATTTAAGCACTCTCCATGCCAAGTTTCTTCAAGGCACAGACTGCTAAAACTAATACATATCAAACAAAGCTGTATCCCCAAGAACACAGTACATTACCACACAAATCCAAAAAGTAATAGCGGGACCACAGCAGCAGGTTCCAGTAGTCAGTTCAAATGAGGGCTGGATCCAATGCTTGCTAGAGGAAAAGCTCCAAGGTAGAACCCCCCAGCAAACGCCACAGTCATGAAGAAATAACTCCAAAATTCAGGATTCAGAATTCTTAATAACAGGAATCCAGGCTATCCTCAGAGCAAACGCCAAGAGAGTACGATTTTAATACGACTCTCAGCACCAACAAAGTGCAAAGTCAAAAGCGGCCAGGATCGCGCATTTCAAAAGCGTTCAAACTCCCAGAAAAACTGAGCTATACCCAAATGAATGCTGCAAAGTACAGCTGTAAATACAAAAACACAGCTCTCGGCACCAGCAAGGTGCAAAGTCAGAGCGGCTAAAGTCGCACAGTTTAGGAAGCACACCCCAACAATGCTGGAACGATTCAGCGTAACACAAAAGCAAAACAAAAACAAAATAAAAACAACTATTAAGTAACTATCTAGAAGTTAAATTAAAACAAAAACGGAGCTAAAACGCAGGCTGACCCAGCGTGGCCACCATTTTATTTTTTTGAAGAATCCAAATAGGGTCAAAGAAAAAGGGCCACTGCTATGCCTAACAGTGCCACTAGGCTATTTCCTAGCCTGCTCCATCCAGTAGTGTGAGCTCCAGAGGTCCTCTGCCTCTGACAGTCAGCTCCAACTGACTCCCTTATCTATCTCTGAGAAATGAGTTAGAGCTTTTATAGGCTCTCTAGAGAAGTTTGGAAATGTCCACTCCACTATGACTGATATCAGACCTAACATAAAATTAGCCACTAGGGGCCACTGTTGCTCCATAGAGAACAGTTCAGACGGCAGCTGCAGGCTTGTTTACAATATTGGAAAAGGTCAGACCCAAGGTCAGAACATTTTGTGCTCTTTCCCCTTCTCAGATGAAGCCTCTACCTCCCTTTTCAGGAGCTTACTGGACAGTGCCAGTAATTAAATTAAACAAACAAAGGCACAGTTTCTCCGTGTATTCTTTTATATAGTACATAAGTACTCTATTTAACAACCAGCATACTTTTAGCCCATAAGCACCTTTGTACTGTAATTTAAAGTACTTTATGAGGGGGGCAAGGGACCCTCACCTTTCTACCAGGGTGCCCATCCTTGACAGGGGTCACCCTGTCACATACCTTCCCACCTAAGAGGACAACCATCCTGTGGTTGTCCGGTACTTCTTAAGTGCCCAACAAGGGTATGGTGTAGCTCCGGCCCACCCACACCATAGAGCTCCACCCCAGGGTCCCATATTCTCTGCTATACTCAGCATGAATTTCTCATTCAATGCCCTTTCTACATAGCATTTTGGACTTTTACCCTGGGGCTAACATTGAGCACAGTAACAATTTATACATTCAGTACATTAGCAAGACTGATCACTCTACAACCATTACTGTTACTTTCTGGGTACTAGTCCCCAGCCATAGTACACATAATAACATGCACCCACTGAAAACCGTGCAGTTTCAGATATCTGCGTACTGAGGTTTGTCTTTTCAACATCTACCTGGACAATAACTATAAGAAAGAAAAACAGATCAACAGGGGAGGAAAGATCAATAGAAGAGAGGAAATTGTCTGGAGGTGGCCAGCCTATGCAGACTTGTAAAAAGGTGAAAATAGCAAAGAAGAAACTATCATGACAGAAGTTTAAGAAAGAGGGTCATTACATTGGCAGTAGGACATGTCCACCTTCCTTTTCCCCGGAAGGGGATGGAGCTAGGCCCACCCTCACCAAAGATCTATCACAGGGTCCCTTAGTAGTGCAAAACTTTTAACTAATAGTTAAACCTATATCACAACCATACATATGCCCTGAGACTAATCCATACGCATTCTAGAGGAAGAGTTTCCTGCAGTAGTTTTATGCTGCCCTTTAGCTCCCTTTTCCCAGCTAGTTTTTTGATCATCTCACAACCAGTAACATATTTCATTTATCAGTTATGGAAACATTTCACCTGGATTTCATGTGTCTATCATTTTATCCATTAAGTATCCATGGTTTTCTTGGGTCTTTTGTCTGACACCCAGATCTAATAGTTGCTCTATATTGGGCACTGGCTTACCACCTAGTACCTCCTAACCTATGTGTGTGCTTCCCCCTTCTCCATGGGTGCCATCTCATCTGGCCCTCCCACCTTTGGGTTACACCACCTACATGTATGGCAGGTATCTTCTGGTACACAGCCCTCTTTTCCATATAGGTAGCTATTTGCCTGTACATCCCTGGCCAGTAGAAGGTCGATGTTAACTTTGTCAATACCGCCTCATGGCTCAAATGCTTGGGAGTTATCAGAACAAGCATTCTCCATCACCACCTCCCTATAAGCAATTGGTAACACTATTCGGGCATTTAATCTTTTTGTATGGGGATGAGCTTAACATGATAAAGGGTACCCTGCCTTTTTTCGCACCACCACAATGGATTGACCCTCCTACCACAGGTACCCATGCCACCTCCCTAATCTGAGATACAGGATGCCAACTGGGCCACATCCAGATCTCCCACTTGTAACTTCCCCCATTCAGTATCTGAGGTACTGACAATGGCATTTACAACAGTAACATTTTCATTAGTGACCTAAGTCCCTTCAGCCCCAGTGGCTTCTTCAGACTTGCTAGTAGTCTTCACCCCAGGAGACCTGTAGACAGTCCCATCCTTACCTGGGTACTCCTCTCATGGTTCCTCCTCAATCAGGTAACATCCTGGAAACACTGGCAGCTCCGGAACAACTAATGGCCATCCTTCCAGTAGGGAGTCCTCGTTCTCCTGGTCCTTGTCTGGATCTATTGTGTCCTCCTTGGAACTCTCCACCTGGGTCCTCTCCAGTAAGACCTGGTGCCAATGCTCCACCTCCTTCCGACTCTGGTCTGCCTCCAACCATCATCTGCTGAGCCAGTTAATTAGCCATACCAGCTCCACCATCTGTTCTCCATCTGTCTCCCATGGTGCCTCACCCAGATCATCAGCTCCAGTGGTCCTCATCTGCTCAGGCAATGGTTATGGTGCCATGTACTTGTCTGCCTGTATCCTGCAATGCCAGATCTGGTACCTGGACTGAACTCCCCAGGATACTGTGTACGTTCAGCCTGTATCCCACTGCTAACACCAATTGTAGCAGGGTTGGGATAGTCAGGATACATAACAGGCAGACTACCAGACTCATTGCATAAAAAGCGCCATCAAGACACTTATTTTATTTTCTCAAAATGTTGTTTCACAGAAATAATGAAGTTTGTTAGTTAATTCACTTTGTAATACAATGAAATATTGAAAACAAAAAGAATCCAAATAAGGTCAAAGAATAAGGGCAACTGCTATGCCCAACAGTGCCACTAGGCTATCTCCCAGCCTGCTCCACCCAGTAGTGTGAGCTCCAGAGATCCTCTACCTCTGACAGTCAGCTCCAACTGACTCCCTTATCTATCTGTCAGAACTGAGTTAGAGATTTTATAGGCTCTCTAGAGAAGTTCGGAAATTTCCACTCCACTATGATTGATATCAGACCTAACATAAAATTAGCCACTAGGGGCCACGGTTGCTCCATAGAGAACAGTTCAGACGGCAGTTGCAGGCTTGTCTACAATATTGGGAAAGGTCAGACCCAAGGTCAGAACATTTTGTGCTCTTTCCTCTTCTCAGACGAAGCCTCTACCTCCCTTTTCAGGAGCATACTGCACAGTGCCAGTAATTAAATTAAACAAACAAATGCACAGTTTCACCGTGTATTCTTTTATATAATACATAAGTACTCTGTTTAACAACCAGCATACTTTTAGACCATAAGCACCTTTGTACTGTAATTTGAAGTACTTTACAGGGGGGCAAGGGACCCTCTCCATTCTACCAGGGCACCCATTCTTGACAAGGCTCCCCAGAGGTACTGCTGAAAATCTTCTGTGTGGATCGTGCTTCACTGGCAATGAAATTCCATATGTATGATCTGATGACTGAGACCCCCTCAAAGATCGACTGTTACAGTAAGTTCTTATGTAACTGTTCTTCTAATAAGAACTTACCATAACTGTAGATATTCAAGAGAATTGCAGCAGGTCATGCTTTCCTTCCCTCCTTCCCCCTGTGTTTCTAGTCTCCCCTCCTGTCCTCTGGATTCCAGGATGGTCAGCCTTCTGCTTCTTAACTTTCTGGCAGTTTCTCTGGCTCTCCTCAGTTCCTTCCAGAGCTAGTCCTCACTGGATGGTCTCTGTCTGGGAACTGAGAAGTGTATGGGGCCTCCTACAACTATATAGGGGAACGTTGACATGGGGTGACATCATCATGGTTGGCCCCAGGCAGACTGCTAGCAAAAAGGCTTCATTGTGATCCTGGAGACTGATGACGGAGGTTCCTAGTGTGTGACCTGCTGCAAGAGATTCTCTCAAAGATCTACTGTTACGATAAGTTCTTACGTAACTGTTGTCTATGCTTACTGATACAGTCAGCCTGTAGGTCTGAGCTGCCCTGGAGAGTGGAATTTTATGTAAATTATGGAACTCTAGAATGCAATTTCAAATCTCTGCCACGTGATGGTGTTTTACCCAACCCTCCAATGTCAGATTTATTTCTTCACCTGAGTAAGAAGTTGCCCCGAGGAGCTCTCTTCATTTTGACTCAAATTTATTTAGTGGTCTTTCTTGTACATTTTACAAGTATTTGTTTAGTTCTTTTCATATTTCTGCTGTTTCAGTTAGTTTAGCGTAGTTCTACTTTTCTTTATAGTTGTTAGCGTCTTTCTCCAGTTCCTCAGTGGTTCCCAGCAACCAGAGAGAAAACTTTTTTGTTGCATTTTTTTCTTTGTTAACCAAATTTTCTACTTCATTTTCCCTCTATATTACTTTATTTGGTATTTTAGAACTGTTTTCACCTCAATTCCCCGATTTCCAGGAGCCAAGGAACGTTGTCATATTCTTCTATATTTTGAGGGGAAAAACAGTTAAATAAAAGCATTTTAAAAGATGTTTTATTAGCGGATTATTTCTTTTAGGGAACCAATTCACAATCTTAGTTTTTCTCAATTGGGAACCATTTTTTAATGGGGTCTTGTCCAATCTGGCATGTATGACAGACCAAAAAAGAAAACAGGACCTACAGGTTTTAAAAATTGTGTTAAGTGCTGCAATCTCTTGGCTAAGGCAGACTTTCTCGAGTTGCTTTTAAGGTGCCTGGGTTCTGAACATTCTGTATCTGGCTGTGAGCTTTGCAGTAGGCTTTGCCCTAAAACTGTTAAAAGGGCCAGAAAGTTAAAAATCATAATGGCTTCCAAGTCTGCCTCTATGTCACCTAAGCACACTGACAAGGGTCCTTCCTCCCATGGTAGGCAGAAGGAAAGGTCTGCTTAACATGTTACAAAGTCTAGGGCTCCCGAAAGAGGGGGAACCCAGATGTAAGCAAGCATGAAATGCCCTCTGAGCAGGTTCTGGAATCAGTTCCTGCTAAAAGAAAACAAAAAGAAAAACATGTTGCTGCCCCTCCTCCTGAGGAAGGAAAGGAGCCATCAGTGGACACAGCTAAAATGTCCTCTGTGGAGGACATGGCTAAGGCTTGGCAATTTTGCAGGCTGTCAAGCTATGGGATCACTTGTGGACATGTCTGTTCCTATTCCAGTTCTGCTTTCTGAGGACCAGGGAGCCAAGTTTTATGATGATGATGAGGAAGAGGAAGGGGAACCCACAGAGCCTGGTGGTTCTCCTGAGCCAGAGTTTGTTCCCCCAACCCCCAGGGTCAGGATGATTTTTCCTCCACTATGTCTTTGTGAGGCAAATGGTGAACACCCTCGACCTCTCCACCCAGGAAACTGTGGAGGTCGAGGATGAGATGATGTTCTTGGATAAGATGGTATTAAAGGAGAATTGTACAAAGCAGAGTCTGCCCACCCCCCAAAGTCTTAACACCTGATTAGACTTTTTGCAAGCAGAATCTTCTTTTTTTCAAGTGTGCTCACTTACTTTATTTAATTGTTAAAAAGCCTGGGATGTCGCATCCTGGTGGACGCCGCACTTGAAAGTGCGGCACCACACTGCTTGCTTCAGTACAAGCCCTGCATCTGCTGCCTCAGCAATGACCACAGTTTTCAGGCCTGCGAGATCTACTGCAGCTTCAAGCAGGCTAGCCTGCATCATCATCAGAAGGAGCTTAAATCTTTCTTAATGGAACAGAAGGTCACCGCCTTGAAGAATGAGCTTCAGGCTTGGGGCTCCTCTGCTTCCCCGGCCCTGTCATCAGGCTCCCACTCCATCAAAGCCTTTGAATGAGTTGGGGAAGCATCACCACTGGGAGAAAGACTGGTCCTTCCGGGAGAGTTCATGGTCGCCGCACCCAGTGCTGACTGCTTCGGGGTTGTTGAACAGACCAGCGCAACCCCTGCTGCTGCCCACACCCTGTGGCCTCCAGGGTTGGCTTTGTCAGCCCCCTCCATGGGGGCTCTTCAGTCCAGTGGTTCATTGTTGGTGGACCTTTCTTTTCTCCCACCGAGTCCCACTGCCTCCCTCACCCTATCTGCTATGGGGAGGGGGACTTTGACAATGTGGCCCATTGGCACTGCCGACGTTGGCCCTTCATTGCTGGGGTTTCCTCCTCTACCCATGCCAACTTGCCTGCCCCTGCTGAATGCCCCACCACCTCCTCAGGGGCCACAGTCAGGGAGCAATGCTGGCCTGCTGGTGACAGTCATGCATCATCAGGCGTCAGGCCTCTTCTGTCGATGTTTGTGACCATTCCCTATGACTTTGGGGCTGCAGCCACCTCAGCTAGTCCCTCAGCCTGCCCCATCCCATTGTTGATCCAGCTGTCCCAATGCCGGGGCTTCAATACCCCTTGTCAACGCTGCAGAGAGCTGCACCAATGACAGTGACCATTGATGTCCAGGCTCTCTTTTCTTCTTCTTGGACCTGGTGCAAAAGGTTGTCCTGCCTCAGGGCTCATTGCCAGATGGACCTTCTCGGCCTTTGACAGTGCCACATCAGACATCATCGAGACCTGACCCCTCTTGTTTGTCAATGTCATCAATGCCACTGTCTGAGCCAGGGGATGATGAGAACTATCATCCTGATTTCCTCCTACCAGATGAGGAGGAGGAAGATGAGGCTGCTGAGGCCCAGACAACCTCTAGCACCTCCACCTCTATGGTCTCCTTGGCGAGGGAGAATTCCTACAATTATGTCCCGAGGTCTCTCCCAGACAACCCTTCCTTCATTGCTGTGATGCAGCAACTGCAGGCCTCCATGGGGTTCGATGCCACAGAGTAGGACATTACCAGGTGGAACCTGTCTCACTATTTGGGCCTGCCCGAGTCCCCTCTCATTATTATGATAATAATAATCTTTATTTATATAGCACTCTTCAAAATGTATCAGAGCGCTGCACAATAAATCACAATCAAAAACCATAAAATATTAAAATGCATTATTCAATATATACCACAATACATTAATAAAAAACCCAGTTACAAGACAGCACCAAAAGCAAGCTCAAATAAATAAGTTTTTAAGGCAGTCTTGAAGCTCTCCACTGTCAGGCACTCCCGTATCCGACGAGGCAGAGAATTCCACAGGGTTGGGGCCGCAAATGAAAAAGCCCTAGATCCAGATGATTTTAATCGTACCCTGGGAATCTCCAGCAATCCCTCGTTAGTCGAGCGGAGCGGTTGGAGGGGGCGATAAGAATGCAGGCGATCCTGCAGGTAGCTCGGTCCCTGTCCATGTAGGGCTTTATAGGTCTGCAAGCCAACCTTGAAGATGATCCACCACTGAACTGGCAGCCAGTGCAGTTCGTGCAGCACGGATGTAATATGACTGGATCGAGATGATCCAGATAACAGTCTGGCCGTAGTATTCTGCACCAGCTGTAAGGGCGGATATCAACTCCCGGAAGCCCTCGGTAAAGGGAGTTACAGTAGTCAAGGCGTGAAGTTACAAAGACGTGGATCAAAGTTGGAAGGTTGCCAGATGGAAATAGGTGTCTAATCCAGGCAATATTCCTCAGATGGAAAAAAGAGGACTTAACCACGGCCGACACCGAGAACGAAGTGTCAGACTGTCATCAAGTATTCCCCCCAGATTTTGCACCCTTTCAGGGGTCAGTAACTGTGACCCCCCCAAGCCAAAGCCCTGAGGGACAGCCCATTCCTGACCCCTCTATCTGATGACCAGGATCCACCACCAACACCTCAGTCTTGTCTGAATTCAGTTTCAGCCAGCTGGTATTCAACCAATCCTGGATTTCTGCCAGGCAGTTGTTAAAGACCGAGAGCGCACTATCCTGATCGGGTGCAAAGGACAGGTAGAGCTGTGTATCATCTGCACAACAGTGAAACCTCAGCCCATACCATCTCACAGTGTCTCCTACCAGCAGCATATACACTGTGAACAACATGGGCGACAGCATGGAACCCTGAAGCACCCCACAAGGCAGACAGAATACCTCACAGAAATAAATCCCCAAGACCACACTCTGTGATCTGCCAGTGAGGAATGAATGGAAACATCTGAGGACCATATCAGACAGGCCACAGATGGCATGCAGGCATTCCAACAGCACCCCATGGTCCACAGTGTCAAAAGCTGAGGAGAGACTGACCTAGTGGCACTGAGGGTTGAGGCGCTGGACACCACACCTCATGCCACCCTGGCGACCCAAGTTTGGGAGCGAGCTCAGGTGCCAGGGGTTGGCAGGGGAGGGCGAGGATTGAGCACCCACTGGGCTGCTCTTCTCGCTTGGGGGAGTGGGTTGGGGACTTGCCGGTGCTCCAGTGGCCCCCGGTGGAGACCAGAGGTGCTGCAGGACATGCGGTCTGCACATACAGCCTGGCTGATGCTGGCAGGGTTGGCGTGCTTCAAAAAGGCGTCAGAGTGCACCACATAAGGGGGGAGGGTGGAGGGAGCAAGCTCTACTACAAGGGGAAAACCCATCTCTGGCCGAGATAGGCGATGGCGCCACAGTGTCCAACCTGCCACATGCCCAATGCTAGACCTCCATCTCTGCCCTTCTATCTCCTGTGGGGTTTGGCCCCCTGGTGGCTCAGTGGGAGAAAGTAATGCCCTTGAGGTAGGTGGAGGTCACAGTGGGCAGTAGAGTAGGTGGACGAGTTGGGCCTGAGAGAGTTCCGGTGTCCAGAGGGTGATAAATAGAACGGTAAAAAAAAAAATCTGAGGAGAGATCCAGAAGTACCAAGATGGTGCGGGATCTCTGGTCTCTCGTGATCAGGAGATCATTGAGCACCTGAACCAGAGCAGTCTCGGTACTATGCCTTTTATGAAATCTGGACTGGAGAGGATCGAAGATGTCATGGATGGTAAGATGGTTCTCCAACTGTAGCGCCATGGCCTTCTCAATAACCTTCCCACAAAGGGAAGATTAGAGATCAGTCAGTAGTTAGCGGGGCAGTCTGGGTCAAATGAGGGTTTCTTGAGAAGGGGAGTCATCACTGTTTCCTTCAGGGAGCAAGGAAACTCATCTGTCTCCAGTGAACACCAAACTATCTCCGCAAGGACCGGGCCAATAACATCAATAACAGCTTAATAACAGGCAAGTATGGCCCGGATCCAAACTGCAACAGGTCAGGTGCATATCCCTGAGAAGCTGTGTGACATCCTCGATCCCCAGCCAATCGAACTCTATCCAGCAAAACTGAGGTGTAGCGACATTCAGCTGACCACCGTCCCCCCCCAAAGAACGAGACAAACGGATCTCTGACCTGATGTCAGCAACCTTATCAGAAAAGAAGTGAGAAAACTCCTCACACTTTTTATGAGAAAAAGCTCTTCAAACTTGCAGACAGGCTGGATTGCATAGTCTGTCCACAGTTCGAAAGAGCTGAGCTGGTTGATTCTGAGTTACAGCAATCTCCCTGGACAGGAATTCTGCCTTCTTACGGGAGATTGCTGACTGGTAGTCTCTAAAATGTACCATCAGTCTAAGTCTGTTATCCCTCCCATGATTGATGCATATAAGGATGCCACCATGGCAGCTTGGTATATAGGCTAAACCTGCTCTCCCCTGTGCCCAGGAAGGTGGACAAACTATACCAGGCCCCCTCTGGGAAACCTTTTTTCACTGGGCCCCCGAGACAGATTCAGTGGCTATAAACGTGGCCCATGACTGGTCCAAGAGATCCCAGTACCTCAGCTCCCTCCCTTCAGACAAGGAGTCCAGGAAACTGGACCTCATGGACAAGAGGGTTTTTGCCTCTTCCATTCTGGTGATAAGAATTTTTAATTATGTGGGCCACATGCTCATGTAACAAATTGATCTCTGGGAAGCAGCCAGATCGGCTGCCCGGTCCCTCCCTGAGGGTTCCCACATGCAGTAACTACTGTAGACCATCCAGTCTGGTGCTGACATGGGTAGGCATCTTCTGAGGACTGCCTGTGATGCCTTAGAGCTACTCCTGGCTCAGGGTTTTTGGCTTTGCCACTGATGTCCAACAGTCCATCCTGAATGCTCCCTTCAGGGGCTACAGGCTCTTTGGGTGAGATGTACAGGCCATTCTTAATGATCTGCAGGCCTCAGGAAGAACTCTGCAGTCCATTCACTCCATCTACCACACCCACCAGAAGGATGGGCTAAGGATGCCCTTTTGCTGTACCACCCATAGACCTAGGTCTGGCACTAAGCAGTCCAGTAAATGCGAAGCTACCACAGCCCAGCCTATCCCCTCCTCCACTACAGGACAATCCTCAAGGGGTGGTGGCATGGGCCCAGTTGTGGGCTCAGCATCAGCATGACTCCTCACCCAACCCCCTCCATCCAGTTCCCCCATATACAGTGGAGGGGAGTTGCTTCTCCCTCCATCTAGACAGGTGGCAGGATATCATGTCTGATGCCTGGGTGCTACAGCTTATAGAACAAGGGTATGCTTTAGAGTTTGTGGAGATGCCTCCAGAGCTCCCTCCAAGACCTCCCTTGTACCCCCCAGATCACGTTTCCATGTTGCTGGAGTATATCCAGACTCTGTTGTAAAAAAGGGCCATAGAACCCATTCCCATGAATCAGTGCAACACAAGGTTCTACTCCCACTTATTTCTTGTCCCCAAGTCCACAGGGCACTTGAGACCCATCCTGGACTTGTGAAACTTGAACTATTACATCCAGTACAAGAAATTCAGGATGGTTACCCTCCCCAGCCTGTTGCCCTCACTCCAGGAGGGAGACTGGATCTGCTCCCTCAGTATGCAGAACGCATACCTGCGCATCAAGATCTGCCTTCCCTGATGAAATTAATGTTATTGGGCAATAGTCTGATGTAATTTGAATATCGGATAAACTATATTCCCCATTGTGTTATAACTGAACCTCATAAAAAGAAAAAAAAAAAAAAAGGTCACTTTCCCCACAAGAAGTACCTCAAGATCTTCTTCTGGGATATCTTTCTCATCAGGTCACACCTATGAAACTTAGCCGTCAGGCGCTGGGATCACACAGAAGCTTTTCTGCAGCAGTCTAGCAGGGGCTGCCCATGCCAACATCAGGCTCCAACATCACAGCCTGATATCAGCATGTGCGCCCCCCCCCATTTAGTTCTTTCCCACCGTCGACCATTCACATACAGACTCAACGAAAGCTTTGTTGCTCAGTCAACCCCCAAAATTTGACTTACCTTTTCTTTTGTTAACAACCTTCGAATTACTTTATGTTAAAATGATTGCTTTTATTTTTTTTTAGGTCACGAACTACTGCTTCTTTGGCTCTCATCTGTCACTGCTGCTGCAGAAAGAAGATTTCTTCAACTGACAACCACAGACTTTGTGTCTGCTGTCTCCGGCCTGGTCACAGCGCTCTTGCCAGAAGTTCTAACTCACCACCCAGTGGCGCTGCAAGAAAGCCCTGCAGAAGTTCCTCATGGAGCAACAGGCAGCGAGCAGAGAGCAGGGGTCTTCCTGGTCTCCCCCCTTTCAGTCGCTGGTGTCCCCTTCGGGCTCTCAGGCCACCAGTGTTTGACACAAGTCCTCAGGGAAACATTCTTACTGGGATAAGGACCTGCCTCCTCCCAACAGCGATCCTGGTACTCGTTGGATTCTTCCTGCTGTTGTCCTGGGATTGCACTGTCGAATGCTTTGGCACCTCTGTCTGTGCAGGCCTTTGCTGTTGTCAGAGCTTCACCGTGGAGAGTTCTCCCAGCCTTCTTAGCACTGCAGAGGGACTAATGGCCTCCAGATCATCAGCTCCAGCCCTGCCATCATGACCTCATGAAGCGCAAGGCCCACAGGAGGCCCCAATGCCTGTAGTCAGCTAGTGGTGGTTCATCGGAGCTGGACTCTTTGCTCTCTCCATCAATAGCTGTGTTGATGATGCATCCTTACCCTGCTGTCGACCTCAGTGCAGTTCTCACTTCTATAACCTCAGCTCTCATCCAACACTTTGTTCCATGGCCTGGGCCTTTATTGCCATTTGGCGCTGCTTCAGTGTTGATTCCAGTTTGACCTATCCACCTGGCACTCGCTAGAGAGCTGTCGATACTCCGGCCATCTGTCTCGGCTGCAGAACAGGCTGACTTAGAGGAGGAATATCACCCTGATCTCATCTGCTCTGATGAAGAGGAGGAGGATGTTGAGGTTGACTTCTCTGACAGGTCGACTGTCTCCTTCAGGAGTAGACTCGGTACACACTCAAAGGTCCCCCCCCCCGCAGAGGACACCACCTTCTTTAATATTATAAAACAGCTCTCCTCCTCTATGGGTTCTAGACTCCTCCTTCTTTAATATTATGAAACAGCTGTCCTCCACTATGGGTTCTAGACTGAGGAGGAGGACATCACAAGGAAGAACCTGCTGGATTTCTTGCAAATCCTAGAATCTCCACCCAGAGTTATTCATCCTCTCTTTCCAGCACTTTGGGATGCTGCAATTGCTGCCTGGCTTAGGCCCAACTTGGTACTTGCCATGTCCAGAAAGGCTGGTAAGCTTTACAAGGCAACCTTGGGGTGCCTTTCTATGCAGCCCAGCCAGAAACCAACTCAAAAGTAATCAAGGCAGTTCATGACAGGTCTAAGGCACCCAAGCACCTTCGCTCCCTTCCACCTAACTGGGAATCTTGGAGGATTGTCCAAGAGGAAGTTCGTCTCGGCCACTTTGGGCCTTAGAAATGCCAACTACTTGTCTCATATGATCAAGTACCAGAATATCCTCTGGAAGAAGGGCAAGGCTGCCGCTCAGGCCCTTCCTGAGAGTGCTCAGAGACAGTAGCTTCCCAAAATTCTCCAGGCCTTGGAAGATGTTAGTAAGCACCTCCTCAGAGCCACCTATGATATAGATGATACTACAGCCAGTGCAGCTACCACTGGCATTTGCCTTAGGAGGCACTCCTGGCCTAGAGTCTCTAACTTTGCTGCTGATGTCCAGCAAAAGGTGCTGAATGCCCCTTTTGTGGGTCACAAACTTTTTGTTCCTGATGTGCAGGATATTATTAATCACCTGCAGGCCTCTGGCAGGGCTGTTAGGTTTGTCCACTCCCTTTACCATACTCAACCTATGAGCAGACCAAGACCTTCCTTTCATAAGGTCTGTCACAGTTCACTCTGGAACCAAGCTCCAGGGCAAGCACAGGGCCATTTTTTGCCTTGCCTGCCCCCTTTCTCTACCACTGGTCACACTGCTAAGCACTTCAGAAGAGGAAGAGAGGCCCCAGTAGCTGGTTCCACTTCAGCATAACTCCTTGCCAGACCCCCCTCCTCCTCTTCCAAGCCAGTAGGTGGTGGTTGGAGGTTGGTTCTCCATCCATCTGTCCCAGTAGAGAACCAGTACTACAGATGCTTCGTTTCTTCAGATAATCAAAGAGGGCCATGCTCTAGAACTTCTAGAACAGCCTCCAGATGTTCCACTGGTTCTCATCTCTTATTCTCCGGACCATACAGCGGTGTTTCAGGAGGAAGTGTTCACCTTGCTGCACAAAAGGGCTATAGAGGCAGTGCCCAGGTGGCAAAGAAACAAAGGGTTCTTCCTGGTTCCCAAAGGAACTGGGGACTTGAGTCCCATTCTAGACCTCAAGGAGCTGAATCATTACATCCAATACAAAAAGTTCCAGATGGTAACTCTACATGGCCTACTTCCTCTGCTCAAGCAGGGCAACTGGTTATGCTCCTTGGACATGCAGGATGACTATCTGCATATCATGGTTTGCCCCCGTCACAGGTGGTACCTACGGTTCCTCTTCCATTGTAGCCCTTTGGCTTATCTTCTGCACTACGGGAATTTACCAAGTGCTTAGCAGCTGTCCTCCGACGTGAGGGCCTTTATGTGTTCCCATATTTGGAAGACTGGTTACTGAAAGCCCAGTCCAGAAAATGACTGTTACTGATTCTAGAACACACCCTGCAGTTGTTCTAGTCCTTGGGCATCATTGTCAGTTTGCCCAAGTCTGTGCTGACCCTGTCCCAGTACTGCAGTACATAGTGGTGGTTCTGGACTCTGCTCAGGGCAAGGCCTTCCAACCAAAAGACAGGGCGGACTGCCTCATAGCTCAAGCTCAGGCTGTGGCTCAGTGCCAGTATGTCCTAGCCAGGAAGTTCTTGAGGCTACTAGGCTTAATGACTGTGGCTGTTGTTATGGTCCCCATGGCCAGGTTGCATACGAGGTTCCCACAGCGGACCTTCAGGGTCCAGTGTGATCAGTGCTCTGATGGTCTGGATCAGATGGTCCTTGTCTTCTGCCCAGTACTCAAGGTGATTCAGTGGTGGATGGACACAAACAATCACTTAAAAGGGTTCCCCTTTCTTATTCTCCCCCTCACCAAATCCTCACCACAGATGCTTCAGGTCTGGGTTGGGGAGTGCACCTAAGCCCTTATCAGACCTAGGGGATCTGGTCCCAGTCATAAACATTCTAGAAATGCAGGCAGTTCTGTATGCCTTCCAGAACCAGCTCTGACATTCCTTGCAAACAAACATGTTGACGTGACAAAAGTCACCTCCGCAGTCGCATCTCAGGGACACTCTGTGTTCGCTGGCACTATTTTGTTTTGACTGCTGAAATACATAACCCCCCACCTGACCCCCCCTCTCATTTAATTTTTTTAAGCTTTACACATATGTACCCATCCAGCATCACAATCTTTACCTTCATTGATTTTCATGCCATCAATCTATGTTTATGAAAACCATTAAGCATTATCTCTTAAAAAGTAATGGGGGAGAGGGACCTGACTTAACTCAAGTAATAAATTGAAAGTATCAAGAGCCTGGATCCAAGAAACATTTTTTAAATTGTTGAAGTTTTCACTTTTTTATGACAACGTGACTACCCAGAAACAAATATTTTATTTATGGTTATGTTATCTAAAATACATCTGCTCTTTACTTTTTAGATGGCCAAACAACAATTTAATACTGAAATCAAAGGAACAGGACATTTATAAAAAATACACTAACATGTAGTTCACCAGATGAGAAAATGAGAATGTGGAAATTTGTCCTGTGAATGGAGATACATGTCGGGGAAAAATAATGAGTATCAGTTAGTATTTTACTGTCTAACTTATGATGTTGTCTTCAACTCTCTGCCAGAGTAACCGTAAGCACCATAAAAGTAGTATTTTTAAAAAATTTTTATTAAATGTGCACTTCACTATTACCATAAACTGTATTGTGTATTCTAATGATCTTCCTGCCGTATTGCTTAACAACTTTTAGTGACTTGAGCCGAAAATAGAAAGTCAACATACCCACCAACATCGTAGTCTAAGCCTCTCTTAATTTTCATGCAGTCAAGCTATGTGTAGGAGAGCCATTAAGCATAATCTTTTAAAAAGGAATGGGGGGAGGGGGAATGGAGAAGGAGTGAAAAAAAATCTGCTTTAATTCTGATAAATTGACTATATAAAGAGCTGGGATCTGAGATTCAAGTTTTTATTTATTTTTCCGAAAACCTGACCATTCAGAAAAAAATATCTTATTTATGCTTATATTTTATTACATGTACTTATTAATTTATGGATGGCCAGTCAACAATTAGTACCAAAATTGAAAAAACAGGGCAGCTATAAAGTATACACTAACACTGTACTTCACCTAATGAAAAAATAAGAATGTAAACATTGTTCTTTAAATAAAGATGTGTGGAGGGTAAAAATAAAAACTATTAATTAGTATTTTACACTCTAATTTATGGTATCGTCTTCAACACACTGCCAGAGTCCCAGCAAGCCAAAAGCCAACAGCACTTCACTATTATCATGAATTTTACTGTTTTCTTATTATGTTCCTTGCCATGTTGCTTGATAATTCTTAGTGAGTCAGCCAGAAAATATAATGACATCATTCTCACCATATGGTAGAAGTCCACAACGGCAATGTTTTATCCAGTTCTACTGCCACAAAAATATTGTATTAAGGTGTCAAGAGTTGCATTGGAGAACTACAGGAAATTGAGGAAAGGAGGATACTCTGTTATATGACTGGGCTAATGAAATAAAACAGAAGTGTACTAGTTGAGTTTTGAAGTTACAAACCCATGATATTTACAAAAAATGGAACTAAGTCAAAATCATAATTTAAGGCATGTGGTGTTAAGCCCATCAAATTGAAAATCCATTGGCTTTTTTTTATAATGGTAGTTTTGCCCGGTCCCCTCTGTATACTGAGGGTACAACCCATTCCAGACCCAAAGATTGACATACCTTGGGGTTGCCACCATGTATTTGATGACAATGCCTGGCAATGGGGCTGTCAGTATGATTATTTGTGATGACTCTAAAGCACTCTTGTATACATTCTTTAAACGCCCAGGTTGTGCACCAAAACAAATGAGACCACATTAACACCACATAACATAGACTACAAAAACGGGACACAAAATGACTAGAAGTGAGACAGTCTGCAAGACTTTTGCCTTTACTAAAAGTGACTTGTGATGGAGTACTACTTATTTTCTCTAAATCCGGGTCCATAGATAATATAGGCCAGTTTTTTATAATAATGTTCTTAATCTCAATGGCACAACTGTTGTATTCAGTTACAAATGTTAATTTGTTATTCTGTGCTGGTTTTGGGACCCTTTTAACAATTGATCTCTATTTCTAAGCTCTGTTCTCACAATTGCTTCATCCAAAACCTTTTCACTGTAACCCCAGTTTACTAACCTGTGGTTCAAATCTGACACCTGTTTTTGAAAAATATGAGTATCAGAACAATGTTTTTGTAATCTTAGTATTTCTCTGTAAGTTGTACCGTTCGCCAAATGTCATGGATGTGCACTGTTGAAATACAGTATAGAAGTCCTTGCTGTCTTCTTCCTGTCCCCCTCAGTTTAACTTTCTCCTGCTGAACCGGACAACGTCAAATCTAAAAACAAAATGAATGCTATTAGAGTCTTTGGTTGCCATAAACTCCAGGCCTAAATCATTATTGTTTAAATAAGCCACAGACTTATTACAGACTGATTCTGGAGCATCGCAATGAGCAGTTAATCACTGATACAACAACCGTAACATTTCTGAACATTTCTTCCAAGTTGGATAGGTACAGTGAAGCAGTGGAGTCAAGCTTACTTTCAATGCTTTTATGACATCCAGTGCAGGACCCTGGTGTGCTTCTACCAAATGTTGCCTTTTCTCTCAGCAGAGCCCTGCAGATCTTGTACCATTAGGGCTACTTCTTCCAGCCAGGTCTCAATGTTCTTCTCCCCATGCATGGTAATTTCTGTTTTTTGTTTGTTTGTTTTTTAAATTAAGACATATGAAATGATGATGGCAATATCTAACCAGAACCTCCTCTTCAGGTATCCACTGCTGTTTGTAATATTTTTTTAAGCTTTACACCTATACACCCATCCATCATCACAATTTTAACCTTCATCAATTTTTGTGCCATCAATCTATGTTTACAAAAACCATTAAGCATTATCTCTTAGAAAGGAATGTGTGTGTGTGTGGGGGGGGGGAGGGGAGGAGGAGAACAATTGACTTAATTTGAATAATCGAATGTATCAAGAGCCTGGATCCAAAATCCTTTTTTTTTAATTTTTTACTTTTTTATGAAGACGTGACTGCCCAGAAAAAATATTAATGGTTATATTTTCTAAAATACATCTGCTCATTACTTTATAGATGGCTAATCAACAATTTAATACTGAAATCAAAGGAAAAGGCCATTTATAAAAAATACACTAACATGTAGTTCAGCAGATGAAAACATTAAGAGTGTGGAAAATTGTCCTGTGAAAGGAGATACGTGGCTGGGAAAAATAATGAGTATCAGTAAGTATTTTACTGTCTAATTTATGAGGTTGTCTTCCACTCTCTGTCAGAGTCACATTAAGAGCACCATAAAAGTAGTATTTAAAAAAAAACTTTTTGTTAAATGTGCACTTCACTATTACCATATACTGTATTGTATATTCTAATGATCTTCCTTGCCGTATTGCTCAATAACCTTTAGTGACCCAAGCTGAAAATATAAAGACAACATGCCCACCAACATCGCAGTCTAAGCCTCTCTTAATTTTCGTGCTATCAATCTATGTGTAAGAGAGCCATTAAGCAGAATATTTTAAAAGGGAATTGGGGGGGGGGCGCTGGAGAAGGAGTGAAACAAATCTGACTTAATTATAAAATTAAATATATAAAGAGCTGGGATCTGAGATTCATGTTTTTATTTTTTTTTCGATAATCTGACCATTCAGAAAATAGTATCTTATTTATGCTTATATTTTATTACATGTACTTATTAATTTATGGATGGCCAGTCAACAGTTAGTACCAAAATTGAAGAAACAGGGCATCTATAAAGGATACACTAACACTGTACTTCACCTAATGAAAAAAATAAGAATGTAAACATTGTTCTTTAAATAAAGATGTGTGGAGGGTAAAAATAAAAACTATTAATTAGTATTTTACTGTCTAATTTATGGTATCGTCTTCAACACACTGCCAGAGTCACAGCAAGCCAAAAGCCCACAGCACTTCACTATTATCATGAACTTTGTTTTCTTATTATGTTCCTTGCTGTGTTGCTTGATAATTCTTAGTGAGTCAGGCAGAAAATATAATGACATCATTCTCACCATATGGTAGAAGTCCACAACGGCAATGTTTTATCCAGTTCTACTGCCACAAAAAGATTGTATTAAGGTGTCAAGAGTTGCATTGGAGAACTACAGGAAATTGAGGAAAGGAGGATACCTGTTTTATGACTGGGCTAATGAAATAAAACAGAAGTGTACTAGTTAAGTTTTTAAGTTACAAACCAATGATATTTATAAAAATGGAACTAAGTCAAAATCATCATTTAAGTCATGTGGTGTTAAAGCTTTCGAATTGACAATTCATCGGCTTTCTTTTCATTATGGTAGTTTTACCTGGTCCCCTCTGTGTATTGAGAGTTAAACCCATTCCAGACCCAAAGATTGAAATGCCTTGTGGTTGCCACCATGTATTTGATGACAATGCCTGGCAATGGGGCTGTCAGTACAATTATTTTGTGATGGCTCTAAAGCACTCTTGTATACATTCTTTAAATGCCTAGGTTGTGCGCCAACACAAATGAGACCACATAAAGATTGCAAAAGTCGTAGTGCATTTACTGAGCTGACGTCTATTTACTTCTTGGGCAGTTTGTGGGTGTGTACATTTTTTTTGTTTTGCTTGTATAACAGCAAATATTATGTCTATTTCACTGAAAGAACCCGGACACCTTGGGACAAATGACTTAGCTAGGCATGGGATCAGTGCAGTGCAGGATGAAATTGTGGAGTTGGGGAGGGGCCTCAGACAGGTAGCAAGCATGGTTACCTTCTCAGAGGTGCTGCCAGTCCATGGCAGGGGTGAGGCTAGGGTACTACACACCATGCAGTTTAATGAATGGTTGCAAAACTGGTGCAGAGCACAGGGCCTTGGCTTCATTGGGGACTGGGGGTACACCTGGGGAGATGAAGGTTTATACTGGCATGATGGTCTGCATCTGTCCATGAAGGGAACCAAGATCCTAAGTGACAGGTTTAAATGCTTCCTTGGCAAGCTTTTAAACTAGCCATGGGGGGAGGTGCTAATAAGAGGCAGGAAATTTCAAGCCTCCCCCCACAAAACATGATGGGTAGTAAGGTAAACACTGAGGTACAGTGCTCAACAGAGGGCAGGACAGGGGTAAATGGAAAAATAGACAAGGGCAAAAAGAGCAGGCATGGGGGAAAAAAGGATAAAGCCAACATTAAATGGAGGGCAATGAGTACCAATGCCCGTAGTCTGGGAAACAAGCTTCCTGAGCTAGTAGCCTTGATGGAAGATGAACACTTGGATATTGTGGCAGTCACAGAAACATGGTACACAGGGAACCATGACTGGATGTCAACATACCGGGGTACACAGTCTACAGAAGGGACAGGGAGGGGAAAGAGGAGGTGGAGTAGCTCTATACATAAGGGAAGGGATCAAAGCTACAGAACTAAAAAGTAAAGGGGGAGGACAAGAGGCACTCTGGGTCACCTTGGAGACAGGGAATGGCATCACAATCCGTACAGGGGTTGTATACAGACCCCCATCTCAAGGGGAGGAAATGGACAAGAAAATGATAGAGGACATTCTCAAAATGGCTGAAAAAGGGGAGATACTGTTGATTGGGGACCTGAATATGCCAGATGTTAACTGGATGACATGTACTGCAGTCACATCCAAGAGCAGGGTCATTCTCAATGCCCTGCAGGGGGCAGGCCTTAGGCAGCTAATGTTGGAAC
Organism: Neoceratodus forsteri; assembly: GCA_016271365.2. Lineage (NCBI taxonomy): Eukaryota > Metazoa > Chordata > Ceratodontiformes > Ceratodontidae > Neoceratodus > Neoceratodus forsteri. The sequence continues at coordinate 902,720,511 of CM028129.1, forward strand.
CCACTCGGGAGAAAGCAATACTAGACCTGGTACTCTCAAATGGAGAGAGGATCACAAATTTAGAAGTCAGTAGACATCTGGGAACAAGCGACCACTGCACAGTGTGCTTCACAATAAGCACAACCATGGAGACAAGCCATACAAAAACAAGCATACTGGACTTTAGAAGGGCTGACTTTGGCAAAATGGGTGAATACCTGAGGAATACACTAGCAAATGGCCAAAAAAGGAGGGGTGGAAGAACAATGGAGAAAAATCAAAACTGCCATCATAGAGGCAACAAGCCTTTGTGTGAAACAGATAAAGAAAACAAAGTGGAGTAAAAAAACACTATGGTTCTCAAAAGAGGTGGCAGGGAAGGTTAAGGAGAAAAAGGCTGCATTCAAAAAGTATAAGGCATCACAGAAGGAGCACGGCAGGGAACTGTATCAATTAAAGCAGAAAGAAGTGGGGAAGGCAGTCAGAATAGCAAAAGCCCAAACTGAGGAAAAAATAGCCAAGTCAGTTAAGAAGGGGGATAAAACCTTTTATAGGTACATTAGGGAGCATAGAAAGGTTAAGGGAGGAATAGTGAAGATTAATAAGGGAGAGGGGGAGGTGGGCAGAGGGAGACAGTGAAAAGGCAGAGATACAGAATTAATACTTTTGCTCACTATTCACAAAAGAAGATGAGGAGGAGTTACCTAAACCAGACAATAGAAGCACTCTGGGTAGGAGGGTTGACATCAGTCCATTTACAGAAGAAAGAGTCCTGAAAGAACTCCTAAAACTCAAGGTGGACAAAACAATGGGGCCTGACGGGATTCACCCCAGAATCCTAAAAGAACTAAGGGAGGACCTAGTGACACCACTGACCACACTTTTTAACAAATCATGGGAAGATGGGGTGGTACCTGAGGACTGAAGGAGGGCAGATGTGATTCCCCTCCACAAAAGTGGGAGCAAGGCAGAAGCAGGAAACTACAGACCTGTAAGTTTGACCTCAGTGGTAGGGAAAATTATGGAATCACTTCTGAAAGAAAGAATTGTTGAATACCTAGAGGCCAGCGGAGCACAGGACCCAAAGCAGCATGGATTTACAGCAGGAAGGTCATGTCAGATGAATCTAATAGATTTCTTTGACTGGGTCACCAAAGTACTAGACCAGGGAGGGGCTGTGGATATGGCCTACCTAGACTTTAGCAAGGCATTTGACACAGTCCCACACAAAAGATTAATAATCAAGTTAGCCAGCCTGGGATTGGGTCCCAGGGTGGTATCCTGGGTTGCAAACTGGCTGCACAACAGGACACAGAAGGTAATAGTGAGTGGAACACATTCCGAAGAAAGAAAGGGGGGTCACTAGTGGAGTACCTCAGGGCTCAGTACTGGGTCCAGTCCTCTTTAACATCTTTATAGGTGACATTGCAGAGGGTCTGGAGGGAAAGGTATGCCTCTTTGCAGATGATGCAAAGATCTGTAACAGAGTTGATACACAAGGGGGGTAGAAAGGATGAGAAGGGGCTTGGCAAGGTTGGAGGAATGGTCAAACATATGGCAACTTAGATTCAGTGCAAAGAAGTGCAAAGTAATGCACCTGGGAAACAAAAACCCAGGAGAAGAGTACACAGTACAGAGGAGGTACTAACAACAACAAAAATGGAACGGGACTTGGGGGTGGTCATATCAGATGATCTAAAGGTGGGTAAGCAATGTAAGAAGTCAGTAAGGAGAGCCAGGGGGGTACTGGGATGCATAGGAAGGGGCATCACAAGTAGAAAAAGGGAAGTGGTTATCCCTCTGTACAGACAGTTGGTGAGACACCATCTGGAGTACTATGTGCAGTTTTGGAGACCTCATCTACGCAAGGACATAGACAGGATGGAAGCAGTCCAGAGGAGGGCAACTAAAATGGTGCAGGGTCTGCATCAGAAATCATATGAAGAGAGACTGAGAGAGCTTACTATGTATACCCTTGATGAAAGGAGGGACAGGGGGACATGATAGAAATGTTCAAGTACCTCAAGGGAATCAACAAAGTCCAGGAGGGTAGCATCTTTCAGAAAAAGAGATGTGTAAGAACAAGGGGACACAATTTAAAGATAGAGGGGGGATGGCTCAGGGGTAATGTGAGGAAATCTTTTTTCACGGAGAGAGTGGTGGATGAGTGGAACTGCCTTCCTGGGAAGGTTGTTGGGGCTAAAACAGTGGGGGAATTCAAACATGCATGGGACAGACACAAGGCAATTGTAGTGGGGGGGTGGCAGGAAGTAGGCTGTTGGTTAACTAGAATCTGCAGCTTATCCAGTAGGTAGGGAAATGGGCAGACTGGGTGGGCCAAGTGGTCCTTATCTGCCGTCAAAGTCTATGTTTCTATGGAAGGTTTAAGTGGAAACAAGGTATGCTGATTGGTACGGGACACAAAATGACTAGAAGTGAGACGATCTGCAAGGCTTTTGCCTTTGCTAAAAGTGACTTGTGGTGGAGTACTACTTATTTCCTCTAAATCCAGATCTGTAGATAATATAGGCCAGTGTTTCATAATAATGTTCTTAATCTTAATGGCACAACTGTTGTATTCAGTTACAAATGTTAATTTGTTATTCTGTGCTGGGTTTTGGGACCCTTTTAGCAATTGGTCTCTGTTTCTAAGCTCTGTTCTCACCGCTGCTTCATCCAAAACATTTTGACTGTAACCCCAGTTTACTAACCTGTGGTTCCAATCTGACACCTGTTTTTGAAAAATGTGAGTATCAGAACAATTTCTTTCTAATCTTAATATTTCTCTGTAAGGTGTACTGTTCGCCAAATGTTGTGGATGTGCACTGTTGAAATACAGTACAGAATTCCCTGCTGTCTTCTTGCTGTCCCCCCCAATTTTAACTTTCTGCTGCTGAACCAGACATAAAATCTATGCCGGCACAGCTGCAAGGTGTCCGCTAGTGACGCTGACATCCCAGGTTCAGGAACTGACCTGGGAGTCAGAGGGACAGCCGGGTGGAGAAGAATTGAACATCCAGGGGATGTCTCTCCTTCTCTGGGGGGCGGGCAAGTGTCCAATGCATTAGTGACCTCTGGCAGAGTCCGGAGGACCCGTTGCAATTGGCATTCAAGATATGTGGAGGCAGGACAGATGTCAGGTTAGTCCTGCTAATGTCATTGCACGTCCGGCCTCCAAGAGGGAACTACAGCAGCATTCAGAAAAAGCCTGCCCCTGGGTATGAAGCCTCACTCTGCTGCTACCCCCATTGCCAAATAGTGTCCACCGGGGGGGGGTCCCGCTCCCATGGTCCTGACCTGGGGGTAAACTGGGGCTTGCTAAATAGTGTCCTTGAGAAGGGGCACCTGCCCGGCAGCCCCAACCAGGGGGGGTAAGCCTGGGCATGGTGGGGGCTGTCAGCAGGGCAGAGCTGATCTCCGTTAAGGAGGATCAGGGGCTGGACCCCCCCAAAAAAGACGTAAAATCTAAAACAAAATGAATGCTATTAGAGTCTTTGGTTGCCATAAACTCCAGGCCTAAATCATTATTGTTTAAATAAGCCACAGACTTATTACAGACAGATTCTGGAGCATCGCAATGAGCAGTTAGTCACTGATACAACCACGGTAACATTTCTGAACGTTTCTTCCAGGGTGGATAGGTACAGTGAAGCAGCGGCGTCAGGCTTGCTTACTTTCAATGCTTTAATGGCATCCAATGCAGGACCCTGGGGGGCTTCTACCAATTGTTGCTTTTTCTCTCAGCCGAGCCCTGCAGATATTGTACCATTCGGGCTGCTTCTTTCAGCCATGTCTCAATGTTCTTCTCCCCTGTGAGGGTTGGTCTAAATTCAGAAAAAAAAATTTCACGTTCTTGTACTTGCAGTACTTGCAGGGCTCTTCTGGTGGAGTTAGGCAGTCTTAGCCTTCTCCATCTGTGAGCTCAGTGTCTTCTAAAATGATTTTATTGAGGATACAGCAGTGCCAGTCAGCAGGGGGTTAACAAAATGTGAAGATCTTGCATGGTTTTGCCTTAACTGACTAACCAGCTGCTCACTTTACTTTCCTATTGAGCTGGCTAGGCAGGCATGGTGGGGGAAAATGGAGACAAAACACTCCCCCTTCCAAACAGTACCATACCCCCTCTATGCTTTCGGGGGTGAGGGTGGCCGCTAGCTTGCTTGCATCAATTATAGTATCACTTTTAATTGAAGGTCCCAATCCTCAAAGGGTGTGCAGCTGTTCTGTACCCGTGGAGGGCTACTGAACGCCATGGAATGCCTCTTATGGGCATGATTCACACCTTTATTGTACCCCACGACAGCTACGACTATGGCTGGGTATCCTATCTGTGCCCAATGCCAGCTGTTCAAACAGCTCCACACTGGGCTGGATCAGAGACAGGCTAGGAGGTGGGGGAAACCTTCTGCCCTATCCACAATGCTGCAGCGGCAGCGCACACAGCTGGCGGAGAGGGCAGATATTAAATGGCCCTAGGGGCTGCTGCTGCACTTATGAACTCTTCTCCATCCAACCCTCCTCCAGTACCCGGGCCCATGCAGTCTGCACTCCTTCGGCCACAGTACCAAGAGCATTGGTACAGGGCTGGGGGTGTCATAGGCTTCAGCCGATGCTTGATCCACTACTGTGTTATTTAAGCATAGAGGACATGGCAGACCATGGAATCTGTCCCGAATGGTGATTTTTTTTATTTTTTTTTACTTAGTTAATATTTTATTTCTTATTATTGCAACTAAGCACAAAGGTACAGACTGAAGTTCCATACAAGGTTAAAAAAAGACAAACTTTACATAGTCAATACAATGCATAAATAACTTAGACGTTGACGGCAGATAAGGACCGCAAGGCCCATCCAGTCTGCCCATTTCTTTTTCTACCTTATGAATGTGCCATAGGCCTTTGCTCTGTCAATGGCTTATCTATTCATACTCATCTGTATTGCTCCCTTATGCCTGTCCCATGCCTGTTTGAAGCCCTGCACTGTATTCATATCCACCACTTCCTGAGGTAGGCCGTTCCATGCATCCACCACCCTTTCTGTGAAAAAGAACTTCCTCACATTACCCCTTAATTGGCCTCCCTATAATCTCATGCTGTATCCTCTTGTCCTGCTATTTTTCTTATATTGAAACATGTTAGACTCTTTCACCTTGTTAATGCCCTTAAAGTGTTTGAATGTTTCAATCATATCACCTGTCTCCCTCCTTCGCTCTAGGGTATACATATTGAGCTCCATTAATCTGTTCTCATATGTTTTCTGATGCAGTCCCTGCATCATTTTGGTTGCCCTTCTCTGGACTGCCTCAATTTGGTTAATGTCCTTGTGAAGGTGTGGCCTCCAGTACTGCACGTAGTACTCCAGATGGGGCCTAACCAATGTCTTGTAAAGAGGGATTATTACCTCCCTTTTATGACTTGTGATACCCCTCATAATACACCCCAACATCCCTCTAGCCTTACCTACTGCTTTAGAGGTCTGCTTAGATGATTTCAGGTCATCAGTTATGATGACGCCGAAGTCTCTTTTTTCCCTGGTGTCTGCCAGCAACTCCCCCTCCCAGCCTATAGGTGGCTTCAGGGTTTCTCTTCCCTATGTGCATGATCTTGCACTTCTTTGCATTAAACCCCAGTTGCCACTCTTACCACCATTTTGCTTGTTTATCCAGATCTCTTCTCATTCTGCCCACACCATCTGGATCATCTACTCTGTTGCAGATCTTGGTGTCATCTGCAAACAGACAAACCTTACCCTCCAGTCCATCTGCAATGTCACTGATGAAGATATTGAAGAGGACTGGCACCAGGACTGATCTCTGAGGTACCCCATTTGTGACTTGCAACTCTTCTGACTGTATACCATTTACCACCACTCTCTGTTTTCTGTCTGTCAACCAGTTTGCCACCCAGTTGACCAACTTCTGACCCACCTCGAGCCTACCCAGCTTATTAATCAATCTTCTATGTGGAACAGTATTGAAAGCTTTGCTGAAGTCAAGGTAGGCAACATAAACTGCTCCCCCTTGGTCCACCACTCTGGTTACCCAGTCAAAGAAATCCATGAGATTAGTTTGACAGGACCTTCCTTTTGTAAACCCATGCTGTCTTGGATCCTGTGCTCATATGGATTCCAGCTGTTGCGCTATCCTTTCCTTAAGGTGTGCCTCCATAATCTTGCCCACTACTGAGGTAAGACTGACTGGTCTGTAGTTCCCTGCCTCCTCCCTGCTACCACTCTTGTGGAGCGGGATCACATGAGCCCATCTCCAGTCTTCTGGGACCTCTCCTGTGCGCAGAGACTCACTAAACAGTTCTGATAATGGCTCTGCTAGTTCCACCCTTAGCTCCTTTAGTACCCTGGGATGTATGCCATCAGGTCCCACTGCCTTGTCTACCCTGAGCTTATCGAGCTCTTGTAGGACAAATTAAAAGAGAAAAAATGAAACAAAATATAAATATAAAAATTCATTTCACCACATTTAAATAAAGCACAAACAACAATTTACTATAGGTTTGAGTTCTTACCAAAGGTTTTTTCCACATCTCCTGATTATGTAAATTCTACCCTGACATATTTCTTAATACAAGTAAACAGTGCAATTTATGGTCAGGATCACAGATTTTTTTAAAAACCTCCCTTGCCATTTTTTCTCTTCTGGTATCCAACCTATCACGCTCACGTTTAATCAAAGCTTCCCTATAACTCACATCCCACCCTACAATTATTCTAAGTGCCTTTTTTTGTACCCTTTCCAGTTCTTCAGATTCATTTTGTTGTAAGGCCACTATGCCACACAGCTGCCCGACATTCAACTACCGGTCTAACCACTGTAGTAAAATAATAAACTAAATCAGATAAATTCAAACCTGCCCATCTCATAACAGTTAAAAAATGTAACCTACTGTTCGCTTTCTTTACCATACTGAAGACCTGTTCTGCCCAAGAAAAATCATTTTGAAAAAGAAATCCCAAATACTTAACTTTAACTACTTCTACCTCCTCACTCCCAAAAGACAACACTTTCATTTCAGCCCATTTATTCTGCTTACCAAAACATATCTCTTTTGTTTTTGTAGGATTTATTTGCATGAAATTCTTCCTTGACCACTTTTCTATGTAATCCAAGTCACTTGACATAGTACTATTTTCAACATTTTACCAAATATCCAATACTGTAATATAATGTAAGGACAGTGTCTATTAACCCCTGTTTTCAATCAGTTTATAACCTGATAATCCCATCGTTATGACATCAGTATGCTGTAAACCTTGCTTACCTATGTCAAAATGATGGGATTACATGATAGAATATCACCACCTGTCCAAAATTCTTGGAAAGGAAAGGTGATCTGCTGAATGGCCATTCATTCAAAACACACATTCAATTCAGACAGTTACAGACCCGCTGCAGTATAGATTGCAGTGACTAATTTCAGCACTTCTGTTGCTCAACATTTAAACCAGGAGGCATTCATAGCAGAGCAGAACAACAAATGCACATTAAAAAAAAACTGTCTCCCCGTGGCTAGTTTTTCCATACACTATAAATTACAGTGCCTGAGTAATGGTGGTCAATCATGGACGTAAACACCTCTCACAATTGCCATGTCAACTGTAAACCTCTTGAGCCGCGCTCTCGAGGTTTACTTGTTTGTCCTGGCAACTGCCTGAGGTGGATTACATTGTGGTTAGCCACTGTTACTCAGGCATTATCCTCTATGTCATTTGAGTACAATGGACCACTAGTTTCTAGATCATTTATCATAATCAGAAATAATAAAGGCCCTAATCTAGTTCCCTGAGGGACCCCACCTCTAACACCCACCACCTCAGATTTCATACCCTCCATCTCGATTCATTGTAGTCTCCCCTGCAGAAAACTAAACACTTAGTTTACTATACACTCTTAATACATTCAAACTCCGCAGTTCTTGTATTACCGTCCCATGATCAATAAGATCAAAAGCTTTTTTATAATCCACCAACTCAGCCCTCACATTATTTCCATATCTTTACAGCACCACATGAATGTGACAGCTGTAATTTTTCAAATCCTGTCCAAAATGTGTTTTTTTACATCTTGAAAGGAGATTTTGTGGTCCCTGCACAACATCACCTGTCAATCAATCAGTCAATCAAAATCTTTATTTAACCAGGTGATCACCGTTGAGCAGTGCTCATTTGTGAGGTAGACCTGGGGTTATTCAATATAAACAATATAGCAATAATACAATACACAATATACCAAAAAATATACAAGGAAATTATATAATATATACAGAAGTAATGGTAGGACACTGACGGTAAGGAATGTATGTTTAGAATAAAATCAGGGATACAATAATTATAAACAGTGCACACAACACATATACATGTGGAAATATATACAGGTCAGGTAGATACCTCAATAGCCAAAGCATGGTGTGCAATATATGTAATGATCCTGGGCAGGGGTGAAGATGACAAGGGAGTCCTAGAAAATAATTTTGAGGGAGGGATTAGGAAGTTAAGGGATACTGATGGGATCAGGAGGGTGGGGGGAGATACAGGGAGACGATTTGAATTGGGATGTGGGACGACCTCAAGAGCTAGGGTTAGAGGTTCAGTCATTAGGTAGGTTCAAGAGGGAGAAGAGAAGAATGTGAGGATTGGGAGATCTAAGCTGATTCCAGGACCAAGTGGGAATAAGGATAGAGAGAGAGAGAGAGAAAGAGATGAAGGGGAGTGAAGGGGGGAGCCAGATATTGGCTGAAACCTTTCAGACAGGAGTTGTAAATTTTGTCTGACCTTATTCATGAGGCAGTGTCATAAGAAGGCTATGTTGAAAATTTGGTGTAAAAATATTCAAAAAAAAAGTTATGAGGCTTTGTTGAAATTTGCAAATGCAGGCTTCTAACTTTGGTAATATTCAATATTTGTATCCCAGATTTTCAACAGAGCCATTTCTTTACAACACCTCATGAATGTGACCACTGTCATTTTTCAACTCCTGCCCAAAATGTGTTTTTGTGTCCTGAAAATTGATTTCACATTCCCTGCACAAAATCACCTTTAGGCCAGGAGTTGAACATTTTCTCTGCCCTTCTTCATGAGACAGGGTCATAGCAAGGCAATGTTAAAAAGTTTGTGTAAAAGTATTAAAAAACAAATTTTCAATATTTTCCCCTGAAATTCCTCAGCTGCAGCACTATCAGCTCTGGCCAGAGTTTGTTGTTATAGGAAGCACCGTAGTGAACTTCCTGATTTGGTTCATTGCCATTCAAACAGAGGCATAGCCACTTCTGTTGCCTGTTTCAGGAATGTATCAGCTGTGGAAATTTGTGCTGCTGCCACTTGGAGTACTGTCCGCACATTCACCAAGCACTACAGTCTGGACATTGCCCCCAGAAGAAGGGTAGGCTTTGGCCAAGCTGTGCTTCAGGGCCTTCTTTCTTAGGCCTCTGACCTCCTGCCACCCAGACAGTCATGTGGTGCATAGCACTGCTTGGGTCTCATTCAATAGGTGTGACCTGTTGACAGAGATATCCCTGAAGAAAACAGAACAGTTACGTAAGAACTTACTGTAACAGTAGATCTACAAGGTAATCTCTGTCATCAGGTCATGCTGTTCCTCCCTCCCTCCATCCCTCTTTCTTTCTTGCTCTCTCCCCAGCTCAGCTGTCCCATTGCTCCAGCCTTTTTGTTAGCAGGGCACCTGCTCTCTCTCCTCTGTTCCCTAGTGGGACTCCTGTCTCCTATGGACCTCCAGCTAGGAAGGGAACTGAGGAGGGAGTAAGGCCTCCCACGCCTCTATAGGACTGACGTCAGAGCCTGACATCGGGGTGGGCAGCCCCTGCTAGACTGCTGTAGAAAAGCTTCTGTGTGATCCTAGCATGTGATGGCTAAGTTCAATGGGCATGACTTGAAGACAGATTCCCTAGAAGATCTACTATTATAGTAAGTTCTTTTTTTTTTTTTTTTTTTTTTTTAATCTTTCATTCTTTTTGCCTCCGGTCCCCCCAGTGCCCCATATGGAGCACAGTCCCCATCATGCACGCTAACCCACCATGCCCAGGCTTACCCTCCTGGGCAGGGCCACTGGGCAGGCACCCCCTCCCAACAGTCAATGTAGGCAAACCCTGACGTACCCACTAGGGTGGAGCCACGGGACTGCGACCCCCTCAGCAGGCACTAGTGGCAGTGGAAGCAGCGGCAAAGTGGGGCATTATGGCTGGGGGACTGGTGATTTTTGTGATTGTGTTCCCCTGGGAGGCAGGGCATGCAATGACGCCAGTGTCTGTCCCACCTCCCAGGCAAGCAGGCACCAGCTCTTTCCGACAATTCCCTCGGCCTCCGCCAGAAGTTGCCACCAAGCCGGACACTGTCCCCTCCCCACCAGAGAAGGAGAGATGCCCCTCGGGTGCTCTCTCCTTCTCTGCCTGGCTGGCCCTCCGATTTCCGAGGCCATTCCCAAACCCAGAATGTTGGCATTGCAAGCAATCGCCTTGCCACTGCACTGGTGGGCTGGCTGTTATGGTAAGTTCTCATGTAACTGTTCTTATGTGTTTCAAGGGGGGAGCACTGCCAGTTCAGAATCCTTCCTTTTGGCTTATCTTTGGCACCTCAGCTTTTCACCAAATGCCTAACTGTGGTGGCAGTGGCCCTCAGAAGGGAGGGCCTGTACATCTTTTCCTACCTGGACAACTGGTTGCTCAAAGCCAAGTCCAAGGAGCAACTGTCTTTGACCCTGGGGCATACCCTGCAGTTGTTCAGCCAGCTGGGGATCACAGTTAGTCTGTCCAAGTCAGTATTGACTCTAGGCCAGTGGCTCTAGTACATAGGAGCCATACTGGACACAGCCTAGGGCTCCACCTTTCTGCCACCGGACAGGCAGGGTGCTTGATAGTGCAGGACCAGGAGATTCATCACAACCAGGACATGCCTCAGACTCCTGGGTCTGATTTTCGTTGCCATGTTTCCCTTGGCATGGCTACACGAGCATCCCTCACTGGATTATGGGGATAAAAGTGGGATCAGCGAACCGACGATTCAGAGCAGATGGTCCTTGTCTCTTCCTCGGTCAAGACGTTTCTTCTGTGATAGATGGAACCCAGCCATTTTCTCAAAGGGGTTCCTTTCCTCATACCCTCTCCTCAACAGATCTTCACCTTGGATGCCTCGGGGATGGACCAGAGTGCTCATCTGGGTCCATACCACATTCCAGGGATGTGGACTCCTCTCAAAGCTCAACTCCACATTCATGTTCTCGAGATGAGAGCTGTCCTCTATGGCCTGCAGACCTTCCAGTCTCATATGTCCCTAGGTCCCATGCTAGTGCGGACAGATAATGTCAGTGTAGTTCACCACAACAACAAGCAAGGGGGCACCCATTCTCACCCCCTGTGCCAAGAGGCAATGAGAGTTTAGTACTGGTCTCTGGAACACAACCTAGAGTTGTGGGCCATCCATGTTCCAGGTGTCCAAAACGTCCTGGCAGACAAGCTAAACCAGTTGCAGTCCAAAATGCACAAATGGGAACTGCTCACCTCAGTGGCAGAAGATCTGTTTGACAGGTGGGGTTGCCCTGAGTTGGACTTTTCTGTGCCCCTACTCAGAGCAAAACTGACGCTTTTCTGCTCGCTCGATGCAGGGACGGGAGTTTTCCGGTGAGACGCATTGTCCCCCTCTAGGAAAGGTAGATTCCTTTACATCTTCCTTCCCTTTCCTCTGATTCAGAGTGCTAATCAAGCTCCAGATGGAGGGTGATACCCTGATTCTGGTGGCTCCCTTTTTGGTGTCGGCAGATTTGGTTTCCACTGTTGCAACTGTTAGCAGTGGAGCCACTTTCCCTGTGCCTGGGCTTGCTGTCACAGGAACACGGGACCCTTCTCCATCTGAACCTCCAGTCTCTTCACCTACATGCCTGGCTCCTGAAGACATAGCCATTGCCAGGTTTGGTGTGTCACCTAAAGTGGCTGATGTCCTGGTGGCCACCAGGAAGCCCTACACTAGGGCAACTTATTCCATGAAATGGAAGCATTTTGCTTTGTGGGTGGCTTCCCATCACCTGGATCCCTTCACTTGCCCAGTGAACCAGATTCTAGAATACTTGCTGTCCTTGTCTGATGCTGGCCTGAAGTACTCTTCATTAAAGTTGCACTTGTCTGCCATATAAACCTTCCATGTGCCCACTGAGGGTCGTATGGTAGCCCGGTTCAACGTGGCCCAGACCTTTCTCAAAGGCATCCTGTACTTAAAGCCTCCCATCCATAACCCAGTCCCAGTCTGGGACTTAAATTTTGTTTTGAAGAAACTTACTTTGACTCCTTTTAAGCCTGCCATGACTTGCGAGCTGCATTTTCTGTCATGGAAAGTGCTATTTTTAGTTGTGATTACATCTACTCATAGGATTTCTGAGCTCCAGGCACTCAAGTGTGAGCAGCCCTATTTGATTTTCCACAAAGACAGAGTGTCTTTGTGTATGAATCCTAAGGTTTTCTTCAGGGATATCTCTTTCATCAGGTCATACCTATGAAACATAGCCATCATGCACCAGGATCCCATGGAAGTTTTCTTCTGTAGCAGTCTACTTGGGGCCACACACTCCGATGTCATGCGTCAACATCACAATCCTATGTAACCGTTGGTGGCCCCGCTCTCTCTCCTCAGGTTTTTCCCACAATCGACCATACTCACAATAGACTTTGAGGAAGCTTATTGAAACATAGAAACATAGAATTTGATGGCAGATAAGGACCGCTTGGTCCACCCAGTCTGCCAATTTCCCTACCTAATGGATAAGCTGCAGATCCTAGTTAACCAGCAGCCTACTTCTTTCTACCCCAACCCCCTAGAATTTCCTTATGACTGTCCCATGCATGCTTGAATTCAAACACTGTTTTTGACTCCACAACCTCCTCCGGAAGGCCGTTCCATGCATCCACAGCCCTCTCTGTGAAAAAATACTTCCTTACATTACCTCTGAGCCGCCCCCCCTCTATCTTCAAATTGTGCCCCCTTGTTATGGCACACCTCTTTTTTTGAAAGATGCTACCCTCTTGGACTTTGTTGATTTCTATCATGTCCCCCCCTCCCTCCTTTCCTCGAGGCTATACATATTAAGCTCCTTTAGTCTCTCTTCATATGTCTTCTGGTGCAGACCCTGCACCATTTTAGTTGCTCTCCTCTGGACAGCTTCCATCTTGTCTATGTCCTTGCAGAGACTGGGTCTCCAGAACTGCACATGGTACTCAGATGGGGTCTCACCAGCTGTCTGTACAGAGGGATAACAACTTCCTGTTTTCTACTGGTGATGCCTCCTATGCATCCCAGTATCCCCCAGCCCTCCTTACTGCCCTCTCACATTGCTTGCCCACCTTAAGTAATCTGATATGACTACCCCCAGGTCCCTTTCCATTTTTGTTGTTGTTAGTATCTCACCCCCCATTGTGTACTCTTCCCCTGGGTTTTTGTTTCCCAGGTGCATTACCTTGCACTTCTTAGCACTGAATCTAAGCTGCCATACATTTGACCATTCCTCTAACCTTGCCAAGTCCCTTCTCATCCTTTTCACCCCACCTTGTGCATCAACTCTGTTGCAGATCTTTGTGTCATCTGCAAAGAGACATACTTTTCCTTCCAGTCCCTCTGCAATGTCACTTATAAAGACATTGAAGAGGACCGGTCCTAATACTGAACCCTGCGGTACCCCACTAGTAACCCCCCTTTCTTCAGAGTGGTCTCCATTTACTGTTACCCTCTGTGTCTTATTCTCCAGCCAATTCTTTACCCAGGCTATCATCTTGGGACCCACTCCCAGGCTGACTAACTTGTATATTAATCTTTTGTGTGGGACTGAGTCAAATGCCTTGCTAAAGTCTAGGTAGGCCATGTCCACAGCCCCTCCCTGATCTACTACTTTGGTCACCCAGTCAAAGAAATCTATTAGATTTGTCTGGCGTGAACTTCCCGCTGTGAATCCATGCTGCCTTGGGTCCTGTGCCCCTCTGGCCTCTAGGTACTCGACAATTCTTTCCTTCAGAAGTGATTCCATCATTTTCCCTATCACTGAGGTTAAACTAACAGGTCTGTAGTTTCCTGCTTCTGCCCTGCTCCCACTTTTGTGAAGGGGAATCACATCTGCCCTCCTCCAGTCCTCAGGTACCACCCCATCCTCCCATGATTTGTTAAAGAGGGTAGTCAGTGGTGTCACTAGTTGTACCCTTAGTTCTTTTAGAATTCTGGGATGAATACCACCAGGTCCCATTGCTTTGTCCACCTTCAGTTTTAAGAGTTTTTTCAGAACCCTTTCTTCTGTAAATGGGCTGGTATCAACTTCCGTATCCAGAGTGTTTCTATTGTTTGTTTTAGGTACCTCCCCCTCTTCATTTGTAAATACTGAGCAAAAATATTTGTTTAGTATCTCTGCCTTTTCACAGTCACCCTCTGCCCACCCCCCTCCCCTTTATTAAGCCTCACTATCCCTCCCTTAGTCTTCCTTTGCTCCCTGATATACCTAAAAAAGGTTTTATCCCCCTTCTTAACTGAGTTGGCTATCTTTTCCTTGGTTCGGGCCTTTGCTGTTCTGACTGCCTCCCAGCTTCCTTTTGCTTTAACTGATACAATTCTCTGTCCAGCTGCTTCTGTGATTCCTTGTACTTTCTGAATGCTTTCTTTTTCTCTTGAACCTTCACTGCCACCTCATTTGAGAACCATAGTGGTTTCTTACATCGTTTTATTTTGTTTATTTGCTTCACACAAAGGCTTGTTACCTCTGTGATGGCAGTTTTTATTATTCCCCATTGTTCTTCCACCCCTTCTTCCTGCCCATTTGCTAGTGCACTCCTTAGGCACTCACCTATTCTGGCAAAGTCAGCCCTCCTGAAGTCCAGTACTTTTGTCTTTGTATGGCTTGACTCTATTGCTGTGTTTATTGTGAACCATACTGTTCGATGGTCGCTAGTTGTCAGATGGCTACCCACTTCTACATCTGTGATCCTCTCTCCATCTCCATTTGAGAGAACCAGGTCTAAGATTGCTCCCTCTCGAGTGGGTTCCAATACTAGTTGTCTAAGGCATGCCCCCTGTAGGGCATCTAGAATAACCCCACTCTTAGAAGTGGCTGCTGCAACTGCACTCCAGTTAACATCTGGCATATTCAGATCACCCATCAGCAATATCTCCCCTTTATCTGCCATTCTAAGTATACTTTCTATCATTTCCTTGTCCATTTCCTCCCCCTGAGAGGGGGTCTGTATACAACCCCTGTGCGGATTGTGGTGCCATTGCCTGCCTCCAAATTGACCCACAGTGCTTCTTCTCCTCCCTGTTTACCCTTTTGTTCTGTTGCTTTGATTCCTTCCCTTATGTAGAGAGCTACTCCTCCTCCTCTTTAACCCTCCCTGTCCCTCCTGTAGATAGAGTATCCTGGTATGTTTACATTCCAGTCATGGTTCTGTGTGTACCATGTTTCTGTGGCTGCCACAATATCCCGATGTTCCTCCTCCATCAAGGCCACTAATTCAGGAAGCTTGTTACCCAGACTACGGGCATTAGTCCTCATTGCTCTCCATTTTTTCATGGCTTTACCTTCGTAGCAGCATCCCCCACTGACCTTTTTACCTTGGTCTTTTTCTCATTTAGTACCCTATTTTGTAGGGGGAGACTGGGATTTTCCTGCTGCCTTTCAGTGCCTCCCCCCTTGACTAGTTTAAAAGCTTGCCAATGAAGCATTTAAACTGATTGCCCAAAAGACTTGTTTCCTTCCTGGACAGATGCAGACCATCCTGCCAGTATAGGCTGGTGTCCCTCCAGGTGGAACCCCAGTCCCCAATGAAGCCACACCCCTGTGCTCCACACCATTTTTTCAACCATTCATTAAACTGCATGGTGCAAAGTATCCTCGCTTCACCCATGCCACTGACAGGCAGCACCTCTGAGAAGGATACTGTGTGTGCTACTTGTCTTAGGCCCTTCCCCAACTCTACAAAGTCCTTCTGCACTGCTCTAATCTCATGATGAGCCAAGTCATTTGTCCCTAGGTGGACAATGATGTCCAGCTCAGACTCCCATGCAACTGTTCTTGTGATCCTAAGGATGCGCTTCCTGTCCCTCCAAGCCATGGCACGAGACAGGCACCTTACTTCAGTTTTCCCTGCTCCCCACAGTTCTATCCCACTAATAATTGAGTCCTCCACCAGGAGCTGCTTCCCTTCCCTGTGGTGCCCTCTGCCTCCTTCCTGAGGGCCTCCCTTGTGACAGTTGTCTGCACCCTCCTTACTCTCCTCTGCGGGTGCATCCATAGGGGAACTATGCGCCCCCAGAATGGTGTATGGATTGTGGAGTGGAACAACTGACTGGGTGTGCCTCTGTTCCACTACCCTTACCCTCCCTCAGCTCACTGTGGTCCAACTGCTGTGCTTTCTTTGCAACCTCTGAGGTAGTGATGGTGGCTCTGGTGCTCCCTGGATGGGGGAGGTTCCCTTACTACTGTCCAGTGCGGCCTGAAGACGGGCAACTTCCTCCCTCAGGGCAGATAGTTGTCTGCAAACAGGGCAGCATCTCAGCCTCCAGAAAGACTCCCGGAAGGCTGCTTCCCCACAACCATTACATGGCACTACTCCCCACATGTCTGTCTACCTTGTTTATTTTTTTTTTTTTTTTTGTGTGTGTGAATATATGTATTATATCATGTGTATGCTTATATTGTCAGTGCAGTGTGCTAGAGAGGATATGACAGTGATATGCACCTTGCCTTCTTGAGGAAATGAAGTCAGAACCCCAGGTATAAAGGAACTATTTCCAGGGGTGGGTGGGGTGAGGGATGGGAAGGGTTTGGGCCTAAATTGTGCCCTCACGAAACAATCAGCTAAACGCTTGACCTACCACTGCGATGAGTGCCTTCCTGTCAGCAAGATGCCCTACATGACAATTTGACAGAGAAAATACCCTGCTAATCAAACAGAGAAAAATCCAAACATCCAAGTCAGACACAGGTAATCCTCCCCTGCCCCAAAACAGCCTGGTGACTTGTGCTCTGAAAGCAGTCAGCCCTAAAACACGTCAACTGCTGAAAAGTTTGTTTTCCTTTAGTTTTAATTTCTGCCCTTTCTGTCACAAATTGCAGAAAATGGTTCTTATCCGCTGCGACTTTGGAATCTATGTTTACCATCCTCGGACCTTCTTCATACTGCTTTGGCCTGTGACCTCTACCTGAGATCTCCTCTCTTCTTCTGGTGGCACCTTTAGGATGCCCCACTGCAGTTTCATTGTGGAGCGACCAGCAACCTGGATAGAGAGGGTGCCTCCCAGGGCCTCCCTCCCAGTTGCCCACTTCTTCTTCAGGCTCCACAGGCCTTCGGGGAGATGACACTTCCCAGGGTGGGGACTATCCCAGGACAGTCCCTCTTGGATCAACTCCCTGCCCCCGTTGGCATCCTCAGGTTCCACTTCAAGGAGCTCCCTGTCGGTAGTTTCAGCTCTGATATTGGCTTTTGCCATGCTAGCCTTTGCTTCCTTCAGGTCCCCCACAGTTGCAAGCTCCATCAGCCTCCACATGGCTGGTAGCAGGTTGGGGCCCCAGCCTGCCATTGCAACTCCCTGCACAGCAAGGTCCATAGGCACGAGGCCCCCTTTTTTCCCAGCCTTTTCATGGCTGCTTCATGGTTGTCAGCCCCAGGTTGGCGACCTCAGCCCCACCTTTGCGACCTACTGCTGTGAAGGGTCCACAGGTGCCAGGCCTTGTTTAGTAAGCTGTTCAGTGGCTGTAGAAGGGCCTGTGGTCCCTTGGGCTGTTGGTTCCCGCCCCACTGCTGCAATCTCCTTTTAAGCCAGGTTCATGGGTGCTGGGTTTCACTGCCTCTGCCTCCATCAGTAGAGATTCAACAACGTAGGGGTCTTAGTCTGCCTCCCTGTGGCCCTTTCTTTGGGTACCATGGCTCTTAGTTTCACATCCTGCTTATGGCCTTGGCCCTTCTCGCTCTTGCCATCAGGCACTTCTTAGGTGTCATTGACAGCTCAACACCCCCCCCCCGGATCGCACTCTCTAATGTGCTGTCAGTACCCTTGCCGTCGGACCCTGTTTTTGTACAGGCTGACATTGAGGTGGCATATTCCTTGCACACAATCTTCCTGCCAAGGTGGATGATGAGGAAGATGTAAGGATTGTCTGCTCTGACAGGTACACTGTCAGTTTCAGGAGCGGGGACTTGGTTCCACACACTCCCCTCTCCTCCCACAGTGCCCAAGCACCTTAGTGCCTTCTTCTCTGTCAGACAATCCAGAAGAGGTGGCCTGCAGGGTGGGCGGACCTCTGCCTTGGCTTCTCTGGGCTTCAGGTTTGTACTTGCTCTCTCACATATGCTGGCTATGGAGGATGTCAGCATGCACCTTCCTGAGCCCTTGCATCCTGCCTGCTGCCACTGCCAGGGCAGCTGCCACCATTTTTTCACTGAAGGTCTAGGACTTTCCTACAGTTGTTCAGCCCTAGGAGTCAATGCCCCTTTTGTGAGCTATGGCCTTTTAGTCCTGACATGACGGCCATTATTATTGTCCTAAAGACCTCCAGCAGGACTATCAGTTTGGTGTCTTTATCCTTTCATTCCCAACCCAAGGGCCATCTGAGACCTCCCTTTGTCTGGTCTCTCACATGTCCAAGACAGGATCCCACCCTCAGGGCACATGCAGGGTTGGTTCTGCCCTGCTAGCCTCTACCTCCACCTCTGGTGCCCCGGCTAAATGCCCTAGAGGTGGAGATGTGGCAGTGGCTGCAGATTCCACTTTAACCCCCATTCCAAGCCAGGAGGTGATGGGTGGGCATTGCTTATCCCTCCATCTGGAGCAGTGGCGTGCAATCATGATGGATGTTTGCATCCTGCTGCTGATCAACTGGGGTCACACTCTGGAGCTTCTAGAATGACCTCCAGACTTCTTTCCAGTTCCTTATCCTTATCCTCAAGATCACCATCCCAGTGCTCCAGGAGGAGGTACTCCTCTTTCTGTGAAAGAGAGCAATAGAGCCAGTACCCAAGCAGCTAAGGAATGGGGGGGGGGATTCTGTTCCAGGTTCTTCATTGCCCCCAAGAGAACAGGGGATTTGAGACCCATTCTAGAGTTCAGGGTCTTGCCCTTTGGCTTATCCTGTGCGCCTTGGGTCTTTACCATATGCTTAGCTGAGATCACAGTAGCCCTCAGGCATGAAGACCTGCATGTCTTCCCCTATCTGGGTGACAGGTTGCTGAAAGCACAGTTCAGGGTTCTATTGCTACTGACTCTAGATCATATCCTGCAGCTATTCCAATCCATGGGAATCACTGTCAGTTTGCCCAAGTCTGTTCTGACCCTGTCCCAATGGTTGTAGTCCATAGGAGCAGTTCTAGACTCTGCCCAGGGCAAGGTCTTCCTTCTGCAGCACAGAGTGGAATGCCTTCTTGCTCAGGCCTACTCAGTGGCCCAGTGCTGATATGTCACAGCCAGTGCATTCCTGCAGTTATTGGGCCTGCTGGCCATGGCCTGAGTCACTGTCCCCTTGGCCAGGCTGCATATGCAGCATTTGTTTCATCGCTTCACCTGTGACCCGCTCCTGTACCGAGACCTGCATTCAAGGGCATCTAAGATCTTGTACCTGTTAACAGTGACAGTTTGTGCTTTTGGACTGAAAAAAACGCTGAACGTCTGTCACCAGATCCCAGTTTGCACTTTAACTTGGTACCCTGTGCCCATTTCAACTGCCAGTAAACGGTTGATGTAGGGAGCTCGGCGATGAGCTATTGCCTATCAGGGCTAGGAGGGGAGGAGCTGGGCACTTGAAAAGCTCGTGCCTGAATGAGGCTCAAGCGCTGAGGCATGAGCATGAGTGGCGCAAGTGCCACTTGGAAGAAATTTTTTACTTGCACAATTTAGTGCCTGGCATTTGTATTATCTAGTGAGTTATTTTAACTTATAGTTATTTGTACCTATGAGGTATTAACTTTATCATACTGTATTTGAACTGAAGCATTATTAGTGTTTTAACTGATTAGTTAGGTTTATGTTGTTGTTGTTTATTATTAAGAATAGCCATAGAGCATATGCTCATTTACAACGGCAACCTAGTGTATGCAATATAATCATACAGTACATTGACATAACTACAAATACGTGACATTCAGATATGTGAATAAAATCCATCATTAATTAAAACGTTTGCACATCTGTACATTAGAGAGCAGATACTTCTTTAGTTGAGATACAGACACAAGTTTAATCTGAGGGGGGCCTGAAATGGTTTGGAAGCCTGTTCCAAAATATTGGAACCAATTGACTAAAATATTGCATAGCCCTTTTGGAATTTGTCCTAGGTACAATTAACTGAGAGAATTGGAAATTTCGTATCGATGGACCAATGTCACGAAATATTATCTTATCACGTAAATACTTGGGAATACAACCCAGACCAGATTTGTACGCAAACAAGCTCATGTGAATACCCCTCCTAGAAGCCAGAGAAACCCAATTCAGAGATTTATACAAGGCACAATGATGAGTGGTTATTGAACACTTTAAAATTAACCTGGCCAATTTGTTATACAGTACATCCAGCTTGTGCGGTCTATCTTGTGAGGCACCACCATATAATACATCTATTCTAAAATGAAGTATTCTCACCTAGGAACTTGTTTTGTTTTGTTGGGCTTTGTTTTACTAGATATGGGAGTATTTTATTTGTTAGACAATTATGACAGACCTATCAAATTGGACAGACAGCACAAAGAGTTTTATTATTCAAATCTAATACAAAGTTTGACACAAGTAATTGCTGCCAATGCTTAATATCTTGGAATGTTAAAGATAAGATCATTATGTGACCTTGGGTATTATTTGTGCCCCGTGCTATGATGTATACCTATTCCCATTTCTCTTCTGTCAATAGTATTATTATATTTTATGCTATGTTTATCTGGTGATGTTAAGTCCAACCCAGGCCCTTTGTCTAATGCAAACTCTTCTTACAATAATATCTGGCAAATGGAGGGACTGCGCTTTGCACATTAAAATGTGTGGAGTATTAAATCTAAAAAACATGAAATTGAGGCCTTGCTGGAGCAACATCACCCTGACATATTGGGCCAGATATTCAGACTGTGCCAGGCAGGGGTGCAAGCCTGGGCGCAGTGCAACTGGGTTAAGCCAGGGCATAGTCCTGGTGATATTCAACGGTGCTGCGCCATGGCTCAGTACTGTTGAATATGGCACTGGGTGTGCCTGCACTGCACCAGTGCAAGTGGCAGGTGAGGAGCAGGGGGATGTGCCAGCACAAGTCCGGGTGCGCTAAGCACATTAACCATGATATTCAGCACTGGGCATGCAAATGAGGCCATTATGCATGCAAGGCACAAATGGGGCCATTTGTATGTCATTATGGCCATATTTGCATGCAGTGCACTGATCCCTAGTGACTTGCGCCTGGCACCCTGCCAGGCTGCAGCCATCGGGGACCAACGTCACCTGCCCCTCAGTGGGCAAGGTGCCCCAATGCCCGATCATGGGCATAGTGGAAAGATATCCCTGGTGGTCCAGTGGACCCTACCCCAGTGCCCAATCGTGGGCATAACAGTAATAAAACCCTGGTGGTCCAGTGGATCCTACCCCATCACCCGATCATGGGCATAACATTAATAAAACCCTGGTGGTCCAGTGAACCCTAACCTATCACCCGATCGCGGGCATAATATAAATAATTTCCTGGTGGTCGAGTGGACCTGCTTCCCTGACTGATCATGGGCTTTAGTTAAAAGCAAATACCCGGTGGTCAATGGACCCCCCTCCCCACCGCCCACTCAGACCCGCCACCCTGCACCCCGGTCAGCGGCGGTGGCAGCTCCCCACCCACAAGCTGGCTGCCGCCAACTGACAGTGTACGGTATGGCTGTAAGCCATTGGTCCACTGTGTGGGTCAATGGGCGTGCAGACTGTACTGTACTACACAGTCCCGAAATGTGAATGAACCATTCACATTTCGGGACTGTGTAGTACAGTATGGTCTGCATGCCCATTGGCCCACTCAGTGGACCAATGGGAGTACAGCCATACTGTACACTGTCAGATGGTGGGCAGCTTGCTGGTGGGGAGCTGCTGCCTGCCGCTGACTGGGGGGGTGCAGGGTGGCGGGTCTGAGTGGACGGGTGGGGAGGGGGGTCCTGCTGAACCACCAGGGTATTTGCTTTTAACTAAAGCCCATGATCAGGCAGGGGAGCAGGTCCACTGGACCACCAGGGAATTACTTATATTATGCTCGTGATCAGGCGATGAGGTAGGGTCCACTGGACCACCAGGGAATGTATTTCACTATGCCCGCGATCGGGCGATGAGGTAGGGTCCATTGAACCACCAGGGAATTTATTTATTCATATGCCTGTGATTGGGCAGGGGAGCAGGTCCACTGGACCACCATGGAATTTATATTTAACCAAAACCTGCGATCGGTCAGGGGAGTGGGTCCACTGGACCACCAGGGAATTTATATTTAACTAAAGCCTGTGATCAGGCAGGGGAGCAGGTCCACTAGACCACCAGGGATATTACATTTATATGCCCGCGATTTGGTGGGGGGGCACGATGCCTGGACTTTGTCTCTGGAGGTCGGGAGGCCATCCACAGCAGGCGGCTGCCATGTTGTGCCCGGCAATACGGCAGCCTGCCTGTGGGTGTCCCCTGACATGTTCCTGCTTTTTACAGGCACATCTTTGTGCCCCCCTGTGTGGCGCAAGGCGGGTATGTGCCTGCATATGCACCGCACATCCCAGAGCTGAATATCAGGATGTACCGCATATGCATGTGCGCACCCGCCGCCAGCTGAGCCGATACATAACTGGTGTGCCCCGACATCGGAAAATCATGTGTAACAAACTCCCTGAATATCACGGCTTAGTGTATCAGTGGGTTGCCCATGGCGCAACCCCTTTGAATATCCCACCCTCTATGTTCAACTGAGTCCTGGTTGAAACCTTCAAGTGATGACAAATTTTGTTCAGTAAGGGGTTATCAAATGATTTGGAAAGATCGGGGAGGGAAGAAAAAAGGGTGTGGAATACTTGTTTATTATAAAGATGGATTGGAAATCACTGAATTAAAGTTCTACCCATAATTTGAATACTAAATATAAGTGGTTACTTTTCCAGTTATTACTAGGGACCACAAGCTAAAAATATGTACGGTTTATAACCCTCCTAAGATGGGTATTAAGGGCTTAAAAGCTTTTTTTTTAAATTTCTCAGACTAGAATATAAAGGTGGAGATTTACTGGTGATGGGAGATTTTAATATTAATTGGGCACCAGAATAGGATCCTGTGATCAAATCTCTTCTTACAAATGCTGGCTTGTGCCAGCTCATAACCTCCTATACTAGAATGAATTTGTCCAACAATAAACATACTGTATTAGGTTGGGTTCTTACCAATAATTCCACCAGGGTTTTGAGTAATGGTACACTTCCTGATGTGGTGAGTGATCACATGGTAATTTTGTGCACCTGGAAAGGGAAAAAAAGCAAGCCTCCTTCTAGATTTATTACTTTTAGGAAATTTACCACCACTATACAAGAAAGTTTGTTAAGGGAATTAAATATGATAGATTGGGCTTTCCTTGATGCTATTCCTGAGGTTGATATAGCAGTTGATTATTTTACCACCTCTTTATTGAACTTATAGGATACACTCTTCTCTAAGAAAATAAGAAGGGTTAGAGGGGATGTTAATAAATGGATTACCCCCAATTTGTTCCGATTGATGAAATCTAGGGATGCTGCCTGGGATCAGCTTAAAATAACACACATTGAAAATGATTTTAACAACTATCGAAGGTTAAGGAATGATTGTAAAATTAAGTTAAGGAAATGTAAATCAGATTTCTATCTAAATAAACAGCAGAGTGAGTTAAAAAATACAAAAAACTTTTGGATAGCTATTAGGACTCTTAGAGATCCGATTATTGGGAAACAGACTGATTCATTTAATATAAATGGTAATGTAATTACTGATTCAACTGAAATAGGTGAGGCCTTTCTTAACAGGTTTGTTGACTTATCTCACCATACTAAAGATTTTTGCTGAATTGATCGTGTAAATACTACTCAGCTAAAATTAGCACATGTAGTACCATTACACAAGAGCAGACCAAGGGATGAACCAGATAATTATCATCCTGTAAGTTTCGCCTCCATAGTGTGCAAACTCATGGAATGATACTAAAGGAAAGACTGGTGTTGTATCTGGAGGACAATGGCCTCCAGGATGTGAGGCAGCATGGGTTCATTTCAGGGAAGTCTTGTCAAACCAACCCGATACAATATTATGACTGGGTGACAGGTGAGCTGGATAAGGGTCATGTGGTGGATGTTCTTTACTTGGACGTCAGCAAGGCCTTCGATTCTGTGCCTCATGGGCAGCTTGGGGGGACACTAACAGGTGTAGGGGTAGGGGCAAAAATGATGAACTGGATTACAAGTTGGCTGTATGGGAGGCTGCAATGGGTGGTGGTGAGAGGGGAGCTCTCAACTCCAAGGCCGGTGATGAGTGGGGTGCCACAGGGCTCTGTGTTGGGGCCAGTATTATTTGGGCTCTTCATATCAGACATTGCACACAGGGTGGTAAGCAAGGTAAGTCTGTTCGCTGACGACACCAAAATCAGAGCAATGGTGGATGGAGGGGAGGAATGGAAGCAGCTGCAGGGGGGACCTAAGCAAGCTAGAGGAGTAGTCAGAGAGGTGGCAGCTGGTGGCCAATGCAAAGAAGTGTAAGATTATGCACTTCGGGGTGAAGAACCCAAGGAGAGAATACTGGCTGGGGGGTGGGTTAAGCTAGGGACCACTGAGGAGGAGAAGGACCTAGGGGTAATGATAACAGGGACCATGAACAACACTGCCCAGGAGAGTGGCTACAAAAGCAAACAAAATGCTGGGGTGCATGCCTGCCCGGTGGTGCTGAGGGTTGAGGTGCTGGACGCCATACCTCGCACTACGCCAGTGACCCGGGTTTAGGAGTGGACTCAGGTCGCTGGTGGGTCGGCCGGGGGGGAGATAGGCTTAAGTGTCCCATGACAGTTTGCCTTCTCCGGGGAGGGAAGAGGACGATGCCTGTGCACTTGTCTGACTCCGCGTGTAGGCTTGGACTACTGCAAGCCCCAATTGTAAGGGATGGGTGGCCACTGCACAGCGTGGACATTGGCACCTTGCGCCATGACGTCAGGGGGTTGCATGCTGTAGGGGAGGGAGAAAAGAGGAAACTGCCTGCCGGCTCCAGGAAAATGGGCTTCCAGGAGCGTGCCTCCAATGTGCCCCTACTCAAATATTACTGGAAGTGGTGGGGGCTGAAACAATCACGGGATTTAAGAATGCATGGGATAGACATTAAGGAATTCTGGAGGTCAGGGGTAAGGGGCAACAGACTTCCTGGAAAACATAAACTGAACTTACAAACTTAAATGGGCAGACTGGGTGGGCCATAGGCCCTTATCTGCCGACACTGTCTATGTATCTATGTATCTATGTACTCGCTCGACCACAGCCAAGACTGACACAATGAAGGATTATGGGGTGTCTGGTCCCCCACTTTGTCCCCACTTGGGGGGTAAGCTACAGCTCCATGGGGTCTGGAGGTGAGTATGAGTAGAGCGGGAGGTATGAGAATAACTCCTTGTGGGGCCCTGAAGGTTTGCAGTCGGCAGGATGGGGGTGGGTAAAGTGTAATTTCAAAAACAAAAATGCTGGAGTGCATTGCAAGGCGGTTGTCATCCAGACGAAGAGAGGTGATCTTGCCCCTCTACAGGTCACTGGTAAGGCTACACTTAGAGTATTGTGTACAGTTTTAGTGGCCATACCTAAAGCGCGATATCAGGCTACTGGAGGGGGTGCAGAGGAGGGCAACAAAGATGATATGTGGAATAGAGGGGAGAGACTATGACAGCAGACTGAGAGACCTGAATATGTACGCCCTGGAGGATAGAAGGGACAGGGGGACATGATAGAGACATTCAAGTATCTGAGGGGAATCATTAAGGATGGGGCAGATGGGGTCTTTAAGTTAAGGAGGGGGAGGGTCACCAGGGAGCATGGGCTAAGAATAGAGGAGGATGATTTGGGGACGAAATGAGGAAACACTATTTCACAGAGAGAGAGGTAGCAAAATGAAATGCACTACCAGAATGGGTGGTATCATGTAAATCTGTGAACAGCTTCAAAAGGGCATGGGACAGGGAACAGGGGAGAGTGAGGGTAGGGGAGGGGAGGTGGGGGTGGCAGTGGGATGACAGGAGGGGGGCAGTTGCAAATTTGGGGTGCTAACTGCACCCTCAAGCTGACTTAGATAGACTGTCTGGTCTGTTTCTGCTGGCACATTCATATGTTCATAAAATTAGATGGTAATTTAGTCTCTTCTTTTTATTTTTGAGTGGTAGAATCGAAACAATTACTGAAACTACTTAAACAAATGTCACCCGATAAAAACCTCTGGTGGTGATAGTCTTGAACCAAGATTCTTAAAGTTGATTGCTGCCCATATTTATATACCTCTGACTAAAGTGTTTAATCTTACTCTTATTACTGGACAGTTTCCCAGTCAGTGGAAACAGACAATAGTTAAGCCAATATTCAAGGGTGGAGTCTTGCGGGATTTAGATAGCTATCAACCAATATCCTTATTATCACCTTTAGAAGGAATTGTTAATGACAGCTTTCAGAGTTCCTCAGTTCTGCTGGGCTTCGGTCTCCCAAGCATAATGGCTTTCATAAGTACCATGGCACCAGGACTGCCTTGGCCAGGTTCACGGACCACATCAGTGGAGCAATGGAGAGAGGTAAGCTCACTGGTGCTGTGTTCATGGACCTGTCCAAGGCCTTATATCTGGTTAATCATCACCTGCTGCTTGGGAGGCTGAGGAACATTGGACTGGCAGACTCATCTTGTAACTGGTTCGATAGCTATCTGGCAGATCGCCCACTTAGGGTGTGCCACCAGGGTATATTGTCTGGCTGCAGATCTATGGAATTAGGGGTGCCAAAGGTATCTATCCTGGAGCCCCTTCTGTTCTCTCTGTTTGTTGATGCACTGCCTCCACTCTTAGACAGAACAGGTATTATAATGTATGCCAACAATATAA
The DNA here is from genome assembly GCA_016271365.2 of Neoceratodus forsteri. Classification (NCBI taxonomy): domain Eukaryota; kingdom Metazoa; phylum Chordata; order Ceratodontiformes; family Ceratodontidae; genus Neoceratodus; species Neoceratodus forsteri. The sequence continues at coordinate 902,747,597 of CM028129.1, forward strand.
TCCTTTACAGTAGTGCTCCCTCAGCGGAAACTATACATTTAGATTTAAATATTGATTTCCAGGCATTGGATCTTTGGCTTTGAAGAAATCATTTGCTCTTGAATAGCAAGCCAATCCAAGCAAAGACTGACCAAGAGTATGCCTCTTTTAGTTCAGGATACTCTGGTGGTTTGGCTTGAGAAGGTCACCCAGTTTAAATATTTGCGGATTCTGTTGGACCGTTGCCTTACTTATTCGCTCCATATAAAATTGATTTGTAGGAAAATTAATCGGAGACTGGGTGTCCTGTTCAAGCTGCAGAATCTCTTGACTGAACAAGCTAGATTTGCAGTTGCAAATAATGTGCTGTTATAAGTTTGTTTGTTTGTTTAAAACTTTATTTTTATACAGGAATATTTGATTAGTGCAAAAACAGTTTACAATCAAGTCCTGTGTAAGTAATACATAAATAACATTTCAAAGACACAGATACAATACACACAAATAACAGCATAAATAACATTATCCATAACATACACATTCACATTCACTCTGCAAATATTCAAATAATTTACTTTTAAAATTAACAAGGCTAACTATATTCTGCAAATACTTAGGCAATTTATTCCATGATGAAGCAAGTCTATTCTGTAATTTCATTTCTCCTACATTACTACAATATTTAAGTAATGGAATCCTGTTGTCTGAATTTCTTGTACATAAATTTTGACTATCCAGGTACTGCAATTTAATATACTTAACTAGTGGATGATTACTTTTAGCATGTATTATCCTATGACAATTAATTAACCAGGCATAATTCCTCTGTGCCTCAGGATGCAACCAGTTTAGCCTATCGTATAACTTACAATGATGCATTTTATATTCACCCTTAATAATAAATTTGCCTAATTTATAAACTGTTTGATTAACTTTTTTTAACACTTTCTGTGAAGCATTCATATATATTGACACACCATAATCAAGTACCGGAATTAACATTTGCTTAACAAGTTTTTCTCTAGCTAATTTGGGCAATACATTTGTTAATCTTCTAAAAGCACCCAATCTTTGATTAACTTTTTTTATCTGCATATCAACATGATTTTCAAATGTCATACCAGAATCTATGTACATACCCAAATACCTATAACCTTTTACTTCCTCAACTTGTGCACCATTTATTAAATGAATATTTAATTGTGATTGTTTTTTCAACTTATGCCCCAGACTAAACATCATACACTGGGTTTTCTTTGCATTAATTAGAAGGCCAGAGTCATCCATCCAATTTTCCAATGAGATTAAGTCTCTCTGCAGCTGTAATTCAACATTTCTCATATTATCTGCAGAAACCAACAGAACTGTGTCATCCGCATATAGTCTTACCTCCCCATATTTTATTGTTTGCGCCAATTCATTCACATAGACATTAAACAACAATGGGCCAAGTATTGATCCCTGGGGAACACCACGATTTAATTCCCCAAGGCTCGACACAAAGTCACCATTGATGACACACTGTCTACAATTTACTAAATATGATGCTATCCATGTTAATGGTCCTTCCTCTAACCCTACTAGCCAAAGTCTTTCTAACAATTTTCTATGTTGTACCAAATCAAAAGCTTTACTGAGGTCCACGAACACCGCGCCAGTGGCCTTTCCATCATCAAGTGATGTTACCGCTTGATTTTGGAAATCCAGTAGAGCGGTGCCTGTGGACCTCCCTACTCTAAACCCATGTTGTTTATCTGAAAAAAAATTCATTCATTTCCATATAATGACCAAGTCGTGAATGGACACTACATTCCAATATTTTAGATAATATTGGAAGAATCGTAATTGGTCTATAATTAGATGGCACATTACTATTGTAACTCATTTTTGTTTTCTGGATTAACAAATACTGATATGGCACTGCTTACCACTACCTTTCATACTGTCTGTAGGTTTGCTTTAAAATTACCCTATCAAACAGATCATTGTACTTTATTTCATTTGATAGGTGGTTTACCCCCAATTTTAAGTTATTTATATAACCTAAACTGTTTGACTAATAATGTTTTAAGGTTAGGGGTTGATTCTCCATTATTTTCTATGTATGGTTTTAAGGTAGTAGCTAGGACCCTATGCTCTAATAGCTCACCCAAACTTATTGTCCCAACAGTAAGCACTAAGATGGGTATATGTGCTTATCCTGTAAGTGCCGCAACTGAATGGAATATTTACTTGCGTCCTTACAACAAGGCCTTGGACTGGAAACTTTTAAAAAGCATCTGAAGAAATATTATCTCAGTCTTTTAACATGTGTTGTTATTGAAAATGTTTTTTGTACTTGTTGTAATGTACCTTGTCATGTTATAATCGTTATTATGAACCGGCGATCGTAAATGGAGGAAACTGATTGGCCGAGAGGGTTTCGAAGCCGTGATATTGGGCTACATCATCACGACTTCAGAAATTCCTCCGCCCGCCAGCCTCACTGACTGCACATTGTTCTCAATCTCCTCAAGGCCCAGAGCGAGTCAAACTTGTACCACTGCAATAAAAAAAAAAAAAAAAAGAACTCTGTTTACACTCAATCAGTGATACTGCCTGCTGTCTCCATGGCCCACAACATTCAGACGGACAACAGAAAAGACATAGTTAAACACACAAACCAACCTGCTGCCAGCAGTAGGCAACAATTGAGCAGACGACTATTCCCATGTCTAGTAGGCACGCGCATATTCAAAAAGGCATTGCTAGACACACTTGTCCTCTCAATCCCGCTGCTTCCTAATCCACTGATATTGGTAATTGGCTTCATTTTCTCTTTAGAATCTCGTTACCGCGATCATCTATGGGGGGGGCAGACAAAGATACTGTTGCAGAGTTCTCAGGTCACACCATCACAATACTATTACCTTTTCTGTCAGCTCCAACTACAACAGCGCCACCTGCTGTCTTCTAGAACTATTTTTTTTTTAAATGTATTCCTACACTACCAAAAAAGCTTTTTTTAACAGGTTTAAAGGGTGTTTTTTTTTAATCTTTTATTTATAAAACCATTAATCCTGTTCATAATAGCAATAAGGCACTCCAGGGTGTGGTATATCATGGGATATCATCACTTCTTGGTTCGTTGGACGCACTCGGCCTGTGGCCTCGTGCCCAACCACCCGAGGCGTGATGATATCCCATGATATACCACACCCTGTCGTGCCTTATTGCTTAATTGTTACATGTAACATTTTGACTGTAATTTATGGTCCCTGGTCATGTATGAAAAAGGGTCTTGGCTCATTGCACTTACCTGGTTAACAAAAGTTAAATAAATATGGGGGACCTCCTGTGGACTTGGAGGATCCAGTGGTATCCACACACAATCTAGAACAGCTAGTCATTGTCTCCGCCCCGGCTCACAAGGTATTTCATTGGTGGATGGACCGCAACAATTTTTTAAGAGGGGCCATCTTTCTCATTCCCTCTCTTCAGCAGATCCTCACCTTGGATGTTTCAGTTCTGGGTTGGGGAGCTCCCTTGGGGCCTTTTCAGACTCAAGGGACCTGGTCCCAGATGGAGGTCAACCTCCACATAAATGTCCTAGAAATGAGGGTAGTCCTGTATGCCATACAGGCCTTCTAGAGCCATCTGACTCTGGGTCCCCTGCTGGTACAGTCTGACAACCTCAGTGTGGTGTACTATTTCCGCAGGCAAGGGGGGTCTCACTCTTACCCCCTGTGCCAGGAGGCACTGAGAGGTTGGTACTGGGCTCTTGAACACGTTCTAGAACTATCAGTCATCCATGTTCCAGGTGACCAAAATGCCTTGGCGGACAGCCTCAGCCAGTCCCAGTCCAGGATGTGCAAGCAAGGGCTGCTGACCTTGGTCGTAGAAGACCTGTTCGACAGGTGGGATCATCCAGAGTTAGACTTTTTTTGGCATTCCCACTCAGTGCAAAACTGCCATGTTTCTGCTCTCTAGATCCCAGGCCAGGAGTTTTCTGGCAAGACGCATTGTCCCTCTCCTGGACAGGGAGGTTCCTGTATACCTTTCTTCCCTTTCTTCTGATGCAGAGTGAGTTCATCAAGCTCCAAATGGAGAAGGCCGCCTTAGCTCTGATGGTGCCTTTCTGGCCTTGTCAGATATCATTTTCATTGCTACAGCAGTTAGCTGTGGACCCCCCGTCTCCCCTGCCCCTCTGCAGGGACCACTTGACACTGGCTTGGGGTGTCTCAGCATGTGACTGATGTCTTGGTGACTGCTAGGAAACCCTCCATCAGGGCCACTTACTTACTGAAGTGGAAATACTTTGCTGTCTGGGCCACTTCTTGTCACCTGGATCCTTTCACCTGTCCGGTGAACCAAGTTCTAGAGTCTCTCCTGCCCTTGCCTGACACATAACTCCACTGCTCTTCTGTTGAGGTGCACCTATTCATTATATCAGCCTTCCAGGTGCCCAATGCTGACCGTACTGTGGTCAAGTTGGATGTGAGCTGTTCTTTTCTGCAAGGCTCTCTATACTTGTAGCCTCCTCTCCGTAATCAGGTCCCAGCTTGGGGCCTGATTTTTGTGCTATAGCCCTTAATCCTGCCTCCTTTTCAGCCACTCACATCTTGTGAGCTACGTTTTCTGTCATGGAAAGTGCTATTTTCATTTGCTATTACTTTTGCTTGTAACGTTTCAGAGCTTCAGGCTCTCATGTGTGCGCAGCGTTATCTGATTTTCCGCAAACACAGGGTATCTTTGTGCACTAACCCTAAGTTTCTTCCTAAAGTGGCATCTGAGTATATTTTTAATCAATCTCGCCACCTGCCTTTCCAGAGCATGCCATTCCAATGGCAGCATTGCTCCATACTTCAGATGTGCATGGAATTTTCAGGTACTATACTCACTGCACTAAGGACTACAGAAAGTAGTCCGGGTTGTTTGTTTCCTTCACCCCTTGGAAAGGGGGCGTTCCAGTTTCTAAACAGTGTTTGTCCAGATGGTTGGCCACCTGTATTACTTTTTGTTATAGGAAGTATGGTAAGAAACTTCCTGCTGTGGTTCAGAGCTATTCAACCAGAAACATGGGCACTTCTGTTGCCTGTTTCAGGAATGTGTCAGCTGCAGACATGTGATGCTGCTACTTGGAGTACTGTCCACACTTTCATTAAGCACTGCAATCTGGACATTGCCTCAATGAGGAGGGTAGGCTCTGGCCTAGTTGCACTTCCAGACCTTCTTTCTTAGGCCATTGGTATCCTGCTACCCAGACTGTCTTGCTGTCAGTACTGCATGGGACTCGTTCCATAGGTGTGGCCCGATGAAAGAAATATCCCCAAAGAAGATAGAACAGGTATGTAAGAACTTACCATAAGAGTAGATCATCAGGAGTATCTCCGTTTTTAGAATCTCTTTTTATAAGAGATTCCTTTACCTTGATTATGTTGAGAGATAATCTTTCCACTTCTCTCTTCCATCGCTGCAGAAAGAAAATTGCCTCTTCAGATGACCATATTCTCTGTGTCTGTTGTCTTGGGTCCAACCACAATGTCTTGGACTGTGAGCTCTGCCACAAATTTAATCAAACCACCCTCAAGTGACGAAAAAAGGCTCTCAAAAAATTCCTGATGGAACAACAGGTAGCCCGTTCTGGGCAGAGGTTCTCAGTGGTCCCTCCATCCCAGTCACCAGTGGGTTTATTGAGCTCCCAGGCAGCAAAGACCCGAGATAAGTCATTGGGGAAAAGTCACAGTTTTGCCTCCTCAGGCGATTCCCTGTGGGCCATCATTGGTCCCTCATTTGTCAGACCTGGAGCTGGAGCAGGCCAATGTCGAAGAGGAGTACCATCCTGACCTCATCCTGCCTGAGGAAGAGCAGGAACCTCTTTACTCTGACAGATCCACTGCCTCTTCGGTAAGTGAGGACTATCTCAAGCATACTACCAGGTCTCCTCCAGAGGACTCTGCTTTCTTTAATTTCATAAAGCAGCTGTCCACAGCTATGGGCTTCCATACTGATGAAGAGGATGCCACCAGATGGGACTTAGTGAACTTTCTTGAAATCCCAGAATCCGCTCCTAAGGTCATTCCTCCTATCCTCCAAGCCCTGAGCAGTGCCACTACTGCCACCTGGCACAGGTCTGACATGGTCCCTGCCATGCCCTGTAGGGCAAATAAGTTGTATCATGCCCCCCAGGACCTACCTTACTATGCTGCCCAACCCGAGACAGATTCAGTGGTCATTAAGGCAACTCATGATGGGTCTAAGGTGCCTAAGCACCTGAGCCTTCTTCCCCCTGACAGGGGAGTCCCAGCGGATTGGCCTTTGGGGTAAGAGGGTATATGCCTCCTTCACATTGGGACTGAGGATTGCTACTTACCTCGCATATATGGTCAAATACCAGAATACTATCTGGAAGAAGGTCAAGGCAGCTGCCCAGGCCCTCCTTGACTGTTCCCAGAAACAGGAGACTCTTAATTGCTTGCAGAGTGCAGAGGGTATTAGTAAGCATCTCCTCAGGGCCTTGTATGATATCTCTGATACTGGTGCCAGGGCTGCTGCCATGGATATTTGCCTCTGTAGGTACTCCTGACTGAGGGTTTCAGGCTTTGCAGCAGATGTCCAGCAGAAGGTGCCTAATGACCCTTTCAGTGGCTCCAGACTGTTTGGGCCAGATGTTCATGACATCATCAGTGACCTACAGACATCTGGCAGGGCTATTAAGTCTGTCCACTGGCTATATCATATGTAGCCTAGTAGCAGACAGAGCCCTCCCTTTTGCAAGGTGTCCCACAAGTCTGGAGCAGTCTCCCATTGTTAGGGCAAAAGAAAGGCCAAGGGGAAGGTGAGGGTCCTCCAGGAGGGAGACGCAGTGGTGGGAGAAAGAGGACCATGGGGAAGAAGAAATTACTCCTGTTGGGGGACTCAGTTGTCTAGGGAATGGAGCTGGGCACAGATAGCAGGGAGGAAAGAGAGGTCAGGTGCCTTCCAGGAGGCACAGCTTGGAGGGAGGGAGAGTGGATCCAGAGGATTGCTGAAGTGGTGACAAGGAGAGGGTGTTGGAGGTCATCATCCACCTGGGAATGAATGACCTATCCAACAACAAGGCAAGCTTGGAGCAGGTGCAAGAGGACTTCAGAGTGTTGGGGGGTGTCTGGGGAAGGTAGCAAGCTCTGTGACATTTTTGGAGGTGCTGCTGGTCTACAGCAGTTTGGGGGGGATAGGAATCTTCTTATCAAAAGCTTCAACACATGGTTGAAGGGCTGGTGCAGAGAGAAGGGGTATGGCTTCATTGGAGTTTGGGGACCCACCTGGAACGATATGGCCCTGTACAAAGGTGATGGACTGCATCCGTCCAGGAAGGGGAAAACAGTCCTCAATGAACAGTTTAAATGCTTCGTAGATGAGCGTTTAAACTAGCCAAGGGGGGGGGCAAATGGGAGCAGGTAAACTCAAGCAGCCCACCCCCACAAGGCAGAGAGACAAAAACTGAGGAGCAGGAGGATGGATTAATAGCAGGGACACTTGAACCAGGCATAAAGGGAATAGCAGAGAAATCAAACCTGCATAAGAAAGAAAACGGGGGAGGGGGGAAGCAGGTGAGCAAAAATAGGAGTACATTGAGTATACACAACAAAACATGGAGGGCCATGGTAACAAATACCCGCAGCCTGGGAAATAAAATCCCAGACCTGGAGGCCTTGCTAGTAGAGGTGGGCCTGGACATAGCAGCAATAACAGAGACTTGGTACACCACAAATCACGAGTGGGACATAAACATGCCGGGTTATACTCTGTTTGGGAGGAATAGGGGGTTAAAGGAGGGGGGGTGGCCCTGTACATCAGGGAAGGTATAAAGACAACAGAGGTACAGAGTACACGGGGGAAAGCCAAGGCGCTGTGGGTCACCCTTGAGCTTGGTAATGGCACTGCAATATGCACTAGGGTGATCTATAGGCCTCCAGCATGGGGAGGAGGTGGATAGGGAACTAGTGGATGGAATACATGAAATGGCAACAAAAGGGGAAGTTCTGCTGTTGGGTGATTTCAATATGCCAGACGTGAATTGGATCACCCAGGTGGTTGCTTCAGCAAGGAGTCGAGACATCCTGGATTCCCTACAGGGGACAGGCCTCAGGCAGCTGGTGCTTGATCCCACCAGAGACAGGGTGATTCTGGACCTAGTACTGACCAATGGTGACAGAATCAAAGAGGTCTGGGTAGAAGGTCAACTGGGGTCCAGTGACCACCACATAGTGTGTTTTAGCATGGAGACAGTGACACAGTCAAGTCACACGAAGACAAAGGTCTTAGTTTCAGAGGGGGTGGACTTTGCTAGGATGGGGAGATGTCTCAAAAAGCCCTGGTAAGGAGAGAGGGAGGAGGGGGTGTTGAGGAGCAGTGAGAACACCTGAAAGGAGCCATAGCAGAGGTAATAAACCAATGCATCAGGTTGGTAAACAAAGGCAAGAGAAGGAGGAAACCACTATGGTTCTCGAAAGAGGTGACAGACAAATTAAGGGCCAAAAAAGTGGGTTTCAGGAAATATAAGGAGACTCAAAAGGAGGAAGACAGGTAGGTGTACTTAAAATGTTTAGGGAAGCAGGGAAGGTAGTTAAGAGCACAAAGGTGCAGACTGAGGAAAGATTAATGCAGACGGTGAATAAAGGGAACAAGACATTCTATAGGTACATCAGGGAAAGAAGGAATGGCGGGGGAGGGGGAATAGTAAGGCTTAGAGGGGATGAGGGAGAGTGTAAGGAGGGAGACCTGTAAAAGGTGGAAATACTGAATAAATACAGTACTTCTGCTCAGTATTCACTGAAGAGGGGGAGGGTCATTGACCACAGTTGGGCAACAGATATGAAGGGAGGGGAGAGGTAGACACAAGTCCATGCACAGAGGAAAGAGTACTGGAGGAGCTCACAAAACTGAATGTGGACAAAGCAATGGGGCCAGATGGCATACACCCAAGGATATTAAGGAAGCTGCGAAGGGAGCTAGCAGCACCTCTGGCAGCCATGTTCACCGAGTCACTCCACACAGGAGTGGTTTCAGAGGACTGGAGGAGGGCACATGTAGTCCCTCTGCACAAAAGTGCAGCAGGGAGGAGGGCAGTAAACTATAGGCCAGTCAGCCTCACCTCAGTGGTGGGCAAGATCATGGAGACACTGCTTAAGGAAAAGATAGTAGGATGCTTCCAATCCAGTGGTGCCCAGTGTCCGAGGCAACATGGATTCACAGTGGGGAGATCGTGTCAAACGAATCTGATAGATTTCTTTGTGTGGGCGACGAAGGAGGTTAATCGGGGGAGCGGTGGACGTCGCCTACCTCAAATTCAGCAAGGTCTTCGACACCCTCCCACATAAAAGGCTGGTTAACAAGATGGGTAGTCTGGGTATGGGCCTCAAGGTGGTAAACTGGGTTAAGAACTGGTTAATGGACAGGCGGCAGAGGGTGGTGGTAAATGGGATCCAATCCGGGGAGAGGGGGGTGACCAGTGGGGTACCTCAGGGATCAGTCCTTGGGCCAGCCCTGTTTAATGTCTTCATTAGTGACATAGCGGAAGGGCTGGAGGGAAAGGTTTGCCTGTTTGCAGGTAACACCAAGATCTGCAACAGGGTGGATATTCCAGAAGGGGAGAAAAAAATGGGGAGTGACCTGGGGAAGCTTGAGAAATGGTCCAAGGTGTGGCAGCTGAGGTTCAATTCAATTCAAAGAAGTGTAAAATAATGCACCTTAGACAAGAGAACCCAGGGGACAGCTACAAGATGGGGGTGGGAGAGGGGAGTTGCTGACTATCACTAAGGAGAACAGGAATCTGGAGTTATCATTTCAGATGACCTAAAGATGTCTAAGCAGAGTACAAAGGCTGCAGGGAGGGTCAGTGGCATGCTGAGGTGCATAGGTAGAGGTATCACTAGTAGAAGAAGGGAGGTGGTGATGCCATTGTATAGAACACTAGTGAGGCCTCACCTAGAGAACTGTGTGCAATTCTGGAGGCCGCATCTTCATAAGGACATTGAGAGGGTGGAGGCGGTCCAGAGAAGGGTGACAAAGATGGTACAAAGCTTGCACCAGAAAACATAAGAGAGATTAAAGGACCTTAATATGTACTCGCTGGAGGAATGAAAGAATCAAGGTGACGTTATAAAAACATTCAAGTACCTTGAAGGCATAAACAAGGTGCAGGGGGAATCTTCCAATACAGGAGGAGTACAAGAACAAGGAAGCATAATATGAAACTGAAAGGTGGCAGGCTAAGGGGAAGTGTGAGGAAGTTTTCCTTCACAGAGAGGATGGTGGATGCATGAAATAGTCTGCCACAGGAAGTGGTGGGAGCAAGAACAGTGGAGGGATTTAAACATGCATGGGGCAGATATAGGGTAACCCTTGAGGTGGAAAGAGAGGAGAAAGCTGTTGATCAGGTAGGGACAGGGGACGCAAGCAAGGGGAGGGCTTATGGGCAGGCTGGATAGGCCTAGCAGTCCTTATCTGCTGACAATTTCTCTGTTTCTAAGGCCTCCTCCACCTTGCCTAACCCCTCTTCCTCTGGTGCTGCAGCAGAGCATCCTAGGGATGACCGATCAGGCCCAGCAGCTGACTCCGCCTCTGCTACACTCTTTGCCAGAGCCCCTTCTTCTGGTCCCCGACCAAGAGGTGATGGTTGGAGGTTGGTTCTCCCTCCATCTCAGTTATTTGAGAACCATCACTGCAGATGCTTGGATTCTTCAGATTACAGAGAGGGGTCACACTCATGAACTCTTAGAGATCCCTCCAAAGACTCCTTCGGTACCCCTACCTATACCCCGACCCATCTGTCCGTCCTCTGGGAGGAGGTACAATCACTCCTGTGGAAAAAGGCCATCAAGCCAGTGCCCAGGTGCCAAAGGAACAGGGGATTTTATTCCAGGTTCTTCCTGGTCCCCAAAAGAACCAGAGATCTGAGGGCTATGCTAGATCTCAAGGACCTCAGTTTTTATATCCAGTATAAAAAATTCCGCATGGTCACTCTGCCAGGCCTGAGCCCCTACTTAAGCAGGGCAACTAGCTGTCTGTGCTCCCTGGACATGTAAGATGTTTACCTACATATCTTGGTGTTTCCACCGCACAGGAGATTCCTCCAGTTTCTTTTTCAGGGTGAGCACTACCAATTCAAAGTATTGCCCTTTGGTTTATTCTCTGCACTGCGGGTCTTTACAATGTGCTTTGCAGTAGCTGCAGCTGTCTGAAGGAGGGGACTGTATGTTTTTCCCTACCTGGACGACTGGCTCTGAAAGGCCCCACCCAGAGAGCAGCTCCTCTGGACCCTGGAGATAATCTTTCAGCTGTTTCTCTCCCTGGGCATCTCTGTCAACCTGCCCAAATCCATTTTGATCCCGTCCCAGAGGCTACAATACACAGGGGCGGTCCTGGACTCAGTGCAGGGCAAAGCCTTCCTGACTCAAAACAGGGCAGAGTGTTCAAAGGCTAGAAGCAAAGGTTTCAGATCAATGCTCAGAAATTACTACATTAACCAAACGCACTGGGGAGATAGAGGAGGTTCTAACGGACTATACAACTACCACTGATGTGCACAACAAAGCCCTTCTGTACCTACATTAACGTTCTCAACAACTTGAAGCCTGCCTTGAAGAATTAGAGAACAGAAATCGGAGAAACAACCTCCGGATACATGGGCTCCCCGAGGGCACTGAGACTGGTGCAATGGTTAGCTTCATCGACTCATTCCTCCATGAGATCCTAAATCTCCCCCAAGACAAAGCTCTCAACATAATTTGGGCTCACAGATTGCTGATCCCAAAACATCAGGGCCCTAAGCCGAAGCCACAATCTGAAGTTCTTGCTTTCCTGGATTATAGGGTAAAAGAGGAAATACTACAACTAGCATGGTCAAAAAAAGCAATTAATTTTGGGGACACCCGTTTGTATTTTGACCATGATTTTACACCAGAGTTGCTCTCTCAAAGGAGAAAGGTACTCACAGTAGTTAAACAACTGCAACAGCAGAACATTAGGGCCTTTGTCAAGTACCCAGCCCACCTGAAGGTCCAGCTGGCTGAAGGTCTGAAACATTTTCCTGATCTAGAAGCAGCAGAGGACTTTTTGAACCCATTGGCATACAACTCCCGGGTGAGGAGGTCAATTTACCATAACGCAGGCAATTAGAATCCAGGGACTGGGCCTATGGTGGACCCAAAAGGCAAGGTGCAAAGGGCAACACGACCTCTTCCACTATGTGGGACTCCCTATACAACAAGAAATGCTTGAGAGGCCCGAACAAGGAGCCAGCACAGGCAGAATCCAAAATGGAACAAGGTGACACCACGGAAGAAGCAGCAAATTCTCAAACTACCTGAACAGTGGCAGGTGCAGTATTGCTCTTCATAATTGATCTTTTGTGATGTCCCCTTTTCTGGCTCTGTGAGGACATATGTTGTGACCTTATTAGGGTGTTTAATGGGTCTCAGAGTGCTACCCCACCCGAAGCAGAAGACAGACTATTTTATTTGGAACATTTGAAAAACGGATAGTTAACTTGTTTACTTTTCTCAAATAAGGGGGAATTCTTGACAGGATGTATATGTTATTAACATATCATAGGTATCTTTACAGCCTGTGGGTTGATGGTTGGGGTTGGGATGCGGGGTTTTCCCACTGTGGGGTGGAAGCGGTGCTAGGGGCCTCCTGGATTCACCATGTTCAGGTGGGGAAGCCATATCTCGGTCAATTCAGTCCTCCTTGTAAATTGTAAATGCCAGTGGGGTGGCCTGAGCTAAGAAGTGGTTGAATGTGGCACATAGAGTACAGGCTTAAACGCTGACCGTAAGGGACTCATAGGGCCTTTATTGGTGGCCCCTGGGGGGGGTGTCTTCAGGGCTGTGCTCCTTTCTGGGCAGACATCTTTTTTCCGCTGGGGGGGGGGCTTGGCTGGAGGGTACTCGGAGGGGGGGCTGCTGCTAAGGTTCGGTCCATCAGAATTGCCAAAGGTGCCTGTGGCCATGCTTGCCAGGTCTCCCACAGTTATTCTAAGAACTTATTAACCTGATAAAGGTGGGGGCTCCTTGTTGGTTGCAATACAGTACTAACATTTTTTTATCTGGCTTCCCTGCTTGGGCCTGATGGCGAGTCGGGCCTCTTATGGGGCCTGCTTACTGGCTCTTGCGGTGGGAGGGTGACCGCGTTCCCTGCTGCTCCCTTGCCATGGACCAGGATTTAGCTGATTTTTTCAACGTTGCTTTGCATTGGGTCAATTGGCTAACTACCTCTCATGTCAGTGATAGAAATAACTTGACTAAATATTTTTGTTTTTCCTTAATGGTGTCCTACCAACGGGAGTATCAAGGGTGGTTCAGGCTCAAGGGTTTTAGAGCTGGCTCAACTGCTGGCACTCACTGCAAGGAGCTGAGAGTATTTAACATCATTTGAAGCTCTAGGGGGGAGCCCTCCAGTCAGAGAGTGAGTGTATTCTCACCCTCTTAATTCTCTTTCCACAGTGGGGAGGAGAGTTCAGACAGAGATCCTTTAAAATTGGATCTTCTACCTAGGAAGTCATTTATGCTTAATCAGATATGTTGTTGTCCACTTGTCATTGATGGTTATTGTACAGTTAATTTGCTGTTTAAAGATGGAGATCTACTGCACTGCTTTCAAGGGGAAGGGGAGATGGATCCTGAGTGGGTGAGCAGGGGAATGTGCCATAGTTGGATTTTATTTTTTGGTAATACATAATGGCTAAATCAGGTATGCTGGTATGAACTTATAATGTAAATGGTCTTACAAGTCCAGATAAATGTAGTAATATTCTGGCTTTGATTAAGAAGTCAGCAGCAGAATATGTGCTTCTACAAGAAACTCACCTCTCTGACAGGGAGCATAAGAAGTTTCTGAAATTGGGTTTTAGGGAGGTAGCTGCCTCCTCATATAAAAAGGGTAGACACAGAGGCGCTATGGTGCTTATTCCACATAGGTCTCATTTTGAAAAACTGTCTGTAAAGGTGGATAAAAAGGGTAGGTATGCCCTCATGAAGGGCAAACTTGAGGGGCAATTAATAACACTTTCATCAGTGTACTTTCCACTGGATACCCTTTACTGGGATTATAGATCTTTCCTTCTCCTGCTTCAGGAATGGATGGAGGGAGTTTTGATCTGTGGGGGAGACCTAAACCTCACTTTTAACCCCACCCTGGATACAACTTCCCAGATTCCAAGAAAGTTGCATCAGGTGGCAAGCAGGGTCCATAAGTTGCTGGGAGAGTTGGGTATCCTAGATCTTTGGCATCAACAACATCCTAGGCAGAGGGATTATACCTATTTTTCTGTCACATATAATATTTACTCCAGATTGGACTATTTCTTGGTACCGAGGGACAAGGTCTCTAGGGTACAGGAGACTTGGGTCGGAGACTTCATCCTCTCGGACCATGCCCCACTCTTTATGTGTCTGGATGTAGGGGGATTCCTTAGGAACACCTTTTGGAGGCTGAATATTTCCTTGCTTAAAGACAAGGCAGTTAAAGATCGGATTCTAGATACATATCAATGTTTCTTGGCAGAGAATGAGGGACAGGGCACATCATGTGCCACCCTTTGGGATACGGCCAAAGCTGTTCTCCGAGGGAGGTTTATACAGCTAGCAGCACAGAAAAAGAGAGAGAGAGGGGAGAAAGAAAACCCTTACTGAGCAAATTCAGTCATTGGAGGCAATGCGAAAACAGAAGTATTCCAGGGCAATAGCACAGCAGCTTAAGACTTTTAAAGGGGAACTGGGACAGTTATTAGACTATCAGGTGGGACAGAAATTGTTACTTTTGAAGCAGAAGTATTATGAAGGTGGCCCAGAGTCACTTAGATTATTAGCCAGTAAATTGAGAGCACAAAGAGCTAGGGCCACAATCATGAATCTGTGGCACCCTGGGCACCAGAAAGTGGTGTATGAAACAACTGAGATAGCCGAGACTTTTCGGGAGTTCTATGAACAATTATACGAGAAAGGAACCCTTCCACCTGAAAGGAGGATAGAGACTTTCCTACAAAAACTCAAACTGTCAACTCTATCCCCAGACCAGGCTAAAGAGATGATGTGCTCACTAACTGTAGAGGATTTTAAGGTAGAAGTGGGAGCCCTGAAGACAGGGAAATGTCCTGGGACAGACGGGCTCCCAGGGGAATTATTTAAGTGTTTCAGGGATCACCTCCAACCCCTTATCTTGAGAGTATTCTCCGAGGTCATGAGGGAGAGGGGTCCGGCTCCACCCTCCTGTGCCACAGCACTGATATCGGTGATACCTGAACTGGGGAAGGACCCCTCTAGATGTGCCTCTTGCCGTCCAATTTCCCTGCTAAACACTGACTATAAGATCCTTTCCTCCATTATGGCAAAAAAAATTCAACAATATCTCCCCCAGCTCATACAATTAGACCAGAACGGGTTTGTACCGGGCAGACAGGCCCAAGACAATTTGAGAAGGACCACCCACCTCATTGACCATATCAATAACTCTGGTACCCCGGCTTTATTAATGAGTCTCGATGCTGAAAAAGCATTTGACTGGGTTGATTGGAATTTTCTGGGAACTGTCCTTTCCCGGTTTGGGTTCCCGAGAGAATTTACACAACTTTTAAGTAAACTGTATGACTCCCCGTCCGCCTACGTTAGAACAAATGGCCATATTTCTAGACCTCTGAAATTGGGTAGAGGTACGAGACAGGGGTGCCCTTTATCACCGCTGCTTTTTGCATTGGGCTGGCAGTATAGCCTAGAGGTTAGAGGAACGAGGAGTGAATGAGCTTGATACATCAAGCAGACCAGACCTGAGTTTGATTCTCACAACCTCCAGTTGCATACTGTGTGACTCTGAGCAAGTCACTTAACCGCCCAGTGCTCCCAGGTCGCCCCTGCAAACAGGCACTTGTGCCTAGTGGGTCTTACCCGTTTACCAAAGACTAAAATAATAAAATATATATATATATATATCTAGATATATCTAGATATATATATATATATATATATATATATGTAGAACCTCTTACTCAATCTGTTAGGGAGAATGGGAACATAAGGGGAATACGACTAGATGGGTTCGAGCACAAGCTGGTCTTATACGCTGATGACGTACTCATATATTTTACAGAGCTGGACTCCTCCCTCCCTGCCTTGTTTAGGCAGTTGGAGGAATATTCCTTCCTTTCTGGATATAAGCTGAATTGCAGTAAAACAGAGGTACTTAGTTGTAACTATACCCCTCCCCAGGTTTGAGGAGCAGATATCCTATGAAATGGGACCTAGATCAGATGAGCTACCTGGGGATCAAGATTGGTATCAGCAGTCAGCAGTTGTGGGATCTTAACTACCTCCCTTTGATTATACAGTTAAGGAAGGATGTTCAGAGATGGACCCTCCTGCCATTGTCTATTTATTCTAAGACACAAGCACTGAAGATGAATGCCTTACCAAGATTACTTTATTTATTCCAATGTGTACCCTGCCTGGTTTCACAGAAAGATTTAAATATAAGGCAGAACATGTTCTTGAAACTCCTGTGGGCTAAAGACCAGCTTAGGATTCGTAGAGCCCTTCTTTACGCCCCTAAGGCCCAGGGAGGTTTAGCTTTTCCTAATTTACAGGGTAATTGGGTGGCAGCCCAAATGCGGGTGGCACTCCTATGGGGCAGTCCGGGCTTCAATTCCCATTGGAAGAGAATGGACTTGGCAGTTACGACTGAACCACCTCTCCAGGCTATCTTGTTTCAAAGTGGCGCTAGATTCCCAGAGATGAGCTATAAGGGAACGAGGGCCGTCCCGAAGGGATGGCGGTGAGGTGTAACTCACTGTCCCATTAGACACCAATTGTGGAGGTTTCGATGGTGGGCTTATCATCTTTTATCATTTTAGAGCCCTGGTTTAAAAAATGGGCCACAAAAGCATTCCACTCTCCTTATCAGGTCTTAATAACAGATAACCTTATTTCCTTTGAGGCAGCCAGGCAGACATTTGGTCTGCTCCTATGGGATAATCTGAGATTTTGCCAAATCAGAGATTATGTCCATACCCTTCAGAGGATTTATGCCTAAATGTGGGAGGACACTGTGGACCCCCCTATTCAACCCATTTGGTCATCGGGGGGGGGCGGTAGAGGGGCTATATCCCTATTATATCAAAGATATTTATTGGATATGTCCCTACCCATATAGAACAACTCAAACTCAAATGGGAATCGGACCTGGGGATTACCCTCCTAGAGAAACAATGGGCTGGCATATGGCGCACTACATGATAGACAACAGGTGCCCTGCTTTGGCGGGAATATGGCTGGAAGGTGAGGTCTCGGTACTTCCGTGTTCCTGCACAGGTGGTACACTATGCCCCAGCAGCTGGTTCGGCCTGTTGGAGGGGGTGTGGTCATGATCCAGCCTCTCAGGCCCACATTTTCTGGACTTGCCAGATGCTTAGGGGGTACTGGATAGATATAGAACATCACCTTAATGAGATTTTTCAATTTCAGTCTCTTCTGGGTCCGGAGCATCTTGTTTTGGGACTATGGCCAAGGGAGGTGAGGGGAAGAGAAGCAACTTATCTATGGTCAGTTCTGATGATAGCTGCTCTTAAGGCCATTACCAGGAAATGGGCCCAGAGGATGCCCCCCCGTTGGAAGACTGGAAGGCTGTTATAGACAGTATTCATTTAATGGAGAGAATTACATTTGGCCTTCGCCAGCAAACCCACTTATATCAGAATGGTGGGCCAGGTGGCTCTTGCATGGACCTAATTTACATGCAGATGCATAGACACTCATCTTTGGGCCCCTTCCCCCTTCCCATGATCTCGGAAGCATTTTTTCAGTCAGTGCAGTGCATAATCTTGAAGTTTCTCCATCGAGTTTAAGTAGATAGAAAAACTTGTAAAGTTAGCTGATAGATCTACAGGATTTATCAGGTCTGTTTATTTAGATCGTCACATGCTTTATTCAGAAAAAAGCTTTTTCGTAGGTACACACTGTGTTGTCATCAAGATTTATCTTATGTTCCTGTGTAAATGATGTATGATCTATATGTCTGGAGTGGATGTAATAAGCCCTTTCGGGTCTGCCGCAATAAAGGAAGTATAAAAAAAAAAACAGGGCGGAGTGCCTTATTGCCCAGACTCAGGAGGTCACCCAAAGCTGTTATATCCCTGCGAGGGTGTACTTGAGGCTATGGGGGTCTTATGGTCGCGGCCATTTCCATGGTTCCCTTGGCCAGGCTGCACATGTGAGTTCTCCAGTGGACACTCAGAGCCCAATGGGACCAATACATGGAAGAATTAGATCAGTGCTGGTCTCCTCCCCAGTCTGCAAGGTGCTCCAATGGTGGACCTCTTAAAGGGAGTCCCATTCCAGATTTCCTCCCCCTAGCAGATCCTCCCCACAGATGCCTCCAGTTTGGGCTGGGGGGCACACCTCAGTCCCTTTAAGACTGTAGGATCTTGGTCCCAGATCAAAACCTCCCTGCGTATCAAGGTCCTGGAGATGCGGGCAGTCTTGTATGCCATGCAGGCCTTTCAGAACTGTCTCCTCCCATGTCAGCTGTTGATCCAGTTGGACAATCTCAGCGTTGTCTATTATATCAACAAGCAAGGGGGGATGCATTCAGACCCCTTGTGCAGGGAGGCCACGAGAGTATGGTACTGGGCACTAGACCACAGTATTGTCCTCTTGGCAGTCAATGTCCCTGGCATGCTAAACACCCTGACCGACAGCCTCAGTAGGACACAGTCCAGCATGCACAAGTGGGAACTCTCATCCGTTGCAGAAGATCTGTTAGCAAGATGGGGTCATCAACAGTTGGACCTTTTTGTGTCCCCACTCAACGCAAAACTGCCCAGTTTCTGCTCACTAGATCCAGGGCCTGGGGTTTTCTGGCAAGACACGTCCCTTTCCTGGAGCGGGAGGTTCCTTTAGGCCTCCCTTCTGTTTAGAGGGTGCTAATCAAACTGCAGATGGAGGGTGTCAGCATGATCCTGATAGCACCATTCTGTCCACAGCAAATATGGTTTCCATTACTGCAACAGTTCACGGAGGAGCCTGTGGTCCATCTGCTCCTCTACAGGGCTCTGCTGACACAGGCTTATGGGACCCTGGTCCACCTAATCTCACGTCCCTTTGTCTGCATGCCTGGCTCCTGGGGACATAGCTATTGCCTGGTTTGGGGTGTCCCAGAGAGTGGCAGTTTGGACACCCACCACTAGAGCCACATATGCCAAGAAGTGGAAGAGATTTGCCATCTGGGCTGCAAAACATCATCTGGACCCTTTCACTTGTCTGGTAAACCAGATTCTGAACTACCTGATATATCTGTTGGACTCAGGTCTCAGGTACTCCTCACTCAAGGTGAACCTTTCGGTTATCTCTGCCTTTCATGAGCCTGTGGGCAGTTGAACCGTGGCTCAGTTGGATGTGTTCTGCACCTTTCTCAGGGGCATCCTGCATCTGAAACCTCCAATCCATTCCTCTGTCCCAACTTGGGATTAAAATTTTGTTTTGAAGAAGTTGACCCTGTCTCCATTTGAGTGACTTGTGAGCTACACTTTCTCTCTTGGAAAGCATTGTTTTAGGTTGCTATTACCTCCACTTGAAGGATTTCTGAGCTTCAGGTGTTCTGGTGTGAGCAGCCTTATTTGATTTTTCAGAAAGACAGGGTGTCTTTATGCATAAATCCTAAGTTTCTCCCTAAGGTGGTGTCTGAGTTTATTCTGAACCAATCTATCCACTTACTGGTTTGTTTTCCTGAGCGTGCCAATCCAACGGAAGCACTGCTCCATTCGTTAGACATGCGCAGAATTCTGAAATATTATCTGCTCTGAACTAAGGACAGCAGAAAGTCTAAGCAGCTTTTTGTTTCTTTCATCCCAGGTAGAGAGGGCATACAGGTTTCTAAACAGTGTTTGACCAAATGGTTGGCACATTGTATTGTGTTTTGCCACAGTAAGCATGGCAAAGAGTTGCCAGGGGCAGTGAAAACCTATTCCACTAGGGTCATGGCTACCACTGTGGCCTGTTTCAAAGGGGTCTCAGCCACGGACATTTGCGCTGCTGCCACCTGGAGTACTGTCCATACTTTCACCAAGTACTACAGCCTGGACATTGCGTCTAGAGCCCGTGCAGGTTTTGGCAGGGCTGTCCTGCAGGGCCTCTTGTCCTAAACCTTAGCTGGCCTTCCTTCCAGAGTGTTCTATTGTATCTGTAAATGATTGGGACTTGTTCCACGTGTGTGACCTGATGATTGAGATACCCCTAATGAAGACAGAACAGTTATGTAAGTACTTACCATAACAGTAGATCTTGTTTGAGGTATCTCAGTCATTAGGTCACACCGTAGGAACTTCACTGTCGGTGAAGTAGGATCCATATAGAAGATTTTCAGCAGTACAACTGGGGCCACCCACTCCGTTGACATCATCAACCCTGTAAAGGTGTAAGCAGCTATGCTCCCTCAGTTCTTTCCCACCGTCGACTTGTTTGTATGGATCTCCACTGAAGCTCCAATGCAGTTTTGCATGATTTTCACCTGTGGCTTTTTCTTATTTATTGCTTTTAGAATCTTTTTATGAGAGTCATTTATTTTGTTCATGTCGAGAGTTAATCCTTTGACCTCTCTCTTCTGTCGCTGTGGAAAGAAGATTGCCTCCACAGACAAACACTCTCTCTAGATCTGCTGTCTTGGGCCTGAACACAAAGTCTCTGACTGTGAGCTCTGCCAGAAGTTTAATCAAACAGCCCTCAGGCAATGCAAAAAGGCTGTAAAACATTTCCTAATGAAGCAACAGGTAGCCAGTTCCAGGTAGGGGTCCTCCGGGGTCCCAGCCTCTCAATCGCCGGCAGGGTCATCGAGCTCCCTAACCTCTAAGGCCCGAGACAAGTCCTTGATGGGGGGGATCATAAAAAAGACTGAGATCTGTACCGCTTCCCTCCCCCCCCCCCAACAGTGGTCTCATTTCCCAATGGCTTCTCCTCCCATCAAAGCCTGACCCCTGTTCTCCCCGGGCTGTAGGCTCTTTGGATTCACAGGGTCCATCAGGCGGGCCGTCAATACCTGCACTGTCTACTCCCCCCCCTCCATTGACACAGTCTTTGGTTGTTGACCTGAATGAAATCCTCACCAGGTTTACCTCGGTGATCATCCATCAATTAGGCGCTTATAGGCCCACATCACTGGCACCGTCAATGGCAGCCTCATCATTGACTCCTCCTTGTAGGCAGTGGGACCTCCCTGCAAGCTATCTTCAGTGCCTCTGGTGTTGGACCTGGACTTACAAGAGGTTAATGTCGAAAAGAAGTGCCACCCTAACCTCATTCTTCCTGATGAGGAAGAGCAGGAAGAGGAGGTCTTTACCTCAGAGAGGTCCACAGCCTCCTCTGTTAAGTGAGAATTCTGTTAAGCACACCCCTAGGTCTCCTCCTGAGGACCCCACATTTTTCAGTGTGATGAAACAATTGTCCTTGGCCACTGGTTTTCACATTGAGGAGGAGGATGTCACCAGAAAGGATCTGGTGGACTTTCTGGAGATCCTAGAGTCTCTCCCCAAAATTATTCCTATTTTGCCTGTCATTAGAAATGCTGCTACTGCAGCCTGGTACAGGTGAGACATGGTGCCAGCCATGCCCCTCTGGGTGGATAAGCTTTATTATACCCCACCAGGGGTTTCCTTACTATGCTGCCCAGCCTGAAACCGATTCAGTGGTCATTAAGGCAGCCCATGACAGGTCTAAGGTGCCTAAGCACCCTTAGCTCTCTTCCCCCTGATAAAGTCTTGTAGAATTGACTTTTGGGGCAAAAGGGTTTATGCCTCTTCTACCCTTGGGCTGAGGATTGCCAACTACCTGTCTCATATGGTGAAATACCAGGACTTTAGCTGGAAGAAGGGCAAAGCTACTGCTCAGGACCTCTCAGATGGCACACAGAAGCAAGAGGTTCTCAAGTACTTGCAGACTGCTGAGGATGTTAGTAAGCACCTCCTCAGGACCCTGTTACCAGGGCTGCTGCCACCAGCATCTGCCTACATAGGCCCTCCTGGCTGAGGGTTTCTGGCTTTGCTGATGTTCAACAGAAGGTGCTTATTGCCCCTTTAATGGCAGTAAGTTCTTTGACCCTGATGTCCAGGACATCATTATTGATTTGCAGGCATCTGGCAGGGCTATAAAATCTATCCATTCCCTTTACCATATGCAGCCTAAGGGTAAACAGTGCCCTCCCTTTCACAAGGGTTCCAATAAACCAGGTGCAACCTCACGGGCCCCAAAGCAAACGAAGAGCCTCTTCTGCTTTGCCCGCCCCTCCAATGCAGGAGCCATGGTCAAGCATCCAAGAAGTGATGGATGAGCCCCAGTGGCTGGATCTACTTCTGCTTGACTCCTTGCCAGACTCCCCCTCTTCTGGTCCCCGACCAAGAAGTGGTGGTCGGAGGTCAGTTCTCCCTCCATCTAAATCAGTGGAGAACCATAACTTTGGATGCCTGGATTCTGTAAATCATAGAAAGAGGTCACACACTGAAGCTTCTCAAGCAGCCTGCAGAAGCCCCTCCACTACCCTCCACTTTACACTCTGGCTCACCTGTCTGTTCTTCGGGAGGAGGTACAGTCCCTTCTGTGCAAGCAGGCCATCGATGCAGTACCCAACCACCAGAGAAACAAGGGGTTCTTTTCCAGGTTTTTCCTGGTCCCCAAAAAGACCAGAGATCTGAGGTCCATTTTGGATCTAAAGTACCTCAATCTGTATGTCCAGTACTGAAAGTTCTGGATGGTAACTTTGCCAGGCCTGATGCCTCTTTGCAATACAGGCGATTGGCTCTGTTCACTGGACATGCAGGACGCATACTTGCATATCTCGATCTTTCCTCCTCACAGGAGGTTTCTCCATTTTCTGTTTCGAGGCAAGCATTACCAATTCAAGGTGCTGCCCTTTGGCTTGTCCTCTGCACCATGGGACTTTACCAAGTGCTTAGCAGCAGCAGCTGCAACCCTCAGAAGGGAGGGACTGTACAACTTTCCCTACGTGGACGATTGCCTCCTAAAGGCCCCATCCAGGGAGCAGCTTCTACAGACTCTGAAGAGAACACTTCAGCTGTTCCTCTCCATGGGCATTACTGTCAACCTGCCCAAGTTGGTCCTGGTGCCATCTCAAAGACTGCAGAACACAGAGGCAGTTCTAGACTCGGCATTGGGGAAGCCTCAGAACAGGGTGGAGTGCCTTATTGCCCTGGATCAGGAGGTGGCCCAGAGCCATTTTATTCCTGCCAGGGTGTGCCTGAGATTGTTGGGTCTAATGGTGACTGCCATTCCCACTGTTCCACTGGCCACACTCCATATGCGCACTGTCCAGTGGACTCTTCAAGTGCAATAGGACCAACGTTTGGATGAGTTAGATCAGATGGTGCTGATCTCCTTCCCAGTCTGCAAAGTGCTCCAGTGGTGGATGGACCCCTTGAACCCTCTGCAAGGAGTCCAATTCCTGATCTTTTCCCCACAGCAGATCCTCACAATGGATGCTTCTGGGTTGGGCTGGGGAGCTCACCTGGGTCCCTTTCAAACCCAGGGCTCCTGGTCTCATGTCAAGACCTTCCTGCATATCAATATCCTGGAGATGCAGGCAGTGCTGTATGCCATACAGGCCTTTCAGAACCACCTTGCTCCGCGTCAGCTGCTGGTGCAGTTAGACAACCACAGTGTAGTGTGCTACATCAGTAAGCAGGGGGACTCATTCATACCCCCTATGCAGGGAAGCCATGATAGTGTGGTATTGGTTGTTAGATCATGGTTTGACACTCTTGGTGCTCCATGTCCCAGGCATGTTAAACACTCTGGCAGAGAGCCTCAGCCAGACTCAGTCCAGCATGCATGAATGGGAGCTCCTCTCATCTGTCTCAGAAGAGTTATTCGACAGATGTGGTCATCCAGAGTTGGACCTTTTTGCATCCCCACTCAATGCAAAACTGCCCAATTTTTGCTCGCTTGATCCAGGGCATGGAGTTTTCTGGTGAGACGTGTTGTCCCTCTCCTGGATGGGAGGTTTCTTTATGTATTTTCTCCATTCCCTCTAATTCAGAGGTTGCTCGTCAAATTGCAGATGGAGGGGGCCAGCATGATTCTGTTAGCTCCATTCTGGCCCTGCCAAGCATGGTTTCCCCTGCTACAGCAGCTGGTGGAGGAACCTCCGGTCCCTCTCCCCCTTTGCAGGAATCTGCTGATTCTGGATCAGGGAACCCTGGTCCATCCCAGCCTAAGGTTCCTCCATCTGCATGCTTGGTTCCTGAGGACATAGCCATCACCAGGTTTGGAGTCTCTGACAGAGTGGTGGACGTCCTTGTGGTTGCCCGGAAGCCTTCCACTCAAGCCACGTACGCCAGGAAGTGGAAGCAGTTTGCAATATGGACTGCCAAACATAATCTGGACCCTTTCTCCTGTCTGGTGAGCCAGATCCTTGACTACCTGATCACTCTGTTTGACTCAGGTCTCCAGTACGTCTCCCTCAAGATGCATCTTTTGGTTATTTCAGCCTTTCATGATCCCATGGGTGACCGCACGGTAGCTCAGCTGGATGTCTCCCATTTCTATTTAAGGGTCATCCTACATCCGAAACCCTCAATCTGTTCTGTCCCAGCTTGGGATTTGAATTTTGTTTTGGAACAATTTACTTTGTCTCCTTTTGAACTAGCTGCATCTTACAAGCTATGCTTTCTCTCTTGGAAAGCGTTATTTTTGGTTGCTATTACTTCTGCTCAAAGAATTTCTGAGCTTCAGGCCCTCTGGTGCGAGGAGCCTTATTTAATTTTTCACAAAGACAGGGTGTCTTTGTGAACAAATCCTAAGTTTCTCCTTAAGGTGGTGTCTGAGTTTACACTGAACCAGTCTATCCACCTCCCTGTTTATTTTCTTGAATGTGCCAATCCATGGGAAGCACGGCTTCATGTGTTAGATGTGTGCAGAACTCTGAAGTACTACCTGCTTCGCACCAAGGAATGTAGAAAGTCAAAGCAATTGCTTCCTTTGCCCCAGTTAGAGAGAGTGCTTCAGTTTCTAAGAAATGTTTATCCTAACGGTTGGCAAATTGCATTGCGTTCTGCTACAAGTACAGTAAAGACTTTCTTCCAACAAAAGCTGATGCACACACACACCTCAATAATATTCGGAGCCAAAACTTCTTTGATGTATTTATTTCAATCTCCACAAACGAACCATGCACAAGGTCACTGTGGTGCTCTCAGCTAAACATAATTTCTTCCAACAAAAGCTGATGCACACACACACCTCAATAAGGTTCGGAGCCAAAACTTCTTTTGTATATTTATTTCACCAACTGCATACCACACCTGATGTGTTTCGGATTGAAGTCCTTTATCAAAGGCTAAAAACACCAGAATCCATATTACCAATTTATATCAAATGACTTATGACGCACAATGACGAAATACAAATTCATTGGTTCTCACATCAATAATATAATAGAACACCAGTACCCTTAAAATTACATGTCATATTCAAATATCATCACATATAAATATTCTAAATATTTATAGCTCTAAATAATTATCCTTTAATAAATAATACTTATACTGAACTAAATAATCTGTTCTATAAAACTCACTAGAACCTCTTGTATAATATTTATTGTCATAACCAGGACCTAAAACATAATATATACAAGTCCCTATCTATACTCCAAGTAAGGTTTGAGTTCTAAATGTGCATTAATGCCTGGCTGTTTATAGGCATTTAGTCTAAGAATCCACTCGTTTTCTTTTCTCAGAATTTTGTTACGATAATTACCCCTCTTGGGCCATGAAATACTTTTTCAATACCCACAAATTTAAAATCATGTCTTTCTGATTCCTCTCTATTCTCAAAAATATGTGCTGCTGTAGCATAAGTTAAATCCTGCTTGTTTATGGCTCGCATATGTTCTAATACTCTAATTTTAAAAGTTCTTTCAGTTTTCCCAATATAAAAAGCTCCACAACTGCATTCTGCCATGTAAATAATCCCCTGTGTGTTACATGTTATCAATTGTCTGATGGTAAAGGTTTTATTTTTCCATCCAATCACATTAAAATCTCTTGCTTTTACTATATAATTACATGCACTACAGTTTTTACACTGTGTGCAGCCTATATAGTATCCTAGTCAACTGCTGGTGTGTCCCACTACAGACGTAAAATGACTTCTCACCAGTGTATCTTTTAAAGTTGGCGCATGTCTGTAGGTCAGAATCGGAGACTGTGAGGAAACCTCCTGTAATCCTGGATCAACAGCTAGCACATGCCAATGTCTTTTAATAATTTGTCCCACCTGCCAACTTTGGGCACTATATGATGTAACAAAATGAAACGTATTGATATTCTCAGATACCACTTTTTTATCCATTAACAGTTCATTTCTGTCTGCTGTAACAGCAGCCTGATATCCCTTTTCTATCACCTTATTAGTATATACCCTGCTGTTAAGGCGACTTTTTAAACCCCTTGCCTCAGTCTCAAAATCAGATTCCTTACTACAGTTCCTTTTGATTCTCAGGAACTGACCTTTTGGTATATTCTCTATTATGTGTGCAGGGTGGCAACTTGTGGCATATAGTAAAGTATTACCGTCAGTGGCTTTTCTAAATAAATTACTACTTAATTGCCCTTCTTCTTCCCGAATAATCTGTAGGTCTAGATAATTTACCAAATTTGCACTCACATGATATGAGAATCTCAAATTTTCATTAGTGTCATGTAAATAATCAACAAATTCTATCAACATTGTTTCATCTCCTTTCCAAATTAGTAAACCTTTAAACCTATTTAAACCTGTAATAATTTATTTAGAAAAGCCACTGACGGTAATACTTTACTATATGCCACAAGTTGCCATCCTGCACATATAATAGAAAATATATCAAAAGGTCAGTTCCTGAGAATTAAAAGGAACTATAGTAAGGAATCTGATTTTGAGACTGAGGCAAGGGGTTTAAAAAGCTGCCTTAACAGTAGGGGATATACTAACAAAGTGATAGAAAAGGGATACCAGGCTGCTATTGCAGCAGACAGAAATTAATTGTTAAAGGACAAAAAAATGGTATCTAAGAATATCAACAGATTTCATTTGGTTACTTCATATAGTGCTCAAAGTTGGCAGGTGGGACAAATTATTAAAAGACATTGGCATGTACTAGCTGTTGATCCAGGATAACAGGAGGTTTCCTCACAGTCTCTGATTCTAACCTACAGACATGCGCCAACTTTAAAAGATACACTGGTGAGAAGTCATTTTACGTCTGTAGTGGGACACACCAGTAGTTGGTTAGGAAACTATATAGGTTGCACACAGTGTAAAAACTGTAGTGCATGTAATTATATAGTAAAAGCAAGAGAGTTTAATGTGATTGGATGGAGGAATAAAACTTTTACCATCAGACAATTGATAACATGTAATACACAGGGGATTATCTATATGGTGCAATGCAGTTGTGGAGCTTTTTATATCGGGAAAACTGAAAGAACTTTTAAAATCAGAGTATTAGAACATATGCGAGCTATAAATAAGCAGGATTTGACTTATGCCACAGCAGCACATATTTTTGAGAATAGAGAGAAAACAGAAAAACATGATTTTAAATTTGTGGGCATTGAAAAAGTCTTTCATGGCCCAAGAGGGGGTAATTATCGAAACAAAATTTTGAGAAAAGAAAATGAGTGGATTCTTAGACTAAATGCCTATAAACAGCCAGGCATTAATGCACATTTAGAACTCAAACCTTACTTGGAGTGTAGATAGTGACTTGTTACATTATGTTTTAGGTTCCAGTTATGATATTAAACATTATATAAGAGGTTCTAGTGAATTTCGAAGGATAGATTTTTTAGTATAATTATTATTTATTAAAGGTTTACTATTTAGAGTTATAAATGTTTAGATTATTAACATGTGATTATACTTGAATATGGTATATAATTTTAAGGGTACTGGCACTTTATTATTGATGTGAGAACCAATGAATTTGTATTTCATCATCATGACATCATGAGTCATTTGATATAAATGGGTATCATGGATTTTGGTGTTTTTAGCCTTTGATAAAGGACTTTTGTCCGAAACGCGTCAGGTGTGGTGTGCAGTTGGTGAAATAAATACATAAAAGAAGTTTTGGCTTCGAATATTATTGAGGTGTGTGTGTGCATCAGCTTTTGTTGGAAGAAATTATGTTGAGCTGAAAGCACCACAGTGACCTTGTGCATGGTTTGTTTGAGGAGATTTACAGTAAAGACTTGCCTGGAGCAGTTAAAGCTCATTCCACCAGAGGCATTGCTACCTCTGTGGCTTGTTTCTGAGGGGTCTCAGCCAGTGACATCTGTATGGCTGCCACCTGGAGTACCATCCATACTTTCACTAAACACTACAATCTGGACATTGCCTCAAGAGCCCATGCAGGTTTTGGCAGGGCTGTACTGCGGGGCCTCCTGTCTTAAGTTTATGGTTGGCATTCTTCACAGACTGTCTGTTTGCACCTGTAAATGCGTGAGACTTGTTTCTTCAGTGTTACCTGATGACTGAGATACCCCCAAAGAAGATAGAACAGTTACAGAAGAACTTCATGTAACAGTAGATCTTTGAGGGGATCTCAGTCATCAGGTCTGCTTTCCCTCCCACCATCCCCCTTCTTAGGGCTCATTTCTAGAACTGGCTATCTGGTGCATCCAGCCTTTTGTTTAGGCTGGGGCACACCTCTCTCTCTCTCCTCAGTCTCCCATGGCACAAGATTTGCTCCCTTTGTCTCTCGAAGAAAGTACTGAGGAGGGAGCAGGGCCACTCATGCCTTTATAGGGTTGATGACATTGACAGAGTGGGCCACTTCAGCTGTACTACTGAAAATATTCTGTGTTGATCCTGCTTCACCGATGGTGAAATTCTTATGGTGTGACCTGATGACTGACATCATCTCGAGCCCCTCTAGCCTCATATTGTGACCCTTTGTTGAGGAATGAGTATGCAACTGCATGCTGAGATGCTGAGATGGAGCACCTAGAGCAGAAGTCTGGCAACGTGCTTGTAGTTTCTGGAAAAGGTATGCCACCTTTGCCTGAGTACGGTAACAAGCTTGCTCCATGGTGTAATGAGTACGGCTTATGCCAGAATTCTTTCCAGTAAATCTTGTACTGCACATATTTTTGGTACTTTCTTGCTGGCCACTGTTTTTTTTTACCCACAGAGTCAGAGTCAGAGAGTGCCATTATGAGTCCGTCATGAGGAGGCAGAAGCCTGTGGATGGCTGGATGCCAGGAAGAAGCCACCAATAATCAAAAATTAATTGAGGAGAGTGGTTGAAGAAGTCAGGAACCAGGTTGAAGGAATAGAGAGTCAGAGAGATGGAAGTGGAGATTGAGATCAAAATTGAGAGTGAAAGGTAGAATTGATGATGGAGGGATGGAGAAATGGAAATGGTACACCGATAATCTAACATAATCTAAATTCCGTACCACAAAATAAGTTGGACTAATCTTGTCCTTATAGGACAATAAAATATATATTAAATTATATTACATTATATCAGCACACTAACACTACAAAAAATATTTTCAAATCACATTTTACGTAATATGTATTAGAGTATTAGAGTGTTACCCGCTGTTTTAGAACCTTTGTAGAAGTTTCTAAAAGTGAGAATCGAGTGGTGCTCTTTACGTTATATTTTTGTTCTTTTAAAGACTGGCAGTCTTATTTAAGAGGCATTGATATTGCAGTTCAGTCATAGGTTAGTCACATATCATTTTATTTGCTTTAGACTCTATTAGATATCGGATATATATTTCTATATTTTAAATTGATAATTTAAGCTATTCAGCTTCTGCCCCTTTAGCCATTATTGACCATTAACTGGTATGCACTTAAATCGATCAGATGTTTAGCTGGTAAGCTAGTTAGAAATACAATGAGGATTGCATGAAATAGAGTCTATAAGAATATTGACTAATTAAGCTTTGTGACAGGGTAGAATAGAACCCTATCCCATTTGTTATGGAGAATGTGTTTAAATGCAATGATCTTTCCTTCTCTGTCTCTTCTCTGTCTGGTTGCGCAACCAAATTTTCCTGTGAGACTTTGGACTTGATCAACCCGGCAGGCTCGCTATTCTTTGCCTCTCACTGTCTCTCAGTTTTCTCTTGCTGTCTGTTTTTCTCCCTTGCATATCTAGATCTGCCGATATATAAATATGTGCAAATAATTGTATGAAAATGTAACTGATATTGGGATCCCTTGTGTTTGGAAAATATATAGCATTACTGTTGAAATGTATATAATTATAATTTGAGATGACTGCAAAAAGCTGTTGCAAGTTAGAGGCTACCAGAGTTCAATTTTTTAAGCCTTTTGCAAAAGCTGTGCAAAAGGGGGCCTCAACTCAAGAAGCACACTGTGTTCTAGCAGCTCCTGCCTGATATTGACAAAAACAGGATGCTTGCTAAGTATGGGGGTTGAAAGGACTTATACGAGCTAAGCTGCAACTGCAAGAAAGATTAGAAGAAAAAGGGACACAGAGACTGAAGTAAAACTACTGTATTTCTCCTCTGTACATAGTTATTCTGAACAAGTTTATTTTTTTTTATGTTACTGCTACTGTAAATAAATATTTTTGGTGAATTCTGCAACTGCTCCTGGTTTTCCCTATGCTTCCTGACATGTGCCTCGATGACAAACTTTCAGTAATTTGGTTGAATATGCTCCAGTAAACTGATTACAGGCTAACAGATAACAATATAGAAAGAGACAAATGACAATCAACATATAACTGATAGCTGACCATTGATTGATCAGTGGATTCAGATGGTCCATAGATGATTGTTTATCCTCAATCTCTATCCATATTTTTGGCTACTCTGGTTGTAAGCATTAATTAACCTAGTAACACCTTGAGACAATGTGTTAAAGGCTAAACAGGTGAATATAATTATTTGTTGGTCCAGTGCTGCTTTTAAGTAAGGTCAGTAAGTTAGTTGCAGCAGAAAGCAACGCAGTGGTGGAGAAAAGTAACTGTTAGATGGTAAAGCAGCAGAGGTAGATTCTGGGATCAGTTTGAGCCCAGGGCAATGAGTACAGCACTGGTAAAGGAGTTACCCATTGTTATGGGTTAAAACGCTTAACAAAAAAAGGTGTTTTGTTGCTGTAACTGTTGCAACTACTGGTGGCCTTAGATAAACTTTAGCAATCTAGGACTTTGGATACTAGTTCAAACAGTTGCAGTGTTAGCAGCGTACCTGAGAGACAGAGTAAGTAAAGCTACAAGTTTCTAAGTAATAAAACTTTCAAACGTTAAAAACTAATATTTAGAAACTATTTAAAATTATTTGAAGACTATTTAAAAATTAATCTTTTGACTTTCATCAAATCACTTTGACTATTAATACATTTTATTTAAAAGCTGCATGAGTTAATTATAGTAAAAATATAGAAATTTGGATCGAGAAAGCAGGGCAAAATAAGTAGAAAGAAGATAATAGAATACACGGTATTGCAGTATTGATATTAGATTCCAAAAAAGATCCCTTACTTTTGTTTAGGAGCATTTCTGGTTATTTTTGGCTCCTACATTTAACTTTGGCATCATTTTTGTTTTGTTGTTAACTTAGTGGCTTTGAGGATCCGGTCTAGGGCCAGAAAACTAAACCAGCTCTTTCTGAAAAGGACTTCATTGAGAGTAACTGGGACAGATTTACTTTTAAGCCTAGTAGTGAAGGGACAAGAACAAATATCAAGAATATTAAGAAACATAAGGGAATGGCAGAATTTGTTGAAGTATTAAGACCTGAAAAAAGCAGAAGAATTTGGAACTACAACAGACTTGAGAGTGTAAAGTGAAAGAAATGACTGATACAAGACAGTAGTAAGCCTTACGCTCCTGAAAACATAACTTAAATTTTTGAACAGTTTGGATATTGCTGAAAGCTTGAATATTCAACTGTTTCAGAATTCCAAACATTTGAATACTTAGATTTATGACCATGAATGGGACCAATTTATTATTTTACAAATACCTAATTTAACTACTGCTGATTTTTATTTTCCTTTAATTGCACTAGTTTAAATTAATATATTACAGCAAAAATTCATGTTACAACTGTATCAGGACATTCTTAACAAGTTTGTAAAGTAAAAGTTATCTCTCTCCCCATATGCCAACTATTACAAGAACATGGTTTCATCTGAGGAACATAATATTGGGTGATTAGAGATTGTTGGCATGAATTTGGGCAGAAACCCAAAACCCCTAAAAGAGTTAGTGCTGGCTATGTTAAATAAAATGCAATACATGGTAATACCAAAAAGGATACTTAAGAAAGGTAAAATAAAAAAAGGGGGTGAGTGGGTGGGTGGTTAAAACAATAACAACAGCAACATCTACTCCAATAACAAAAAATGAGAAAGATCATATTGAGAACAATGAAGAGACATTTAATCTAAAACAAAATCTAAATCACCCTGCGCCTACAAGACCTGAATTCAGCTTAGTAGAGGGAGATGAACTTATAGGAAATAAAAAAGAAATATATACAGAATTAGACTCAGAAACAGACAAGAAAATTCCAAGGATAATCTAGTAGAGAATGTGGATTTTTCAGATGTCTTTGAGAATTGAGAGATATTAAATAAAACAGTTACACACATTTGTGAATTAATCAGAATAGAACAAAGGAACTTAAAGAACAAACAGAAAGATTATAGAGATGAAATAAGCATAGACGTGCTCTCCACTGTAAGTGATAATACTAAATCTTTCTGGGAAGAAAATAACCAAACTCAACTAATGAGCCCCTGTAGTCAACATATGCCAGATGTGGAAGGAATAGCAAAAGATGTGGCTATGACACTCAGTAATCCATTTCTTGCAAATGTACTGTTTTTTAACCCTTAGCCTGCCGACAGAATTAGAATGTATAGGAATTCTGGACCGATATATCAGTCTGCGGCACAGCAAGAGTTAGGCAATTAATGAATATAAAGCATGACATGGAATTTGCTGAGGCAGTTTGTATAGAAAATAGATGAATTCTGGAGAATCTTAAAAACAATAACCATGTTAATCAAGGCAAAAATATTGACATAAATGAGAAAATAGGGGGAATAGAAATGGAAATAGAAAGGAAAGAATCAGACAATATTTTAGAACATGACTCACATGAATTAAATATGCTCCCTCAAGGGTCCTATGAAGAAGAATATAGGGAAAACATTACATATAATTAACATAGTGCATTTACAGATACATATAATGAATCAGATGATGATCAGCAGGAGCTCATAATGCTTCCTCAAGAGCCCTGCAGGGAGGATGGTACAATATATGTAATGCATTAAAAGAAGAACATAAGGCTTTATGGGATCCTAGAGTAGTACAAGAAGGAAAAAGATCAAAGAAAAATATAGGAGAAACAAAAACAAAGAAAGGCAGGAAATGATGCGAAGGAAACCAAATTAAAATAAAAAATCACTAAGTCTAGGAAAAACAAAATGGAAAAAGAAACCCAAGTAGAGAGATGACTGGAATCAGGATAAAGATCTAGATATCATAAGTACAGTGAAAGAAAACATACAAAAGAAAAGAAAGAGGAAAAAAGAAAAAAGCAAATGAAATGTAGTTAAAAAAAGAACTATGGACATATGTGGCATTAGGAAAAGAAAAAGATGTATCAGATGGAAAAGAAACTGATTTAGAGGATATAAGAAATGAGAATAAAAAGACAGGTGGGACTGAGATTAACCCAACACTGACACAAAACTCTATAACAATCATAATAATGAATGTATGGAACATTTTGGAAACTTTTTAATCAAAACAATGGGTTCTGATTATGTTCTGCCATTGTTTAATATTGGCATAATTCCTGAGGGAACAGAAGATTCACTAAGTAGGATGGTTAAAAACTTACTATCCACTGTCTGCGAAGGAAACAAACATATAGCGGATCATATAAGTGTTATTAGACCTAGCCCTAATTTAGAACTAGTATTACTGATAACAGATCAGTTCTGTATTTTGAAGGCCATTATAATTAAAAAAAAAAGGAGTTGTTTCAACTTGGAATAATAATGGAAGAAATTAAGACCTTATAATCACTTTTCCCAGAGTTTTTATAAAAACAAACTAGATCGGAAGCAAGACAGTAATAAATATTTATCCATTTTTGGCCTCAAACAGATGCGTGGAGAAAATAAAGCCAACTTATGTTACAAACTGGGAGAAATATTAAGCATAATTATTAAGGACAACAACATTAAACAATAAATAAAAAGGGCAGTATGATGGGAAAAGGAAGGACAAATTTCAGTATGGTTCAAAGAAGGGGAAATATACCTACTGTTATGTTCCAAAACCAAAGAGCTTGATAAACTAGGGATATATGTGTATGAAGAAACTGACAGAGAAAACAGGGTAACTGAAAAACAATTGGTACGTATTGTACAATCTCCTAATTGGGAATATATGATTAAAACGTAATAGATATGAGACTCTGGTTACAGAAAATTTAAAAGACTGACAACTCCAAAAAAAGGAAAACATGATCAGATTAATTCAATGGCAAACATAGTAAAGATATTATCTTGGAATGTGTCCAGCTTAACAGACAAATTAGCAGACCTAGGATTTGCAGAATATATAAAAATGTTTCACAATATTTGTCTACAAGAAACTTGGGCCAAAAATGAGATGCACATGACTGGGCACAAAGCTTATAATAAATTAGCCATTAAATAAAAAAAAAATGTGGCAGAGGAACAGGTGGTCTGCTAACATGCTGTAAGCTGATTAATAGCGTATTCACACAAGAAATCAAGATTGCAAGTCATAACATTTTAGTGGTGAAAGTTAGAACACGGGGTATGGAAATGGCCATCTTGAATGTGTACTGTCCACCAATGATTAGTAAATATTATAAAGACAATGTGATGAAACTGGCCAAGACAATTATGGAAGAACTGTTAGAAATTAATCCTCTCATAAACATAATTTTAAGTGGGGACTTCAATGTAAGAGCAGGAAAAAAATATGGGTTAACAGAAGATATTATAAACCTTATGGCAACAATTGAAGTTCCCCATATCATCCAAGAGAGAAGCTCCAAGGATGTACTTCTGAATGATAACGATTGTAAAGTATTTCAGTTCTTAAAAAACAGAGACCTTATATTGTTGAATGGTAGGACAACTAGGACACCATCCGATAGGGATGGAACTTTTACAGATACTGGGTCAAGAGGCTCTTTTGTAATTGACCTAGCCTGAATCAACTTAAACATTTTACCATTATGTGTAGACACTGAAGTAAAGTGCTTATCAGAAAGTGTTCTAGAAATTGTAATTAGTTTGGACTATCCAGAGAACAGAGAACCAGAAGGTATGGCTCCAATCAGCATTAGAACAAAAAAAATGTATCAGTTGAGGAAAAAATAGCAAGTAAAAATATTTTACAGGACTTAACTATTTTTTACAAATTAAGATTGTCAGATGAAACCCCTTTAGATGACAATCTTAAGCAAACCTTTGAAACAATAATAAATCATATCTCAATCTATAGTCTAAAAGAAGTAAAATACATGAAAATTAGGGAGCTGCATGGTACAATGGTGAATGTATGGCAGCAAAAAAAAACTGAATAAACAATTAAGAAAAACAAAAAAACTTACCCAATCTGGAAAATAGAACACTTAACAGTTTAAGAAAAGAATATAGAAAGATAATCAAAAAACGATAGGGAAATACATAAACAGCAATTATGGAAAAAATTGGAAGAAGCAATTATAACTAAGGATAGTAAACAATTTTTGGTTTCTTGTGGCTAAATGGGTCGGGGATCATTTAGAAGAACCAGATACAAATGTCAAATGGTTCCATGTCATAATAGCAATCGCTATTATGGTGAGTGTATATCACCGAAAAGCAAATTGGCGATATACACTTCAAGGCGATCTGACATCTGGAATATTAAAAGTGTTTTTGCAGGGGTGCTGCACCCCCCTTGTGGGGGACTTTGCCCGCTGCACCCCCCCAAATTAAGATCCTCAACTCCAGAGAGGTGCATGTTGGGGAGGGGGCAAACTCTGGATTTCGCAAAAAATTAAGTCCCGCAGCCACAAGCAGCAACAAAATGTACTCACTCCCAGTCCCAGCCTCAACCCAGTACCTGCTGTGCTAGAGCTAGCCACCCACACCACCACACCATTCGGCTAGCTCGGCGGCAGCAGGTACACCAGTCCCCTAAAATCCCTTCCCTTCCCTTCCATGTCCCCCTTTCCCCTCACTATTCCCCCCCCTTCCGGTCACCCTGCCCCACAGTCACTGTCCCATATGGTCGTTAGTTGGCAGGGTAGCCCAGGATAATAGTGCTGAAAATGAGTCACTATTTTTGTAGTCACTCATTTTCGGTCACTATTATCACTGGATACCATGTCAAATCGAGCTGATGGGTGGAGCATTATCAAAATGTATTCTACAACCCAAACATTTATTTATTAGAAAAGTCAGATTTATAACCTTTGAGTCATGGACTCATTTACAAAGGCACCTCATCGCAGGGGGGTAGACAGAGTTACATAGTGTGGTTACAACAATGAGAACAGTACAGGTGCAAAACATTAAACATAGAGTACACACATAGGTTACATAATAATGTTACTTATAATAGGTTACAGTTATATACAGAGCACCCAAGGGTTACATTGGGGGTACAACCCTGGAAATACCTAGATAATACCTGGAGAGGGTAAAGGGGACAGGAGTGGGGTGGGAGGGAGGGGAGGATAGGCTATCCAGAGGATGTTGTCAAGTCAGGAGGCCTGACAGGAGGATCCCACAGTGGGATTAATTAGGTGCAATTCCAGCAATAAGCGTGATGAGATGGTTCCAGAGGGAATTTTGAAGGGACCAATTTTGGCAATATCTGTGATGCAGGGTGGGAGGGAGTTAAACCAAGCAGGGGTTCGGTAATGGAAGGACCTCTGGGCTAGCAAGGTCTTGGTTCTGGGCACCAGAAAGGTAGCCTTGACAGAGCTATGGGTGGCAACAGATGAGGACGCATGCCATAGGGAAGCAGAGACCCCTGGGGGGGAGAGGCCTAGAAGAGATTTTTTGGCGAGTAGGCAGGTCTGGTAGTGCAGATGCTCCTCAAAGGTGAGCAGGTTGGTGGTGGAGTAGAGCAGACAAGTGTGAGTGCAGCTAGGGGCTCTGGTCAGGAGCCTGCAGGCCTTATTGACTGAGAGTTGGATTTTAGTCAAGGCGGTATTGTCCACTGCAGTGTAAATGGGCAAGCCATAGTCCACTAGTGACAGGATGGAAGAGGTGATGGCCAGCTGGAGGGCAACTTGGGGGAGGCAATCTCTATGACGGTATAGTAGGCCTATCCAAAATTTTATGGTGGAAGACAGGGCATTGATGTGGGTGTGGAAGGTGAGAGCCGAATCGAAAGTAATGCCTAGATATTTGTAAGAGGTCACTTGCTCCAGTGGGTGCAGAGTGCTGGAGAGAATGAAGAGGTTGGCATTCTTGTCCTTGTTTTGGTGATGGGAGAAGAGCATTGACTTAGTCTTCTTTAGGTTAATGACAAGTCGGTGGTCAAGGAACCAATTTTCAGCTTGGTTGTAGGTGTGCTGGAGTAATATCTGGAGAGAAGAGGGATCAGGGTGGGAGGCAAAGAGAACCGCATCATCGGCATAAAGGAGCGTTTTTCCTGTGCAGGAGCTGGAGAGAGTGTTGAGGTAGAGGCTGAAAAGTACAGGCCCAGAATGGAGCACTGGGGTATCCCGGAACAAATGGGCCGGGTATTGGACAGGGAGCCATTTATCTTCACATGCTGGGATCTAGAAGAGATGTATCTGGAGAACCAGACAAGGGGACCAGCGGAAAAGCCGAGTTAGTGGAGGGGGTGACAAACAGTGTCAAAAGCCTTGGAGAGGTCTATGAACACTGCACCGGCAAGGTTGCAGGAGTCAAGAGCAGAGTGCAGGTATTGAGAGAACTCCGGGAGAGCAGTAGTGGAACTGTGTCCTGGGTGGAAACCATGTTGTTCTGGGCACATTATGTCATATTTGGCCAGGTACTAAGAGAGTTGAATAGACACTATTTTTTCTAGGGCTTTAGAGAGCGAGGGGAGGATAGAGATCGGCCGGTAGTTAGGTGTGCACCGATCTCCACTCTTATGTATGGGGTGATTTTGGCTGATTTCCAAGCACTGGAAAACTGCCTGAGGCATACAGACCAGTTTAGTAGGTCTGTAAGGGGGACTAGGATGACATTCAAGACCAGGTGAAGGATCCTGGAGTCTAAGGGGTCACAGCTGGGGTTGTTGCTACCAAGGGATTTTAGCAGGTGTGGCCTGGCTATGTGGGGGGATATAGTGTGCAGGTAGAAAGGAGGGTGATCCAAGGCAGGGGAGATAGAGGTGGGGGATTGGGTCAAAAAAGTTGTTTGGGAGGACAGAGCTTAGGTCAGAGAAGGTAGTATTGAGGCAATCAACTGTGCGAGTTGGGTCTGTAGTAATGGTGCCATCGATGGAGATCTGGGATGGTGGTGGGGGGGAAGCGGGTCTTCCCATTAAGCTCTTTCATGCTGTCCCAGAAAGTCTGGGTGGAACCCCAGGTGGATGCGAGGGTGGTCTGATAGTGCTCTGCCTTGGCCCATCTAATGGCCCAGGTGCACTGATTACGCGCCGTGTTGTAGGCTTGTCTGTCAGCCAACTTGCCTGATTCGATAGCGATGTGTCAGAGATTATCCCTATGTTTAAGTTTTACATACTTAAGTTTTACATACAGGACTCTAATACACATTGTCATCGAGGCACAGGTCAGGAAGCATAGAAAAACCAGAAACAGTTTCAAAATTCACAAATAGCATTTTATTTTTCACAATAACAGCAAAATAAGAAATAAAAATTATTCAGTATAACTATTTACAAAGGCAGTACAAACAGAGAAAACCAAGTCCTTCTCTTAATTACAAGTTTCAGTCTCCCAGTCTCTCACTCTCCTTGCCTCTCTAGCAAAGGCATTGCCGTTCTTTTTATAAGTCTTTGGGAACTGGTTAAGAGATGTTCTGCTTCTCACAGAATGTTCTTGTAAGTTTACAGAATGTTCTTGTGAGTTTCACTCCTTGCAGGTGCAGCAAAACAGTACATAGTGACCCAGAACTGACCTCTTGTGTACAGCTCTGCAAAAGGCTTGCAAACTGCATCTCATGTTAACCCTTTGAGTTCCAAATAACTTTTTGCAATCATTTCAACAGTTTAACTATATACATTTTTAAAACAAAAGGATCCCAGTATCAGTGACATTTCCACATAAAGATTCACACATATTTTTATACCCACAGATATGCAAGGTGGGAAGAAAAGACAGAACAGCAAGTCAAGGCAGAGAGATAGCGAGAGGTGGAGAATTGTGAAACCATCAAAGTGATCAGTTCCTAGGTCTCACAAGAAAATCTGGTTGCACAACCAGACAGACAAGAGACAGAAAAGGACTGGAAAGAACAGATCCTTGCATTTAAACCCTTTCTGCATAACAAATGAACAGGGCCTTATTCAACCCTATCACATACCCCCTCTTTAAGAGGGAACCTGTTTTATAGAAAACAGGTTTCCAAAACATTCTGTTAAATTCCCATCTAACATTAGCTTAGAACCCTTACAGTTCAGTGTATATGCAGCATAGCGAACAGAGAAGTTTCAGCTCACATTTTTTCAACCTTCAGAATTTTCAATTCCTGATCCATATCTTGACAGAAAATCAGCATTGACATTCTCTTTCCCAGATTTGTGCATCACTTTAAATTTAAGTGGCTGTAGTGCTAGGTACCACTGTGTGGTTCTAGAATTTTTATCCTTCATTTGGTTAAGCCAACAGAGAGAATTGTGATCTGTTATCAGTACAAAGTCAGCTCCTAGTAAGTAAAACTTAAGGGACTCCATGGTCCACTTTGCCTGAAGGCATTCCTTTTCAATGGTGGAGTACCTTTTCTTTCTGTCATGCAATATTCTGCTTATGTACAGAATAGGATGTTCTGTCCCATCTATATGCTGACTCAAGACTGCACTTAGGTCTACCTCTGATGCATCTGTCTGTAACAGAAATTGTTTCTCAAAGTCTGGGCTTCTTAAAACAGGGGCTGAACATAATGCAGCCTTAATGGCTCAAAAAGCTTCATCACATTCTGTGGTCCATTTCATATTATTTGGGAACCGTTTCTTTGTGAATTCAGTGAGGGAAGTAGCTAACTCGGCAAAGCTGGGAACAAATCTCCGATAATAACCAGCCAGCCCTAAAAATGACCTGACATGTTTCTTGGTTTTGGGAACAGGGCTGTTAGCTACAGCTTCTATCTTAGATAGAAAGATATTTTATTTATGAAGCACCTAATTCCTGAAACTCTGGGTGTTGTACGATAAAACCATTATACAGACACTATTATTTGAAATTTACAAAACACACATAAGAAAATCAGTCTACATATAGATTCCCTTCTATCTATCAAAACAACCTCACATTATAAAAGCCAATTGGAACAAGTATGTTTTTAGTCCCCTTTTAAAGGCTTCCACCGAGGGGCCCCCCCCTCAAATAATCAAGTAAGGAGTTCCAGAAGGTTGGTGCAGGCACCGCAAATGTTCTGTCTCCTGAGCGTCACCGCCTCACCCTGGCAACCCCCAGGAGGCCCCCCTCAGAACAATGAAGCATCTGGGCTGGATGGTAAGGGTCAAGGAGATCTTGCAGATAGGCAGGACCCCCTTCATGCAGGGTCTTGTAGGTAAGGAACCATATCTTGAAGACAGTCCTCCACCTGACTGGTAGCTAGTGCAGTCTGCAGAGGACTAGGGTAATATGCTCAAACCTTGTTACCCCAGTCAAAAGTCTCGCCACCACGTTCTGCACCAGCTGCAGTCTTTGGAGGTTGCCTCCAGATAACCCAAGGTATAAGACATTACAGTAATCTAGCCTGGAAGTTACAAAAGCATGCAGCAGTGTGGGCAGGTCCTCAGGAAGGATCAGGGCTCAGATTCGGGCAATGTTCCTAAGATGATAGAAACCACTTTTGACCACGGCCGACACCTGAGCATCAAGTGTCAGGCCGCCATCCAGGATCACACCCAAATCCTTCACCTGTCTAGAAGGGACAAGGGGAACACCCTCAACACTAGATTGGGGGCAGTCCCCCATCCCCCCCAATCCACGATGACCCGGCTCCACCACCAGTACCTCAATCTTGTCTGGGTTGAGTCTAAGCCAGTTTTGAGTCATCCACAACTGGAGTTTCTCGAGGCAGCTGTTAAACACAGAGTATGACACCTGGACATCAGATGCACAGGATAGGTACAGTTGGCTGTCCTCTGCATAGCAGTGAAAACCAAACCCGTACTGCCTGATAATGTCCCCCAATGGCAGCATGTACACCGTGAATGATAAGGGTAACAAGACCAACCCCTGCAGCACTCCACAGCTTACAGGCTTTGGGTTAGATGAGACAAGTTCCATTTTCACCCTCTGCACTCTGTCCATCAGGTATGACCTGAACCAGCTGATGACATTGCTGGACAGGCCACACGCAGGTGGTCAAGCAGCACCTCATGGTTCATGGTGTCAAACACCGCAGAAGGGTCCAGGAGAACCAAAATGGTATGAGCTCTCCTATCCCTCACCATCAAGAGATCATTAAGCACCCTTACCAGGGCTGTCTCCATACTATGCCCCGCCCAGAACCCCAGACTGGAAAGGCTCATAGGTAGATGAAGATGTGACATGTCTCTCAAGCTGAATGGCCACCACTTTCTCTATTACCTTCCCTAAAAATGGGAGATTTAAGACTGGTCTGTAGTTGCTGAGGCAGTCTGGGTCCAAAGAGGGCTTCTTTAAAAGGGGCCTAACTAGAGCCTCTTTCAAGGACAATGGGAAAATCCCACTCCTCAAAGAACTCCAGACAACCTCAGCAACCACAGGTCCTATCAAGTCCAAACATCCACCCAAAAGGCGGGTCGGACCTGGGTCCAGATCACAATGTGTAGGCCACAGCTTTGAGATTATCCTCATCATCTTCTCCACCCCAACCAGCTTGACTCATCCGAGACAGGAGGAGTGTTTCAACACAACTCAGGCTGAACACTGCATCCCTTTCGAGAGACACTCAAGGAGACCTCAGCCTTAATAGAGGACATCTTGTCAGCGAAGAACAGAGCCAATTCCTCGCACCTAGTGCTAGAACCTGCTCCTCCTGCATGGTGACAGACAGCATGTAAAAGTCTGTCTACTGTACGGAAGAGCTGAGCTGGTCTGCTCCTCACCACAGCAATCTCCCCAGACAGAAACTCTGCCTTCTTTTGGGAGAGTTCCCCCTGATAGTCAGCATAATGCGACCTCAGGGCCAATCTGTCCTCCATCCTGCCAGATCTCCTCCAGCATCTCTCTAATCTCTGCCCCTTAGTCTTTAAATTCCGGAGTTTCTCATTATACCGACGGGATTTCCAGTGAGTAGACAAGGGGCGGACACAAATGGGTGCAATTGAGTTGAAGGCTACAGTCAGAGCCACATCATAGGCCACCACTGCTTCCCCCAGCCCAATCACATAAGTTGCCCCCACTCTCGATAGGTCCAGTACCGCCAACAGTCCCATAGAGGGAACTCCTCTTAATGTGCGGTACCGGACCATCTCCACAGGGGACAGACCATCTTGGGGGGGTGCTAAATGAGAACCCCATGGTGCTGTGATCTGACCAAACTACCGGATCAACACAGAGGTCAATGATATTTAAATGTACTGAAAAAACTAGGTCCAATGTGTGGCCACCCTAGTGCATTACTGATGTTACATGTTGTGTCAGGCCCAGGGCCTCCATGCTACTTAGGAGATCACTTCCAAATTTAGAGAGCCCACCATCGACCCAGGCATTGAAGTCCCCCAGGACTGCCCACCTGGGGGACTCCAACACAAGGCTGGCGATGAGCTCCTTGACCTTCCTCAAAAGGTCCCCACCCACTCCAGGGGGATGATAGAGCAGGAGAACCCTGAGACCCACATCCATGCCACCCCGGGCAGCCACACATTCAAAAGACTATGTAGGTCCTACAGTTAGCACCATGAGGTTCAGGCTAGATTTAAAACAAATGGCCACCCCCCACCCTTGTGATCCTCTCTCAGGATGTGTATCACAGAGTAACCAGCCAGGACCGCCACCTCTGAAATGGGAGCAGCATTTTGATCCAGCCAGGTCTCTGTGATGCAAGCCAGGTTGACCGAGGATATCAAGTCCACCATTATGGAAGTCTTGTTCCTCATCGACCTGGTATTGCATAACACAACCTGAGTAGGATGAGGTGAGATAGCTAGGCCGGTCGTCTGCCCACCCTCTAAGGTGGAGTCCTTGGGTATGGGAACTAAACATGGCAACCCTCTTTCAAGTTTCCATTTCACCCCAGGGCATCTTCTTGCCTTCACCACCCGAATTCCCAACACTCCAGCAGCCACTCGGGTGCAACCTCTTCCAGTCCTCCCTCTCCTGGCTATCCCCAAGGCCCTACACCTCCTATAGGCTTCAGCCAGGAGTGCTGGAAGTTCAAAGGGTCAGAGGTCATGGAGGAAGCCCCCTGAG
Organism: Neoceratodus forsteri; assembly: GCA_016271365.2. NCBI lineage: Eukaryota > Metazoa > Chordata > Ceratodontiformes > Ceratodontidae > Neoceratodus > Neoceratodus forsteri. The sequence continues at coordinate 902,791,179 of CM028129.1, forward strand.
TAGCTGCGCTTAGGGGCTTCTGTCCCAAACACATTTCTAACTGATCTCACCTTCACTAACCAAGTCCCCAAAACAATCCATATCACCCCACCCCAAATAAAAAATTTTTTTTAAATACAACCCTCACATCTTCAACCCTTTAAACCACCCACCCAATGACAAAGAATTCCACAACCACACACCAACTCACACACACCCTCCAAACACTCATCAAACGCACTCAAAAAACTAACAACACAGTCCACTGTTTATCATGTATACTCCAGAAATTCAACCAGCTCGTTTTCCAGATAATGAAAATAAGTTTTTTTACTCTCAGAGTATGCCAGAAAACTCCACAACCCTTTACAATATCAAAGATATTGGAGAAATATTGAAAATGATTTGAGAATATTGGAGAGTGAGCTCTCACCAACACCCTCTCAGTTTGTCCCAACTATCATGGCCCTCTCACTGCCACCACTGTTTTGTTTAAGCATAAACTCAAACAGAAACTGAGGCTCTCTCACAGCTTCACCAATTTAATTTCAGCCAGTACAATGCAGTGCAGTACCCAGCAAAGATCCATGAATCTTGGAAACCTCTGGCTTGACTTCTCCATTTCCCAAAACATAGCCCAAATATCTGGTTTCCTGCATGCCCAGTGCACACTTGGTGGGATTAATTGTCAGACCTGCCTTTTTGATTCATTGGATAACTGCTCGTAGGTGTCCTAGGTGGCTTTTCCAGTCTGGACTGTACATCATAACATCATCCAGGTATGCAGCACAATAACCAGTATGATGGGATAAAATTACATCCACGTACCGCTGGAATGTAGCGGGTGCACCATGTAAACCAGATGGTGTGGTGAACTGATAGAATCCTATAGGAGTGGCAAATGTAGTTTTGTCTCTGGATTCTTCAGCTACAGGGATTTGCCAGTAACCCTTGGTGAGATTGAGGATACTGATATACTTGGCACTCCCCAGTCTGTCCACCAAATCATCTATTCTGGATGTAGGATAACTGTCAAATTCCGACACTTAATTAAGTTTCCTAAAATCAAGGCAGATTCTCACACCCCCTTCTTTTTTATTTACAATCACCATTGGTGATGACCAAGTGCTTATTGACTCTTTTATGATACCCAATTCTTAAATTTTTTGTATTTCCTTAACCTTGTCAGCTCTTAACTGCTCTGGTAATCTATATGTCTTTAGTCTAATAGGGTGAGCATTCCTTGCCACTATTACGTGTGCAACCCCTTTTGCTCCACCTGGTACTGTGGTAAAAGTACTGTTGAATGTCTTTAGCAAGTTACAAATTTGTGAAGTTTGCTCGGAGGTTAAGGAAACATTCACCTTTACAGCATCACCAGTTACAGTTTGTTCCACTCTAGCATAAGCTTCATCAATATCTTCTTTATCAGTTTCTTGTAAAACCAGCAAAACAGCTTTTGGTGTCTTTTCAACCCATTTCTTAAGGAGGTAAGCATAGTATATCTAAGGATTTTTCCTATCGGGGTCTCAAACTGATAGTTAACTGTGCCAGTACGTGTAAGAACCTTATACGGCCCTTGCCACTTTAATAACAGTTTATTTTCTATAGTGGGTAACAGTAGAAAGACCTTTTCACCTGGCTCAAAAAAGTTTTCTTTTACCCTATGGTCATAATACACCTTCTGCTGGTTTTGGGCCTCTTCCTGACTACTATGGGTGATTTAAACATATTTGCCAGCTTCTTTCTCAGGGCACATATATAAGATGTAATAGATTTTTTCTGATGTTGGTTATCTTCCCATGTGTCTTTTATTACATCTTGTGGCCCTCTAGGTTGTCTACCATACAGCATTTCAAGTGGTAAAAAACCCGTTGCACTTCTCTGTAAGCAAAAAGCAGGTAAGGTAAGTATTGGCCCCACTCTTTCCCTTCCCTTTTACAAACCTTTTTAACATGCATTTTGGGGTTTGATTAAAATGCTCAACATGACCATCCATCTGAGGGTGATAAGGGGAGGTTCTTATGGCAGTGATACCCAGTAGTTAGTACAGCTCCTTCAGTAATGCAGAACCAAAATTACTACCCTGCTCAGTAATAATCTCTTTAGGTATGCCCACCTTGCCAAAAATTTTGGCAAGCTCTGCTGCCACTTTTGGGACTGTAACAGTATGCATTGGATCTGCCTCTGGGTATCGAGTAGCATAGTCACATATTACTAAAATTAATTAATTACCTTTTTTACTTTTGTCTAAGGGGCCAGCAGCATCCATTGCAATATTCTCAAAAAGCTCATCTGTCAAGTGTTGGGGCACCAGGGGCACCGTGTCTTTTTTAGTTACTGGGGCTACTTTCTGACATTCAGCACAAGAACTGTAATAGGTAGCAACATCTTCATGAATGCCAGGCCAGTAAAATCTGTACAGCAATCTGGCAAGGGTGCGATCCCTCCCTGAGTGACCAGCCATAAGACTATCATGTGCTATCTGTAACAACTCTGATCTATACTTTTGTGGTATAGCCAATTGTTCTATTTGTTCATGTGTCTGCAGTTTAACCCAAATACTGTATAGCAGCCCATTACATTTTTTAAACATAGGTTCACCTTGTTTTGGTTTCACCCCCAACTGCTTAAAATAACCCTGGAGAGAAATATAATTCACTTGCTCTGAAAGAAAATCACAATCAGTTGTCAGCTTAGTTTCAGCATTTTCATATGTTAACCCCTTGTCCATCAGTCTTTTGCTACCACTGTTTCTTTAGGCATTGTCTTTCTTTCCTGGACTTCCAGATCTTGGAGCCATGCTCAAACAAGTGGAAAACAGTCCCCACCATCTGAGATTTTCTTTGCCTGAGATCTTGTCACCACAGCTGTTGAAACATCAGGATTTACTCCCTCTTCAATTAACTCAGTAAATCCTGGAAAGTAATTTCCAATAATCACAGGTACAGGTAACTTAGGTACTACCCCTACTTTCATTTGGTGTGACACCCCATTAATAGTCAGAGTCACTTGTCTGGTGAGATAGTATCGAGTGTTCCCGTGGATGCAGATGACACCAGTACCTGGTCCTTTTGGACATTGTTTTCCCAGCACTTCAATATGCACTAGGGTTTGTCTGCTTCCCGAATATGTAAGTCCCTTCACAGTCTTATCTCCCACCTTCACATCTGTTAAGTACTTACCCCGATTTGCTAAAGATAAATCTGCTCCAATGTCACTCTTCTTACTACGGCAATTTCTTGCAATATGGCCTGGCTTATTAAAGTTATAGCAAATAAAGTCTTTGGGTGCAGATTTGTTACCCCCACCAGAGTTCTTATCAGACATGGAATTTAAATGGGAAAAATAGTGTATTACCAGTGCTTGGCTGGTACCTCACTACTGTGGTGTCTGTCAGGCCATTTGGTAGTCTTCAGCCAAAGAAACAACCTTTTCCCCACTTTCTGGTTGGTGTTCTTTTACCCATAGCTGTATGTCCTGTGGAAAGGATGTTGATGAAATGCTCCATTACAAATGTTTCAATGATCTGTGGGAGTGTTTTGCTCTCTGGTTGGAACCATTTCATAAGGAGTTCTCTGAGTTGAGTGAAGGCTTCTTGAGGATTGTTGATTGAGTTGTACTTCAGAGACTGAAATCTCTGCCTGTATGTCTCTCCTGAGATGTCATATCTTTTAAAGACCTCTCTTTTCACCAGGTCATAGTTTTCTGACTGTGCAGTGTCCATATTTTTTTTTTTTTTTAGTTGTTTAACCCGGAGTAGCACACTAAGCCGAAAGCTTTTTTACAGGTGTGACCTGGGAGCACAGGGAAGTTAAGTGACTTGCTCAGGGTCACACAGTATGCAAGTGGAAGCTGTGGGATTCAAACCCAGGTCTGGTCTGCTGGATGTCACCAGATTTGCAGCTCAGAGCCTTAAACCACTGCACTACACTGCCTCCTGAAGCTTTAGGCAAGTTGGGCTTTACCTGTCAGGTAAGGTACCAGTCTGATTGGCCATTGTGGTTTTGGCCACTGGCAGGCTGTAGCAACCCTTTCAAAAGTTGTTGGGTATGCTTCAGTATCATCCGAGGGACACAACTTTGTAAGTTTAATGTATTTTAAGTTGGTTGTGTCTTGTTGCTCATCTGGACCAGAGCCAGATCCTCCAGCTTTGAAAACTTGCAAGGCATCCATCTATTGCTGCATTTCTTCTCTTCTTTGCTGCTCCTGTCACTGCATCTCTTCTTTTCTCTTCTTCACGAGTTGTTGCATTTCTTCTTTTCTCTGTACCTCTAAATGTTGAATCTCGTTTTCTCTTTGCTGCATCTCTTCTCTTCTCTGTTTGTTGTATAGCCCAAAATTTGAAAAAGGAAGTCAGACTTTCTGTTTCTGTCACTGCCTGTTCTTTTTTTTCCATGACTGGTGCTGGCTGAACAGTCTCAGTTTGGACTTTTGTTTCTGCTTCTAGTTTGGCTGCCATTCTTCTGGTAATGACTCATGGACTCTCTGCTGCAGAATCCATACCTTTCTGCTATGCTTCCCTGGTAATAGGTCTAGTACCCATGCACAAAACTCCTGGCTTAGAGTATGCACGGCATAAATCCCACTTAGGTTGACACCATCTGTCATCAAGGCACAGGTCAGGAAGCCTAGGAAAACCAGGAGCAATTTCAAAATTCACAAATTTTTTTTTCTCAATAACCACAAAATAAAAAAATTAAAATTATTCAGTATAACTATTTACAAAGGCAGTACAAACAGAGAAAACCAAGTCCTTCTCTTAATTCCAAGTTTCAGTCTCCCAGTCTCTCATTCTCTTTGCCTCTCTAGCTAAGGCATTGCTGCTCTTTTTATAAGTCTTTGTGTGGGAACTCGTTAAGAGATGTTCTGCTTCTCACAGAATGTTCTTGTAAATTTCATTTCTTGCAGGTGCAGCAAAACAGTTCATAGTGACTCAGAGCTGACCTCTTGTGTACAGGTCTGCAAAAGAATTAAAAACTGCATCTCATGTTAACCCCTTGAGTTCCAAATTGCTTTTTGCAATCATTTCAACAGTATAACTATATACAATTTTAAATCAAAGGGATCCCAGTATCAGTGACATTTCCACATAAAGATTCACATATATTTTTAAACCCACAGATATGCGGGGGGGGGGGAGAAGAGACAGAACAGCAAATGAAGGCTGAGAGACAGCGAGAGGCAGAGAATTGCAAAACCATCAGAGTGATCAGTTCCTAGGTCTCACAAGAAAATCTGGTTGCACAACCAGACAGACATGAGACAGAAAAGGAGTGGAAAGAACAGATCCTTGTGTTTAAACTCTTTCTGAATAACAAATGGGTCAGGGCCTTATTCAACCCTGTCACACACATATGGATACACTTAACACCAAAATATGGCTTAAGAATATAAAACATATTACCCAAAAGTAAGTACAACAAGCTCTGAATGCTTGTGCATCTCACAATGTGCCTGGACCAGATGATGTACCTATAGATGTGTTACTGGGAACTTCAGATCACTGGATCCCTTTTCTGGCTAAGTTTTTCAAATTTATAATGAACCCAGGAAAATTACCTAATACATGCTGAGAGAACTTTATAGTACCCATATTTAAAAGGGGAGATAGAGTGGACTGGACTCTTGCTGTTATAGGCCCATCAGCCTCCTAGAATCATCACAAAAACTTTTTACTAGAATAATTCATGATAGATTAACTAGATGGCTAGAGGAAATCAACATCTTAGATGAAGCACAGGCTGGATTCAAAACACAATATTCAACAATAGACAAATGTTTTACTTTGGCCCATTTTATACATAAGTCCGGAGTTATTAAGAAAGCAAAATTATATTGTACATTCATTGATTTCAAATCAGCATTTGACAAAGTAAATAGTGAGTTGTTGTGGGATATGTTGGAAAACTGAAGATAGATCCAACATTAATAAACATAATAAGAGCCTTATATCAGAATAATAAAACCTAAGTAAGGTTTAGTGTGGAAGGAAAGAAAAGTGAGAAATGTGTCACTAATATGGGGGTAAAGAAGGAGTGCACACTGTCTCCAATTCTGTTCAATGTATTCATTAATACAATACTCATAAAATTATACAATAAGGATTTGCATATGCCAAAAATAGGACAAAAAGCATGTCCATATTTAGTTTGTGCAGATGACATTGTACTTATTTTCACTAGTCATCCTGGCATGATTAGGATGCTAAAGGCATTTCATGATGAATGTACAAAGATTGAGCTACAAATAAACTATGACAAGATGAAGATTATGATATACGGAACAGATACCAAGAAAAAGCATAAATATTACATGGGACATAATGAAATTGAAGTCATTAACAGCTTTTGTTATTTGGGGATTACTCTTACAAAAAAACTCTCATGGAGGAAACATATAGCAGATATAGAATATAAAATAGTGTTTTTGTCTGTAATAGATAGGCTCATACATAAATATGGTGGACATTTAGTGAAGGCTTGCTTAAAAGTAATTAATGCAAAAATAAGTACCCACGTTTTATATGGGGCTGTGATCTGGTGAGTTTAAGTGCTACCCAATGTGGAAAGTATATTAAACAAGTTTTATAAAAAAGTTACTCAGACTATCAATTAGTTAAGACAGAAATAGGACAATTACCCATAGAATGTATGATTCAAAACAGATTAAATACTGGATTAAGGCATATACCATGAAGGAAACCTGGCTCTCAGGAATTTGTATAGAAGAGTCAATTAACTATTTAAAACAACATTTGACTCTCCCTAATATATAAATAGTCAAACGATATATCAAACCATATGGACTTTTGAGTAGACTGACTGAAATATTTATTAGACCAAGAGAACTCATATATTTATTTATTTATTTAATTTATTAAAATCTTGGATAACACCTTTGAGCCAGGGGCTCTTTTACAAAGGTTCCACATCAGCAATGAAACAGGACATAATAGGCAAATAAAGTTATGCAATTGAGGATACAGTTTGCAAAAGTATACAGAGTAAGTTAGGATATAATTAATTATTCAGAGACAACTATATGTAATACAAAATGCAACAATGCAGCTCCATATACATAAATCACTGGTCAAAGTACGAGGAAAGATAGCTTAACATGTTTATTTGCAGATAGGGGTAGGACAGAGTGAGAATCAGCCTAAGGAGGCATTGTCAAGGTGTGTGTGTGTGTGTGTGTGGGGGGTGACAAATCAGGAGGCTTTGGAGAGGGATGGACACCAGAGAAATAGCCGGAGTGGGCATAGTCAAAGGTACAGGAGGAGAGGATAGACAGCAAGGAGAGTAACACGTGATAGTGGGGGAGAGGGTGAGACTAAGGAGGAGAGGGGGGTGCAGGGGAAGAGTGTGTAGGGGGTTAGGAGGAAGTGGGGGTGGGAGTAGACAAGGCAGGACAGTCCGAGTGAAATTTCAGTAGTAAATGCCACGGTTGCCTAAGTGCTAGAGGGAGGTTGAGCCAAGACGGGGCTCTGCAGGTAAATATTGTACAATTAAAATATTGTACATATTGTACAATTAAAAATAGAATTAGGGAAATTCCTATACAAAAAGATTTAGGATTATGCAAACAATATAAAACAAGCCAATGGCTAGCCAAAAATAAAAGGAACTATTGATTAGAGACATATCTAACAATAACGGATCCTAGAAGAAGAAAGCTGTTAACTAGATTCTGATTTGAATATTTTGGTAGTCAGAGACTTTACGATATATTTGTGCAAAAGGACTCAAACAGAAGTAAATGTAAATCCAAATGGGACCTGATGATTTAATTAATTTATTGATTTTATGCCTGTTATATGAGTGCTATAGGAGTCAACTGTTAGGTAACATCTTAAAGACCCTCGAATTTGAACCCAGACATTTGGCCACAAGTCTGTTAAAATCACACTCAAAAGGAGTCTTGGAATCTATAGTTTAATTTCTTTATATTATAGATAAGTTCAAACTGCATATAAATGCTCAAGAAGTTGAAACTGAAACACACTCCTAGATAAATTAATATTGTGATGGTGCTCAAAGTAGGGCTGATACAAGTAATGTATGTGACTGAATGAAGTTTGTGAATGCCCTCTTTTCTCTACTTGTTTATAACAAATTTTATGATTGGTATGTTATTGTTTTAACTTATTTACCTATTTATGTGTTTGTAAAGAGATGAACTGTCGAACAATAAACCTTTTGACTTGATTTGAGATCCTATCGAAGATCTACTGTTATGGTACGTTCTTACGTAACTATTCTGTCTTCGAGGGGATCTCAGTTAGCAGGTCTGTCTTCCCTCCCACAATCCCCCTTTTTTGGGGTTGTCTTCTCAGAACTGGCTTACTGGTGTATCCAGCCTTTTATTTTGGCCTGGGCACCTCTCTGTCTTCTTGGTCCCCCATGGCGCATGTGTGCTTCCTTAGTCTCCGGGGAAAAGAACAGAGGAGGGAGTGGGGTTGCTCACACCTTTATATGGCTGGTGATGTCAGCAGATGACATCGGTGTGGGTGGCCCCAGTGGTACTTCTGAAAATCTTCTGTGTGGATCCTGCTACACCGATGGTGAAGTTCCATATGTGTGACCAGATGACTGAGATCCCCTCAAAGATCTACTGTTATGGTAAGTACTTATATAACTGTTCTATCTTCGAGGGAATCTCCTTCCATCAGGTCATACCATCCCACCCATCTTCCCCCTTGTGTCTCTGTCTCTTACCTGTCTTTCTTGTTGCTCCAGCGTTTTGTATAGCTGTGCACCTCTTCTCTCTCCTCTGTCCCTTGCAGGTGACCTGCTTGTGTGGTCTCCGGCGGGGGGGGGGGAGAACTGAGGAGGGATCAAAGCCACCCACAGTTACATAGGGTTGTGACACACATGATGTTGGACTGGGTGGCCCCTAGAAGACCACTACATAAAAAAGCTTCTGTGGGATCCTGGTGCCTGACAGCTAAGTTCCATAGGTGTGACCTGATGACAGATTCCCTTGGAAGATTTATTGTTACGGTAAGTTCTTACTTAACTGTTCTTTTTTGCCAAAGGTGGTGTCCGAGTTTACTCTGAATTGAGCCATTCACCTTCTTGTTTAGTTTCCGGAGCATGCCAATCCAGGGGAAGCATTGCTCTGTACTTTGGATTTATATAAAATACTCACATTATGTTCAGTACATGAAGGACTGCAGAAAGTCCTTGCAGCTGTTTGTTTTCTTTGCCCCTGGGAAAGAGGGCATACCAGTTTCAAAACAGTGCCTGTCCAAATGGCTTGTCAGCTGTATTATTTTCTGTTACAGGAAGTATGGAAAGAAACTTCTTGGGACTGTCAAGGGCCACTCTACCAGAGGCATGACCATCTCAGTTGTCTCTTTCAGAGGGGTCTCAGCAATGGAGATCTGTGCTGCTGCCACTTGCAGTACAGTCCACACTTTCACTAGACATTAAATTCTGGACATTGCCTCTAGAAGGAGGTCAGGTTTTGGCCTGGCAGTGCTACAGGGCCTGTTTTCATAGGCCATTGTCTTCCAGCCACCCGGACTGTTTTTCTCCTCTGCAGTTCTGCTTGGGACTCATTCCTAAGGTATGACCTCCTGCAAGAGATATCCTCAAAGAAGCTATAACAGTTATGTAAGAACTTACTGTAACAGTAGATGTTTGAGAATCTCTTGCAGTTGGTCATTCCGTCCCACCCTCCTTCCCCCAGGTCTCTGTGTTTCTGTTCTCTCCTTTTCCAGGTTGGTGTACCTTCTGTCTTTCCAGTTCCTTTTGGTGGGTCTCTCTGGCTCCCCCTCTGTTTCATCAGGAGTGCATCCTTGGTAGATGGTCTCCAGTGGGGACTTGAGGAGGGTGTGGGGCCACCCACGGCTACATAGGGGAACATCGACATGATGATGCCACCATGGGTGGCTCCAGTTAGACTGCTAGCAAAAATGTGTCCATGTGGTCCTGGTGCCTGGTAGCTATAGTTCCTGAGGTGTGACCTGCTGCAAGAGATTATCTCAAAGATCTGCTGTTATGGTAAGTTCTTACATGCCTGTTCTGTCTTTAAAGGTAAACATTTTAAAAAAGATTGTTTGAAATGGTAATGAAATGGAAACAGGATATGTTTACAGTGAGATTATGATTGTAAACATATCCTGTTTCCATTCCATTATCATTTCGAGCAATCTTTTTTAAAGTTTATCTTTAAAGATATATCTGTGATACGTATTTCTAAAGATAACATAATGAGTGTTTGCTTGTCTTTAGAGTTCGAAAAATCCCTTATGAGAGATTTTTCCAACTTTAACTTGGAATCCTTCCATGCACATCTGGGACATATGGATTGGTCTGCAGTGTTATATGCTCCTGACATCCCTACTGCTCTGAAGAACTTTCTTGCCATCTTTTCTGTCCTGCAAGACAAACATGTCCCCCTCATCAAAAGGAGGGTAAGGGCATGCCCCCCTCATCAAAAGGAGGGTAAGGGGCACTGTTACAAAATGGCTCCATGGTAGCCTACTCACCCTTTTGAAGGCTAGGGATAACTGCTGGGCTAATTTCAAGGTCTAAAATGACATGTCTATATTTCAGGAGTATAGACATCTCAGAAATGTGTGTAAGCTTTCAATACTGTGCCACATAGAAGATTGATTAATAAGCTGGGTAGGCTCAGGGTGGGTCAGAGGTTGGTCAACTGGGTGGCAAACTGGTTGGCAGGCAGAAACCATAGCGTGGTGGTAAACAGTATACAGTCAGAAGTGATGCAAGTCACAAGTGGAGTACCTCAGGGATCAGTCCTGGGGCCAGTCCTCTTCAATATCTTCATCAGTGACATTGCAGCTGGACTGGAGGGTAAGGTTTGTCTGTTTGCAGATGACACCAAGATCTGCAACAGAGTAGATGATCCAGATGGGGTGGGCAGAATGAGAAGAGATCTGGATAAACTAGCAAAATGGTCGGAAGAGTGGCAACTGGGGTTTAACACAAAGAAGTGCAGGATCATGCACATAGGGAACAGAAATCCTGAAGTCACCTATAGGTTGGGAGGGGAGATGCTGGTAGTTACAAGTGAAGAAAGAGAGTTGGGCATCATCATCACAGGTGACCTGAAATCATCCAAGCAGACCACTAAAGCAGTAGGTAAGGCTAGAGGGATGTTAGGGTGCATTAGTAGGGGTATCACAAATCATTAGAGGAGGTAATAACCCCTCTTTACAAGACACTGGTTAAGCCCCATCTTGAGTACTGCATGCAGTACTGGAGGCTGCACCTGCACAAGGACATTAGCAAAATGGAGGCAGTCCAGAGAAGGGCAACCAAAATGGGGCAGGGACTGCATCAGAAAACATATGAGGACAGATTAACGGCGCTCAGTATGTATACCCTAGAGCAAAGAAGGGTGAGAGGTGATATAATTGAAACATTCAAACATCTAAAGGGCATTAACAAGGTGAAAGAGTCTAACATGTTTCAATATAAGAAAAATAGCAGGACAAGAGGAAACAGCATGAGATTAGAGGGAGGCTGATTAAGGGGTAATGTGAGGAAGTTCTTTTTCACAGAAAGGGATGCATGGAACTGCCTTCCTCAGGAAGTGGTGGATATGAATACAGTGCAGAGCTTCAAACAGGCATGGGATAGGCATAAGGGGGCAATATAGATGAGTATGAATAGATAGGCCATTGACAGAATACAAGCTTATGGCACATTCATAAGGTAGAAAAAATGGGCAGACTGGATAGGCCTTGTGGTCCTTATCTGCTGTCGACTTCTATGTTTCTAAGAAAGCCATTAGGTCTGCAAAGAGCAAATTCTGTTAATCTGCTCTGTTAACCTCAGCCAGAGACCCTAGGAATTTCTGGCGTAATATCAAAAATACAGTTAATGGTTCCTCAAAAGGGGGTGTCTCAGTTATGACTATAGATGGTTCAAATTGCAATAATGCCCTAACAACTGCTAATGCCTTTAATTCTCATTTCTTAGACCTGTCTGCATATACCTCCCCATTCCCTGCTCCTGCTCTTGATAAACAAGCAGTGCCGCATAGCTCCCAGTTTGAGTCTGCCTCTCACCCTCCCTTTTATTTTAAGGCAGTGTCTATCAGGGAGATGCAGAGAGTTCTCTCTGGTCTCTCCCCACACACTAGTGCTGTCCACTATAATATAGAGCCCAAATTTCTCCACCTTGGTGCCCCTTTCATTGCCTTACCCATCTCCCACATCTTCAACTTGCCGCTTACCTCGGGATATATCACTGATCTCTGGAAGGTGGCTAGGGTTGTCCCGGTTTTCAAACATAGTGATCCAAAAAGCTTTGAAAACTACTGGTCCATAGCCATCTTATCAGCTGTTAGCAAAACTTCTCAAAAAAGTTGTTTTGCTTCCCAGCTCACTGAATACATCCAGACTCACGAGTTGCTGTCACCAGCACAACACAGTTTCCGCAAGGGTTACAGCACCTACTCTGCCCTTGCTAAGGTTACCTCAGAGGTCAGGGTTGCCATAGATCAAGGTAAACTCACCAGCACTATCTTCGTTGATCTATCTAAGGTTCTCAACCTGGCTGATCATGTGCTCCTCTGCTCACAACTCTGGTCCCTTGGCCTGTCCGCCCCTGTCCTTGGGTGGTTTTCCAACTACCTCCAAGGAAGGCAACAACTCATTAATTTCAACAAAACTCTCTTGGGGCTTACCCCAGTTAAATCTGGTATCCCTCAGGGGTCTGTCCTAGGGTCTATCCCATTTTCCTTATTTGTAAATAATCTCCCCTCTATTTCAACTCATAGGAGTGCCTCCCTATATGCAGATGACCTGGTCATCCTTACCCACATCCGTGACATTAGTGTCATTAACCGGCAACTAAATAATGACTTTAGTAATATTCAGTCCTGGCTAAAGAGAAACAGACTTGTCCTCAATCTCAAAAAAACCCAGGCCATGCTTTTTGGATCACAGGCAAAAATAAAAGTGTCCCCTGTACCCCTGAGTATTACTGGCACCGATGGTTCCCCTGTAAAGGTTGTTGACTCCATCAAATATCTGGAGTTACCTTTGACCCTCAGCTTGACCTTGCCCAGCATATCTATAACGTACAGTATGTAGGGCAGTTAACAGTAAGTTGGGCCTGGCATACAGAGCAAAAAACAATCTCAAACCTGCCGCCCGCCTTGCCCTGGCAAGAAGTGTGTTCCTCCCAACGCTCTGCTATGGACTCATCACATTTGCACAAGCTGCTAAAACTCACCTCTCCAAATGGGACGTGGCTTATAATAACATATGCTGCTTTGCCCTTGCAGTCCCTCATCTCACCCACCATTGTGACCTCTACAACAAACTTACTTGGCTCTCCTCTGGTTATCATCAGAACTTTGTTCTTGGGTGTTTCACTGACAATATCATCAGAACGGTCACCCCTCCTGTCCTGGCAGATCTCCTTAAACCTGCCTACTCCTCATATTCTCTAAAATTACACGAATCTGCATTATTTCAGGTCCCAAATACCTGCACACAAATGGGCGACAGAGCATTTGCTATATCAATCAATCAATCAATTAATTCTTTATTTAACCAGGTGAAACACCATTGAAAAGAACTAATTTACGAGGTGGACCTGCATATAGTCACAGTAAATCATCACAGAGATATAGTCAACAAGGGGTTACATTGCCAGTCAATATACAGACATGAACAACATGAGATACAGGGCTTGGTAGAGTTAACTATCTAAACAAAGATGAATACAGATAGTTATTTATGCCTCAGAAATTTAAATACATATACAATATATGCAATTTGTAAAATTCACAGCATACACACAATATGAGGGAACTATACATAGGCAATGTACAAGAAAAGCACTAACAAACAGGCTAGAAGGAGGGGTGGAGCAACAATGGGGAAACATCAGAACTGCCATCACAGAGACAACAAGCCTTTGTGTCAAGCAAATAAACAAATCAAAATGAAAGAAAAAGCCACTATGGTTCTCAAAAGAGGTGATGGGGAAAGTCAGGGAGAAAAAGATAGCATTCAGGAAGTATAAGGAAACACAGAAGGAGCAGGACAGAGAGCTGTACCAGTTAAGGCAGAAGGAAGCAGGGAGGGAAGTCAGAATAGCAAAGGCCCAAACTGAGGAAAAGATAGCCAACTCGGTTAAGAAGGGGGATAAAACCTTTTATAGGTACATCAAGGAGTGTAGAAAGACAAAGGGAGGGATAATGAGGCTGAATAGAATGGACAGTGGGTGGGCAGAGAGGTACAGTGAAAAAGCAGGGATACTGAACAAATATTTCTGCTCAGTATTCGCAAAAGAGGAGGAGGAGGGGGAGGTGCCTAATCCAATTAACAGAAGCACCCTTGATAGGGGGGTCAATCCAAGTACTTTCACAGAAGAAAGGGTTCTGAAAGAACTCCTAAAACTGTAGGTGGACAAAGCAGTGGGGCCTGATGGAATTCACCCCAGAATTCTAAAAGAATTAAGGAGAGAACTAGTGAAACCACTGACTACTCTTTTTAACAAACCATGGGAGGATGGTGTGGTACCTGAGGACTGGAGGAAAGCGGATGTGGTTCCCCTTCACAAAAGTGGGACCAAGACAGAGGCAGAAAACTACAGACTTGTCAGTTTGACCTCTGTGGTAGGGAAAGTGATGGAATCACTTCTGAAGAAAAGAATTGTTGAGTACCTAGAGGCCAGTGTGGCAAAGGACCCAAGGTGGCATGGGTTCACAGCGGGAAGGTCATGTCAGACGAATCTAATTGATTTCTTTGACTGGGTGACCAAAGTAGTAGACCAGGGAGGGGCTGTGGACATGGCCTACCTAGACTTTAGCAAGGCATTTGACACAGTCCCACACAAAAGATTAATAGTCAAATTAACCAGCCTGGGAGTGGGTCCCAGGGTGGTAGCCTGGTTAAATCATTGGCTGGACAACAGGTCACAGAAGGTAATTGTAAATGGAGTCCACTCTGAAGAAAGAGGGGTTACTAGTGGGGTACCACAGGGTTCAGTACTGGGTCCAGTCCTTTTTAATGTCTTTATAAGTGACATTGCAGAGGGACTGGAAGGAAAAGTATGCCTCTTTGCAGATGACACAAAGATCTGCAACAGGGTTGATACACAAGGAGGCATGGAAAGGGTAAGAAGGGACTTAGCAAGGTTAGAGGAATGGTCAGAAGTATGGCAGCTTGGATTCAATGCAAAGAAGTGCAAAATAATGCACCTGGAAACAAAAACACAGGGGAAGATTACACAATGCGTTGGGGGGCGGTAGTAACAACAACAAAAATGGAAAGGGACCTGGGGGTAATCATATCAGATGACCTTAAAGTTAGCAAGCAATGTGAGAAGGCAGTAGGGAGGGCTGGGGGTATACTGGGATGTATAGGGAGAGGCATCACCAGCAGAAAACAGGAAGCTGTTATCCCTCTGTACAGACAGTTGGTGAGACCCCATCTGCAGTACTGCGTCCAGTTCTGGAGACCCCATCTCTGCAAGGATATAGACAGGATAAAGGCAGTCCAGAGGAGGACAACTAAAATGGTGCAGGGTCTGTAAGATAAGCCATACGAGGAGAGACTAAAGGAGCTTAATATGTATACCCTTGAGGAAAGGAGGGAGAGGGGGGACATGATAGAAACTTTTAAGTACCTCAGTGGAATCAACAAAGTCCAAGAGGGTAGCATCTTTCAGAAAAAGAGATGTGCAAGAACAAGGGGACACAATTTAAAGATAGAGTTGGGGCGGTTCAGGAGCAATGTGAGAAAGTATTTTTTTCACAGAGAGGGTGGTGGACGCATGGAACAGCCTTCCTGAGGAGGTTGTGGGGTCTAAAACTGTGGGAGAATTCAAGAATACATGGGACAGATATAAGGTAATTCTTGTGAGGAGTAAGGAGAAATAGGCTGTTGGTTAACTAGGATCTGCAGCTTGTCCTGTAGGTAGGGAAATGGGCAGACTAGGTGGGCCAAGTGGTCCTTATCTGCCATCAAAGTCTATGTTTCTATGTTTCTATACAGTATGTGCACCTAAACAATGGAATTCCCTTCTTGCCCATATTCACACTACCCCCCACTCCTGTTTCTAAAACTCCCTTTGGGATTTATTGCTGCTCTCCTCGGCATGCAATTGCATTTAGTCACTAATGGGCCTTCCATTTAGTATCACACTTGATTTTTCCTTTTTTGGCACTCCTTGCTGAGCACTTTCCTGAGCTCTGCATTGGTTCCTGCCTAAATATACCTGTTCATAGTATTTTCTGGGTCTGTATTTTATGTATTTTTGAATTGTCTCCCTGTTTACATCTTGTAATGTCTGTATATTGTTTACCTGTAACATCTTGCAATGTCTGTATATTGTTTACCCGAAATCTCTGTACATTCTGATCCTGTCTGAAAATTGCCTTCATATTTCCTTGTAACCTCCCGGGTCGCACCTGAAAATAGGCATTTCTTTTTTTCTAGTGTGCTTACCTGGTTAACAAAAGCTAAATAAATAAATAAATAAATAAATAGATGATAGCACAGCTCTTCATCACAGTTATCTGTAGACTTCAAAATGTGCAATAATTTTGAAAATGTTTTCCACACAATACAAGATTAATTTCAAACCAAAGGTCTGCATGCTTGGTTTACAGTAGTGATGTAAAGTATAAAAGATTATTGAAGTATTTTGTAAAAAGTTGACAACATATTCATAGGCAAAACAAAATGGTTATATTAAATGCACGCTGGAAATAGAAAATAGAGTTAAAAATCTACGTTTCGACCTTAGGTCTTCTTCAGGAAATATCTAAAAGAGTAAAAAAACAAAGTTAGTGTAGGGTAACATATTCATAGGTCAGTGAGTCAAATGAATACGTATTTTTGATGTTTTTCACGTAATTGTACATTAGCTGTATTTTGACCTCCTTAATATAATCAGATCATGTGTATCCTGCTTTTATTTTAAAGAGCAGTCGACACCTTCAACAGAACTTTCACAAAACATAGTGTTTAGACACAGTTCAGCTTGTGTTTCACATTAGTGTTGTATGTCTACATAGATACATAGATGATGACAGCAGATAAAGGCCTATGGTTCACCTAGTCTGCCCATGTGCACCTGTATTTTGCTTCTTCAAGCTTCTCTGGAGCTAGGTTGTCCCCTTCTCCCCAATTACCAGGGTCCCCTTGTGCCTATCACATGCATTCTTAAATCCTGTAATCATTTCAGCCCCCACCTCCTCCTCCAGCAGGGCATTCCATTTGTCCACCACTCTCTCCATGAAGAAATTCTTCCTCACGTTCCCTCTGAACCTCCCACCCTCCAGTTTCATCCATGTCCTCTAGTCCTACAATATCTTTTTCTATGAAGAACTGTATTTTCTTGCACCTTGTTCCTCCCTGTGAGGTATTTATATGTCTCAATCATATCCCCCCTCTCCCTCCTCTCCTCCAGGAAGTACATATTTAAGTTTTTCAGCCTGTCTTCATAGGTTTTATGATGTAATCCTTGCATCATCTTGGTTGCCCTTCAAACAACATGAAGTCTTGCTGTATTCTGACTACATACAGTTAGCCTTCCCAGTTCAACTGGCCCAGAGATGAAAGAGTTAACTATATGCAAATGCATAGAATGTTGAACTTAAGCTCGGTTTTCAACCCCCTGTCCCTGGTTCATTCTACAGTATGTAACCACTAGATTCTTTATTCCACCTGCCTGTGAAGTCGCTCTGGAGATTTCTCCTCACTCACTTTGGTTTAAGTGTGGTTTTTTGACAGTTTTAACAAACCGGGCTTTATTTTTTGGTTCTTCAAGCCTCTGTCCTTTGGTACAGGTTAGACTACTCTAGGTTTACTTCAATTTTGGTAAGTTTTCCGTCTTTCTTTCGGTTTGCGTAACCAGGAGGAAGCCGAGGAAATTATTTTTATTTTAAGGTAAAGTCTTAGTTTTTAAGTTGTTGGAAAGTTTAAGTTTTGGGATCCAGCGGTTTTTGGTTTAAAATTAAAAAAAAAAAAAAAAGACTTTTTCTCATTTTTTTTAAATTGACCATTGAACCGGTCATTAACTGAAAACACTTAGTTACTCAGGCCTGACCGCCACAGAAAAGGGTAACTTGGCTTATCAGTGCATCATGTCAGAGAAGCCCAAGAAGAAGGCCAGTCCCACTTGGTTTCAGTACTGCACAGACTGTGGGGAAGTGTTTGCCAAGGCAGATCCCCACCTTATCTGTGTTCACTGTCTGGGGTTTGACCACCTGAAAATAGACTGCCAAATTTGCAAAGACTTTCCTAAAACCACACTGGATAAGCGTTTGGCCAGGCTTAAGGAAAGAATGGCCCAACAATCCGCCAACCCGGATGGCCGGTCTGGTTCGGCTCCTGAGGGAGCCAGGGAACATTCTGACCAGGCGATACCTCCTCGACCAAAAGGAAGCCAGATACCAAGGAGTTGGTACCTGCAAACAGAAAAAGAAAATCTGCCAGTTTGGAGCCAATGTTTGCAGCTCCAACCGTGGAAGAGATTGCCAAAGCGATACGGATTGTACAATCCTTACAGACCGGTTCAGGTGATCCAAGATCGGGTCAAAAACCACATACTTCAGTTCGGTCACCTACAGGTTCGGATCCCACCTGTTCATATGATACAGAGACTTACTATGAACTTGAGTGGGAGGGAGAGGAAGAAGAAGAAGAAGAGGAGGAGGAAGAGGAAGGCTTGGGTGACCCATTGAGCCTGTCTCCCTTGATAGACCAGAGTATGTTTCTCCTCCTAAGCAGCCTGGGGAGCCCTCCTTCCATTATTTGTTTTTTAAAAATGTTGCTGATACCTTACATCTGCCTACTCATGTGGTAACTGAGGAAGTGGAGGAGCCAGACTTCATCGAAATGATGGATGTCCCTGACACTTAGAGGCTTTTAATACCCCTTCATAAGTCTCTTAAGAAGCAGACAAACAAAATTCTGCAGATGCCAACTTCCATCCCCCCTGTGGATAAAAGGATGGACAAAAGGTATATGCTGTCTGGCAATGGTAGAGTTCCTTTATAATCACTGTAGCCATGTAGGAGTTGTTCAGGCTGCTGCCTGTGATAAGGCTGGTATTCCCCTGGCTTCGCACCCTCCTGAAAAGGGCTCTCGAAAGATTGATACCAAGACCAAGAAACAGTATTTGGCTGCTTCACTGGGTATTAGACAAGCCTCTTACATGGCATATGTCTCCAGATATCAGAAATCCAGGTGGTAATCTGTTCTGGAGCTGGCTAAGACTGCGCCACCTCAGTTAGCCAAGGATGTGGAGCAAGTGGTCAAGGATGGAACTGAAGCCTCCAAAGTTCAGTTTTACTCAGCTGTGGATTCCAATGATGTATCTTCTAGGGTTATGGCTGCTGCAGTCTTCTTAAGAAGATTTTCCTGACTTAGATGTACCAGTCTTTCCCAGGATACCCAATCAAAAGCTTTGGATTTCCCTGTTGTCCGGAATTCTCTGTTTGGGGAACAGACAGACATATATGAAGAAAATGGATGAGCACAGGCTTACTTACAGGAGCGCAGCTGCTAAAGAAAAGGCTGCAACTCCACAGGAGCAGCAGGTTAAGCTGGGAAGAGGCAGGCCTTGTCAGAGGCCTTTCTACCAGGCCCAGGCGTTCCCTGCTTACCAGCAGCAAAGTGGGTTCTTCAGGGGTAGAGGCAGGAGGGGAGTGAGCAGGGCTGCATCCACCTCTCAGCCTATGACTCCTGCCAAACAGTCACCCTGATGTGTCAGCCAGGGCCGCCTCACCACTGCCAGTAGGGGGCAGGCTGGCTCACTACTTCCAAGCCTGGCAAGCCATTACCACAGACAAGTGGGTCATGGAAGTAGTGAGCTAGGGACTTGCTCTAAGTTTCAAGAAGTTTCCAAGAACAGGAGCAAGGTCATTCAAACCTGCCAGCAGTTCAGAGACAACTCTGTTGGAAGCAGAGGTTACCACAATTCTGGAGCACAAAGCTGTGGAACCTGTTCCTTCTCTTCAAAAGGGAAAGGGTTGTACTCTAGATATTTTCTTACCGTAAAGAAAACTGGGGAGTGGTGGCCCATTCTAGATCTGAGGTACCTTAATGAGCACCTGACAAAGCCCAAATTCAAGATGGTGACTCTAACCAAGATCCTTCCTACTCTCAGTCAAGGAGATTGACTAGCTTCCTTGGACCTCAAGGATGCTTATTTTCACATTTCAATCAGACATTCTCACAGAAAGTACCTAAGATTCAAATTATCCTTAGGCCACTATCAGTTCAAGGTAATGCCCTTTGGCCTTACCTCGGCCCCCAGAAAATTCACAAAATGTCTGGCAATTGTCGTAGCTCACCTGAGAAGGCAAGGAGTGACTGTATTTCCCTACCTGGATGACTGGCTGGTCATGGGACAGTCCGCTCAACAGGCAAGGGAAGCCCTGGGCCTGGTGCAGGATTCTCTCATATCTTTAGGATTCCTGGTAAACCTAAAGAAGTCAGTGCTGAAACCCATCCAGATCCTAGATTTCATAGGAGCAGAGCAGGACACAGTTCAAGCAAAGGCTCTCCTGCCAGTGGGAAGGGCAGACAACCTCATTCGACTGGCAAACTCTTTTCACCTACAGGTGTCTTGTTCAGCAAGACACTTTCTCCAGCTCCTGGGACACATGGCAGCATCTACAGCAGTGGTTCCAGGAGCCAGGTTTCAGATGAGGGGTATCTAGTTTCAACTCAGGTCCTTTTTGTCCCAGAGGAGGAATTCCCTGTCCAAGCTGATCCCAGTGACGGCCACCCTGATACAGGCATTACAGTGGTGGAAGGACAGGGACAACCTTAGGGAGGGTGTACCATTACTCCAGCAGTCTCCTACAGTGATTCTGACCATGGATGCCTCCCTCCTGGGGTGGGGAGCTCATTTAGGGGACCACACTGCTCATGGGACATGGTCCAGGAGTCTCTTCTCCACATCAGTCTGTTGGAGCTCAGGGCAGTGTTCCTAGCACCTTAGTCATTTGTAAAAATGGTACAGGGGAAGGTGGTTCAGGTAAGGACAGACAACACCACCATGTACTACATCAACAAATGGAGGGATGAGGTTCTCTGCCCTGTGTTCGGAGGCAATGAAGCTCTGGAGTCTGGCTTATTCTCTCAAGACCTCCCTCTCAGCTGTACACTTGCCAGGCAAGGACAATGTCCTGGCAGATGCCCTCCGCAGAATAAATTAGAGTCACCATGAGTGGTCTCCAAACAGGGAAATACTGCATGCAGTGTTCAGGAGAGGGGCACACCAAAGATAGATCTGTTTGCAGCCCCAGACAAACATCAGCTACCCCAGTTATGTTGCAGACCCCCAGTTCTGGGTTCAGTGCCTCTGGATGCACTGATACTGGACTGGACAGGCAAATTCCTGTATGCCTTTCCCTCATTCCCCCTGATCTTCAGAGTTCTGATCAAACTCAGGAGCCAGCCATTATCAATGATTCTGATTGCTCTGGATTGGGCCAGACAGCACTGGTATCCCATGCTGCTGTCTCTAGCAGTGACCAGTCCAATCTGCCTCACCAGGAGGCATAATCTTCTAACCTCCTCTCAAGGGAGGATCTAAACCCCAACCTCAAATCCCTCCAGCTCAAGGTCTGGCTCTTGAGGACCTAGAGTATGCAGGCTTGCATATCTCTGAAGGGGTCTTGGATATTTTGAAGGTTTCCAGAAAGCCTGCCACCAGAAAGACTTATACTTCCAAGTGGAAGAGATTTTCTATCTGGTGTGCACAAAAAAAAATAGATCCACTGACAGCAGGACTGGCAGTCCTGTTGTACTATTTAGCCCACCTTCATTCCTTAGGCCTTCAGCCTACTACTTTGAAGGTACATTTGACAGCTGTTTCTGCCTAACTCTCTGCAGGGAAGGGCCCTTCCCTGGCCTCTGATGCAATCTTCGAGAAGTTCTTTAAAGGGTTGCTCCACCTACACCCTCCTCACAAGGAGCCAACCCCTTCTTGGGATCTGAATATCTGCATAGCACAGCTAATGCAGCCACCATTTGAACCCATGGCATCTGCTGAACTCAAGTACCTGACATGGAAAACTGTTTTTCTGGTAGCCATAACCTCTGCTAGGAGGATTAGTGAGCTACAGGCCTTGTCAGTAGAGCCCAACTACATAGCACTCCATAGAGACAAGGTTGTCCTGAGGACAAACAGGAAATTTCTTCCAAAGGTGGTCTCTGACTTCCACTTGGATCAGTTCTTGACACTACCTATCTTCTTCACTGAACATTTTAGTTCAGGAGAACGCAGACTACATAGCCTGGATGTCAAGAGGGCTATTAGCTGCTATCTGGATCAGACAAAGGCCCAAAAGGAATGAGTGTACTCAGCTGTTCCTCACCTATGGAGAAGTGGGAAAGGGCAAACCAGCCACCAGGAGGACCACTGCTCAGTGGATTGTGTCATGCATTCAGTTCTGCTATGGCAAACTGGGGAAAGCACCACCTGCGGGCCTTAGGGCTCACTACCAGGGGGACAGCTGTCTCTATTGCAGCTGCCAGAGGTATCCCTCTGCTCGAAATCTGCAAAGCAGCTACCTGGAACACTGTTCACACATTCACTAAACACTACTGCCTGGACACCCAGGCCAGGAGTGATGCCAGGTTTGGCACGGCAGTATTGCAGAGCCTATTTTCTAAGTAGATTCTGTGCCTACCTCCATGGGACACTGCTTGGTAGTCTGTATATAGTCAGAATACAGCAAGACTTCATGTTGTTTGAAAAAAAAATTACCACAGTAATCTTGTTTCTTCTTTTTACCAGGAGATACACACTAAGCTAAAGCTTGTTTACAGGTGCGACCTAGGAGCACAAGGAAGTTAAGTGACTTGCTGAGGGTCACACAGTATGCAAGTGGGGGCTATGGGATTCAAATCCAGGTCTCCTGTTTTGCAGCTTAGTGCCCTAAACCACTGCGCTATACTGACTCCCCTATCAGGCAGTGTCCTGAGGTCTTGTAATGGAGTCCTGCAGTATTCTGACCTCCCTCCCTGCCTCCCCTACCAGAACCCGAGGGGGTCACTACATTACAGCTGTTCTACTTTCTTAAGTGCTACACCACTGGGGTGGCATTTTCTTGGGCATGTTTGACTTGAGTCTTCTTATATCCCCATTTCTGGGCTTTTAGTTGACTATTATTTTATCAATTTCCTGCTATTTAGTATAGTTTAGTAGCCACTATTTTAGTGCTCGTAAGAATCTGGTAGTTACATGGAATGAACCAGGGACAGGGGTTTGAAAACTGAGTGCGAGCTCAACATTTTATGCATTTGCATAGAATTAACTCTTTCACCTCCGAGGCAGTTGAACTGGGAAGGTTTACTGCATATAGTCAGAATACAGCAAGACTCCATTAGAAGAAACAAGATTACTGTGGTAAGTCATTTGTTCTTCTCTGAACTGCCTCCACGCTGTCTATGTCCTTACGTAGGTAAGGCCTCCAGAACTGGACACTGTACTTGAGGTGTGGCCGCACTAGTGTCTTGTATAATGGAATAATGACCTCCCTTTTCCTGCTGTTGATATCCCTGTCTATGCAGCCTTGCATCCTGTTTGCTTTTCCTGTCACCTTCTCGCATTGACTCTCTACCTTGAGGTCTTCAGAGATGATAACCCCTTGGTCCCTTTCCTGCTTGGAGCATTCTATATCCCCCCCAGTTGACAAATCCCTTGACCAGTCCTCGAGCTTCTGCAAATCTCTCCTCATTCTATCCACTCCCTCCGGTGTGTCCACCCTGTTGCAAGCTTTGTGTCATCGGTGAACAGACATATTTTTCCTTCTAGGCCCACTGTGATGTCACTGACAAAGATATTGAAGAAGACTGGACTCAGCACCTATCCCTGTGGTACCCCGCTCGTCACTTTTCCCTCTGCGGAGTGACAGCCATTTACCACCACCCTCTGTGTCTTTCAATCCAGCTAGTTTCCCACACACTGCACCACCATCCTACCCACTCCCATGTTCCCCAGCATGTTTAACAGCCTTCTGTGTGGCACAGTGTCAAAGGCCCTGCTGAAATCCAGGTAGGCCACATCCACTACCCCCTACCCCCAATCCACCTCTCTTGTCACCCAGTCAAAAAATTCAATGAGGTTAGTCTGGCACGACTTCCCCCCAGTGAAACCATGTTGCCTTGGGTCCTGTAGACCGTTGACAACCAGTTGTTCCACTGTTCTTTCCTTCAGTAGTATTTCCATGATCTTCTCCACTACTGAGGTCAGGCTGACTGGTCTATAGTTTCCTGCTTCGTCTCTGTTCCTGCTTTTGTATAGGGGACTACATCTGATGTCCTCCAGTCTTTGGGTACCTCTCCTGTTTCCAGTGTGTGGCTAAACAGGGTTGCCAGAGGTTCAGCCACCACCCCTTTTTGCTCCCTCAGCACCCTGGGGTGTACCCCATCTGGCCCCATAGCTTTATTGACTTATTCCTTCCGGTTCCTTTAGGACCCTTTCCCGTAGAAAAGGACTTGTATCCATTTCTATGCCCTTCCTACTCTTTCTGCTCCCTTCTGGCCCATTATCTGCCCCCTCCTCTGTAAATATTGAGCAGAACTATCTGTTCAATATGTCTGCTTTGTCATTCTCCACTCTACACCCATCCTCCCCTTTCAGCCTCACTATCCCTTCCTTTTTTCACTTCTGTACCTTTAAAAGGTTTTGTCCCCTTTATCCACCAATTTTGCAATGCACTCCTCTGTTTGTGCTTTGGCTTCCCTTACTACCCTCCCTGCCTCCGTTTGTTTCTCCTGGTACCACTCCCTGTCCCTTTCTGCCTGTGTCTTTTTGTATTGTTTGAATGTGAGTTTCTTGGCTTTGACTTTCTACGCTACCTCCTTGGAATACTATAATGATCTCCTCTTCCTTTCCCCCCTTGCTAACCTGTTTTACACATAATTGTATTGCCCTTGTTATCCCTGCCTTGAATACTGCCCACTGTTCCTCCACCCATTATTTTCTTCCTATACCTATTAGTACCATTTCCAAGCATTTCCCAATTTTTCCAAAATCTGTCCTCCTAAAGTCAAGTATTCCTGTTTTTGGGTGACTGGGTTCTGCCCCTTCAGCTATGCTAAACCTCACTGTTTTCCCAGGTGCTCTCCGGAAGGCATCCTGAAAGGAGTCCAGGATAAACCTGCTGCTGGCTGCTGCTGGGAGGCTCCAGTCTACATCTGGAATATTAAATTCACCAGCCAGCAATACCTCCCCCTTGTGTGTCATCCTTTGGCTAGCCAGCATCATGTCCCTATCCGTTTTCTCTCCCTGGGCTGGTGGTCTGTAAATTACCCCTGTGTGGATGGCTGACCCCATATTTCTATCATGTTTAACCTAGAGAATCCCCCCCTTCTTGTTCCCCTTGAATCTCTGTGGCCTATATGTTATCCTTCACATAAAGCACCACTCCTCCCACCTTCCTGCCTATCCTGCCCTTCCTGAATAGATTGTAGCCTGGTATGGCCATCTCCCAGTCATGGGAATCATTACACCAGGTCTCTGTGATGGCCACGATGTCCAGGTCCTACTGTGCCATGACTGCCTCCAGGTTCTCCATCTTGTTACTAAGGCTCTGGGCATTGGCACACATGGCTCCCCAGGATGTGACTTCCCTCCCCTTTTTTGTTGCCCTGAGCCCCCCCCCGGGTGTTCTTATTCCCTGGTCCTCCCTATCTTGTGCCCTTCTGTTGAATTCTGCCCTCTACCTATCTATCCACTCCCAGGGTACCTATGTATAGCACCATGTCTCCTCCCCATTATTTATTATTGAGGATATTTGTATGAAAACAGGAGCTCTGCTCCTAAACATTTCATCTATTCCTGCTGCTTTTTACCTAGTTGAGGTCATAATGTGTTCCTTGTGACATCACAGTTATTCCCATGGCAACAGATTGTGATGTCACAACAGAGGATTATGACATGAAGTAGGGAGTATGCTACAGAGGCAGATGAACTCTAAGGGATAAAGATCTTGTATTCATGTAAATTTCCTCAGTAATAAATAAATGCAAGGCCGGCCAAGTGGTGCTGAGGGTTGAGGCGCTGGACACCACACCTCGCGCCACACCGGCGACCCGGGTTTGGGAACGAGCTGGGGTTGCCAGGGGTTGGCAGGGGGAAGAGAGGATTGAACATCTGGAGGACTGCTCTCCTCTCCTCTCCTGGGAGGGAGGGTGGACGTGGCATGTGTAGCTAGTGACATCCAGTGGAGACCCGGTGTACTACTGCCATTGTAACCAAAGTAAGGGGGAGACATAGGGCGGCTGTCTTTTGGGCGTGAGCGTGAGCACTCACACAGCAGGCAGGGCGGCATTGCACGTCCCTCATCTGGGGAGGAACTACAAGCAGGAAAAGCCCCACCCCGGAGATAGGCAACGGCACCTGGGTCAGGACCACACTCCAACTCCAGGCCTTCCTCCTCTCCGGGGCTCACCTGTGCAGTTCTGGGCTCTATACTACAGATAGAGCACCCTGGGCAGGTAGGGCGGCCCTTCCTCCGGGGGGCTTAGATCCGGAGGTTGCATTGGGTCTGCACGGGGAGTGAGGTAGGAGGTATCAGGAAGGAGGCAGATACCTGGATTACAGGATGCCAGAGAGAGAGTTCTCTGGTAAGTGGAGCATAAAAATAGTTTGAAAAAAAATAAATAAATAAATGCGAGGAGAAATCTGCAGAATATATATGGCTTGCAAGCCGAAGTGTACCTAATTATTATGTTTGTCAAAGTTATCTTGGAGGCATCGGCAACTCTTTAAAGGAAACATATGCTACAATTTTCATGCTTTTTTCACATTTTGAATGATTTTTGCAAAATTCTTTTAGACTCTAACAGCTTTATCTGGGGTGTGCTTCAATAAAAATCCAATTTGCAACCCCTAATCATTGCTGGATCACTTGTGTCCTGCTCTTGTATGAAAGGGCATACAGAAATCTACCTATGGGCCAATTTGCATGTTGTTGTTTTTTTTTTTGTTTTATTTATTTTTATTTTATTTTTTGGTAACCAGGTAAGGCCCACTAGGCCCTGTTTTCAGGGGCCACTCAGGAGCACTGGGAAAATTAAGTGACTTGCTCAGTGTCACATAGTAAGCAAGTGGAGGTTTCGGGAATCAAACGCAGGTCTGTCTGCCGGATGTACCAAGCTCATTCTTAGCTTGTTACTCTAACCTCTAGACTATACTACCAATTTGGAATGATTCTTGTACTGTTTTGACCTTTTCTACTAGACTGTCTTGGCAGATTATCTCAGCAGGATCAGCCAGGGATACCATGAATGGTCCCTGAACAAGCAGGTACTAGCTACAATATTCAGGAGGTGGGGCACACCAGAGATATATCTGTTTGCCTCTAGGGAGAATTTACCATCTCCCTCTCTCTTTTGTTGCAGGCCTCCAGCAGTGGGCTCAGTTCCTTTTGATGCCCTAACTCTGGACTAGTCAGGGAGTTTTCTGTATGCCCTCCCTTCCTTCCCTACTACTGACAGTATTGTTGATGCTGAGGAGCCAGCCTGCCGGCATGATACTTGTGGCTCCAGACTGGGCCAGGCAGGGCTAGTATTCTCTTCTTCTGGCCATCTCCATCAGACCGACCCTTTGCCTCCTACAGAGGCACAACCTGCTGACCATGTCTCAGGGCAGAATAACCTTCCTGAACCTCAAGTCACTGCACTGCATGACTTGGTTCTTGAAGAGCTAAAGTATTCTGATTTTCACTTTTCAGAGGATGTCCTCAAAGTCCTCTGGGTCGCTAGGAAGCCAGCTGTTAGGAAAACCTATGCTTCCAAATGGAAAAGATTTTCTTTGTGGTGCACCCCTAAGCAGCTCAGTCCTTTACTTGCAGATCTGCCCATACTTCTGGATGACTTAATCCACCTTCAGACTTTGGGCCTCAGGCCTTTAACCCTTAAAGTGCGTGTGGCTGCTGTATTCACAAACGTCTTGGCAGGTAATCAGAAAATGGTGGCTTCATGTCCCATTTTTGGGAAATTCTTTAAAGGGCTCCTACACCTGCATCCCCCAGTTAGGGACCCAGTCCCTTCCTGGAATCTGAACCTGTGCATAGCAAAGCTCATGGAATCTCCTTTTAAGCCCATGACTACTGCAGACTTGAAGTATGTCACATAGAAAAATAGACTTTGACGGCATAATGAGGATCACTTTGCCCACCCAGTCTGCCCATTTTCCTAACTATTGGATAAGTAAGACCTGGAAGACAGCATTCTTGGTGGCCATAACTTCTGCCGGGAGGATGTGCAAGCTGCAGGCCCTCTACACAGACCCAAACTACATTATCTTACACAGAGACAAGGTAGTCCTAAGGAGTAACAGAACATTTCTTCCTAAGGTGGTGTCTGAGTTTCGCCTGAACCAGTCCATCACCCTTCCAGTGTTCTTCACAGGAAAATCCAGTTTTGTTGAGCTGAGGCTCCACAGCCTGAATGTTAAGAAGGCACTAAAGAGCTCAGATCTTCCCACTCACAGCTGTTCCTCACACATGGTAAAGTGGGCAAGGGTAGGCCAGCCTCCAAGAGAACTGTTGCTCACTGGATAATCTCTTGCATTCAGTTCTGTTACAGCAAAGCTGGCAAGCTACCACCACAAGGCCTCAGGGCACACTCCGCACATGGCACCTCTGCCTCTGTGGCAGCTGCAAGGGATGTTCCCTTGCTAGAAATTTGTAAAGCAGGTACCTGGAAAACTATATACACCTTTAAAAAGCACTATTGTCTGGATGTGCAGTCCAGAAAGGATGCCAGGTTTGGCACTGTTGTCTTGCAGAACCTTTTCCCTAAATAGGTTGTGTACCCAGCCTCCCAAGGTACTACTTTGTAGATTGCAACAGTAAGCATAGTGAGGGATTCCTAGGGTTTGAAGAAACATTACTTATGATAGTAATATTGTTTCTTCCAAGGGATCCTTCACTATGCATAACTTTCCCACCCCGCTTCCCCTTCCAGAACCTGGAAAAAGTTCTCCAAGATCTAGTTTTTGTTTTAGTATTTATTCACTTGAGCATTACTTACTGTACTGCCTACTATTAGTCTGACTAATTTTTGGTTACTTAATCGTAGTCTGCCATAACTTGTCCTGTAGAACCAATCTTTGGTTTTTTTTTTGGAATTTTTTCACATATGTTTTATATAAGGTTGAGTTAGCGAGCTTAGTGGCCACTGCTCCCCTGCCTGTCAAAATAAATCCGGTGTTGGAGGGCAGGGTAGAACACCACTACATGGCAGAGATTTGAAATTGTATTCTAGAGTTTCATAATTTACATAAAATTTCACTCTCCGAGGCAGCTCAGACCTACAGGCTGATTGCAACAGAAAGCACAGTGAGGGATCCCTTGGAAGAAACAATATTACTATGGTAAGTATTTTTTTCTTTCATCAGGTTATGGCTGGGGAAGGGAATAGTTAGACTTGGTGGGAGGGTGGTGGGCTTAGGGGTGGGGGTAGACAGGTGGATGATAATCACTGTAGATTACCAGAAAGTGGAGTTTGATATTTTAGGCCAAAAAGTATTCCGAACATGCTGGAATACCATTAAATTTTAGCCCTGATAATGTATTCAAGGATTACAAACTATTGTGGTAAAACGGGCTCTTGGCTTTAGTTTTCACCCATCCACCCCTACCCTTGTCAAGCCAGCTCATAATCCATGATAATATCCTCTGTAGGACTTCATTGTAATACATCATTTCTTATAGAGTTATAGACAGAGGGGTTTGAGACTGGAGATTATATGGGTCAAAACAGAAGAAAGTATTGCTGAACTGAGCACCGTACCAGATAGTTTTTTAAACATTCTGTTTAGTGACTCAGACCGTGGTGGGCTCCCTCTCTAACCTCACCACTGTATTCGGTCAGGTTTGACTGCATAGGTCAGGCCTTACCTGCAGCAGTGACTTTCTGTCTCCATGCTGCATTTGGTGGGACAGGTCCCTCGACTCCCCCCCCAGCACATCCCTTTACCTATTTGCTTTACTTGCACCCATCCCACACACCTTTTGGTTTTTCACACTGTCACCCCTTGCATCTTACTTCTTTGGACTCCCCAACATATGGAAACATCATTTACAACATGGACCCAGTGGGAAGTGAAGTTCCAGACTGTCAGAGTCCTTACTGGGAGTGCGGTGGCATGTTCTGACATCCCAGACTGGCAGTGCCAGAGATCAAGTCGATCACCTCTGACATCACAACTGACTCCTGGTGACCTGTTACAGAAGGCCCGAATATACACCAAAGTTTGGTACTCTTGTGTGGCACGACATTGCACTACTGCTGTGCTATGGGGCTTACCAAGTGAACAACTGATCTCGCAACCAACTTCCTCCAACCAACATTTGTCTGAAGGTGTAGGAGCTGAAAAGTCTTCTATTGCTGTTCTCTTTTCAGTCAGGGAATAGATGGTACTTGTCTGTATCATTCCACATTGTCACTAGGTTAAGTCATAACTGCTGGGTATTTTATTATCTCCAATCAGAGAGAGGCTGACACACACAAAGCAGTGTTGCCACAGAACCTTGCTGCCTCCAACTGTTAGTGGCAGTTACTCTGCAGTAATCTTTGTCTCAGTTGTGGGGAGTGGGGCTGCAGCGGCAGCTGGTTTCTGTGCACTTCTGTTTCTTTTTTATTGTCCTTCATTGTTATTTTATTTTCCTCTCATGCTGATGTACCACTTTCTTTTGTTTGTATTTAGTGATTAATTCAGCTGATTTTAGAAAAAATGTGATGGAAAAATGGCCAATGGTGTAAGATCCAAAACAACTCTGTATTTGGAGAAAGCTTTAAACTTTGTTTAGAAGGTTAATGAAATCAGCATTTATTTGAGTTTAATTTAATTCAGACTTTGTTCATGGTCTCAAGGGAAATAAATAAAGGATTTTGGTATTATCTGTCATGATGTCATGGAAAGGCATTTAACTGTGTCTCTTAGGAAATAAAGGAAGGTCAGTAGGGAGTAAGCTGTTGAGGTATATACAATAAGTAGTTTAATATGGATAAATAAATGCCAGTGGTTATGAATGATGTATGCTTTACATACAGATGAGATTCAAGTTCAGGATAAGGATATTTTACATTACAATGAAGTGCAGAAACAGTTTGGTGTAATTTTCTGACTACATTGGCAGTTTATACAGTGAACATTCAAATTATTTATTTATTGATTTATTTGGTTCTAGGATTACAAATACCTTTGAGCCAAGGCTCTTTTACAAAGGTTCCACATCAGTTGAAGACAATACAGGGGATACAACAGAAATAACAACATTGCAGGTAAACAGTACATTATACAGTTATTAATTAAGGGAGGAGGCAACACATTAGAGAGCTCAGTACATAGAATGGCCTGGAGCAGCATCAACTAGGAGAGGGTAAGAACAATGGGGGAACGGGATGGCAAGATGGGAGTAGTAGCAGCCGGAGGCATTGTCAGACATCACTGGGAGAAGTTCTGGAGAGAGGGGTAGGGGATGGGGAGGGAGGTGGGAGGGGTCGGAAGCAGAGGCAAAATAGGAGATAAGTGCTACGAGGGGGGTGGCAAGGCAAGGCTGTTGGTGGTGGCAAGTATTTCTGATTAGGTGAGGCAATCACAGGAGCTGGAGGCAGTAAGATGGAGTCAGAGCCTGGTTTTAAACATGCCAAGTTTGGGAGCAGTGGAGATGGTGGTGCTGAGTCCATTCAACCATGAGGGAGCCCTGTGGCCAAAAGATCGTTGACCCTGGGTAGTGCAACAGTGGGGAACTTGCAAGAACTGCAATTCGGATCTCCTGGAGCTTCGCGGATTAGTGCTAGGTGGCAGTAGAGCTTGAACACCAGAAGGGGCGAGGCCCAGGATATTTTTTTTGCCATGGTGCAGGTCAGATACTTAATACGGTTGGAGAGTTGGAGCCATCCAGATTGAGCGTAAAGATCACAGGTATGAGTGAGATGGTGGGCTCCAGTGATAAGCCGACAGGCCTTGTTGAGGGATGTTGATATGCATCTGAGGGTAGTTGCTGTAGCTGAGCCATAAATGATTAAACCGTAATCAGTGATGGAGATCACAGAACTCTGGACAATGACCTTCAAGGCTTCTGGGGTGAGATGTTGCCTGCGCTTGAACAATAAGCCTAGTCATGTATTAGCATCTTTTGCTATGCTGTCAATGTGGGCCCCCTAGGATAGGTTGAAGTCAAGCAGGATCCCTAGATATTTGAAAGCTTGGACCTGTTCAAGGGTATTCCCCTGTCTGGTGGAGATAGTCAGGGGGTGTAGCCTGTGCTGGTTGTGAGAGCTGCTAAAAAGCATAGAACTTTGTTTTTTTGTGATTAATGACAAGTTTATCATTAGTAAACCAATTCTCAACAGAGGTGAAACCACGTTGTAGATTGAGTTGTAGTGGTGTAACGTCTTTGTGTGAAGAGAGAACAACTGCTTCATCAGCATACAGGATGATTTATTCTGAGCAGGATTGTGGAAGGGAATTTAGAAAAAGGCTAAAAAGAAGTGGACCCAGTATGGATCCCTGGGGAACACCAGAGCGAACTGGTCGAGTATCAGAGAGTATGTCGGTAATTTTTACTCTTTGCAAACGATTTTCAAGGTAGCTTTTAAACCACACCGTAGAGTCATGAGAGAGCCTAGCGTTCAGCAGCTGGTCTATTAGCAGACGATGGTGGACAGTATCAAATGCCTTGGTCAAGTCAATAAAGACTGCCCCAGTTAAGTGGTCACTGTCCAGAGTGCTGTGCAGTGCTCCAGTGAACTTCAGGAGGCAGAGGTGGTGCTGTGACCTTTTCTGAAACCGTGTTGCTGTGCGCACAGAATATTATATTTGTCCAGGTAGTCAGTGAGCTGGTCTGCAACTATATGCTCGAGGGCCTTAGACAGTGGGGACAATATGGAGATCGGCTGATAGTTCGTATGATTGGTCTTGTCACCACTTTTATCGATCGGGGCAACAGTGGCAGATTTCCATTTGTCAGGGAACTGACTGTGGCTAAGGGAGAGGTTAAGAATACTGGTTAATGGACGTAGTACCTCTTCAAGGGTGAGAGACAGCAGCTTAAGGGCCAAGGAGTCACCACTAGTTCTGGACTTGTAGATTGCTTTGGTAATGTAATTGCGGACTTCATTCAATTTGACCTCTTTGAAGTAGAAAGGAGGGTGTTTAGATGGGGTGGTGGGGTTTATGATTGAGGGAGAGTTGTTTACTGCAAAAAAGTCAGGAGGAAGAATGGAACTGAGGTCGGTGAAGGTGGAATTGAAGGTATTGGCAATGACCATAAGGTCTAGAGTAGTGGTCCCATCAATGTTTAGCATAGACGGGGAGATTTTTGGTTGCTTCCCTGTTACTTCTTTAATATTGTCCCAGAAAGCTCTCCCATTGCCCTGGGTATTGGTGGGAGCATCCCTGTAATATGTACTTTTCATTAGCCAGATAGATTTTGTGCAGCTGTTTCGGGCATGCTTATATTTTTGTATGTCGGATTGCCTGCCAGTAGCTTTTGCCAGTGCCCAAAGGTGGTCCCTTGATTTGAGCTGAGCAAGGAGCTCCGCTGTGAGCCATGGGTTAAAGAGAGCATTGGCCTTGCATTTTTTGAATGGAGCAAAGTAGTCACAGGCCACATTGAAGCTGGTGATGAAGTAGTCAAGAGCCATGTTAACATCTGTCACCTTGTAAATGGGTAGCCAGTCTTGCAGATCCAGGTAGTATTGAAGATGGATAAGCTGCTTATGGGGGAGGACTCTGCTGGTGATAGTTTTTTTGGGGGGGGGCTTGAAAAATTTGTTAGACCATTTACAGATGACAGGGGAGTGGTCACTAAGTGAATCTGGGAGGATGGTGGTGTGGGAGAGACGGGCAGGGTGGCTGGCAAGGACCCAGTCCAGGAGAGTACTAGTGCCTGTTTTGTAGTTTGTCCTTGTGGGGAAAGTAACCATCTTCATAAGATTGTCTGCTGCGATGGCATCCTTGTGTTCACCTGCATCCGAGGCGAGCCAGTTTATGTTAAAATCGCCTAGCTGGATAAGTTCCGTGCCAGGTACTGATAAAATTGAGAACATCACTGAGGCCATTTTCTTGGTCTTTTGGAGGAATATAAACTGAGACAATTGTGAGGGCTTTATTATTGCCCCCTAAGAGAATTTTGATAGGTAGAATCTGAGCCGTAGAGTCAGGTGGGAGAGTTGCAGTGGGGTGACCAATTTTCCCTTCATAAAGTGTTTAGTCTTAAAAGCTGTGATTTTTGTTAGCCATACAGTTTAAGGTATAATGGAGCTGTCTTAAAGAATCACATTAATGAGCAAAATAAGATTATAGGGACATGGCTATGATGTACCTATCCACACTTCTGGCATTGTTCCTTTCCCTTGAAGACTTACTGGACATATTCAGGCTGGATTCCTCACACCCACCCAGGTGGTAACTCCTTCGGCAACACCCTGTGATGTCAAATCTACCTTTCCACTGGAAGAAGAAGGTTTCCTCCTTATTACTCTCCACACTGAGTAGGCCCTTTGCCTCAATACTTTGTGAATATTGCAAAAAACTTCTCCATCTTCAGGTGATCCTCCATCTCTGCCATGGATGACTCGAAGTTGGCACCGAGATTTAAAAAATGTGAAGGTGGGCAGAAGATGTCCCAGATGGACTCACACACCTCATGTGTTTACTGCCTGGGCCATGAACATGATCCCCAGGTGTGTGGCCTCTGTTGTACTTTGCATCCTACAACATTGGAAGACTGGTACGCTTGGCTTCTCTTAGGGCGCCCTGATGAATGGGATCCCCCTGTTCACTTGAAGGACACCGGTTGGGCTGTCTCTGCGATTCTGGGGTCCACTGAACAGCTTGTGGCCTTTGAAGAGGCTGTGGCTCTGGCCATGGAGCATGCCGCTTTGGCCTGTGTGCTACTTACTTTTAGCGCCACCTTTTCAGGGACGTTTCGTGATTTGTTCCAGTTCCTTCCCACATTTGGGCAAGGGCCCTTCTAAGGGTACAAAATCAATATCTTCAAATAAAGAGACTAAAAAGAAGTCTCACCATTGACTGTGGGATCACAAGCACTCTTGGGCCTCGGATTCCCGTGCTTCTCTGGAGGTTTCCACTACGGTCGATCCTTTGGCCCAGGCCACTGGCTCCACAGTCTCCCAGTTGGGCCAGTTGATCAAAATGCCCATTGACCAAATTGCCAAGATTTTTCTTGACCCAGTTGATGCTTTGTCACAAGATGAGGCTGACACCTCCCTCTCTAGGACTCTGGTCCTGTCTCTCACCTCTCAGGGTAGGTTGGACCAGCCTGCTGATCTGGTCCCCAACTCTCAGGATCCGATTATTCAGGAGGTTCCTTGGCTTTCACTGGCTCCCTCTGAATCCCGCTGTCAGCATCTCTGATGGTCAAGGACAAGGTCTCTGACATAAAGCCCAGAGTTGAGCAGCCCACACTGACATAGGCATTCCCACTCTCAGCACTTGGGCAAGTGGCGCAGCTGCTACTACTCCTCTTCTTCCTCTTTGGACAAGGAGAGGCTCAATCGCAAAATATGTTGGTGCTATGAGGAGTTCATGTGGCATCAGCTAATGTTTACTGGGGTTAAGCCACTTCCAGCCCCCACCCTGGCTGCTCCATGGCTCTCTCAACCCAGGCCTCAGCCTACCCCAGCTCGGCCTGTTCCGGCCTCTCTGCCTATTCAGGTGGATCCGCCACCCAAATAGCCACCAGTGGGTCCACTCCCTAAGGATGCCTGTACTGCTTCTGGGCTTCCTCGGTGGCTGTTGGTCACTGTGACTCTCGATAGACCCCATAGGGTCAGTGGTTTTTGGTCAACCGCTTTTTGATGAATCCGCAAAGTTAGAGGGCTCATCGCTACACTCCCGTCAGTCGGGAGAAGATTTGTTGATGGAGCATGGTCTCATTTCTTTCGTGGGCCATCTCTGGCTGATCTCAGAGTCGATGGGTCTACAGATGGAGCCTGTCCTGAAATGGGCTATGTACCTACTGACCAAGATTCTCAAATGAGGTGACTCCTCTGGGGAGGTCTTCCTGGTCACCAAGGCGATTCTTGGCCCCACTCTGGAGCTTTGGCAGCATCCTGTCTCTTGCCCTGCACCATCAGCTTGGATGGCCCACAAGTACATGGTCCCTACTGGGTTTCACAGAACATTCCTCAACCGAGGGTCTGGTGGCTGACTCAGTCTTTCAGCACTCGGGCAATGTTGGGGACATGGATAAGCCTCCTGACAAGAAATCAGATCATATAGCCAAAAAGGTCTATGCTGTGTCCTCTCTCAGCCTTTGGCAGATGAGTTTTGCCCTTCTGACGGCCCACTTTGCTCCGCACGCTTGATGAGGTGCTTCCTCAGTTCCTGGCTGACTTACAGACTATGGTCAAGCAGGTCTGGGACCAGGGTTGAGCTGTGGCTAAGCAGCAGCTCCAGATGGCTATGGACATTGGCAACTCTTGTGCTCAGTCTGTGGCTGCCACTGTCACCATGAGCCGCAGGGCTTGGCCGAAGATCTCGACCTTCAAGGCATATACCCAGCACAAGCTGGCAGATGTCCCCTTCGGGTACCAACTTGTTCAGACCGGGGTTTGAAGGACACCTTACTCGTATTGAGAAGTGACCTCCACCCAGAGGGATCCAAGGGGTGCTAAGCCTCAATAGAAGAAGCCTTTTCGGCCCCTCTCTGCCCCTGCAGCCAAGCCGTTTCAGTCCCTGGCTAGAAAGCAGGCTCAGGCTTTGTGTCCCCGAATGAAGTCAGTCACTTCTGTTGTCCGTAAGCTAGGTGGTTGAAGATCTGCTGCTTCCTCAACTTGTCCTTCCTCCCCCCTTCCAAGCCTGCCCAGTGATGGGCTGGGGAGTGCCTCACCCAGGACCATCCTGCTTCCTCTGGGTCCTCCATGGGGAGCCAGTTCCACCACTTCCTTTCCGCCTGGACTGCTGTCAGCATGGACATGTGTGTCCTTGAGGTGGTCAGCCAGGGTCTGCCTCTAGAATTCTAGGCTTTCCTGCCTTGCCAATCCTCAGCCCCATGGGAGGACACAGTGTCTGCCAACATGCTATCAGCCCTTCGGGAAGGTATTGCCCAACTCCTCCAGAAGGAGGTAGTGGCTCCTGTCTCAGACCCTCCAGAACACCCAGGGTTTGTCTTCAGGTACTTCCTGGTGCCAAAATGGACAGGGGCTGGCACCCCATCTTAAACCTGCATGACCTGAACAAGTTTCTTTGGTCGTGCACCTTCTGGATGGTCACTCTGTCTCAGATCATATCATCTGTGGAGCAAAGCATGTGGTTTTGCTCTCTCGATCTTCAGGATGTGTTTTTCCAATCCATCCTTCTCACAGCTGGTTCCATGTGGAGGGGATTTTCTATGAGTTCCAGGCCATGCCCTTCAGCTTCTCCTCAGCTCCCAGGGTCTTCACTAAATGCATTGCAGTGGTGGCAGCCTACCTGAGGTTCAGAGGGATCTGGGTGTATCCCTACCTGGATGACTGGCTCACAACAGGTCCCTCCAGTGAGGAGGTGGAGCAGTCCAGTGACCTGGCCCTCCAGTCCTGCTTCTTGCTTGGGCTCCTGGTCAACCTGGCTAAGTCAGAAATGGTACCATTGCAGGTGATATATTTCATCGGGATGGAGCTTGACTCTTCCAGAACCAGGGCTTGGCTTCCGGTGGACCAGGTGGAGACTCTCTCTTCCTTTGCCCCATCATTTTGGGTTATCCAGTCGCCCTGCTTGGGGCTTCCTGCGCCTCCTGGGATACATGGTGGCATGCATGCATGCACCAATGTGATCCATTGGGCCTGTAGGATAATGCACTCTGCAATAGGAGCTTGCCCGCCAATGTTCTCCACGCCAGGGCCACTTCGACCAGCTGGTAACTGTGACCCAGCTGATGTGGGATGCCCTCCAGTGGTGCTTAGTCCTGGAACATCTGTAGAAAGGAATGCCATTTTTACGCCCAGAGCCGACAGTCATCATCATGACCGATGCATACCTGATGGATGGGGTGCCCACCTGGGGGGACCACAGAGTCCATGGACTCTGGACTCCAGAGGAGTCCCGATGCCATATTGACCTGCTGGAGCATCGGGAAGTTTGGCTAGCACTGACAGCATTTCATCCACCCATTCAGGGTGAGGTCGTTCAGGTCAAGACCGACAACACCATAACCATGTACTACCTCAATAAGTAGGATGGGATGCAGGATGCACTCCTTTCCTCTGTGCAGGGAATCTCTCCACATTTGGATCTTCATGCTCAGCCTATACACTGATCTCTTGGACAGCCATGTGGCCAGCATCTCCAACCAGCTGACAGACACCCTCAGCCATGTGGGTGATGCATCTCACGAGTGGTCTCTCCATCTGGAAGTAGTACACAGCCTGTTCTCCTGATGGGGCACCTCTCTGGTGGACCTGTTTACCTCAAGGGAGAATGCACAGCTGAGGCTGTATTGAGCCCATCCTCCTCAGCAGGGAACACTGCAAGAGGATGCCTTCTTGAGTCCCTGGACCCCGGGCCTCCACTATGCCTTCCCTCCCTTTCAGCTGATCCACAAAGTGCTGATCAAAGCCAGGAGGGACAAGGCATGGATGGTCCTGGTGGCTCTGGACTGGCCCTGCCAGTTCTGGTACACTGATCTCTTCAGCTTCAGGAGCAAGATCCCGTAGCATCTTCCTCTCCACCCAGACCTGCTGTCTTGCAATCGGGGGAAGGTATTCCATCCGGACCTTCAATCCCTGCACCTGACAGCCTGGTTCCTGAGCAGCTAAAGTTCCAGGAATTGGGTCTCTCTGATGATGTCCTCACCATGGTCGAGGCTTCTAGGAAGGAGTCAGCCCAAAAATGCTGTGCCTTCAGATAGAAGAGGTTCTCCATTTGGTGCCGGGGCAAGGGGCTGGACCCCTTATCTTGCCTGGTGGCTAGCATTCTCTACTGCCTTTGGTCCCTCTCTCAGTCAAGCCTTTGGTTGATGATTCTTAAGGTGCACCTGGCAGCCATCTCAGCATACCGAGTGTGGGCTGGTATGCTGTCGGTGGCACAGGAAAATGTGGTCTGGTGTTTTTTCAATGGCCTTGACCAGATTTCCCCTCCAGTGCATGAACCACCATCACCTTGGGACTTGTTGCTGGTGTTGGCAAAAATCATGGGCAAGCCATTTGAACTGATGCACATTTGCAACATTTCTCACCTGTTGTGGAAGACTGCCTTCCTAGTGGCTATCATGTTAGTCAGAAGGATCAGGGAACTCCAGGCACTCTCGATGGAGTCTTCCACAGGGACAAGGTTGTCCTTCGCCCCAACCCGAAGTTCCTCACAAAGGTTGTGTCTGAGTTTCTCCTTAACCAGGTGATGCATCTCCTGGTGTTCTTCGTCACTCACACCTCGGAGGCCATGCACAGGCTCTCCATACATTGGACATGCTTATTATGAGAAGCACATGGCTGGAGTTCAGGGAGAGTTTAGTCAGCTATTTGTCACCTATGCTGAAGCCACTCCTGGCAGACCAGCAGCAAAGCAGATGATTGGCAGGTGGATTGTATCCTGCATTGACCTCTGCTATAGGGTGATGATAGAGAGCTTCCCAAAGGGCTAAGGCCTCATTCAATTAAGAACAAGGAACCGGCGCTCACTGAAATCTGTGCTGGTGTATGCGCAGACAGGGCTGCCAGTCACCTGAAGCATACAGCAAATGCAGTCACACTCCCCAAATTAGGACACAAAGTCACCTTTAGAATGTAAAAGGCTTTAAGTGCCCCTTTGAGCTTCTCCCTCCAGGCCAGTGCCGGCTGCCTCCCCAGACAGGCATCAGCTGAAGCCTGACCTGCTGATTCCGGCATCACCCAGCCGATGTCAGTGGGATCAATTCCAGACCTTTTGACCCCAGTCACACCGACGCCAGTGGTTCTTTATCTCAGGATCAGACACTGGTTAACCTGACACCAACAGAGCCGACACCAGAGTTACCACAACTGGACGAACTGATGCCTAGGCCTTCTAAGGTTGTCGCACAGATGCTGGTTACACTGACCTCACCCCAGAGCCCACCCACAGAGAACAACGCTTTTTTGCAGCCTGGTCAGCATATTTTAAAGACAAGGAAGCCACAGAAGAGCCCTCAACTCCTCAGGCCCCTCCTAGGAAAGCTCCGATGCTGACTCCAGGGAGCCTACACCACAGCATGATACTGGTCATTCTAGGCCTCATAAGTCTAAGCCTCGGTGCTCACCCTCACCCCCACGAGTTCCGAGTGAGTCAGGGGGATACTCTTCCTCCTCCTTGCACTGTGACTCTGGAGATTTAACCATTCCTTCAGAACCTGAAGCTGAGCTACTGCAATTTCTTAAGTCGGGCTCTGATGTGGGGACCCACGTTCTCCGAGCCTCCTAGGATTCTGTGGACTCCGCAGGCAGGGCTGCTGCCATGAGAATCCATTTACACCACCATTCATGGCTTAGGGTCTCCAAATTTGCCCTGGACATCCAGTCTAAGATCCTGTATGCCCCTGTCAGAGGCCCAGTCTTGTTCAGCGAGGGTTCCCAGAATATAATCACAGACCTCCAAGAGTCAAGAATGGCTATCCAATCAGTTCATTCCCTATATTGGTCTCAGCATAACTCCTCCCAGCAGCATCCTTTTCATCCCAACTCCAAGCAACAACCTAGAGGTCAGCAGCCCAGGGGTGCCTTTAAGAGAAAGGCTACTTCCCAAGCCTCTGGAGGCTCTACGCTCAGAGCTCCCAGAACCTTGCAGGCCACACTGCCTGTCCATGGCTCCTCTGCCTGACTCTCAGAATCTCTAGGGGAGGTGGTGGGGGTCACTTCTCTCTTTACAGGGAAAGTTGGGGCAGGATAACCTCGGACCAGTGGGTCCTTCAATTAGCAGAACAGGGATGTACGTTAAAACTGTTGGAAATTCCTCTGGACAATCATCCAGCCCCCACTCATTACCCCCAGGCCCATCTTGATTTGATCCAAGATGAGATACAGAACTTCTGCAGAAAAGGGCCATTGAACTCCTGGCATTTCTTCCTGGTACCCAAGAAAATAGGAGATCTGTGCCCCATTCTGGACCTTGGCCATCTGAACAAATTCATAACATACAAAAGGTTCAGTTTGGTTACTCTTCCTGGCCTCCTCCATTTACTTCATCAAGGGGATTAGCTCTGCTCCCTGGATGTGCAGAATGCTTACCTCCACATTCTGGTGTTTCCACCTCACAGGAGGTTCCTGCACTTCTGCTTCTGAGGAAACTATTACCAGTTTAGGGCCCTGCCCTTTGGCCTGTCTTCAGACCCACAAGTCTTTACAAAATGCCTAGCCGTAGTGGCAGCAGCCTTAAGGAGGGAAGGTCATTATGTCTTCCCTTACCTGGACGACTGGCTTCTGACAGCTCCTACCAAGGAGAAGTTGCTCAGAACCATGGAGGCCACTTTTTTCCTGTTTCAGGACCAGGGGATAACCCTCAGTCTTCCAAAATCATCCCCTTGGCCAAGCTGAAGACTCTGGTACATAAGGACGATTCTGGACACTGAGCAAGGCAAGGCCTTTCTCCCAACGGACAGAGCATAATGCCTTCAGACTCGGGCTCAGTTGGTCTCGTCATCTTGGCAAGTCCCAGCCAGAACAGTTCTCAGACTGCTGGGTCATATGGCAGTGGTCATTGCTACAGTACCTTTGGCTCACCTGCACATGAGAGTGGCCCAGTGGAACCTCTGGGTTCAATGGGACCAACGTTCAGATGACTTGGAATTTCCAGTGTCAGTATCCAACTCATTCTGTCAGACCATGAAGTGGTGGTTGAACCCCTCCAACCTTTCCAAGGGAGTTTCCTTCCAGTCAGAGTCACCTTGGCAAATTCTGTCCACAGATGCATCAAGCCAGGGCTGGGGTGCCCATTTGGTAGACCATCAGGCTCAAGAGACCTGATCTCCTTTGGCGCAGCATCTCCATATCAATGTTCTGGAGATGCGAGCAATACTGTATGCTCTCCAAGCCTTTCGGACGCATCTGCTCACGGGTCACCTCCTGGTCCAGATGGACAACATGTCAGTGGTCTTTTACATAAACAAGCAAGGGAGTTGTATTCTTACCCCTCTGCAGAGAAGCCATGAGAGTGTGGTATCGGACCATAGAGCATCACCTGAGCTTGACTGCTGTGCATGTTCCAGGCATTCAGAACACCTTGGCCAACAGTCTAAGTCATTCTTGGTCCAAGGTTCACAAATGGGAACTTCTTCCAGCAGTGGCAGAAGATCTCTTCAACAGGTGGGGCCACCCAGAGCCGAACCTATTTGCATCCCCATCCAATGCAAAACTGCCCAATTTCTGCTCACTAGATCCAGGGCCTGGTGTTTTCTGTTGAGATGCATTGTCCCTCTCTTGGACAGGGAGGTTTCTGCATGCCTTCCCTCCCTTTCCATTGCTGCAGAAAGTCCTGCTCAAATTGCAGTCAGAAGGGTTGGAGATGATTCTAATAGTCCCCTTCTGGCCATGGCAGATTTGGTTTCCACTTCTACAG
Source organism: Neoceratodus forsteri (assembly GCA_016271365.2). Classification (NCBI taxonomy): domain Eukaryota; kingdom Metazoa; phylum Chordata; order Ceratodontiformes; family Ceratodontidae; genus Neoceratodus; species Neoceratodus forsteri. The sequence continues at coordinate 902,833,649 of CM028129.1, forward strand.
CAGCTCGCAGTGGAACCCCTGATCCACCCTGCCCCTGTGTTCTGACCTGCTCTCACAGGAGCAGGGAACCCTGGTCACTCCAGATCTAAAGTCTCCCCACCTGCATGCATGCCTCCTGCAGATTTGGCCATTGCCCCTTTTGGAGTGTCCCCCCAGGTGGCAGAGGTTCTAGTGGCTGCCAGAAAACCCTCCACTAGATCTACATATGCCATGAAGTGGAAGTGGTTCTGCATATGGGTCTCTACTCGCCATCTGTATCCTTTTACTTGTCTGGAGAATCTCATTCTAGAGTATCTTCTTTCCTTATCTAACTCAGGCCTGAGTTACTCATCTATTAAGGTGCACCTTTCAGCCATCTCTGCGTACCATGCACCTATAGATGGCAAGACCCTTGTCCAGCTTGACATCCAGCACCTTTTTGCAGGGTATCATGCGTCTAAAGCCTCCAATCTGGGACCCTGTCCCCCCTTGGGATCTGTTATTCATCTTAGAAAAACTTACGTTGCCTCCATTTGAGCCTGCTGCAAGTTGTGAGCTTCGCTTTCTGTCTTGGAAAGCATTATTTTTAGTTGCTATTACTTCTGGAAGGATTTCTGAGCTCCAGGCTCTGTTGTATAAAGAGCCTTATTTAGTTTTCCACAAGGACAGGGTGTCCTTGAGAACCAGTCCTGAGTTCCTTCCTAAGGTGGTGTCTGAGTTTATTCTGAATCAGGACATCCATCTTCCTGTGTATTACCCAGAGTATTCTAACTCAGGTAAGGCCTTACTACACACTCTGTATGTTCACCAGGTTCTACAACATTATTTGAATTGCACCTAAGTCATCAGGAAAAACTGATCACTTGTTTGTTGCCTTCGCCCCAGGAAAAGAAAGGGCTTCAGTTTCTAAACAGCATTTGTCCAAATAGTTGGTAAATTGCATTGTTTACTATTACTGCAAATATGATAAGCCTTTACTGGGCTCAATTAAAGGCCATTCTACTGGGGAGCTACCTCTTTGCATCTTTAAGAAACATGTCAATTGCTGACATCTGTGCAGCAGCCCTTGGAGTTCTGTCCACACCTTCATCCGACATTACAGTCTGGACATTGCCTTTAGGTGTAGGGCAGGTTGTGGACTGGCTGTCCTTCAGGGCCTGCTCTCCTAAGATTCTGAATCTGATTTCTACCTCCTCCCAGCTGACCAGGGTCAGTCCTCTCTTTGCTTGGGACTCAGTCCTCATGGTGTAACCTACTGCAAGAGCCCTCTTGAAGTGAGATAGTACAGTTACATAAGAACTTACCGTAACAGCAGATCATCGAGAGGAGCCCTTGTAGCAGGTGTTGCTTTCCCTCCCTCCATCCCCTTGATCATTGCTTCTCCATCTTTCTTCCTTCCTCAGTTTTAGAGGAACACCTGGGTTCTCCATTTTATATGCTTGCTGGGGTCTCTGGTAGGAGAACTTAGGTGGTGGTGCTGGGGGACCACTCCTTTTATACTACAAGGGACGTCGGGGGTGGGCCGATGTCAGGGAGTGGTCCCCCACTATAGACTGCTAGCTTGAAGTTTTCCATAGGGTCCTGGTGCATGCCGGCTTCAGTCCTTATAGTGTAGCCTGCTGCAAGAGCTCCTCTCGATGATCTGTTATGGTAAGTTTTTACGCAACTGTACTTTCTCCAATCTCTGTTTCCTAAATGGAGGGTGTGCACCTTGCTCCTTCTCCCAGAGAACTGCTTGGAGTCTGCCAGAAGTGTGGATAGCTACATCATATCCATGTCCTTAAAAAGCAGGTTACTCACCTGTAACAGTAGTTCAAGGAGTGGTATATGATGTACATCCACGCTGACCCACTTGACCTCCTCTGGCAAGTAACACACTGGTCTTGCTTCCAGCGGGTAAGATCTGACATCACGATGTGGTGCCAAGGGAGTTACCACCCAGATGGGTGGGAGGAGCCAGCTTGAAGATGTCCATCATGTCTTAATGGGAAAGGAACACTGCCAGAACCCAGAAGTGTGGATGTACATCATATAAAACTCCTGGAACTACTGTTACAGGTGAGTAACCTGTTTCCCCCCCCACCTCACTAACCTTGATTTCAACCTCCAGGAATCCCTCACCATTGCTTGACAACTCTAATCATTCCCCTGGAATGAGCTGCCCCAGAGGAGCCTAGAATGTTATGCTAATTAGAGAACTTTAGAATGAAATTTGAAACTCTGCTGTGGTAACACTCTCCCCTGCCCCTCTAACAGCACATTTATTTCTCTACCTGTGAGGAAGCATCATCCTGAAGTTGCTCTTCATAATGCTGATGTATTTTTTGTTTGTTGATTTTAGTATTGTTTATTTCAAACCTCAGGAATCCCTCACTATGCTTACTACTGCATTCAGCCTGAACGTCTGAGCTGCCTCAGAGCTTAGAATGTTATGCTAATTAGAGAATCATGGAATTGATAAAGACATATGGAGGATGAAATATTTGGTGCATAATAATTTCTTTACCCCTTTCGAGGTACTGTGGAGAAAATATGAATTATACAATGGGTACACAGAAACACGCTTCCTGATTGGTCGGTTGGCACTTCAAACCCATTGTAAATCCTCCACAGTACCAATGGGAAGAGGTGCCAGCCAGACTCATGTAATGCCTATTCAGTATCACTCCAACCCCTCCCACATAAAAACTACTCGCCACTGTCTTCAATGTGACCCCGGAAAATGAACTTATGGAATGTTTCATCCCTCCTAAAGAGACAAGCACTGAAAAAACACTAACATAAATAAACAAGAAGACCTGCACACTAATAAAACCCATATGACGCTCAAAACAGTGCTTCTTAAATCATTTTCCCATACCCGCTTCCTTCCGGCTCACCTCTCAACAGTTTGCCACATTCAGCTCCGCTCCGTTCCCCAAAGCATCACAACTGTGAACTCCACACACCACAGTCATTCACCATAAAGTACCCAATGTCCTCATTACCAAGGAAAAAAAAAACACTCCATTTCCATTCAAAATTTAAAAAAAAAAAAAAAACTACCACCTCAACAGGCAGTCACCCGGAAGCAGACTGTCATGTAGCACATCCTGTCAGTGCTTGCAGTAGTGCTCTGTCGGCAAACCGCGGTTGCTCCTATATCAGTCAGTGGTTCCCACTACATAACTACCATGCTAAAAAAATACCATCACCAAAACAAAAAGAAAATTAAAAGAAACTCGGGTCCCAATGGAGCTGCAGGAACACAGCAGCTCGTTTGTTCCTCTTGCCATGCAGGGTAAGTCTGCCACTTGCTGGTCTCTGCTACCAAACTGTCTGAGTTATCTGCTGACAACTTTTTGTAAGAGGGATAAAAGATGGTAAAAAACACTGCTCTAGCAAGCAGTGGTGAAGTATGTGTGTAGGTCACTATGTGTGTCTCTCTCTATTTCCACCTAGCAACGGGTACTATTTTATATATAGAGGAAGGATATCATACACAAAATTATTGAAAAAAATCAGTTTATTTTCGGGGGGGAAAAAACATTAATCTTAAAAAATAAAATTAAAAAAATTGCTGGCCCAGTGGCGCTGGACACCATACCTCACACCACGCCAGTGACCCAGGTTTGGGAATGAACCTGGGCCATTGGGGAGTTGGCGGGGGGCAGGTCAGGCATCAGGAGGACAGCTCTCTCCCGAGAGGGAGGGGGTACAGGCTGGCATTTGACTGGCCTCTGGTAGAAGCCAGAGGCACAGCAAGTGCAGAGCATACAGAGAGGATTGGGGAGTGGTGGACATTGGTGGAGATGCCTTGATGTCCGGACACATGCCACTCCCCCGGAACAGGGAAAATGATGCCGGAGCCCTGAGGGGAAAGAGCACCAAGCACAGACCCTAATGACTCTTGCCTGCCTGACCACTGGAGGGGACCCAACAAAAAACTTGAATTGTCTCAGGGTGTACGGGCCCCACCTCATACCCACTGGGGGGGTACAGCCATGGCTCCATCTGGGTTCGCTGGGGATCCAGGTAAGGCAGTGAAGTGGGGCAGGTGCATGGGCGTCTCCCGACAGAGCGAGGCTCCGGCATATGGGGGGAGAATAGAGAGTAATTTCAAAAAAATAAAATCTTTACTTCGTAGCCATTGTATAATGTGGGTTAATGTGGCCTCATGACCAAACAACACACCAGGCATTGTAAATCCTAACATAACCCACACCCTGTCATGGTATATTGCTTAAATGTCAAATGAAGGGAGTGTATTTTTGGGGCACTTATTGAATGTAATACAGACTCAAATCCAGCCTGATCTAACAGTCCCAGAAAAAACTAGATCTTTTATTGCCTGCATGCACTTGTTCCCCTCTGTTTCATCTTTGTACAACTTTTTTCTGAACACCTTCAGGGATATCCTCACAGAGCCGTGTAGATGATGGTTGCAGGAATTGGAGGCAGGAGAGGACCAATGGGACTGGATTGTAGTCTGGGAGCTTGCAAGTAAGGCTTTTAAAACTTCTAATCTGAGATTATTGCATTTTAAAACGCTGCATAACTTATACTTTACACCCATATATATGAACAAAATGGACCTCAAAAAGATTTTACTTGTAACAAGTGTAACTCTGATAGAGGGACTATTTCCCATATGTTCTAGTACTGCCCTAATATTCAGATGCAGTGGAATGAAGTTAGGTAGGTTTTTAGTGTGTTATCATTCATAGAAAACAAAATATTGCTTGACACATGTGTTACAGAACACTTCAACAAAGAAGACAGATGGTCACATGAACAATGATATTCACTTTTATTGATGGGGGGGCTGTCAGGAACTGTATTTTACAGCACTGTATACAAGAAACAGTACTATCCAAGAAGGAATATCTTTTCCAGGTACTAAAAAATCTTAAATGGAAGAAATGGCCTTGTATGTAAATGGAATAGGACATACATTTGCTCTCAGATACAACACAATATATAGGTTTTTCAAGGGTAAAGAGGTGGGAGATAGTAACTCCTGATTCTTTTTTGTTCGATATTGGATTTGATGGTAACTTGACACTATGTATAACACTGGTTTGGTGTCCATATATGGAGACCTTGGTAGCTAAGCCTTTCTGTCTTCTCTGACTTCATTTCTATTCCACTCTTTTGGTACTTTTTCTATTCTTGATATGTAGATATATATAAATTTGAACAGTATGATCTCTTTGCATGGAACGCTTTGATTATTTTCAAAACAAGATAACATAGAAACATTGAAGTTGACAGCAGATAAGGACCACAAGGCCCATCCAGTCTGCCCATTTCTTTTTTCTACCGAATGTATGTGCCATCGGCCTTAGCTCTTTCAATGGCCTATCTAGTCATACTCATCTGTATTGCTCCCTTCTGCCTATCCCATGCTTGTTTGAAGCCCTGCACTGTTTTCAAATCCACGACTTCCTTAGGTAAGCCGTTCTATGCATCCACCACCCTTTCTGTGAAAAAGAACTTCCTCACATTACCCCTTTATCGGCCTCTCTCTAATCTCATGCTGTGTCCTCTTGTCCTGCTATTTTTCTTATATTGAAACATGTTAGACTCTTTCACCTTGTTAGTGCCCTTAAGGTGTTTGAATGCATTGATCATATCACCACTCTCCCTCCTTTGCTCTAGGATATACATATTGAGCTCCATTAATCTGTCCTCATATGTTTTCTGATGCAGTCCCTGCACCATTTTGGTTGCCCTTCTCTGGACTGCCTCAATTTGGTTAATGTCCTTGTGAAGGTGTGGCTTCTAGTACTGCATGCAGTACTCCAGATGGGGCCTAGCCAGTGTCTTGTAAAGAGGGATTATAACCTCCCTCTTCCGACTTGTGATATCCCTACTAATACACCCCAATATCCCTATAGCTTTACCTACTGCTTTAGTGGTCTGCCTGGATGATTTCAGGTCATCGGTGATGATGATGCCTAAGTCTCTTTCTTCCCTTGTGACTGGCAGCAACTCCTCTCCCAGCATATAGGTGGCTTCAGGGTTTCTCTTCCCTATGTGCATGATCTTGCACGTCTTTGCATTAAACTCCAGTCAACCATTTTGCTAGTTTACCCAGATCTCTTCTTATTCTGCCCACCCCATCTGGATCATCTACTCTGTTGCAGATCTTGGTGTCATCTCCAAACAGACAAACCTTACCCTACAGTCCATTTGCAATGTCACTGATGAAGATATTGAAGAGGACTGGCCCCAGGACTGATCACTGAGGTACCCCACCTGTGACTTGCATCTCTTCTGACTGTATACCATTTACCACCACTCTCTGTTTTCTGCCCGTCAACCAGTTTGCCACCCAGTTGACCAACTTCTAACCCACCCTAGCCTACCCAGCTTATTAATCAATTTTTTATGTGGAACAGTATAGAAAGCTTTGCTGAAGTCAAGGTAGGTGACATCAATTGCTCCCCCTTGGTCCACCACTCTGGTTACCCAGTCAAAGAAATCTATGAGATTAGTTTGACAGTACCTTCCTTTTGTAAACCGATGCTGTCTTGGATCCTGTGCTCCTATGGATTCTAGGTGTTGCACTATCCTTTCCTTAAGGAGTGCCTCCATAATCTTGCCCACTACTGAGGTAAGACTGACTGGTCTGTAGTTCCCTGCCTCCTCCCTGCCACCACTCTTGTGGAACAGGATCATATGAGCCCTTCTCCAGTCTTCTGGGACCTCTCCTGTGCTCACTCACTAAACAGTTCTGATAATGGCTCTGCTAGTTCTACCCTTAGCTCCTTTAGTACCCTGGGATGTATGCCATCAGGTCTCATTGCCTTGTCCACCCTGAGCTTATCGATCTCTTGTAGAACTCTTTCTTTTGTGAAGGGAATAGTGCATACCTCCCCCCTCCCCGTGTCCATGGTGCTGAGCTGTGGGCCCTGCTCTGCCTTCTCTTCAGTAAATACTGAGCAGAAGTATCTATTTAGGATAAATGCTTTTACATGGTCCTTCTCCTCCTCACATGCCCTCTTATCCCCTTTGATCTTAGCAATACCCCCTCTGGACTTTCTCTTTTCACTAATGTATCTATAGAAAGTCTTGTCACCTTCTTTTACTGTTTGTGCTAGTGTTTCCTCAGTTTTGGCCTTTGCCTGCCTTACTGCCTTCCCTGCTTCCCTTAGGGAAGTTTGGTATGCCTCCCTATCTTCATCTACTGCATTCCCTTATATTTTCTGAAGGCCAGCCTTTTGACTCTGACCTTTTGTGCTACTGTTTTTGAGAATCAAAGTGGTTTCCTTCTTCTTTTGCACTTCCTTTTCTCTCTAACACAATGGGATGTTGCTTCGAGTATTGCATCCTTAATGCTTGCCCACTTTGCCTGTACCCCTCACCTGTATTTCTTTTTGCCATGGCTAGCTTAACTCTGTTGGCCATCTTATCAAAGTCAGCTCCTTTGAAGTCCCATATTTTGCCTTGGAATGGTATGATTTAGTTCTAGTCAGTACTAGATCTAGGATAGCCCTGTCTCTTGTGGGTTGTTGTACCAGTTGTTTGAGGCCCTTCCCCTGCAGGGAATCCACCATGTGTCTAGTTCTGGTAGATGTTCCTGCTGGTATTGACCAATAAATAGTATGAAAGGTTACCCTTTAATAGGTCGAAATGTTATGAATTTAATAAGCTGAGAATTTTACTTAAGAAGTCTTTAAAGTTTGTTGTAAGAAAATATTTTGTCAAATAGTCATTTATAGGCTGACATGTTTTAATTAATTGAAGGTTTCTTAAATTAGTTCTAATGTATGTAATTAGTTGATGTTGAATATTGTAAAAGTTATTTTACCTCATACAATAAAAAATTTTATTGATAGAAAAAAAAAAAGATTTCACAGAAATATAGAGACCCTTCTGAGCACAGTCCCAGAAGACTGGAGAAGGGCTCATGTGATCCCGCTCCACAAGAGTGGTAGCAAGGAGGAGGCAGGGAACTACAGACCAGTCAGTCTTACCTCAGTAGTGGACAAGATTATGGAGACACTCTTTAAGGAAAGGATAGTGCAACACTTGAAATCCATAGGAGCACAGGATCCAAGACAGCATGGGTTTACAAAAGGAAGGTCCTTTTGGGTCAGACGGTCAACTGGGTGGCAAACTGGTTGATGGGCAGAAAACAGAGAGTGGTGGTAAATGGTATAGTCAGAAGAGATACAAGTCACAAGTTTTGTCTGTTTGCAGATGACACCAAGATCTGCAACAGAGTAGATGATCCAGATGGGGTGGGCAGAATGAGAAGAGATCTGGATAAACTAACAAAATGGTCAGAAGAGTGGCAACTGGGGTTTAACACAAAGAAGTGCAAGATCATTCACATAGGGATGAGAAACCCTGAAGCCACCTATAGGTTGGGAGGAGTTGCTGGCAGTTACAAGGGAAGAAGAGACTTAGGCGTCATCATCACTGATGACCTGAAATCATCAAGCAGACCACTAAAGCAGTAGATAAGGCTAGAGGGATGTTGGGTGTATTAGTAGGGGTATCACAAGTTGGAAGAGGGAGGTAATAATCCTCTTTACAAGACACTGGATAGGGTTCCATCTGAGTACTGCATGCAGTACTAGAGGCCACACCTTCACAAGGACATTAACCAAATTGAGGCAGTCCAGAGAAGGGCAACCAAAATGGTGCAGGACTGCATCAGAAAACATATGAGGACATGTTAACTGAGCTCAATATGTATACACTAGAGCAAAGGAGGGATTAACAAGGTGAAAGAGTCTAACATGTTTCAATATAAGAAAAATAGCAGAACAAGAGGACACAGCATTAGATTAGAGGGAGACCGATTAAGGGGTAATGTGAGGAAGTTCTTTTTCACAGAAAGGGTGGTGGGTGCATGGAACGGCCTACCTCAGGAAGTGGTTGATATGAATACAGCACAGGGCTTCAAACAGGCATGGGATAGGCATAAGGGAGCAATACAGATGAGTATGACTAGATAGGCCATTGACAGAGCAAAGGCCAGTGGCACATTCATAAGGTAGAAAAAGAAATGGGCAGACTGGATGAGCCTTGTGGTCCTTATCTGCCATCAACTTCTATGTTTCTACTAATGAGCAAAATAAACTTAGAGCTTTATGGAACGAAATTCAAACTCTGCTTTGTGCTCATGCTCACCCTGACATTCTAACGGCAGATTTGTTTCTCCATCTGAAGAATGCAGTTGCTCTGGAGTCTTCTCTTTAACTTCAGACCAGTTTTGAGATTATTTCTTTGTAATGGTATGTTTTTTCGCTATTATTCATTTAGTTTATCGTCTGCATAATTAGGTCGTTTTTGTATTTTTTTTTTGTGTGTTTTTTTTTTAACTTTTCTACTATTCCCCATCAGTTCCCAGGAACTGGAGAAGACTGTTATTTTTTTGTTTGTTTTGTGGCACAGTTGCCACTTTAAGGATTTGTTTTAAAACTACTTAATTTACTTAAATTACTAAAAAAAAGTTTAACTGTTTTGCGGTTTATACTGTTTATTATTCTCGGTTCTCCTTTATTTGGGAACTGAGCTGATATTTTACAGTTTAGCCTAACTAAATAATCTGTTAATCTGCTTTCATTTGTGGTTCCATTTTTAAGGGAACTGAACCGCATTTTATATGTTGTAAACCCTTTTTACTTATATGGGGTTTTCTTCTCATTCAATTTTATGTTGATTTATGCTTCCCAGATTCATCAGTGTTTGGCATGATTGAAAGACCCAAAAAGAAGATGAGACCTACAAGCTTTAAATTTGTAAAGTTTCTTTCCAACTCCTGGCAAAGGCAAACTCTCATGAGTTGTGCTGTAAGTGCCTGGGTCCAGATTATGTTTTAGTTTTATGAAGTTTGCCCCAAAAGGCCTAAAAAATTAAAAATAATTTTGGTTTCTCAGTCTGCCTCCATGTGACAAAATAAGCAGAAAGATAAGGCTAAAGAAGGTTCAGAAGTCAGGGGGCTCAATTCTCAAAGCCCTGAGCATGATGCAAGGTGCCTGCTGCAAACTTAAATGGTGCAAGTGGCACCTTGCATCACACAGCTATTCACAAAAGCAGCCTGCATCAAACAGGACTTGCACCAGCCATGCCCCACGCAATGGGCTGTGATGTGGTGCTAGGGGGGCTTGTGGCAGATGCAGGCTGCCACATCCCCAAAAATGGAATTCACATAACTCTCCCAGAGGGAGAATTTCTGAGTACCCTTAGGCCAGCCAGGGCTGGTCTAAGGGTACTTAGACATATCCCTCTGGGACAGTGTAGCACCGTGCAGCACCCTGAAACCACCCCTCGTTCAGCGTGTAGGTCCTGTTTACCACCGTTAAATAGACCAATACAAATAGCATGTGTTGCAGTCCCCTCTTCCAAGCCCTGATCCCCCAAATAGCTCTGGTAATCTAGTGGCCTCCCCTACCCAGTCCCCGATGTCACCCGTAAGTTGAACGCACATAAGATAGCCCTTTACTGGTGGTATAGTGCCCCCCTTGGCCCGATCCTCAATGTCGCCAGTAGTTTAAGTATACAGTTATGCCCACTTTCCTTGGTGGCATAGTGGCCCCCTGCCCTGATTGCTGATGTTGCCAGTAGCTGAAGTGTGAAATTATTCCCAGTTTCCCTGATGGCATAGTGGCCCCCCATTGCAATCCCCAATGTTAGCTGTAGTTTAAGAATGCAACATTTTCCCCTTCCCTTTGTGCCTACTCACCCCACTCCGCCCCATCACAAACTCCGAGCCAGCAACTGGTACAGCTCTCCTCTCACCACCATGGCCGCTGCTGACTGACCTATCCTAGAGCATGTACTCACATTGAAATCACCTTCTTGGCCCAGTTAACAAAATGATAGTGCCAGTGTTCATGAGGTGGGGTCCAAAAAAGGTTATGTTGAAAATTTGGTGAACAAATTCTAAAAAATGTTGAAGTTATAAATGTAAGTTCAAAATGCCATTGAAATACATTATATGGCACTTACTTTGATTCCTCAGGTCATGGTTTGGCTTTGAAGAGTGCAGACATGTGTCAGTCCACAGACAATGACAGCCTACAACCTCTGGTGGTAGGTATAGGGTAACATGGAGTGCTGGGTGCTAAGTGGGAGGGTTGGGATAGGGGAGAGGGACGGTGGGGATAACGAGGGTCTGTTTTCTTTTTTTCAGGTTAAAAAATAGATGTTGAGGGACTGTTTATTCTTTTTACAGGCTATAAAAGAAAAATAATTATTTTGGGACACTGAGGCGAGCTCCCCAGTGTCCCACACTACTGGGGGAGAGGGGCTTGTAATGCAGACTTCGGGATTGGGTCCTCTGATGTCGGCACTATCAATTAAACAATAGGCTGCGGGGGGGGGGATCCAACACTGGTGACAGGCATCCTAGTGTCAGATTATATAAATTAAAAAAGGGAGATAAAGGCAATCAGAGGGTGGGGGTGCCACTAGACACCAGAGACTAAAATAAACATTACGGGGACGGCAATGAAGGTGGGAGGGTACCACTAGACACCAGGCCAAGGGGGCTCACATTGCAGCTGGTAGTATGAGTTCAGCTGTGGCTGCAGAACTCAAGAAAATCCCTGGTTCTCATACAGGGAATAAGGGGGAAGCACTCCTCTCTCTAAGCTCGGCACCTGGGATTTTGGGTGCCCAGAAAAAGTATCTGGGGGGCTAATTATGAAAACAAACACCAGAATCTAACTAAACAGGGCCCGCTTAGCTAGGTTCTGATGTTTGTTTTGTAAATGACAACATTGTTATGTATTTTCTATGCCTTTTAGTTTGTGGAAAAAACAAGATGGCAGTTCATAAAAGGATTTTTCCTCACAAATAAGGAATGGATCTCACAAGAATCAATCCTTTTCGCAGATCAGATCCTTTCTTGAACTTTTATCTCTATCCTGAAAATTATCTTCCCATGGAAAACAATGGGAACTTAAAAACTTAATAACTCTGCAACAGATTGATATTTTTCCCCAAACAAATGCTGACAGTTCTGTTAGCCAACTTATTTATGCTATAAAACAATCACACTGAAATTCCACACCATCTGGGCACAAGGCGATCAAGAAAAAACTGCAAAAGGTGATGACTTTTAAAGTTTTTGCACTTTCTGGATCTCAGAATTCACACATCCATTTGGAACAAAACTTGCCATGTCAAGAGATCTATATCACAGGACAGTGCATATCAAATTTTGTGTAAATCCGCTGAACAGTTGCAAAGTTATTAAAAAGTGCAAACCTTTAGGTTTAACATTAAACGAACTACTCAGTCCTAACTATGAGGTTTCAAACCTAACACCTACACCCAACCCTACCTCATCCCCACCCTCCACACCCAACAGGCATGGGATGTGCCTTGGGGCTGTTGACCCCAATGCTCACCCCATTCCAGTATGTGAGGAAGCTGAGATGGTACAGCATAGGAGAATGGGGTGAGCATTAGGGTTAATAATCCCCAAGGCACACCCCATGCCTGTTGGTGTGTGGAGGGTGGGGTGTGGTGGGGTCATAGGGCTGGGTGGGTGGTGTGTTAGGGTTGGAAACCCTAATGCCTCATGTCCCTACTTTGTGGCTTTAACCCAAACTGATGCATTAATTTATTTTTTTGCTACTTATTTCCTTATTTTTGAAATAGTATAATACTATCCTTATTTTACAGTGGGAGCGCAAGGTTCTTTGGACCCTGCACTCCCATGCCTCCATTGAGATAGTATGACAGTATCCTTATTGGACCCTTAAATTTTCATCACCACCATCAAAACCCCATAGGTGATGATTTTAAATCTGTTGTAAATGCCATTCTGCACCACATGTGCAAAACATGTTTTGGGCAGAATGTGAAAACTAGCAGCTGTACTGTCCATGAGGTGGTGTGAAAAATGGCAATACTGAAAGTTTGGAGTGAAAATATTATATATTGCTAAAGTTATGCATGTGTGTAGAAAAATGTTAACAGCTGTCAGTAACTCAGGAATTTTTAGGTATTTTTTGCACCAAATTTTCAGCTGATTTTAGCCTCTCACCTCAGGAACACTGGCACGGTCATTTCATTACTCTGTCAATAAGCATAATTTGTGCAGCAACTGCGACATTCCATGCCACAGGTGCAAAACATGTTTTGGGCAGGATATGAAAATGACAGCTGTACTGGTCATGAGGTGGTGTGAAAAAATGGCTATATTGAAAGTTTGGAGTGAAAATATAAAAATGGCCAAGAGTACAGTTGGGTGGGGTGTTAGGGTTGAAAACTTCACTCCTCACATTCATACTTTTTTCACTTTAATGTGAAACCTGATGCATTAAGAATGTTTTTTTTGTAATGAATTTCCTTACTTTTTGAGAACGTCTAATCTTACCCTTATTTGGTTGTGGCCCCTGTGCTCCCAAGCATCAATAATTATTGAAAGATTGTAATTCTATCCTAATTTCCATGTGGGAGCACAGGGCCCTCCATTCTTCACTCCTTAGCTATATTCGCACCTGAAGCGAGAAACGTTTTCCTAACAGTAGCATGAACAGCTGTCTGTAAGCCTAACTCTGGAACAAGTAGTATGTAATACGTGGCACATATGACAGAAGGTGTACCTGGCACCCTGTGCAATCTCACATATGTGCCCCCCTTAAGTACAAACAGACATATAACCTCACACACACTGAAAACTTAACCCTAACACTATGTGCCAAACAAGTAATATTTAAGGAGGGCAAACACAATGGAAGGTGTACCCAGCACCCTGAACAATATGAGATATGTGCCCCTTAACTAACAGAGATATAACCTAACCCACAATATTTAAGGGGCTACACACAACAGAAGGTGTACCTCAGTACCCTGAAAATATCAGATATGTGCCCGTCTTAAGTGCAACAGACATATAACCTACCGCACCAGTTGTGGACCACAGGGCCCTCCATGCATATTGTAATTCTCCTCATGTCCATGTGGAGGGCCCTGTGCCTCCATCAGTACATAGAGAGTGGTGGGAGCACAGGCCTCCAAAGCAGTACTGCTGACACATTGAGAATGCATGCTACAGTATCAGTGACCTTTGCCCCATCCGTTACAGTTCACCAACAGTTTGAAACAAGGTCTGGAAACATAAAAAAACAATTTAGCACACCTCAAGGTATACTAAGCTGCGAGTTGCAGCAAGTCCATATCTCAAAGCGTTTTCAAGATATAGCTAGCAAAATGAGCCCAGACCATTATAGTGTTGTCCTGTGGGAAATTATGAAGCTTCAAATTGTTATAACTACGCAGCACATGACAGTTTTCTCAACAAACCAGCAAAAGGCACATCTGTGGGGCAAGCTCTTTGTACCCTGAACATTTCAGCCCATAAGTGCAAATCATTTGTTTGCCGTGAAGTGACAAAGAAACAGACATTTTAAGAAAAGTATTGTCGCAAATTACGGCACAACCCCTGGTGTTTCACGAAACAGTGCCGCAATTTGTGCCCCCTCCCCGGTGTTCTGGGAAACAATGCCACAATTTGCAGCACTTTCACAAAAGAACTTTAGCAAACTGCAGCACTTGTGCCATAGTTTGCAACAGTAAAAATGGCCCAATTAAAATAAACACATGTTTGGCCATTTCTGTGAGAAAATAATCACAGAATCCAATTCCTCAGGCCCCGATTAGGTAAACAAAAGTGTTGGTGTTTGCCAAGGCACACAATTTTTTTTTATTTATTTAGTTTTTTCTGTGTTGCTAACTGAAAACATGATGGCGGAAGCCTGGAAAAACTTTCTGCATTTGTGGTAACAAAAATGACATTTGTGGGAGAAAATTTTTTGTCGAGGATACCAGCAAACTTTTCCCATATGGAAATAATGGGAAACTTTAGATCTTAATAGCTTTTGAATGGATTAATATTTTTCACCAAACCTTCAAAAGGAAAATCTGTGATCAAGCCCGACATACCTAAATATTGCAGACCAAAGGCCCAAACCATTTCTGAGAAATGTTGCGACAAAGGATTACATACAAAATGGTAATTTTACATTTTGTGACAGTACGTATCCACGCTCCTGCACATCCAACTGGAACAGAACTTGACACATCAAGAGATCTTTGGTCTCCGACAGTGCGTGCAAAATTTCATGCCAATTGGTCAAACGGTTGCAGAGTTATTAAAGTGCAGCATTTTGGGTTTAACATAGAAGTGGCCATTGAACCCTAACTATAGTGGTGCTACTGCACCACTATATATTATGGTAGCACGGTAGTGCTACCATAGTTAGGGTTGAGGAGCCATTTACGTGTTAAACCCAAAATTGTGCACCTTAATAGCTTTGCAACCGTTCAATGGATTTGCCTGAAATTTGGAATACAGAATCAAGACCCATACGCCTTAGGATCTGCCAAGTTTTGTGCTGGTTGGATATATGGCTGTGGAGTTATTAAGCATGATCTGCGGCGATGCGTTTCGCTTTTTTAATTCTACGATCGGCTTGCCAGGTCGCACGGTTTGCGCTGACTGGTCTGAAATCTTAGGAACGCAAGGCCGGGGTCCCAGTGCCTTTCAAAGATTTCTTGAAAAATATTAAATGGTTCAAAAGTTATTCAAAAACAAGTTCCCATTATAAGTCAATGAGAAAAGTTAACAAAAAGTTCAACAGTGTTGCAAATGCAGTTTTTATCGCAAATGGCCTTTTTACTGTTGCAAATCCGCCATTTTGTTTTCAGTTGGTGATCAGAAAAATGCTTGGCATTTAAATTTGGGACCCTCTAGCAACCTAATTCTTTTTGTATTCACCTAGTCGGACCCTGAGGATGCTAGCCATGTCTTTATTTTGGGGCAAAACACCCCAGAAATGTTTTTCAGATTTCTGGCAAAAGTACTTTCGCAAAGTAGTGTTGCACTCATGAAAGTGTCACAAATTTTTGCAAAAGCTTTCGCAAATTGTGACAGTACTTTTCTAGGCTGTGGGAAAATGACACCAATTCTTTGGCACCCCGCTGCAAAAGAACGGTTTGGAGTATTGGACTGAAATTTGGAGGGAACGCAGCCAACATCTCACAGATGTGCCTTTCAGTGTTTTGTTGAAAAAATATGACACAGTGGCAAAGTTACAGCTCTCCAAAGTTGACACTTTTTCCCGTAGGATAACATTAAGGCGTATGACGCATTGCAGCAATCATTTGGCGCCCTGCTGCAAAATAACTGTTTAGTCTTTTGGGCTGAAATTTGCAGAGAACACAGCCAACATCCCACAGATGTGCCTTTCAGTGGTTTGGTGAAAAAATATAACAGGGAGGCAAAGTTATGGCACTCCAAACTTCTGTTCTGTTCCCATAGGATAACATTACAGCGTTCGCCGCGCCTTTCAGGGCCCGTGTCTTGGAAACGGTGCAAGATACGGACTTTTCATCAAAAAAGAGGGGGCTAAATACAAAACTAGCCAGGAAAGTGATAATTCATATGACTTTTAAATTTTTTTCTATGTCGTACGATTCCTGAGATATAAGCAACTTACTATTCCAAGTCCTCATTTTTCTGTTCCGAGAGTCATTATTTTGCATGCATTCTTTGTACTCACTGTCTTTCTCTATACAGCTTTTGGGGAAAACCAGCCTGTGCACTTACGTTACTGTTACCATTACCATTTACGCTTGTGGTTCTGTACCCGTTTCACTTACCGTTCACGTTTACGCCACTATGTCCGTTACCCTTTGCGTTTTCATTTGCGGTTGCATTTGTGTTGTTTTTAACATTTCTGTCTACAGTACTGTTTCTCTTTCTGTTTTGCTTTGCATCACCATGCGCATTACGATTTGCGTTTGTGGGCACAATGTTACTATGTGACAAGACATCACATGGCGGGGGCGTGGGGCCTCCACCCGCCGCATTACATTCACTATTTCTTATCATTCTCAAAGAAGGAAATTAGAGGCAACTGGAATCTGGGTGCACATTGGGGTCATCGGTCCTAACTCTCACCCCATTCTCCTATTCCTCAGCTTCTTTCCACATGTGATGGGGTAAGAGTTAGGGCCGACGACCCCAATGCCCACCCCGATTCCAGTTGGGGGGATGGGCTGGTGGGGTGCAAAGGGGGTTTCAACCCTAACATCGAAGTTCCTTGCTTTTGTCACTGTGGAACAACCCTAACTGATGTATTAAATGGAGTTTTTGCTTCTAATATATATATATATATATATATATATTTATACAATGGGGGTGAGACATATTCCAGTGAGATAAAACAAGTTATTTTCACTGCAGTGAAATAAATCCTGATGACATCAGCAGAGTTACAATAAATGCTGTTTATTACACCCCAGAAACCTTTTGTAACAATGTGGCCCCATTGTATAAATAGGATACATGATGTGCACTGAGTGTGATATGGAAATATGTTCAGTCCTGTACAGTGACCTCTGAAACCTCACTTGTGGCTTCGCCACTCGTGAGTATTCACAGGTCACTCTAGAGGAGTGAAAATATTTTCCATATCACACTTGTGCCCATCATGTATCCTATATATATATATATAGCATATGCAACCCACCTACTGGAAATATTGTAGATATTTTTTGTTTGAGTGCTAGTGGACCCAATAACATAATGAGTGGTGAAGCCATGAATGATGTCATCATGTCAATTGGCACGAGAATAAAAAATATTGACAATATGTTCAGTAGGAGGACTTTTATGCGGGACTTTATCAAATGCTTTTTGACAGTCCAAGTATATTTTATCCATAGGTATGTTGTTGTTTAGTGCTTTATTTATAGATTCATAGAAACATAAATGATTGGTGGTACATCCTCTCTGCTTCTTAAACCTGTGCTGTTTCTTATAATCTAGTCCCAATATAGTCATATTCTCCTCAATCTTTATTTTTAAGAAACTTTCAGCAATTTTGCATAAAATTGATATTAGACTGACAGGACTGTAATTTGATGTGTCTGACCTATCTCCCTTTTTGTACAGTAGCACAACTGTTTCATGCTTCCAATTATTAGGCACCTCCCCTGTATTAAATGAGGCATTAAATATTCTTCCTAGTGGGTATACTATGTGGTCACCTAGTTCCTTAATAAATCTGGGACTAAAATGATCTGGTCCTGCTGATTTATGAACCTTATGTTTCTTTACCATGTCTTTAATTGAGGAAATACTGAAATGTAGTTCTAGATTTGGGCATATGTTTTCTTTAATCTCACTTTTACCAATTTCTTTACTTTCAAACACTGTCCCAAAGAATTCATTAAAAGTCTCAACCATTTCCTTAGGAATGCTTATCTCCTTCCCATTCGATAGTAATGGGCCAATCTAGTTATTAGATCGATTTTGTGTACTTATGTAGGCATAAAAGCCCTTACCATTATCTTTTGTATGCATTAAGTTGAACTCAACCCTATTTCTTTCTGTCTTAATTGTCTTTTTAAGTTGTTTTAACAGATTTTTATAGTGATCCTTGCTATCTTGTGTCCCCCCACTCTCATTTGTTTAAAGGCCCTTTTCTTTTGTTTACTCAGCTTTAGCACCCTATTCGTACACCATACTGGCCTTTTGCCTTTTTCATTATACAATTTTTTATTTGGAGTGTACAGTATGCTTCCTCCAGTTGTAGCCATTTATTTTTAAATAGTGTCCACATTTCATTAACTTTTTTCCCTTCAAAGTCTTTGTCCCATGCCCATCTCGACAGTTCCTGTTTTATTTTTATGAAATCTGCTTTTCTATCATTTTTGACAATAGTAGCTCCTCTGGCTTCATGCACCTGATTTTTCACAATGCTGAACTCCACTGAGTTATGATCACTATTGTGATGCTTGGCCAGCTGGTTATGATTATTGTATGATATTGGTATTATAAATAAATGGCCACTGTATGAAATGTCAGTCTGTGAGATTTGGCCCTTTAAATTACAAGGTGTTAGCAGCTGAAAACCAGGATGCAATTAAATAGACCAGAAGGAAACTGTTAATTGGAGCATCCTTCTAGAGAGACAGTTTATGGCCCTCATCACCTGTTGCTGCTTTTGAAGTTAGAACTTAAATACAAATTTTATTATATCAGGAAAGGATGTCATTTAGTTGATTCCTGTTGGCTATCTCACACCTGGGTGATGGACTGCAGGGTTGTAAACCTCAAAGGAACTGGTTGATCAAAGACTCATAATTTGGGAAATGGGTTGTTGCTGATGTTCACATATTTAACATAACTCCTGGTAGGAAATCATGTTTGTAATTTTATATTCTAAAAGGAGGAGCTAGATGACTCACAGAAGGGATCTGGAGACACATAGTTTAAACAGATACTTGTGTCTGAAATGTAGGTCATATTATTTTGGGACTCTGAGAGAAAACAGTTCTCTGATCTAAGTTAAGCACTTTCAGAGGTAATACCTTAGACAACAAAAGTCTAAATGTATTGTGGTAAGAGTTTTTGTTTTGTACTTTTCCCTTGTTCTTTTATGTGATTGTGAGCTCTTTGATATACTGTTCTGTGTTTACATTTTTCATATTTTCATCATCTTTTGCTAAAGAACCTTTTCTTTGAAAGACTGCCTGGGTGTCTGTCAGTTCCTTTCTGCATGTGACGTATAGGTGGCTAAGTCTGACAACTGTTCAACAGCTTGATGGTGTTACTGAGCTTGAGTAAAATGGTAAGAATATACCTAAGGTCTCTTATAGAGTTTTAAGGGTTCATTTTGGTGACCTGGCTTGGTGCCCCTGGTGAAAGATTGTACTGCAGTCCTGAAGAGGGTACATATCTGAGCCTGTAATTGGGTATGCTAGCATAAGGTTCACAGTTTGAATCCCCCCAGAACTTGAAACTAAAGGTGATTCAGACCCAAAAGCAGACAGGAGGGTTATCCAGTCTGTTACCTGTTCACATTATTATGCTCTGAGGTTGGCACTGTGGGAGCAGGGGCCTGATCTGTGCAGTGCGTTTGTGACAGATTTGGTTGGCAGTGGTGCAATAAATTTGGTAACACAAGCTTTAACTGTTCAGTGTGTCAGCTTAATACTGTACAGCTCACTTGCAAAATAAGGCAGTGATTTATTTTAAAGAGAAAACAGAATGATATCATTTTGCTTTTAGTCAAAGTTCCTACCTGTTTTATTTTTTCAAAGTGCAAGTTAGAGTAGCCATAGTTAGGAAAAAGATGGCTTCCAACTACAGTGAGCACACTGCAGACTACCAAGCAGCTGTTCAAGAGAGAGGAGTCCTACACGAGGAGAGCTACAAGCAGAACCTCATGGATGCTCTGATGGCCGCTGATGCCCAGAGTGTTGAGTCACAGACTGTGACTGTAAAGGACCAAACCTTGGGCATGGAGGAGCCAGCTGTCAGTGCAGTGTCCAGATCCGGTGAGGAGGACAGCAGGGCAAGTGCAAGGCAAGGGCCATAGCAGCAGGGGAAGGTCAACAGCATTCCAGAGCTAGAAGCCATCAGGCTGCAGATGGAGTTGTGGAGGATGGAGCTGGAGTTCCAGAGAGAAGAGAAGTGAGAGAAGTGAGAGCAGTGAGCTGCAGAGGAGAAGCAGGAGCGAGAACAGTGAGAAGCTGATCATGAAGAGCATGAGCACCAGTGAGCCACAGAAGAGAACAGGGAGCAAGAACAGTGAAAAGCTGAATGTGAACAGCGAGAGGCTGACTGTGAAGAGTGTGAGTGCTAGAGGTGGCATGAACTGGAGAAGTTATAACTCCAACCACCAGCACCAGAGCAGATAAGTGGCATGGGTTTAACTGGAACTGCAGAATTGGGTTACAAATTAAATTCCAAATTGATAGCTGAATTTAAAGAGGGGGAGGTTATGGATGCCTTTTTAAATTGCTTTGACAAAGTTTGTATTCAGGCAAAGATTCCTAGAGGGTCCTGGAGCTTCCAGCTATCCCCGCTACTTACCGGGAAAGCTTGGGATGCATTGGGTCAAATGGACAATGAGAACAATAATGATCGCAGAAAACTTAAAGCTGCACTTTAAAAAAGTTTGCTTTAATTGCAGAAGCATACAGAGCTAAATTCTATAAGCTCAGGAGAAGCCCTGACATGAGCTACGAGAGCTAGCCACAAAACAACGTTAGTGTTTAAAACATTGGTGGGAAGAAATTGAAGAAAACTCTGTAGATAAAATTGAAAATGCTATATTGTTAGAACAGTTTTTTGGGCATGCCCAACAGAGCTGAAAACCTGGCTGGAGGACCGAGATCCCAAAACAGTGCAAGAGGCTGCTGAACTCTTGGACCGTTATGCCAAGAGCAGACCTGCTCTGAGAGTGAATGGGGTGGGCATGGCAGTGCAGGAAGGGAAAAGCACACCTTCAGGGCAGCTAACTACCTCCACCAAAATCAGTTAGCCCCAGATTTCAAAGAAAAGATTTTTCTGAGAAAAAAATTGAATGTTGGGTTTGCAAAGAAACTGGGCATATTGCCAGACAGTGTCCCAAAAGGACAAGCAATACGCAAAATGAGGCTAGGAAAGAAGTGGGTTGTTTGTGCCTCCCTGGAAGCATGCCTGTGAACATGAGGGAACACATGCACCCAGTCACGATGAATGGTGTATAGACACAAGGGTTAAGAGACACAGGGGCATCCCTGACATTGGTAAAAGGGGATCTGGTAGAGCCTGGTCAGTTTATACCCAATAAATTTGTAACTGTATAAAAAAGGTTCACTGGGGAGGAGACAAAATTGCCACTCAGTAGTGTTCTCCTAGACTGGGGTGAAACGGGGAACTGTGCAACAGGTGGCTGCAGCCAAAACTTTAGCAGTTGACACCATCCTTGGCAACAATCTCAAACAGGGGATGGTGTATGCAGTTACCCATAGCCAAGTGGTAAGGGAAAATTGTAGTTCCCTGGACCCCATGGAAGCCACTATGGAAACCACTGGGAGGCTGGTTCCCCAGCCTGTGTCTCCTGATATGGAGACTAATGAAAAGGGGGTAGACATTTCTCCAGTAGCAGTTAACCACACAGCTATGGAGGGTTATTCCGAAGAAGGAGGGATGACCCATTGTCACAGGGTTAGGGATGACAGTGATCCGGAGTGCTTTGATGCTAGAGCTAAGGACCCTAGTAAGATACTGATGGGGACCTGTCCCATGCCTTGGGATGTGTAAGGAGTTTGCAGCTGCTCAGAAAAGTGACCCTAGTCTAGAGAAGCTGAGGACTTGGGTAGACTCTGATGGAGCACAAGGAGGTGATGGAAAATATAAAGTTTATTGGGAAAATGCACTGATGTATACTCAGGATGCTAAGACAGAGGGAGGGGTGATAGGCAGGCAGCTTGTCATTCCCCAGGGATAATGTGAGCAGTTGCTCAAGCTTACACATGATAGTCCCTTGTCTGGTCATCTAGGGATCATGCACTATACAGTGGTTGGCCCAGAATTTCTATTGGCCCAACTTCATCAGCAGGTGACGGAGTATTGCAGGTCTTGTCACTGGTGCCAAGAAATAGGGAAGGTGGGTGAGAAAACCCAAGCTGCCCTAATTCCATTGCCCATAGTGGAGAAGTCATTCCAGAGGATGGGAATGGATATTGTGGGGCCTTTAAATACCCCCAGCTCCTCTGAGAAGAAGTTCATCCTGACTGTGGTGGATTATGCCACCCAGTATCCAGAGGCAGTCACCCTATCCTCACTGAGGACAGACAAAGTGGCAGATGCCTTACTTGGGATTTTCTCCCATGTTGGGTTTCTGCAGGAAGTTATCACCGATCAAGGGGGTTCTTTCATGTCAGACCTGATGAAATGTTTGTGGGAGAAGTATGGGCTGGTGCAGAGGTGTGTGACACCTTATCTCCCGTAAGCCAATGGGCTTGTGGAAAGATTTAATGGTACCCTGAAGTCAGTGCTCCAAGTGTTTGCTGAACAGCATGGGAGGAACTGGGAGAAATACCTTCCCCACCTATTGTTTGCATACAGGGAGGTGCCCCAAGAGTCAACAAGGTTTTCCCCCTTCAAGCTCTTATATGGATGCCGGGTATGTGGGCCCCTAGTCATGATCCGGGAGGACTGGGAAGGCAAGCATGCCAACCAGGGAACTCCCATAGTGGATTATGTCCTTAGGTTTAGGGAAAGGCTGAAGGAGCTTATGACAGCCCAGAGCAACCTGGCAGCTGCCCAACAGAAACAAAAAGTGTGGTACAACTGCAGAGCCAGAGCTCACTCGTACATGGTGGGTTAGGAAGTCATGGTCCTTATCCTGGTCCAGAAAGACGAGCTGCAGGCTGAGTGGGCAGGACTGTACAAAGTAGTTAAAAAGGTAAATGACGTGAACTATATCATAGAGTTACCTGACAGAAGACATATAGAAAGAATATAGCATGTCAACATGATGAAGCCATGTACTAATAGGGCTGACATGGTGTTTGCAGTATGTAGTCCTGGGGAGGGGATGGAAGAAGGAGACCCCCTTCTGGACTTACTGGAAGAAAGCAAGTGGAAGTCCTCTGTGGAGGCAGTTAAATTGTCACTCCAGCTGGCCCTGGACAAGATCCAGGAAGTAAGGGAGGTTTTAGCAGACTTTGCCCCACTGTTTAGCACCAAACTTGACTAACCCCTAATGATGTATGATGTAGAGATAGACACAGACACCCATATGGCAGATGGCATATCGGTGTCAGAGGCTGTCCAAAAGGACATTAGGAGGGAGGTGGAGGAAATGCTGGATTTAGGGGTAATCCAGAGATCCCACAACCTCTGGGCCTCACCCATAGTCCCTGTGCCCAAGCCAGATGGCTCTGCTTGTTTCTGTGTAGACTATCACAGACTGAATACAGTCATGAAGTCAGATGCCCACCTGATGCCCTGGTTGGATGAACTCCTGGACAAGTTGGGAGGGGTAGACTACCTTATGACTATTGACCTGACAAAGGGGTACTGGCAGGTAGAGTTAACTGACAGAGCTAGGGAGAGGTTGGCTTTCATCACTCTGATAGGGTTATTTGAATTTAAAGTAATGCCTTTTGGAATGAAGAATGCCCGAGCCACTTTCCAAAGGTTGGTAAACCAGGTGTTAAATGGTGCTGAGGAGTACGCTGTGGCATACATGGATGACACTGCCATCTTTAGTGCCAGCTGGGTGGAACACCTGTCCCACCTTAGGGAAGTGCTGGGCAGGATACAGAGGGTTGGGTTCACTGTCAAAGCTGAGAAGTGCCAGGTGGCCATGGCTGAAGTGGCATACCTTGGTCATGTTGTAGGCCGGATGGCAGCTCCGTCCCAACCAAGTAAAAATAGAGGTGATCAAGGCATGGCCCAGACCAGAAATGCAGAAGCAGGTCAGGAGTTTTCTAGGGACAGCAGAGTACTATAGGAAATTTGCACCCAATTACAGTGCCTTGGCTACTCCCCTATCTGACCTGGTAAAGAAAAAGATGCCTAAGGAAATTATCTGGGAACCAACCTGTGAAAAAACCTTTACCAGACTGAAGGAGGCACTGTGCAGTGCTCCTGTATTGACACGTCTTGCCTAAAGCAGACTCTTTATAGTCCAGGCTGATGCCTCAGATGAGGGTATTGGGGCAATACTAAGTCAGACATCCAACTAAGGGAAAGATCACCCTGTAGTGTACCTGAGTATAAAGTTACTTCCCAAGGAGCAGGCTTACTTTACTGTGTAAAAGAGTGTCTTGCCATAGTGTGGTCACTAAGAAGTTAGAGCCATACTTATATGGGCAGCATTTTGAGGTACAAACTGACCACAACCCCCTGGTTGGGCTGACACAAATGGGAAAAACTAATATTAGACTATTAAGATGGAGTCTTGCCTTGTAAGGGTATGACATGATGATATTACACAGGGCTGGAGCAGCCAATCAGAACGCTGATGGCTTGTTGCTTCTATATGAGGAATGAACTGACTTAGGGAGCTCATCCCATGCAGGGGATAGAGCCCCCAAATTCAGTCTAGGTGGGGAGGATTGTGAGGTTTGGCCAGCTGGTTATGATTATTGTATGATATTGGTAGTATAAATAAATGGCCAGTTTATGAAATGTCAGTCTGTGAGATTTGGCCCTTTAGATTACAAAGTGTCAGCAGCTGAAAACCAGGATCTAATTAAACAGACCAGAAGGAAACAGTTAATTGGAACATCCTTCTAGAGAGACAGTTTACGCCCTCATCACCTACTGCTCTTTGAAGTTAGAACTTAAATACAAATTTTATTACATCAGGAAATGACATCATTTAGCTCATTCTTGTTGGCTATCTCACACCTGGGTGATGGACTGTAGGGTTGTAAGCCTCAAAGGAGCTGGTTGATCAAAGACTCATAGTTTGGGAAATGGGATTTTGCTGATGTTCACATTATTTAAAGGGTACCTAAACAAGCAGTTTTTTAAAACTGCAAACTCCAAAATCTGGCTTCATTGCGAGGTAAAGTAAAGGCTGCTGTTTACATTGATGCTAAAACTGCATTTATGTAAATAACAAATGCAGTTTCATAGCTTTGGAAAAATGTAAACATCAGCCTTTCACTTTCAAAAAACAGCCTTGGATTCTTCCTAAGATGTCTGCCAAGTGTGTTAAGTGATGAGCAAGGCCACTGATTTTCAATTTTTACTGGAAAACCCGGTAAAATTCCGGAATTAGGTCTGACTGAACACCAGTAAAAACAAAGATTTCATGGAATCTGGCATTTTAGAACAGATCAGTAAATCTACAAAACTTGTATTTTTCTTATAATTCCTTCCTGTACTGTTTTCAATTTGCTTTATTTAATGCTGTGTATAGTAAGCATTCTTTTATTCTGATTATTAATACACATACTAAAAGAATGATAGCAGAATCCGGGTAAAATCTGGAAATTAGAGTAACAATCACTGGTGCAGTTCCAGAATCTGAAATCTTGAAAGCGGAATTTCATTGTTTTAATCACCGTAAATCAGTGACCTTGGTGATGAGTCATGATGACATCATCGGAGCCAGAGACAGACATCCACATATATTTCTATAGTGCTAACTAGTTCTTCTTTCCCTCTTTATTTTGAATTGTTGTACCAGAATGATCAACACCATGTATTAACTCATAGGTTATTTTGATCAATTCACTTGTGAGGCTATGATTTTGTTCATTTTGTTTACTTTAACTTGCGGAAAATGTTTTGCAATCCAGCTGACTTTTTCTTTGGCAAACTGCATTACAGTACAACACTTCAAATACCTGATGATCTAGTGGTTATATGATGCACTGAATTTTGTTTTTGTTAACCAGGAGAGACACCTAAGCTGAAAGCTTGTATACAGGTGTGGCCTGGGACCACAAGGAAGTTTAGTAACTTGCTCACGGTCACACAGCAAAGCACTGGTCTTGACTAGTTCTAAAGCTCATGCTCTCTTGTTAATCCACAAATAAGGCTTTCTTTCCATGTGAACCCCCTGCACCTAGCCTGCCTTCTATTGAACACCCCACCATCCATACACTGTCCTTAGTACTGCCTGGTGCCGCATATGAGCTTACGGTCTCATGAAGAGAATTATCATACCTCAGATTGTAATCTTGTACCTCAGAGAGTTGTGCACACCTATACCAATATCGCATCATCAGCTGGCACTGTTAAAAATGCCTCCCAAATCACTCTCAGTCCACATTCTCAATGTTTGACTTCTGGTCTCACAGTAAACATTGAGTGGATTACCACCTTTCTGCACAGTGAAGGTAGTATGTACAGTTCCCTGTTGTGTTTTTTCCCACCTCATTAACCAACAACTAGGTCTTCCTGGAGGGCCGAGCAATAAGCATCATGACAGACCAGAAAAACTGCTGTTCATGCCCTCATAAGGGCTGCACTTACAATGGATAACAATATTATTAACAGGAGAGGCATACTACTACCTTAAGCAATTCCACCTGACTTCCAGTGTCAGTCTGCTCCTTTACCTGTGATCTGCAAAACCCCGCAGGACAGTTCCCAGCAATTCTTTTCCAGTACTTTTCTGTGCCCTACTCCACAATACGAGTTAGCTGGCTTTCACCCTTCCAAATCTTGAATGAGCTATACACAACTCCCTCAATACTGTCCTAACAAATGTCAACATCACCCCCACACCCAAGGGTAATCTCCCTACATTGAATTCAGGTAACAGTTTAGGTGCAGCTCTGCCGCTCTGAGTATTTGTCATTGCTGGTTACTATCATTCACAGTCAGGTAGTGATCACGATGCTGGCAGACCCACATTTCAGATCTCACAGTGATCTGGTCAGTGTCCTCCTTTATGTCTTCAACTAACCTGAATATAGCTGTACCCTACTGGAATGGCCTCTTCAGTCCCTCTCTGGCATTCATTTTTCTCACCTGCTTCCCACACCAAAAACTGGTGAGTTCACTACCCTTCCGCATCATGAATGTGTTTAGTACAGTCTCCTGTGTTGTATTTACATATTAATAATAAACATGATCTTCTGGTAAGCCAGGCTGATAGCAGCATGGCACAAGTGGAAAAATAGGCTTTCCTACCCATATAAGATCTAAGCCACCTATGATTAGGCACTATTAAATGGCACGCATAATGATGTGCACATACATCATTTAATAGCGCATAATCAAAGGTAGCCTAATTTTTTTAAGGATAGGAAAGCCCTCATTCCCCTTGTTCCCTGCTATGAGCCTGACTTACTGGAAAGATATGTTTATATTTGATATGCCAAAATAAAACGGGGACTGTACTACTTGCATTCATGATGCAGAAGGGTGATGAGCTCACCCCATTTTCAGTGTGAGGAGGAATAGTGAAGAATGAATACCAGATGGGGACTGAGAGGGCCACTCTTGCAAGGTACTGCTATATTCAGGGAAGGGAGAAGATAGAAGGAGAGACATATGAGCAGATTACTGTGAGAAATAAGATACGGGACTGTCAGCACCTTGATCACTACCTGACCCCATTGTCCTAGCCAACATTCCCCTTCCCATAAAACCAGTTCATGCAATTGTCCAAGGCTGTGAGTGGGTATTAATGTATGAAATGGCTGTCACTACACATTCAGTCACTTCACTACCTGTCTAGTATTGCTTGTAAAGCACTTTGGGATACAATGTGTATGAAACCCACTATATAAATGCTGATTCTTCTGCTTATTATTATTATTATTTCTCATGGAAAAAGAAGACAAGACAAGCATATATCTGAGTTTCAAGAAAGTATGAATTCTGACATTGGACTGCACAAGAACTTTGCTACAAAAAAGTGGTGGCTCTAGGAGGTAGTGAAGGGTGTGGCTGCACCCCTCACAACACATAGTAATGTACTTGCGTGCTGCTGCTGCTGCTGCATTTCACTTTGTTGAAGAAGTCTGATTTATTGATTGTACAAATGTTTAAGTTCAAACTATGTATTACATTTGTAGGTTCTGTCAAAAACATACTAGAAAAGAATAACAGAAAATATAAAGGTTTAATTAAAATGTTAAAAAGTACATATTAAGCATGCACACCACCTCAGCACCCCCATTGTAGCATCCTGGATCCACCATAACCACTAGAGCACTAGGTTATTCAAGATTTGTACTGCACTGTGGTTTGCCACAGAGAACGTTGGTTAGATTAAAACACATTTTCAGCATATTAAAGTAAACAAAATGAACAGAACCATAGCCTAACATGTGCATTTTACAAAATAATGCACATGGTTTTGACCATTTGGGTGAAACAATTCTATTCAAAGGGAAAAAAAACTAGATAGCACTATAGAGAGCCATATATCTCTCTGACTTTGGCTCCAGTGATGTCATCACATAACACATTTGGCGGCCATTTTAGGAAGCAGGTAGGACAGTTTTTTGAAATTGGAAGGCTGATTTTACTATTTTCAAATGCTCTGGAACCACATTTAGGTAAATTATATAAATGTAGTTTTAGCATTAATGAATACAGCAGCCTTTCCTTTAGTCACATAAGGAGTCAGACTTTTGAATAGTTTGTTGTCAAAATGTTGTTTAGGTATCCTTTAACATAACTCCTGGTAGGAAATCATGTTTGTAATTTTATATTCTAAAAGGAGGAACTAGATGACTCACAGAAGGGGTGTGGAGACACAGGGCCAGATATTCAAAACTTTGCCCCGGGGCTAAATTAGCACTGCCCGGTGGGCAAACTTAGCCCAGAGCACAAAGCAAGCCATATTCAAAAGGAATAGCCTAGGGCAAACAGCTTCTGAATATAGCATGGAAATGAGGCCAGGCAAACTGGGCTGGGAGTGCAGGGCAAACGTAGCCCTGGAATAAGACAGCACTGAATAAAGCAACCAGGAAGTGCAACCCACAACAACAACACAGTGCACAGCAACGTGAGGGCAGGTACAAACGAACTACGTGGCCAATGTGTGTGCCAGCAAATGCATGGACTCAGTACAGCTGCAGGAAGCAGCAGATGTGAAAGAACAGTGATCAAAACTGTATAATATTCCCGTGCTGTTAGCGTACACATACATTAGCACGCATTAGTGGGAGCTAACAGTTAGCCGGTGCAAACACATTTGCCCGGAGCTAAATGTGCCATATTCAAAGTGCCATGCAAATGAGCCTACTTAGGTAGTCTCTGGGCAAACAACGGATTAGTATCTCATTATACCCTGATTTGCATGCAGTTTGCCCAGCGTTACTACAGGGTCCCACAGAGCCACCTGTAGGTCAGTCTAGAAGTACAGGGGCTGACCAGGTCCAACCGCAGCTCCACCTGTAGGTCAGTTTGGCAGTGCACGATGATAGCTGCAGGCTACATGTAAACAGTACAGCATAGCATAGCATATTGTACCCCAGGGGACAAGACAGTATAGGCACAGGTGGTGGTGGTGCTGCATGCAACTGTCACACTGTAGGGCATGCTACAGTGCACAGCAGACACTACAGTAGCAAGGGGGCCAGTAGTGTGAGGGACACAGCACTGCCTATGATGTGTAGGGCAGTGATGCTGACTGCACTGTACACAGTGACAGGCCCACCGTGCAGGTAATTATTGACAGTGGACAGTACTATCACACTGTTGTGTGATCCACAGATGCTGCACCTGTGGCAAGGAATGCACACAGTGTCATGTACATGGCTGGCAGTGTGTGCTGTGACATCTGTACAGTTGTGTGGTAGGTGGCTGGGGGGGCATGTAGGATCCGACAGGCACACAGGTGGTGGCGTAATCCCACTACTGGCCCATGTGCACTGAGCGATATGTCCCAGCCTTGTGGC
Organism: Neoceratodus forsteri; assembly: GCA_016271365.2. Classification (NCBI taxonomy): domain Eukaryota; kingdom Metazoa; phylum Chordata; order Ceratodontiformes; family Ceratodontidae; genus Neoceratodus; species Neoceratodus forsteri. The sequence continues at coordinate 902,863,748 of CM028129.1, forward strand.
TACACCTGGGCTGTGGTGAGGTCTGGCCACCCATACACCCTCCCCTCATTGCCACCATACCCACAGTGCTGCATGTGTGTTGGCATCTGTTACACACCACAGACATATGGTCTGCAGGTGTGTGCTATATGGCCACACTACCATGCTGTCCCCTGTGGGTCAGATCACCCCTCACTGTTTGTGCTTGGCTCAGACTGGTGGCAGCTGATGGCATCATTGTAGTGCCAGCAATGTGCTGCATGTATCTTCCATGTCTGGCAGTTTCTAAGTGTCATACTCATATGTTAGGGCCGTGCAAGCCATGCTAATGCTGAGATAGCACCGCGCAAAGTACGCAAAGCTGTTTGCCAGGGTTAAGACCAGCTTTTCTGGGTGGTAAATTGTACCGCAGCTATGGTCGCGCTATGTCGCTAAACACCTTAGCCGGGCACTAGTCGCTGAATATCTCATTGCCCCTGTATTCATGTTCACTTTGCCCCTTGCATATAATTATAGTTTGCCTGGCGCTGATGCTGTTTGCCTGCACTATTCAGCCTTTTGAATATAGCAGACCTGCGCTAATCCCGCGCAAACGTTTTTTGCCCGGCGCAAAGCTTTGGATATCTGGCCCACAGAGTTTAAACAGATACTTGTGTCTGAAATGTAGGTCATATTATTTTGGGACTCTGAGAGAAAACAGTTCTCTGATCTAACTTAAGCACTTCCAGAGGTAATACCTTAGACAACAAAAGTCTAACTGTATTGTGGTAGGAGTTTTTGTTTTGTACTTTTCCCTTGTTCTTTTATGTGATTGTGAGCTCTTTGATATATTGTTCTGTGTTTACATTTTTCATATTTTTATCATCTTTTAGCAAAGAACCTTTTCTTTGAAAGACTGCCTGGGTGTCTGTCAGTTCCTTTTTGCATATGACATATAGGTGGTTAAGTCTGACAACTGTTCAACAGCTTGATGGTGTTACTGAGCTTGAGTAAAAAGGTAAGAATATACCTAAAGTCTTTTATAGAGTTTTAAGGGTTCATTTTGAAGACCTGGCTTGGTGCCCCTGGTGAAAGATTGTACTGCAGTCCTGAAGAGGGTACATATCTGAGCCTATAATTGCGTATGCTAGCATAAGGTTCACAGTTTGAATCCCCCCGGAACTTGAGACTGAAGGTGATTCAGACTCAAAAGCAGACAGGAGGTTTACCCTGTCTGTTACCTGTTCACACTATTGCTGCTCTGAGGTTGGCACTGTGGAGCAGAGGGCCTGACCTGTGGAGTGCGTTTGTGACAACTATTACTCAAATTCTCTCATACCTTGATTTTAGATATGATATGCTCTCTACTGGTAATTATTAGGACCAACGCATTATCTCCTCATGTAGGTTTATATACTAGTTGACTTAAACCTGCCATATTCAGCATGTCCATGAAGTGGCTATTATTTGAGTTACAGGAAGTTTGTTGCCCTCCTTTCAATTCCAGATGGTTAAAATCACCAGAGACAACTATATCACCCTTCTGTGCCATGTAGTCTATTCCTCTTTCAATACATTCATCCATACCCCTGTTTGTGTTTGGAGCCCTATAGTATAATCCCAGACAGAATTTTTTTCCATTTATTCCCTCTACTACCAGCCATAATGATTCTGTACTAGACTCACTGAGCCCATTATAGATAGCACCATTTATTTCATTTCTCATGTATATTGCTGCTACTACTCCTTTTTTGTTTTGCCTTTTCTTAACAATTAATTTGTAACCTTCTGTATTTCTATTCCATTAAACTCCTGGTTCCCACCAAGTTTCAGTAATCATGCAGATGTCAATGTTTTCCAGTGTTAATATAATTTCTAGTTCTGAATTTTTTTTAATGTTCAAGCTTCTTGCATTTAGTGACCAAACCTTTATATCAGCTAGCTGCCTCCTTCCTTTGTTTTCAATTTGTGTAGTAGTAAATGTAGTCTGACTTCCTATTTTTTTCTGAGTTTTAACCCTTCTCCCCATGTACGTTAGTTTAAAGCTTTGTCTACAAACCTACCAGTGTCTTCTATTACAGGGACAGTGATAGGAGGGTGGGGAGTGCCACTAGACACCAGGGAAATGTAGAGGCAGGGGTACTGGAGGGTGGGGTGTCCACTAGACACCAGGGAAAACTGTAGAGTTCTCGGGAGGGCAATGGAAGGGACAAGAAATGATTATGATATGATGAAAAGGATCTTTTTTCGTGACTCATGATCACGCAGTCACAAGAATGATTCAATTCAATTTATTGGAGGGCAACATTGAGAGTTAACTCTCTTTTACAATTGCATCCAACATATAACAAGTAAACATCAAAGATATATATAATACAAGATAGACAATATCAAAAATGGAGTCAGGTAATTCAGTAATACAATAATTCATCCATGACAATCACATTCATATGTTAATAGTCTATTAACACATGATTTAAAACAAGAATAGGATAAAAGTGGGGGCACTGTGGAGCACTCCTACTGACCAGATGTACTGAGAAAGAGCTCTGCAAAGAAAGCAGAATTTTAGCTAAAAACATTAATTTCTTGGCAACCTTTTGGAATTGAGAGTGCTCTAGGGTATTCCTCTTATTCAGCTGAATGTTGTGATATCCTTTTTTATCATGGGGTGCATGAATAAAGCCATGGAAGGAGGCTCAAGAAATCAGCAGGCTGCCAAAAAGCTACCATTGGCCAAACCACAAATGCAATCAGAGACAGAACCCCACTGTAAGGCCTTGCAAAAATCATAGAAACATAGAAACGTAGACGTTGACGGCAGATAAGGACCGCAAGGCCCATCCAGTCTGCCCATTTCTTTTTCTACCTTATAAATGTGCCATTGGCCTTTGCTCTGTCAGTGACCTATCTATTCATAGTCATTTGTATTGCTCCTTTATGCCTATCCCATGCCTGTTTGAAGCCCTGCACTGTATTCATAGCCACCACTTCTTGTGGTAAGCCATTCCATGCATCTACCACCCTTTCTGTGAAAAAGAATTTCCTCACATTCCCCCTTAATCGGCCTCCCTCTAATCTCATGCTGTGTCCTCTTGTCCTGCTATTTTTCTTATATTTAAACATGTTAGACTCTTTCACCTTGTTTATGCCCTTAAGGTGTTTGAATGCCTCGATCATATCACCCTCTCCTCCTTTGCTCAAGGGTATACATATTGAGCTCCGTTAATCTGTCCTCATATGTCTTCTGATGCAGTCCCTGCACCATTTTGGTTGCCCTTCTCTGGACTGCCTCAATTTGGTTAATGTCCTTTTTGAAGGTGTGGCCTCCAATACTTAGCAGTACTCCTATGGTGCCTAACCAATGTCTTGTACAGAGGGATTATTACCTCCCTCTTACGACTTGTGATACCCCTACTAATACACCCCAACACCCCTAGCCTTACCTACTGTTTTAGAGGTCTGCTTGATGATTTCAGGTCATCAGTGATGATGATGCCCAAGTCTCTTTCTTCCTTTGTGACTGCTAGCAACTCCCTCCCAGCCTATAAGTGGCTTCAGGGTTTCTCTTCCCTATGTGCATGATTTTGCACTTCTTTGCATTAAATCCCAGTTGCCACTCTTCTGACCATTCTGCTAGTTTATCCAGATCGCTTCTCATTCTGCTCACCCCATCTGGATCATCTACTCTGTTGCAGATCTTGGTGTCATCTGCAAACAGACAAGCCTTACCCTCTAGTCCATCTGCGGTCACTAATGAAGATGTTGAATAGGACTGGCCCCAGGACTGATCCTAGGTACCCCACTTGTGACTTGCATCTCTTCTGACTGTGTACCATTTACCACCACTCTCTGTTTTCTGCCAGTCAACCAATTTGCCACCCAGTTGACCAACTTCTGACCCACCCGAGCCTACCTAGCTTATTTATCAATCTTCTATGTGGAACAGTGTCAAAAGCTTTTGCTGAAGTCAACGAGGGCGACATCAACTGCTCCCCCTTGGTCCACCACTCTGGTTACCCAGTCAAAGAAATCTATGAGATTAGTTTGACAGGACCTTCCTTTTGTAAACCCATGCTGTCTTGGATCCTGTGCCCCTATGGATTCCAGGTGTTGCACTATCCTTTCCTTAAGGAGTGCCTCCATAATCTTGCCCACTACTGAGGTAAGACTGACCGGTCTGTAGTTCCCCGCCTCCTCCCTGCTACCACTCTCGTGGAGCGGGATCACATGAGCCCTTCTCCAGTCTTCTGGGACCTCTCCTGTGCTCAGAGACTCACTAAACAATTCTGCTAATGGCTCTGCTAGTTCCTCCTTTAGCTCCTTAAGTACCCTGGGATGTATGCCATCAGGTCCCATTGCCTTATCCACCCTGAGCTTAGCAAGCTCTTGTAGGACCCTTTCTTTTGTGAAGGGAGTAATGCTCACCTCCCTCCCCCCTGTGTCCATGATGCTGAGCTGTGGGCCCTGCCCTACCTTCTCTTCAGTAAATACTGAGCAAAAGTATCTATTTAGGATAGATGCCTTTACAGGGTCCTCCTCCTCACTTGCTCCCTTTTCTCCATTAAGCTTAGCAATACCCCCTCTGGACTTTCTCCTTTCACTAATGTATCTATAGAAAGTCTTGTCACCTTCTTTTACTGTTCGTGCTAGTGTTTCCTCAGTTTGGGACTTTGCCTGCCTTACTGCCTTACCTGCTTCCCTTAGGGCAGTTTGGTATGCCTCCCTATCTTCATCCCGCTGTGTTCCCTTATATTTCCTGAAGGCCAGCCTTTTGGCTCTGACCTTTTCTGCTACTGTATTTGAGAACCAAAGTGGTTTCCTTCTTCTTTTGCACTTCCTTTTCTGTCTAACACAATGGGATGTTGCTTCAAGTATTGCATTCTTAATGCTTGCCCACTTTGCCTGTACCTCCTCACCTGTGTTTCTTTTGCCAGGGCTAGCTTAACTCTGTTGGCCATCTTATCAAAGTCAGCTCCTCTGAAGTCCCATATTTTTGCCTTGGAATGGGATGATTTAGATGTAGTAGCCAAATTGAACCATACCATGTGATGGTCACTGGCCCCCAGGTGACCTTCTACCTGGAGATCTGTGATCCCTTCTTTGTTAGTCAGTACTAGATCTAGGATAGCTCTGTCTCTTGTGGGCTGCTGTACCAGTTGTTTGAGGCCCTCCCCCTGCAGGGAATCCACTATGAGTCTAGTTCTGGCAGATATTCCTGCTGGTATTGACCAATCTGTATCCGGCATGTTGAAGTCTCCCTTTATCAGAACCTCCCCTTTAGCTGTCATGTTTTGTATATCTTCTAACAGTAATGTGTCTATGTCCTCCCCCTGGTCTGGGGGCCTGTAGACAACCCCAGTTCTTATGGCTGTCCCATTTCCTGTTTCCAGGGTGACCCACAGGCCATCGACTCAAAGATTGAATCCATCCTTACCAGATTCTCTGAGCAGGACGTGAAGATTGAAATCGCTTCCAAAGCTGCATCATCGGCGAAATCCATGGCAACTAAGGTCATGGCCACTATGAGCAAGCTGAAAGCAGGACAATGCTCAACTTAGATACCGACTGGAGGCAGTTGAAAATGTGCAGTGGAGTGCTAATGTAAGGATGGTAGACCTCCTGGAGAGTTGTGAGGGAGAAAGCCTGCTAGATTTTCTTAGTGGATGGCTACCTAAGAGTTTATAATTGGAATATACTCTCTCCAGAGAACTTTTTTAAAAGCCTACCAGATTTCTCCTAGGGTGCAGCCAGTCAAAATGATTCTCCCTGCACAGTTTTGTTGGTGACTACTGGCGTGTCCACCAGGGACCTTATTTTGCAAACTGCAAGGGGCTTGTGACTGAACTATCAGGGGAAAACAAGTCACCTATTCCCCGATCTCTCGTGTGCCACTCGGGCAAGAAGAAAAAAATTAGATGCGGTGTGGGCAGAATTACGAAACCTTGGCATAACGCACTCGTTACTGATTCCTGAAAAGCTCCGTATTCAACATGGAGAACAGGCAAAAAGATGGAGACCATCAAGAGGGGAATATGAGTGCTCTCACACTGGCTACTCCTCGGATTCAGATGAAGCCACTTGAGGTTGCAGAGACTTATAAACAGGATTTTCTCAGAATTTTCCTTCCAGGTTTCATTGTTCTATTCTCTTTAAAAATATTTTCAGCTTAATACCATAATGGCCTCGAGGATGATTTAATTAAGTGGGACCAGCTTTCTACTGGTCAGGGCTTAAGGTAGCTTCTTTCTTACAGCTGACAACTTAATAGCATTTTGATTAATACATCGAGAACTTTGTTTTCCAGTGAGGTATTAGAGATTTGCAATGCTTTAAATAGAAAAATGTTGTCTGTTTAGCCATTTTATAGGGCTATACATAATGTATATGTGTGATACTACAAAATAGTGAGAAGCACTGGTTTGAAAATATGGCAGTGTCTCTTTCTTAAGTACTAAATATGTTAAGATTATAACATTGCTAGAGGGGGTCACATCAACACAGGATGTTGAATTAAAAATGTGTGGAATTGTTTACTGTTTAGGCTTGACCACCCATAGTCCTGTGGGGTGTAGCTTTTTCATGGATAAAATGATGGACTTATGTTTTGATATACCCCCAATTCCTTAATCAAGATTGCAAAGATGTGTGATTCACTTTTACATTGGATGTATTGTCTGCATTTTTATGTCTGAATTTTTTGACTGGGTGACTAGGGAGATGGATCAGGGGAGGGCAGTGGACATGGCCTATCTGGACTTCAGCAAGGCCTTTGACACTGTGCCACATAGAAGACTATTACACAAGCTGGGGAATATGGGTGTGGGCAGGACAGTAGTGTGGTGGGTAGGTAACTGGCTGGGAGGCAGGACACAGAGGGTGGTGGTAAATGGCTGTCACTCCACAGAGGGAAGAGTAACCAGTGAGGTACCACAGGGATCAGTGCTGGGACCGGTCCTATTCAACATCCTCATCAGTGACATGGCGCAGGACCTAGAAGGCAGAATTTCACTGTTCGCTGATGACACAAAGCTCTGTAACAGAGTAGACACACCAGAGGGTGTAGACAGAATGAGAAGCGACCTGCAGAAACTTGAAGAATGGTCAGGGGTTTGGCAGTTGAAATTCAATGTAAAGAAGTGCAAGATAATGCATATGGGGCACAAAAACCCTGGCACAATATATCAGTTGGGGGTGAGGAAATAGCATGCACCAAGCAGGAAAGGGATCTTGGGGTTATCATCTCTGATGACCTCAAGGTAGGGAAACAGTGTGACAAGGCAGCAGGTAAAGCAAATAGGATGCTGGGATGTATAGGCAGGGGCATCACCAGCAGGAAAAGGAGGTCATAATTCCGCTTATACAAGACACTAGTGAGGGCCCCATCTGAGTACAGTGTACAGTTCTGGAGACCATACCTCGTAAGGACATAGACAGGGTAGAAGTTCAGAGGAGGGCAACAAAGATGGTGCATGGATTGCATCACAACTCCTATGAAGACAGGTTGAAGGAACTGAACATGTACTCCCTGGAGGAGAGGAGGGAGAGAGGGGATATGATAGAGACATACAAGTATCTTACAGGGAGGAACAGGGTGCAGGAAAACACTATTTTTAAGCGAAAAAGATGTTCCAGGACTAGAGGGCATGGGATGAAGCTGGAGGGAGGACGATTCAGAGGAAACGTGAGGAAGCATTTCTTCACAGAACGGGTGGTGGACAAGTGGAACACCCTGCCAGAGGAAGTGGTGGGGACTGAAACAATCATGGGATTTAAGAATGCATGGGATAGACCTAAAGGAATTCTGGAGGTCAGGGGTAAGGGGCAACAGACTTCTAGGAAAACAAACTGAACTTACAAGCTCAAATGGGCAGACTGGGTGGGCCATAGGCCCTTATCTGCCGACACTGTCTATGTATCTATGTATCTATGTGACCTCTTGCATGATGTGATTATATGCTATTGTCTTTTTTTTAAGTAATAAAATATAATAAAAAAAAAAGAATAGGATAAAAGTGTTACCATTTTAAATTTCTTTTGAACAGCAACCCAGGTTCGAGGCACAAGAACTGCCAGAGTGTTATTTCCATAATTAGTTTTATATCTTGGTATCTGAAACTGTGGGAGATCTGTCAATCTTTAATTATTATATTTTAAAAAAAAACAAATTTCAAGGGCATACTTATAACTTTGAAGTGCAGATTGCACCTAATGGGGTCCTGATCAGCCATCTAGGTGTGGTGGGGTCACCTCAGGATGCCATTTTGTGGGTTTTGCAAAACACACAGCGGTGGTCATGTGGGCCATCGATTGTCCTGCCCTCCCCAAAGCGGAGCTAAAATTCAGCCGTGAATACTGCAGCCAGTGGTGGTGAGGGCCATCCGTGTCCTGCCCTCCCCAAAATATAGCTGAAATTTTGCGGTGAATACACCAGGTATGACATGATGTCTTTCAAAGGCCAAGCGTACATTTTCTGAAACTTCCAGCTGTGGGTGTGTCACAAAGGACTAGTGCTTTTGGCACCATTTTCAAAAGGGCCCTGGTCAGTAGGCATAAAGGAGATAGTTTGTTTTCAGATACTATTTGTAATAAGAAGCAATGATTTTTCCCCAGTCACTGGGGTACTTTAATTACTAACTTCATTTATACAGGGTTTTCTCCCTTCTTGGTGGTTACCGTAATTTTATTTTGGAGTTATTTTATGTAATGAGCTCCACAAATAATAAGAGCAGGGACATTTTCCTCCCATTCACTGGGGTCCTTTAAATTAATTTAGTTAATTCTCATTTATGCAGGGCGAGCTCCCCTTTATAGAGGAGAGCTTAACTTATCTAGGCTCCTGCCTACAGGCTGTAACCTTCTTGTGAGGTGCTTAGTAAGGGCATGGGGAACTAAACAACTACTGTCTGATATAATCAGTGTAAAGTGCAACAGCTCCTCCAAATGTTGTACAGCTTTCACGCTGCTTTAACTGCAGAGTGCAGCTAGGTATTTTAAGTAATGCAGCCGTGCCTGTTAACGTTCTGCAGCTCTCTGTGACTTTATGCTAGATTTATACCCACCTAATGTGAGTTAGCAATAATTTAGCCCAGTCTTGTCTCCTCTGCCTTAATAGCATGCTATAGCAGTCTTGTTTTAAACTGAATCCATGAAAAGTAAGCCAAGTCGGCTATTAATTCTAAACGCTGCTACTTAATATCCTAAGCCAGCCCCTCCTTCCCCAACCTGCTTAGGGTTACCACCTGTCCTGATTTTTGCAGGACAGTCCTGATTTGGGCAGCTGTGTCCTGCAAAAAAATAATGAAAAATACTATTATGTCCTGACTTTATAGTAGAAAAAATATTTTTTAACTTTCCACTAAAAGTTGCCGAAAACTAAAATACCCTAATAAAAATACCTTAAAATGATAAGAAACAATAGATGCAACTAAGAAGCTACAATACTTTGCCTTAATTCTGATTGCACAGAGAAAACAAGTCTGTTCCATTGCACGAGATTATGTACTGTCCTCATAAAAATCATGTTTCAGTAAGAAATGTTCCACTTTGGGCTTGTTAAAAGGTGGTAACCCTAAACCTGCTAGGATTATCAATAAGATGCTGCTACCTGCCTAAATCTGTGCCAGCCCTCCTTCTCCTACCTGTTATAAACCATCCATTTTTGTCTCCTCCACAGCCGTGGTCGTGAGGGCCATCGAGTGTCTTGCCCTCCCCAAAACGGAGCTGAAATTCAGCCAGTGAATGCTGCAGGTATGACACAATGCCTTTCATAGGCCAGGCGGCTATTTTCTGAAACTTCCAGCTGCGTGTGTGAGCTCTCCTGGCACTATGCACGGCTGCCCCCCCACCACCCTTGGTGAGCAGCTCTTATATAGGATGGGCCTCGTGCAGGAATCAGCCAATCAGCCCACTTTCTCATTTGCAGACTATCTAACCTCTCCACTAGTGACCACCCCATCACCTTCCCTTCTGCCTAAACCCAGCGCCTCATCATGCTGTCACTAATGCTTGCTATATTGAGTCTACTCACCCCCTAACATCCCATCCACCTGCCATCTACCCTGAAGTCAATTTTTTCCCTCAACAGACTTCATCTGGGCAACTACTCCCCCACCCCACACTACCTCCATCCCTGGTCCATCCCCACATGCCATATTCCTTAACTGGGACCTAGGCGCTCCCATACTGCCACCTTTCTTCCATGCTGGGCTGTTAGTTTTACACTCCTCACCTACAAAAAATATTTCACTAACCCCACAGCATCTTTCAGCCCCCAACAAGGCAAGATGGGCAACACTCATAGTAAAACAGATAATAACATTACTGCTACTCCTGGCTGGGGACGTAGAGCCAAATCCTGGGCTACCCTCCACCCCAACCATATCAGCTCCCCATCTCTCCAATTACCTCGGGGGTTTAAAATCATGCATCTTAACATATGCAGCATCCTAAATAAATTCACCTCCCTCCAACCGTACGTCCTCTCCCTGTGCCCTGATATTCTCATTGTCACTGAAACATGGCTGAAACCCCACAACTTGGATGCTGAATTGTCTATCCCTGGCTACTCCCTCACTTGACATGACCGCCCGGGCAATAAGAGGGTCGGTGGCATTGCCATGTTCATCTCCTCCAAGCTGCAGTTCACACCTGTCCAGCTCCCCATGCCCACACAAACCATAGACCCCCTTCTAATCAAAATCTCCCTCCCACACTCAATATCTTTATATGTAGCTGGGTCCTACTGCTCCCCAGACACCCCCCTGCATGGCATCCTAGAACACCTAGGCACCCTAAAATGCCTTGCTACGGGGGTGAGCTACATATCCTTGGGGATTTCAATTTTAATTGGCTCTCTAATACTAGCTCGACACTTAGAAGCCAGGTGATTGCACTAAACCTATCCCAACAAATCATGGAACCCACTAGCTTGAATCATAAAACCCTAAACCACTCCCTCCTGGACTGGGCCCTCACCACACACCCACATCGGGTTCTAGAAGCTGGTCTTCCTACTGACTCTCTAAGTGACCACCACATGATTTACATGGTTAGGAAAATATTCAAACCCTGGGCACTGCCCCCATGAACTCTACTCACTAGGTCCTACAAATCACTAGACCTTGCTGCATTCCTAAATGATCTATCTAACACTAATTGGTCTTTCATCCAACACGCATCCTCCATTGACTCGGCCCTGGAACTTTTCAAGTCCAATTTTCTTGCAATCTGGGACTACTACGCACCTCTCAGAAGGGCCCATGTAAGGGGTGCCCACCTGCCCTGGATAAATGCAAACATTATTGAACAACTCCGGGTTGGAAAACCTACAAGGCAACTGGCACACAGGTGGCACTCCAACACTATTGCGCACTCTGAAATGCATGCACTAGAATAATAAGACAGGCCAAAGCTAACTATTTCAAAGCCTCCTTCCACTCAAATCTCAACCACCCAGCAAAATTCTGGAAGACACTAAAATCATTACTCTCCCCCCCCTCTGCCCAGCCACCCACCCCTGTCCTAAATGTAGCAGGCACCATGGTCACTGACTCCGGTGAAGTGGCCTCTGTTTTTAACACATTTTTCACTAACTGTGCTTCCTCCCTTCTATCCACAAACCTGCACTCCGCCATGAGCTCACTCCCCCCTGTGTCACCCCCCCAGACCTCCTGCTTCTTGTTTTGCCTGGTCTCCCCAGCAGAGGTACATATAGCCCTGCGGGCACTCAATCCGTCCAAAGGTAAATGCCCCTCTGGCCTTGACTCCAAGATGCTATACCTATCTGCCCCAACCATCGCCACCCCACTGGTCACCCTCTTCAATCTCTCTCTCTCTCTCTTGCTATAATCCCGGCTGAATGGAAGCATGCCACAGTCATCCCACTCCCAAAAGGAGGCGACCCCACCTCACCGGGCAATTACTGCCCCTATCTCCCTGCTCCCTATTCTAGCTAAAGTTCAGGAACAACTTGACTCTTCCTCCTGTCTCTCACACTACCCGTCTGGCTTCCAGAAATTGCACTCCACCATCACCTCCCTATTAAGGCTCACAAATGACATCCTCACTGGCATGGATAAAGGGCATATCACCACAGCTATTTTCAGCGACCAAGCAAAGGCCTTTGACATGGTCTCCCTCCTCCTGTTATCAAAACTTCGCCCTCGCCGGTCTCTCAGGAGCGGCCACCAGCTAGTTCCGCTTGTACCTGGCAGGGAGGTCACAATCAGTATGAATTGGATTGCACACTTCTGTCCCCCTTCCTGTTACTGTCAGGGTTCCCCAAGGCTCGGTCCTGGGCCCGCTACTCTTCTCTGTTTTCCTGAATGACCTGTTTCAGTGTGCCATCTCACATCCATACACATGTATGCCGATGACACTGTACTATATGCCACAGATCCCTCCCCACAGAAGTGTCATCGAGACTCCAGCAGGACTTTAATGCAATACAGCTTTGGTCCCCTCAAACCAGCTTTTTACAGCTTATATATTACAGGGGCACAGTCGTGCCTATAGTTAGGGTTGAGTAGCCTGTTTAATGTTAAACCTCAAATATATATATATATATATATATATATATATATATAGTGCTACAGAACTTTAAACCTTGCCACAGAACTTGACCTAACAGTGCCGCTGAAGTTCAGAGTCCCTGCCACAGAAGTTACATCTATAGTGCCATAAAGAACAGAGGGCCTTGATTAAAGAGGACCTGTCCCAGCACTGATCCCTGAGGCACCTTGCTGGTCACCCCCATCACCAGAATAAACTCTGTTTATCACCAGCCACTGTTGCCTATCCCCAAACCAATTCATTATCCAGTTTACCACCTTTGGACCCACTCCTAAGTTACCCTGCTTACTTACTAGTCTCTTATGTGAATGGTGTTGAAATCCTTACTGAAATCTAGGTTGGCCACATCCACCGCTTCACCCTGATCTAATTCCTTGGTCACCCAGTCAAAAAAATCCATGAGATTTGTTTGACATGACCTCCCCACTGTGAACCCGTGCTGCCTAGGGTCTTATAACCCAATGAATTCAAGATAGTCCTTTCCTTCAGCAGTGATTCCATTAACTTTACCACCACCAATGTCAGGCTGACTGGTCTATAATTGCCAGCCTCCTCCCTGCTACCACTTTTGTGTAGTGGGACTACATCCATCCTCCACCAGTCCTCCAGAACAACTCCTATTTCCAGTGAGCTGTTAAATAGAACTCAATCAATCAATCAATCAAAATATTTATTTAGTCAGGCGAACATCATTGAGCGTAGCTCATTTGCAAGATGGACCTGAGAACTGTCAGAGGTGCAACCAGTATTTCCCGGAGTTCCCTCAAAATACCCTTGGATGCACCCCATCTGGCCCCATTGCTTTGTCCACCTTCAGATTAGCAAGTTCCTTCAGGAGTCTCGCCTCCAAAAAGGGACTAGTGTCCATCTCCCTTCCTCCAAAGCTTTTGTTACTTTTTTGGGGCCCCTCCCCTTCTCCTTCCTCTGTAAACACTGAACAAAAGTATTTGCTCAGTATGTCTGCCTTTTCCTGGTCCTCCTCTGTACCCTCCCTTTTAAACCTTACATTCCCACCCCTGGTGTTCTTCTTCTTTTCATCTGCATACCCAAAAATGTCTTGTTCACTTTCATTACCTCCTGGGCTATTCTCCCTTCAATTTGTGCCTTTGTGCTTCTTACCACTTTCCCTGCTTCCTTCTGTTTCCCCGATACACCTCCCTATGCTTCTCTCTCTGCATCTCCTTATACCTTCTGAATGCTACCTTTTTAGCCTTTACCTTTTCAGCCACCTCTTTTGAGAACCATAGCAGTCTCTTTTTCCTCTTGCTTTTGTTCGTGTTTTTGACACAGAGGTTTGCTGCCTTTCCTATGGTACTTTTTAGCTTCACCCACTGTTCCTCCATCCCACCGCAGGTCATCCCTGAGGCATTTACCCATCTTTATAAAATCTGCCTTCCTGAAGTCCAGGACTCTCACCCTTGTGTGGTTCAATTCCACAGTCATCCTTATATTGAATCACACTGTATGGTGATCACTGCTCCCCAGGTGGCCTCCTGACTTGACATCTGCAACATTCTCCCTGTTAGTGTATACCAGGTCCAGTATTGCCCCATGATGAATGGATTCATTAATCAGTTGCCTGATGAATGCCCCCTGCAGAGAGCCCAGGGTGTCCCTGCTTCTAATTGAAGTCGCTGCTGGGAGGCTTTGTTCTGCATCTGGCAGGTTGAAGTCCCCACCAGCAGCACTTCCCCCATTTCTGCCATATTTGATGGCTTCCATCAGTACCTTATCTAATACCTCCCGTGTGCTGGAGGTCTGTAGATCACTCTAATGCGATAGTGCCTCCATTCCCCATCTCCAGGGTAATCCACAGTACCTCTGCCTCCCCTGTATTCTGCATCTCTGTCACTTTTATGCTTTCCTTCACAAAAAGCACCACTCTCTCTTTTTCTTCCCACCTGGTTCTTCGTAGACAGAGTATAGCCTGGTATGCCCATGTCCCAGTCATGGTTTTCAGTGCACCATGACTCAGTAATGGCCAAAATATCCAGACTGGCCTCTGCTATGATGGCATCTTGTTCTGGAATCGTATTTCCTAGACTTGTAGCATTCACACATGGCCTTCCAGATTTTGTTTCCACTCTGCTTGTTGCCCCCTTTTTTCCTTTTTGTCTTCCCTCCTTCCCCCTCTCTTTTTAATGCCCACCTTCCTTTCCCCCTTTGTCTCTACCACCCTGATTCCTTTATTGATTTGCACCCTGTGGTATTCCTCTCCCCACAGGTTCTCCTTACTCTCTATTTCAGCCTATGGTGGTGGGGGGGGAGGCAGTTTCTGCCTCTCCAGTTCCTTCCGCCACCCTCCTCATCTAGTTGAAATGTTTATCGAAGTAGCATTTAAACTGTTCAGTGAGGACTGTGGTTCCCCTCCCGGATGGATGCAGGACATCACCCCTGTGTAGGTCCCTTATCCTCACAGGTGGGTCCCCATTCCCCAATGTAGTCAAATCCCTCCTCCTGCACCATTTCTTCAGCCATGAGTTGAAGCTCTGGTGCAGAGAGATCCCTCTCTTCCCCTGTGGCAGACCCAGGCAGCACCTCAAGCGGCCACTGAGTGAGCTACCATCTAGACCACTTCCCAGCTCCTTAAACTCTGCCTGCACTACCCCAGCCCCATCCCTAGCCAGGTCATTAGTTCCCAGATGGACAATGACATCCAGCTCTTCCTCCTATCCTGCTGCCCTAATGATTCCCTGAATTTGCTACCCATCCATCCAGGCCATCGTGCCACATAGGCACATAACCTGCCTCTCCCCCCTTTTCCTATTCCAAAAACTATACCCTTCACAGTAGAGTCCCCCATCAAAAGTTGCTTCCTTCTTCTCCTCTGGGGTCCTCTACCACCCTCCTTGGGGTGTCCACTATTGAGGGCCCTCACATCCTCCCTGGTCACTACCACAGGTGCCTCCTCCTGGCAGTCCCACTAGGCTAGAGTAGTGTAGGAATTACATAGTTTATTTATTTATTTAAATGTTGGTTACTGGGAGAGGCACACTGAGCCATGGCTCATTTCCAGGTGCAACCTGGGGGAGAGGAAAATTGGGGAGTGCAAAAGGTCATATGATAGCAATTTAAATATAATATACAGGAAATAAAATGAGATTGTAATGAGATCATAAGTGCCTTGAAATTGTGATTACAGTAGTATGAATTAGGAGAGAAAAAAGAAAAGGAGACAGAGATATGCAAAGAGCGACAAAACTGGTGAGGAGAGTTTTAGGAGCAGTTCCCTGAGCTACAGAGAGGAGGAAGGACAGGAGAAGGGGGGAGGTTTGGGAGAGGGTGCATTTTAAGCAGTTGTACCAGTTGAGGAATGTGCCTCTGCCCCACCACCCTCACCCTTCCAGAGCCTACCATAGTCCAGCTGTTCCTCCTCCCTGGCATTCTGTGAGTTAATGGTGGCAGACAAGTTGGTCCCTGGATGGGGGAAGAGGTCCCCTGAATCCTGGTCAACTCAACCTGGAGTCTAGTGACCTCCTCCCTCAACCCAAAGAGGTGTGTGCAGATGTGGCAGCCTCCAGAAGGTTTCTCTGAAAACTGCCACCCCACAGCCACTGCATTGCACCACTCCCAGCATTCTCAACTTCTCTGCTCTCTGGAAATACTTTTGTATCCTTACTCCTGATAGGGTGTTTCTAGTTTTCCCCTTTTTTTAGTTTGTTTCTATTTGTGTTGCCCCATACCTTTTTAAATCTCTTTATACTCCTACACTTGATAGGGTGTTGCTCCTTTTCCTCATTTTGGCCTACATTTGACCTTCCACCCTTCCCAGCAGTGACTGTTACAAAGTAGTGAACATGTGTCTTACCTTGTGTCGACTGCCAGAGTCCCCACCTCCTTGCTTCCTTCTACTGATACCTACCAATGCCTAAGATACCAGTCACCTGATGCACTCCTTTGCTGTTTCACTCACTCTCTGGGACACACACATGCTGGACACATTAGAGTGGAAGTGCTTTTATAATGCTCTTGCAAGAAGGTATTAAGCCTCTGTCAGCTCCAACCCCCAATTACACACCTGATTCACAGGGCTTCATGAATCTACTCAGCCCAAGATTAACCTCCTGAGCTAGTTTCCCCGCACCACCAGTTACAATTTTAAATGCAAGTTTCAAAATTCCCCAAGCACTGCCTACAAATCTCTTTTTTCTCCCCGCTTACCCTG
Organism: Neoceratodus forsteri; assembly: GCA_016271365.2. Classification (NCBI taxonomy): domain Eukaryota; kingdom Metazoa; phylum Chordata; order Ceratodontiformes; family Ceratodontidae; genus Neoceratodus; species Neoceratodus forsteri. The sequence goes on from CM028129.1 coordinate 902,880,444, forward strand.
CTACTTTCAGTATGAAGAGAAATATAAATAAATAAGGGACACACAACCCCCCCCCCCACTGGAAATGTTATCAATATTTTTTGTTTGCCAAGTGACCTGATAACATCATGAGTGGCAAAGCCATGAGTGATGTCATTAGGTCAATTGGCACAAGAACAAAAAATATTGACAATATTTCCAGTCCGGGGGTTGTGCATTCCATTTATGCTATACCTTCAAAAAAGTGAAAAAAATGAATTTCTTGTCATTTTTTTGCTGATTATAAAAAATCTAAAAGGTATCTATAAATGAACACCACTTATTCTGTAGACAATTTTGTCCTGATAAACTTTTGTGCTCAAAGTACCATGGTATCATTTTTCATGTTAAAGTTATATTTGCATATGTTTGTTGCAAAAAGTGAAAAAAAAAAAAGAATTTTCTGCTGTTTTTTGCTAATTATAAAAAAACTAAAAGGTATCTGTAAATGAAACACCATTCATTGTGTAGATATTTTTGTGATGAACACATTTCATACAGTACTGCGCTGTCATTTTTCATTTTAAAGTTGTTCACATTTGTTTGTTACAAAAAGTGAAAAAAGTTAATTTTCTGCTGTTTTCTTGCTAATTATAAAAACACTAAAAGGTATCTGTAAATGAAGCACCACTCATTTTGTAAATATTTTTCTGCTCAACAAATTTCATTCACACAGTACCATGCTGTCATTTTTCATTTTTAAGTTATTTGCATTTGTCGAAAAAGTGAAAAAAACTTCATTTTCTGTTGTTTTTTTGCTCATTATAAAATGAAAATTAAATGTAGCTATAAATGAAACACCACTCATTGTGCAGATATTTTGTGCTAAACAACTTTCATGCTCACAGTACCATGCTATCACTTTTCATTTAAAGTTATTTGAATTTTAATCAGTTAGTACTGCTACTGAGGCCGAACATTCAAATAAGTTCTGAATAAAACCAGTCAGGCCCTACTATATATATATATTTTAGACCTAGGTGGGGATATCGGACCTAGAGTGAGGATATTTCAATATCCTCACTCTAGGTCCCCAGGAAGCAAAAGTATCACTGATATCTGCCCTGAAATACATTCACAGGTATGGCATAAATAGGGGATAAATGATGGTCTGGAGTGTCATATGACAAATATCTGCATGAGAGAACACTGACCTTGGGATATCTCATGAGTGGGGGAGCCACGAGTAATGATACCTGAGGTCACTATTCACGAGTGCAGATATGTGCCACATCTCACTCCAGACCACCATGTATTCTATTTATACAATAGGTTTCTGTAGTTGTTTTCGTGGTTTAGATATTGTATGTTATGTGGTGAAGTCGTAGTGTTTGCCACACTTCAGTTCGGACTGCCTGTCTGTGGTTTCTGAATGATATTAAGTTGTATGTTTTGATTGGTGGATTTTATGACTGGGTTGTTTTCGGGTGATGTGATTGGTTGGTAGTGCTGTGTGTGTGCGTGTGTTTTGATTGGTTGATGTGTTGTTTTGGGGTGGTGATTTCTGGATTTTTTCAGTGTGTAGTTTGGCATTTTATTAGGACATTCGTGAGGTTTGTCATTTCATTTTATTCTTTGTTCAATAGTGTGATGCTTAATGTAGCATATAGTTAGTTTTATGATCAGTGCTTGTCGGTTCCCGTCACGGACTTTTAAGCTGCAACTGAGACTTCCTTTACTTGCCTGGTTCACTTCATTGGAGCATCGAACGTGAAGATGTACATGAAAGGTTGTTTTTTTTTGCAGCTTCTCTTATTATATTTTTGTAGCGTTTTTCAGTTGTTATGTAGCAAGGACTGTGTATTGTTATGTGTGAGCACCCTGCTGAGTTATGTTTCAGGTATAATGTTTTGCATCTTACATGTTTATGGGGTAAAACTAGTTCGGTACTGCAGGTACCTAAGTAAAAGAATTGTGTGACATATGCACTGTGATAATATCAGGTGCAGACGTATTCACCATGTGTATATCACTTTGATATTATCACAGTGCATACGTCATCTGGAATTTATCTCACTCTGTGATAGATACATGTTTTTATCACACTCATTTATCACTCACCCCATTGTATAAATATAAAAATACCTTTAAGGTACTCCTCTCTGTCAGCAAAGCCTGTCTTTGGAGGTGGGTATTTGAATTGGGGGAAACTACCATTCCTTATTGTTTTTAGTTCATATTTCCTGCACCACTGCTCATCTTCTCAGTTTTATGGACTTTGGGAAGTGGGTGACCCCATTACTGGTCTTGTGGTTGGATGCATATATCACTGTTGCTCTGATGATTATAATACCATAATGAATATATTTTTGATATGGTGTTCTCTGTGCATTGGGTCTTCATTGGGCCAGTGTGGTGCAGGGAATGTGACTGTGGCATCACATTTAAGTGGAATTTCAAACAAGGGGTTCAGTGATAAATGTTGTATTGTGGTGTGCCCAACAGTTTCCAGACATATTTTGCATGTTTAGTGATGGCCCTCACACCCTCTACATGGTGCCATGCTCCTGCAGTCTGGACATGTTTGGCAGAAGCACTGCTCCACACATGCTGACCACTGGGTACTCTGCTCTGCTGTAGTGCATTCCATCACTGCCATGTTCATGTGTGCAGTGACCATAAATGCTAGAACACCACATATAAATGGCACATACATTAACACTGGCTGTCATGAATAAGGCTGATTGTGACTAGGGACCTATTCACAGTCACAAAGAACTATCGCTGAATAACCACTTAGTGACAGCCCCTTTATTTGAGCACAATAAGCCATGCATGATCATTAAACACAGTGCAACTGCATGGGGAATGGAACAGGTCATACACAAACAGCTTGCAGGACAATTTACAAAAAAAGCAACCTGCCGGCCCGGTGGCACTGAGGCTGGCGCTGGATGCCTTACCTCACGCTATGCTGGCAGCTTGTGTTCAGCAATGAGCCACGGGCCACCAGAGTCAGCAGGGGAAGGATGAGCATCCGACGACTCCTCCTCTCCTTCTCCGGGGAGAGGGTCCTTAGTGGTCAGCACTCATTCACCCTTCTGGCGGAGGCTGGGAGACAGAGCACTGTGCTGCAGTATGGGGAGGAGTTGGGGCAGATGCTTGGAGGAGTGTGTGCGGGCGCATGCAGCGCTCCCTCTGCTAGTGTCATTGCATGCCCCAGCTCTTGGGAGAAAACACCAGGAAAAAGTATGCGCCAGCACAATGGTGGAGTCGCCTTGCAGGCTCTGCTCCCAGCCAGCCATGGCACTGGCCCACTGGATCCGGACTTCAGTGGGGGTTGGGGAACCCTGCCCAGGAGCCCACTGGGGGTGGCACCCTGGGAATTTGGGTTAGCGCCGGATGGTGGGCGCTGGGGGATAGGGCTGGGGGCTCCCTCTGGAGGATAACCAGCATAAGAGGAGGAAAAAGTAATAATAAAAAAAAAAAGAAGGTAACCCTCACTCAGGTAGTCACAGAATTTTATGATACCCCTGCCTGTAGAAGAACTACAGGCAGGCAGCAGGGATTTCCAAAAGTTGCAACCATCTATAGTGGAGTGAGCAGTAGTTCAGTAGGAGGCAGTATAGCGTAATTGTTAAGGATCTGAGCTACAAACCTGGAGACCTGGGTTTGACTCCCATTAGCTCCCACTTGCATACTATGTGACCCTGAGCAAGTCACTTAACTTCCTTGTGCTACTAGGGATAGCACCTGGAAACATGCTCCAGCTTAGTGTGCCTTTCTGGTTAAACCCCCATTCATGGTTGTTGTTTGATCTTCATAAGTTACAGGAGTGGAGGGAATGGGGCTGTGGAGGGGGGTTCCACTGGACAGCAGTGTGGTACAGTAGAGGTCAGGGAGCCACAGGGGGTAGGGCCACTGGACCACCAAGGAAGGCTGGAGACCTCCATGCCAAATCAATCTAATAAATTTATTTGACAGGGTGATCAAAAGTTGATCAGGAGAGTGCAGTGGACATTGCCTATTTGTACTTTGGCAAGGGCTTCGACATGGTACTGTGGTGAAGGCTGATTAGGAAGTTGACCAAACTAGGAATGGGATCCATAGTGGTAAATTGGGTTAGAAACTGGTTAAAGGATAGAAGACAGAGGGTGGTGGTTAATGGCACTCATTCTTAGGAGGAAAGTGTGACCAGTGGGGTATCACAGAGCTGGGTACTGGGACCAGTCCTTTTCAATATCTTCATAGGGCACATTGCAGAACAGTGGGAAAGGAAGGCATGCATTTTTGCAGATGACACCAAAATCTGTAGTAAAGTCGACACTTAGGAAGGGGTAGGAAAAATACACAGGATCTTGGGAAACTGGAGGAATGTTCAAAAACATGGCAGTTGGGGTTCAGTGCAAAAGTGCAAAATAATGCATTTAGGACATAGAAACACTGGCACTGTACAACTGTTTATAGGATGGGAGGAGGTACCAACAGTAACAAGACAGAAAAGGGACCTCAGGATTATCATATCTGAGGACCTCAAGGTGGTAGAGCAGTGTGACAAGGCAGTGGGTAGGGCTAGTGGAATGCTGGGGTGCATAGGGAGGGGTATGTCCAGCAGGAGGAGGGAGATAGTGTTGCCATTATATCCCTTGCTGGCACAGCCACACCTAGAATACTGTGCTTAGTTTTGGAGACCATATCAGAAAGATCGTAGACAGGGTAGAGGTGGTACAGAGGAAAACAACTGAAATGGTTCATGTTTTATACAAAGCCCTATGAGGAGAGATCGAGATTTCATCACTTACACCTGGAGTGAGGTGACATAATATAGATCTGGAGTACCAGTATCTCAAAGGGTTGAACAGGGTACAGGTAGGGAGTCTCTTTTCAAATAAGAACAAGCACCAGGACCAGGGGGCATACAATGACACTGGGAGAGGAGGGGATTCAGGAGTGATGTGAGGAAATATTTCTGTTGGCAGACACGGTGCTGTGAGTTTCTCTGCTGGGTCAGGACACCAGGAGATGTAGGAGGAGTCTCCTAGAGATATACAAACATAAATGGTCACTCCCAAGGAAATGGTGCTGTGAGTCCTTAACTGTGACAACAAAAAGCAAAACAAGCATTTGTCAATGCCGAATGTTTGCTTGCTGGCATTGGCATTGGTAGTGTAGAAGTTACAGAGCTGCATAATAGGAATGGCAGCGAAGTACTGAACTGAAGCCAACCCCACCACCACCCTGCAGAGAGTGACAGGCATTGGGGTGTGCCTTTGGGTCGTCAGGCATAACGACCCACCCATTTCACCACACACCTACCCTGCAGACACTGACAAGTGTCACAGTGTGCCTTGGGTCTTTGGCCCATATGTACCTATTCCATCAGGAAATACAGTGAGATGGGTGCAGTATGGGAGAATGGGGTTGAAGTTTGGGCCGAAGAGTCTGAGGCACACCTTGATGCCTCTCACTGGCTGCAGGGTGTGGGTGGGGGTGGAGATGGTATGAGCATGACAGGCAAGAATCCCAAGTCACACCCTGATGCCTGTTATTCTCTACAGGGTGAGAGGCGTTATGGTTGGAAACCCTAACGCCTCAGGCATTCGTTAGTATTTTCACTCCAAATTTTCAACATGATTTTTGTGACCCCAGCTCATGAACAGTGGCAATATCAGTTTGTTAGCCGAAAACTGCTTTTGCACAGCGACTATGGCATTTGGCACCACAGGTGCAAAAACACATTCCGAACAGGATGTGAAAAATGACAGCGGTACTGTTCATGGGAGGTGTAAAAAATGGCAATGTTGAAAATCTGCTGTAAAAATCTTAAAAAAACTGGTGAAGTCAGGAGCGTGCATAGAAACTGTGCAACGCACACCCGTAATGTAACTAGTTTGGGGATTTTTTTACAGCAGATTAACACAGGCATTTTGGGACCTCCGATCATGAACAGTGTCAGTGTGATTTTCTTTATCTGTCCCGAACAATGATTTCCCACAGCGACCACGCATTTCTGTGCTGAAAGTGTGAAAACACATTTTGGCCATGTTGTGGAAAATAACAGCTGTACTGTTCATAAGGAGGTGTGGAAAATGCCACTGGTGAAAATTTGGACTGAAAATATTACAAATTCATGAACTTACGAGGGTGCGTGGAAACTGTGCAATGCTCACTTGTAACACAGTCATTTATGGAGTTTGTCACCAAATTTTCAACATAGCCATTTTAAGACCTCTGCTCATGACCAGTGTCACTGTGATTTTCTTAATCTGTCCCAAACATTGTTTTAGCACACCGGCTGCCATTATAGCTACATGGCGGAAACACATTTTGGTGAGATGTAAAAATGGTAGCTGTACTGCTCATAAGGAAGTGCGGTAAAATGGCATTGTTGAAAATCTGGTGTGCAATATTACAAATTTGCAAACTTGCCAGGCGTCGTAGGAACTGTGCAACGCAGCTCCTAAAACAGTCATTTTGGGAATTTTTTCATCAGATTTTCAACATAGCCATTTTACACCTCTGCTCATGAACAGTGTCACTGTGATTTTCTTAATGTGTCGTACATTGATTTGCTTTCCAACTGCGCCATTGTGCTCTACATGGGCAGAAACACATTTTGGGTGAGATGTGAAAAATGACAGCTGTACTGCTCATAAGAAGGTGTGGTAAAATGGCAATGTTGAAAATCTGGAGTGAAAATATTGAAAATTCGCGAACTTACGAGCGTGCGTAGGAACTGTGCAACGCACGCTCGTAAAACAGTCATTTTAGGAATTTTTCCACCAAATTTTCAAAATAGGCTTTTTGAGAGCCCACCTTATGAACACTGGCAGTGTCGTTTTGTTAATCATTCCAGAAGGTGATTTCAAGCAGTGGCTGCGAAATCACTCCGGGCCCGATAACGCCATGACAGTGACAGCATTCATGAGAAGGGTCCCAAAACCCCATGTTGAAAATTTGGTGCAAAATCAAAAAAATGCGAGATATCACAGCAAAGTTGAAAAAACCTAACTATTGCATTATACAGCTTACGGCATTAGGATAACAACTTCCTGTTTTCTGCTGGTGATGCCTCTCCTGTGCATCCCAGTATACCCCGAGCTCTCCTCTACTGCCTTCTCACGTTGCTTGCTAACCTTAAGGTCATCTGATATGATTACCCCTAGGTCCCTTTCCTTTTTGTTTTCTTTGCTACCTCTCCCCCACCCCCACATTGTGTAATCTTCCCTGGGTTTTGTTTCCAGATGCATTATTTTGCACTTCTTTGCATTGAATCCTAGCTGCTATACTTCCAACCATTCCTCCAACCTTGCCAAGTCCCTTCTCATCTTTTCCACGCCTCCTTGTGTATCAACCCTGTTGCAGATCTTTGTGTCATCTGCAAAGAGGCATACTTCTCCTCTAGTCCTTCTGCAATGTCACTTATGAAGACATTAAAAAGGACTGGACGATATACTAAACCCTGCGGTACCCACTAGTAACCCCTCTTTCTTCAAAGTGGACTCCATTTACAATTACCTTCTGTGTCCTGTTGTCCAGCCAGTGTTTTACCAGGCTACCACCCTGGGACCTACTCCCAGGCTGGTTAATTTGACTATTAATCTTTTGTGTGGGACTGTGTCAAATGCCTTGCTAAAGTCTAGGTAGGCCATGTCCAGCCCCTCCCTGGTCTACTACTTGGTCACCCAGTCAAAAATCAATTAGATTCGCCTGACGTGACCTTCCCACTGTGAACCCATGCTGCCTTGGGTCCCTGCCCCACTGGCCTCTAGGTACTCCAATTTCTTTCCTTCAGAAGTGATTCCATCACTTTCCTACCACAGAGGTCAAATTGATAGGTCTGTAGTTTCCTGTCTTGGTCCCACTTTGTGAAGGGAATCGTATCTGCCTTCCTCCAGTCCTCTGGTACCACACCATCCTCCCATTATTTGTTAAAAGGGTAGTCAGTGGTTTCATTAGTTCTCCCTTAATTCTTTTTTAGAATTCTGGGGTGAATTCATCAGGCCCCATTGCATTGTCCGCCTTCAGTTTTAGGAGTTCTTGCAGAACCCTTTTTTCTGTGAAAGGACTGGGATCAACCCCCCTATCCAGAGTGCTTTTATTAATTGGATTAGGCACCTCCCCTCCTCTTTTGTGAAAACTGAGCAGAAATATTCGTTCAGTATCCCTGCTTTTTCACTATCCCCCTCTGCCCACCTACCCTTCTCTTTATTCAGCCTCACTGTCCCTCCCATTGTCTTTCTGTGCTCCCTGATGTACCTATAAAAGGTTTTATTCCCCCTTCTTAATGGAGTTGGCTATCCTTTCCTCAGTTTGGGCCTTTGCTATTCTGTCTTCCCTCCTGCTTACTTCTACCTTAACTGGTTCAGTTCTCTGTCCAGCTCCTTCTGTTTCTCCTTATACTTCCTGAATGCTGTCTTTTCTCCCTGACTTTCCACGCCTCTTTGAGAACCATAGTGGCTTTTTCTTTCGTTTTGATTTATTTGCTTCACACAAAGGCTTGTTGCCTCTGTGATGGCAGTTTTGATGATTCCCCATTGTTGCTCCACCCTCCTTCTAGCCTGTTTGCTAGTGCTTTTCTGAGGCACTCTCTCATCTTGCCAAAGTCAGCCCTCCTGAAGTCCAGTACCCTCACTTTTGTATGGCTTGACTCTGTAGCTGAGTTTAACGTGAACCACACTGTTTGATGGTCACTTGTTCCCAGATGGTAACCCACTTTTAGATCCGAGATCCTCTCACTGTCCCCATTTGAGAGTACAAGGTCCAAGATTGCTCCCTTATGAGTGGGTTCCGAAACTAGCTGTCTGAGGCATGCCACCTGTAGGGCATTGAGAATGGCCCTGCTCTTGGATGTGGCTGCAGCAAAGGTGCTCCAGTTAACATCTGGCATATTCAGGTCTCCCATCAACAGCATCTCCTCTTTTTGTGCCATCCTAAGAATGCCTTCTATCATATCGTTGTCCATTCCCTCTCCCTGATCTGGGGGTCTATATGCAACCCCTGTGCGGATTGTGGTGCCACTTCCAGTCTCCAAGGTGACCCACAGTGCCTCTTCTCCTCCTCCCCGTTTACTCTTTTGTTCAGTTGCTTTTATCCCTTCCTTTACATTGAGAGCTACTCCTCCCCCTCTTCTCCCCTCCTTGTCTCTTCTGTAGGTTACATACCCTGGTATGTTAACATCCCAGTCATGGTTCTCTGTGTACCATGTTCTGTGATTGCTACAATATCCAGGCATCCCTCTTTTATCAAGGCCACCAGTTCAGAGAGCTTGTTGCCCAGGCTACGGGCATTGGTACTCATTATTCTCCATTTCCTGATGGCCTTACTCCTTTTTGCTCCATCCCTGTCCTTCTTGCCTTTGTCACTTTCTCCATTTACCCCTGCCCTTCTCCCTATCGATATCTCTATGTTGGTGTTTACTGCACTTACTACCGTGACTTTTTTTGGGGGGGCCTAGGATTTCCCTGCTCCTTTCCAGTGCCTCCCCCCTTGGCTAGTTTAAATACTTGCCAATGAAGCATTTAAACCAATCACCTAGGAGCCTGGTTCCTCTCTTGGGCAGATGCAGCCCATCATGCCAGTATAGGCTTGCATCACTCGAGGTGGACACCTAGTCCCCAATGAAGCCAAATCCCTGAGCTCTGCACCAGTTTTTTAACCACTGATTGAATCCCATGGTGTGGAGCCCCCTAGCCCAGGGGTGTAGCCAGGCATTTCTGATTTGTACACCAACCTGCCACAATGCTACCCCTTCCCCCACTGTTGTTCTTGCCTGCCTCCACCATGACTCAAGTTCAAGGTTCCTCGCTCCAATCAGATGATTTCCACACTAGACCTGCTGTCTGTCTGTGCTGCTAGTGTGGTGCTTGCTACCCGCTGACAAACACCACTGACTGCACCATGAGTCCAAGACCATGGCATAAATTTCTTCTCTCTCCCCTGCACATAGGTAGATTGACTCCATTTGCCACTCCACATGAAATCTTCATTCTTTTAGCTGGCTCTGAATCTGTTCTTTTGTCTGCTGCTCCTCATTTCTTCTTCTGCTTCTCTCGCTCAGAGTACAGCTGAACTAATGGTATGGCTTCTAACTTTGCTAGGGCATTTAAACTCGCTGCCCCAGACTTGCCACACCCCTACCAGATGCATGAGCCAATCACTGCAAAGCGGACCTAATTGAGATTTTCAGCTTCAGCATCAAGTGATCCTCTGCCACCCCCCAAAAAAAAAACAAAGCTAGAAGAGAGAAGGAAAGCCTGTGAAGCCAAAAAGGAATAAAGCGATTGACTAGAAGACAGAGCAATGCTGGTCAGCTTGTTTGCTACCCTCTGCTACTAAACTTGGTATGCTATGGCTTACTTGGAGTATCAGTAGCTCCTTGCTCTAGCCTCTCAGATGCTCCATAGACAGGCAGCACCTCCGAGAATGTTACCAAGCGTACTATTTGTCTAAGGCACCTCCCCAATTCCACAAACTCTTTTGCACTGCTCCTTTCTTAGCCGGTCATTTGTCCCTAGGTGGACAATGACATCCAACTCCCTCCCTGTGCCGATATTCTTGGCTGAGGTTTCCAGGTGTTCCCTGGACATCCAGTTCACAGTAGTGGATGACCCTTTCAGGGCCATTTCTGTTTGGGGAGGATACCCAAAATATCATCTCCTGTGTGCTAGAGGCCGGAAAGCCATTTGTCAGTGCGTGCCATGTATAGACCTAAGCAGTCCTTCCATAAGACTTGCCGGCAGCAATATAGAGGACAGCAACAGTGACAACAGTGGGCAGGCTTCAAATGCAAGGCCTCCACCCCTGCTTCAGGATGTTCTGCCCCACAAACCTCTCAACTCATGCTTCCTCTCTCCGGCTCTTCCCACCAGCCGAGGCCTCGAGGCAGGTGGTGGCGGGTAGAGTCTCCTTGCACAACCAAGGATGGCACCAGATAACATCAGACCTCTGGGTCCTGCAACTTATCGAAAGAGGGCACATTCTCGAGTTGATGGCGGTTCCTCCAGACAACCCTCCAGTGCAGTCTCGCTGCTCTCTGGCCCACTGCATCCTCATAGCAGAGGAAATCCAGACTGTCCTTCAAAAGAAGGCTATAGAGCCTGTCCCCCTAGAACAACGAGGGACAGGCTTCTACTCCTACTTCTTCCTCGTACCGAAGAAAAGAGATCTCTGTCCTATGTTGACTTAAGCCACCTGAATCAGTACATCAAGTACAAGAAATTCAGGATGGTTACATTTGATGGGCCTGCTCCTCTGCTCCACAAGGGATTAGCTATGCTCTCTGGACAGCAGGATCGTGCCTCCACATTCTGATCTTCCAGCCGCACAGCAGGTTCTTGCGCTTTTGATTCCAGAGGCACCATTACCAGTTCAGGGCCTTGACCATTGGCCTGTCCTCGACACCAATGGTGTTTACCAAGAGTTTTGACATCGTAGCAGCAAGTCTCAGGAGGCAGGGGCATTATGTCTTCTCCTACCTTGAAGATTGGCTTCTAACCGCTCCCTCTCGGGACTGGCTTATAGGCACCATCCAAGACACATTCTCCCTTTCTCAGGACCTGGGGATCACTCTAAATCTCCCCAAATCTTCCCCCTGGCCAAGTCGGTGGCTTTAATATATAGGGGCAATCCTGGACATGGCACAGGGCAAGGCCTTCCTCCCCCAAGACAGAGCATAGCTCCTTCAGTCCCATGCTTGGCATTTGTTCTCAGCTCACCAAGTTCCAGCCCAGACAGTATTCAGACTGTTGGAACATATGTGACAGTCATTGCCACCGTTTCCATGGCCTGGCTGTACATGAGTGTGATCCAGTGGAACTACCAGGTTCAGTGGGATCAGAGGTCAGAAGCGATCTGGGGCGACTAGTCCTGGTATCATGCCCAGTCAAGCACTCTGACATGGTGGCTAAGATTCTCCCCAACTTCTCCAGAGAGTTTTCCTTCCAAATGAAATCTCACTTCTAGATCCTGACCACAGATGCCGGCCGGGTTTGGGAGCTCACTGGGCACTCGCCAGACTCAGGATCCTGGACTCAGAAAGAGCTTCATCTCCACATCAGTGCTCTAGAGATGAGGTCAATCCTTTATGCCTTCCAAAAGCATTCTAGGCAGTCCTACTGCCTGGCCCTCTGCTGCAAGAAACCATCAGTATGTCGGTGGTGTTTTATATCAGCAAGCAAGAGGGAGCACACTTGTATCTCTGTGCAGAGAAGCCATACGAGTGTGGACTTGGGTAGTGGACCATCAGCTAGAGCTCTCTGCAGTCCATGTCCCAGGCACTCACAACACCCTGGCCGACGGCCTCAGTCAGACTCGGTTCATGGCCCACGAGTGGGAACTTCTTTATGTGGTCACAGAAGATCTTTTCGCAAGATGTGGTCACCCAGGACTTGATTTGTTTGCCTCCCCATCCAGCACAAAACTGCCCCGTTTCTGCTCGCTAGATCCAGGGCCTGGTGTTTCCTGGCAAGACAAATTATCCCTCTCTTGGGTGGGGAAGTTCCTTTACACATTCCCTCCTTTTCCCTTACTGCAACAGGTACTCATCAAGTTGCAGTCTGTGGGTGCAGAAATGATCCTGGTGGCTCCGTTCTGGCCTCGTCAGATCTGGTTTCCACTGTTAGAGCAATTGGCAGTGGAGCCTTCGGTGCTGCTATGGTCAGACTTGCTCTCCCAGGAGTGGGGCTCCCTGGTCCATCTGGATCTCAGATCTCTGCATCTCCATGCGTGGCTCCTGCAGACCTAGCCATCTCCAGATTTGGGGTTCCCCCCAGGGTAGCAGATGTCCTGCTGGCAGCCAGAAAATCCTCCACTAGGGCGACCTATGTCATGAAATGGAAATAGTTCTGTGTTTGGGCTACTGCCAGGCATCTGGACTCACTCACCTGCCCAGTGAACTCAGTGTTGAAATACCTTCTCTCCCTTTCAAATGCAGGACTCTGCTACTCTTCGCTAAAAGTGCACTTGACTGCCCTTTCTGCACAACATGTGCCTATTGAGGGCAAGTACGTTGCCCAGCTGGGCCTTTCTCACACTTTTCTGCGGGGCATCTTACACTTGAAACCTCCCATCTGGGATCCTGTCCTGCCTTGAGACCATTTATTTGTTTTAGAGAAGCTCACTCTGCCTCCCTTTGAGCCTGCCGCGAGCTGCGTTTTCTGTCATGGACAGCGTTATTTTTAGTTGCCATTACTTTGCTCGACGATGTCCGAGCTTCAGGCCTTGATGTAAGGAGCCTCATTTGGTTTCCACAAGGACAGGGTGTCCTTGAAGACTAATCCTAAGTTTCTGCCAAAGGTGGTCTCAGAATTTACCTTGAATCAGGATATCCACCTGCCAGTATGTTACCCAGTGTACTCAAATCGAGTGGAGCTTTTTTTTCATACTCTGGATATCCACAGGGTGCTCCACTGTTATTTGGAACGCACCGGTCCAGTTCATATATGTGATCAGTTGTTTATTTCACCCCCAATGGTGGGGCTCCATTTCTAAACAGTGTTTATCCAAATGGTTAATTAACTGCATTGTGTTTGCTGCAGTAAACACGACAAACCCTACCGGCTCTATTAAGGGTTATTGTCCTAGGGGCATGGCTGCTTCTTTTGCCTCACTGAAAATGTGTCTGCTGCTGATGACATTCTCTGCAGCTGCTACTTGAGAGTTCTTTCCACACCTTTGTGGAACACTACAGTCTGGACATTGCCTCTCACCGAGGGCTGGCTTTGGGCTTGCAGTCCTTGAAGGACTTCTGTCCTGATTTCACGTGAGGACTTTCCTCCACTCTTCTGCCCAAGATTTCTCCTCTACTGCTTGGGACTCTGTCCTAAGGTGTTACCTGCTGCAGAAGCGAATCTCAAAGTAAGATGCTACAGATCTTACTCTAGAGGGCTCTTGCAATAGGTACCGTATAGAACTGCTTCGCCAGGTGCTAGGACCCCACGAAAAACTTCTGGCTAGCATTGTCTGGTGGGGACCCCGATGTCATGTGACAGAGCGCCAGCATGATGCTATATAAGGAGCGGTCCTGATGCCCTCCTTCCAGTTTATTCCCACCATCGATCTGCGCATGTTGGACCTTGCAGAAGAACGCTGCTACTGTCGACACCATCTTTGGAATAGTATAATTTCTAAAAATTTAAATTTCAATAATTTTCTCGCATTTATTGTCTTCAAAATCGTGTATGTCATCTCCGATGCCTTCAGAATCATAAAAGAACAAGTGTGACTCCTGTAAAACTCTGCTCCCTCACAAGGACGGCCATAGAAACATAGAAGTTGATGGCAGATAAGGACAGCAAGGCCCATCCAGTCTGCCTATTTCTTGTTCTGCCTTATAAATGTGCCATCTGCCTTTGCTCTGTCAATGGCCTATCTATTCATACTCATCTGTATTGCTCCCTTGTGCCTATCCTATGCCTGTTTGAAGCCCTGCACTGTATTCATATCCACCACTTCCTGAGGTAGGCCGTTCCATGCATCCACCACCCTTTCTGTGAAAAAGAACTTCCTCACATTACTCCTTAGTTGGCCTCCCTCTAATCTCATGCAGTGTCCTCTTGTCCTGCTATTTTCTTATATTGAAACATGTTAGACTCTTTCACCTTGTTAATGCCCTTAAGGTGTTTGAATGTTTGATCATATCACCTCTCCCTCCTTTGCTCTAGGGTATACATATTGAGCTCTGTTAATCTGTCCTCATATGTTTTCTGATGCAGTCCCTGCATCATTTTGGTTCCCTTCTCTGGACTGCCTCAGTTTGGTTAATGTTCTCATGAAGGTGTGGCCTCCAGTACTGCACCAGTACCCCAGATGGGGGCCTAACCAGTGTCTTGTAAAGAGGTTATTACCTCCTATTCGATTTGATACCCCTACTAATACACCCTAACATCCCCTAGCCTTACCTACTGCTTTATGGTCTGTTTGGATGATTTCAGGTCATCCGTGATGATGATGCTCAAGTCTCTTTCTTCCTTGTGACTGCCAGCAACTCCTCTCAGCGTATAGGTGGCTTCAGGGTTTCTCTTCCCAATGTGCATGATTTTACACTTCTTTGCATTAAACCCCAGTTGCCACTCTTTACATTTTGCTAATTTATCCAGTCTCTTCTCATTCTGCCACCCCATCTGGATCGTCTACTCTGTTGCAGATCTTGGTTCATCTGCAAACAGACAAACCTTACCCTCCAGGCCATCTGCAATGTCACTGATGAAGATATTGAAGAGGACTGGCCGGGGCATGATCCCTGAAGGTGACCCACTTGTGACTTGCATCTCTTCTGACTGTATACCACCACTCTCTGTTTTCTGCCTGTCAACCAGTTTGCCACCCAGTTGACCAATGTCTGACCAACCCCGAGCCTACCCAGCTTATTAATCAATCTTCTTTGTGGAACAGTATCGAAAGCTTTGCTAAAGTCAAGGTAGGCGACATCAACTGCTTCCCCTTGGTCCACCAGTCTGGTTACCCAGTCAAAGAAATGTATGAGATTAGTTTGATAGGACCTTCCTTTTGTAGACCCATGCTGTCTGGGATCCTGTTCTCCTATGGATTCTAGGTGTTGCACTATCCTTTCCTTAAGGAGAGCCTCCATAATCTTGCCCGCTACTGAGGTAAGACTTGACTGGTCTGTAGTTCCATGCCTCCTCCCTGCTACCACTCTTGTGGAGCAGGATCACATGAGCCCTTCTCCAGTCTTCTGGGACCTCTCCTGTGCTCAGAGAGTCACTAAACAGTTCTGATAATGGCTCTGCTACTTCCACCCTTAGCATCCTGGGATGTATGCCATCAGGTCCCATTGCCCTGTCCACCCTGAGCTTATTGAGCTTTTGTAGGACCCTTTCTTCTGTGAAGGGACTAGTGCTCACCTCCCTCCCCTGTGTCCATGGTGCTGAGCTGTGGGCCCTCCCTACTTTCTCTTCAGTAACTACTGAGCAGATGTATCTATTTAAGATGGATGCTTTTACATGTCCTGCTCCTCACACGCCGCCCTAATTTCCTGTGATCTTAGCAATACCACCTCTGGACTTTCTTCTTTCACTAATGTATCTGTAAAGTCTTGTTACCTTCCTTTACTGTTTGTGCTAGTGTTTCCTTGGTTTGGTCCTTTGCCTGCCTTACTGCCTTTCCTGCTTCCTTAGGAAAGCTTTGTTTCAAACAACATGAAGTCTTGCTGTATTCTGACAATTCTGCCCTGGAGAACATAGGGTAAACTTTTCTATGCCTTGCATAGAATGTTCATCATAAGCTCCGGTCGACGCCTCTGCCTGTTGTTATTGAACTGCAACCGTCAGATTCTTTACTCCGTCTCACTGAACAGTTGCTTGGAGATTTCTCCTGCTGCTTGGTTCAAAAGTCGGTTAAGGGTCAGTTTCTTCGAATTGTTGTTTCTGCATAGTCTGTTCAAGTCTCTGTCTGTGGTACCATGAGTACTAGATAGGTTTTGTACTGTTTTCTGTGTGGAACTTGTAAAAGTGTGTATTGGTTCAGCTGAATCGATCATTCAGGTAAAATTTGTACTTTACTTTAGTGTGTAGTTACGGTCTGTATCGGTTCTTAAAAAAAAAAAAAAAAAAGTTTTAATCGTTTTTCCAAGACCCATGACACGGTCAGGAACCGATGAGAGTCTTGCCTGCGTTGCCGAAAAAGGATAAGTTTGGTTAGGTTGGTCATGTCCAGAAACCCAAGAAAAACTGGGCCACTGGATTTTGACACTGCAGTGTGTGTGGGGAGGTCTTTACTAAGGCCGATACCTACACCACCTGTGTTTATTGTCTGGGGTTCGACCACCTCGATTCAGACTGCCAAATTTGTAAACATTTTCCCAAATCTACCCTGGAAAAGAGATTAGGTAGACTGAGGGAAAGGGAGGCCGAGAAGTCCGCTGACCCGGATGGCCAGCCCGGTTCAGTTCCGACCGAACTAGGAGTGCCCTCTGACCAGGGCGATACTTCTTCGGGCAGAAGGAGAGCCAATTCCGAGGAATCTGTTCCAACAAAAGGAAAACGCAAAGACAAGTAGACTGGTTCGGATCCAGAATCTCGTACTCCGACCGCCGATGAAATAGCCAAAGCGATTCGTATTGTGGAACCGCTTCGCTCAGTTCCGACTGATCCGGCACCTTTTGGCAGGGGCTCAGTTTGGTCGGTTCCCTGGTTCCAGATTATACCCTGGAAGAATTTTATGAAGCGAAGTTTGAGGAGGAAGGAGAGTTGGAAGATGATTATGGTGATGGTGAAAGTCTGGATGTGCCTATTGACCCGGACATCTCCCCAGACAGATCTTCAGGTGTTTCTCCTCCTAGACTTTGAGTCCCCTTCACACTTCTTGTTTTACAGAAAGGTGGCTGATACCCTCCAGCTCCCTGTGGAGGAGGCAGTGGAGGATCAGGAGGAGCCTGACTATGTAGAGATGATGGACATCCCAGAATCCAGGAGACTGTCTGTTCCCCTCCACAAATCTTTTGGGAAACAGACACAAATAATTCTTAAGTCTCCCAATTCCATACCTCCTGTGGATAGAAGAATGGACAAGAGGAATACTCTTTCAGGCTCAGATACAGAGTTCCTTTATCAGCAATGCAGCCATGTTGGGGTTGTACAGGCTTCTGCCTGTTATAAGGCAAGTATTCCCTTGGCATCACACCCCCCAGACAAGGACTCCAGGAAGACTGATGCCATGGCAAAGAAGCAGTACATGGCATCATCCTTGGGACTCTGGCAGGCTAATTATATGGCCTATGCTGCCTGGTACCAGAAGTCCAGGTGGGACACTGTACTGGCTAAACAGGCTTCCCCCCCAGCTTGCCAAGGAACTGGAGGAGGTAGCTGCAGATGGGATTGAGGCATTAAAAGTTCAGTTTCATGCTGCTGTAGACTCCAATGATGTATCATCAAGAGTCATGGCTATATCTGTTGCTCTTTGGAGAATTGCTTGGCTCAGATGTACTAGCCTCTCACAGGATACCCAGGCTAAGGCTATGGATTTTCCTGTAGTGGGTAATTCTCTATTGGGAGCAGACAGAGAATTACATGAAGAAAATGGACGAATACAGGACCACTTACAGGAGTGCTCAGGCCAAGGAAGGCAGGCAACTCCTTAAAGGCAGCAGTCCAGGGGCAGGGCAGGCCTTTCCAAAGGCCTTTTACCAAGCACAGGCCTCCTTTTCCTTTTCACAGAGGGGTTCTTCAGAGGAGAGAGGTAGAGGGGATGAGCTGGCCCACATCACCCCTCAGCCTAAAGCCCCTGCCAAGCAGACACCTGATGGGTCTGCCCGGGTCGATTCTCCTATCCCAGTAGGGAGCAGGCTGGCTTACTGTGTCCAGGACTGGATGTCTGTTATATCAGACAAGTGGGTCCTGGAAGTAGTAAGCCAGGGACTGGTTCTCAGCTTCAAAAAATTTCCCAAGACGAGAGCCAGATCTTTTCCACCTGCAAATCTCTCAGAAACCCTTGCCCTAGAGGCAGAGGTTTCTTCTCTCCTAGCTCTAAGAGCTATAGAGAGAGTACCTACCCTACACTGGGGCAAAGGACTGTACTCCAGGTATTTCCTAACCCCCAAAAAGACAGGAGAGTGGCGACCCATCCTGGACCTAAGATGTCTGAACAAACATCTTTTAAAGCCAAAGTTCAAGATGATAACTCTGGGAATTATCCTTCCCTCTCTAAGGCCAGGGAACTGGCTAGCCTCCCTGGACCTCAAAGATGCCTACTTTCACATTCCCAACAGGTGCTTCCACAGAAAGTACCTCAGGTTCAATTGCCCTTAAGCCACTGTCAGTTCAGAACAGTGCCCTTTGGCCTAACCTCAGCCCCAAGGGTCTTCACAAAGTGCCTGGCAGTAGTTGTTGCCTTCCTAAGAAGCCAAAAGATTTCCATTTTTCCATATTTGGACAACTGGCTCATAGTGGGCCAGTCCCCAGACCGTCAAGTTACACCTGCAAGTGACCCAGCAATTGCTCGCTTCTTTAGGATTTCTTCTCAACCTACCAAAGTCAGTTCTCAAACCAGTGCAGCTCCTCACCTTCATAGGGGCAGAGCTGGATACAGTAAAAGCAAGAGCCTTCCTTCCCCTGGAAAGGGCAAGGGCTCTCATGGAGCTGGCCTCTTCATTCAGCCTTCAGGTGTCTCGACCAGCAAGGCATTTCCTTCAGCTATTGGGCCACATGGCAGCTTCTACAGCAGTGGCCCAAGGCTCAAGATTCCAAATGAGGGACATTCAGTTCCACTTAAGAGCTTTTGGTCCCAAAGAAATGATTCCCTTACCCTAATCCCAGTGACTCGAACTCTGATCCAAGCCCTGCAATGGTGGCAGGATCAGGACAATTTGAGGCAAGGAGTTCCATTGCCACTCAGTCTCATTCAGTGGTCCTGACCACAGATGCTTCCCTGCTGGGCTGGGAAGCCCATTTGAGAACGCACCACCCAGGGACTGTGGTCGCCTCAGGAATCTCTTCTACACATCAGTCTCTTGGAACTCAGGGCACTGCTTCTGGCACTGCAAACTTTTTCCAAATCAGTACAGAACAAGGTGGTTCAGGTCAGAACAGACACCACCACCATGTGGTACCTCAACAAGCAAGGAGGCACTCTGTCTAAGGCCTTGTGCACAGAAGCAATGAAGTTGTGGTCCCTGGCTTATTCCCTGCAAACCTTTCTGATAGCAGTTCACCTTCCAGGGAAGGACAATGTACTAGCAGATGCACTGAGCAGAATATCTCAGGGCCATCATGAATGGGCCCTAGATCCTCTGGTGTTGAAGGTGATTTTCTCAAGGTGGGGCACTCCAGAGATGGATCTTTTGCAGCCCCAGACAATTACCAACTTCCTCTTTTTGGCTCAGTCCCCTGGATGCTCTGATTCTGAACTGGGAAGGGAAATTTCTATGCTTCCCCCTTCCTCTCCTGTTCAAAGTGTTAGTCAAGATAAGGTCACAACCTTGCAAAGTGATTGATTGCTCCAGACTGGGCCAGGCAGCCATGGTATCCCTGTTGCAGTCCATCTTCCCTTTCTCTTCCCAGGAATTACAACCTGTTAACATCCTCTCGAGGGAGGATTTATTTAGTACCCCAGTCTTCAGTCTCTCAGTCTCAAGGCTTGGCTCTTGAAGAGTTAGTTTGCAGATCTGCATCTTTCCCAAGGGGTTCTGGATATCCTCAAGGCTTCTCGAAAGTCCTCCACCAGAAAGACTTACAACTCCAAATGGAAAAGATTCATCATTTGACGTTCTAAGCAGAATATTTCTGGAGACACTGCTGAATTGCCTACGGTTCTGGATTATATGGTCCATCTCAATGGCCTAGGTCTCAGACCAGCTATTTTCAAGGTACAGTTGGCAGCTGTTTCTGCTTTCCTGTCAGTAGGCAAGTCTTCCTCACTGTCATCCCATCCTGTATTATGTAAGTTTTTCAAGGGATTGCTTCACACCAGTCCCCCCTTTAGGGATCCTGCTCCTGCTTGGGATCTTAATGTTTGCATTGCTCATCTTATGCAACCCCCTTCTGAACCTTTGTCCTCAGCAGAGCTTAAGTACTTGACTTGGAAAACTGTGTTTTGGTAGCCATCACTTCTGCTAGACGTATCAGTGACTTGCAAGCCCTGTCAATGGAACCTGATTTCATCTCTTTTCACAGAGATAAAGTGGTCCTTAGAACTAACAGAAAGTTCTTGCCTAAAGTGGTTTCAGATTTTCACCTGAATCAATCTGTATCTCTCCCTGTTTTCTTCACTGATCATTCTTCCTCGGGAGAGAGGAGGCTACACAGTTTGGATGTTAAAAGAGTCCTTAGCTACTACATAGAGGAGCGTACCAAGGGTCACAGATTTGACTCCCTCCAGTTGTTCCTTACTTATAGAGAAGTTGGGAAGGGCAAAACTGCCACCAAGAGATCTGTTACCATGTGGATTGTTTCTTGTATACAATTCTGCTATCAAAAACTTGGTAAAACTCCACCCTCAGGCCCGAGGGCTCATTCCACAGGAGGTACAGCTGCTTCCCTGGCTGCTGCCAGGGATATCCCTCTTTTTACAAATTTGTCAAGCAGCCACCTGGAAAACAGTCCATACTTTTACCAAGCATTACTCTCTGGATATCCAGGCTAGGAATGATGCACGGATTGGCACAGCAGTACTTCAGAGCCTGTTCCCCAAAGTAGGTTCTTCCCTCCTCCATGGAGGTACTGTTAGTAGTCTGCAATTGTCAGGATACAGCAAGACTTCATGTTGTTTGAAGAAAAAATTACTCACCTTAGTAATTATGTTTATTCTAGTGGAGTCTTACTGTATTCAGACCTCCTCCCCTGTCAGAACCTAGAGTTTTGGAATGTGGGTGGGCAGGCACAGTGTTGGCACCCTAGAGGTGCCCCCTTTTACACCCTCTGTTCTCTTTGGGTGAAATGTTATTTCATTTGATTGGTTTTAGTTTTTGGGTTTCCTGACTTGAGTCTTCCTTTGAGGACCCAAAACATTATTTTTCTGCCAGTTGGCTAGTTAAAAATTTTACAGTTTCCACACAGAATACCTAGTGAGTTTTTGCTCATAAAGATCTGACGGTTGCAGTTCGAATAACAATAGGCAGAGGCTTCAACCGAGCTCGAGATGAACATTCTATGCCATGCATAGAAAAGTTAACCCTTTATTCTCCGGGGCAGTTTAAGGACTGGGGCTAACTGCAATTGTCAGAATACAGCAAGACTCCACTAGAAGAAACATAATTACTAAGGTGAGTAATTTTTTTCTTTTCATCCATCTGCTGTCAGGGGACAGCGTCCATCTATAGACAGCAGGGAAGAGGCAAAGGTGTTGGGGGTCTTGCTAATCCCCCACTTCCACCCCAGGGTGCCCATTCAAAAGCACCTAGAAGTAGTGGACCCGGTGGCTTCGCCCCCACAGGCTCAGCATGACTCCCTATACACACCACCTTTACTTCCAGGAGTGGTTGTATGGAGTCACATGTCCTTCCACCTGGACTAGTGAAGGGAGGTGACTACAGACCCATGGGCAAGGCCCCTACTTTTCTGCAGCACCTTGGGACCAAGTTCTGCGGCAGGATTATAATTTGTCGCAGAACTTCTGTGGTGGTGGTTTGTAATTTCTGTGGAAGTTCTGCAGCACCAGTGAACTGCCACATCACAGCCACGACTTGTCATCCTGACTTCACATACATGGCAGTCGGGATGGGGAAGTTCACAGTAACTAGTTCAAAAACAAAAAACAGACTTTTAGAAATTAATTTTCAAAAGGTATTCAAATTTATCTCTCAGTCCTATTCTATTTCATAAATGAAATATGCAGAGGAACCTTATATGATAAATAAATTATCTTTATACTCATGCTGTTTATACCACTTGAGGTTCCCACTGTGTATTACTGATATATTTTATGCAATCTGTAAGTTGTTTTTTTTACTTCCCTTTTGTAACTGTGAAATTGTATCCTCTTTCATACAGATCCCTTTGTAAGTGGAATAACAATAGATTAGATATTGCAATTTCATGTCAACCCACTTCTCCTGGCATGCTACATAACCACATCAGGCTATGAAATGCAATAAACCCCTTTGTGAGAGAAGGCTTCAGCCCATCACAAGTTGTCCCCTGTGTGACAGAACACTGTGCCATACCTTCCCAGGCTCAGAGCAGTGGTGTGCAACAGGGCTGCCCCCCAAAATCCTTGTGCTGTCCAGCTAGCTCCCAGATCTGATCCCCAAACCTGAGTCGCCAGCACAGGAACACAGCATGCCACCCACTGGCCCAATGGCTGGCCCTGCACACAGCATTTCTCCATTACTTTTAGGTAATTCTATCAGCCCTTGATAACACGTAATCAGTAAACCTGGCAAAAATGTGTACAGTGCAATTATTCATTTAGTATATCTGTTCTTTCAGTGGGTCTACATGTCCTTATATTCCATCTTTCTGGGCATAATTACTTATTTGTCTTAAATTGACAGGTTAATTTTACCAGTTATTCATTTCAGGTGGTATCCCTATACCGTAAAGGCACAGATAAATCTGTACAAAGTAAGGTATTCAGTTCTATGCTACTGTAAAGTATTTAAGTTGGACCTAATGTAATAACTTAAGACTGAAAATGTTATTAGGTTGTAGTACAGGTTAAGCAAATATCACAGTACCTGATGTGCTGTGCCACTTCCTCTGGAAGTGGGAGCTGTGGTAGATAAGTGACTATTCATTTCTGTGGCAGAATGCAGCCCTGTCATTAGCTAATGTATGATGTGATAGCACTGATAACATCCCATGCTGTGCATAGAGGGATTTGGGATATAAAAGGAGGGGAAGGGAACCAGGTGCTATGGATAAATGGAAATATTAATAAAGAATCACTAAGAACAGTGAATTCTGCAGTAGTTTGTAAATTCTACGGCCGCGGAATTCTAGGGGCCTTGCACATGGGTTTTGGAGATAACAGAGAAGTGTCATACTCTGGAGCTTCGGGGCAACCCTCCTGATCATTCACCAGTGGTTACATACCGACAAGGGCACATGTTCCTGATGCTAGAGGAAGTACAGACTCCGCTTCAAAAACGGGTCATAGAACCTTTCCCTCTGGAAGAGAGGAACACATGTCTTTCTCCAGATGCTTCCTCATCCCTGAGTGGATAGGGGATCTGCGGCTACTCTGGATCTAAGAGACCTGAACTTCTTCACAGAATACAAGAAGTTTTGGATGATCACTCTGCAGGGTCTCCTTCCATTGTTGCAAACAGGGGACTGGATTTGCTCTCTGGATATGAAGGATACATACCTCCATATCAAGATCAGGAAACCTCACAGGAAATACCCAACGTTCCTGTTTTGGGGGAACATTACCAGTTCAGAGTGGTGCTCTTTGGCTCAATCTTCTGCACCATGACTCTTACTCTTTATCAAATGTTTGACTGCTGTGGCAGTAGCCCTTTCAGGGAAGGCCTGTATGTTCTAACCCCGTGTAATCTTCTGTATTCCTAACTCTATGCAGTCTGTCTCAAGTAGAGCTGCCAGGAACAAATGGAACTATATGCAAATGGTAGAACTATCATCGGCTCATGACACACATTCAAACTGCTGCCATGTTACATCAACGTCTCAGATTTCTTTCTCCTCCTGACAAGTCAAGACACCCAGGAGACTTAGCCTTTGGTCGTTTGTGGCTCATTGCAAAGTATAAGTATTTTTACTTTATTCTTATTGCTGCCCTTATTATTGTTAATTTTTTCATACATTTTAGTTTATCTCATTTATTATTATTATTCTCAGTTCCTCACAGTTTGAAATAACTGCTGAGGAACCGGGTTATTAGTTTGTGGAAACTTTTTCCCACTATTCATTACATTTAATTGTACTTAAAGGTGTTTAATTTTGATAAGAAATAGCTGATCTTATCTGTCAGTCTTCACTATTCACTACTTGGGTATAGTTCACTGGAGCTAGGGCCCTGCGGGACCCCCATGGGCTGAGTCGGTGAATGACGTTCTACGATGGCTCAAGGGTTGGCAGCTAGCCACAGTTGACTCCGCCCCAGTTCTTCTCTCCCTCCGTCGAGTGAAGATCCTAAGTGCGTAGACTGAAGAGATTTTCATGCCTAGTCCGAGGTTTAGTGTTGCCTCGGTTCTGACAGTCTGCTCAACATCACTTCTACGACACCGGTAAGATCTTTCCTTTTGTAAAGTGGCGTCCAGTACTGTATTTTATTAAATTTTTAGTCTGGTCATGTCTCATCCAGGGGCAAGAAGGTTGTCAAGTGCATGCTCTCATGCGTCAGTTGCCCTGTACGCCTTTATCTCGTAATGAACCAGCATGACTGTTGCCTCTCCTGCCTCGGCCCTGGACATGATATGGATAACTGCGATATCTGCTTCTCCATGGACCACCGTGTCATTGAGATTCGCGTGTGGAAAGTCTGATGTGCGCCTCCGACTTTCGGAGGACAGATTTGCAGTCATCAAGCCAAGGTCAGGACTCTAGGCCCTTCCTCCGGGTCCCCTCCCAGTCCTATATGGCCCATGGAGGAGGGAACCTCTGCCTTTTCTAGCCTTACCACAGTGGGGGTTTCTTCCACGGTGCAGGAGGCCCAGGCTGACCCTCGTGAGGGTTAGTTGGGAGGCACCTTCCTGGCAGTTGCTACTTCGGTAGCGGAGGCTCCCTCTGTGTTGCATTCCGGGTCCCTCTGGACTGGGCCGGCACCATCCTCTGTGCCGTCCCCCAATGTCTCGGTCCCGATGCCATTCGTGGCGCCGTGGACTTGGAGGAGCAACGCCGCCACGGCCAGCATGGGGCCTGTCCTCGGTGCAGTCATCGCCCCGATTCTGCTTGCAGTGTGAGAGCTTCTGTGACGTCGAGTTGATAGGTTGGAGTTTTCTGGGCCTGGTTCCGGTCCTAGTGCTGTTGGTGATGCGGGGTGGGGAACCGGCACAGTCTCCTGTTGCCCGAGGCGCCGGGACAGAATCAGCGCCGGGATGGCGCCGATCCTGTCTTGATCTGCTGCGCAATAATGCCCGAGTGGTGTGCAGCATCGGGCTCTGCGTTGGGTCTGTCTTCGTTGTCGTTCGTGGTGCCAGCGTGGATGTCTGTGCCGAGCACGGTGCCGCTTTGGATTTGGCACTCAGCGGTGCTGGGGAGGAGTGTGGAGCTGTACTCGGGGTCACGTCTGACTCAGGCGCCGTTCATGTGTCGACATGGGGCTGTGCTATCCTCTGCTGCTGCTCTGGGCTTTGAATCTCAGGGTGCCCGATCTCAGGGCCTGGGAACTGGAGGAGCCCATGCGGTGGTCTGGCATTGGACCTCGGAGTCTACCTCTTCGGAGGCGGATTCTGGATCTGATCCGGACTGGCTTCCGGATTCTTTGGGATCTTCGGATCCTTCTGTCTCCAGCACCTCGGCCCCCACCCTCCCCCTTCTGGAATTCAGCTCTCACTGATAGACCTCAGAATCAGGGGGTCTGACCGGCCAGTGGTGGCCCCTGTGGCTACTGCTGAGCAGCCTGAGGTCATTAGTGAGGCTGTTTCTTCTGTTGAGGTCCTTGATGTGTTTGGACAGTCCCAGTTTGGGGTAGCCTGGGCACATCGGGAGGGGAGGGGTACAGTTCCCCTGGGTGGACTCCTCGAGGAGTCTACTCGGGGATGCCAGCTGCTTAGGTTAGTGGCTAAGAGGGACAAGGTCCCTCTCTGACTCAAGGGTTGAGAGAGAGAAGGGGTATGGGCTACGATCCCTTCCTAAGTCCCAGCCGGGTCCTAGTAGGACTGCATGAGCCCTTGCCTTTCCCTGACTGAGTCTGTGAGGGGACTTCTACTTCTGGGGTCAGGGCGTCCTTCTGGACTCTTACGGTCCCTGTCCACCTCATGAGGGATTTCTTCTTTGAGGCGCAGCTCTGGACTGTTCCGATCTGGTTGAATGGCTTTTAGCTGCAGCAGCTTTGGGTTACCCCTCCTTGCGAAGGGTTTCCTTTTGGCCTCCCTGCCTTGACAGAGACCGTTCTCCTGTTGCCAGGAGCCTGCCCTCTGAGCCTCTGTCTTCATCCCCGGTAGTCCCAGGTATTCCTGGTGCTCGCAGGCCTCTTGGAAACAATTCAGAGGATTGGCTGCATTTTTCCCCACCTACTTCCATGTCCTGGACCAGCAGGTGTTTCACCATGCCTCCGTACAGCCAACCCCTGAACTGGGGAGCTCGTCTTCCTCATCTTCTCTCTCTACTGAGGGGAGGGAACCCTCGGTCCACATATCCCCAGCGTCTGATTTGTCCTATCAGCGCTTCCTTGTGAGGAAGTTGGACGAGCTCCACCTAACCCCTGTACCTGTCAACAATCCCAAGCATGTGACACGCACCTTCTTGGGTGAATTCAGTGTGGCCCACTTGGTGGCTTCCACCTGGCGATTCCTTTTCGGAGGGCGTCGCATCGGCTCTGGCTTCATCCCTTCTCCACTGTGCCAGCCCCAAGGGACTTATGCCAGCAGTGTTGCGCTCCTCCGGGGTCTCCAGGTTCTCTGCCTCATCCCTCTTCAGGGCCTCGCGCCCCCTACCGTGACTGTCCTCCAGATTCGGACTCTGTGGACTTCGACTTCTGGGGGAGACGTGTGTTCTACTCTGCACGGATCTCCCTGTCAATTGCAGAACATCAGGCCCACTTTGCAGCCTATGACAGGTTCTTGTGGTCCAGGCTAGGACAACTCCTAACCTCGATGCCTGATTCGGAGGGAAACCAGGCAAGCCATCGCCCTCTCTGCATGGGGCCTGGAGCTAGCAGGGCACCAAGCAAGGGCATCTTGTGATGCCAATCAGGTAGCTTCCAGGTGGTAGGACAGGTTCTGCCTTGACAGACAGCATAAACCGCCTATCCCGGTTGTCACCCTGGCCCGGCGAGGGGTGATTTACTCCGTCTTCGAACCCATCTCTTCTCCCGACTGGTGAGGCGCCAGACCGGGGCGCCTTCCTTCCCCCCACGGGGTGTCCCCGTCTCACGCAGACCAGTCTCAGGCCTCCCCAGGTCTGTAAGGGTTCCCTCCTTCAGTGTCTCACCCACTGGAGGCTAAGGGACCTGGTCCCTTAGGGTGTTCTGGGTACCCCTCCTCTTTTGGCGGGGTGGGGCTCGGTACTCACCCAAGTAGTGATGAATGGTAAAGATTAATGCAGATAAGATATGAAAATTATGTACCTACCGTAATTGTTGTTTTTTCTGTGCATCTTCACCATTCATCATTAAATCCCTCCTTACCCCTGGGCCTCAGTCTCTGGACTCCACCCCTCCCCTGTGTGTGTTTCTTTTCCTTGCTCTCCTCTCCCTTGTGTGTAGGTGGGAGGGGACTGTGTAGACACACAGGGTTAAACCCTTTAGCTGTTGTTGAGTTTGGAGAGGGCCTCCACCCCTCCCTTCCAGAGGGGTCACAGAGTGGGGGGAGGAGCATCCCCTTTTCTTCTCTCTCTTCTATATTTTGATTATTAGTGACCTCAACTTGAGGCCAGATTGTTTCTTTGAAGCCTTTGTCTGTTAAAACTTTCTCCCCTCCTTTATTTTGGTGGAAGGGGGGGAATTGAGACACGCACTCAGCCTGCACTCCTTGTGGGTGGTCTTCAGACCCATGCTGCGACTTTCGTCCTGCAGCTGTCCTTTATAGTCCAGGTCTGGACCTTGTTCCCTGAAATCACATTGTACATCTCCACGTCTGAGGGTGTGCTACTCTCCCCATTTTCCTTCCTCACCCTTCTCCTTCTTCTTCCCCTTCCAGAGATTGGGGCCCCCTCTCCCCTATTTCCTTTTCTAAGTCTCCTCCCTCTGTCGCCTTAGTCATTTATTTCTCCTTTTGGTTTATTCTTCCTATCCTTTTATCTATCCCTTAGGCTCTCTTGCCTCATCCCACCCTCCCTTCTGTACACTCTCCAGTGTGTCATAACTGGTGCTTGGGCAGAGTCGATAATGGCTAACTGCCAACCCTCGAGCTCCACGAGAATGTCGGCCTCGAGGACAGTGCCAGCCCGACACAACCCGCCCATGGGGAAAAGTTCTATGGGGTCCTAGCTCCGTGAGCTATACCCAAGTAGTGATGAACGGTAAAGATACAGAAAGACCAACAATCACGGTAGGTAACGTAATTTTCATTTTGAAACCGTGGAACCGTTTTCTTATAACTGCTAACTAGTTGCTGTGAACCACTAACCCGGTTCAGAGTTTAAAATTCTCAGTTCATTATCTGAACAGACTAAAAAAACAAACATTTTCTTTGTTTGTGGTTGTGGTTTTTCTCCTGGAAATGGAGTTGTCTGAAAAACCTAAGAAAAAGACTGGTCCCCCAGGTTTTAAAAACTGCTTGAAGTGTGGGGACATTTTTGCCAAAGCAGATAAGCATGAGCACTGTGTAGTCTGGTTGGGAACCGAACATTTCTGTACAGACTGTGAAATTTGTAAGTCTTTTCCACAAAAAAACAGGAGAAAAGGCTGGAAAGATTACAAAAGAGACTAGACAAGTGTGCTTCAGGCTCTAACCACTCAACAATTTCCAAATCTGCTGATGAAACCACTGTCTCTTCCATACACACCCCTAAGAAGGGTGATGCAGGTACTATAAAAAGGATGGGTGATCTGGCTGACTGTCTGGTCCCCTCCAAGAAAACCAAAAGGACAAAGCACATCGAAGCCCAGGCTGATAAACCTAAAGGTTTTTTTTTCTGTACCTCACAGCCTGCCATCTGCAGAGGAGATTGCCCAGGCCATGAAGGTCATTCAGGCTCTACAGAGTCTTTTACCTGCCCCGACCCTCCCTCCTCCACCAGTTCAAGACCTGGTTCTTCCCTTTGAACTCCCCTCATAGGAGATGGAGTATGGGTATTATGATGACCCAGAAGTTGATGAAGGTGAGCCCATTGCACTGGAGATCTCACCAGAGCAGGAATTTGGCTCTCCTCCAAGGCCAGGCAATTTTTCTTCCCATTTTCCCTTTGTAAGGAAAATAGTTGATGCCCTTCACCTAACTACTACAGAGGTCATAGAGGATGAGGAGGAGGCTGACTATCTGGAGATTATGGGGTTAACACCCACGAAGAAAACTCTCCTTCCAATAAATAAATTCTTTAAAAAAGATTGATTTAAAATCCTGCAGACCCCAATTCTGTTCCACCTCTGGATAAGAAGGCAGATAAAAAATATCAGCTGGACAGACAAGGGGCTGAATTTCTCTATTCTCACCCTGATCATCAGGGTATAGTCCAGTAGGCAGCCTGTGAGAAGGCAAGGGTTCCTTTTTCCTCTCATCCACCTGAGAAGGATTCTAGGAAGATAAACAGCATGTCTAAGAAAGTTTACTTAACTGCCTTCCTGGGGGTAAGACAGGCTAATTACCAGACCTATTCGGCACAGTATCAGAAAACACTGGGGCAGTCAGTATTGGCAATGTCAGAGAAGGCTCCTTCCCCTCTCTGAAGACCTAGCAGAAACAGCAAGGTTTGTACTGGAAGCAGCTAAGTACCCGTTCCAGATGGCAGCAGACACAAGTGACAATGCTGCTAGGTGGATGGCTCTGACTGTAGTCCTGAGAAGGCTGGCATGGCTTAATGCCACCAATTTGACACAGGATACCCAGACTAAGGCCATGGATTTTCCTGTGGAGGATCACTCTATTCAGTAAGCACACTGAGATTATATGAAGAAGGTGGATGAGTACAAAACCACTTATAAAAGTAACTCTTCCAAGGAAAGGCCTTCTTCTTCCTATAGGCCTTATAGGAGGGGAGGCAGACGAAGGACACCTTATGGTAGGTCATTCTGTCAGGCACAGGCTGTTCTGCAGCTGCAGCCTTACCCACAGCAGACTGGGTATTTTAGGACCGGGGTAGAATGGGCTCCAGAATAGGCTCCCAGACTCAGGCACAATCAAAACAAAATCCCTGACTCAGTTGTCATGGCCACCTCCCTAATACCAGTAGGGGGCAGACTGACTTACTTTTTCCAGGCCTGGCAGGCCATCACCACAGACAAGTGGGTTCTGGAGTTAGTGAGTCAGGGTCTATCCCTGAGTTTCAAGTCTCTTCCTCCCCCTAAAATCAAAGCTGTTCAAACCAGCTCCTCTTACAGAAAGAAAAGTCTTTGGGGGGGAGGGGTCAAACCTTGCTCCACATAAAAGCAGTGGAGCCTGTACCAAAGCATCAGAAAGGAAGATGGTTTTACTCATGGTATTTCCTTACCAAAAAGAAAAATGGAGAGTGATGGCCTATACTAGATCTCAGACTTCTGAGCAGGTATCCAGTAAGACCAAGGTTCAGAATGGTCACCTTGTCCCAGATTTTGCCAGTCGTCCAACAAGGAGACTGGCTGGCATCTCTGGATCTGAAGGATGCCTATTTCCACATTCCAGTAAGAGTCACATAGGAAGTATCTCTGGTTCAGACTCCCTTCAGGTCACTACCAATTCTCAGCCCTTCCCCTTCGGCCTCACCTCAGCACCCAGGGTGTTCACAGAGTGCTTGGCAGTGGTAGTGGCATGCCTAAGGAGACTGGGAATTTCAGTCTTCCCTTATCTTGACAACTGGCTAGTCGTGGGAAAGTCAGTACAACAAGTGAGAGATCACCTGGAAACAATACAAAATCTGTTACAGTCCTTGGGATTCCTGATAAATCAGGAAAAATCCATTCTCAATCCAGTTCAAGTCCTGCATTTCATAGGAGCAGAACTGGACACTTTGCAAGAAGAGCTTTCCTGCCCAGAGACGGGTTCAAAGTGTCCTGCAGCTGGTTATCTCATTCAGTTTGGGCAAGCCATGTCCAGCAAGGCAATACTTGCAGATATTGGGACATATGGCTGCAGCAACAGGAGCTGTCTTGGGAGCAAGATGCCGAATGAGGAATATTTAGTTTCACCTCAGAGTACACGGCTGCCAAAGAAGAGACAAAATGTCAAAACCAATTCCAGTAACAAAAACTGTGCTTCAGGCCCTACAGTGGTAGAAGGAAGCACACAATCTCAGGGAAAGGGGTTCTCATCCAAAGGGAAAACCCATCAGTTATCCTTGCAAGAGATGCCTCTCTGTTAGGATGAGGTGCTCACTTAGGAGAGCACACTACCCGTGGCACCTGGTCAGATGCAGTCACTCCTTCACATAAACTTGTTGGAGCTTTGAGCAGTATTTTTGGCTTTAAAAGCTTTCTCTTATCTGGTACAGAGCAAAGTGATGCAAGTCAGGACAGACAACACCACAACAGTGTGCAATATAAACAAGCAAGGGGGAACAAGATCAGCTTCTTTGTGCACAGAGGCCATGAAAATATGGGAGCTGGCCTATTCACTAAAGGCCTCTCTACAAACCATTCATGTACCAGGCAAGGACAACACTCTGGTGGATGCTTTAAGCGGAATCAACCAGGCACACCACGAATGGTCCATAAACAGACAGGTATTGGACTCTGTGTTCAGAAGGTGGGGCACACTAGAAGTGCATCTCTCTGCCTCGCAAGAGAACCACCTACTGTCCGTCTTCTGTTGTAGACCACCAGACAAGGGAACAATCCCACTGGATGCTCTGGCCCTGGACTGGTCAGTGAGACTACTGTACACCTTCCCTCCTTTTCCTCTCCTCTTCAGAGTCCTGATGAAGCTAAGGTCACAACCTGCATCAGTGCTCCTACTAGCACCAGGCTGGGCCAGGCAGCCCTGGTACCTCCTATTCCTATCCATGTCAGTGTCCAAACCGATACACCTTCCCAGGAGACACATTCTTTTAACCTCCCATCAGGGGAAAATCTTGTACCCGAACCTCAAGTCTCTCAGACTCACGACATGGTTCTTGAGGACTTGGAATACTCAAATCTAAATCTCTCTCAAGCTGTTCTAGAAGGGATACAGAAAACCTTCCACTAAGAAAACCTATTCAGCAAAATGGAAAAGGTTCTCTATTTGGTGTGGTACGAAAGACATTTTCCCTGCTTAGGCAGAAATTCCAGTACTTCTGGAATACCTCACGTACTTACATTCCCAAGAGTTAAAACATACTTCCCTTCAAGTTCATCTGGCATCAATTTCAGCCTACATTTCTGCTGGGAGAAATGTTTCCATTGCAACTAATCCCATTTTCAAAAAGTTCTTCAAAGGGTTGTGCTGTATGCACCCAATCATCAGGGAACGAGTTCCAGTTTGGGACCTGAACATATGCATTGCTCAGCTCATGAAACCTCCTTTTGAGTCCATGTCTTCTGCTCATCTGCAGTATGTCACATGAAAAACTGTGTTTCTGGTTGCAATCACTTCTGCCAGAAGGATAAGTGAACTACAAACACTATGTGTGGAGAAGGATTATCGCTCTTTTCATAATGACAAAATGGTGCTGCGAACAAACAGGAAGTTTCTTCCCAAGGTGGTTTCTGATTTTCACTTAGATCAATCCATAACACTGCCAGTTTTCTTTACTGAACATGCCAGTTTAGGTGAGTAGACTCCATAGCCTGGATCTAAAAGGGCATTAAGTTACTATGTGACCCACACCAGGATCATAGATGTGATAAGCAACAGCTTTTTCACTTATGGTAATGTGAGGAAAGGCACCCAGCTTCAAGAGATCAGTATCTTGTTGGATAGTCCAGTGCATTCAGTTCTGCTATTCAAAGTTGGAAAACAGGCCTCAATAGGCCTAAGGGGCTATTCAACTAGGGGCACAGCTGCTTCTATAGCAGCCTCAACAAATATTTCCTTAGTGGAGATCTGTAAAACAGCTACCTGGAGAACAGTACACACTTTTACTAAACACTACAGTTTGGACATACAGTCCAGAAGTGATGCCAGGTTTGGCACAGCAGTCCTGCAGAGCCTCTTTCCTATATAGGTTCTCTGCCCACCTCCAAAGGTACTGCTTTGAAGTCTACAGAGAGTTAGGAATATAGAAGAATACATGGGGTTAGAAGAAAAAATTACTCACCTTAGTAATCTTGCTTATTCCAATGTATTCTTCTATATTCATAACTCTCCCTCCCTGCCTCCCCTTCCAGAGCCAGAGCTTCTGCATTCCTATCTGAGTCTTTTTGGTTTATTAGTCCCAAACACAGGCATGCATGTTTTTAATTCTGGCAGGAATAGCTACTACCCTTCTTTTACCAGGTGATTCTGGCACTTCAGAATGGGGTCTTGTTAACATTATTATTATTCTATAGATTTCATGCTGTCTTAGATTAAGTAGTTTGCAATATATACTGTAGATGTAGTTAGATAGTCTAATATCGGTTGCCTTGTAGGCTCCTTAGAAATCTGAGACATTGATGGAACGTTGCAGCAGATTAGCGCAGCAGTTTGTGACACAAGCCTATGATAGTTCTGTCATTTGCATATAATTCCATTTTGCTCCGGGCAGCGCTACTTAGGAAGCAGACTGCAGAGTTATGATACAGAAGAATACACTGGAAGAAAAAAGATTACTAAGGTGAGTAATTTTTTCTTTTTCCTTACCTGGACGACTGGTTATTGCCCAGTCTAGGGACCGGCTGTAGACTATAGCTTGAACCAGACAGATGTTCGATGCTCTGGGGTGACGGTCAGCATACCAGAGTCTGTACTGACACCCTGCCAAAGACTGCAGTACATGGGGTGGGGGGTTGGATATGGTCCAGGGTTCAGCATTCTGTCTCTGAACAGTGCAGATCATCTGATTACTCAAGCACAGTTTGTGCACAACAGCAGTGTCTCAGCAAGGATGTTTCTGTTCCTTTTGGGACTAATAGCAGCAGCCATTGTTGCTGTGCCACTGGCAATACTGCACATGCAGATCCCACAATGAACTGAGGTCCAGTGGGACCAGCCGACAGATGATCTATAACAGATGGTTCTGAATTCGTCCCCTTGCAGAAGTAACTGGTGGGTGGAACTACAACCTGTTCAAAGGCTGCCCATTCTTAATTCCTTACCTTCATCAGATCCTCACCACAGATGCTTCAGTATCAGAGTAGGGAGCCCACCTGGGACTTCTACAGACACAAGGCCACATGGTGGTGTTTGCTTTACACATCAGTGTTCTGTAAATGAGAGCGGACCAATGTGGACTCCAGGCCTTCCAGAATCATAGAAGCATACATAACATAGAAACGCAAAATATGATGGCAGATAAGGACTGCTTGGCCCACCCAGTCTACCCATTTCCCTACCTAATGGATAAGCTGCAGATCCTAGTTAACCAACAGCCCACGCCCTCCTACCCCCACCCACTAGAATTGCCTTATGACTGTCCCATGCATTCTTGAATTCCACCACTGTTTTGACTCCATAACATCCTCAGAAAGGCTGTTCCATGCATCCACGACCCTCTCTGTGAAGAAATACTCTACATTACCTCTGAGCCTCTCGCCAATCTTTTCAAATTGTGCCTCTTTGTTCTTACACACTCTCTTTTCTGAAAGATGCTACCCTCTTGGACTTTGTTGATTCCCTTGAGGTACTTGAAAGTTTCTATCATGTCCACCCCTCTCCCTCCTTTCCTCGAGGCTATGCATGTTAAGCTCCTTAAGTCTCTCTTCATATGTCTTCTGGTGCAGACCCTGCACCAGTTTAGTTGCCCTCCTCTGGACTCCCTTTATCCTGTCTGTCCTTGTGGAGATTGTGTCTCCAAAACTACACACAGTACTCCAGATGGGGTCTCACCAGCTGTCTGTACAGAGGGATAACTTCTGTTTTCTACTGGTGATGCCTCTCCATATGCATCCCAGTATTCCCCCAGCCCTCCTTTACTGCTCTCTCACATTGCTTGCTCACCTTAAGGTCATCTGATGTGACTACCCCCAGGTCCCTTTCCATTTTTGTTGCTGTTAGTATCTCACCCCACATTGTGTACTTTTCTCCTGGGTTTTTGTTTCCCAGGTGCATTACTTTGCACTCCTTAGCACTGAATCTGAGCTGCCACACATTTGGCCATTCCTCCAA
Organism: Neoceratodus forsteri; assembly: GCA_016271365.2. Classification (NCBI taxonomy): domain Eukaryota; kingdom Metazoa; phylum Chordata; order Ceratodontiformes; family Ceratodontidae; genus Neoceratodus; species Neoceratodus forsteri. The sequence goes on from CM028129.1 coordinate 902,915,773, forward strand.
CTTTGCCAAGTACCTTCTCATCCATTTGTCCTCTGTTAATACAGACTGACAGTGTCAGTATGATGCATTACATCAGTTGGGGGGAGGGGGGAGTGGCTCATTCTTTCCATTGTGGAGGGAAGCAATGAGAGTTTGGTATTGGGCTGTGGAACTGTCTCTAGAACTATCAGCCAAGCATGTTCTCGGCGTCCAAAATGTCTTGGCAGACAAACTAAGCTGGTTGCAGTCCTGGATGCATGAGTGGGAACTGCTGACCTTAGTGGTTGACCGCCTATTTGAAAGAGGTTGTCCAGAGTTGGACCTCTTTCTGTCCCTACACAATGCAGAACTGCCGCATTTCTGCTTGATCGCTCCAGGGCCTGGAAATTTCTGCTGAGATGTGTTGTCCATCTCTTGGAAAAGGTTTCCTTCACTTAACCTCTATCTGATTTAGAGAGTACTACTCAAGGTGAAAATGGAGGGGACAGCTTTTGCTTCTCAGTGGACTCTGCAGATATATCTCCTACTGCAACAGCTGGCAGTGGGACCCCCAGTACCTCTGCCTCTTTGCAAGGGTCTGCTTTCACAGGAACAAGGAACTTGGTCCATCTGGATCTCAAAGTTCTCCATCTGCCTGCATGGCTCCTGAAGACATAGCTGCTGCTTGTTCTGGGGTTTCCCAAAAAGTGGCCAATGTTCTAGTTGCTGGTAGAAAGTCTCTGAACAGGGCTGTTCCAGCTCACCCACGGTCGGCCGGCACCCAGCCAGCCACCCACCAAGACCAGGACACCCGCCTGCAGCTCCTTGGAAGCTGCTTGTCCCTGACAGGGCTGTTCCAGTTTCACCCACGTCGGCGGCACCCAGCCAGCCTCCCGACCAAGACCAGGACACCCGCCTGCAGCTCCTTGGAAGCTGCTTGTCCTCTGAACAGGGCTGTTCCAGCCACCCACGGTCAGCCGGCACCCAGCCAGCCACCACCAAGACCAGGACACCCGCCTGCAGCTCCTTGAAGCGCTTTGTCCTCGAACAGGGCTGTTCCAGCTCACCCACGGCCGGGCCGCTCCCAGCCAGCCAGCCACCGACCAAGACCAGGACACCCACCTGCAGCTCCTGGAAGGTACGGGACAGCGTGAGCTAATCGAACACGGGTGCTTCCAGCAAACCCACTCTGATTGGCAGGAGTTTTCCCCTGCTATAGACACCTGGCACTTTGTTAGACTTTCCATAGAACTAAGCACATTTCTACTGTGTTATTAGAGTTTTTCTACTGTATTAGCTGGATTGTAATTTCTACTACTGTTTTAAATTGCTTACACCTCTTCTGTCTGACTGCTATTCCTGCAGCTCCCCCACCCCCCATCCAAGCACTCTGCCTTGGCTCCGATAAGTCTAACTACCTTTTTTTTTTTTTTTAGTGGCTAGTTTTCCATTAGCAGGTTATACAGACCTGCCACTAGAGGGATTCTTGGTCTCTACATAAATCACCGATTCTTTCGTGGGCAATATGGTCTGCATTATCATTCTACTTCTTTCCCGTTCTGCTACAAGGGACTTGAGTCTGAAGGGTGGATGGCCACTAACTAGCTGCTCCTGTTCTCCTTGTCCCCTTTCTGTATTTTCTCATCTAGGTTTTAAATGGGTACCTAGGTGGGCAAATTTCTTGCCTAGAAAATATTGCACTAATACAAATCACGAGACCACTCAATCTGGGACCATGGCTCTCCTTATTGTCTTTTATTGCTCCTAAGGTGCAGAGTTTTCACAATACAGTGCAATTCCAGTACCTCAATGCAATTCAGTTCTCCAATGTACCTTATCAATACCTAATGTTATAACAGTCTACCGTGCAGACACTCTGTCATTCTCCTCTCCCTTTTAGCCTATTCCCCGGTTAGCCTATACCCCTTTGCTACTGTCCTCACCTATGTCTACCCAAGCACTTACATTGATCACAATCAACTGTCATTACAGTGGCGCCGCTTCTTGCGCAGCGATATGGGTTGTCAGAAGAAATAAAAAGCAGTCTCCATTCTTATAAGCTCCTTAAAGAAAGTTATACTCTGCTTCTTCTCTGCTCAAGAAATGTGGAGCTCAACCTGCCCCCACAACTTTTCGCCTGTCGATTTTGTTGAGGCCACAGGTCTCAAATGATGATGGTCAACATTTAAGCCTCGCCTAAAAACTTATACAGCTGCAAGCCTGGGCTGCACACTTAACCCAGACCTTATCATAATTACTGAGTCGTGGTTAAAAAGATGAACACTGATCAACAAATATCACTGCAGGGCTACAGTTTATTTAGAGCAGATAGAGAGTCTAGAGGCGGGTGTGGTTATCTATGCCAAATCTAAGTACTTGGTCACCAATATTAGTTGCAAATCTCTAGCAAGGAATTTGAGTTAGTTTCACTGTGCCTTCATCTCCTCCTCGAATGTATCACTATCCTAGGTGGCTATAGACCCCGTCTGGTGGTGATGAAGTCCTTAATCTTTGAAATCCATGTTCGAGATGCAAAACTGAAACAATATTTCTAGGAGATCTAAATATGGACTGGCTGTCACCTAAATCACATGGCCTCAAATCCCTTTGTGACGAGCTAGGTCTTGGGCAATTAGAGAACCTACTAGGAACAACACTCTAAATACTGCCAACAGTTCCATTCTAGATGTGGTACTAACCACCCATCCACACAAAATATCTCATTTGGCAGTGTTTCTCAACGACATGAGCGATCATGGAATTGTTGTTTGCATAAGATCTCAAATTAAGGCCCGGCCGCAACCCATCTTTATAACAAAAAGATCCTTTCGCAAATTCAGTGCAGTAAACTTCCTGTCTGACCTGAGCATGATCAGATGGCAAGATCTTTACCTAGCCAAAGATGTCAACAAGGCAGCTTGCATCCTTAATGACAAACTCACTACAATAATAAATAAGCATGCCCTTTCATCAAAGTAAGAGTAGGAACAATTCCAATCCCTGGTTCACCTCGGATCTCAAGGCAAGCCCTTATAGCTCGAGATAAGCTCTGGGCTAAAGCTAGACATTCAAAGAATCTTCGGATTGGCAGGCCTTTAGAACAGCCAGAATAACTGTGTGAAAAACTTCGCCTGCTAAAGCTAACTATTATATTTCTACTCTCGAACAAGCTAAAGGTAACCTCATAAAATATGGAAGACTATCAAAGCTATAGAAGGACCGCCCATGGCCCCTCTGTCCCAACAAAGATAGTCGCAGTGGCAAGAGATTGTGGAAAACAAGTCCCTAATCCTGGAGGAACTTAACTCCCACTTTGCCACAGCTGATTAGCTTTGACTCGCTCACCCTATGCTGGTGCTGCAGTGAGCCAGCACCCCTCCCGCCACTTCTAGTCCTGCACCCAGTCCCTTCCAACTGCGCTGAGATAACTTATAAAGAAGTAGAAGATTCTCTCTAACTTAGACACCAAAAAGCGCAGGGACGATGGCTTGGAACCTTTTTCCTAAGGTCAGGCTGTGCCCATCTCACTGCCCCAATTCTCCATATCTTCAACCTTACCATTACATCTGCTGCTGTGCTCCTGCTGGAAATCAGCAATATCCTCCTCTATTTAAATCTGGTGACCCATGCGATGTAAACAGCTATAGGCCTATCTCCATATTGCCTATCCTTTCTAAAGTTCTTGAAAACTGATCCATATTCAGTTAAAATCTCACTTGAAACCTTCTCTCATTAACCAGCTCAATCTGGCTTCCGGGCTAATCATAGCACAATCACTGCACTAGCAAAAGTAACCAATGATTGGATCTCTGCTATAGATGCTAAGAAGGTAACTGGTGCAGTCTTTTTGGACCTCAGCAAAGCTTTTGATACTGTTGATCACAAACTATTAGTCAATTGCCTTGCAAAGTTGGGTGCCACATACCATACCACCCAGTGGTTCTCTAGCTACCTAACTGGAAGATTCCAAAAAGTAAAGGCGGAAGGCTTTTTTTCTGCTGCCTTGCCAGTTGCAAGAGGAGTCCCCCAAGGATCCATCTTAGGCCCTATCTTGTTTTCTCTGTGCATCAGTGACTTAGATGCTAACATATCTCAGTCAATCTGCACTTTTTGCAGATGATACTGTGTTATATACTTCTGGCTCATCGTTATCTGAAGTCAAGGGATAGCGGACTTCGCACAACTTGAGCATAATTTAATCAAGGCAAAGCTTCTGCTCAATGCCAAGAAGACTAAAGCGATGATATCTCCTGCAGTGCTGTCTCAGGCCCCCAATACTCTTGCCCAAGACTTCATTGTCACCACGCTAAACGAGCCTCTGGAAGTTGTAACCAAATTTAAGTATCTGGATCGACAATAAATTATCTTTCAGTGACCACATCGAAGATGTCTCTAGAAGGTTAAAGCAAGGTTAGGTTTCTTCTACAGAAATAGGCCTTTTCCTCCTTGAAACTCGAAACAAGCTTGTACAGGCCACTTTTCTCCCCTACTCGACTATGGCGATGTAATCTATTCCTCCACCACTCCTGCAAATCTAAGTAAACTGGACATCCTTATCACTGCGTTACGGTTCATTACCAACCCCTTACTGTTCGCACACCACTGTGACTTATATGCAGCTGTTGGTTGAACATCCTTACTACTAGACGCCTGCTCCATGCTGGGCTATGGACTCTTAAACTGCTCCTGCAGAAATTGCCAAGCTATCTCTCTTCCCTTATTAGTATCTCACATAGTGCATACTCGTTAGAAAATCTGACTTTATTATGCTTGACATACCAGGGCGCGGACTTCCTTTGGTAAACTGCATATTGCATATGCCCTTCCCTCCATTTGGAACCAATTACAAACCGTACTGAAACCTAACTAGCACAGTTTCAATAAACTTCTACAAATCGCTAAGTTCAGCCAAAATAAAAGACACCTGTAACTGTCATTAAGTCTCTTCCTTCCCCATGTGTGCCATATTTATCCACTGGTAGGTATAATTGATTTGTCATATTCACTGCTTTCCTTCCTTCTACTCCTGGCTTTATCTTTGCTTACGCCCACTGCTACTCTATCAAATCTCTCCTCCCATATCAGTTGTAGACTGTTGTTTGTTCTAGCTGCCAAAATACTGTATATTTGATTTGATTTGATTAAATCAAATCACATCAGTCATCATGTTTCATTTGTCAGTATGCAACCTATAAGTCGCTTCCCTGTCTCATATCAATGTTTACCACCTGCGGTCACCCTATGTGGTACCCTTGTATGTATATCCAGCCTGTATCATGTAACGTGTGTTTCATGTATATACTGTTATTACCTATCTGTGTTTGTACTTTAAGTGTTTGTCACAGGACCTCCTTGTGAATGAGCTTGCTCAATGGAGTTTTCCTGCAATAAACTTGAACTTGAACTTATACCAGATCCACTTACATGACGTGGAAGTGATTTGCTTCCACCATCTTGATCCCTTCCCCTGTTATGTCAGTCAGGTTCTAGAGTATCTGCTGTCCTTATCGGATTTTGGCCTGCTGTGTGCCTCTTATCAAGGTGCACCTGGCTGCTGTATCAGCTTTCCATGTGCCTATGGATGGTCATCCGGTTGCCCAGCTGAAGGCGACTTGTACATTTTCAAGAGGCATTCTATATCTGAAGCCTCCCATCCGTAATCCAGTCCCAGTTTGGGACCTGAATTTTGTTTTGGAAAAGCTTACTTTGACTCCTTTTGAGCCAGTCATGACTTATGTAACTTATGCATTCTTTCTTGAAAAGTATTGTTTTTAGTTGCAGTAACCTCTGCCCTAAGGATTCCTAAGCTACAGGCTCTAATGTGTGAGCCTCCATATTTGATTTTCCACAGACAGTGTCTTAGTCTACTAGTTCTACGTTTTTGCCAAAAGCGTTGTCTGAGTTTACTTTAAATCAAAGCATCCACCTGTGAGTTTATTATCCTGAGCATGCCAGTCCATGGGAAGCATTGCTCCATACACTGAACTTGTGGAGCCCAGTGGGGTCTGTGGTGCCAGCACCCGAGTCCTCCTTTCTGAGGCCATTGCTGTCTGTCCCACACCCAGTACCCCCGGCCCCCCCGTTATTGTGGTTGGGTGTAGTCGTATAACATGGAAGGTACTAAGCTCCTCACTAGTTCCATTGCCCTTGGACTGCTCACCGTTATACGCTTCACGCTGCTTTTTGCTGATAATGCTCCTCCTGTGGGGAGTCCCTGGATCATGCCTGTATAGCATTACCTGACTGACTTCACCTTCACTAATCTAATTGCCTGTGACAGGCAGCCGCCCTGGCTTGTTGGCTATCTCGATCTTAGGAGACTTCGGTATCCTGTTGTAACAGGTTGGAGCTTTGGCCACAAGCCATGAGGCAGGGACGGCCGCCCCCCTCTGAGGCATCTGCTATGGCTTTACTGGTGACTCTAACCCTTTCAGGGGATATTGAGCTCAATCCTGGTCCCCAGCAACCCTCCTCCCCATCTGTAGGCTGGTCAAAAGGCAAGGGGTTGAAAATAGCCCACCTCAATATCCGTAGCCTCCTGCCCACCTGGCTGGCTGATCTCCTTACGTGGGTCACCCTCCACAAGCCTGACATTCTGGTTATAGGAAACCTGGCTGAAACTGTCTACCCCTGACTCTGCATGTGTGCTTCTTGGATTTGACCTTGTCAGGCTGGACCACCCGGGAAAAGCGAGGGGTGGTATCCTGGTCTATTACAGGAGTTACCTTAATTTCACAGTGCTGTTGGGACAACAGGCTCTGCTGTCACCCTGTGAACTGCTGCACACAGTTCTTTTACTCGGGAACACAAAAGATCCATTGCATCTGGCCCCATAGAGGCATATGAGGCTGTCCTCCCTCCTTGACCGGTTGGGTCACTGGCTGGCAACAACAAGCTGTTGATACTGGGCAGTCTAAACCTGAATGGTTCGGTGGCAATACTAAGATGTACAAGCCCCTCCTGGCTGGGCTCTCACTGTCCCAACTCATCAAGGAACCCACCAGGTGGTCTCCCGTTGGTGGCTCAGACTCTCTCCTAGACTGGGTCCTGTCCAATAGGCCAGAGAGGATTAGCTCTTCTGGGACTCTCTGACTCCATCTCTGACCACTCCCTGTGTTCTGTGTGTGGATGGTCTTCACCCTGAAAATTCCCCGAAGTCATCCAAATTCGAGACTTCTCCCGGTTTGACTTGGGGTCTTTCTATGGTGACTTGAGGCATACTGACTGCTCTGCAGTCTGGAATGCACATGCCCCAGCCACTGCAGTCAATTTCCTCAGTGCCTTTGGGGCACTGCAGGATAAACACACCCTTTCATTAGGTGGAGGAGTAGGGGTCCGCTACCAAGTAGTTACTGCGGGCCTCCTTCCCCTCATGAGGACTAGGGATAAGTGCTGGGCCAAATTCAAGGTCTCAGTGGACCAGGCCATACTTCAGCAGTACAGAAGGCTCCGGAATGAGTGTAAGAAAGCGATCAGGGTGGCAAAAAGTGAATTCTGCAAAATGACACTACTGAATTCGGCAAAAGACCCCAGGACTTTCTGGAGGAACATAAAAAGCATAATAAGTGGATCCTCCAAAGGTGAGGCCACTGATATGCTCATTGATGGTACTAGTTGTAACAATCCTCTGACCATCGCCAATGCATTTAACACACACTTCTCGGACCTGTCTGCCTTCACCTCCCTCTTCTCCCCTAGTGGAGGTGATAGCTGTGACCAGGACTCCGTCTCACAACTGGCTTCCACCTCCCAACCGTTATTCTATTTCAAGGCTGTGACGGCACATGAGATGCAGAGATTGCTCTCTGGTCTGCCCCCCCTTCTCCAGTGCAGACCATGATGGCATGGAACCCAAGCTCCTCCGTCTTGGGGCCTCTCGTATTGCCTCCATTGTGCCACATATCTTTAATTTATCCCTTGCCTCTGGGGTCATCCCTAACATATGGAAGGTGGCTAGGGTACTCAAACTCGTAGTCAGACAGGGTAAACCTGAGTTTCTGGACAACTACCGTCCGATAGCCATACTGTCTGCAATCAGTAAACTACTAGACAGAGTTGTGGCGGAGCAACTCACGGAATACATCCAGTCGCATGAGCTGCTGTCTCCTGAGCAGCATGGCTTCTGTAAAGGGCACAATACATCCTTGGCACTTGTCACTGTCGCATCTGGCATCAGAACCGCTATGGACCAGGTAAACTTTCAGGAGCCATTTTCAGCTATCTATCCAAAGCCATCGACCATGCACTGCTCTGCGCTCAGCTTAGATCATTTGGCCTGTCACCCCCTGTACTTTGCTGGTTCTCCAGCTACTTGCAGGGTAGGCGCCAGCTGATCAAATATAGCAAGGTGCTCTCGGACACCACTGCTGTCTCCTCAGGTGTTCCCCAAGGCTCAGTCCTGGGGCCCCTGCTTTTTTTCCATTTTTGTGAATGACTTACCTGCTACCACCTCCTACTCCAGATCCATTCTATATGCAGATGACCTGGTCATCCTAACACACTCCCAGGATATTGGGTCATAAACCACCAGTTGAGTGAGGACTCTGTGGTAGGGAAAGTGATGGAATCACTTCTGAAGAAAAGAATTGGTGAGTACTTAGAGGCCAGTGGGGCACAGGACCCGAGGCAGCATGGGTTCACAGCAGGAAGGTCATGTCAGACGAATCTAATTGATTTCTTTGATTGGGTGACCAAAGTAGTAGACCAGGGAGGGGCTGTGGACATGGCCTACCTAGATTTTAGCAAGGCATTTGACACAGTCCCACACAAAAGATTAATAATCAAATTAACCGGGTCGGCCCGGTGGTGCTGAGGTTAAGGCGGCTGGATGCCACACCTCGCTGCATGCCGGGTCATCTGAAGTCGGCAGGGAGGACTAGGATTGGCGTCCGATGACTGCTGTTCTAGTCTTAGGGAGAAGGGTGGGCGCACACTGTGTTCTGCTGGTCCCTGGGGACGCCTGTCGGTACTACAGTTGTGCGGGTGCATGTGGGGGGGGGGGCATGGCAGACGTCTGCATGCTAGTGCGTTGATGTCCTTGCACGTCTGTGATTCCATCGGGGGAGATAAGTGGGGAAAAGGCAGCACAGATCAACGGCAGCTTGATGGCCGCAGTTTCACCAGCCGACAATGCCCAGAAGGCATGTGCCGATAATGGTTCCTCACCGGGTGTGGGGTCTACAAGGGGGCCCTTCGCAGGGTGTAGAATATGTCTGCCAGCTGGGCATGCGGTGCTTTGGGGTCAGTAGTGGAACAGAGTGGTGGTGGCTGGATGTAATGCAGGACTGTGGCGCAGGTGAGGTAGCCTGGGTAAAACATTGGCTGGACAACACGACAAAGAAGGTAATTGTAAATGGAGTCCATTCTGAAGAAAGAGGGTTACTAGTGTGGTACCACAGGGTTTAGTACTGGTCCAGTTCTTTTAATGTCTTTATAAGTGACATTGCAGAGGGACTAGAAGGAAAGATGCCTCTTTGCAGATGACACAAAGATCTGCAACAGGGTTGATGCACAAGGAGGCGTGGAAAGGATGAGAAGGGACTTGGCAAGGTTGGAGGAATGGTCAGAAGTATGGCAGCTTGGATTCAATGCAAAGCAGTGCAAAATAATGCAACTGGGACACAAAAACCCACGGGAAGATTACACAATTGGGGGGTGGTAGTAACAACAACAAAAATAGAAAGGGACCTGGGGCTAATCGTATCAGATGACCTTAAGGTTAGCAAGCAATGTGAGAAGGCAGTAGGGTGGGCTGGGGGGATACTGGGATGTATAGGAGAGACATCACCAGCAGAAAATGGGAAGTTATCCTCTGTACAGACAGTTGGTGAGACCCCCGTGAGTACTGCATCCAGTTCTGGAGACCCCCATCTCCATAAGGACATAGACAGGATGGAGCAGTCCAGAGGAGAGGCAACTAAAATGGTGCAGGGTCTGTAAGAGAAGCCATACAAGGAGAGACTAAAGGAGCTTAATATGTATACCCTTGAGGAAAGGAGGGACATGATAGAAACCTTTAAGTACCTCAGTGGAAGCAACAAATCCAAGAGGGTAGCATCTTTCAGAAAAGATGTGCAAGAACAAGGGACAGAATTTGAAGATAGAGGGGCGGCTCAGGGGCAATGTGAGGAGTATTTTTTCACAGAGGGTGATGGATGCGTGGAACAGCCTTCCTGAGGAGGTTGGGGTCTAAAACTGTGGGAGAATTCAAGAATGCATGGGACAGACATAAGGCAATTCTTATGGGGGATAGGAAGAAATAGGCTGTTGGTTAACTAGGATCTGCAGCTTAGCCTGTAGATAGGGAAATGGGCAGACTGGGTGGGCCAAGTGGTCCTTATCTGCCGTCAGAGTCTGTGTTTCTAAATTCAGGAAGAGAATTTATAAAAATGCATTGTTGACATATGGGAGACAGACTAAGACAAGTTACGTACAAGTATGCTAGGTCAGTTACATGAGCACTTATCAGAATACATGAGGAACTTACAAAGTTCATTCTTAAAAACCTGCTGAGACAGAGTACTGTGAAGTATTAAGAAAGGAGTTCCAGAACTTGGAAGCAGATGCTGAGAAAGCTTGCTCACCCATCTTAGTAGTACATTTGGGTACATCAAGAGACCTTTCAGCGGACGTTTAGGGGTAGACTTGTGAGGTGTGGTTTAACGTGCTGGCCCATGTAACTGGTGTACTGGTTCTGATATTATCAATGGTGCAGCCACCAGTGTATCATGTATAAGATGATAGGGAGAGCCATCCGAGGCTCGAATAGAGGATGCAGTGATGGGTAAGCCTGGGCACTAAAAGGGCAGAGTGACGGATGTTGTTATAACAAGTTTTCCGTTTACTCAAGATCTCTCTGCTGGCCTCCAGGTATGTTATCATCCCATAGATAAGACTTGGCTGAAGGACACCCTGGGCATTCACCAGTCTAGCTGCAGCAGTACGCGTATTCCTAAATCTTCCCTTGTCAATCTTTACCATTCATTACTGCTTGGAAGTTGGCGGGCGCACCCTTCTACAGGAGTTTTTTTTTTATCGGCTCCAGCGCGCCCGCCGAGGGGACGACATCAGCCATGCGCGCGAGGGCGCCGCAGGGTGCCGCGAGACCTCCCTATATCTCAGCGTTCTGTTTCTCCTGCCGGGCCAAGGCTGCACCTGCTGCGTGGTAGCGTATAGTGTTTTCGGTTTCTTCAAGACTCCTCGTTTTTGAAGGTTTTCACGACTTACTCGACGCGTACACGGTAGACCGTTCCTGTTGTTTTTCTATGTCTGGTGGCAGGTGCTTTATTACTTTTTCCTTGTTTAGTTAGCATCATGTCCGGTTTAGGAGCAGGGCGAAGTCAAAGCGGGCCGCGCCTATGCGTCGGTGCTCCTGTGGCCAGCATTTTTCCATCTCGGACGGCATGATGTCTGTCTCCGTGCCTGGGAACCACACAACATGGATGCGTCTGCGGCGCTTGTTTCTCCATGGACCGTCGTGTCCTCGAAGTCCGCAGCGTTCAAGCTCGGCAAGGCCCCACCGACCTTGAGGGCCGGCGTTGCTCAGGGACTCCGGTAAGATCTCGGGAGCCCTTCCCCAGGTCCCTCCCGGGCCCTATCTGATCCGCAGAGAGGCTTCCTCCTCTTCTCTTGCCGAAGAGCTTCTCGCGGTGTTGGAGAACGTCGTAGTCCCATCCGGGGGCGCGGCGGGGACACCGCCTCGGCAGTCACCTCCTCGGAGGTGCAGGCTCCCCAGTGTCGAGGCCCGTGCCTGCTGGGCCTGGCACTGGCGGACCCTCGGCGCTGCCTTCGGCGCCGTTTGATCAGCGCCCGGTGATCAGGCAACACCGTGAGGCGGTTTGCGCTCGGCGTTGCGGATTGGGTTCGCCAGGGGCCTAACTGGCGCGCAGGGGACCAGGACGGGCCTGGCTGTCGGCGGGTGGGCTGGGGTCGTCGGTGGCCGTGCCAGCATCGAGGTTCTGCTGGTCTCATCCTCTTCAGAGCTGATGATTTGGATGAGGACCCATCCTGGCTCCTGACTTTCCGGTGGGGTCCCGGTGTGCACGGGTGCTGGGCGCTGGCGGGCCCTCCGCTGTCCCTCTCCGTCCTCCCTGAGGGCCCTCGGGCTGGGGTGGCCCTGGGTCCCGGGGGTGATGTGGTGGGGACTGAGGGAGGGGCTCCCCTCCTAGGGGTCTGTGACAGCTACCTCCCGGTGCTGTTGCCACCCACGGCGTGGGGAAGGCTGGAGTCGAGGAGGAGGGCTCTCTCGGGGTCGAGGGGCGGGGGACGGTAGTCGCGGTCTCCGTCGGCCACCCCTCGTGGGGTGGCTAGGAGTCGTAGCGCCGAACCCTGCCTTTCCCTCTTGGGCCCCGGGGTTCCCTCCGGTGGCGTTGCTGTGGACTGCCCTTCTGGATCCATGCAGTCCCGGGTTCGTCACAGGGGAAGATCCCGCCCTGGGCTCTTCCAGGCATCGCATCCCCAGGGTATCGTCTTGCGGCCTGGTTTGTTGTCCGGGATCCCGCCAGCTCGGGCTCCGTTCCCCAGATTTCAGAGTCCTAGCAGGGTCAGTTGCCTCTTATGGTGCCCTTCTCCAGTACCTCTGCTTCACCCCCGCTCTTCCAGGCCATGTCGGTCCCTCTGAGTCCGTTATCCTGGGAGCAGTTCAGAGGTTCTCGCGGCCTTCCCTCATCGTTAGACATATGCATGGCGGGTCTTCGACTCTCCCCACCGCCGAGGAATCTTCTGGACATTTGAGCTCTCCATCATACTGTCTTCCTCCTCTGAGGAGAGGAACCCTTCCTCACCTTTCTTCAACGCTGATTTCACTGAATATCAGCGATTCCTTCGAGGATGGTGAGGGATCTTGAATCTCTTACGTTAGGTGAGACAATACTGAATGGGAGGCAGCGTGAATTCCTTGGAGAATTCAGTGCCCAACACCTGGTGGTACCTTCCTGGCCTATCCCTTCCAGGGCGTCTATCCATTCCTGGCAGTAGCCAGCGCCCTTTCTGCAGCCCTGGCAGACTGTCGTCGAAGGTATTGTGCCCCCTCGGAATCCCTGGGTACCCTTCCCAACCCATCCTCGGGTTTGGTCTACCTAGAGACTCCTTCTGGGCATTGCCGCCTGGCGCATGACCGTCCAACGGATTCGGAATCCCTACAATTCGACCGGTGGGGGCGAAGAGTGTTCTCTTCTTCTCGTGCGGTGGCTTGCATTGCATCACATCAGGCTCACCACGCTGCCTACAATCAGCATCTGTGGTCGATGCTTTCCCAGCTCTTAGCATCAATGCCTGATACGGAGCACACCAGACAGGCTATTGCCCTCTCTGCTATAGGCCTGGAGCTGGTAAGACACCAAGCAAGGGCATCTTATGACGCCAATGAGGTGGCTTCCAGGCTTGCGGGACAGCGATCTGCATTAGGCCGGACGGCTTCCGTCTATCAAGGTTGTCACCCCTGGCCGGCGTGGGTGATTCGGCTCCGCTTTCCGGGGACCCGTCTTTTTCCTCAGAGCTAGGAGACTTCTGCAGGGGCTTCCTCCGTCTCTCCCTGTCCTCGGGGCACCTCCTAGCTCTTCTCCCACTTAGGCTTCTCTCTGTATTAGCCAGGTCTTCCCTTCTGTTTCTCACCAACAGGAGGCTGGGGTCTTGTTCCCTCAGGGTTCTACCCCCTTTAAGGGGAGGTGGCTTAGTACTCACCCAAGCAGTAATGAATGGTGAAGATTGACAAGGAAGATGAAGAATTACCTACCGTGATCTTGATCTTCTCTTGTATCTTCACCATTCATTACTGATACCCACCCACCTTCCCCTCAGTGGCCTCCTTCTGTGGCGTCTCCCCCTCCCGTCTCATTCCTCTTACTTCCCTTGGCCTTTAGGCCAAAAAAAAAAAATGTTTCTGCTCTTTTTCCCCATTCTTGTGAATGGATCTCCTTTTTTCCTCAAGGTAAAGGGGAACGAGCACGGTTCCAAATTTCTCTAATTCTGAGGGAACTCTTTCTGACTGCCCTATGGTGCGATTCCTTACCCTCTTCAGGTCATGCAGTTTCACAGTCCAGGTGGCCATGCTCCTGTCTTGGCCTCCATAAAGTCAGAATCCCCTGGCAGGTCTTATTTCAAGCTCTTCTACCTGCTCACCGAATTTGTCAGCTCTGAGCATCTGTCTGCCTTGCCCTGTAAAGTCTGATTGAGTTCCACTCTACTTTTCATACAAAACTGCCTTCGAGAAGGCATAGTCTTTCCCATACACTTCTGTGTTAGCACTTAACAAGGTGCTAAGGGATTTAGTCCCCTTCCTGGATGGGCGCTCTACCCGGAACAGTTTCTGCCTGGGCAGCCTAGGGCCCTCAACTAGGATGAAGGGGTTTGCATGTTGAGAGTTCAGAGAGTCTGCCCTCTTCAGATCTGTTCAGGTGGTTCGGTTGAACCTCCCCTCAGTCCTGCCAACTGGGATTCTTGCTCCCTGGTCAGTTTCGAGCCTTTAAGCCTCTCAACCAGTGCTCGATGGGCACTGTCCTCTCTCTCAACATGTTTGTTTCTTTCTTCCTTTCTTTCTCTTTCTGTTCTTCCCCTTTCCTCCTCTCTGTTCCTCCTTAGAGCCACCCGGAAGGAGGCCCTCGGTCCCTTAGGGTGAGAATTCTCTCTCCTCAGTCTACTCTCCATTGGCTTTTCCTTTTCAGTTTATTTCCTTTCTTTTTCTATCCCTCGGCTCTCTTGCCTCGCTTTCTTTTCTTACCCTTTATTTTGCCTCTCCATACCAGAACCAAGATAGGGAGGTCTACGACACCTAACGCCGCATGACATGTGCAATCGTTGTTCCTCGAGGGCAAGCCATTGGAGCCGACAAAAAAACTCCTCCATAGTGGGTGCGCCGCCCGCTTAACCCAAGCAGTAATGAATGGTGAAGATACAAGAAGATCAAAATTACGGTGAGTACGTAATTTTCATTTTATAGGCGAGCCTCGACTTTGTGGTAACTGACTTTACAGATAGTTGACAAATGCAGGTTGAAATCCAGAGCAGGGTCTAGGGTGACTCCAAGGTACCTGAAATGATTACTACTTCTAGTGGGAATCATCTGGTCCATAGATGGTTAGAGCAGAGGTACAGGCTCTGATTGTAGGTGCTGAGCTGAATAACATGGTGACTGTCTTTTTGGTGTTCATAAGAGTCTTATTTGTTTTAGCCAGAACTGTATGAGATCAAAATCTTTCAGGTGTGAATTTTGTTTAACAAATCCATGGCATTAGTGTACAGTCCTATCTCTTCTGAGCAGAGAGGGTAGAGCAAGAAACATCCACTGAGGGTAGCTTGTAAGAGAACCGGAGAAAAGTAATGGACCAAGTATGGATCCTTGAGGACGCCAACTCTAGTGGGAGAGATTAAATTTGACTATTTATTTGAGCAATTATTATCAGTCCAGTGAAGTTAAGCTACAAACCAGAAAGTAATAAGATGTGAAACCCAGGGTGAGACAGTTCAAATAATAGCAAGAGGTGACCCACAAGGTCAAACTCCTTGTAAAGTCAATGAAAACTGCCCTGTAAGCATGCCTTTATCCATAGCCATCTTTACATCATTAATCAATTAGATGAGGGCAGTGGATGTGCTATGTTGCCTGAAACCATGTTGAGCTGGGGATAAGTTTAGCCAGTTGTAGGTGTTCTGTTACCTGGGTAGCCACTAATTTCTCGTAACTTATTTAGTACCAGTAGGATGGCTTTAAGGTGGTAATTATCCATACTCTTGGTATCCCCCCTTTTTTATTTTTGAATAGGTACCACTTGGGCAATCTTCTGGAACCTAGGGACATCCCCAGTAGAGAGGGATATGTTGAGAATCCCTGTGACTGGTGCAGCTATGAGGGGGGTGGCGGTTTGGAGGAACGTGAGTAGTAGCCCATCAAATCCAGCAGAACCACAAGCTGGGATGGCCTTCAGGAGACATACTGTAGCACTGCAGTTTTGGTGACATTCTTTGGGTTAAAAGGAGGGCAGACCGGTTCCTCAGTACTGGAGTTTGGTACCAGGGACCAGACCCATCAACTTTGTATAACTGGAAGGTTGGAGAAATGGAAGTTAAAGGCGCTTGCAGTTGCGCCAATATTATTCAACTTGCTCTCCCAGTGTCATGTCAAATACTGATGTGTTAGTACCCTGATCCATGAAAGACTTTGATTCCAGAGACTCCTAGAAAGCTAACAGAGGATATGAAAAAATTAAAAGCATTCTCTGTCAGTTGTCTGATATAATTAGGACCAGTCAGTTTGGAGGATAGACGTCCTTAAGGCACCAGTGTTCAGTCTGGAGAAATCCCTGAACTGTATTTCTTTGGGTGGATGCTTCAGGGTTCATGCATTCCAGATGCAATAAACTGGCGAGTGGTCGTTGATGGAGTCTGGCAGTGCACCAGCAGTTATTACCCATTCTTTTCTCTTGGTCATGATCCAGTCTATAGGGACTGGTGATTGTTACAAGGTGACACTCTAGTTGGACAGGAGACCAGTTTCGTTAGGTGGAGCTTCACTAGTCCTGTATCAAATTTATCAGCATTTTTCCCCAACCAGTCGAGACCGAAATCACCCAAAATAGGAAATTCATTTTTTCGTTTTAGAGATCCGAGTAATCAGTGATGTTCGTTAAACTATTATAACTATTCTTATTAGGAGGATTATCGACACATATGATTGCTTTTTTTTTTTTTTTGTGTGTGTGTGTTCCCAAGGACAAGAACAGTGTGGAGGACTATACAGGTACATTGGGTCTTAACAGGTTGAGCAGTGACATTGAGGTATTCCATAAAGTAAAAGGCAACCCCACCCCCCTCTTTGAGGTAGGGCAGTCAGTTCTGAGAAGCTTATAACCCTTTAAGGCACACATTGAGTTAGGGATTTTTGCCTTTAGCCAGGTCTCTGTTAGCCCTAGGATGTTGTGGGAGTAGTGAGACTCCCATGCCTCCACCTCAGCAAAGTTGGCCATGAGACTGTGAACATTCGTGTGGCCAATTTTAAGACCTTAGTCAAGAACCAGGAGGAGGCTAGTGGACATTGATTTGGGGGGTTGACTCAGTATCTCGAGATGAGCAAAGACCTAGGAGGTGTTGCCAGACTTCCATAAAGAGTTTCAACTTACGACATCCCCATGGCACATAGAGGAGGATGTGGTTAAATAGTGCATTATGTATGCTACACGGATATGCCTCAGATACCAGTTACTGTTTAACTTGAAGAATGGTCAGAGGTTTGGCAGTTGAAATTCAATGCAAGGAAGTGCAAGATAATGCATATGGGGCACAAAAACCCTGGCACAATATATCAGTTGGGGGTGAGGATATAGCATGCACCAAGCAGGAAAGGGATCTTGAGTTATCATCTCTGATGACCTCAAGGCAGGGAAACAGTGTGACAAGGCAGCAGGTAAAGCAAATAGGATGCTGGGATGCATAGGCAGGGGCATCACCAGCAGGAAAAGGAGGTCATAATTCCACTATACAAGACACTAGTGAGGCCGCACCTGGAGTACACTGTGCAGTTCTGGAGACCTTACCTATGTAAGGACATAGACAGGGTAGAGAAGGTTCAGAGGAGGGCAACAAAGATGGTGCATGGATTGCATCACAAGTCCTATGAGGACAGGTTGAAGGCACTGAACATGTACTCCCTGGAGGAGAGGAGGAGAGAGGGGATATGATAGAGACATACAAGTATCTTACAGGGAGGAACAGGTGCAGGAATGCACTATTTTTAAGCGAAAAAGATGTTCCAGGACTAGAGGGCATGGGATGAAGTTGGAGGGAGGCGATTCAGAGAAGCGTGAGGAAGAATTTCTTCACAGAGCGGGTGGTGGACAAGTGGAACACCCTGCCAGAGGAAGTGGTGGGGCTGAAACAATCACAGGATTTAAGAATGCATGGGATAGACATAAAGGAATTCTGGAGGTCAGGGGTAAGGGGCGACAGACTTCCTGGAAAACATAAACTGAACTTACAAACTTAAATGGGCAGACTGGGTGGGCCATAGGCCCTTATCTGCCGACACTGTCTGTGTATCTATGTTTAGGGGCTTCTCCACTCCAACCATAATATTCGAGTAAACAAAGGTGATGTCATTATACTTGTAGTATAAGCAGTCATGTGTTGAGAGATGGTCCGTAATGGATACCAGAGCAGTTAACAGCCCCTATAGCAAAGGATGAGCAGAGCATTTTCACATTCAAATAAAAACTGCTTAGACCAGTCAGGAAGCTTAGAGACTAGTAGGGCAGTCACCAGCAGTGTACCCCTCAAGCCTGCTAAAAATTCAGAAAATCACATTGAGATTACTTCCCAGAATATCTTGCAGAGTTATGCTGTAATCTACTAAAGTCTACTGTATAGAGAATCCAGGCAATGCAGAGAAAGGCAGTGAAAAGAACTGATTTGCTCCTAACTGCGAGTTTCAGTTACTTAAGTTGCAAAAAGCAACTAATAGGGCAGATTTCTTAAGATAAGCACTGTTTGGTCAGAATCTACCTTTCAGCTAGAGTAGTGGCAGTAGAAATGACAGTTTAATTACATACCATAGAAATTACCATTTCCCTAAACATCCCTCTATTTTCCAATAAATTTTGGCTCCAGAAATTTTGCCAGCTAAACCACCAAATGATGTAAGTAGCAAGCTGCTGTTACTGTGCCTTGAGAAAGAAGCTTAGTCACTGGTATAACTAATAATAGTGTCCCATTTAAGGAACACACTTCCCTATACATGAAAACTTAAAATGTAACCCAAGACACTAATACAGCACAGTATACAGTGGCCTTCCAAGAGCATAAAAATTGCTAAGGTTGCTAGCAGCTATGATTAGCCTGTCTGCCTGTACTACAGACAGAGTTTTAAACCACAAATTATTCATCTATACATAACACAAATGGAAAATCTCTCAAAATCAATACATTGTGGAGGAGGGGAGAAAAACACAGAATACAGTGAAAAACAAATAAGGCTTCCTATATTCTCAGTAATGGAGAAAATAAATTAATTCCACGAAGTTGACATTCTCCTCTGGGTATTCAGTTTGGTACCATAATCTTTCGTACATTAATGTTTCTTTAGTTTTGTGCCACCAAACCTGTTTTATGGATTGTGATAAGATTGGCAATTCAGTATTATTCTTTTTTGTGCCGTGGTCCCTAAACAGATTATTTTCTCTGCTCTCTGGTAATCTCTAATATGTTAATCTTATTAATTAAATATATATAAAAATGTGATTTTCCATTCCTAAAAATTGAGTCTTGTAATAGCTGTATCCCACCACCAGTTATTTATTAACGGGCAGCTCCATATACTATAGCTTAAATCTGCAGCCTTTCCACAGGTATGCCAACGTTTTGTTGGAGAAACTAGGATTAATTTGATTTAAAGTTTTAGGTGTGATGTAAGTTCTGTATATTAATTTAGATTGTATGGATTTATTTTTTGCTGCTATGTAGTTTTTATTAGCAACAATTTTGAATTACTTTAGATGTAATTCTTGCCATTTCTGGTAAATTCTTTGCGTAGGCTTAATTGGAACACTTACTGACTTTTTATAGACATTAGAATTTTTATTTTATAATTGGCAATTAGTTTGGTTTGCATCTCTAATCTCAGTTTGAAGTTTGTTTTCTGTGTATCTGCAGCATTATTAACGGATTGAAGTTTGGATGAAAGCATATTGTAATTTATAAAATTACCCTCAAAAAACTCCATCGACTTGATCTCTAAAATTATTATACGAGATAAATTTATTCTCTTGAATGAAGCCCATCTACTTTATATTTTTATCTTGGAGTGCTTTTATATTTTCTTAAGTTATTTTCGGTCGAATTTCATAAAGCAGCTTTATTTAATTGTCTGATTTTTGGTGCTGAACCTGTGCTGCACAACATGGGTAACCCTCGAAAAGGGAGAGGGTGCTAGACCTAAAGTGGCTCCTGGAGCTTCAAACAGGAGAGTGGCACAGGGCCACGAACTTGACCACGATGAAGACAACAAGGAAGAAACCCTGCAAACTTTGGGGGCCAAATTGAATCAGCTTATAACGTTTGAGACCATGTCTAGTAAATTTGATGCATTCACGAATAGACTGACCACTGTTGAGAGTACAGTGGAAGCGGTCACCGAAGCCTCAACTGAAGCTGCAAAAAAAGCAGATGCAGCCATGGGAGCCGTCATTTCTGTGTTTGAAAGAGAACGGGCATCTGCGGACAAGACACAAAATATTGGAGAATCAGGCAAGAGCCCAGAATTTAAGGAGTTTAGGGCTACTGGCGGGGTGTGAAGGTGGCCAGTTGGTACTGTTCCTGCAGGACTGGCTAGTTCAGCAGTTTGAGGATGAAATGACCCCAGCGGTCCAGAAGTTTCGGAAGGCCTATAGAGTTACCTCTCGGGGTCGCCCAGATAATCTAGAGGCCCCTGAACAGTGGTAATTGTTGTGGATGGGGTGGGCTCCAGGGATCAACTACTTGTCCTTGCTCTCTGGAAAAACTTCCTGCTTTATGATGGCCAGCAAATACGGATGTTCCCCTAGTCTATCCTATGCTACCAGGGAAAGGAGAAGGAAGTTCGGAGCCAAGGCAGTGTTAAGAGAGGTGGGCATCCCTCATGGCATGGTCTTTCCGGCCCACCTGCAGATTGTGTACCAGAGCAAAGTTTATCTCTTCTTGGAGTCTGCAGAAACCCTGAAGTGGTGCCAGTGAAATGCTCCATCTCGACCCCGAATCCCTGAAGAAGACGACCCTTTGTCCGATGAAGAACTTACGAATATATGAAATTGTCAGCAGGTATAGGCCATTCGGTCTGTCTAATCTGCTAGAGTATGCAGCACTTCAGTCCATTTGACTGCAGCTGCCCACTCTCCCACACATGCCCTCCCCCCCCATCTTGTGCCCCCTCCTGGTTTGTACCTTCCCCTTGAATCTGTCCCACTCCCTCTTGAAGCCCCCGACGCTCTGCAGCAACACTTTCTTCTGTTGCTAAATAGCACAGAAATATGGAACCTTTTGGTACAGGGGTAGGGGGGATGAAGTTGATGCCCCAAGGTAAGCCAAATAATGCTTTGTTCTCCTTGCATCGGGTGATCCCTTTTTGTTGGATGGATTTGGGACTGCTGTCTCTCTCCCCCCTAAGATTCTGACCCCCCATGCCACAGTAGTGGGATAGTTTGTGTTCTCTTTTGGGAAAATATTTTCCTTGTTTGCTTATATTAAAGTTAAGTGCCTTGTTTCTCAATACTCTAAGGGGTTAAATAGCAATAATGTACTGCCTAGCACTGTTCGTTTATTAATGATGGTTGCTGCTCTGTTTGTGAGTTTTGGCACAGCAGTGATGTGTTTAGCACATTTTGGTGCAATATATTTACATATGCATGGTGGCATTACCATCCCCTATTGTGAGAAATATACTGGACTTAGACTTTGAACACTTATTATGTAAGCATCATGCAGCTCATGAGCTCCTTTACAGCAAATGAAATGTACTCTGGATATATTTTACTTGGTCTCTCCCACTATGATATATCTTTTAACATTTAATGGATAGATTGAAGGTGTTAAGAGGAGTGGCCCTCTCGGTTCACTGATGTACACTGTACCTCTGTGAAAATAAATGTTGGTATTGTAACTATTTGTTTGTTTTACAAAATAGAACATAAAGTTAAAAAAAAATTAAAAATAGAGAGTTTAGTAGCGTAATATCCTTTGTATGAAATTTGTAACCCGATTCGTCCACTAGCAACTGCAAAATAACATAATCTTTGTTGGGCATAAATGCCCAGTCCCATCCAGTTGCTCATAACTGAGCCAGAAAGTATTTAAATAGATCTGAACAGCCATACCCTCCCACAGCGCTTTTGCTTGCCATAAAATTCCAGGCAATTCTTGGCTTGCCACCTCACTATAGAAATTTTAAGAAAATATGCTTTAGATCTGAGAATCATTTACTATCAGGAGCACCATATAATGCCTGATATGCACCTATAAGATGAGGAAACTGCCCGAGAGAGAGGTTAATTTTCTATGCAGAGCTTGAGCTCAGTTCAGACCTCTGTCTGCTGCACTTAGAAGCACAACCGTCAGATTCTTTGCTCTGCCTAACTGAGCAGTCGCTCCGGAGATTTCTCCTTTGCTTGCAGTTCGAAAGTTGGTTAAAATCTCGGTTTTACCGATTATGTTTCGTAAGTTTCGATTCAGATCTCTGTCTGTGGTACAGTAAGTACTAGGTAGTGAACTAAACATAGTAAACTTGTGGAAATTGTAAAAATTGATTTTCCACCGGTTCGGCTGAACTGGTCGTTTAGTGAATTACATATTCTGTCTTTGTTTCTAAACTTAGAGTGTGGTTACCAGTCCTTATCAGTTTAAAAAAAAAAAATTCTTGTTTTTTTCCAATACCCATGACATGGTTAGAAACCGATAAGGGTGTCTTGCCTGGTTGTTTGCCATAAAAAAGGGGTAAGTTTGTGGTTAGGATGGCTGTGTTTGAGAAACCCAAAAGAAAAACCGGGCCCACTGGATTTCAACACTGCAGTGTATGTGGGGAGGTCTTTGCTAAGGCTGATTCCCACACCACCTGTGTTTATTGTCTGGGATTTGACCACCTCGATTCAGACTGCCAAATCTGTAAAAATTTCCCTAAGTCTACCCTGGAAGAAAGATTAGGTAGGCTTAGGGATAAGGAACTGTGAAGTCCGCTGGCCGGATGGCCAGCCCAGTTTGGTTCGACCGACCTGAGGGGTATCCTCTGACCAGGCGGTACTTCTTTGGGCAAGAGGAGAGCCGATCCTGAGGGATTGGTTCCTGCAAAAAGACAAAAGAAAAATCGGCCGGTTTGGATCCAGAGACTCATTTTCCGACCGCCGAAGAGATTGCCAAAGTGATAAGGATTGTAGAATTGCTTCGCCCGGTTCCGTCTGATCCGGCGCCTTCTGGCAGGCACTCGGTTCGGTTGGTTCCTCCAGTTTAAGGTTATGCCTCTGAAGATTTTTATGAACCAGATTTGGAGGGGGAAGATGATGATGATGACGACGACGGGGTGGAAGGTCTGGATAAGCACATTGAACCGGACAGGGCTTCTGGTGTTTCCCCTCCTAGGCTTTCTGAGTCCTCTTCCCACTACGTTTTACAGGAAGGTGGCAGAAACCCTCTAGCTCCCTGTGGAGGAAGCCGTGGAGGAACAAGAGGAACCTGATTTAGGTGGAGATCATGGACATCCCAGAGTCCAAGAGACTGTCTATTCCCCTTCGTAAGTCTTTGGGAAATGGACACAAAAGATTTTAAAAACTCCAAATTCTGTACCTCCTTTCGACAGAAGGATGGACAAAAGGTACACCTCATCAGGTTCAGGTACAGAGTACTTGTATCAACAATGCAGCCATGTTGGGGTTGTGCAGGCTGCAGCTTGTGATAAGGCTAATATACCCTTGGCTTCACACCCCCCAGAAAAAGACTCTAGGAAGCTGGATGCTATGGAAAAGAAACAGTACATGGCATCTGCCTTGGGACTCAGGCAATCTAATTATATGGCCTATGCAGCCAGGTACCAGAAGTCCAGGTGGGATACTGTACTGGCACTGGCTAAGCAGGCCTCCCCCCCAGCTAGCCTCTGAGCTGGAGAGGGTGGCTGCTGATGGGATTGAGGCGTCTAAGGTACAGTTCCATGCTGCTGTAGACTCCAGTGATGTCATCGAGAGTCATGGCTACATCTGTTGCTCTTCAGAGAATGGCTTGGCTCAGTTGTACTCTCGCACAGGACACCCAGGCTAAGGCCATGGATTTTCCTGTGGTAGGTAATTCTCTGTTTGGGGAGCAGACAGAGAATTGCATGAAAAAGATGGATGAGCATAGGACCACCTATAGGAATGCACAGGCCAAGGAAAGGCAGGCAGCTCCTCAAAGGCAGCAAGCTAGGGGCAGGGGCAGGCCTTTTCATAGGATTTTCTACCAAGCACAGGCCTCTTCTCCTTTTCCTCAGAGGGTTCTTCAGAGGGCGAGGCAGAAGGGGATGAGCAGGGGTGCATCCACCCTCAACCTAGGGCTTCTGCCAAGCAGACACCCTGATATATCGGCCGGGTCGACTCCCCATTCCCTAGGAGGCAGGCTGGCTTACCTCGTCCAGGACTGGATGTCTGTTACCTCAGACAAGTGGGTCCTGGAGGTGGTAAGCCAGGGCTGGTTCTCGCTTTAAGAAATTTTCAAAGCTGAGGCCAGATCTTTTCTACCTGCAAGCATCTCCGAAACCATTGCCTTAGAGGCAGAGATTCATCTCTACTGGCTCTAAAGGTTGTAGAGAGATTCCTACATTGCACAGGGGCAAAGGTCTGTACTCCAGGTACTTCCTTACCCCAAAAGACAGGGAATGGCGACCCATCCTAGACTTAAGATACCTGAATAAACATCTTTAAAACCAAAATTCAAAATGGTGACACTGGAATAATCCTTCACTCTCTAAGGCCAGGGGACTGGTTAGTCTCCTGGACTCCAAAGATACCTACTTTCACATTCCCATCAGGTGCTCCATGCAGAAAGTACCTAGATTGAATTGCCTTCAGGCTATCATCACTTCAAAGCTATGCCCTTTGGCCTGACATCGGCTCCAAGGGTATTCACAAATATGCCTAGTAGTAGTAGTGGTCTTTTAAGAAGGAAGAATATTTCCATACCTGGACGACTGGCTCATTGTGGGTCTGTCCCAGACCAAGTTAAGTCAAACCTACTAGTGACTCAGCAAGTGCTCACTTCCTAGGATTCCTTCTCAATCTTCCCAAGTCAGTTCTCAGCCTGTACAGCTCCTCACCTTCATAGGTGCAGAGCTGGATACAGTCAAAGCAAGAGCTTTTCTTCCCTGGAAAGGGCAAGGGCTATTGTAGAGCTGGCTTCTTCATTCCACCTTCTGGTCTCTCGCCAGCAAGGCACTTCCTTCAGCTTCTGGGCCACATGGCAGCTGCAGCAGTGGTCTGGGGACCAGATTTCAGATGAGGGACATTCAGTTTCACCTGAGGGCCTTTGGTCTCGGAAGAAGATTTTCTAACCAAACTAGTTCCAGTGACTCAGACTCTGACCCAGGCTCTCCAATGGTGGCAGAATCAGGGCAGCCTCAGACAAGGAGTCCCATTCATCACTCAGTCTCACTCTGCGGTCCTAACCACGGATGCTTCTTTATTGAGGTGGGGAGCCCATCTGGGGGCTCTCACAGCCCAGGGACTGTGGTCACCTCAGGAATCCCTTTTCTAGGGACATGGATACGTTGTTCAATCCACACTTATTGGCAGGCTCCTTGCCGCTTTAATTGTTGCGGAAGGTCTTCAAAGCTGGCTCCTCCCACCCACCGGGTGGTAAAACTCTCGCTCCACCCCATGCGTCAGATCTTCCTTACCGCTTGGAAGCTCAGTTTCCTCTTAGCTCTGCGTTTAGACTGGATCCTAACTCTTGGTTTGTCCGAAACTGGTTTTGAAGTTTTCTAAACTTGGTCTTCATCTTCCTCACCGTCATGATGGACAAATCTATTCACGGCTTGGGTGCCCTGCGGGCAAGAAAATGTTCCAGGGCGGATCCACACTCCATGTGCGCTACTGCCTAAGCCTAGATCACGACCGCGGGCTTGCGAGTTGTGCCGTTCTTTCTCGCCAGCGTCCTGGATGATCGCACTGCCCAGTTGCAGCTCAGGCGCCCGAGCGTTTTCCATGGTAAAATCAAAGAGGCTCATTGGGGCGGTGTCCGTGGCAGCTGGCTCGGCTGAGCAGCTCGAGCAGATGATCGCCCTCGAGGAGGGACCGGCCCAGGCGCATCTTCCTCCTCGCCCACGGCATTTATTCTCCAGTTCCTCGTACTCTGCTTCGTTCAAGGACTTTGTCAGTCCCCTTTCCACACGAAGGAGAGGGCCATCGGAACATTCCTCTACGGCCCAAGAAGGAGTCGAAGGGTAGTCCCACCATCGGTCGTGGGAGTGGGAGAGTCTCCTTCCCCAGACAGCGATCGGACTTGATCCGAAGTTGCGGCTCAGGCTGCTGGCTCACGGTGTCCCATCAGGCCAGCCTGCGAGACTCCCATAGACGCAGATCGAGATTTTTCTCGATCCGTCGGACGGGCTGTCGACTGGTGAAGCCGACAACCCTCCTTCACGGTTCCCCGGTGGAGACCAGATCTGCCTGCGCCTCGGGCTGCAGTCCCCAGTTAAAGTGCCTGAGCCGAGGGAAGAGCAGGTGTTCCCGCCCCTCCCAGACCCGCCCTCGGTCCCCAGGGTCTCGGTCTCGGACTTCTTAGTCTAGCATTCCACCGACATCGGCGGTCCTAGTGCAGTAAGCGGTGACCCGTGGCTCCCTCGTCCTCTTCCTTGGATGAGGGAGGCTCCAGCGTAAATTACATCGGCGCTCGAGGAGCTTATGTGGCAGCAGTGACTGTTGTCTGGGTCTAAACTGACTCGGTTCCAGACCCGGCCATCAAGTAGCTGTTTGCCTGAATGACTGACAACCGCTCGCCCCAGTCGAGTTGCCGTTCCAGGGCTGGTTGCTCGGCCAAATCCAACTACTCACCGATTGTGGTGGAACCTCCGCCTCCACAGCAGTCTGGGGCACCGACCAAGAATCTCGGTCGGGTCACGGCCTGCCCACAGGTTGTCGGTCACCCTCACTCCCGACTGTCCTCGGCAGGTAGAGGTGGCTCAGGGCCGAGGCAGCTCTTCGCCGAGACTCTTCGGAATCCGGCAGCGACTCCCTGTTCTCCAGGCAGGTCGGCGTGGAGTCCTCCGGGGAGGCCAGTCATTGGGCGATGGCCGTTCGTCCTTCTTGAGTCTGCTTCATCTCATCTCGAGTCCACCGGGATGCAGCTCGAGCCCGTGTCTAAGCGGGCCGTATCCAGACGGAGATTCTGGACCGAGGGATTCCCCCGAGGCCTTTCCGGTGGCTGAGGCCATTGTCGGCCCAGCCTTGGAGCTCTGGCAGTGGCCTGCTTCCTGTCCTGTGCCCTCAGCCAGGATGGCCAGGAAGTATGCGGTCCCTACCGGCTCTTTGCCCGGTTTCTCGGAGCACCCTTCTGCAGAGGGGTTAGTCACTGACAGCGTCTTCCGGCGTTCCGGTAAAGCTCGGGACGTGGATAAGTCCCTCGATAAAGAGTCCAAAAAGCTGGACTTTGCCGGGCGCAAGGTGTACGCTGCGTCCTCCCTCGGCCTCCGTCAGACAAGCTCGGCCGTGCTGATGGCACACTTCTCCCACACCCTCTTGGGCTCCCTGGATGAGGTTGTCCTTCATCTCCTGACCGACCTGCAGACCACGGTCCGTCAGGTGCGGTACCAGGGTAGGGCAGTGGCGAAGCAGCAGCTTCAGACTGCTCTAGATATAGGTGATTCCTGTGCCAGGTCAGTAGCGGCCGCGGTGGCCATGCGCCACAGGGCGTGGCTGAGGATATCCCCTTCACGGCAGATACCCAGCACAAGTTGGTGGACATCCCCTTCTTGGGGTCTAACCTCTTCAGCCCTGGAGTGGAGGGACACCTTCAGCAGATCGAGAAGTCCAATGCCACTCTGGACTCTGTCACCTCCGCCCTGAGGGACAAAGGCCGCCATCAGCAACAGCATAAGTGCTTTCGTCCTTCGGCCCCTGCAGCTCAACAGGGCCAGCAGGCTCGCGCATGGCGTCCCAAGCCCAAGCCGGCGGCTTCCTCCAACAGGAAGCAAGGAGGTAAAGGTCCAGGAGGTCCCTCGGCCGGTTCCTCCTCCAAGCCTGCCCAGTGACGGGTTGAGGGGTGCCGCCCCCAGCCTCGTCACTCCCCGCTGGGTTCCCCATGGGGGACGGCTCTGCCACTTCCTTTCTACCTGGTCCACTATCACCACGGACCGCTGGGTGTTGGAGGTGGTAGGAAAAGGCCTGCCTCTGGAGTTCGAGCAGGATCCACCCTTTCGAGATGTCACCCCTCGGGGGGGCCACGAGGTTCGCAGCCTCACTGTCGGCCCGCCGAGCCGATATTGCCCTGCTCCTCGAAAAAGAGGTGATCAGGAAGGTGGTGGATCCTCCTTCAGACCCGGGGTTTGTGTCCAGGTATTTCCTGGTCCCAAAACGGACAGGGGCTGGCGCCCATTCTCGACCTACCGGCCTGAACAGGTTCCTAAGGTCTCGGACCTTCAGGATGGTCACTCTGGCTCAGATAATCCCATCCTTAGAACGTGGATGTGGTTCTGTTCCCTGGATCTCCAGGATGCATTCTTTCACGTCCCAATCCGTCCATCTCATCAGAGATTCCTCCACTTCAGAGCAGAGGGATCCCTTTACGAGTTCTGGGCCATGCCCTTTCGGCCTCTCCCTAGCTCCCAGGGTCTTCACCAAATGCATGGCAGTGGTGACAGCATTCCTGCGGTGCCAAAGGGTCTGGGTGTACCCCTACCTGGACGGCTGGCTGATTGCAGCCCCCTCCAGAGCGGAGGCGGAGCGGTCCAGAGATCTGGCCCTCCAGGTTTGCTCTCAGATTGGCCTCCTCATCAACGAGGCCAAGTCGGAACTCATGCCGAAGCAGGCGATACTCTTCATCGGGGCAGAGCTCGACTCTCTTCGAGCCAGAGCTCGGCTCCCCCGGCGGACAGGGCCAAGGTTCTTTCCTCCTTTGCCCAGTCATTTCTCGTTGGGCAATCGCGCCCAGCCTGGGACTTCCTGCGCCTCCTGGGCCTCATGGCGGCCTGCACCAGCGTGGTCCGTTGGTACCTGCGTCCCCTTCAGTGGGGACTGGCCAGCCAGTGGTCACAACGCTGCGATCCGTTGGACCAGCCCGTGACAGTGACCCAGGAGATGTGGAACACTCTCCAGTGGTGGACCATTCCAGCACATCTGCAGAAGGGCATCCCGTTCGTCTGCCCTGAGCCGACGGTCTATCGACCGATGCATCTATCGACCGATGCATCTCTGATGGGTTAGGGGTGCCATTTGGGGAGCACAGGCGCCGGCCTCTGGTCCCTCGTGAGTCCCGATGCCATATCAACCTGCTGAAGCTTGAGCAGTCCACCCTAGCTCTCACCGCTTCACTCCGTTTCTACAGAGTCAAGTGGTTCAGGTCCAGACGGACAATACCACAGCCATGTACTGTCTGAACCGCCAGGCGGGATGCGCTCCATGCTGTTATGCAAGGAAGCTCTCTGCATATGGTCCCTCGTGCGCAGCCTGGAGGCGGATCTCCTAGCCATTCATGTGGCAGGAGCCTCCAACACCCTGGCCGATGCCCTAAGCTGGATAGGGGCTGCGTCTCACGAGTGGTCTCTCCTGCCGGAGGTAGTGCAAGATCTGTTCTCCCACTGGGGCACACCTCAAGTGGACCTGTTTGCCTCCAGGGAGAATGTGAAGCTGAGTCTATTCCATGCCCACCCCCCTCAGCAGGGCTCGCTGCAGGGGAATGCCTTCTCGAGGCTGTGGACCCCGGGCCTCTTCTACGCCTTTCCCCCAATTCCCTTGATCCACAAGGTGCTTCTCAAGGCAAGGAGGGACAAGGTGCAGGTGATTCTGGTAGCCCCAGACTGGCCCCGCCAGTTCTGGTATCCAGACCTCCTCAGCCTCAGCTTCAGGCTCCGAGGCGGCTTCCAGCCTGCCGGACCTGATCTCAGTCAACCAGGGAAGAGTATTCCATCGGACCTTCAATCCCTGCACCTGGCGGCCGGGTTCCTGAGCAGCTAGAGTTCCAGGCCTTGGGTCTTTCGGCCAGAGATCCTCAGCGTCGTTGAGGTGTCCCGTAAGAAGTCGACCAGGAAATGCTATGCCTTCAAATGGAAAAGATTCTCCATTTGAGTGTCAGGGAAGGGCTTGGACCCTTCCGCCTGTCCCTTAGCAAGCATTCTGGACTATCTGTGACCCCTTTCTCAGCAAGAGCTTCGGTCGATGACCCTTAAGGTGCACCTGGCAGCCATCTCTGCTTACCAGGCGCGGGCCAGGAAGCAGTCGGTGGGACAGGAGAAGGTGGTTGGTCGCTTTTTCAAAGGCCTTCACCACATTTCCCCTCCGGTACAAGAACCTCCACCTCCGTGGGATCTACTGCTGGTATTGGCCAAGCTCATGGGCAAGCCATTCGAACCGATGCACAGGTGCGATATTTCCCACCTGTCGTGGAAGACCGCCTTCTTGGTGGCTATCCGTCCAGCCAGAAGGATGGGAGAGCTCCAGGCGCTTTCCATCAGTCTCCTTATCTGGTCTTCCACAGGGACAAGGTTGTCCTGCGCCCCACCGAAATTCCTTCCGAAGGTGGTGTCGGAGTTTCACCTTAACCAGGTGTTGAGTCTGCCGGTGTTCTACCCCAGTCACACCTCTGAGGCCGAATATAGGCTTCATACTTTGGACCCTAGACGAGCACTCGCTTATTATAAGGAGCAGACGGCTGAAGTTTGGGGAGAGGTTCGCCAGCTGTTTGTCACCTACGCTGAAGCCGCACCTGGCAGACCTGCAGCCAAGCGGATGATAAGCAGGTGGGTCACCTCCTGCATAGTGCTCTGCTATTGGTTGGCGGGCATGTAGCCTCCCGGAGGGATAAGAGCTCATTCTACCCGCCATACCACTGCATCGGTAGCTGCTTCCAGGGACGCTCCTATCCAGGATATCTGCACGGCTGCTACCTGGAAGTCGGCACATACCTTTATTACTCACTACCACATCGACCTTGAGTCACGCCGGGATGCTGGTTTTGGGACCTCAGTTCTCCAGTCCTTATTTCCCAAGTAAGTATCAGGGGTGTGCACCTTGCCTCCCTCCTCCCGGAGAACTGCTAGGAGTCTGCCAATAAGTGTGGATTGAACAATATATCCATGTCCTAGAAATACGGGTTACTCACCTGTAACAGGAGTTCTAGGAATGGTATCTGTTGTTCATCCACCGCGACCACCGACCTCCGGCCAGGCACAGCCTGGCTTCCAACGGGCTATCTGGCGTCAAGGGGCGGAGCCGAGAGTTTTACCACCCGGGTGGGTGGGAGGAGCCAGCTTGAAGACCTTCCGGCAACAATTAAAGCGGCAAGGAACCTGCCAATAAGTGTGAATGAACAACATATACCATTCTTAGAACTCCTGTTACAGGTGAGTAACCTGTATTTTCATATCAGTCTCTTGGAATTCAGGGCGGTCTTTCTGGCCTTGCAAGCTTTCTCTCATTCAGTGCAGAACAAGGTGGTTCAGGTCAGGACAGCCACCACCACCACCATATGGTACACCAACAAGCAGGGAGGCATTCAGTCCACGGCCTTGGGCATGGAAACCATGAAATTGTGGTCCCTAGCTTATTCTCTGCAGACTTTTCTGATAGCAGTCCACCCTTCAGGGAAGGACAGTGTGCTAGCAGATGCATTGAGCAGGATCTCCCAGGGCCATCACAAATGGTCCCTGGACCCTCTAGTGTTGAAAGTGATTTTTTCCAGGTGGGGCACTCCAGAGATAGATCTCTTTGCAGCCTCAGACAATCGCCAACTTCGTCTGTTTTGTTGCAGACCCCCCGTCTTGGGCTCAGTCCCTCTGGATGCTCTGATTATGAACTGGGAGGGAACATTTCTATATGCCTTCCCTCCCTTTCCTTTACTGTTAAATGTTCTGGTCAGGATAAGGTCACAACCCTACAAAGTGATTCTGATTGCTCCAGACTGGGCCAGGCAGCCTTGGTACTCCCTGTTGCTGTCCCTAGCAGTCGATCTTCCCTGTCTCTTCCAGGAATTACTGCCTGTTAACCTCCTCTCAGGGAGGTTGGTACCCCAATCTTTGGTCTCTCAATCTCAAGGCATGGCCCTTGAAGAGTTAGAATATGCAGATTTGCATCTGTCCCAAGGGGTTCTGGATATTCTCAAAGCCTCTCGAAAGTCTGCCACCAGAAAGCGTACAACTCCGAATGGAAAAGATTCAGCATTTGGTGTTCCAAGAAGCATATATCCCCAGACACTGCTGAATTGTCTATAGTTCTGGATTATATGCAGGGCCCCTGGTGTTCCCACGGCAGCATTTTCTAATTTCTACGGCATGAGTTATTCACTTCTCTGGCAGTACACAGCCCTGTCATTGGCTAACTATGATGTGATGTCATCGATAACAGCATATGCTGAGCATAGAGGGGTGGCTTCAGGATAAACGAGATGGGAAAGAAAGTGACACTATGGAAAAACAGTATATTTATAAGAAAGTTCACCAAAAACAATGAATTATGCAGTACTATATATATTCTGTGGCATGATGTAAATTCTGTGGCAAATTCCGCAACCGCAGAATTCCAGGGGCCTTGATTATATGGTTCATCTTAATGGCCTAGGCCTCAGACCAGCTACTCTCAAAGTACATTTGTCAGCTGTTTCTGCTTTTCTGTCAGTGGGAAAGCCTTCCTCACTGTCATCTCACCCTGTATTCTGTAAAGTTTTCAAGGGATTGCTTCATACCAATACCCCTTTAGGCATCCTGCCCTGCTTGGGATCGTAATGTTTGCATTGCTCAGCTTATGCAACCCCCTTTTGAGCCTATGTCTTCAGCAGAGCTTAAGTACTTGAGTTGGAAAACTGTGTTCCTGGTAGCTATTACCTCTGCCAGGCCTATCAGTGAATTGCAAGCTCTGTCAGTGGAGCCTGATTTTGTCTCATTCCATAGAGATAAGTTGGTCCTTAGAACTAACAGGATGTTTTTATCTAAAGTAGTTTCAGATTTTCATCTCAACCAGTCTTGTGTCTCTCCTTGTGTTCTTTACTGATCATTCTTCTTCTTCAGAGAAAGAAGTTTACATAGTTTGGATGTTAAAGAGCCCTTAGTTACTACATTGGCGTACTAAGGCTTACAGGTTTGACTCCTCCAGTTGTTTCTCACTTATGGGGAAGTGGGGGAGGGCAGACCTGCCACTAAGAGAACTATTGCCAGGTGCATTGTCTCTTGTATTTAATTCTGCTATGAGAAGCCAGGCAAAATACCTCCTTCAGGTCTGAGGGCTCATTCGACTGAGGTATAGCTGCTTCCCTGGCTCTGAGCAGGGATATTCCTTTGCTAGAGATATGAAAGCAGCCACCTGGAGAACAGTCCATATATTTACAAACATTACTCCCTGGACATCCAGGCTAGGAGTGATGCTCGGTTTGGTACAGCAGTACTGCAGAGCCTATTCCCAAGGTAGGTTCGATTCCCTCCTCCATGGAGGTACTGCTTGGTAGTCTGCAGTAGTCAGAATACAGCAAGACTTCATGTGGTTTGAAGAAAAAATTACTCACCTTAGTAATTATGTTTCTTCTAATAATTTCTTCCTAATTTCCTGCATTCACGAAAAATACCAACAGCTTAATCAGGTTCAAGGTCAGTTGGCATTCATCTGTATCCCCCTTCCCCCAGGTCATGCCTGAAAATAGGCAGGATTGTCTAGTGCGTACCGGTCAACAAAAACTAAATAAATAATAATGGAGTCTTGCTGTATTCTGACCTCCCTCCCTCCCTCCACTCTCAAAATCTGTTTTTTGGAAAGTGGGCTGGCAGGTTCAGTGTTGCACCCCAGGGGTGCATTTGGGCACTCCCTCCTTTTAGAGAGGGAGTGGATTATATTATTTAACAGTCTTAAGTTGTTCACTACCTGGTTTTTGATTTTTGATTTCTTGACTTGAGTCTTTTGGGGATCCAAAATATTTGGTTGCCATTTGGCTAGTAAATATTTTACAATTTCCACATAGTAGTTAGTTAGTATTAGCTCGTAAGAATCTGATGGTTGTGCTTCTAAGTGCAGCAGACAGAGGTTTGAACCAAACTCGAGCTCAGCATTCTGTGCTCTGCATAGAAAATTAACCCTCTTCTCTCCGGGGCAGTTTGAGTGCTGGGGCTAACTGCAATAGTCAGAATACAGCAAGGCTCCATTAGAAGAAACATAGTTACTAAGGTGAGTAATTTTTTCTTTTGGGAGATGCAGCTGTGGCCAGTCTATGTATGTCCGCCTTCACAGCCTGTTCCATAGTGATAACCATGCAAGAGATTTGGCTTCACCACTGGGTGGCAGATCAGGCATTTAAGACAAAACTACAGTATGTCTTTCTCTGGAGATTTGCTGTTCAGCACAGAACTGGATGAACTCTTGAAGGATATCCAATACAGGAAGGCAGTTGCCAGTGTTTTGGCAGCAATATAAGCGTACAGCCTCGAGAGGGTGATGTTTTGGCCACCTGAAGCAGACGAGCAGGTTATGGCCCTTTTGGAAATTTGGTAACCAGAGAAATAATGGTGCTTACTCTGGGTTCACATCTAATAGCAATAGAGTCTGCTTCATCCATAGATGCAGTGGAGGTACAGACAGAAGGCCTTCCTGTTGACAGACAAGGAGAACTAAATCCGAGAGATCCAGTGGCAGAGATCTCTGACAGAAGCATCAGCTCACCAGGGTACTTAAAGTTTTGGGTCAGATGATGGCAGCTGTAGAACTGGTACCATGGCCAAGCCTACATATGAGACAACATCAAAATGGGTTACTTTCCAGGGGGTCTCCATCCTACAAGGACTACCAAGACTTGATTCATTGTCCAGACCAGTCCAGTTACATGTGTGTTGAAAGAAGGGGGTAGTTACTCTAAAATGGGAATACCAGATGGATCGCAAGGTCCCCTTCTGACATCTCTTTTCTATGTTTCTAAGAATCTCTTCAGGGGAACTCTTCTTGAGGCTTTTTTTTGTGGGGTGCCTTTTTTTGTGCAAGCCACTAATTTCCATTACCTTTCTACGCTGAAGTAATCAGCAGTAGCAGCATTGTATTGGGTGTAATAGAGAATGCCTCCAGATCCCCTCCTGAGGACCCCAGCTTCTATAGTATCATGGAGCAGCTCCATTCTACTATGGGTTACAGACTGAAGAGGATAATATCACCAGGAGAAATCTGGTGAGTTTTCTGGAGATCCCAGAGTATTCCATGAGGTCATTCCACCATTGCTTTCCAACTCTGGATGCTGCTGCCCAAACTGTTTGGCACAGACCTGACTCAGTCCCTGCCATGCCTAGAAAAGGGCAACTATATCAAGCCCCCGAGAAGCCTTTCTATTCTTCCAGCTTGAAACACTCGGTGGTCATTAAGGCTGCCCATGACCATTCTAAGGTGCTCAAACCCCTTAGCCACCTCCCTCTTGACAAGAAGTCCAGGATGCTTGATTTGTGGGGTAAGAGAACCTTTTCCTCTGCAACATTAGCTTTTGGATCTCCAACTATTTGTCTCTTCTGGTTAAGTACCGGAATATCCTGTGGAAGAAGGGCAGGGCAGCCACCCAGGCCTTCCCAGAAGAGTCTCCAAAGCAGGAGCTCCTTAAGGTTCTCCAGGCGGTGGAGGACAAGTGATCTGTGATATGTCTGCTATCACAGCCAGGCGGCTGCCACAGGCATATGCCTAAGCAGGTACTTCTGGCTCTGTTTCTTTGTTTGCTGCAGATTTGCAGCAAAAAGTCTTGGATGTCCCTTTTGTGGGCTCCAGGCTCTTTGACCCTGACTTGCAGGACATTATCAGTGAGTTGCAGGCCTCAGGCAGAGCCATCAGGTCAGTCTACTCTATCATGCTCAACCAGAGGTCGGCTGAGACCTTCCTTCGTGGGTCTGCCAGAAACCATGGTCCAGCACCTGTCTTAAAGGAAACACAGAGCTACCTCCTCTCTCCTAGCCCTTCCTCAGCCACTGGTCCATTGGCCAAAGCCCCAGAGCCAGTGGTGCCACCTCTACCCTGACCCTGCCTCAGTCTGACTGTTGCCGGGCCCCCTTCCCTGTTCCAAGCCAGGAGGTGGCTGTGGGGGTAATTTTCCCTCCATCTAGAGCAGCAGAGGACTGTTACCACAGATACTTGGATTCTGCAAATTACAGAGCGGGGTCCCACTGTAGTGCTTCTGGAACAGCCCCAGATTTCCTGCCTGTTCTAGCTCTAGCCTCATTACCGCCCCCACCCCCACCCCCACCCGGGACAACATTACTTTGCTCTGGGACCTAAGTCCTTTCCTGTTGCACAAACAGACCATAGAGCCTGTCCCATTTGCTCAGCAGAACACAGGGTTCTACTTCAGGTTCTTGTTGGTCTCCAAAATAACAGGGATCTGTGTCCCATTCTAGATCTCAAGGGACAAATAATACATTCAGCACAAGAAGATCTTACTTTGAGTGGGAGCTGTTGCAGCAGGCTATAACCTTCAGGACTATGCTGCAGACACTAGAACCATCCAGAAAACTTCTCAGCCAGCAGTATACTGCAGGGACCGCCCACGAAGCCAGCCCAACCCCGACGTCATCCCTGGTACAAAAGGGGGCGGACGCAGCTCCACCTCAGTTCTTTTCCCACCACGTCCCGCACGTGAAGTGATCTTCAATCAGCTTGCCAGAAAACAGCAAGAATTTCTTTCAAACCCGCTTTTTTACAGTTTTCTTTTTTTTTAAATATCTTCTTTATTTAGATTTTACAACATTTATACAGACAAGTCATCCAGATCCAAGTGGTAAATTTCATTTATACACTCTTTACAGTCTCAGCTTAGTTATAGAAAAATGTATCTCTGTAGAGGAGGGAAGTACATACAAGGTTGGTTTTGTCCATAGAGGCTAGGTAGCCTGCAGCATTATCTGACCTGGCTATAAAGCAAAGAAAAGGGAAAAGTTCTCCAGGACTCGGGGTCCATCTAGGTTGTCCCCGAGGGGAAAAGTCCAGACGTATTCCAAGGCACATCACATGTTATGCTTCAGGCCCATCTCTGGTGCAGCTATGACATTCCTTAATAAGTAAATTGTTATTCTTCTCTTCCCCCTTTGAGGGTACATTCTTCAATGACAGGTCGGGCGCTCTTGGGTAGAGTGTCCCTCAGGTGACTCTCTTCCAGTATACCTTGGGCAAATACTCCGCAGGCTTTACCCGGCTTCGTATTTGGGGGGCGTCCCAGGGAAGTTCAGTAGATTCAAGGTCTTCCACTCTGAGTGAATGTAGGGTCTTTTAACATGTAGTATATTTGCCATCTAACCCATTTGGTAGTAAACTTTTCTTCTTGGTTGTTTAGACTGTGCGTTATTTTTTTCCATAGTATAAATTTGTCTTGTGATATTCCACCAGTCCTGAATTGTGGGGACTTTAGGAGTCAATCATAATTTCAATGACTTTCTTAGCTCGGAAAGGAGTATGAGAAGTAAATATCTGGTATTTGGGCCTCGTAAGGTTTGAGGAAGACAAAAACAAAACATCTCAAATGTCAAGTGGAGCTGAGGGTCTAATATTTTCTGCAGGTGGGTCTGCAGGAGTGCAAAATAGGGCCTCAGGAGTGGACATTCCCACATAATGTGGGTGTGGTTTGCCCTGGGGTCCCCACATAGGCGCCCGCATGCAGCTGAATGAGTTGAAGTGAAATGTCTGGTAATTACAGGGGTTCTAAAGTATTGTACCAAGCTTTTCCATACAAACTCGAGCCACTGGTGTGAGCTAGTCACCCTGGCAGAGTAACCCCAAGTTCAATGCCAGTCCTCAGGTGTTATCTGAAAGCCAGATTCCTGAATCAATTGCGCACGGATGTTATCAATATGAGGATAGCTCTGTGCGTTCAGGGCTTGATAATATAGCGATATCAGATGGCTTTGTTTCAGGGTTTTGTTAAGAGTGACTTGGCTTTGTATTAACGGTGGGTGTTGCTCGTGTTCCCAGATTATCCACGGTAGGCTGTCAACATAATGTCGAAGTTGCAGGTAGCAGTAGAAATCGATGTGGCAGGCTGTATTTCCTTTGGATTCCATACGACCACATCGTACCTTGGGACATTATCTGTCCCAGGTACTTGAGGCCCTGCTTTTCCCACTGCCGAAAGCTGCCATCTAAGCTGTTTGGGGGAAAATTGCTCAAGCTAGCGATTGGGCATACAAGTGGTAAAAAGGTTGTCAGCCGATTTTTAATGCTCTGCCTGCCACGGAGCGAGGCCGCAAGCCAAGGGTTTATATGTTGGAACGGTGTCCTGTTGCCCTCTTGTTGGTACAAGACCCGGTAATAAGTATGGTCATCCATCAAGGTTCGCTCTGTGTCCAGCCAGTGTGGATTAGATGTTTTAATTTGCCTGGACATCAGATGCATCAGTATTGCCGCCTGTTGGTAGTGTCTGAGGTCTGGGAGTGCCAGTCCTCCTTCTTGATGGGAGAGAGTGAAGATCTTTAAGCGCACACGGGGTTTTTGATTGGCCCAAATAAATTTCATGATGAGGCGGTTCAGTTCTCTGAAAGTCTTTAGTGGGAGGTGTATGGGGATATTTTGAAATAAGTACAGAGCTCTCGGGAGGGTTATCATTCTGACTAAGTCAATCCTTCGTGCCAGGCCCAGGGGGAGTATTGCCCAGGAATTTAGGTAAATTTTCAGCTGTGAGATGAAAGGGGTATAGTTATACTTGTAGTATTCCGTAGGGATTTGGGGGATATATATTCCCAGATATTTAAGTTTTTGTAGGTTCCACCTACCCAGGATACTAGCCTGTAAATTTACTGAGGGGGAGTAGTGAAAGGTGAGCAGCTCTGTTTTAGTAAAGTTCAGCTTGTATCCTGAGACCAAGCCAAAGGAGTCCAGGATCTGTTTAACTGTGGAAAGGGATTGTTCAGGGTTCCAAAGATACAGAAGGATGTCATCCGCATAGAGGGTGATCCGGTGCTCACTTCCTCCGATCTCCACTCCCTCTATTCCTCAGGCTTCTCTAATCCTTTGTGCCAGAGGCTCGATGAATGCTGCAAACAGAAGAGGAGAGAAGGGGCATCCCTGCCTCGTTCCCCTGTGTAGGGAGAAGTAATTGGAGTGATGCCCTTTCACTTTTACACAGGCCTGGGGGGAAGAGTATATGTTCTGGAGAACTCTGATTAAAGCGGGGGGAATCCCGAACTTATGTAGCATTGAGTACAGGAAAGGCCATGCCACCCTGTCGAATGCCTTTTCAGCGTCTAGGCTGACTAATATGGTTGGGATTTGTTGGTTTGCATGTGGTGCAAGCCTAATGCTATCGGTGGTGGCGAGACCAACTAATCCTGTTTGGTCTTTGTGTATTAGTAAAGGAAGCACTTAATTCACCCGATGGGTCAATATACTCATAAAGAATTTATAGTCCTGATTTAATACCGATATGGGCCTGTAAGAGGTACATAGTTGTGGATTCTTGGCCAGTTTGGGGATTACAGAAATCGCTACGTATGACCAAGATGGCGGGGGAGATTCCCTCCAGTACTGAGTTGAAAGCAGTTAAGGAGATTGGGAAGATCTGTGCCCCAACCGCTTTGTAAAACTCGGCCCCATAACCATCCGGTCTCTATGATTTCAGAGATTTGACATTTGCAATAGCGCTGGATAACTCCAGTTCTGTGATCGGAGCAACGAGGGCTTCACAGTGGTCTTCCGTCTTCCGTGAGTCGTGGAAGATTAATCGACTGTAGGAATTCTGCTATTTGTTGTGGGGATGCTATATGTTCGGGGTGTATAGAGACTTGTAGTATAGGGTAAAGGCCTCCACAATGTCATGCGTCTTAGTAAGATATTGACCCCTCCGTCGGGTGATGCACGGCTAAGATCATGACCGTCATTTTTTGTTTTCGAATTTGATATGCAGCAGTCAGATATTTCGGCCCACCTCGAGAACCTTTGTCGCAAGAAAGTCAGGCTATCTCGGTTTGTTGCTGAATTAGCGGTCCAGCTCATATCTAGTCTGCTGTAGTTGGGGGAGTATTGACGTGTCCATTTGATGTGGGCCATTTGTAGGAAATGGAGCTGTCTTCCAGCTTAAGTCTTTGCAGCTGCGCTGCCTTTCTTGTTCTGCAGCATGCTTTATTATATGCCCCAGAATGCGGTCTTAATAGTGTCCCAGTAAATTGCGGGAATGGAATCTACCATCGGGTTGTCCGTTTTTATCTCTAGAATTTTCTCTGTGAGAAATTCACAGAACTGCTTGGAGCGCAGATGGTATGGATTTAGTCTCCATTGCGTCGTCTTAGGTTGGAGCCCAAAGTCCTATGTGGACGTTTGGGGGGCATGATCTGAGATCGAAATATCTCCTATTTGAATATCCTGCAGTGACCCCAGGCTCTCCACCTGAGTATAGACCTGGTCTATGCGGGAGTAGGTGTGGTGAACTGGGAAGTAATAGGTGTAATTCCTCGAATGAGGATGAAACTTCCTCCAAACATCACACCATCCCATCTCGGTCACAAATTTTTTGAAAAATCTTTGGGTCGCTGTTGGTTTAGGGGGTCTCATGTTGGTGGTGTCCATGTTGGGGTCGGTAGTTAGGTTGAGGTCGCCTGCCATCATGAGCACCCCCTTTGTTTTTTGTATAATCTTATCCAGCAGGGGCTTCATGTGGGACACCGAAATGCCCAGTGGGAGATGTATGTTTGCTAGGGTTACCTGTTTGCCATTTAGCATGGCCTGCACCACCACGAGACAGCCTCTGGGTCTGCCCAGGTGGACTCTACTTTAAAGGGAAAGTGGGGAAATTATTATGACCACCTCTTCGTCTCCCGCTTTGGCGGAGGTAGAAAAACCTGCCCCAGCTCAGCTCGGCCAGTTTTACGTGTTCATTAGGGTTCATATCGTTTCCTGAAGGTATGTCACCAGCCTTGGCGCGCCTGACAAATGCTAGGGGTCCTAGATCTTTTAATGGGTGAGGCCAGGCCATTAACATTAAGGGTGAGTAGCTTCACCCTAGGAGAATACATTTTATGATTCAGTGTATCCTGCTTTGTCTAGCCTCTCCACCTCCAAAAAGAGTCCCAAACCTGTCATTTTTAGAATATATACTTGCTGAGCTTATTTGCTTAGATCTGGTGACGGTAATATAGCAACAATAACCACGTAACATTCGGTTTTGACAACCAGATACATCAACATACAGATAGAAACAGATCAACATCTTAACTAACATAAACTTTACCAGTGATAGCAATAAGCTGGTACTTCCAAGGGTCAGGAGATCCTGATTCAATAGTAAGGAAAGACCTTACCTAAAATGCCCTGGATATCCTGGGCTTTTAGCACCTCGGTGCCTAATGGGAAAGGGTAATCGGGGTTAGGTGACGTGTGTGTGGCTCCCTAAGATCCCGGCTGTTTTTGCGAGGGGAGTAATGTTCTAAGGAGAGGATCACCCTCTTTAGGATCGGAGGAGGCACCAATTCGAGATCCAGTGCCTCTCGGCCCCCACCCAATCCGGGAGAGCCCCACCGCCTCTGCTACAGAGGTCGGCCATGATCTCTGGGTGCCCGATCAGTAAACTAGGCCAGGCAAGGTGTTCCGCAGCCAGACTCAGCCCGGCCGAAGTGGCCCTCCGCCCGGCCCTTGTCTGACAGGGCAACAGCTCTCCTCTTCTCTGCCGGTAGTGATCCTCAGGTGCTCAATTCCACATATTTATTTTCCTCCCATTGTGTACGGAAGTCAGCTATAAGTGCCCGAGTTGAGGGTTCGGTGTAGACTCAGGCCCTCTGTTGTACCCATCAAAGGGGCTGTTGACCGATTCACTTTATAGCTGATTAGGGCCCTATGACCCCAAGCCCCAGGTTTCACACGCCAACCCTGTAATCCCTGGGCGCCCTCCAGCATCCCCCTTCCCCATCGGGCAACTCGTGAGGGGCAGCCAGGGCGCTAGCAGCCAGCAGTTTGCGCAGTGTTGATGCATTTTCCCAGTTCCGCCCTCCTTTTATCCCCCAGCCCACCCTGGGTTTCATTCCTGCGGTATAAGGCATTGGTCCAAGAGCCACTTATCCATCTTCCAGTCCCAGTTCAGTGGCTATTTCGGCATTAGTTCCATGTAGCTCAGAAGTCTCTAGTGGCAGGTCTGTTTTTAGGTGAAGCAGCTCCACTTGTATTATTCGGCCTCCGAAGAGTGCCTATACCTACGCCCCCCTCCACCTCTCACCCCCTTCCCTTACCTCCACCCCACACCTCGTCCCCTCCCTCTTCACCTTCCCCCCCCTTCTGCTTCGCACTGTGCCATGTATGGAGTTACAACTGAGGCATATTTGGGAGGCCTCGCCCAGCCAGCTATCAACCGACTCACGCGTCCCACCCTCCCTCCATATCTAGGCTGAAAGGCTCCAAATGCTGGTCCGGACTGCACATGTCACCTCTGTTAGTTCTCCCATGCTCTCCCTTCCTCCTTCTTGGGCCTACATCTCTCTTTACTCACCCGTGCCCCAGCATCACCCCTAAAAAGCCCTGGTCGGGCGACTGCAGCCTGGGACTTGGGGAGGGCCTGAGGCCCCCTTGAGCTAATCGCACTGTCATCTGACAACATGGTCTAGGCCTAAGCCCGGCCTACAGTCACACTCCAAACCCCATCTCTCAAGCAGGCAGCGTCCCGAGTTCCCTAACCCCTGACCCTCCACCCCCCACCCCACCCCACCGATGCAGTAAAGGAATGGTCCCGCTCAGGTGCCTTACAGGCCCCACCACCTGCCTGCTCCGATCCCCCAGGCCCACGAGAGACACCTCCCCACCCACCCCAAAGCAGCACCACTCACCGGACCATACTTTCAACCTCTGCGTGATGAAGGGCCTATTCTAGGAACATGGATATGTTGTTCATCCACACTCATTGGCAGTATCCTTGCCGCTTTAAATCTTGCGGAAGGTCTTCAAGCTCTCCTCCCACCCACCGGGTGGTATAACTCTCGGCTCCGCCCCATGGCATGAATCTTCCTTACCGCTTGGAAGCTCAGGTTCCTCATAACGCTCTGCGTTTACGACTGGTTCCTATTTCTCCGTTTGCGGTTAAAAATAAATTTTGCAAAAGACTTCAGTCTTGGATCCCTCTGACTGCGATGGACAAATCGACTCCGGATTTGGAGATGCCCATGCGGGCAGAAGATGTCTCGGGCGGATCCACACTCCACGTGTGTCTACTGCTTAGGCCTTGAGCACGACCCGCAGGCTTGCGACCTGTGCTCATCTTTCTCGGCCTACGTCCTCGAAGACCGTGCTGCCCGATTGCAACTGGGCCGTCCCGAGAAGCGTTTCCCTCCGGTGAAGTCCAAGGAGGCCCGGTTGGCGGTGTCCGCGGCGGCGGGCTCGGCGGATCAGCTCGAGCGGATGGTCGCCCTCGAAGAGGAGGCGGCGCGGGCCGTATCTTCCTCGGCCGCGGCATTTATCCCGCTCTCTCTGGGTTCTTCCTACACGGCTTCCTTTAAGGAGCTTTGTCTGTCCCTCTCCACTAAAGGAGAAGGGCCTGCGTCTGCTGGACCTTTTTCTCGGTCCAAAAAGAGGGACAAGGGTAAGTCCCTCCGTCGACGCTCTTGGGAGCGGGAAAGGTCCCTCTCCCCGGGCCGTCGACCGTCGGCTTCGGTCGACCGCTCGGCTTCGGCCACTGGCCTCACGGTGTCCCCGTCAGGTCAGTTGACCGAGACTCCCACTGATGAAGTCGAGATTTTTCTCGACCCATTGAACAGGCTGTCGCCTTTAGCAGCCGAATTCCCTCTCCCGGTTCCCCAGGAGGAGTTGAGGATCCGTGGGCTCGCCTGTGCCTCCGGTTCCGGAGCCCTCGGATGGACCTTCCGAGCGAAGAGGTGCGGTTCGGCCGACACCTCCGCACCGACCCGGAAATTCCGGGACTCTCGGTCTCGGTCTCGGACCTCTTCGCGGTCCAGCCGTTCCCACCGTCATAGGCGGTCTCGGTCTCGGCACCCAGCGATGGCGGCGTCGCCGCTCGTCCTCGTCCTCCTCCTCGGATGAGGAGGCTTGGCGTAAATCGTCGTGATGCGAGACCTTATGTTGCAACAGCTCCTCCTGGCGGGGAATAAGCCGACTCCGGCGCCTTCCCCGGCCATTAAGTGGCTGTCACCGAACGGCCGACACAACCCTCGACTTGCCCGAGGAGCTCATACCCAGGCCGTTGTTCGCCAAACCAGCTGCTCCACCGATTCCGGTGGAACCTCCGCCTCCACAGCCACCATTGGGGCTCCGACCAAGGATTCTCGGTCGACTAGGGTTTACCCATCGGCTGTCAGTTACCCTCACTCCCGACCGACCTCGGCAGGTGAAGGGTGGCTCAGGCCAGAGGCAGCTCTTCGAGGACTCTTCCGAGTCCGAAGATGATTCCTCCTTCTTCTCCAAGCGACTGGACTTGGAGTCTTCAGGAGGTCAGCCAATGGGCGATAGCCCGTCGTCCTTCCTAGGACTGCTTGGCTCATCTCGGAGTCTACGGGATGGAGCTCGAACCCGTTCCAAGCAGGGCCAGGTATCCCCTCACGGAGATTCTGGACGAGGGATTCTCCGGCGGAGGCCTTTCCGGTGGCGAGGCCATAGTGGGTCGGCACTGGAACTTTGGCAGCGCCCTGCTTCCTGCCCTGCGCCCGGCCAGGATGGCCAGAGTATCTGAGTCCCCGGTTCCTTGTCGGTTTGGAACACCCTCTGCTGAGGGGTTGGTTACCGACAGCGTTTTCGGCGCGCCCGTCTGCGCCAGGG
This sequence comes from Neoceratodus forsteri, assembly GCA_016271365.2. Lineage (NCBI taxonomy): Eukaryota > Metazoa > Chordata > Ceratodontiformes > Ceratodontidae > Neoceratodus > Neoceratodus forsteri. Next base: position 902,960,085 of record CM028129.1, read on the forward strand.
ATGTGGACAAACCTCCTGACAAAGGGGTCAAGAAATTGGACTATGTCGGGCCGAGTCGCTGCGTCCTCTCTCGGCCTTCGTCAGGCCAGTTCGGCGCGTCCTCATGGCACATTTTCTCATGCCCTGTTGGGCTCCTGGATGAGGTCATCCCTCATCTTCCGCCCGATCTGCAGACTACGGTTAAGCAGGTGCGGGACCAGGGCAGAGCAGTGGCCAAACAGCAGCTCCAGACTGCTTTGGATGTAGGGACTCATGTGCCAGATCGGTGGGCGGCCGCAGTGGCTATCGTCGGCGGGCTTGGCTGAGGATATCCACCTTTACTGGATACCCAGCACAAGTTGGCGGATGTTCCTTTTGGGGACTGACCTCTTGACCCTGGGGTGGAAGGTCACCTGCAGAGGATCGAGAAGTCCAATGCCACCTTGGACTCGGTCTCTTCCGCTCAGAAGGACAAGGCCGAAACCACAGCCTAAGCCCTTTCGTCCTTCTGTGCTCCCGGCGCGCCCGGCCCAGCAACGTCAGGGCCAGCAGGCTCGCCTTGGCATCCCAAACCCAACGCCGGCTTCCTCTAACAGGAGGCAGGGAGGAAAGGGCCCAGGAGGTCCCTCGGCGGTCCCTCCTCCAAGCCTGCCCAGTGACGGGCTGGGGGTGTCCCCCCATCCCGTCACCTTACCCTAGGTCCCCGTGAGGCGGCTCAGCACTTCCGTTCCGCCTGGTCCGCTGTTACCACGGACAGGTGGGTCTTGAAGGTGGTGGGAAGAGGCCTGCCTCTGGAATTGACGAGGCACCACCCTTCAGCGTGCGCCCTCGGAGCTTGGGATCCCAGCCTCACTGGCGGCTCGTCGAGCCGACATCCTCTCCTCCTCCAGAAGGAGGTGGTAAGAGAGGTGGTGGACCCTCCTTCAGACCCAGGGTTTGTGTCCAGGTACTTCCTGGTTCGAAGCAGACGGGGGCTGGCGCCCCATTCTCGACCTACGACCTAAACAAGTTCCTAAGGTCTCGAACCTTCAGGATGGTCACTCTGGCTCAGATAATACCATCCTTGGAGCAGCGGTGTGGTTCTGCTCTCTGGACTTGCAGGGCGCGTTTTTCACGTCCCTATCCGTCCGTCTCACCAGAGATTCCTTCGCTTCGGCGGAAGGATCTCTCTTGATTCAAGCCATGCCCTTGACTTGTCTCCAGCTCCAGGGTCTTCACAAATGCATGGCAGTGGTGACAGCATTCCCTGGCGCCCGAGGGTCGGGTGTACCCTTACCTGGGCGACTGGCTGATAGCAGCTCCCTCAGGAAGGAGGCGGAGTGGTCAGAGATCTGGCCCTCAGGTCTGCTCTCAACTGGGCCTCCTTGTCAGCGAGGCCAAGTCAGAACTCGAGCGAAGCAGGTGATTTTATTCATCGAGCGCAGCTCGACTCTCTTGAGCCAGGCGCGGCTCCCGGCGGACAGGGCGAGGTTCTTTCCTCCTTTGCCCGATCATTTCTGGTTGGGCAATGCGCCTGCCGGGACTTCCTGCGCCTCCTGGGTCTCATGGCGGCCTGTACCAGCGTGGTCCGTTGGGCCGCTGGAACATCGTCCCTTCAGTGAGGACTGGCCAGCCAGTGGTCTGCTAGCGCGATCCCTTGGACCAGCTTGCCGGTGACACAGGGATGTGGAATGCTCTCCAGTGGTGGACGTTCCAGATCAATTGCAGGAGGGCATCCCGTTCGTCCGCCCGAACCCGGCGGTCTCTCTGTCGACCGATGCCTCTCTGATGGGTTGGGGTGCCCATCTGGGGACACAGGGCTCATGGCCTCTGGTCCCGCGGGAGTCCGATGCCACATCAACCTGCTGGAGCTCCGGCGGTCCGCCTAGCTCTCACCGCCTTTGCTCCGTTCCTCCGGGGTCAAGTGGTCCGAGTCAGGCGGACAATACCACGACCATGTACTATCTAAACCGCCAGGCGGGGCGCTCCATGCTTCTATGCAAGGAAGCTCTCGCATTTGGTCACTCGTGCGCAGCCTGGAGGCGGATCTCCTAGCCATTCACGTGGCAGGAGCCTCCAACACCCTGGCCGATGCCCTGAGCCGGATAGGGGCTGCATCCCACGAGTGGTCTCTCCTGCGGAGGTAGTACAGCATCTGTTCTCCCTTTGGGGCACACCTCAGGTGGACCTGTTTGCCTCCACGGAGGCAGCGAGCTGAGTCTGTTCCATGCCGCCCCCTCAGCAGGGCTCGCTGCAGGGGATGCCTTCTCGAGGCAATGGACCCCGGGCCTCTTTCGCCTTTCCCCATTTCCCTTGATCCACAAGGTGCTTCTCAAGGCGAGAGGGACAAGGCGCAGGTGATTCTGATAGCCCCAGACTGGCCTCGCCAGTTCTGGTACCCAGATCTCCTCAGTCTCAGCTCCAGGACTCCAGCAGCTTCCAGCTCGCCGGACCTGCTCTCAGTCAATCAGGGAAGGTGTTCCATCCGGACCTTCAATCCCTGCACCTGACGGCCTGGTTCCTGGCGGCTAGAGTTCCAGGCTTTGGGTCTTTCCGACGAGGTCCTCAATGTAGTTGAGGCGTCCCGTAAGGTCGACCAGAAAATGCTATGCCTTCAAATGGAAAAGGTTTTCCATTTGGTGTCAGAACAAGAGCTTGGACCCTTCCTCCTGTTCCTTGGCAAGCATCTTGGACTATTTATGGTCCCTTTCTAGTCAAGGGCTTAGGTCGGCGACCCTAAGGGTGCACCTGGCAGCCATCTCTGCTTGCAGGCGCGGGCGGGAAGCAGTCGATGGCGCAGGAAAGGTGGTCTGGCGCTTTTCAAGGCCTTGATCACATTTCCCCTCCAGTCACGGGAACCCCCACCTCCGTGGGATCTACTGCTGGTACTGGCAAAGCTCATGGGCAAGCCATTGAACCTATGCACAGGTGTGCTCTCTCTCACCTGTCGTGGAAGACCGCCTTCTTGGTGGCTATCACGTCAGCCAGAAGGATGGGAGAGCTCCAGGCGCTCATCGAGTCTCCTTACCTGGTCTTCCACAGGGACAAGGTTGTCCTGCCCCACCGAAATTCCTTCCGAAGGTGGTGTGGTTTCACCTTAACCAGGTGTTGACTCTGCCGGTGTTCTACCCCAATCACACCTCGGAGGCGAATATAGGCCCATACTCTGGATCCTAGAAGGGCCTTATTATAAGGAGCCACGGCTGAAATTCGGGAGAGAGGTTCGCCAGCTGTTTGTCACCTACGCTGAAGTCGCATCTGGCAGACCTGCAGCCAAGCGGACGATAAGCAGGTGGGTAACCTCTGCATAGATCTCTGCTATAAGTTGGCGGGCATGGAGCCTCCCAGAGGATAGAGCTCATTCTACCCGCCATACTGCTGCTGGTGGCTGCTTCCAGGGGCGTCCCTATCCAGGAAATCTGCAGGGCTGCTACCTGAAGTCAGCAAACACCTTCATTACCCACTACCACATCGACCTTGAGTCACGCCGGGATGCTGGTTTTGAGGCCTCGGTTCTCCAGTCTCTCTTTCCCAAGTAAGTATATGGGGTGTCGTCTTGCCTCCTCCTCCGGAGAACTGCTAGGAGTCTGCCAATGAGTGTGGATGAACAACATATCCATGTCCCTAAATACAGGTTACTCACCTGTAACAGGAGTTCTAGGAATGGTATATGTTGTTCATCCATACCGACCCACCCGACCTCCCGGCTCGACGCGACAACCTGAGCTTCCAGCGGGCCAGATCTGGCCATGGGGCGGAGCCGAGTTATACCACCCGGTGGGTGGGAGGAGCAAGCTTGAAGACCTTCCGCAAGATTTAAAGCGGCAAGGATACTGCCAATGAGTGTGGATGAACAACATATACCATTCCTAGAACTCCTGTTACAGGTGAGTAACCTGTATTCTAGGGCCACCGCCTCCACCCTCTTCTCCCCGCCCTGGGAATTTAAATAACATATTTTTATGTCTGTTACAGCCTCTAGGCCATCCATTTAGCAGACCCACAGTTTAACAAGAGTTCAAGGAATACTTGTGGCCCCTCAGGTTGCGGCATCCAGTACTTCTTTTGGCAGTTCTTTCGAGGCTGGTTGAGACACTCTTAAGGCTCTGACGATCTTTTGGAGAGCCTTCATGCCCTGCCTATGCCTGGCGCTTCTCTGACCGCTGCTCCACACCTTCTGGGCTAACTTGGATGCTATGGAGGGTTCCCGGTTTCGCTGGGTTGAGTATCTCCATCTTCTTGCTCTGGAGCTCAGCATTAACCTCCTCGACTCCCAGATGTCGTGAGCCATCCTCAAAAAGACCATCATCTTGTAGGGTAGGACGTTTGAAATTTGATGTCTGCAGCCTTCAGCACCTTCATTACGGGATGTAGGCACGTCTTAGCGCCATAATTTTCAGGGCAAAATCATTATCAAAAAACAACCTTTGCGATGCATAGAAGACCTTGCCTCTCTTCCAGGCTGTATGTAAAACTGTTTCCTTCTCTTGGTGCCTCAGGAACTTCATGAGGATGGTCCGGGGAAGAGCCTGGTGGCGGCCTGGGACTCCGGCGTATGATGCGCCCATTCGAATTCCAGGGAGATAGTCAGGCAGGTGAAGCAGCTCTCTTAGGAGTTTTTGCAGGAAGGGGATCATCTCTGTGCCTTCGGCTCCTTCAGGGATCCCAGAGAGCCTTGTGTTGTTTCAGCGACTTCGACTTTCCGCATCCTTGGATCGAAATTGCAGGGTCCTGATGTCGCTGTGAAGCTGGACTATGGCGCGCTCCACCGCCTCCAGCCTTCCTTCTGATTCTGCCGTCTCAGCCTCACTGTTCTCCTGGCGCTGCTCCAGTTTGCCGATATCTGTACGCAGTGCAGTGACTGTCGACTTCATTTCCTTCCGAAAGTCTCTGATTTCTGCCAACATCTGTGCCATCTGTCTCTGAAGTGTGGTATAGGACCTGGTGGGGCACACGCATTACTCAGTAGCGAGGTCGATGAGGCCCGAGTCTCCACTTTCCAACCCCCGCCTTGCGATCTCTCCATCTTGTGTGCATAGCAGGGCAAATGATTCCTCGCTTTCTCGCATCGTTGTTACCCCTGTGCTGAATGAGGTAAAGATTTTTGCAAACGCGCTTATTGAGAGGGTTATTCTTGAAGGACGAGCTGCAGGAGCTTTTCTCCTTTTGGTGGGGCGGGTCCAGAAGCAGACCTCTGTCGCCGCCCAGACACCGGTACCAGATCTGGCGTGGCAACCACAGCCGGGAGGCCAGCCTCTCCGCAGAAGTGTCTTCGGAGCCACCGCCACACCTCTTTCAGGGCTTGTTCCTCGACCAAGTTCAGAGACCACCACGCCGCCTCCAGGGATTCTGGAGACCTTCGGTCGGTCTGGAGTCGCGTTCTCGGTCTTCCTAGATGAGACGCCCTGACGTCAGTCTCTGCTCAGTCGCCGGTCTTGGAACCGGAGTCTGTCTTCGGGCCGACGTCGGTCCCCCAGTTACCGACGACAGCGGGAGTCTGGTCACAAGGAGAGGTCAGACTATTCGAGATCTTAGAGTCGATCTCCCTCATCCTCTTCTGCGTCATCTTCCTCTCTCAGCTTGCAGCAGTCCCCGGGAGAGAAGGACCAGCCTCGCTCGCCTCCAGATGATCCAACCTTCATGGACGTCATGAGGCATATCCAGGCCTCCAACGAGTGGGAGACTGAGGACCTGGACCTGGAACGCCGGAGACTGGCAAAGTACTTGAGGCAGAAGGAGCCGAAACCACTGGTGATCCCTCCTTTGGTTGATACTTTCCAGGACCTTACCCGGACTACCTGGAAGCATCCAGCTTCAGTCCCAGCTGTTCCAAAGAAGTCAGGCTGTACAGGGCCCCGAGGGCAGAATCTTTCCTAGCTGAACACCCTCAGCCAGACTCCTCGGTTATCACGGCTGCCCATGATAAATCCAGACAGCCGAAGCACCTCAGCTCACAGCCTCCCGACCCGGAGTCTCGCTATTTGAACCCGGTGGGCAAGAAGGTTTATTCTGCCTCCACCTGCTCCATACGGTCCCTCGATTTCTTGATGCATATGGTCCAGTACCAGAATGCGTTATGGGAATGAGGACAAGAGCTTTTGAAGGCCATTCTGGACTCTGATCAGAAGATGGAGCTTCTGGACATTTTAAAATCGGGCTCAGACGTAAGCTCCCATGTCCTGAGAGCCTCATATGACACTGCAGACATGGCAGCCAGGGCAACCGCTTCCGGGGTGTGCTTATGGCGCCACACCTGGTTGAGAGTCTCGGGCTTTCACCAGGATCTGCAGGCCAGTATCAAGGACTTACCCTTCCAGGGTACCATGCATTTTGGGCAGAAGACGGAAGCTTTGATTTCTCGTCTCCAGGAGTCTAGCAAGTCTATCTGGTCGGTCCACCAGATGTACCGCGGTGACCAGCGAAGACAACATAAGTGGTCATTTCGCAAGTCCTCAGGTGGCCAAGCTCATGCCCGTGGTAACCAGCAGGGGCAGAGAGGCGGCTCCCGTAGGAGATCCAGTAACCAGCAGCCTGGAGGAGCTCCTACTCATGGGCCCAAGTCCTCCCAGGCCTCTCTGCCTACACCGGGCTCAGCCCAGTGACTCTCTTCCACGACTCCCCCTCCACAGGAAGACCCAGGGTAGACGGTCGGGGGCCACTTCTCCCTTCATCTTGAAGGGTGGAAGTCGATTATTACGGACCAATGGGTCCTAGATATCATCAGGAGAGGACACACGCTGGAGTTCATGGAGTTTCCCCCAAATACTCCGCCAAAGTACTCCCATTATCCTCCTTCTCACATCCCACTGATAGAAGGAGAGATTCAGACCGTGTTGCAGAAAAGGGCAATAGAGGTAGTCCCCTGGCCTCAGCGGGGAAAGGGGTTTTACTCCATTTCTTCCTGGTCCCAAAAAAGACACAGGCTCTTCACCCCATTCTGGACCTCAGCTCTCTAAATCTCTTTATAGAGTACAAAAGGTTCAGGATGGTGACCCTCCTGGGTTTTCTTCCTCTGCTACACCAAGGGGACTGACTGTGCTCCCTAGACATGCAAGATGCATACATGCATATCTGGGTCTTCCCTCCCCACAGGAAGTCTCGGGGGTTCCACTTCCAAGGGGAGCACTACGAATTCAGAGTTCTTCCGTTCGGCCTCTCTTCCGCTCCGCGAGTCTTTACAAAATGCTTGGCAGTAGTGGCTGCGGCTCTGAGGCGCATGGGACAGTACGTTTTCCCATACCTAGACGATTGGCTGCTTACAGCCCCGTCAGAGACAGAGGCCTACTTCACTACTTGAGACACTCTATACACTATTCCAAGAGCTGGGGATCACCCTGAATTTGCAAAATCGTCCCCAGAGCCCAGTCAAAAGCTTGGTTTCATTGGAGCGGTACTGGATTCCATCCAGGGCATGGCCTTCCTGCCCCAGGACAGGGGCGATCGCCTCTGCGAGATTGCGAAGGGATCTCAATAACTCCTCAAGTTCCAGCATGGAACTTTCTCCAAGCTACTGGGGCACATGGCGGCGACCATTCGGTCACTCTCTTGTCACGCCCCCACCTGCAGATCCCACAATGGATGCTCATGGTACAGTGGGACCAAGGCTTCGATGATCTAGACTTCATGGTCAGGATCACCGAGCCAGTCAGCGGAACTTTACTTTGGTGGATTGACCCCCAGAACATGAAGAAAAGGGTCAGCTTTCATCTGGAGCCACCAGGTCAGACTCTTACGACAGATGCATCAGACCTGGGGGGGGGGCGCACCTGGGTGCTTATCAAACGCATGGGGTTTGGTCACCGAGGCGACCCTTCACATCAATGTACTGGAGAAATAGCGGTTCTCTATGCCTTACAGGCTTTTCAAGAGGACCTGGTGCCAGGCTCTCTTCTGGTTCAAATAGACAATATGGCAGTCGTCTTCTCCATCAACAAGCAAGGGGGTACTCATTCGTATCCTCTTTGCAGGGAGGCGATGAGAGTCTGGTACTGGGCACTGGAGCAGCACATTCTGCTGTCCGCAGTGCATGTTCCAGGCGTCCTCAGTGATCTGGCCGACAGCCTCAGCAGGTCTCAATCCAGAGCACACGAGTGGGAGGTGCTACAGTCTATGGCAGATCAGCTCTTCGACAAGTGGGGTCACCCAGAGCTGGACCTCTTTGCATCACCACGCAACGCCAAACTGCCAGTGTTTTGCTCGCGAGAGCACGCACCTGGAGATTTCTGGCCAGACGCGTTATCCCTTTGCTGGGGAGGGAGGTTTCTCTATGCCTTCTCGCCCTTTCCTCTCATTCAGAGTGTCCTACTGAAGTTACAGGCGGAAGGGGCCCGAATGATTCTCGTAGCCCCCAGATGGCCTCTGCAGATTCGGTTCCTACTCCTGCAGCGGTTATCCACGGAGCCTCCAGTTCCGCTTCCCATATGCTCGCAGTTGCTGTCCCAGGAACAGGGGTCGCTGGTCCATCCGGACCTTCGATCCTTATACCTACATGCTTGGCTCCTTCAGACGTAGCTCAACACAGGTATGGGGTATCCTTGGAAGTGGCGGCAGTCCTAGTTTCAGCGAAAAAGCCCTTCACCTGCTCCGCTTATGCTATGAAGAGGAAGCGTTTTTGTCTATGGGCCTCGTCACAGCATTTGGACCCCGTCACTTGCCCAGTGAACTCAGCATTGCAGTATCTCCTCTCCTTGTATCAAAATGGCCTGAGTTACTCCTATATCAAGGTGCATATGTGGGCTGTCTCCGCCTATCATGTTGTCATTGGAGATAGGGTGTTGGCACAATTGGATGTTGCCCGCACCTTTTTAAGAGGAATTTTGCATACGAGTCCTCCCAATTCAGGACCCTATCCCACCCTGGGATCTCCTTTATGTGTTGGAGAAGCTCACCCTCCCTCCCTTTGAATCGGCAGTGGATTGTGAGCTGCGTTAGCTTTCTTGGAAGTTTTTTTTTGTTGTTGTTGTTGCTATTACTTCAGCTCGAAGAGTTTCCGAGCTTCAGGCTTTGATGTGTAAAGAGCCGTATTTGATTTTCCACAGGGAAAGGGTTTCCCTTAGAACAGATCCTGAGTTTCTTCCGAAAGTGGTCTCGGAGTTGACCCTCAACCAGTCGGTTGACCTTCCAGTTTATTTTCCTACCCCATCCAATGTAGGGGAGGCTCTTCTTCACACACTGGATGTCCATAGGACTTTGAGGTATTACCTCAAGCGGACGGCTGCGCACCATCAATCGAGCAACTTTTTGTGGCCTTTACGCCACACAATGCTTGGGTAAACCGGTGACCAAGCAGACGATATCAAAATGGATAGTCCACTGTGTTTCTTCTCATGCTATGAGAAACACAAGCCCCTACCGGGCCCTTTTATGGGTCACTCCACCAGAGAGTGTCTGCTTCATTCACTGCCCTGAAATGTCTCTATCAAGGGATATATGCAGCCACTACCTGGAACTCTGTGCATACATTTGTCAAGCATTACAGCTTGGATATAGTCTCAGATGCCGAGCTAACCGGCTTGGCTGTTTTACAAGGACTTCTGTCCTGAGGGCCTCTGGATCGGCATGTTCCACCTCCCGGGGTCATCTGTCTCTTTGGGCGTGGACTGCTTGGTATTTCAGTCCTGAAGGTTTATAGCCTGCTGCAGAGCTCCCTCAAAATAAGATAGTACAGTTAGCAAGAATTTATCGTAACAGTAGATCTTGAGAGGAGTTCTTGCAGCAGGCTGTCCCCACCCGCCTTCCCCTCGAGGTGTGCAGTCCATCTTCATTTACATCTCCTACATTAACCCGTCTCCTTCTCTTGTCAGGGCTTGTTCGTGCCTTGGCGGGAGAACTAAGGTGGAGCTGTGTGCGCCCTCTTTGTACCAGGGCCGAGAAGGGGCTGGGTTAGTCCTCACTGTATACTGCTGGCTGAGTAGTTTTCCGGATGGTCCTAGTGCCTGCGGCATAGTCCTAAAGGTTATAGCCTGCTGCAAAAGCTCCTCTCGAAGATCTGTTGTTACGGTAAGTTCTTGCGTAACTGTACTTTCCTTGTGGTCACCCTGCAGGGCTTGCTGCCCGTACTCAGATAGGGAGATTGGCTTTGTTCCCCGGACATGCAAGACGCTTATCTGCATATCCTGATCTGTTCCTTGCACAGGCAGTATCTCTGGTTCCTGTTCCAGGAGGAACATTACCAGTTCAGGGCATTGCCCTTTGGCTTGCTTTCTGCACCACGGATGTTTAGCAAGTGCTTCGCAGCAGTGTCAGCAGCTCTCAGGTCGGAGGGCCTCTTCCCATATCTGGATGACTAGCTGCTAAAAGCACCATCCAGGGACCTCCTGCTGGCCACACTGCACAGGACCCTACAGTTGTTTCATTCCCTTTGCATTACAGTCAGTTTGCCCAAGTCTCTCCTTTTTCTGTCCCAGCACCTCCAGTACATTGGTGCGGTTCTGGATATACCTCAAGGCAAGGCCTTCCTGCCCCAGGACAGGGCAGGCCACCTGATGGCTCACACCTCTGTCGTAGCATGACAGAGGCGTGTCACAGCCAGGTCCTGTCCAAGACACCTTTGCCTCATGGCGGCGGCTATAGCCACTGTTCCCATAGCCTGGCTTCATATGCACTTACCTCAGTGGAACCTCAGAATTCAGTGGGACCAGCGCTCGGACGACTTGGATCAACAGATCCTTGTTTCCTCCCCAGTTTGCAAGGTCCTGCAGTGGTGGCAGAACCCGCTCAAACTTTTGTGAGTTGTCCCTTTCCTCATTACTTCTCCAGAGCAGATCCTTACCACTGATGCCTTGGGTATGGAGGTGGGGAGCCCACCTAGGTCTTTTCTGGAGTCAGGGTCCTTGTCTCTGTCAAAGACCCGCCTCACATAAACATGCTGGAGATGAGGGCAGTGCTCTGTATGCTTTACAGGTCTTCCAGACCCACCTATCCCAGGCCATCTGCTAATGTAGTCTTGACAGCCTCAGTGTGTATATTACATGAAAAGAAGTAGAGGAATGCACTCTTATCCTGTGTGCAGGGAAGCGATGAGAGTCTGGTATTGGGTGTGGACTATGGTCTGGCGCTGTCAGCCAACCATATTCCAAGTGACCAAAAAATGTCTTGGCAAACTACCTCAGCAGGTCACACTCTAGGAAACATGAATGGGAACTGCTATCCTCGGTCGCAGAAGACCTGTTCAAAAGGTGGGGATGCCCAGAGTTGGACCTTTTTGTATCCCCACACAATGCAAAACGGTAGCCCATGACATGCACGACCATGACTGAGTGAAAACAAAAATGGCAACTCAGTCGCAGCACGTGTCATGAGGGCTACTGACAAGGGAAGGCAACCGGATGGGGGTGAGTTTGCGCATATAGCGACGGGATGTCGTTACATGCATACGTGCGCCAGGGGGAGGGCGAGCACGCTGACTGTGGGACGGGAGGGAGGGTTTGTGAGGCGCGGTGCCCTTTTGCTGTGTGCTGGGGAATCACATCACTGAAATTGATTTTCGGCATTGTGACTTCGCCTTGACAGCGATCGCCTTTCGGCGGTTGCCGTTATGACATGGAACCTGCAAAACTGCCTCATTTTTGCTCACTAGGTCTAGGGCCTGGAGTTTTTCTGGCAAGACTGGTTGTCCCTCTCCTGGAAAGGGAGATTTCTTTACGCATTCCTTCCCTAACCCTGATCCAGAGGGTGCTCCTCAAACTACAAATGGAGGGGGCCACTCTCATCCTGGTGACAGCATTCTGACTTCAGCAAATTTGGGTTCTATTACTGCAACAGTTGGCTGTGGAACCTCCGGCTCCTCTCTCTCTTTGCAGGGACTTGTTGACACAGGCTCAGGGGTCCCTGGTCCATCTCGACCTCAGATCTCTTCGTCAGCATGCTTGGCTCCTGAGGGCATAGCCATAGCTCACTTTGGGGTTTCTCAGAGAGTAGCTTATGTCTTGGTGGCTGCTAGAAAACCCTCTGCCACAGCCAAATATTCAATGAAATGGAAGCCCTCTGCCATTTGGGCATTAGCTCATCACTTGGACCCTTTCACATGCCAGGTGAATCCGATCCTAGAGTATCTTCTGTCCCTTTTTGACGCGGGCCTGAGTTATTCCTTCATCAAGGTGCTGGCCTGGTGGCGCTGAGGGTTGAGGCTCTGAATGCCACACCGGGGACCCAATTCGGGAGCGGACTCAGGTCATCGGGGGTTGGTGGGAGAAAAAGATCGAGCATCTGGAGGACAGCTCTCATTTCCTGGGGGGGGGGGGATAAGGCCTCACTGTCTGGAGTCCTCTTGGTGAGTAAGGGTAATTCAGTAGTTGGGTCCTGGAAATTAGTGGGACGGCCGCCGTGGCGCTCCAGTGGGGGCGGGAGTGCTCATGAGTCGCATTGGAGCGCATTGCACTGCTGGGCCAGTGGGGGTGGAGCACAGATAAAGTACCCCCTTCTCACTGGTAGGAAAGGCGGGTCTAGGGTCCGGCACCACGTCAACTCCGGTCCTCAACGTCTTTCGATTCTCCTCTTGTCGGCCCCCCACCAGACACTATGAGATGGAGTGGCGGGCCTTGCTCTTGAGGGGCTTAGATTTGGGGCGTTCGGGGGTAGTGGCAAGAGAGAGGAGCATGATCCTGAAGAGATGTGAGGACTTCAGGAAGACGGGAACAGCAAGCTAGTCGAGAGACCCAGCTGGAGAGAGTCCAGTGAGGTAGGGTGAAGAAACAGAGTTGACAAAAAAAAAAAAGGTGCATCTGTCTGCTATTTCAACCTTCCATGTGCCGTCAAAGGCCATACAGTAGCCTAGCTAGATGTGGCTTGTACGTTTCTGCGGGGCATCCTTCACTTGAAGCCCCCTATCCACAATCCTGTCTCCCCACCATGAGACCTGAATCTTGTGTTGGGAGAAATTGACCCTGCCTCCTTTTGAACCGCATCTTGCAAGCTGCGTTTTCTTTCATGGAAAGCGTTGCTTTTATTTGCTATTACTTCTGCTGGAAGGATTTTAGAGCCGCAGACTCTCATGTGAGAGCAGCCTTATTTAATTATCCATAAAGACAGGGTCTCTTTACTCAATAATCCCAGTTTCCTTCCTAAGGTGGTCTCAGAGTTCACTTTAAATCACTTTGTCCACCTTCGGTTTATTACATAGAGCATGCCAATCCAGGGAGACATTGCTTCATACTCTAGATGTGCACCACTATACACCATACCCCAGCAATTGTTTGTTTCTTTTGCCCTTGGGAGAGAGGCGCCCCAGTTTCTAAGCAGTGCTTGTCCAAATGGTTGGCCTGCTGTATTATTTTTTGTTATAGGAAGTATGGTAATAAATTCCTGGGGCTGTTAAGTGCCATTCATCCTGGGGTACGGCCACTTCAGTTGCCTGTTTTAGGAATGTGTCGGCTACAGACCTCTGTGCTGCTGCCACTTGGAGTACTGTCCACACTTTCATTAAATACTACAGTTTGGACATTGCCTTCCATAGACAGGCAAATTTTGGCCTAGCTGTGCTTCAGGACCTCCTTTCTTTTTTGGTTTTGGGCCTCCTGCCACCTTGTTGGTTCAGTTGTCAGAACTGCTTTAGACTGGTTCCTAGGTGTGATCTAATGAGAAATATCCTGAAGAAGATAGAACAGTTACGTAAGAACTTACTGTAACAGTGAATTTTAGAAATCTTTCATCTGGTCATGCCGTCCGTCCATCCTTCCATCCCTTTTGGTGTTATCCACTGTTTCTATACTGGCTTGTTTGTGCTCCAGCTTTGACCAGGGCTAGGCACTCTTTCTGTCTCCTTGGTTCTGTGGAGTAGCTGGGTGAGAATGGTCTCTGGTGGGGAACTAAGGAGGGAGTTGGATCCGCCTTCACCTTTATATGGTGGAGTGACGTCGGTGGCCCCCGATAGAATGCTACAGAAAAAGCTTCCATGGGATCCTAGTGCCTGATGGCTAAGTTCCACAGGTGCGACTTGATTGAAGAGATTCCCTCGAAGATCTACTGTTGCGGTAAGTTCTTGCATAACTGTTCTTTTTTTATATTATATGAGCGTGGATGTGATGAGAGATCAGTAATTGTATCTGTGCGGAGACAGAAGTACAGGTGACCTGCTTGCTCTCCAGGGAAAATGTTGGGCTGCCAGCGTAAGAGGTCCAAACCAAAATAATAAAGCTCGGCTAACTGGTCAGGAATGCTGACAACTTTTTATCATTTTATTTACTGCGGTGGTAGGGAGGTGTTACTGCTTGGTATGTATTTAAGAAAATATATGTATATGTATTTTTTTTTGTAGACTTTCTCTCCTACCGTCACTCTTTCAGGTGTTTGTCACTCGGTGGAAAGCTCTGCTGCCCGCTTGAAGCCTCCATCACTGGTTCTGGCAGCGATCCCCGTTCTCCTTTCAGCTTTCCCCAGCCACTCGATCCCCCAGCTCTGAGCCCTCTGGGGCGGGACTGGCAATTCCTCTGGCGCCCTTTTTAAAAATCCATTGCAGCGATCGGCGAGGCGGAGGGAAACCGGGAACACCAGGACGGAAGGTCCGTCATTGGGCATGGGGGCCCCACCACTGCCCAGCACTGTCGGCAAGGGTTTTCCCTGATGTGGATGTTTCCCCCAGGAGCACAAGCATGCAATGATGCCTGCACAGTGCCATTGACGTCTGCTGCGCTCCTCCCCCTTAACTGCTTCTCGCAAGCAATACCCCCGGTCTTCACCAGGGGTCCCTGCTACACCGGAGATGCCCTGGATCTCTCCTCAGGAGAGGAGAGCAGTCCTTGGATGTCTATCCTCTCCCCTCCGCTGCTGACCGCTCGCCCAAGCTCGCTCCGAACCCGGGTCACTGTTGTGGTGTGAGGTCGGCATCCAGCGCTCAAACCTCAGCACAACCGGCCAGCAAGAAAATGTTTTTTATCTTCACCAAAAGATTATTTGGTTATTAGCGTTTGGTTTGGTTTCACTTTTACACTAGGCTGAAGCTCTTGATGACTGCTTCCAGTGCTACCTTGTTGGAACTTGGAATGTAAGCGGTCCCCCTAGTGGTTAATAATGAAATGTCATTGGGAGTATGCAAAGTTTAGCCTCCGGCCGCATTCTTCCAAAATCCACACAGATAGTGGGATGGGATTAAAGATTAAAAAAACAAATTGTCATGAAGACTGAAGTGTCGTAATAGTTTTCATAAAAGTAGGTTTATTATAATGTACTTTATTTTTGTTCACATAGTGAATCACCTGCATCAGAAGCTGAAAGTACTCAGAGCAGCAAAACAAAAAACAAACATTCTGAAGAAGATCCTGTGGAAGCAGAGGGTCATGAGGTAAAAAGACTAAAATTTGACAAAGATGGTGATGAAGAGGAGGAAGACGAGACCACAACATCAAACCTTCATCCAGTGGGAGTTCTTCAGAAATGTCGGAAGTGTCTGAAAATTCTTCAGAAAGTATGGATGGAGAAGATGAAAGTAGCAAGTGTATACAGTCTTTTCCGAGAAGAAGGTACTTTCTGAGTGGCAGCCTTAAAACATCAAATGGAGCCACTCACTCACCCAGTTTGTAACAGAATAACTAATTTATTGTCTTTTTTTAAAAAACATTTTAAGTTGAATTTTATGATTTTACAGTACGACCTGTACAACATAAAATACAGATGTGAGGTATGCAGACCCCTTCACGGCATGTACAGGAATATTACATAATTCATCTTTTAATATATATATAGGACCATAAATCCATGCAGAAAGGGTGTCTATCAGTAAAAACTCAGAGTAAAGTCCAGTCTGAGTGTCCTGTAGAGTAATGCCACCCCCCCCCCAGTTATAACAAGTAGATAGTAAAACCAGGATATCCGATTCCATGCAGAACTAAAAAGCGTAGAAGGCTGTGTGACATAATCCATCATAGAGCAATCTAACGATAGCCTAAACGCACTCATCTAAAAAACCCATAGATTTAGGCAAAGCATGATGACGTGCCCTATGGGTACAGTTTAACTTTATAGGATTTAATTAATGTCCACAAACTGGTGGGGTTTATCCCACCAACATTGAAGCACCTACAAGGGTAGTTAAATAAGAAACTATTAACTAAAATGTTTATTTGGAGCAGCGTTTCTGGCTACTTAACAGAGAACACAATATATCAATGAGCTCACTGTTTATATTATGTAGCATCTTATACAGTATAGTAAAGTTGGTCTATAGCAGCAGACTCAAAATGCAACTTGAATAGAAAATCAGAGCATTGTTATAGACGGATTTATATCCATTCTGCAAGTAAAACTTTTCTATGAAGCAATATAAAACTCAAGCCCCAGAGCTAATAAAGACTGAGAGACCAGTGTGAGATATCAGTACTTCACCCACCCTCATCTGAGGCAGAATCCAGCAGATTTAATTTTGCAGTAAGGTTCTCCACGAACTGAGTGGCTGCATTTGGGTCCACAAAATGTGCGACTTTGAGGCATGTCGAATGTGGAGTCGTGCAGGAAATTCAGCCTGGCTTCTACCACGCTCAAAAGATCCTTTTGATCAGCTGAAGTTCTTTATTCTTGACTTGAGTTTGAGCGAAAGGTTCGGAAGAAACCAAGCTTGCTGCCCTTCAAGTTAAGTCACTTCAGGATCTGGCTGCCTGCAGGAGATGTCTTCTGGCATCTGGAGCAGATAAAGTGACTTTTGCAGTTAATGGATTCTGTTGGGTATCTGCTCTTTTCCTTAGTCGTTGAGGAATTGCAAGGCTTTGATTATTTTAATTCCTGAGTCCGTGAGAGAAGCTGCAGGTCTTGGAAAATCAATCTGATCACTGCTGGCATAAGCGCCGTAGGTCCAGCAAAGTGGGAGGAAAGTCCACAGTTCGAACATTTGCCTGCCTTGGGCATTTCTTAACCCTCGACCTTAGATTTTAAAAACAAAGTCCGGGCATAGGCCGCGTTGCATTCAGTCTACCAGTCATTAGCCTCCTGCAGATCCTTAATTGCTGCGATATTTTCTTGTGTGCTTTGCTCGTTGTCCGATAGTTTCACTTCCACAGCCTAAGGCGTTTATTGGTCTCCTCACCCGTTGTTTGAATTAGCATAGAGTTTGCGTCATGAGGTAGCTCAGGCACCATAGGCCCAGTTATTGCAGCAGGCCTCGCTCCGTGGAGGAACTCGTGGTGAAAGAAATGCATCCAGGCTATGTCCTGCACGCCTTGTGTCTTTGGGTCCCACCACATGGCGAATGCCTTCATACTACAGTTTTAGGCACTTCTGTTGCTGAAAAAACATCGTTGATAGTTTTTTAAATACAGGTATCTGAGCACTTCTAAAATGCTGCTGCCATCTTGCTGCCCACAGCGCACTCCCACACACACACACTTTATTGTCTTCTGATGCTTTGAACGCATAACCTGCGAGAACATGGGAAGATTTTGTGGTTACACAAAGGGTACATGAGTATTTTATGTAGTGTAATTAGACTACTTTGGAAATTCTTTATAATGCCATTTAAGCCATTACTATTTATTTTTCACGTACAAGAAACAAATCAGAAAATGTTGGAACGGTTTTTGTTAGATGTTTATATATCAGCATACTGAGTCAGTTGATGCAGTGTATAAGATCAGTGTATTATTTTTACATTGATATGCGTTTAGAGGTCAGTAGCATCGCATCCACACATAATACAGGCTTAAATTACTACATCGCTGTAAAGGCAAGAGTCTCACCTTTGTAACAGTGTATAGCATAAGGTTCTAGCCTGTATGTTTCGAAAGATATTGGCTTAAAAATTTGCATCATCTATTGATACAAAGACACTACCTATGGAATATATTATGGATTGTGGGAAATAACACATTTATCTCCACTAATGAATGGTAAGACCCATAGCTCTCATGTGAGGAAGCCATGAATGAGTTATGAAGATCTTTTGTGTGGAAATCTGTGTTACTTCACTGTAGCTCATTTATGTATTTGATAGGTACCACACACTTTTTTATTTTTGTTTTTTGTTAGTGTTTTGCCTTGTTTCATCTTGAAAATGCCTTCTAACCACATGAATTAGAACCGCCCCATCAAACTTGTGTATCATCTTCATGTGGTGCGTGGTGCTCCAGAACTTCGAATGTTTTTCAAAGATGCTCTCTCACTGTGCTGGTCTCGAGTCTCCCAGCATTTCAATGGCAAATCATTTGTTTCCAGTAATCCTGCTATTCGATGGCCAAGTCCTAAAGATTATACTGTTTTATGAAGTTTCTTACATTAGCTGATCTGTTGTTGCTCTTGGTCCCAGCCATGTTCTAGTCGATGTATTACTCTTGGTCCCAGCTGTGTTTTAGTGCAAAAAAAAGTAAACTTCTTCATCTCCATGCACAGTTCTGGGAACTGTGGCCTAAACCGCAAGTTACACTGTGATCACAAGGACTGTGGTGGAGTGTTAGTGATCTAAATTTATAGCCTAAAAGGTTCCATTTTAACTGTTCCAGTTTACTGGAATGTTGAAAGTGCTTCTGCCTATCCTTTCCAGCATTTAAATTTGTTTACATCTTCTGACAGTGACTGTGGCTGGGCATGGGGTCATAATGTCTCACGAAAAATAGCGCAGCAAAACAATGCAGTCTAAACAGCAAATGTGTAAAACAGTCAGTGAAAACATAGAAACAGCGCACACCAGATGAAGAAATGGGAAGCATTACCATTTCTTTGGTTTTTGCTGGGAGGGGGGGCAGTGTGTGGACCAAGGGGAAAATCTGGAGCGGGGGAACAAAGTTGTTTTTGTGGGTGGAGGGGGCAAGAAACATGTTGGGAGACGGGGAATTAAACCCCGATCCCCTGGTCTCCACTGCACCAGGTGCTTGTGCCTTAGCCACTTCGACCAGGCAAAGCACCTGTGGTCTCTTCAGCCCTTCCTCCATTTCCTAGTGAGCAACTGGGGTAGCAGTAGTTTCCTTCTGCTGTTATACCAGTCAGTGGAATTCATTCCACACTTTAGACTACGTGGTTGTCCTAGCTGTTTCAGCAGCACTATATTTACCTGGTACCCTGTGGTTGAATGAAGTGAAATAATGGTCAGCTCAGGATGACTGTGGTCGGCATTGAAACCAGCTCTCAGTGACTAACATCAGTATTTTTGGTGCCAATTTCTGAGCGCTTATCTGTGTCAGAATTGAAATAAAAGCCTAAAGAAACTTGGTCCACCAGTTTCAGAAAGTGCCAAAAGTGTGTCTGCTGTTTGCCTGAGGCAGACAGGCATACATAGTGCTACAAGTGTTCGAATCAGATCACAATTGGGTAAACTATGATCTGTGCAAGGTAAGTGTGTGTGTGTGTGTCTTTTCGTAAGACAGAAAATGCGACAAGCAAAAAGGCAGTCTTTATCAGCTTCAGCCTCTAACTCAAAAGTGTTCCCTAGTAAACAGGTTGAAAAGATCTCTGTCTGTATGGCGCCCAGAGCCTCTGGGACTGGGTGCCTAGAAAAACAAAATTTACCTTGCCTTGCTACAAGCAGTTTTCTCTCTAGACCAGTCTAACACAGAATCTAAGGAAGCCGGTTAAAGCGCACAAATTATTGGCTGAGCAACATCCAAATAGAAAGAATTTCAAGAAACTGTATGCAATGCAGAGGAGTTTTCTGTCTCTCACCAGTCTTAGACTAGAAAAGAAAAACACTCTGAAACAGAAAAATGAAAGGTAAATGAGCCATTTGTCCAGCCAGCTGGTGACACTTAGGTGTCATCCATTGAGCAATTTAAAGAAATGTGGTAATTCTTCCGAACTGTGAAATAGCAGACATCCCAAATTTTCAACTGCCCTCTGTCACAAAGGAGTAATATTATGAAGATGAATAGGAGGAACCTATTACTCCATAAATCACAGGTGAAAGTGGAGGGTAAGAGGAAGTCAGCTGTTGATTAACTAGAATCTGCAGCTTATCCATCAGGTAGGGAAATGGGTAGACTAGGTGGGCCAAGCGGTCCTTATCTGCCGTCAAATTCTGTTTCTGTGTTAAGGAAATGGCTTCACTCCATGACCTTTAGAGGACCATTCCTTCTAGTCTGCCTTCCTTAAAGGCATGACTCGAGTTAACTTATCCCTACTGTATTAACAGATGTTGACATTGAAGTCAGATTTCCTAAAGATGTTGGTACTGGCATCAGTCAAGAATCTGTAACCCCATTCATGACACATTTAAAAGGATGAGTTAGAAAGTCTTACAGTTGCCAGCCTCTGCAACGGTAATTGATAAGAAAATTGAGAAACGGTACATAGTGCCTAGGGGTGGTTTAGAATATCTTTATGCACACCCTAACTCGAGTGTCTGATACAAGCTGCTGCATGTGACAAGGCATATACAGCCTTTTCATAACATCTGTTTGGTAGACTTGATAGAGACTGTAAAATACATCACAGGTATAAATAAGGTTCAAGAGGGAAGCATTTTTCAGGAAAAAAATATGTTTCAGAACAAGGGGACTTGCAGTGAAGATGGTGGAGGGTAGACTCTGGAGATGTAAGAGTACTTCTTCGCTGAAAGAGTGGTGGATGCCTGGAACAGCCTCTCAGCGGAGGTGGTGGAGGCAAAAACAGTAACGGGATTCAAGAAGGTTTCGGATAGGCATAAGGGAACCTTGGTTGTAGGGAAGGGGGTAAAATCGGAAATCAGGTAGGGTCTGTAGTGTTACAGTGGGTAGATTAGGTGGGCCAAGCAGTTCTTGTCTGCTGTCAAATTCTTTGTTTCTATGACTCCTTAAAAACTGAAGCACTCTGGGAAGCTGTGCTGCTGTTTTTAGTTTTTTTTTGTCTTTTGAACAGTTGGTTCTTTGAGAGGCCACAGATGTTACATCATATCAAGGTTGGTCTTGACACAGCCAACCCCAGTTGGAAATGGCTGTGTAATATTAAAGGTACAGTAACCAGAGCCCTGGCAAATGCATTATCTGTTAAAAGGTCCAGATAGTTAAGAACCACAGAATTGTCTGTAGATCTTCAGAACAAGGTTGCAAACTTCCCCTTTGAGGATATATCTCACTTTAAAGAGCAGTCAGTGAAATAAAGGGCAATAAAAAAAACAAATCACTTGTATAAAAAAAAAAAAAAAAGTTAATAGAAAATGTCCAGTGGTGTTACGTACCCTGTAGCAGAGGAGGCATGGGAAGAGGGTACCATCACGGGCAGTACCAACATCAGCCATATAGTATGCCCAGAGGATTATGTAGAGGTAAATGTGGAAGAGGTAGTAGGTAAACAGCAGCTCCTGCTTAACCACCACATACAAAACTAACCCCAGACGAGGCACAGGTTGCCACAGTTCACCCTCCAGTGAGGGAACACCTTTCTCACCATCTCAGACAGTGGCAGTCTGTTGCAGTAGACAGATTGGTGCTGGAGAATGTGAGAGAAGGCCTCTCGGCCAGTCTTTTGTTGTTATCCGAAATCAAGAAATTCACATCATTTAAGCTAGGTTTATCAGCTTCAGTCTTGGTACTGTGGAGAAAGTACAATAGAGTGAAAATAGAAAAGTGCAGTAGAGATGGTGACTGGATTTTCTCAAGGTACTTCCTAAGAATGAAAAAATCAGGAGTGTGGCTACCATTCTCGATCTCAGATGTCTACACAGTCACCCAAAGGAGACATTCAAGATGGCAATCTTGTAAACAGTAATTCAGCTCAGCAGCAAGGAGACTGGCTGTGCTGTTTGTATTTAAGGGAGTTTCTTCACATCCCATTAGAGGGCAAGCCACAGAAAGTACCAATACATCACAGTAGGTATGAATCACTACCAGTACAGGGCAGTGTCTTTCGGACTGATTTCAGTGCCAAGAGTATTTCCAAAATGCCCAGCAGCATCAGCACATCAAAGAAATGGAGTGATGATCTATTCATATTCGGACGACTGGTTAAGTGTGTTGGAGAACCAGGAAACGGGCCCTATAATCAATGGAAAAAACTATGTCCTTGAAAAAGTTGGAGTTCATTCTGAATTTAGAAAAATCAAACCTGGAACCCATACAAAACTTTCACTTAATTGGAGCAGAGCTGAACACTCTGAAGACAAGCGCCTAGCTCCTCAGGAGTGGTTCAGATACTGATGGAGTATGCAGTGTCTTTCAATAATGATGGAGGAGGAATACACAGGATATTCTCAGACTGTTAGTCCTAATGTCTGCCACAAGTTCTGTGGTGCCATGGGCAAGGCTGCACATGAGAAATATATAGTGGTACCTCTGAGTACTGGTCATGGCTCAGGAATCCCCTAACTGTCCTAATCCCAGTGCAGGGAGGCATGTAAACTCCTTACAGTGGTGGCAACAAATGCAGCACTGAAATAACTTTTCAGCCAGCACTGTACACACTAATGTTCACAACAAATGCCTCACTCCATGTTATGCTGGGTGGGGGTCAGAGATCAGACAGTGGAAGGGATCTGGAGCACAAAGAAAGGATCACATCAGTCTGCTGGAGTCAAGAGCATTGCATCTGTCCCTGAAATCCTTCTCTGTATTAGTCTGGAACCAAGTCCTGCAGACAAGGACAGACAGAACTACAGTGTGCATTACATTGCAGGATCCTCAGAATTGTGCAAGGAAGCACTTAAAGTTTGGTATCTGGCCTACACTCAGAGTGCATAGCTCTGCAGCTCATGTTGAAGGGAAGGACAGTGGAATGGCAGACTTGCTCAGCAGGACTGTCATGTCACACTCAGTGGTCCTGAAAACAGACTGTTAAAACTGGTTTCTAGGGATGTGGATATGATGTTCTGTTCACACTTTCTTGCAGTTGCCTTTCCCTTTAATTTTGGCTGGAATGTCTTCAAGCTGGCTCTTCCCACCCACATAGGTGGTAACTACCTTGGCTCCTCCTATGACGCCAGATCTTCCTTCCATTGGAAGAAGCAGAGTCCCTCCTTATCGCTGTCAGCGTTGAGTAGGCTTTTACTCTAAATCTTGGTTACTTCCAAACCTTCAAAACTTTGTCTTCAGGCTCGATCTTGGATCGCGACCATAATGAGCAACAAGTCCACCCAGGGTTCTGCGGGGCCTTTGTGGGCAGAAGATGTCCTGAATGGATCCGCACACTGCATGTGTCTACTGTTTGGGCCACAAGCACAATCCTCAGGCCTGTGACATATCTTTCCTTCCATACATCCAGCTGTTCTCAAGGACCACTATGCTCAGCTTGTTCTCAATGACTGGGCGAATGTGACCCACTGGTCAGATTTAAAGATGTTTACCAGGTGGTCTCCAGCGGTTGCGGGGTCCTCCAGCCAGCTGCTGTCGGAGTTTGAGGCGGCAGCCCAGGCCCAGCGCACACCTCCTCTGTTTCGGCCTTCATTCTGCTTTCTTTGAGCACCTCCTTCTCAGGATCTTTCAAGGAGTTGTGCCAGTCCTTGCCGACATGCAATGAGGAACCGTCCTTGGGGTACAAGTTCAAGTATAAAAAAAGAGGCCAAAAAATGTTCTTGCCATCGATTGTGGGATCGGGAACGTGCTCGATTGAGGGCTTCTGATTCCCATGCTTCTCCTTATCTGACTTTGGTCAAAACTACGGCCCAGGCTGCATGGTAACCCCGTCGGGCCAGTTGGCCCAGACACTGGTTGAAATTCTAGCCAAGATTTTTCTCGAGCTGGTCAACCAGTTGTCTATTGGAGAGGCAGACACTTCCCTCTCCAGGACATCGGTCCTGATCCAGACTGTTGGAGGAATGGATCAGTCCACTGACCTGCCACCTCTGGTCACTGACCAAGACCCAGAGGAGCCTTGGTGCTAGACTACTCCCTCCAAGCCCCACCGGCAGTACCTGTCGAGGTCTTGGTCCTATTCCAGGGGTCGAGCAGTTCCCGCCAAAGTCAGTGCTCCCACTCTCAACACTGTGGGAAGTGGTGCGCTGCTTCTCTTCATCTTCATCCTTCTCTGGTGAGGAGGCTTTGGCGCCAAGCTGCGTCGGCCTTCTAAGGATCTCGTGGCAACAGCTGGTGTTCTCTGGTATGGAGCTCACTCCAGCTCCTGCCGCAAGACATCACTTGGCCCTTGCCTCAATGGCCTATGCCTTCTCCACCTCAGGAGCCAGCCAAGATGGTCTCGGCTTGGCTGCTCCCAATGTCGCCACTGATTCCCGTGGAGCCGCCACCTGTACAACCAAAAACTGGGGCTCTGACCAAGGAGTCCCGGCCAGCCAAGGGGCTTCCCTATCTGCTGTTGGTCACAGTCACTCCTGGCCGTCCACAGAGGGTCAGCGGGGACTCTGGTGGTCGACCCCTCTAACGACTCCTCAGAGTTGGAGGGTCCGTCCTTGCACTCCCATCCAGTAGACGTGGAGTCTGTTGGGGGTCTCTCGATGGACAAAGCTCTACTTCCTTTATGAGCCTTCTCTGCCTGATCTCGGAATCTACGGGTATGAAAATGGAGCCTGTCCAGAAACTGGCTCAATACCCTTTGACTGAGATCCTGGACCAGGGAGATACTCCTGGGGAGGCCTTCCCGGTGCAGAGGCCATCCTTGGCCCTGCTTTGAAGCTTTGGCAGTGCTCCGCTTCCTGCCCTGCGCCCTCAACCTGGATGGCTCGCAAGTATGTGGTACCTATCAGTTCTCTGCTGGGATTCACAAAACACCCCTGAGCCGAGGGGCTGGTGGCCAGTTCTGTCAGGCGCTCTGGCAACATTGGGCACATTGACAAGCCGCCCAACAGAGAGTCCAAGAATTTGGACCATGTGGTTAAGAAGGTCTCGCTGCCACCTCACTTGGTCTTTGCCAGGTGAGTTCGGCCCTCCTTATGGCCCACTTCTCCCATGCCCTGCTGGGCACCCTGAATGAGGTGCTTCCTCATCTGCCGGCACCTCCAGACCACGGTCAAACAGATCCGGGCCCAGGCAGGGCTGTAGGTAAGCAACCGCCCAGACAGCCATGGACATTGGGGACTTATGTGCCCACTCCATGGCAGGCTCAGTGCCGTGTGCCGCAGGGCTTGGCTGAGGATCTTGATCAGCACAAGTTGGCAGATGTCCTTTCCTGGGCACCGTCTTCTTCAGGCCCAGGGTCGGGGCCACCTCACCTGCATCGAGAAGTCCAGTGCCACCTTGGACTCCATGACATCTGCCCAAAACTCATGCAAGTGCTCTAAGCAGCAGAAAAGAACCCTTCGGTCCACCTCTTTTCCTCTGGCCAAACCAAGCGCAGCCCCAGGCTGGTCGACAGACCCAGGCCTGGCAACCTGGCCTAAATCAGTGGTCTCGGGCCGTCTGAAGCCTGGTGGGAGGCTCTGGGCCCCTCAGCCGACCCTCCTCCAAACCTGCCCAGTGATAGGATGAGGGGGTACCTCCCTCATGCCCATCATACCTCCCCTGGGGTCCTCCCATGGGTGGCCAGCTCCGCCACTTCCTTTCCGCCTGGTCCGCTGTCACCACAGACAGGTGGATCCTTGAGGTGGTGGGTCATGGTCTGCCTCTGGAATTCGAGCAGTACCCTCTTTGCCGAGCCCGCACCCCACAGGAGGACTTGGTATCTGCAGATATTATGTTGGCTCTTCGGGATGACATTGCCCATCTCCTCCACAAAGGAGGTCATGGTTCCTGTTGCGGAGCCTCTGGAACACCCAGGGTTTGTCTCCAGGTACTTCCTGGTGCCAAAATGGACAGGGGGCTGGCGCTCCATTATAGATCTGCACAACTGTAACAAGTTTCTCAAGTCGCGCACCTGCAGGATGATAACTGTGTCTCAGATCATAGCATTTCTGGAGCAAAACATGTGATTTTCTCACTGGATCTCTAGGGTGCGTTCTTTCATGTCCAGGTCCATCCGGCACACCGAAGGTTCCTCTGCTTCTGAGCAGAGGGAGACCTCTGAGAGTTCCAGGCCATGCCATTTGGCCAGTCCACGGCCCCCAGGGTCTTCACCAAGTGCAGTGCAGTGCAGTGGTGGCAGCTTATCTGAGGTGCCCAGGTTTACCCCTACCTGGACAACTGGCTGATTATGGGTCCCTCCAGGCTGGAGGTGGAGTGGTCCAGGGATCTGGCCCTCCAGACCTGCGTCTCCCTAGGTCTCCTAGTCAGTGAGACCAAGACGGAACTTGTGCCTTCATAGGTGATCAGCTTCATTGGGGCAGAGCTCAACTCTTGCAGAGCCAGAGCCTGTACTGTCTCAACAAACCAGGTGGGACACAATCCCTGCCACTGTGCAAGGAAGCTCTGTGTGTGGCCCCTTTAGCGCAGCCTGGAGGCCGATCTGCTTGCCATCCATGTATCGGGGTCTCCAAGCCAGCTGGCAGGTGCCCTCAGCTGTGTGGGAAAGGCATCTCTTGAGTGATCTCTCCACCCAGAGGTAGTACTCAGGCTGTTCTCCCAGTGGGGCACCCCTCAGGTGGACTTATTCACCTCCAGGGAGAAAGCAAAGCTGAGGCTATTTTGTGCCCACCCTCCCCAGCAGGGAACGCTGCAGGTGGATGCCTTCTCAAGGCCCTGGACCTCCGGCCTCTTCTTTGCCTTTCCTTCTCATCCCTTAATCCACAAGGTGCTTCTCAAGGCCAGGAGGGATAAGGCTCAGGTGATACTGGTGGCTCTGGACTGGCCAGGCCAGTTTGGTACCTCGATCTCCTCAGCTGCAGGCTCCCAATGCATCTTCCTCTCTGCCTGGACCTGCTCTCCATCAGTCAGGGAAGGTACTCACTCAGACCTTCAGTTCCTGCACCTGACAGCCTGGTTCCTGGGCGTCTAGAGTTCCAGGCTTGGGTCTCTCCAGAGATGTCCTCACTGTTGTGGAGGCATCTAGGAAGGCATCTACCAGGAAATGCTATGCCTTCAAGTGGAAGAGGTTCTCCATTTGGTGCCACAGCAAGGGACTAGACCCTCCTTTGCCCGATCATTTCAGGTTGGGCAATTTACCTAGTCCAGTGGCTAGCATTCTCAGCTACCTCTGGTCTCTCTAAAAAGGCGTCTCGGTCTATGACCTTAAGGCACCTGGCAGCTATCTCTGCCTACCGGGCTGGGCCAGTCAGCAGACGGTAGCACAGGAGAAGGTGATCTGGCGCTTTTTAAAGGCCTCTGCCACATTTCCCTCTTGTGTGTGAACCACCACCACCATGAGAGCTACTGCTGGTATTGGCCATGCTCATGGTCAAGCCATTCAAACCAATTCACAGGAGTGAGATGTCACAACTGTCATGGAAGACCACCTTCCTGCTGGCTATCATGTCAGCCAGAGGATTGGAGAGCTCCAGGCGCTCTCTGTTGTCTCCCTACAGGGACAAGGTTGTCCTGTGCCTGAACCTGAAGTTCCTTTCGAAGGTTGTATTGGACTTGACTCTGCTGGTGTACTACCCCAGTTACACTTCAGAGGCCAAGTACAGGCTCCATACTTTGGATCTGAGACGAGCGCTCTGCTATTACAAGAAGCGTACGGCTGAAGTACGGGGAAGAGGTTCGCCAGCAGTTTGTTGCCTGTGCTGAAGCCGCACCTGGAAGACCTGCAGCCAAGCAGATAATTGGGAGATGGATTTCATCTTGCATTGATCTCCGCTATCGATTAGCGGGCAAGGAGCCTCCCATAGGGATAAGAGCTCATTCCACCCGCCATACCGCTGCGTCGGTGGCTGCTTCTAGGGATGTCACTATCCAGGATATCTGCAGGGATGCTACCTAGAAGTCAGCAAACACCTTCATTTCCTATTACCACATTGACTTAGAGTCACACCAGGATGCTGGTTTTGGGACCTCAGTTCTCCAGTCTCTGTTCCTTAAGTAGGGGGTGTGCACCTTGCCTCCCTCCTCCCAGAGAGCTGCTAGGAGTCTGCCAAAAGTGAGGATAGAACATATCCACAATCCTACAAAAACAGGTTACTCATCTGTAATAGTAGATCTTCACCAGAATGGTCTCTTGCAGTAAGTCATTACTTCTGGGAGTTCCCGATAGGTGGCGCTCCAGCACAGAAGTTTCTTCCATCAGTCTCCACACAGGGGACCACCACATTCTCACTTGCTGGGCTGTACCTATAAAGTGGGTGCTCCCTGGTAATCTCCGTTCATTTTCCCGCCGGCTTCAGCTTTGATAGCAACTCTTCTACGGCAGTATATGACGTGGATTGAACTCCTAGCCTGGGGTGACTGGGCTTCATACACGGCACCAGATTCCTATTCTCAATAAGAAGCAACATACACCATCAATGACAGAGGTCCTACTACATTCCCCATCGACGGGCATACTCCCCATAGGCAGAGAGGGCCCTACAAGACATCCTCATCGATAAGAACACCTCCCCTGTCGATGGAGCACACTCTGCATGCTTCATCATCAACAGCGCTGCACCCCCCCCCCCCCGTCGACAGGACATGCTCCATCATTGATGAGAAGCTTACCACTGTCGACGGAGCATGCACTTACCTTCTCATCGTTGACAGCAGCATTTCCATCATCGACGGAGCATGTACACACCATCCCATCGTCGACGGAGAGCATCCCACTGTTGATGGCACATGTACTGCCTTTCTCATCATCGACAGAGTGTATTCCACCGTCGACGGAGCATGCTTTTACTTGCACTTCATCCATAAGACAAGTACATCAATGAGGCATGTTTCTCTTCCTCTTCTGTCGATGAGGCTGATACCACCGGACGGACGGCGCCCTGCATCGTAGAACAGCACCTTTACCTGCATATAGTACAACTATGGAGGATCCTTATAAAAGGTGTACCATGAAAAGTCATGAATATGCTCAGAAATACGTATCAAAAGATACTCATGGGGTTGCATTACCACAAAATAAAGAATTATATACTATGGATCGCAGAGGCAAACCAGACTCATTTGCACTCATGCATGGTACCCACACACCAGTCAGTGGTGAACAAAGATGCCAAAAAAGCCCTGGGTCACTCTACTGGGAGACACAAATTGATCCCCCATCACCATGTACACTGGACTCCGAACCGGCTTACATGGCTGTTCCATCCTCACAAGTTCCAAATATTGAAGAAATAGTAAATAGTGTTAGATTCTATGGGCTTTGACCATACACAATCTCCAAGACGTAACCCTCAATCATAGACTGTCTCCGTCTCCATCAAAACAGGCACGCACAGAGCTAGAATGCTCACCAGTCTGGCCTCCTCATGAATATTCAGAAGAATATTTTTCAGGTTATCATACAAATTCGGAACATCCCACAAACTAAGATGATTCTCCTAATACAAGAGGGTATGAGTCCCCTTATGAGGTGCCATCTTACTGGGACGAAGGGCTACTACAACCATTAAGGTCATTTCTCCACCAGATGACCCCTCATTTCCTGAAATGATGTTACAAATACAAAAAACAATGGGGTTTACTACAATGGATCACGACAAATTAAGTAAAGATATGGCAGAATACGTGGACCTTTTGGAAGAACCTATCCGGGCAGTCCCTCCTTTTATACCAGCATTCAGAAATGCGATTTACTGAAGCATGGAGTCAACCCGTAGCGGCACAGGAGTTACCTAGAAAAGCGCATAGGCTATATCAGGCTCCTCTTGATTATTGGTATTTAACAAATATGCCCACTACGGATTCTGTGGTTATTGCAGCTGCTTCACAACCGCACTGGCAAGCCTAAACATACAAGTACAATACCTCCAGAGAGACTCTAGCGGTTTGATTATATGGGGAAGAAAGTGTTTTCTCTAAATGCACTAAATATCAGAATACTTAATTATATGGGACATATACTGAAATATCAGCGTATGATGAGCACCTCTGCTGGGGACATTATAAATAGACTACCTGCATCCCCTGAAAAAGAGCTACTCACATCAATAATAAATACCTTCACTTCCCATTTTCGACATTTATTAAGATCAGGATACGACATTGCCAATGCTTCACCTAGAGCCTCTGCAGTCTGTATTCTTATACACCATCAGGCATGGCTGCGACTCTCAGGGCTAGCACCTGATATTCAACAAAAAGTGGCTAATGCCCCCTTTTCAGGTGACCATCTTTTTGGCCCCAGGGCTCAAATGATACTGGATAACCTACAAGCCTCAGGCAGACCACTGAAGACAGTACAATACATGTACTACAAACCACACCCTCAGTATAATTATTCATACAAAACTGTAACTAATTATACCCAACAAGAAACCTTTAAGGGCAGAGAACAAGTGACAAGAAACACAGCGAAGCCGACCCATGTCCACCTCTCTGGCCAGCCTGGCACCTCTTCCTCTCACTAAAGACTTCAGACTTCGCCCTGGTCTCCTCTTCTAGGCCTCGGAGACCTCTTGGGGCTTCTGCTAAAAGACTGAGGCCTTTTCCAACAGACTGTATACATCTAGCCACTTTTCCGGAGGTATTGTTACAGACCATCACGGCCATTCCATCAGGATGCGCCTCTACCTGTTGTGCGCGGACTCCATGTCCCTCCCACGAACAGGTCCACCTACTACTACTACTCGCGTGCTGAGACACAATCAATATATCGTGATATGGATTATATTATTCTTTCAACCTTCTACTGCTATAAGCAGCTTTCACTTGCTCATGGACGAAGATCACAGGAACAGGGGTGAGTACATATACAGAGATTATAAGTCTTAAAACATTCTGCATATTTTTTGCCTGGTCCAAAAAAAAAAAATATACACACACATATGTGTCATCTCAAGAATGAGATCCACTGCCTTATGATTTCAATTATATTGTTCATTATTTTAGCTTCTGTTTTCCAAACAGTTCACATAATGGACTCACTATACGAACATTTCAGATTTCACCTAACAAGGTTTCAGGCCCTGACATACCTGGGACCCCTTTGTAAGTAGGATTACTAATACAAGATGGATATGTCAGCATTACTCTTACACATGTTGCTTAAAACCAAATGCAAAATTCACTATCGCTACTGATTCTAAGAATCACTGATTTCCTTTATGTCACAGACACATTGTTTCATTTTGCAACATTATCTACTACTTAAGTATCCTATTTATGCCAAATGGATACATTTTCTATCTTGATAGACATGGCATGCATCTTAACTTGCTACATTGTAGCACTTCTAAAATAACGTATTCTAGGGACATGGATATGTTGTTCATCCACACTCATTGGCAGTATCCTTGCCGCTTTAAATCTTGCGGAAGGTCTTCAAGCTTCTCCTCCACCCACCCGGTGGTATAACTGCTCGGCTCCTATGACGCTAGATCTTCCTTACCGCTTGGAAGCTCAGGTTCCCTCCTTAGCAGCTCTGCGTTTACGACTGGTTCCTATTTCTCCGTTTGCGGATTTAAAAATAATATTTTGCAAAAAGACTTCAGTCTTCGATCCCTCGCGGCTGCGATGGACAAATCGACTCCCGGATTTCGGAGATGCCCATGCGGGCAGAAGATGTCTCGGACGGATCCACACTCCACGTGTGTCTACTGCTTAGGCCTTGAGCACGACCCGCAGGCTTGCGACCTGTGCTCATCTTTCTCGGCCTACGTCCTCGAAGACCGTGCTGCCCGATTGCAACTGGGCCGTCCCGAGAAGCGTTTCCCTCCGGTGAAGTCCAAGGAGGCCCGGTTGGCGGTGTCGCGGCGGGGGTTCGGCGGATCCTTCGGCGGATGGTGCCTCGAAGAGGCGGGCGCGGGCCGTATCTTCTCGCGCGGCATTTATCCCGCTCTCTCTGGGTTCTTCCTACACGGCTTCCTTTAAGGAGCTTTGTCTGTCCCTCTCCACTAAAGGAGAAGGGCCTCGTCTGCTGGACCTTTCTCGGTCCAAAAGAGGACAAGGTAAGATCCCTCCGTCGGCGCTCTTGGGAGCGGGAAAGGTCCCTCTCCCCGGGCCGTCGACCGTCGGCTTCGGTCGACCGCTCGGCTTCGGCCACTGGCCTCACGGTGTCCCCGTCAGGTCAGTTGACCGAGACTCCCACTGA
Source organism: Neoceratodus forsteri (assembly GCA_016271365.2). Lineage (NCBI taxonomy): Eukaryota > Metazoa > Chordata > Ceratodontiformes > Ceratodontidae > Neoceratodus > Neoceratodus forsteri. The sequence goes on from CM028129.1 coordinate 902,991,858, forward strand.
TGAAGTCGAGATTTTTCTCGACCCATTGGACGGGCTGTCGCCTTTAGCAGCCGAGATTCCCCTCTCCCCGGTTCCCCCGGGAGGAGTTGAGGATCCCGTGGGCTCGCCTGTGCCTCCGGTTCCGGAACCCTCGGATGGACCTTCCGAGCCGAAGGGAGTGCCGGTTCTGGCCGACACCTCCTCGCACCGACCCCGGAAATTCCGGGACTCTCGGTCTCGGTCTCGGACCTCTTCGCGGTCCAGCCGTTCCCACCGTCATAGGCGGTCTCGGTCTCGGCACCGCGGTAAGCGGCGTCGCCGCTCGTCCTCGTCCTCCTCCTCGGATGAGGGGAGGCTTCGGCGTAAATTACGTCGACGGTACGAGGACCTTATGTTGCAACAGCTCCTCCTGGCCGGGAATAAGCCGACTCCGGCCCCGCCATTAAGTGGCTGTCACGGGCGGCCGACACAACCCCTCGACTTGTCCGAGGCCTACACCAGGCGGTTGTTCGGCCAAAACCAACTGCTCCACCGATTCGGTGGAACCTCCGCCTCCACAGCCACCAATTGGGGCTCCGACCAAGATTCTCGGTCGGCTAAGGGTTTCACCCCATCGGCTGTCAGTTACCCTCACTCCCGACCGACCTCGGCAGGTGAAGGGTGGCTCAGGCCAGAGGCAGCTCTTTGAGGACTCTTCCGGAGTCGAAGGCGATTCCTCCTCCTTCTCCAAGCGACTGGACTTGGAGTCTTCAGGAGGTCAGCCAATGGACGATAGCCGTCGTCCTTCCTAGGACTGCTTCGGCTCATCTCGGAGTCTACCGGGATGGAGCTCGAACCCGTTCCAAAGCGGGCCAGGTATCCCCTCACGGAGATTCTGGACCGAGGATTCTCGCGGAGCCTTTCGGTGGCCGAGGCCATAGTGGGTCCGGCACTGGAACTTTGGCAGCGCCCTGCTTCCTGCCCTCGCCTTCGGCCAGGATGGCCAGGAAGTATCACGGTCCCTACGGTTCCTTGTCGGTTTTGAACACCCCTCTGCTGAGGGGTTGGTTACCGACAGCGTTTTCGTAGCGCCCGGCAGCGCCAGGGATAGTGGACAAACCTCTGACAAGGTCAAGAATTGGACTATGTCGGGCGAAAAGTCACGCTTCGTCCTCTCGGCCTTCGTCAGGCCAGTTCGGCCGTCCTCATGGCACATTTTCTCATGCCCTGTTGGGCTCCCTGGATGAGGTCATCCCTCATCTTCCGCCGATCTGCAGACTACGGTTAAGCAGGTGCGGGACCAGGGCAGGGCAGTGGCCAAACAGCAGCTCCAGACTGCTTTGGATGTGGGGACTCGTGTGCCAGATCGGTGGCGGCCGCGGTGGCTTATCGTCGGCGGGCTTGGCTGAGGATATCCACCTTTACCGGATACCAGCACAAGTTGGCGGATGTTCCTTTTGGGGACTGACCTCTTGGCCCTGGGGTGGAAGGTCACCTGCAGAGGATCGAGAAGTCCAATGCCACCTTGGACTCGGTCTCTTCCGCTCAGAAGGACAAAGGCTGAAACCACAGCCTAAGCCCTTTAGTCCTTCTGTGCCCGGTCGCGCCCGGCCCAGCAGCGTCAGGGCCAGCAGGCTCGCGCCTGGCATCCCAAACCCAAGCCGCGGCTTCTCTAACAGGAGGCAGGAGGAAAGGGCCCAGGAGGTCCCTCGGCGGTCCCTCCTCCAAGCCTGCCCAGTGACGGGCTGAGGGTGTCGCCCCATCCCGTCACCTTCCTAGGTCCCCGTGGAGGGCGGCTCCAGCACTTCCGTTCCGCTTGGTCGCTGTTACCACGGACAGGTGGGTCTTGGAGGTGGTGGGAAGAGGCCTGCCTCTGGAATTGAGCAGGCACCACCCTTCAGGCCGTCGCCCCTCGGAGGCGGGATCCCAGCCTCACTGGCGGCTCGTCGAGCCGACATCGCTCTCCTCCTCCAGAAGGAGGTGGTAAGAGAGGTGGTGGACCCTCCTTCAGACCCAGGGTTTGTGTCCAGGTACTTCCTGGTTCCGAAACGGACGGGGGGCTGGCGCCCCATTCTCGACCTACACGACCTAAACAAGTTCCTAAGGTCTCGAACCTTCAGGATGGTCACTCTGGCTCAGATTATACCATCCTTGGAGCAGCGTGTGGTTCTGCTCTCTGGACTTGCAGGGGCCGGTTTTTCACGTCCCTATCAAGTCCGTCTCACCAGAGATTCCTGCCGCTTCCGGCGGAAGGATCCCTCTTGAGTTCAAGCCATGCCCTTGGCTTGTCTCCAGCTCCAGGGTCTTCACCAAATGCATGGCAGTGGTGACAGCATTCCTCTTGGCCGGTCCAGGTGTACCTTACCTGGACAACTGGCTGATAGCAGCTCCCTCCAGGAAGGAGGCGGAGTGGTCAGAGATCTGGCCCTCAGGTCTGCTCTCAACTGGGCCTCCTTATCAGCGAGGCCAAGTGGAACTCGAGCGAAGCAGGTGATTTTATTCATCGAGCGCAGCTCGACTCTCTTCGAGCCAGGCGCGGCTCCCGCGGACAGGGCCGAGGTTCTTTCCTCCTTTGCCCGATCATTTCTGGTTGGGCAATGCGCCCTGCCGGGACTTCCTGCGCCTCCTGGTCTCATGGCGGCCTGTACCAGGCGTGGTCCGTTGGGCCCGCTGGAACATCGTCCCTTCAGTGGGGACTGGCCAGCCAGTGGTCACGACGCTGCGATCCCTTGGACCAGCTTGTGTCGGTGACACAGGGGATGTGGAACGCTCTCCAGTGGTGGACCGTTCCAGATCATTTGCAGGAGGGCATCCCGTTCGTCCGCCTCGAGCCGACGGTCTCTCTGTCGACCGATGCCTCTCTGATGGGTTGGGGTGCCCATCTGGGGAACAGGCTCATGGCCTCTGGTCCTCAGGGAGTCGATGCCACATCAACCTGCTGGAGCTCCGGCGGTCCGCCTAGCTCTCACCGCCTTTGCTCCGTTCCTCCGGGGTCAAGTGGTCCGAGTCCAGACGGACAATACCACCGACCATGTACTATCTAAACCGCCAGGGCGGGGCCAGCTCCATGCTTCTATGCAAGGAAGCTCTCGCATTTGGTCACTCGTGCGCAGCCTGGAGGCGGATCTCCTAGCCATTCACGTGGCAGGGCCTCCAACACCCTGGCCGATGCCCTAGGCGGATGGGGCTGCATCCCACAGTGGTCTCTCCTGCCGGGTAGTACAGTATCTGTTCTCCTTTGGGGCACACCTCAGGTGGACCTGTTTGCCTCCATGGAGAGCGAAGCTGAGTCTGTTCCATGCCCGCCCCCTCAGCAGGGCTCGCTGCAGGGGATGCCTTCGAGGCAATGGACCCCGGGCCTCTTTCGCCTTTCCCCATTTCCCTTGATCCACAAGGTGCTTCTCAAGGCGAGGAGGGACAAGGCGCAGGTGATTCTGATAGCCCCAGACTGGCCTCGCCAGTTCTGGTACCAGATCTCCTCAGTCTCAGCTCCAGGACTCATGGCAGCTTCCAGCTCGCCCGGACCTGCTCTCAGTCAATCAGGGAAGGTGTTCCATCCGGACCTTCAATCCCTGCACCTGACCTGGTTCCTGGCGGCTAGAGTTCCAGGCTTTGGGTCTTTCCGGCGAGGTCCTCAATGTAGTTGAGGCGTCCCGTAAGAGTCGACCAGAAAATGCTATGCCTTCAAATGGAAAAGTTTTCCATTTGGTGTCAGAACAAGGGCTTGGACCCTTTCTCCTGTTCCTTGGCAAGCATCTTGGACTATTTATGGTCCCTTTCTAGTCAAGGGCTTAGGTCGGCGACCCTAAGGGTGCACCTGGCAGCCATCTCTGCTTACAGGTAGCGGGCTGGGAAGCAGTCGGTGGCGCGGAGAAGGTGGTCTGGCGCTTTTAAGGCCTTGATCACATTTCCTCCAGTCCGGGAACCCCCACCTCCGTGGGATCTACTGCTGGTACTGGCCAAAGCTCATGGGCAAGCCATTAGAACCTATGCACGGTGTGCTCTCTCTCACCTGTCATGGAGACCGCCTTCTTGGTGGCTATCCGTCAGCCAGAAGGATGGGAGGCTCCAGGCGCTTTCCTTGAGTCTCCTTACCTGGTCTTCCACAGGGACAAGGTTGTCCTGCGCCCCCACCCGAAATTCCTTCCGAAGGTGGTGTCGGAGTTTCACCTTAACCAGGTGTTGACTCTGCCGGTGTTCTACCCCAATCACACCTCGGAGGCCGAATATAGGCTCCATACTCTGGATCCTAGAAGGGCGCTCGCTTATTATAAGGAGCGCACGGCTGATATTCGGGGAGAGGTTCGCCAGCTGTTTGTCACCTACGCTGAAGCCGCATCTGGCAGACCTGCAGCCAAGCGGACGATAAGCAGGTGGGTAACCTCCTGCATAGATCTCTGCTATAAGTTAGCGGGCATGGAGCCTCCCAGAGGGATAAGAGCTCATTCTACCCGCCATACTGCTGCAACGGTGGCTGCTTCCAGGGACGTCCCTATCCAGGAAATCTGCAGGGCTGCTACCTGGAAGTCAGCAAACACCTTCATTACCCACTACCACATCGACCTTGAGTCACGCCGGGATGCTGGTTTTGGGGCCTCGGTTCTCCAGTCTCTCTTTCCCAAGTAAGTATAGGGGGTGTGCGTCTTGCCTCCTCCTCCCGGAGAACTGCTAGGAGTCTGCCAATGAGTGTGGATGAACAACATATCCATGTCCCTAAAATACAGGTTACTCACCTGTAACAGGAGTTCTAGGAATGGTATATATTGTTCATCCTGATCTCCCGACCTCGGCTTGACGCACAACCTGAGCTTCCAGCGGGCAGATCTGGCGTCATGGGGCGGAGCCGAGAGTTATACCACCCGGGTGGGTGGGAGGAGCAAGCTTGAAGACCTTCCGGCAAGATTTAAAGCGGCAAGGATACTGCCAATGAGTGTGGATGAACAACATATACCATTCCTAGAACTCCTGTTACAGGTGAGTAACCTGTATTTTTGTGAACTGCTGTTACAATTTGGAACACAGTAGCCTTTGGCTGAGACTGTCTTCACTGCAGATCACTGAGATCAACTATTCACTCCATGATATGGCGGAATTCCTTCTGATTTATTGATATACTTGACATGTCTCACCCTGATCAGGCTGCCATGCTCCTCACACATCTGATAAACACCCAATAATAGCAGGTCTGGCTTATATTTTAGCCATAATCCTATAACGATAAGATAATGGAACATTTACAGACAGAATACAAAATTATTCTATATGCTGTTATGCTACTCATAGCATTTATTGGTCCTATGACCACATTATCCCTGTGGCAGAATGCCATATTTGGCCACCCCACTGCCATATAACTGCTTGAGAATCTCCCAGAAGTAATGACTTACTGCAAGAGACCATTCCGTGGAAGATAGATCAGTTATGCAAAGATTTTTGTCGTAACAGTAGATCATCTAGGAATGTCTCTTGCAGTAAGTAGCTTCCCTCCCTCCAACCCCCTGCCATTCTGCAACAGGAAAAATGATTTAGGGTTGGGCAGTTTTGGTACCTCAGTTCCTCTCTGTCCCTTGCTTTCCCCAAGCTGAAACCGGCGGGGAACAGAGATTACCAAGGACCACCCACTTTTATAGGTACAGCCCAGGAAGTGAGGTCATGTGGGTGGAGACTGCTGGAAGAAACTTCCATGCTGGAGCACAACCTATCAGGAGCTCCCATAAGTAATGACTTACTGCAAGAGATGTTCCTAGAAGATCTACTGTTACAACAAAAATCTTTATGTAACTCATCTTTCTCGGAGTGGTATATGTTCATCTACACGAACCCATCTGACCTTCCCGGCTTCGACACACAACCCTCTGCTTCCAGCATGCAAGATCTGGTGTGCGGGGGCAGAGCCGAGGGATATACCACCCGGATGGGTGGGTGGGAGGAGCCAGCTTTTAGACCATCTGGCAAGATTTAAAGGGACATGCAAACAGTGTGGATGAACAACGTATACCACTCCTAGAACTACTGTTGCAGGTGAGTAACCAGTTTAAGTGTAAATCAGGAATTTACAAGCTATAAAACATGCATACACGTAGTGTCATGGATAGCAAAGACAGATTACAGGATGGCTACTGTGTAGACAAGACCAGATGGCATGGGACACACAGCACTCTTGTCTTGCATCTGTGTGTGATTTTCCGAAATAAAGAACAAGGCAGTTGTTTAGAATATTATTCCTGATACATTTACAAAGTTCTATGAACTACCAACTTGCCACACAGTTTTCTTATTCATTCCCTTCATTTCCCCAGAGTGCCCAATTTATATAACTCCCTGATGAAGTGGTAGCATACAGTGAAACATAGGGAGTGTCTTGTTTTACTGTGTGTAGGACCAGTGCCATTTTTCGCTTGCCAGCAATTTTTTTTTTCTCCTGCGCAACAGCCATTCCTAGTGTGCACCAATATGTATTTTCTTTGAATCTATGTAGAGCCACACTGTTTGGTTTTAGATCTGGAGACTTGGTTACTTTGCAGGACCTAGAACGTTCCAGGGACTCCATTACCAGTATATGACACTGATGCCTGGTACTGTACACACCCTGCTGTATGACTAGTATGCCTGCCCATACTCTCACTTCCTTTTCCCCTACTGTTAGGAGTATAGCATCTTGAAAGGACCAGAACCCGTTTCGCACCTCCTGTGGCACAGTTGTTTGTTTTGCACTTTTTTTTAATTCACAAAGGTCTACTAGGCCAATTAATTATTGCCTCAGTGGCAACAAGATTAACTTGTCGGACTTGCATAAACTTTGCCTTACTTTATAAGGACCCTGCTTGGAACCCTTTCATGATGTTGGCAGTTGCCCTTGTTATCAGGCCTTAGCTAACCATGAGTTGAAGGAAAGTGCTCGACTTGTCCTTAGGTGAGCAACCTGTTTTGTTTCCTGCTTGAGGTCTCAGTTGAGTCTTTGAGAACCTGCGGGTATTTATAATATTCTCTCACCCCTGTGAAAAGTGACACAGGCCCCCTGCCACCACCACCAACCTGCTGATGGTAGGAATTAGATATTTTAGAAGTGAGTTAAGACTTGGACATGGCTCTGCTATCTCTGAGTCTGCTATCCTTTCCTCCTGTCAGGGCACTTCTCATGCCGCTCCTAAGCTTGATACTGCTGCATGGTACAGCTCCACCAAGTGTTTCCACAGCGCCATCTTTGGTACCATGCTCCGTGCTTCCTTTGGTGCAGTTTACGGAATCATGCTTTATGCTGTGTACATATGTTGTGGTTCTGTATTGTCACTTTCATGTTTGCATTCATGTCAGTGGTGCCAGTGATAGCAACATGCCAGGACCCAATATCATAGTTGGAAGGAACCCTTGTTACTGACCTCAGTGCTGGGTACATATCCTCCAGTTTCGCTTGAGTGAGCTTTCTCTTTCTTCACTTCCCTGGATGCCACTAGTTTTCTGCCCTAGTAAAGCAGAACCTCTGTTGCCAGTTCCTGTGCCCTGTGGGCACTTCTTGGTGCTGATCCTCACACCCTGCCCATCTGTCTCCTTGAATCTGTTTCACAGTCAGCGGAGCATCTCAAAGTGGGTCAGTCTTTGCCCTCTCCCCTCAAGCAGTGAACAAGCCCTCTTCTAATGACCATGCCTTAGAGGAATGACAGGGAGTCCCACTGATGATACTGGACAGTTGAGAGCTCCCGTTTCAAGAGTAGCAATGGGGCAAGTCACCTACTTCATGTTGGTCATGCAGGATCTTCCTGGACAGAAAGTCTCCACCACTCATTCACACTAATGGAACTGCACTGGAGGCACTAGGACCCAGTGGGAGCAAACTTTTTTGCTAGAGGGTCGGCGCCAGAGACGGAGCTGCGAGGAGCGGCACCGCGAGCCCCAGCTCGTGCGGTAATGACTGTCTTGGTGTCGACCTTCCAACCGCCTCAGTTTCTTTTTTCCCGCTGAGTGCACTTCAGTGATGACGTCGCTCACCTGCTGGGAGTCAAACTTCAAACTAGCAGCTTAGTTTTTCAGTTTTATTGTTTTGTAGTAATATTTCGAATAAGTATCGCTTAGTTTATTTATTCTTGTTTAAAGAAGTCTCAGCCTACATTGACGGAGTCGACCATGAGTAGGTCAGGTGATGGTAGGGAGACTTTGTATGAAAACTGTTAAGTCAGCCGTGCTGGATCCAGTCCGCCGCCTTCTCGGGGGGTCTGACAAAGGACAGTCCATTGCCCAAGGGGTGGGTGGTCCCTCGAAAGCATAAAGTAAGCGGTTGCACTCTTGGCACCGTTCGGCCTCAGTGTTCTTGACCCACAGGTCGAGAAGAAGAGCATCACTCGAGTCGCCCTCTGATATGTCTGCACATAGACGGTCAGTTACTGGAGCTTAGTTGCGGTCTCTTCCTTGGATCGCCTGTTTCTGTTTCTGGCAGCTGACATCGGAGCCCTACCCCCCCTCCTCTGGTAGGTCTTCAGATGAGCAGTTTCATCAGTGGGCTGCCCTTATGGAGCAATGGGCTTGGAGGTTGGTCCAGCTGCCTGGCCAGTCACTTTCGAGGGGCCTTTGGGTTTGTTGGGAGATCGGTAGGGTGGTTGAGCCTCCCTGGTCACTGGCGCCGTCTTCTGTGCTGTCGACTCTGCGCTTAGGTGTCCCCCGCAGAAACGCGCGATGCCTCCTTCTCCTGGTTTCATCCTTCTTTCTCTTCAAATCCTGTTTTGGTCTTGGGATGTTTTCGACACCCTTGGCATCGATGGCATGCTCGGCGCCGTCTTTGGCGCTAGCGTGTCTATTGGCGCTGTGTGCTTGGCGCGTCCTTGGCGCCGTGTGGCTTCTCGGCTTTTCGTCTGCGGCCTCTCTGCGTCATCTTTGGTGCGTGTGGCTTCGGTGCCGAGAGGCTGCACGGCTGAGATGCCACGGCGCCAAAAGCGCTGGCGCCGAGACCTGTTAGGGCATCATCCAGCCTTCAGGACTCTTCCTCTTTTAATCCTTTTCCTTCCTCATTTCCTTCTGAATTTCACTCCTTTCCTGTCCATACAGTCCCTCCTGGACTGTCAGGAGATGACATTGAGCCTGACCCAGGCCTTAGACTGGGTGATGATGTGGAAGGAACAGGATCTATTCCTGCTGCAGAGCCTGTGGTCAAGGACCTGTCTTAAGTCTCTGCTGAAAAACTTAAATTCAACTCTTTCTCTCCAAACTACAGATATTGATCCTGGGAAACTATTATGACTCCAGTATCTCCATGTTCCGGAGATCCCTATGGATTTGACTCCTCCGGTACAGCCCTCCTTTGAGACGCTGACTCAAATGGTATGGAATAATCCTGCTCTCATTCCTTCAGTGGCTAAGTCCATAGATAGGAAATATGCTGCTCCCAAGGATCGACCCATTTTGGCATCGTAAGCCTTTGCGGATCCTATTGTAGTCTTGACAGAAAATGATAAGGTTGTCCTTCCCCAGACTACCACAGCTCGACCTATTAACAAAGAATCTCGTAAGATAGACACTTTGGGTAAGAGAGTCTTTGCTGCTTCCACCCTAGGTATGCGTATTGCCAGCTACCAAGGCTATTTCTCTCAACATGAGTATATCCTTTGGCATTCACTTAAACAAATGGTTGAAGCTCTACCAGAGTTGGATACTAATTCAGAGCTTCTTCAAACCATAACCAGGGGTATAGAGTCCAACAGCCAGCAGGTTAAAGTAGCTATGGACGCCTTCGATACTGCCTCCTGAGTGGCGGCGGCGGGCATTTGTACCCGCCGTCATTCCTGGCTGCACACTTCAGGTTTCACGAATGATGTACAGCAGCAGGTAATGGCATTGCCTTTTGATGGTGTGTACCTCTTCGGCCCTCAAGTAGAACAAGCTCTAGAGGCCACACAAAAGACTAGGTCAGCCATTAACTTGTCTCGACCTCCTCCCGCTCCGTCTCGAGGGGGTGTTCACAAATGCCAGTTTTATAACAGTTTTATAATCCTTCGAGGCACAGGCGGGAGCGTTTTAATAAAAACCAGGCCCCTCAGCCTCAAAAGCAAGCAGAAGGTGCAAGGACCCAGCGCCCAGTGCCGACTTCTAAGTTGTAGGCCCAAGTCCCACCTCAGCTGCCCGAGGGGACTCTTCCTCAGTGGTGGAAGTCGTCTGACTCACTTCTACAGTCAATGAAGTCCATAACCTCGGACAAATGGGTCCTCCGGATAATCCATAAGAGGTATTCCCTCAATCTTTTGGACACTCTTCGGATCGTCCCCAGACAACAGCCCAGGCTGTCAGTTCTTCAGTCAGAACTTCTTGCCACGAGATACAAGGCCTTCTGAACAACAGATCAGTGAAGTAGTTCCACTGGATCAACGAATACAGGGTTCTCTCCCATTACTTTCTGGTTCCAAAGAAAACCAGGGGCGTGCGCCCCATTTTGGACCTCAGAAGATTAAACAAATTCCTACCCAAAGAGAAATTCAAAATGATATCGCTAGGAACCCTGTTACCTTTGTTTCATCAACACGATGGGTTAGCCTCCCTGGACATGCAGGATGCTTACCAGCACATTCCTATTCACCCGAAGCATTACAGATACCTAAGGTTCGTAGCTTTGGGCCAACATTATCAGTTCAGAGTCCTGCCCTTTGGGCTGTCCTCTGCGCCGCGAGTTTTTACAAAGTGTTGTGCAATTCTCACAGCGCATCTCAGGAAAATCGGAATACAAGTGTTTCCATATCTGGACAATTGGCTTCTAGCAAGTCCTTCCATGCAAGGAACTCTGGACGCCGTAGCCATGGCCTCACACTTTCTCACGTCCATGGGAGTCCTGCTAAACCTCAAAAAATCGCAGTTGCAGCCCTCCCAGAGGCTCCTTTTCATAGGAACTCTTCTGGACACCTCCTGTGCGAAAGCATTTCTTCCAGAGGACAGGAGGTAATATCCTTCAGATGGCTCGATACATCGGAGAGAGCAGCTCGGTGTCAGCTCTCTCAATGCAACGGATGCTAGGTCTCATGGCATCCTCGGTGTTCACTGTACCCCTAGCACACCTCCACATGAGAACCTCTCAGTGGATGCTTAGTACTCAGTGGTCCCTGACCATGCACCCTCAATCCTTTCTCATCAAAGTGACAGAACCTCTGAAGAAGTCACTCACCTGGTGGTCGCAAGAGGACAATCTCTGGAAGGATACCCCTTTGCTCCTCTGGATCATCAGATTTCCATTACCACGGATGCGTCCCTGATAGGGTGGGGAACTCACTGTCAGACTCTCCACACTCAAGTGCGTGGACTCGGGACCAGTCCAACTTTACATAAATGTCTTAGAAGCGAGAGCCGTCCTTTATGCAGTCCAGGCTTTGAAGGACATTCTCTGTCACAAGAACATTCTCCTTCAAATGGACAACAAAGCTGTGATGTATTACATCAACAAGCAGAAGGTGCTCATTCTTACCCCTTTGCAGGGAAGCAATGAGAGTGTGGAATGGTGCTTGGGCACAAGGCTCTAATTCAGGCGGTCTACCTACTGGAAGTGCAGAGCGAACTGGCAGACTGTCTTAGCAGAACAGAGACAGATCCTCACGAATGGTCCCTCGTCGGCAGTAGATCAGTCACTATTAGCAGAGTAGGGAACTCCAGATCTGGACCTTTTTGCATTCCCCACTCGACACAAAACTGCCTCTCTTCTGCTCCAGAAATTCAGGGCCTGGCATTTTCTGTCAGGATGCGTTCAGGCTGCGGTGGACAAAACTCTTTTTCTATACGCCTTTCCGCCTCTTCCTCTAATTCAGAGAGTACTTCTCAAATTCGAGTCCCAGGGGGACAAAATGGTCCTCTTTTCTCCCTTCTGGCCTCGACAGATATGGTTTCCACTACTCAACAGTATGTCGGAAACTCCTCCAAAACTGCCTTCTGACTCAGGGGCCTGTGGTCCACCCCAATCTGAGGTCACTTCACCTTCATGCTTGGCTCCTGAAGAGATAGAAGTGAACAGGTTCAACGTCTCTCATAGGGTTTCAGATATTCTTCTGGCTGCACGCAAACCAGCCATTAGGAAAACTTACACAGCCAAATGGAAGCGTTTTTCACTCTGGTGTGCAAAATACTGTTTGAATCCTTTTTCCTGCCCACCAGATAAAGTTCTAGAGTTCCGTTTAGACCTCTCAAATTCAGGTCTGCAATACTCTTCAGTTAAAGTGCACCTGTGTGCCATTTCAGCTTTTCATGAGCCAGTACTTTCCTTGTCCCTGGTTCAGTTACCTGTGGTTAAGAGGTTTCTTAAAGGAATTATGCATACCAGACCTCCTATAAGACATCCAGTCGCAGCCTGGGACATTAATCTGGTGCTAGATATGCTCACTCGAAAACCTTTCGAGCCTCTAGGTACCGGTGAGTTGAAATTTCTCACCTGGAAGATGGCCTTCCTAGTGACCATTACCTCAGCCCGCAGGGTCTCTGAGATGCATGCCTTGGTCACAGACCCTCCGTATACTGTGTTTCATAAAGACAAAGTAGTTCTTAGAACCCATCCTAAGTTTCTCCCTAAGGTTGTTTCAGAATTCCATCTAAACCAACCTTTGGTCCTTCCTTCCTACTTTGCAAACTTCCAAAATGAAGGAGAGCATTCTCTTCATTCCTTGGATGTCAAAAGAGCTTTGCGTTTCTATCTAGATAGAACAAAAGACTTTCACAAAGCTCAATAACTGTTTGTTTCCTTCAGCGAGACCCGATTCTGTCAGCCGGTCGCTATCGGATGTATTTCAGCATGGCTGGTGGCATGCCTTTGCTGCTGTTATTCCATGGTGCAGGTTAAGCTGGAGGGCAGAGTATATGCTCACTTTACTAGAGCAGTTACAGCATCCTTAGCGGAAATCCACAGCGTGCCCATTGCGATATTTGCAATGCAGCTACCTGGAGCCAGTGCATACTGTCCAAACACTATGCCCTGGATGTCCATGCCAGGCGATGTCTTTCTTTGGCAGAACCATCCCAATGGACTTCTGTCCTAAAACTGTGAGCTCTTGGTCTCTCCTGCCGCCCTCTTGGGGGATTATTAACAGTACTCTCCCATTAGTGTGAATGAGTGGTGGAGACTTTATTTCCAGAAAGATATGGAAATGCGTACTTACCGTAATTCTTGATCTTATTGGACGAGTCTCCACTCATTCCTAAACCCCCTCCATCCCCCGAGCTCACCTTTGTTGTTGGTCTTCACTCTCTCAATCTTAGTCTGTGAAGACTTCTTTGTTGACCCTTCTTATACGGGTCGTCTGGACTATCTTATGTCAGTTTTTTTTGTTAAGCTGTCCTTCTAGGTTAGTTACGCTGCACCTTCTCTGGGGGAAAAAAGGTACTGAGGCAGTCGGAGGGTCAATGCCGAGATAGTCATTACCGCACGAGCTGGGGCTCACAGTGCAGCTCCTTGCGGCTCCATCTCTGGCGCCGACCCTCTAGCAAAAAAGTTTGCTTCCGCTGGGTCCTAGTGCCTCCGGCGCAGTTCCATTAGTGTGAATGAGTGGTGAAGACTCGTCCAAGAAGATCAAGAATTATGGTAGTACGTAATTTCCATTTACCTGCACCCCAAGTGCTCACAGAAGGCACCAGCAACTGGAAGATGCCCGGTCTGTCTCCTATAGTTGCCCAAGTAAATCGGTCTCAACCTTGGTGGACCCACCTTCGCAGCATTCATATGTAACATGAAATTAATACTGTGATCTTACTTCAAGAGGGCTCTTGCAGTAGGTAATCACCTTGAGGACTGAGCGCCCTCTGGCGTCAAGACCACATGGAAACTTTAGCCAGCAGTGTCTGGCGGGGTACCACCCACCTGACGTCCACGTGACCCTATATAGTGGGCAGTCCCCACGATCGCCTTCCAGTTCTTCAAACAACATGAAGTCTTGCTGTATTCTGACTGTTGCAGTGATATCCAACCTTTGAACTGTCCCGGAGAGGAAAGAGTTAACTTTCCATGCAAGGCATGGAGCAGCTGAGCTCGAGCTTGGTTGAGACTCTGTCTGTTGTTGTTTGAACCCAAACGTCAAATTCTTTACTCTGCCTCACTGAACAGTCGCTCCGGAGATTTCTCCTTTGCTCGGTTCAATTTAGTCGGTTAAAGTGTCATTTTTTTCTCGGTTTCAACCGAATTTATGCCATCTAACCTGTCGGTACAGTCTCTGTCTGTGGTACTGTGAGTACTAGATAGGTTTATTATTGTTTGCTTCTGTGTGGAACTTGTAAACGTTGAATCGGTTCAGTTTGAACCGATCAGGTTTGTTTAAAAAAAAAAAAAAAATTTAGAGTGTGGTAACCGGTCCTTATCGGTTCTAAAAAAAAAAAAACAGATTTCATTACGTTTTTTTTCCATGACCCATAACATGGTCAGGAACCGATAAAGGTGTCTTGCCTGGCGGATTGCTGAAAAGAGTAAGTTTGGTTAGGACTGGCCATGTCTGAGAAACCCAAGAAAAAACCAGGCCCACTGGGTTTCAACACTGTAGTATGTGTGGGGAAGCCTTTGCTAAGGCTGACCCCCACACCACCTGTGTTTATTGTCTGGGGTTTGACCACCTCGATTCAGACTGCCAGATTTGTAAAAATTTTCCCTCAGCTACCCTGGAAAAGAGAGTAGGTAGGCTAAGGGAAAGGGAGGCCAAAAAGTCCGCTGACCTGGATGGCCAGCCCAGTTCGGTTCCAACCGAACCAGAAGGAGTGCCCTCTGACCAGGGCGAAACTTCTTCAGGCAAAAGGAGAACCGACTCTGAGGAGTCGGTTCCGTTAAAAGAAAAGAAGGGATAAGTCAGCGGTTCAGATCTGCAAGTTTTCTCCGACCGCTGATGAAATAGCAAGCGATAAGGATTGTTCAATCGCTAACCCGGTTCCGGATTATAATTTAGAGGATTTTTATGAACTGGAGGAGGAGGAAGGAGAGTATGAGGATAGTGAAGGTGATTTATGAAAGTCTGGATGTGCCCATTGACCCGGACATCTCCCCAGACAGACCTTCAGGGGTTTCTCCTCCTAGGCTTTCTGAGTCCCCTTCCCATTTTATGTTTTACAAAAAAGTGGCTGAAACTCTTCAGCTTCCTATGGAAGAGGCTATAGAGGATCAGGAGGAGCCTGATTATGTTGAGATGATGGATATCCCAGAGTCCAGGAGACTGTCTATTCCCCTTCATAAGTCTTTTGGGAAACAGACAACAAACATTTTAAAGACTCCTAATTCTATACCTCCTGTGGACAAGAGAATGGACAAGAGGTATACTCTTTCAGGCCCAGATATGGAGTTCCTTTCCCAGCAATGCAGCCATGTTGGGGTAGTGCAGGCTGCTGCCTGTGATAAGGCAGATATACCCTTGGCTTCACACCCCCCAGATAAGGACTCCAGGAGGATTGATGCCATGGCAAAAAAACAATACATGGCAGCATCTTTGGGACTCAGGCAGGCTAATTATATGGCCTATACAGCTAGATACCAGAAGTCTAGATGGGACACTGTGATGGCTCTAGCTGAACAGGTCCCTGGCCAGCTTGCCAAGGAGCTGGAGCAGGTAGCTGCAGATGGTATTGAGGCATCCAAGGTGCAATTTCATGCTGCAGTGGACTCCAATGATGTTTTATCTAGAGTCATGGCTACATCTGTGGCCCTTCGTAGGATGGCTTGGTTCAGATGTACTAGCCTGTCTCAGGATACCCAGACTAAGGCCATGGATTTTCCTGTTGTTTGTAATTCTCTGTTTGGGGAGCAGACAGAGAACTACATAAGAAAATGGATGAATACAGGACCACCTATAGGAGTGCTCAGGCCAAGGAAAGGCAAGCCACTTCCCAGAGCAGCATTCCAGGGGCAGGGCAGAGCCTTTTCAGGCCTTTCTACCAAGCCCAGGCCTCCTCTTCGCCTTTGCCCAGAGGGGTTCTTCAGAGGGAGAGGCAGACGGGGTACAAGCAGGCCTGCTACCACCCCTCAGCCTAAAGCCCCTGCCAAACAGGCACCCTGATGGGTTTGCCCGGGCCAACTCTCCACCACCAGTAGGGGGCAGGCTGGCTTACTTTGTCCAGGACTGGATGTCTTTAACATCAGACAAATGGGTCCTGGAAGTAGTGAGCCAGGGACTGGTTCTCAGCTTCAAAAAATTTCCCAAGATGAGAACCAGATCCTTTCCACCTGCAAATCCTTCTGAGGCCTTTGCCCTAGGGCAGAGGTCTCTTCCCTCTTAGCTCTGAGAGCCATAGAAAGGTTCCACCCTACACAAGGGAAAAGGATTGTACTCCAAGTACTTCCTAACTCCCAAAAAGACAGGAGAATGGCGGCCCATCCTGGATCTCAGATATTTAAACACCTTTTCATACCTCTCAACCTTTTGTCCACCAAATGTGGAACATTGCCTCTCAAAATGTGAAACAAATGAGCAAAATGTGGAACACTTAATCAAATCTTTACCTAGGAGACTCAGAACACAGTTAAAAGGTTTGCATTCATGTTCAGAATGTCTGTTATTAATTGAATAATATATTTTTTGCATCATTTACTATAGATTTTTGCTTTAAAATGTTAATACTGAATGTAGAACAAGTCCTCACAATGTGGAACAGGGAGCTTTTGTGAAGTAAAATGAAGAACGTTCCTCGTAATGTGGTACAGTTGAGAGGTATGCACCTTTTAAAGCCAAAGTTCAAAATGGTGACTCTGGGAATAATTCTACCCTCTCTAAGGCCAGGAGACTGGCTAGTTTCCCTGGACCTCAAGGATGCCTATTTCCACATTCTCATCAGAAGCTCCCACAGAAAGTACCTCAGGTTCGAGCTGCCGTCAGGCCACTATCAATTCAGAGCAATGCCTTTTGGCTAACTTCAGCTCAAGGGTGTTCACAAAATGCCTGGCAGTAGTGGTTGCTTTCCTAAGGAAAAAAGATCTCCATCTTTCCATACCTGGACGACTGGCTCATAGTAGGTCAGTCTCAGACCAAGTCAAGTCACACCTACAGATAACTCAGCAACTGCTCACTTTCTAGGATTCCTTCTGAATCTTTCAAAGTCAGTTTGCAGCCAGTGCAGCTCCTCACCTTCATAGGGCAGAGCTGGATACAATAAAGGCAAAACCTTCCTTCCCTGGACAGAGCAAGGACCCTTATTACACTGGCCTCTTCATTCACCCTCCAGGTGTCTCGACCAGCAAGGCATTTTCTGCAGCTCCTGGGCCACATGGCTGCTTCTACAGCAGTGGTCCGGGGAGCAAAATGTCAAATGAGGGACATTCAGTTCCACTTAAGAGCCTTCTGGTCCCAGAGAAAAGATTATTTGACCAAGCTAATCCCAGTGACTCGAACCCTGATCCAGGCCTTGCAGTGGTGGCAGGATCAGGACAACCTAAGACAAGGAGTCCCCTTCGTCACTCAGTCTCATTCTTTGATCCTTACCACAGATGCTTCCCTCTTGGGCTGGGGAGCCCACTTGGTGGGTCTAACCACCCAAGGGTTGTGGTCACCTCAAGAATCTCTGCTTCACATCAATCTCTTGGAACTCAGAGCAGTGTTTCTAGCACTTCAAGTTTTTTCCAAGTCTGTTCAGAACAAAGTAGTTCAGATCAGGACAGACAATACCACCACAATGTGGTACATCAACAAGCAGAGGGGCACTCGGTCTACGGCCTTGTGCACAGAGGCAGTGAAGTTGTGGTCTGTGGCCTATTTCCTGAATACCTCTCTGATAGCAATGCACCTCCCAGGGAAGGACAGTGTCCTGGCAGATGCTGTCAGCAGGATTTCCCAGGGCCATCACGAATGGTTCCTAGATCCCCTGATTTTGAGTGATCTTCTCCAGATGGGGCACCCCACAGATAGATCTTTTTGCAGCCCCAGACAATCACCAACTTCCTCTTTTTTGCTGCAGGCCCCCAGTGTTGGGCTCAGTCCCCCTGGATGCCCTAGTTCTCAATTGGGAAGGAAGTTCCTGTATGCTCCCCCTTCCCTCTCCTGTTCGAGGTGCTAGTCAAAATCGGGTCTCAACCCTGCAAAGTGATTGATTGTTCCAGACTGGGCCAGACAGCCCTGGTACCCTCTCTTGTTGTCCTTAGCAGTCTACTTTCCCCTGTCTCTTCCCAGGAATTACAACCTGTTAACATGTTCTCAGGGGAGGGTTTGGTATCCGAATCTCAAATCTCTCAATCTCAAGGCCTGGCTCTTGAAGAGTTAGAGTTTGCTGATTTGCATCTCTCTCAAGGGGTTCTGGATATTTTAAAGGCTTCTCGAAAGCCTTCCACCAGAAAGACCTACAATTCCAAGTAGAAAAGATTTACTGTATGGTGCTCTGGGAAGCATATTTCTCCAGAGTCTGCTGGCTTCCCCACAGTCCTTGACTATATGGTTCATCTCAATAGCTTGGGACTCGGACCAGCTACACTAAGAGTGCATCTGGCAGCTGTCTCTGCCTTCCTGTCAGCAGGCAAGCACTCTTCCCTTTCAGCTCATCCTGTATTCTGTACATTTTTCAAGGGATTGCTGCATACCAATCCCCCCTTCAGGGACCCTGCCCCTGCCCCTGCTTGGGACCTTACCGGCCATGGGGAATATGGGTGTGGGCAGGACAGTAGTGTGGTGGGTAGGTAACTGGCTGGGTGGTAGGACACAGAGGGTGGTGGTGGTAAATGGCTGTCACTCCACAGAGGGAAGAGTGACCAGTGGGGTACCACAGGGATCAGTGCTGAGACTGGTCCTATTCAACATCTTCATCAGTGACATTGCACAGGACCTAGAAGGCAGAATTTCACTGTTCGCTGATGACACAAAGCTCTGTAACAGAGCAGACACACCAGAGGGTGTAGACAGAATGAGAAGGGACCTGCAGAAACTTGAAGAATGGTCAGGAGTTTGGCAGTTGAAATTCAATGCAAAGAAGTGCAAGATAATGCATTTGGGGCACAAAAACCCTGGCACAATATATCAGTTGGGGGGTGAGGATATAGCATGCACCAAGCAGGAAAGGGATCTTGGTGTTACCATCTCTGATGACCTCAAGGTAGGGAAACAGTGTGACAAGGCAGCAGGTAAAGCAAATAGGATGGTGGGATGTATAGGCAGGGGCATCACCAGCAGGAAAAGAGAGGTCATAATTCCACTATACAAGACACTAGTGAGGCCCCACCTGGAGTACAGTGTACAGTTCTGCAGACCATACCTACGTAAGGACATAGACAGGGTAGAGAAGGTTCAGAGGAGGGCAACAAAGATGGTGCATGGATTGCATCACAAGTCCTATGAAGACAGGTTGAAGGAACTCAACATGTACTCCCTGGAGGAGAGGAGGGAGAGAGGGGATATGATAGAGACATACAAGTATCTCACAGGGAGGAACAGGGTGCAGAAATACACTATTTTTATGCGAAAAGATGTTCCAGGACTAGAGGGCATGGGATGAAGTTGGAGGGAGGACGATTCAAAGGAAACATGAGGAAGAATTTCTTCACAGAGCGGTGGTGGACAAGTGGAACACCCTGCCAGAGGAAGTGGTGGGGGCTGAAACAATCACAGGATTTAAGAATGCATGGGATAGACATAAAGGAATTCTGGAGGTCAGGGTAAGGGCAACAGACTTCTAGGAAAACATAAACTGAACTTACAAGCTCAAATGGGCAGACTGGGTGGGCCATAGACCCTTATCTGCCGACACTGTCTATGTATGTATGTAGTCCACATTCTCTTACCTCTTCCCTAAACTCTGGAGCAGCCTGCCCACCCAGATTAGTCATTCTTCATCAAACTCTCCCTTTCCTATACCTTCTCTAACTTCCTCCACCTAATTGCTACTGCCCCTGACCACCCTCCGTTAGCTCTCCCCATCCGCTCCCCCTTGGCCTGACCAGCGGCCCGGCTATCGCCGAATTGTCTGGTTTATATACTACCCTGTGCACTTATACCCTCTCTTTTACCTACTCTGCACTCTCAATTTCTCCCTTCCCTCCCCTTCCTAATCAACCTAAGCTCCCCAGCCCCACTCCCTTCCTCCTCACCTAACCTCTCCCTTATACACCTGCGTTTCTCCACCCTCTATCCCGATCCCCCATCTTGCTCTCCAAATCCTTCCTTTCTACTTGATGCTTCTCCCTGAAGCTCAACCTCTGCTACTGGCACTCAAGTTCTGTTACTACCTCTGTTCTGTTACAGGCACTTATGTATTTCATGTTTTGCCTCAATGTGTACCCTTGTTTGGTATACCATCCCCTTATGTCATGTGCTGTACTGTTCTTACCTAGTTGGTTAACCACAATTTGTATACCTGTACTTGCTGAGCCTGCGCCGTGCTGAACTGCACTGCCCATGTAACTTGTTCAAATGTATCCTTCCCAACTATGTACATTTTCCTTATTGTGCTACTGTAAGTTCAACTTTTGTATGTATACCTGCCTCCTCTGTAACCCCCCAAGGTCACACCGTGAGACGAGCATCTTTTGCTCAGTCTGCCTTTCCTGGTAAAACATTTTCAATAAATAAATATTAATGTTTGCATTGCTCAGCTTATGCAACCCCCTTTTGAGCCCTTGTCCTCAGCAGAGCTTAAGTACTTGACTTGGAAAACTGTGTTCTTGGTAGCCATCACTTCTGCCAGACACATAAGTGAGTTACAGGTCCTGTCAGTGGAGCCTGATTTTTATCTTTTTCCACAGAGATAAGGTGGTCCTCAGGATTAATAGGAAGTTTTTGCCTAAGGTGGTTTCAGATTTCCTCCTTAACCAGTCTGTCTCTCTTCCTGTTTTCTTCACTGACCATTCCTCCTCTGGGGAGAGGAGGTTGCACAGCTTGGATGTGAAAAGGGCCCTTAGCTACTACATAGAGCGCACCAAGGGTCACAGGTTTGACTCCCCAACTGTTCCTCACTTATGGTGAGGTTGGTAAGGGAAAACCTGCCACTAAGAGATCTATTGCCAGGTGGATTGTCTCTTGTATACAATTCTGCTATGAAAAATTAGGTAGGATCCCACCCTCAGGCCTGAGGGCTCACTCTACCAGAGGTACAGCTGCTTCCCTGGCTGCTGCCAGGGATATTCCTATCTTAGAGATTTGTCAAGCAGCCACCTGGAAAACAGTACATACTTTCACCAAGCATTACTCTCTGGATATCCAGGCTAGGAGTGATGCTTGGTTCGGCACAGCTGTGCTCCAGAGCCTATTCCCAAAGTAGGTTCTGTCCCTCCTCCATGGAGGTACTGCTTGGTAGTCTGCAATAGTCAGAATACAGCAAGACTTCATGTTGTTTGAAGAAAAATTACTCACTTTAGTAATGTTGTTTTCTAATGGAGTCTTGCTGTATTCTGACCTCTCTCTGCCTCCTCTCAGAACCTGGGTTTTGGGATGTGGGTGGGCAGGAACAGTGTTAGCACCCTAGGTGCCTCCCACCCTATTAATTTTGGGTGTGTTGTGTTTTGTTTTGGGTTTCTGACTTGAGTCTTTGCCTTGGAACCAAAAAACCTTTTATTAGATTTAGTTGCCAGTTGGCTAGTGTAAGTTTACAGTTTCCACACAGGATGCCCAGTGAGTTTAGCTCGTAAAGATCTGATGGTTTGGGTTCAAACAACAGACAGAGTCTCAACCGAGCTCAAGCTCAGCGTTCCATGCCTTGTATGGAAAGTTAACTCTTTCCTCTCTGGGGCAGTTCAAAGGTTGGATATCACTGCAATAGTCAGAATACAGCAAGACTGCATTAGAAGAAACAACATTACTAAGGTGAGTAATTTTTTCTTTCCTGCCGTTGACCTGATCAGTCAGACCTCACTGAGATCGTAAGCTGCAGTTTGATCACTATTTCAGATGAGTATCCATTTATTTCTTTTCAAAATCAGTATTTTGTTTTATTTTGTGCATGTCGTCTAATGTCGAGCACAAGAAAAAGTGTGGTTCGTACGGCGCGCAACTGTCACACTGGATTCACACTCCCTCTGCCTCTTCTGCCTAGGCCCGGAGCGTAGGCTCGAGGACTGCGCCAGTTTCATCTTGGCCACAGGGAAGCACCACCAGCAGGCCCTCGAGGCTCATCTTTTGAAGCAACGAATGGCCACCATGGAGAAAGAGCTCCAAAAATTGCATAGTGCTTCCATCTTACCCACCATATCCATTCATGAGAAGGAGAAACATTGGGACCAGGAACGGGCCCCCCTGTTGCCAGAGGCCACCTGTGGGCCCATTGGATGAGAGGCAGCCTTTTTCCTCAGGAAGTCAGCTGCCATGACCCAGCCTGCCCCACTAAGGAGCAGTCCTTGGGGGGCTGCAGCCGAAAAAAGATCTGTTAAGTCACTCGTCGGTCCCTCAGAGTGCCCGGCTCAGTCTGTTGCATGGACTCTGGAGCCTGCCCAGCATCGAGTGTCGGCAAGTCTGACGTTCACACAGTCTGCTCGGCTGATAAGTCAGACATCTGATCTGACTATGTCTGCTCAGTTGACCTGGTGTTGGGGTCCGGCGATGGCCCCGACAATTCTCAGCTGCTGAACCTCACTCTGCCTCTCCTGGAGGGTTCTCATTGGGCCTCCTCCTTGCCACGGGACATGACTCCACCTTCCTCACCTGTTAACAAAGGGACAGGGATGTGGAACTTCCTCCGGGTGACCTTTCCCCAGGCTCACCTCCAGATTTAGGGTCAGGAACTGGTGGTAACCCGAATGGTCCCCAGCTTCCTCTTCTGCCCTCTGTGTGGGTGGGGGGAGGTGAGACTCCTCGACGAGTACACCCCCCCCGACCGACCTACCCTTCCAGGACATTTGGGGTTTAACGTCCCGTAGGGTCCCTAATCAGGGCCTGTGGAGCCTGCATTAGGTCCTCTATCAGGCTTGACTCCGGGTCACCCATTGGGTTACCGTCCATCAGGTACCCCATGTCAGGCCCCCCCCCGGTCAGGCCCGCCGCCATCGGGTTATCAGACACCTGGTATCCTCAAGCTCCAACATATAATCCACCAGGTTACACCCCACCCACCCCCCGGTCAGGGTTTCATGTGCCAGGGTACGCGCCTGCCTATCCTCTGGCAGGATACCTGTCGACGTATTATCACGCACCGGGTTTCCCCAACATCTGGCTTTGCTGGTTATCCCTCAGCTTATCAGCCTCCTCCACAACCTCAGCTTCAGACTCCAACGGATCTTCGATCCATTCTGCAGTCTTGTTGGTCATACACCAAGGCTCGCCTCATGTTAGAGCTGAGCAGTCGTCAGCCGCCCAGGGAGCCCCCAAGAAGCCCTGACACGCAACTGGCAGGGCAGGTTCCAGCTCCTCTACCTCAGCCAACATCAGTCCCTTCGAAAGATCAGATGTTCGCTCGGCCTCTGGATAGGCCAACACCGGTAGCACGTCAATTCAGCTACTCAAGTACAGCAAGTCATTTACAGCGACTGCAATAGCAGCGAGTGCTGAATATCAAGTCACAACTTCAGCTAAATCAGTGGAAATAACTTGCCTTCGAGGTCCAGGTGTGCCTCGGAGGATGTTATTTTAGAAATAGATGGGGGTTCGGGGGCGTAGCCCCCCTACTTGGCTCAGGGAAGCATCTCAAAACAAGTTAACCAGTACTGAGGGAGTTGCAGTCTCCGTCTCCCTTCCTGGTTCTCATTCTCTTCTTGGGTGCCCAGTGGTGCGCGGCATGTGGACGGGTAAGTGGCACCTGGATACAAAGTGCTGAACCTGGAAGCTGCATGTTCCTGCCTCCTCCTTGTCCTGGATCATAAATGGCTTTGGGATACTGGATGTGTGCTCCCAGATTGCCTTGGCATGCATGTATTGTAGCTGAAATGTCATTTGCTGTAATGGATGTTCCCTGTAATTGCCATCGCTATATAATCTTCGCTGAATTTGCAGTCGCTGTAGTTAAATCGCCGAATTGACATGGAACCGCCAACACCGGGACCTTGGGATTCGGCCCACCCTGATTCTGGGTCTTTGGACTCAGATCAGGGTTCTTACTCGGATGCTTCCTCTTCAGCAAGTTTGGGCTTCGTAACCCTGCCCATAGAGGAGCCATTGCCTAAGGAATGTCCGAAATCATTCCCGGAGGATCCTTCCTTCGTGGACTTGCTATGCAAAATCACGGAGATCTACGAGTGGAAGTCGGATGCCCAGGACCCCAATAGGCAGCGCCTTGCCGAGCACCTGGACGTGCAGGTGACGATGCCGGTCCTTACCCCACCCTGGCTGGAGAGCCATATGAGGATCTGGCATCAACCATCTGGATGATGCCCTCCTCTATTCCAGCAGTAGCCAAGAAAGCAGACTGCACCTGTCGCACTCCAGAAGGGAAGGACCACCTCAGTACACACACAAAGGCCGATTCAGTCATCATTGCGGCTGCTCATGACCAGTCCTCTAAGTCCAGACACAGGAGCACCTCTCCTCCAGATAAAGAGTCTCGACAGCTAGGCCTGTTTGGGAGGATGTTTTACTCCTCCTCCACACTGGCTGTGATGGTTCTAAACCATGTAGGTCACATGCTGATATACCAAAAGTCCTTGTTTGCCCAGCTGGAGCCAGCCATTGAAGCCTTCCTGGACTCTTGAGTTGAAATCCATTTTGATGGATTCAGTCCATTCCATTAAACTGACCTGCAGGTATTCCCTGAGAGCAACCTATGACGCTGTTGACTCGACTCGTCTACATGGGGAGCCGCCATGGCAGTCTGCCTCCGATGTGTCTCATGGCTGAGGGTGTGTCGGGTTTGGCCTAGGATGTGCAGACTGCCATTCAGGATGCCCCGTTCAGAGGATTCGTCCTTTTTGGGGAGATACACAGGATATTATAACCACCCTGCAGTACAAGGGCCAGGCCCTTCGATCGGTATGGACCATGTACTGTCCAATATTTCAGGCAAAGAAGCCTTTTCACTGCCAAAGCAAAAGGCAGCCAGAACAACAGCAGGCGGCCTGACATCAGACCAAACTTGGGCACAGTCAGCCTTAGCCACTCCCCAGACTAAATCCCAGAGAGCTACAGGTGCAGCTCTCGCCAACCACTCATCCCTTGCATAACTCACTATCAGTCCTCTTCCCCTCAGGATCTTTCGGGGAGCAAGTGGGCGGACGATTTGCTTG
Source organism: Neoceratodus forsteri (assembly GCA_016271365.2). Classification (NCBI taxonomy): domain Eukaryota; kingdom Metazoa; phylum Chordata; order Ceratodontiformes; family Ceratodontidae; genus Neoceratodus; species Neoceratodus forsteri. Next base: position 903,016,855 of record CM028129.1, read on the forward strand.
CCATCTGCCAGGGTGGCAGGCAGTGACAGCAGACTCTTGGGTTCTTCAGCTCATAGAGCAGGGCCACACTCTGGAGTTTCTAGAAAAACCTCCAGAAAGGCCTCCGGCCCAGTCACACTACTCGAAGGCACACATCCCTCTTCTCCAAGAGGAAATACAAGCTCTATTACAAAACCAAAATGCTAGAACCTGTTCCCATGCAACAAAAGGGAAAGGGGTACTACTACCACTTCTTCCTGGGCCCTAAAAAGACTAGAAATCTGCAGCCCATTCTGAACCTCAGTGCTCTAAATCTATACATAGAGTACAAAAGGTTTCGGATGCTGACCTTCCTGGGTCTGCTGCTCCTTCTGCACAAGGGTCAGTGGTTCTGTGCTGTGGATATGCAGTATGCCTACCTGCACATTCCTATATTCCGGGCCCATCATCACTACCTTCGGTTCTCCTTTTGGGGGAGACATTACCAGTTCAAGGCTCTACCCGTTGGCCTTTCCTCAGCACCTTTGGTTTTTACGAAATGCCTGGTGGTAGTGGTAGCAGCTCTGAGGCGTCCGGGTCACTGTGTTCCCTTACCTCGACAGCTGGCTTCTGTCAACCCTGTTGAGGGAACAGTTGGAACTCTCCCTCTCTGCAGCCCTGGACCTTTTCAGTCAAGTGGGTATCACCGTAAATTTTCCAAAGTCCCAACTTGTCCCTTCCCAACACCTGTAGTTCATTGGGGCGGTGTTGGACACAGTTCAGGGCATGGCTTTCCTGTCTCTGGACAGAGCAGAAACCTTGCAGAGGCAGGCCCATATGGTGGCCTCCAGCAGGAAGGTCTCGGCCAGGTTGATTCTTCGGCTGTTGGGTCTGTTGGCTGCAGCCATCCCAATGGTGCCTGTAGCCAAGCTCCACATGTGTATTTCAGAGTCGATGCTCAGGATACAGTGGGACCAGAGGTCGGATGACCTGGACCAGGTGGTTATGGTCTCAGATTGTATGCAGAGGGATCTCTCATGGTGGCAGGATATTTCCAATCTCACCAAGGGGGTCCTTTTTCAGTCCCCTCCTTCCACCCAGACTACAATCACAGATGCATCAGGGGTGGAGTGGGGCGCATATTTGGGAGATCACAAAACCCAAGGCAGGTGGTCCCAAGTGGAGCTATCTTTACACATCAGTGTGTTAGAGATGACATCAGTGTTGTATGCTCTTCAAGCTTTTCAGCATCTGCTTCTCCAGGGCACACTTGTTAGTCCGGTTGGACAACATGTGCATGGTCTGGTATCTCAACAAGTAAGGAGGCACCCGCTCGTATCCTCTATGCAGGGAGGCGATGCCAATGTAGAATCTGGCTGTTCTGCATCTAATTCACCTCACAGCCATTCACGTTCCGGGCATGCAAAACGTCCTAGTGGACAGTCTCAACCGCACCACAGTAAGAGCCCACAAGTGAGGGTCGACCACATCTTTGACCTGTGGGGTCAGCCGGAACTGGATCTGTTCACCTTCCCATACAACACAAAATTACCAAAGTTTTGCTAGCTCGCTCCAGGACATGGCGTTTTCTAACCCCAGGAATCACTCTTGATTAAATTGATGCAGCAGTCTGCCTCCTGTGTTGAACTGCCTGGAGAGATGGAATGCTATGCAAATGATAGAACTCTCATTGGCTCATGCCAATTTCAAACTGCTGCCCTAGCAATTGCTGCACTCCTGAGTGCTTCAGATTCTTTACTCTGCCGGGCAGTGAAGACACGCCCTGGAGAGCTCTCCTTCAGCTTACTTCAGATCCTTTAATTTGGTCGATAAGTACCATTTTAAGTTATTAATTTTAGATTGCTGCCCTTATAAGTTAGTTTGGTATAGTTTATTAGTGGTTTATTGTTTTTTATCGTTCTTTTACAGTTCCCTCATGGTTCCGTGGAACCGAGGGATTTGCGGTTCTCTGTGAGGTTTTTACTTCAAATTAAGCTTTAATTCTCACTTACTTGACTGTTCTCCTTAGGATCCGTCGACTGTTTGTATTTTTATTTCAATTTAGTTTATTTTTGGTTCTCTTTCCAGTCGGGGAACCGATTAGAGCCGGTTCCAGTTACCGATAGCTGTTGTTTTATATTTGTCGATTCCAGGGAACCGATTATTTTTTGCTAACATATAAATTCCTGTACTTTGCTCAATGTCAGAGGTCCCTAGTGATAAACCTAGAAAACACAAAGGACCCACTGGGTTTAAATATTGAGTCTTGTGGTCAGGTTATAGCAAAAACAGACGAGCATTCTCTCTCTGTGTTTTGTTTGGAAAGTAGTTATATCTTTTCAGATTGTGAAATTTGTAAAACTTTCTGTCCCAAGACTTTGAAAGAGAGATCTAAAAAATTAGAAGAAATTGCTTCTACTTCTGCTAGTGCTGCACAAGAAAACCCCTCTGCCTCTGTCCCTGATAAGAACAAGAATAAGCCAAAGGATGTTGACAAGGGGTCAGATAAGACTGAGCAAGGTAAATCAAAAAGGGCTGTTGAGACAGTAGCTGAAGCTGTGTCACTTAAGAAAAATACAAAGAAAAACATGTTGCTGCACCTCTGGCTAAGAGGCTCCCAGCAGACAAATAAAATATGCCCTCAGCTGAGGACATTTCAAAGGCTTTATAGATTTTGCAAGACTTACAGGCTATGGTCATGGTTCTAACCCCAGTAATACTCAGGTATTCATAACTTTATGCAGTCAGCCTTCTAAGTAGAACTGCCCAGGGAAAATTTGGAACATATGCAAATGATGGAATCTTTTGCATGAGCCACTTTTCAAATGCTGCCTTATACTAACTGCCTTAGTTCTAATCCCTCAGATTTCTCTCTCTCTCTCTCTGCCTGTCAAGCCTAGATGCTCAGAGATCCTCTCCTCATCATCTTTTGTTCCGTCGTGAGAAACCTTATAAAATATAAGTATTCTTTACATTTCATTTGCTGCCTTTTATTTTTTGTTATTTTAGGTAAACCCATAGTTTTAGTGTTTAAAATGTAAGTTTTCTCTGTTTCTCCCGGTTCTGTATAACAGGGGGTATCCGAGGTTTGTTTTATATTTGTGGTGATCCCGGTTTCAAACCTTGTATTCAGTGTGGTGAAATTTTGTTAAGTCAAACATTCTCTTGTTTTGCCTATCTGGACATGAACATATGAACACATGAACCTGGCAACTGGGCTTTAATGCCAAAAAGTGCAAGGTGCTGCATTTTGGGATGAAGAACCCAAGGAGGAGTTACCAGCTAGGGGGAGTGCAGCTATCCCAGACAGAGGAGGAGAAGGATCTGGGTGTGCTCATTACAGGGTCAATGAACAACTCGGCACAATGTAGGAAGGCAGCTGCAAGGCCAACAAAATGCTGGGTTGTATTGCAAGGGTATATCCTCGAGGAGGAGGAGGTGATTCTGCCACTGTATAGGTCATTAGTTAGACCACACCTGGAGTACTGCGTGCAGTACTGGCGTCTGTATCTGAAGAGGGACATTAAGTTACTGGAGGGGGTGCAGCGCAGAGTGACAAAGATGATCAAGGGGCTGGGGGACTTATCATACGAGAGGAGGTTGAAGGAGTTGAACATGTACTCACTGGAGGAGAGGAGAGACAGGGGTGACATGATTGAAACCTTTAAATACATGAAAGAATAAACAAGACAGGTACAGAGGGGCTGTTCAAAGTAAGGAGGAGGGACACCAGGGACCATGATATGAGACTGGGCGAGGAAGGTTCAGGAGGAGATGAGAGAGACACCTTTTTACAGAGAAGGTGGTGGCTGGGTAGAATCGTTACCTGCTGAAGTGGTATGCAGTAGAACAGTGGACTGCTTCAAGCGAGGATGGGACAGGACAAGGGAAGGGTGGAAGGAGGGCAGCTGCAGAATAAGGGTGCTAGCTGCACATTCGAGCAGACTTGATAGACCTCTAGGACTTTATCTGCTGGCAAATTTGTATGTTAGTATACAAAAGCTAAAAAAAAAAAAAAAAAAAAACTACTGTAATGCCTTAATAAGGCTTAAAAAAAAAAAAAAAAAATTTGCCACCTAAGGGTCCCTCCAGCTCTAACCGGCTGACGCCCTAAGTTACTGTGGGTGACTCCACAACAAATATTGTAACTGCTACCCTGAGATGGGCATTTAAGCAGTTTTTAAGAGCCTTTTTGAACCGGTGACTCCCTAGTTCCCTCAGTGAAATTGAAGAAAACTAAGCACACACAACCACCTGCTGACAGCATTTTGGGGACGTCTATGCCTGTTATAAAACCTGCCAACTCCTTCAGAAATTGCAGGCTGGTTCTGATTGGGGAAGTATTTGCCAAGACAGGTAAGCACAGTTGTGTATTGCTTTCCTTGGCTACGATCACCTAAATGAATATTGTAAAATTTTTAAATTTTCCGGGGGGTTGTGGAGAAATCAGTGGAGCGGCTAAAGAAAACACTTTCAGGCTTACAAGTGCTGTCTGTTTTTCAGCAGCAGACCTTTGCAAAGCAGTCTTCCTAATATTTAAAAGGAAGAATATGTAATTATTATGAAATGGAGGAGAAACTATTGAATCTGAGGTTTCCTCTAAACATGAGTTTGTCTCTCCCCACAGAACATCTCAGAATTAGTCCTCATTCTTCACATTGGTGAGAAAGATTGGGCTGACACCCACTAAAAGCTTCTCATTCCTGTGAATAAATTCTTCAGGGAAGATACTTTAAAGATTTTACAAACTCCAAGCTCTGTTCCCCCTCTGGATAAGAAGATCTATAAGAAATTTCAGCTGGAGAGCTAAGGAACTGAAATTTATTCCCTACCCTGTCCACCAAGAAGTGGTTAAAATGACAGCCTGTGACAAGGCAAAGATACCATTGGCATCCTATCCTCTTAACAAGGATTCCGGCAAAAATTGACAACGTGGCTTAAAAATATATATTTCTCGGGTGCCTTGGCCATCAGGCAGGCACACATTTCAAGCCTTTGTCATTACCAAAGTCGCTGTGGCAGTCGGCCCCTGCTATGTCAGCCAAGGCCCAGATTCCCCTGTCACATGATCTAGCTGAAAGTTTCCTGAAAGAGCTAAATTTGGTTTGAGAGCAGCCAAATAACAGTTCAAGTGGCTGCTGCCAGATGGATGGCAAGGTTGTTTGCTTGGCTGCGAGTTACAGACCTCACTGAGGATACCCAAACCAAGGTTTTAGACTTTCCAGTCAAGGGTGATTCCTCTTTGGAGAAAGGTAAAGGCTTACATGAAAAAGGTGGATATATACACCACAGCAGGCCCCCTTTGTTTCTGTCAGGCTGGGGCTGCGCCTCAGTGCCAGCAATACCCACAGCAGGGGTATTTCGAGCACTACATGTCCTGGATGTAGTGAGTCAGGGATTGTCTCTGAGCTCAAATTCCTTCCACTAACAACAGTGGAAAAAAGATTAGAAAGGTTGCAAAAGAGACCAAATAAGGGTGCTTCAGGCTCTGACCAGCCAATACCCTCCAAATCTGCATGTGAAACTGCTGTCTCTTTCTTACACACCCCTGAGAAGGGTCATTCAGGTTTAAAAAAAAAAAGGGGGGGGTGAGTGGCCTGGTTGTTTCTTTGGTCTCCTCCACGAAAACCAAAAAGACAAAGCATGTCAAACCCCAGGAGAAACCTAAAGGGGTTCCTGGCATCACTGTGTTTAAATTATTTCCACACTCCCATAAGGGAGTCTCACAGAAAGTACTTCAGGTTCAGACTCTCATCAGGTCACTCTCTGGGAGTGAACACAGTGGTTGGAGCACCTTCAAAGATGAGGTGTCACAGTTTCCCCATATCTAGATGACCGACTGATGGTTGTAGAATCACTCCGGCAAGTGAGTCTGCAACTCACCTAGGGTCTCCTGGACTCTCTAGGGTCCTTGATAAATCTAAAGAAGATCAGACCTTTAGCCTGCTCAAGCATTCCAGTTCATAGGAGCAGAGCTTAATACCTTGTAAGGCAGGGTCTACCTGCCCCTTCGCAGGGCAAGAAGTATTCCAAAGATCTGACCTTTATCCTGCTCAAGCACTCCAGTTCATAGGAGCAGAGCTTAATACCTTGTAAGGCAGGGTCTACCTGCCCCTTCGCAGGGCAAGAAGTATTCCACTAATAGCGGTCTCATTCGGGCTGAATGAACCAAAAATCGCAAGACAGTTTTCTTCAGCTACTGGCCACATGGCACCTGCTACTGCACAGTCTTGGAATCCAGGTTACAGACCAGAGCCATCTAATGTCACCTCATGGCTCAGTGGTGTCAGAGACAGGACCCTCTTTTAAAATGAATTCTAGTAACAAGGACATTGTTACAGGCCTGCAGTGGAGGAAAAGAGGGAACCAATCTAAGGGAAGGGGCTTCTTCTTTTTCAGCAAGGGCCCCTATCAGTCATCTGACAACAGATGCATCTCCGCTAGTGTGGGGCGCCCATCTGTGGGTTCACACCTCCCAAGGCACATGGTTAAGTGCAGATTCACTCCTGCGCATAAACCTGCAGGGGCTAAGAGTAGTGTTACTGCACTAAAGGTCTTCACACAACTACTACAAAGGTGGTACAGGTCAGAACATACAATACCACCACAGTGTTTAACATCCACAAGTAGGGAGGGACAAGGTTAAGCCCTCCCTGCTCAGGACTTAAAAAAATATGGAGTCTAACATGTTCCATATGTCCCTGCAGGATATTCATTTGCCGGGTAGGAACACTACCTTGTCAGATACCTTGACTCTGATCAACCAGTCTCATCAGGAATGGGCCTTGACTAGTCAGGTGGTGCAAGTTATCTTCGGGGATGGGGTATACCAAGGGTAGACTTGTTTACATCCCCACCACCTGGCACAGTACTAAGACAGTCAGTTCCAGGACCAGTCCCCCTGAATTCTCCGGTTCTGAGTTGGCAAGGGAAACACCTGTTCGCTTTCCTTCCTTCTCTCTGGCATACAGTGCATTTCTCAAGCTCAGGTCCCAGCCAGCATCAGTGGTCTTGGTAACGCCAGACTGGGCCAGGCAGACATGCTACTCTTCACGTCTGGTTCCAGACGAATACACCTTTTCTCAGAGGCACAACCTGCTAACCTCCAACCAGGAGGCGCCCAAACCTTGGGTCACTCAGGCCCAAGTTATGTCTCTTGAGGGCCTACTGTACAATATGTAGCCTTGCATCTTTTTCACAGTGTCTTGGACATTTTATATGGTTACAGGAAGCCCTCCATTAAGAAACTGTACACTTCAGAAGGAAAAAAGATTTATTATTGGTGTTCACCCAGAAAATGGTTTACAGCACATGCTGGGATCAAGCATTGCTTGACTAACTTATGTTTTTATATTCATTGGACTTGCAGTCCAGCATCCTCAAGGTCCAACTAGTTGCAGCATCTGCTTACATAGTAGTTGGACAAAATGTTGTAATGGCCTCAGATCCTAGCCTCAGAGTCTCTTTTAGGGCCTGACACATATCGGCACAGGCTGGTGTTCCAGCTGTGCTGGACTATTTTACCTATTTGCTTTCAGTGGACTTGCAGACCAGTACCTCAGAGGTCTACCTGGTCTCAGCATCTGTTTACTTCTCAGTTTGACAGAATGTTTTTTCAAGCCTCAGACCCTATCTTCAAAGGGTTCTTTAAAGGCCTGGTCCATTTGCACCCCCTCACAGGGAACCAGTGCAAGCATGGGACCTAGATGTGTGCATAGTTAGACACATGGGTCCCCCTTTTTTGAGCCTGTGTTTTCAACTTATTTGAAATATCTTTAAAAAAAAATATATATATATATATATATTTTTTTTTTCCTAGTGGTAATGATATCTGCCACAAGAATCAGTGAGCTCAAGTCTCTCTGCATTGAACATGACCACATTTCATTCCACAGAGACAAAATTATTCTGGGAACAAACAGTTTCTCCTTTAAAAGCCTTTTGATTCCCATTTGAATCAAACCATTGTACATGAACACATAGATACATACATACATAGACAGTGTAGACAAATAAGGGCCTACATACAGTCCACCCAGTCTGCCCATCATATCTATCTTTTTCACTGAACACTTTAGTTTTTGTGAAGAGAGTCTTTATGGTCTGGACGTCAAAGGAGCTTTTAGCTGTTACATCCACTAAAGTCCATAGGCAGGACAGAAAACAGCTGTTCTTGACCTATGAGAATGTGGGAAAGGGTAACTCAGCTTCAGAAAGATTAATTTCTCGCTGAATAGCACAGCATTTTCAGTTTTTGTTATTCTAAGGCTGGAAAAGAGCCCCCAACAGGGTTGAGGGCCCCTTCCACAAGGGGCACAGCTGCTACCATAGCAGCTGTTGGGGATGTTTCCCTAGTGGACATCTGTAAAGCAGCAACCTGGAAAACAGTACACACCTTTACAAAGCATTATGATCTGGATATTCTCTCCAGGGTTGATGCCAGGTTCGGCTAAGTAGTCCTGCAAAGTCTGTTCACAAAATAAGTTTATGTGCCCACCTCCAAAGGTACTGCTTAGTAGTCTGCATAAAGTTATGAATACCTGAGTATTACTGGGGTTAGAAGAAAAAATTACTTGCCATAGTCATCTTGTTTCTTCCAAGTGATACTCAGGTATTCTTAACTTGCCCACCCTACCTCCCTTTCTGGAACCTTTAGCCTCTGCACTTCTGAATACTGTGCTCTCAGAGGTATAAATGCCATTTCTGGCACACATGTAGTGATTGTGTTCACTATTGTTGTCCCCCTCTCCTTTTTCAGGTGATTTGGACATTCAAGGGTATCCTTTCATATGTTATGCCCTCCAGTTGGAGGCCCCCTTTTTGGGGTGTTAAGGAAGCTCCCTCTGTTATTGTTATGATTCATAGTGTGGTGTTATTGTAATTATCATTATTACACTTAATCCCCAAGGGCTTGTCTTTCCAGGCTTCCAGGAAATCTAAGGGGTTTAGAACTAAGGCAGTTAGTATAAGGCAGCATTTGAAAAGTGGTTCATGTAAAAGATTCCATCATTTGCATATGTTCCAAATTCTTTCTGGGCAGTTCTACTTAGAAGGCTGACTGCATAAAGTAATGAATACCTGAGTATGCCTTGGAAGAAACAAGATTACTATGGTAAGTAATTTTTTTTCCCCACACCCGCTACATTGATTCCTGCGCAAGCTCCAGCAGCTCAGGATCCTCAACTTCTGCATGACGATCCTAAGGAGGATTAAGGGGAACCTGTGGAACCAGAGGTCTCCCCAGAGCAGGAGTTTGGCTCCTCTCCCAGGGGACCAGAGGACTACACCTCTCACTATGCCTTTGTAAAGAACATGGTGGATATGCTCAGTCTCCCCCTCCAGGAGACGGAGGAGGATGTGGAGGAAGCCAATTTCTTTGATATGATGGGGTTAGCCCCCACATAACACCTTCTGTTGCCTGTACACAAATCTTTAAAAAAGGCTATGCTGCAAATATTAGACTCCAGCTTCAATACCTGGAGTGGACAAGAAAATAGATAAGAAATATCAGCTAGACAGAACCATTGCTGATTTTAATTTTTTTCAGTCACCCTGATCCTGAAGGGGTGGTCCAGGTGGTTGCCTGTGATAAGGCCAGGATCCCCTTAGCAACCCACCCCCTAACAAGGACTCAAGAAAGATGGATGCCATGGGTAAGAAGGGTTATATGGCTGCCTCACTCATTGTTAGGCAGGCAGATTATATGGCCTATGCTGTTAAATATCGGAAGGCACTATGGAATTCTGTCCTTTCTCTGTCTATTAAGTTTAAGGTGAAGTGGCTAGTCCTTATTTGGTGACGAAACAGAGACCTATATGAAAAAGGTGGAGGAGTACAAGGCCACCTATAGAAGTAATTCTAAAGAAAAGCCTTCCACCTCTTACAAGGCCCAATATGTGGGAGTCAGGGGTAGGGGATCCTACCTCAGACCTTTTTTCCAAGCACAGGCTTCACAGGGCTACCAGCAGCCAAGAGGTTATTTCAGAGAAGGGCTATGAGATAGTCTTCTCCCTCACCACACAAACCCAGGCTCAGTCCACACAGAATCCCTGTCGGGTTGGTACTGGTCGTCCATCACCACCACCACTGGTGGGTGGCAGATTGGCTCACTACCTCCAGGTTTGACATGCCATCACCACAAACAAGTGGGTCCTGGAGGTAATGAGCTAGGGACTGTCACTTGGCTTCAAATCACCTCTGCAGACAAAATCCTCCTGGAGGCAGAGGTAAAGAACCTCCTATCAAAGCAGTGCCCCTAAACCAAAGGGGCAAAGGCTTCTATTCCAAATACTTTCTTACCAAAAAGAAAAATGGGGACTGGTGACCTGTCCTAGATCTAAGGCTTCTAAACAAGCACATTCTGAAGCCAAAGTTCAGAATGGTGACTCTCTCAGTAATCATCCCCACACTGCAAAAAGGGGATTGGTTAGCATCCCTGGATTTAAAAGGACGCCTATTTTCACATTCCTGTCCGATCAACTCGCAGAAAGTACCTGATATTCAGACTGGCCTCTGGTTACTACCAGTTCGCAGCACTCCCATTCGGTCTGACTTCTGCACCAAGGGCATTCACAAAATGCCTGGCAGTGGTAGTTGAATACCTGAGAAAACAAGGTGTGACCATGTTCCCCTACCTGAACAACTGGTTAGTCGTTGGCCAATCCCCTGCAACATGCAAGGCAGTTACTGGCACTCACAAAATCTATGCTGGAATCCCTAGGTTTCCTCATAAATGAGCAGAAATCACAGCAAAAGCCAGTACAAGTGCTGGACTTCATTGGAGCAGAGCTGGACACCAACCTGGGAAGAGCTTTCTTACCCCAGGACAGGGTGGACAGCACCTTGCAGGTAGCAAGTTCCTTCATTCTGGGCAAGCCCAAACCAGTCAGGGAATTCCTCAGACTACTGGGACACATGGCAGCTGCCACCGTAGTGGTGCCAGGTTCCAGATTTCAGATGAGACATCCAGTTTCACTTAAGACAGTACTGGTCACAAAGGACAGACCCATTGTCCAAACTGGTTCCAGACACCCATAGCCTACTGCAGGCACTTCAGTGGTGGCTGGACAAACAACCTCAGGGTAGTTGTACCCCTTTCTAAGGGAGTAGCCCTCCCTGTTTCTCACAACAGATGCTTCCCTTCTGGGTTGGGGGGTACACATGCTGGATCACACAGCAAGTGGCATATGGTCTCCCCAAGAGTCCCTGATGCACATAAATCTGCTGGTGCTCAGGGCAGTGTACCTGGCTCTATTGGCTTTTGCTTTGCATCTGCAAAACAAGGTGGTGCAAGTCAGGACGGACAACACCACAACCACGTACATCATCAACAAACAAGGAGGAACCAGGTCTACCCCACTTTGCACAGGGGCAGTGAAACTGTGGTCCCTGGCATACTCCATGCAGGTTGTCTGTCAGCCATACACTGTCCAGGGAAGGACAGTGTACTGGCAGATTCTCTCAGCAGGATCAGTCAGGACTACCACAAATGGTCACTAAACCCTCAGATCCTCAGTGCAGTTTTCAGAAGATGGGGCACTCCAGTGGTGCATCTTTTCACCTCTGCAGAAAATCACCAATTGCCCCTGTACTGCTGCAGGCCCCCTCACAGGGGTACAGTTCCCCTGGATGCAGTGGCCTTGGATTGGTCAGGGAAGTTTGTGTATGCCTTCCCTCCCTTTCCAGTGTTACACGGGACCTAGTGAAATTAAGGTCCCAACCAGCAACAGTAATACTGGTGGCACATGACTAGGCAAAGCAGCAATGGTACTCGCTTCTGCTGATGCTGTCAGTGGCCTCCAGTTCACTTGCCCAGGAGGCGCAACCTGCTGACCGCCTCCCAGGGCAGGATACTGTATCCCAATTTCAGGTCACTGAGGCTCAAGGCCTCGTTCTTGAGGACTTAGAGTTTGCCAACTTCAAGCTGTCAGATGAAGTCCTGACAGTGTTGTGGGCTCCCAGAAAGCCTTCCACTAGGAAAACATATTCCTTTTAAGTGGAAGAGGTTCTCCATTTGGTGCTCAGGTAAGGGTACTGACCCCTCCAGGGCTGACCTTGCTGTTCTACTGGATTACCTGACACACCTGCACACATTAGGACTGAGGTCCCTGACCCTTTAGGTCCACCTGGCTTCAATCTCTGCTCACCTGTCAGCTGGTAAAGAGAGGTCCATGGCCTCTCATCCAGTTTTCAGGAAATATTTTGAGGGGGATCAACTTCCTTCACCCTCCTCTGAGGGAACCCATCCCAGCCTGGAATCTAAACATCTGCATTGCCAAGCTGATGGATCCACCATTCGAACCCATAGCAATTGCAGACTTGAAGTATGTCACATGGAAAACTGTTCTTAGTGGCTGTCACCTCTGCCAGGTGGATCAGTGAGTTGCAAGCCCTCCGTACAGATGTGGACTACATTTCATTCTACAAGGATAAGGTGGTCCACAGGACCAACAGGAAATTTATTCCCAAAGTGATATCTGATTTTCACCTGAATCAGTCTGTGACTCTTCCTGTTTTCTTTACAAAGGACTCCAGTTCTCCTGAAAGGAAACTTCACTGCCTGGATGTCAAGAGGGCACTTAGCCATTACATTGACAGAACCAAGGCGTACAGAGCAGGACAGACAGAGCTGTTCCTCACTTATGGCGAAGTGAGTAAGGGTAGAGCTGCCACAAAATATACAGTTGCTTGCTGGATAGTAGCATGTATACAGTTTTGTTACAGTAAGGTGGGTAAACCGGTACCCCTGGTCCTGAGGGCACATCCCACCAGGGGTACAGCTGCATCAGTGGCAGCTTCAAGGGATATCCCACTACTGGAAATGTGCAAAGCAGCTACATGGAAAACAGTGCACATTTTCACAAAGCACTACAGCCTGGCTGTACAATCCAGAAGTGATGCCAGGTTTGGCACAGCAGTTCTACAGAACCTGTTCCCTAAATAGGTTCTCTGCTCAACCTCCAAAGGTACTGCTTGGTAGTCTGCATCAGTTTAATCATAATGAGTGATTCCTGGGGTTAGAAGGAGAAATTACTCACCATAGTAATCTTTTCTTCAAAGGAATCACTCATTATTAGGGATGTAAGTTTGTCATGGATGAGGTTTCAATGACTCATTGTTTGTTCATGAAATCATTAGTAAACAGTAGTAAATATTGTGGCACTGTCATCATTGCTACATTCCAATGACACTAGTGAAAGTCATGGATGTCCTGAATAAAGATCAGATGTCATGGAATCAATGACGTGTATGACTGCCATGACAAACTTACATCCCTATTCATTATGATTAAAGCACTCACCCCATCTCCCCTACTAGAACCTTAAAAAAGGGTAGAGGGAAATTTTGTTCTGCATCTCTGCTTTAGTGTTATATATAGGCCAGGTTAGAAACTCACACTTTAAACCAGTTGGTTTCCTTGTGGTCTCATTTTAGGCCTATCTCTTGGGGATTTGTGATCTTAGGGGGTGTTTTTTTCTTTATAATGAAAAGATTAGCTATGGGGTCTTATACCCAGTTAGGCTTCGTAAGAATCTGAAGCACTCAGAGTACAGCAGTTGCTAGGGCAGCAGTTTGAAATTGGCATGAGCCAATGAGAGTTCTATCATTTGCATAGCATTCCATCTCTCTCTGGGCAGTTCAACACAGGAGACTGACTGCTGCATCAGTTTAATCATAATGAGTGATCCCTTTGAAGAAACAAGATTGCTATGGTGAGTAATTTTTTCTTTTGGCAAGATGCACCATCTCTTTGATGGACAGGGAGATTTTTTTACGCCTTCCCTCCGTTTCTGGTTCTGCAGAGGGTGCTGCTATGGGCGGAGGGGGCCCACATGGTTCTGATTGCCTCTTTTTGGCCCTGCCAAGTTTGGTTTCCATTCCTTCAGCAGCTAGCAGTGGAGCCTCCAGTTTTCCTGCCTCTCCGCAGTGACCTCCTGACCCAGGAGGAGGGCACGCTGGTCCATCCAGGGCTGAAATCCCTTCACCTTCATGTATGGCACCTCAAGACATAGACTTTCACGCTTTGGAGTATCCTCCAGGGTGGCAAAAGTCCTCTCTGAGGCCAGAAAGACCTTTACGAGGACCACTTATGCCATGAAGTGGAAGTGTTTTTCCATTTGGGCCACTGCGAAGGGTTGGGACCCGTTTTTGTGCCCTGTTCCATCGGCCATGGAGTATGTTTTGCACCTCTATGATTTGGGCGTGGGATATTCTTCGCGGAAGGTCTGTTTGTTGGCCATCTTTGCCTACCATACCCTAGTGGATGGTGGGACAGTAGCCCAGTTAGAAACTTTCTTGAAGGGGATTTTGCATCTCAAGCCATCGGTTCACAGTCCAGCGCCACTGTGGGATTCAAATTTTGTTTTAGAAAAGTTGACCTTGCTTCCTTTTGAACCGGCTGGTTCCTGTGACATGCGCTGCTTGTCTTGGAAAGCACTTTTCTTAGCAGCAGTTACTTCAGCTTGAAGGATTTCAGAGCTACAGGCCCTGATTTGTAAGGAGCCTTCTTTAATTTTTCACAGAGACCGGGTGGCTCTTCGGACCAACCCCAAGTTCTTACCCAAAGTGGTTTCTGAGTTTACATTGAACCTGTCGATTCAACTTCCAGTGTATTACCCCAAGCATTTCAGTCAGGAAGAAGCGATTCTTCATACCTTAGATGTTCACAGAATCTTGCGTTATTACACTAACAGGACAGAGTCTGTACGGAAAACGGATCAGCTTATCATTTCTTTTGCAGCCGAGAGAGGGTGTGGCAGTTTCCAAACGGTGTTTATCTAGATGGCTGGCAAACTGCATTACTTTCTGTTACCAGAAGCATGGTAAGACCCTCCCGGGAGAGGTTAAGGGGCATTCCACCAGGAGTGTGGCTGACTCTGCTGCTTGTTTCAGGAATGTGTCAGCCGCTGACATCTGCACCATGGCTACCTGGAGTTCAGTTCACACTTTCACAAGGCATTACAGTCTGGACATTGCTTCTAGGTGCAGGGCAAGTTTCGGCCTAGCTGTGCTTCAGGCCCTCCTGTCATGATTACTGTGCCTTTAGGGGAATTTTTCTCCTGCCTCCCATATTTGTTTTCTTCTGATTCATGCTGCTTGGGACTCTGTCCTCAAGGTGATTACCTACTGCAAGAGCCCTCTCGAAGTAAGGTAATACAGTTACATAAGAACTTACTGTAACAGTAGATCTTCAAGAGAGGCTTTTGCAGTAAGTAACCTTTTTCCTTCCCCCATCCCCTTATTATTTTGTTTTTTTCTGCTCTTCCTTTATAGGCTCATTCTGAGCTCCAGGAGCCTCTTGTCCTTTCTCTTGTCACACCTCCTCTGATGTCTCCGGCAGGAGAACTGGAAGGCGGGTATGGGGACTGCCCACCATATAGGATCACGCTAACGTCAGTCACGTGACATTGGGTGGGTGCCCCCCACCAGATACTGCTGGCTAAAGTTTCCCTGTGGTCTTAATGCCAGGGGGCACTCAGTCATCAAGGTGATTACTTACTGCAAGATCTTCTCTCGAAGATCTACTGTTATGGTAAGTTCTTATGTATCTGTACTTTTTCCCAGCGTCATGAGGGGCTTAATTGGTAGTCCTGCCCATACAGTGTGCACTAGAGGCTTTCAACATTAGTGTTCTGGAAACACCCAGCCGAAGTGGCTCTAGTACCTCCAGAGACTAACTTCTGATATCATAGGTGTCAGCATGACTCAGTTGGTAGCATGTCTGCCTCTAGACCAGTAGGTCATGTGTTCTAGTCCCATATCAGGATTGGGCTCATATCATAAATGCTGCCCCGAGGCACAGTACTAATGGGATGCTGTACTGTGTCCTGGCCAAATTTCCACCGTCACTAAAAACACCACCTACAGCCAAAAGGGTTCAATTTCATTTCAGTTTCTTGTTTGTATGTACCACCACCTCCTCCCCTTTTTTAATTTCTGGTTTGTATCTGTTTCTACCCCCAGACTAGGCTGAACATGGACAGTATTGTCTTCTGTCATCCCAAAGGTCCTGATTGGAGCAAGGCAACACTGTTCTCATTCGAGCGGACAACACCACTGCAATGTTCTACATAAACAAGCAGGGTGGTACCAGAACAGGAATACTCTGTTTGGAAGCTCTGGTCTCTAGCATTCTCCCTGGGAGTCAGCCTCTCAGCTATTCACCTCCCAGGCAAACTCAGTACTCTGGCAGATGCACTAAGCCGCATCAGTCAACATCCGAGCAAATGGACACTGAACAAGCAAGTACTAACCACAGTGTTCAGGCGGTGGGGCACACCAGACGTGGATCTGTTTGCCTCTCCTCTCAATTTTCAGCTTCCTCAGTACTGTTGCAGGCCCCCAGTTCTGGGAACACTTCCTCTGGATGCCCTGATCCTGAACTGGTCAGGGAGGTTCCTATATGCATTTCCTCCTTTCCCTGATATTCAGGGTTTTGCTGAAATTCAGACAGCAGCCTGCATCGATGAACCTAGTGGCTCCAGACTGGTCCAGGCAAGCCTGGTACCCTCTCCTTCTCTCACTGTCCTGCAACAGGCCCATTTGCCTGCCTCAGACTCAATCCCTACTGACCCTTCCTCAGACGGGAGTGCAGTACCCAGACATACTCTCTTCACCGCAAGGCCTGGTTCTTGAGGAGTTAGTTTCCATCCTCACAGTACTCTGAACAGGTCCTTAAGATACAGAGGATGGCTAAAAAAACTAACACTAAGAAGACTTACGCAGCCAAATGGAAAAGGTTTTTCCCTCTGGTGCAAGAGCGAAAAGGTTGAACCCCTATTAGCTTCAGACCCTCAGCTGCTAGACTACCTGGTACACCTGCAGGCATCAGGCTTGAAATCATCTTCACTCAATCTACACCTGGCGGCAATTTCAGCCTACCTTTCAGTTGGAAAGAAGAAATCATTTTTTTCCCATAATTTTAAGCCATTTTTCAAAGGCCGCTTGCAATTCCAGCCTCCAACCAGGGAACTTGTTCCTCCTTGGAGCCTGAACCTTTGCAGAGATGGGTTCATGAATCTACCTTTTGAACCTATGTCCACGGCCCATATCAGGTTTGTAACTTGGAAGACCATCTTCCTGGTAGCCATTACCTCTGCCAGGAGGATTTCAGAGCTACAGGCCCTGTGCACTGAACCGAATTACATCATCCCTCACAACAATAAAGTTGAGCTCAGGACAAATAGGAAATTTTCTGCCAAAGGTGGTTTCAGAGTTTAACTTGAACCAGTCCATTACTCTGCCTGTCTTCTTTACTGAGCCATCCACTCCTGGCGAGCAAAAGCTTCACAGCTTTGATGTCAAAAGAGCCATCTTTCATTACCTAGAGCATACTAGACAGTACAAAGGCTCTTCCACAAAGTAGTTCCTCACCTACGGTGATGTAGGCAGAGGAGGACCAGCTTCCAAGAGAACTATTTCTTGTTGGTTGGTCTCTTGTATTAGATTCTGCTATGAGAAAACTGATCAACAACCTCCAGTAGGTCTCCGGGCCCATTCCACCAAGGGCACTGCAGCCTCACTTGCAGCAGCAAGGGACATTCCTCTACTGGATGTCTGCAAAGTAGCTACCTGGAAATCTGTGCACAACCTTTGTGAAACACTACAGTTTGGATGTGCATACCAGATCTGATGCCATATTTGGCAGGGCAGTTCTGCAGAGCCTCTTTCCTAAGCAAGTTCTCTTCCCTCCTCCCACTTGATACTGCTGGGTAGTCTGCAAAAAAGTTACTGATGCTAAAGGACTCCTGGAGTAAGAAGAAAAGATCACTCACTGCAGTAATCTTTCTTTCAAGGGGTCCTTTAGCATCGGTAAGCTCCCACCCTTCCTCCCCGGTTCACTGTCAGAGAAGGGCTCTTATGTCACCTTTTACCAAATTTGGAGTTTCTTATGGATGAGTTTCTAGCTTGTGTTGCTGTTGTTTCTGATTCCACTTTTGTGGACATTTGCATGTTTTTTGAATCCTGTTCATTCTTTTTTGGGGCATTTGCCCCTCGTTTTCCTTGAAAAAATTCTGAAACATTCAACAGCTCTCACTCAGCTCACACCCCCTCCTGTGTTTTGATTGACTTGGCCCAACGCTCATTTAAATATCTCTTAAAGGCACACCACCGGGGCAGTTGTACCTAGCCAGTTAAGTGCAAAAAAGTTAATGATACTGAAGGACCCCTTGGAAGAAAGAAGATCACTGCGCTGAGTAATTTTTTCATCTCGCTCCTGCCGGGGGATTGCTAGTCGTCGTCCCCCCCTCCCAGGTGGTAGCCAGTACCCGGGTTGTTCTTACCCAGGTGCATAACCTTGCATTTTTTTGCATTGAATTTTAGCTGCCACATATTTGGACATTTTCTGAGCTTGAGAAGGTCACTTCTCATTTGCTGCACCCCCTGTGCCATATCCACTCTGTTGCAGAGCTTTGTGTCATCTGCAGACACCTTCCCAATCAATTCATCTGTGATGTCACTGATGAACACATTGAAGAGCAAATGTCCCAGGACGGACCCTTGTTGCACACTGCTGGTCACTTCCCTGGCTTTTGATGCTGCCCCATTTACCATCACTGTTTGGGTTCGCTGTTTAAGCCAGCTTCCTACCCATGATACCACTTCTTCCCTACTCCTTTATTCTTGAGTTTAGCTAGCAGCCTTCTGTGTGGGACAGAAATGAAGGCTTTACTAAAGTCTAGGTAGATGGCACCCCCTGGTCACCACCCTAGTAACCAAGTCTTAGAACTCTTATCAGGTTTGTCTGACAAGACCTTCCTGCTGTGAACCCGTGCTACTTGGCGTCCTGCTGTTCAGTTTTCTCCAGAAATGCTGCTGTTCTTTCCATGAACAGCGATTCCATCAACTTTCCCACCACTGAGGTGAGACTAACTGGGCGGTAGTTCCCTGCTTCCTCTTTGCTACCACTCTTGTAGATGGGGATCACTATTGCCTTTTTTCAGTCCTGTGGGATCATCCCTTCCTTCAGGGATCTACTAAATAGGTCTGCTAGGGGTTCAGCCAGTTCATCACTCGGTTCCCGCAGTATGTGTGAGTGGATTCTGTCCCGACCCATGGCTTTATCCACGTTCAGTTTTTTAATTCTGCCTTTACCCTTTCTGCCATGAACGGGCTTGTGTCCACCCCCTTTCTGGTATTTTGTCCCCCTTCAGGGTGGGTCTGTTAACAGGCTCTTTTTTTTGTAAAGAAAGAGCAGAAGTACTCATTCAAGACCTCTGCCTTTTCTACGTCGTCTTCCACCTTTTTCCCATCCCTGTTTAAGAGCCTGACAATACCTCTTTTGTTTTTCTTTTTGTCACTTGTGTACATAAAGAAGGTCTTTTTGCTTTCTTTTACCCCCTGTGCCAAGTCTTCCTCTGTGACTTTGCTGCTCTGATCACCCCATTTGCCTCCCTCAAGCTACTCCTGTATGCCTCCCTATCCTTGTCACTGTTAGAGCTCATGTACTTCTTAAATGCTTGTCTCTTTCCTCTTACTGTAGTTGCTACCTCTTTGTGAACCATAGCGGATTCCTTCTTTACTTGTCTTACTGACCAGCCTGGAGCATTTCCAGTGCCTTCCTTGTGCATGCCCAGCATTCTGCTACCCCTCCTTTTGCCTTTTTCTTTGTTAGCTCTGAAGCAACATCTCATTTGGGCAAAGTCTGTATTTTTTATTTTATTTTTTTTAAATCAAGGACTCTTGTCTTAGAGTGGCTTGATTCCTCTATCTTGCTGACCTTAAGCCAGACAGATTTCTGGTCGCTCTATCCCAGTTGGCACCCTGCTTCCATCTCCTTTACCTTGCCACTGTTAGTGAGCTCCAGGTCCAGGATTGTGTTACGCAGTAGGAGTTGTTATGAGCTGGTTGAGACCAGCCCCTCTCAGTGCATCTAGGAAGTTTCTGCTTCTAGCTGTGGATGCTGTGCAGGAAATCCAGTCTATGTCTGGGAGAGTGAAATCGCCCAATAACACTGCCTCTCCCTTATCAGTCATATTCTGTATGCTTTCCACTAGTTCTTTGTCTGCTTCTGCCCCCTGCAAGGGAGGCCTATATATCACCCCTGGTCTGAGGGCTGATTTATTTCCTGGTTCGAGTGTGGCGCAGAGGACCTCTGATTTATCTTGGGTTCTTTGTACTTCCATGACTTTTATGTCCTCTTGTATACAAGGCTACCCTCCGTCCTTTCCTGTCCTTCCTTATTTCTAGCTCTTACTATGTATAGGCTGTACTACATAACTGTACCCTTTCTGACTCTCAACATTCTGCTGTTTTTAACGACAACTTCCGATGTACATGCAAGCTCACAAGGCCCACCCCTGTTGTCTCTTCTGTATTACCTCATGCAACCCCGTCTTCATAAGCCACTCTTTATAGCAGTAGTACAACTGTTATAAAACTGCTTGTATAATACCCGCTCCCACTACTTTTTGTGCTGCTGTCACCATGATGTGCTTTGTGAACTGTAATCTGTTTTGTGGAAATGCTATTGTGAATTGTTTTGTTCTTATGAAATGTAACCTCTTGGGTAGCACCTGAAAATAGGCACATTGTTGTCTAGTGTACTTCAATCAATCAATCAAAATGTTTATTTAACCAGGCGAACACTGTTGAGCGAAGCTCATTTTTGAGGTGGACCTGGGTGGAACAAATACAAACTACAGGATAATACACAATATTTTCAGTACAGTAATGTAAACAGCATGGTCATGAACAGCAACAGAAAGAAATAATGCTGGTTAAATGCAACAATGTATAGCATCAAGTATAATGTACAACAAATAATGAAGCGAGGAAAAAGAAAATACACAAGAATTACAGTACACTAGCATGAACAGCAAGGGCATGAGCAATGGTAGAGCTAGGTAGGGCAGATTCAGATAACCACAATATTGTGCAGTAAACAAGGTGTGCAAACGAGTGCAAACAAGTAGTGTTGCAGATGAGTTCCACAACTATGATGGATGTGTAAGGCACAAGAGGCAAAGGTGAACCATCAGGAACCACAGGGGCAACTCTGAGGATACACTAGGGGTAGGGGAAGGATGAATGGGAAGAGACAGCGGATCATGGAAAGGGGTGTGCATTGCAAGTTGTGATATGTGGACTTAGCAGGCATGGGTGAATGCAAACTCAATACGGAACTGGTTGCTGAAAAGAGAGGAGGAGGACAGAGGCAATGAATAGGGAAAGGGGGGGAGAGGGCCAGGCAGAAGCTGGACCAGTGACTAAAGGAGGCCACTGCAAGGTAAAAAGGGGCTCAGGGTGGTTAGGGGAATCCGCGTTCAGGAATGGCAAACACAGGGTTCTGTAATATGATGAGAGTATAGTGTGTTGAAAGATGCTAAACTGACGGCATACTTTATTTTAGGGTGTTTTCCCATTTATTCCACATTAAAGGCAGCACATGACTAATAGCTGCACAACCAAAGTGAGATCTGGCCTTATATACCTTCAAGGAGTAGTAGGAGGCACTTCTCCGAGCATACCTACTAAGAGTACAAAGCGGTAGTCAGGATGCTTACAGGTTACCAAAACCAAATAAAATAATAAAATGATGCTTTAGTGGCACATGTTGCTGCTTCTGCAGCACAGTATGGAAGGCATGCATGGTTGTGTGCCTCAGTCATTTCTCCAGATACTTTGGGGGGCTTAATACCGTTTTTGAGGGCTTTGCATTATTTTGCTCCAAAGTTGAAAATCTGGTTAGCAAGCTAAAGCAGAAGCATTCCTCAGCTCACTTCCCACAGTACTTAGAGTTCCTCTGAAGAGAAATGGCTGTGCTTTTTCACCCTGCCGATCAATCACTTATTTAATGAAGGATCTTACCTGAGGAGTGTCACCTCCCAGCTTGGCCTACCTTCAGTCTGCTTAATTCGCCCTGCACCCTCCCATATAGCTATGTGGAACACCTCCTGGTAGATTCTAACTTTTCGAACTGACAGTAGCACCTTGAGATTTAGCCAGGGATGATCGGGTCCTGATTACCTCCTTCTGTAGGAGGAGGAGGAGGTGTCCCTCTCACTTCTCTATTGTTAGTATTATATTGTTTGTAAATATAAACTTTTGTTTTCATTGTTTTAATTGCGATCATTAGTGGCTTGTCTAAAGCTCTTTAACATATATTGTCTCAGACTCACTAAATTTCTCTATTTGTTTCTTCATGCCACCTGAGTTTTTTTTTTTAAATCCTGTCTCTTTAGTTTTACTTTTAAAAGGTCTTTATTCTCACTTCTGGGTGAGTGAGAAGCTGCTTTTCTTTTTGGTTTTATATATGCAGCTCTGCAACAGTCTGATCTTAACTGTATCAGTTTTCACTATTCATCACTGGTGGGTAGTAAGACAGAGGCATAGGACCCCATGGGAAGCTTTTAGCTGTAAAACTTTCTCCCATCGTGGAGGATGGGCGACGTAGAGGACAGCACACCCCTCAAGGACGAAGCATATGCGTGGGTACCTTCTAAGTTGGCCAGTAACTGATGCTGGCCCATCCAGTACCCCAGTTCTGCTTTTCTGCTGTCAAGGCTGCACGACTTTGTGGGACAGCAGGAGATTTCTGCTGCATCACTCCCAGTTGTGGTCCTGTTCTGCTTGTTCGGTATAGTTCTCAACATCATACTAGTTTGACACAGTGTTTGGCATCATTTTTTATTTTAAAACCTACTCAGTCCAGCATAGTTCTATTCTTCATTTTTATTATTTTTGTGTGCGGTTGGATCATGTCTGGTTCAGGGCAAAAGCATTCCATGGTGGGGACTACCCCTGTGCGTCTGTGCCCCTGTGGTAGTCGGTTCACCATAACGGACCAGCATGACCAATATTTTACCTACCAAGGTCCAAACCATGATTTGGATCATCGCTGACGTCTGCTTTTCAGTGGATTACCGCACCGAGAAGATCCGTGTGGCAGGTTGAGCTCCGACCCCTAACCTTGATTGTCAGTGTCGCTGAGAGACTCACTAAGGTAAGGTCCTGGGCCGTCCTCTGGATCCGCCCCCATTGCAGTATGTACCAGGAAGAGAAAGCCTCCAATGGTTCAGATCTCGCTGAGTGAGCAATCTGGGAATGGTCGGCCTCCACCGTGGGGATCGTGGATTGCTTGCAGCCCAGTTCCACTTAGGGGACCCAGCCAACCCCAGTGTCGAGGCCTCAGCTGTACGCAGGGCCTGAATCATTGGGCTTTTGGGGGGGGGGATGAAACCTTTGCTCTTGGCACTAATTCTGGTTGCCTTTGCTGCAGAGTCCTTTCCCGACAATCACTCTTGGTGTTGGGACAGGTAGAGTGTCCAGGGTGGCCTCTCTTGGGGTCGCCTTGATCTCCTTCTTGGATTCGGAGGTTGATCAGGATGACCCAGATTGGCATCTGAGCTCCCCAGAGCGACGGACGCTCCCCAAGATGTCTTCTTCTATAGGTACCGTTCATAGAATTGACACCGTACGCAACACCGCCCTTTTCTCTGTCAGTGCCGTGCCCAGTGCTGCTGAGGTTTCTGGCACCATCTTGGGTGATGGCAGCGCTGTGCTCGATGATGGTGCCGCATATAGTGATGGTGCCACATCAGGTGACAGCACCACGCTTGGTGTCGGTGCCATTTCAGGGGTCAGTGCCACGGTCGACGCCATCCCCAAAGACAGTGCCACATTTGAGGTCGACGCTGCAGCCGGCGAGGATGTTTATGTCCATGCCGTGGTGTCGGTGCCATCATCTGTGTCATTTTGAGTGATAGCACCACTTCTGGGCCTGTCCCTGTTGGGGATAACGACTCTGGTGCAACGTCTGTTTTCAGTGTCAACACAGAGTCGGGGGTTCAGAGATCGACCCTGGTGCTGGCTTCTCCCTACCCTCCTCCATTAGAGTGGTCGCCATGGTGGGACCTCTCTCGAAGGGCAGGTCTCGGTCCTGTGGGTCGGGAGGCCCGGTCAGCCTCCTGCTCTACCCCAGTGGCCTCAGTCACCCCAGGGTGGAGTCGGAGTGCTGGGTTGGCACTCCCTCCCTGTCTAGGGGTCAAAGTCCTGCTATGGGTGGGGACAGGAGCCGCACTTCTGGGCCTGCATGGCTCCGGTCTCCTCACCAGGGATCTTCTCCCCAAGGTCTTCCCACTGCTGGCTCGGGGAGGTTGGAGCAGCAGGTGGTGACTGGACAGCGCACCCCCGTGCTTCAGAGGGATCCTCTGCTTGTCCCCACAGCCCTGACAGAGGGGTTTCGATCTCTCTGGTCCATTCTTCCCACCCTTTTCTCTCTCTACCTCCCCCAGGTCTTTCCGGTCCCTTGTGACCCCTTATTTGGGAGCACTATAGGGCAACAGCGAGTGCTTTCCCTGTCTATTTTAGGGTGTCGATGAGATGGTGCCTGCATCTCCTCTTCCTGCACTGTCATTCCCTATGCAGAGCTCTTCCTCTTTGTCAGCTTTCTCCTCTGAGGAAGAGAACACCGCCTTGTACCCGTCATCTGATGCTGACATCACTGAGTATCAGTGATTCCTGGTGGAGATGATGGAGGAGCTCAGTTTTTCTTCTGCATCACAACGCAATCCTGCGCATGCGACGTTGACTTTCCTTGAGGAATATAACCAAGAATCCAAGGTGATCCGTCCTTGGCCTTGACTTTTCTTGGAGGAGTTACACAGTGCCTGGCAGCTCTCTGCATCTGCTTCTCCAGCCCCTGGGGACTGCCAGCGCAGGTATTATGCTCCCACTGGGTCTTCAGTGTCTTTGCCCCCACATGGGGCTTGGAGTGCCTGGATACCCCTTCTGGGTGTCTGCACCTGTCAAGAGACTGTCCTCTAGATGCAAACTCTGCAGAGTTCGATCGCTGGGGCAGAAGGGTTTTTGCCTCGGCGCGTCTCTTGCTCTCCATAGCAGCTCATCAGACACACATATTGGCCTATAAAAGGCACCTGTGGGCTTCGCTGGAACATATCCTGGAAGCTGTGCCTGATAGCGAGGCAATCAGGGGGACTATCGCCATTTCCATGCAAGGCCTGGAGCTAGTGAAACACCGGGTGCGGGCATCTTAGGATGTCAACACAGTAGCCTCCAGGATTGTGGAATCTGTGGGCTGCATTAGGTGGATGGCATGGCTTTGCCTTTCCCAGTTGTCACCCTTGGCCTGCCGTACGGTGACTGCCTCGCCATTCCGGGGAGCCTGTTTTTTCTCCCGGAGGATCAAACGAGAACTGTTGGGCACCCTCCATCTCCTGCACGTCAGGAGCCTCGCCCTGATCCTGAACAGTAGCGTGTCTGGCCAGACCCGTGATGGGCCCTCTCCTCTCATGAATCCCCCATGAGAGGCTGAAGGTTATATAGCCTTCAGGGAGGTACTAGTACCACTTAGTAGTGCTTGGTACTCACCCACCAGTGATGAATGTTGAAGATTGATACAGTTAAGATATATAAATTACGTACGTACCATAATTCTTGATCTTACTATATATCTTCCCCATTCGTCACTGCTTCCTGCCCGCCATCCCCTCTTGGGCCTCTGCTTCTGGGTAGTGCTCCTCTCTGCTTGCCCCTCCCCCACAATTGAGGTTAGTTGTGGGTGAAGTCTCACTGGTACCTCTGGGCTCCCTGCCACTTCTTGGAAGCATCAGGGGCCCACTTAGGGGGAGCCCAAGCAGGAGCTCTTGTCGTCTTTTCCTCTGGTTCCCCCGGGGCCCCTTGACAGCTAGAATGGGCCCTGCAGGGTCTCTCTCTTCTCTCGGAATCCTGTCCACTTTCCCTCTTTGGCTGGATGCCTGACTCCTAACAAGGGTCTTTCTGTTGGTTTCAGGTCTTCGGGGACCCTCTCTTCTCCAAATAAGCCTTTTGGTTTCTTTCTAGCCTCAGTATCAGTGCCTTAGCAGGTAGCACACTTCCCTCTGAGGCAGGGAGATCTGAAGGCTGTGGGTTTTATCCCTACACCAGGCACTTGGGTTAAATCCCAATACTGACACTGTAGTGCAGCATGAGGGGGTGCTGCATTCCTGAGGTTCCATCTTTCGGATATGTTAAACCGAGGTCCCATCTGCCTGTTCTGGTGGTAGTTCAGGTAGATGTTAAAATTCCCATGGCACTTCTCGAAAAGAGTAGGGGAATTTCAAACAGCATGAAGTCTTGCTATATTATGACAGTAGCAGTTTGTCCCACCACTAGAACTGCTCGGAGTGAAATGGTTAATACCATTCCAAAATAGAACTTTGAGCACGAGCTCTAGAAGCAGCTCTATCTGTGTAATTTCAAACCTGAACTGTCAGATTCTTTACTCCGCCTCAGTGAACAGTCGCTCCGGAGATTTCTCCTACTGCTTCGGTTCATTTCTCGGTTTAAACAGTGTTTTCTCGGTTCGATTCAACCGAGAATAGTTTATTTAACCGCAAAACTGTTCGGTTCAAGCTCTGTCTGTGGTAATCGTAAGTAAATTAAAGGTTTTGTCTGTGTGGAACTTGTAAGTTTATCGGTTCGGTTTGAACCGATCAGCTGAGTTTAAAACTTATTTACTTTAAAGTTTAACATTTTAGAGTGCGGTTCAGGTTCTTTAGGTTCTAAAAAGCAGTTCAATACGATTTTTCAATACCCGTGACACAGTTAGGAACCGATAAGGGTGTCTTGCCTGGCACTGCCGTTTAAAGGGCAAGTTTTCAGGTTAGGCTGGCATTATGTCTGAGAAACCCAAAGAAAAACCGGGCCCACTGGGTTTCAACACTGTGATGTCTGTGGGGAAGTCTTTGCCAAGGCTGACCCACACCACATGTGTCTATTGTCTGGGTTTGACCACCTCAGTCAGACTGCCAGATATGTAGAATTTCCCTGCAGCCACCCTGGAAAAGAGATTGGGCAGGCTCAGGAGCGAGAGGCCAAAAAGTCCGCTGACCGGATGGCCAGCCGGTTCGGTGCCAACGAACGGTATCCCCCTGACCAGGCGAGCCTTCCTCGGGCAAAGAAAAGCTGGTTCTGAGGAACCAATTCCAGTAAAGAAAACAAGAAAGTCAGCAGGTTTGGGTCCAAAACCCTTCTCCAACTGCTGCAGAGATAGCAAAAGCCATACAAATTGTCCAGTCACTGTTTTAAGTTCCGTCCGAACCGCCACTATCTGCAAAAGGTCGGTTCGGCCGGTTCCAGTGGTTCAGGAATATGATGTTGAGGAATTTTATGAACCAGAGGAGGGAGGATGATTATGAACAGTATGAATGTGGCTGGGAAGGTCTGGGTGTGCCCATTGAACGGACATTTCCCAGACAGACCTCTAGAATCTCCCCTATGTTATCTGAGTCCCCATCTCATTTTATGTTTTACAAAAAAGTTGCTGAAACCCTCCAGCTTCCTTGGAAGAAGCTGTGGATGAGCAAGAGGAGCCTGATTTTTGTAGAAATGATGGATATTCCAGAGTCTAGGAGATTGTCTATTCCTTTGCATAAGTCTTTTAGGAAGCAAATAATAAAATTTTAAAAGCTCTAATTCTGTGCCTCCTGTAGATAAAAGATGGACAGAAGGTACACATTGTCAGGTCTGATACAGAATTCCTTTCTCAGCAATGCAGTCATGTTGGGGTAGTTCAGGCTGCAGCCTGTGATAAAGCTAATATCCCGTGGCTTCACCCTCCTGACAAGGATTCCAGGAAGATTGATGCCATGGCGAAAAAAACAGTATATGGCAGCCTCTCTGGGACTCAGGCAAGCAAATTATATGGCTTATGTAGCTAGGTATCAGAAATCTAGATGGGATACTGTTATGGAATTAGCCAAGCAAGCCCATGGCCAGCTGGCTAGCGAACTAGAACAGGTGGCTGCTGATGGCATTGAGGCTTCTAAGGTACAGTTTCATGCTGCTGTGGATGTTAATGATGTTTCCTCTAGGGTCATGGCCACATCTGTAGCTTTTCGTAGGTTGGCCTGGCTCAGGTGTACTAGTCTGTCACAGGATACCCAGACTAAGGCTATGGATTTTCCTGTGGTGGGAAATTCTCTGTTTGGGGAGCAGACAGAGATTACATGAAAAAGATGGATGAATATGGGACTACTTACAAAGTGCCCAAGCTAAGGAGGCGCAAGCCACTCCTCAGAGGCATACCCCCAGGGGTAGGGTGAGCCTTTCACAGGCCTTTTACCAGACTCAGGCCTCCTCTGCCTATGCTCAGAGAGGCTTCTTCAGAGGCAGAGGCAGACGAGGGGTGGGCAGGCCTGCTCCCACCCCTCAGCCTAAAGCTCCTGCTAAGCAGGCACCCTGATGGGGTGCCCAGGGCCAATTCTCCTTTACCGTAAGGGGCAGGCTGGCTTACTTCAGTCAGAACTGAACTTCTTCTCAGACAAGTGGGTTCTGGAGTAGTAAGCCAGGGTCTGGTTCTCAGCTTCAAAAGTTTCCCAAGTTGAGAACCAGACTTTTCTACCACAAGTGCTTCAGAGACCTTTGCTCTGGAAGCAGAGGTCTCAACCCTGTTGGCTCTCAGAGCAGTGGAAAGGGTTCCTCCCCTGCACCAGGGCAGGGGTCTGTATTCCAGATACTTTCTTACCCCAAAAAAGACAGGAGAATGGCGGCCCATATTAGACCTCAGATATCTGAACAAGCATCTTTTGAAACCAAAGTTCAAAATGGTAACTCTGGCAATGATTTTACCCTCCCTAAGGCCAGGGGACTGGTTAGCCTCCCTGGACCTCAAGGATGCCTATTTCCACGTCCTAATCAGAAGCTCCCATCGAAAGTACCTCAGATTCGAACTACCTTCAGGTCATTACCAGTTCAAAGCAATGCCCTTCGACTTACCTCTGCCCCAAGGGTATTCACATAGTGTCTAGCAGTGGCAGTGGCTCACTTAGAGGCAAGTTGCTGTTTTTCCCTATCTAGGCGATTGGCTCATTGTAGGCCAGTCCCCAGAACAGGTAAAATCTCACCTGCAAGTTACCCAGCAGCTTCTCACCTCCTGGGCTTTCTGCTAAATCTACCAAAGTCTGTTCTGGAACCAGTCCAGGTACTCACCTTTATAGGGGCAGAGTTGGACACAAAGCTAGCCAGAGCTTTTCTTCCCTTAGAAAGGTGGCAATTTAGTGACTTTGGCCTCCTCCTTCACCCTGCAGGTCTCTTGACCAGCAAGACACTTTCTGCAGCTCCTGGGACACATGGCTGCATCCACAGCTGTTGTGCAGGGAGCAAGATTTCAGATGAGACATTCAGTTTCACTTGAGAACCTATTGGTCTCAGAGAAGAGCCCCTTTCCAAGTTGGTCCCAGTGACTCGAACCTGATCCAGGCCCTCCAGTGGTGGCAGGATCAGAGCAATTAAGATTGGGGGTCCCCTTCATTCCCCCTGCTCACAATTTGACTCTCACTACAGATGCTTCCCTTCTGGGTTGGGGAGCCCACATGGGCGACCTTTCCACTCAGGGAGTGTGGTCCCCGAGGAATCTCTGCTCCACATCAGTTTGCTGGAACTCAGAGCTGTCTTTTTAGCTCTTCAAGCATTTTCTGCATCTGTCCACAACAAGGTGATACAAGTCAGAACAGACAACACCACAACAATGTGGTACATCAACAAACAGGGGCACTGGTCTTGCCCTTGTGCACCGAGGCAATGAAGTTGTGGTCTCTGGCCTATTCCTGAACACTTCCCTCATAGCAGTTCATCTTCCAGGGAAGGACAATGTCTAGCGGATGCTCTCAGCAGGATTTCCCAGGGCCATCACGAATGGTCCCTGGATCTTCAAGTGCTGGGATAGTCTTTGCCAGATGGGGCACCCCTCAGATAGATCTTTTGCAGCCCCAGACAATCACAAATTTCCTCTGTTCTGTTGCAGGCCTCCAGTGTTGGGCTCAGTCCCCTGGATGCCCTTCTTCTGGATTGGGAGTGGAAGTTTCTTTATGCTTCCCTCCCTCCTCTCTCTATTCAAAGTATTAGTCAAAATCAGATCTCAGCCTTGCAGGGTGATTCTGATTGCCCGGATTGGGCCAGGCAGCCCTGGTACCCACTCCTTCTGTCACTGACAATCCATCTTCCTTTGCCTCCCAGGATTCACAACCTGTTAACTTGTGCCCAGGGAAGGGTTTGGTATCCGGACCTCAAATCCCTCAACCTCAAGGCCTGGCTCTTGAGGTTAGAGTTGCTGATTTACACCTCTCTCAAGGTGTTCTTGAAATCCTAAAGGCTTCCAGAAAGCCTTCCACTAGAGCTACTTATAGTTCTAAGCGGAAAGGTTTTCCATTTGGTGTGCTGGGAAAATATTTCCCCAGAATCTGCTGATTTGCCCATTGTATTAGATTACATGGTCCATCTTAATTCCTTGGGTCTCAGACCAGCTACCCTGAGAGTCCATTTGGCAGCTGTATCTGCTTTTGTGTCAGCAGGAAAGTCATCCCCTCTTTCCACTCACCCTGTGTTTTCCAAGTTTTTTAAGGGATTACTCCATACTAATCCACCCTTTCGGGAACCGGCCCCTGCCTGGGACCTTAATGTTTGTATTGCCCAGTTAATGCAACCCCCTTTTGAACCTCTGTTTTCTGCAGAGCTTAAGTATCTAACTTGGAAAACTGTTTTTCTGGTGGCTATCACTTCTGCTAGACGCATAAGTGAGTTGCAAGCCTTGTCAGTGGAAACTGACTTTATTTCTTTCCACAGGGATAAGGTAGTCCTTAGGACTAATAGGAAGTTTTTACCTAAGGTGGTTTCAGATTTCCATCTTAACCAATCTATCTCCCTTCCAGTATTTTTCACTGATAACTCCTTTTCTGGTGAGAGTAGGTTGCACAGCCTGGATGTTGAGAGCTCTTAGTTACTATATAGAGCGTACCAAAGGTCACATGTTCGAATCCCTCCAACTTTTCCTTACCTATGGTGAAGTTGGGAAAGGCAAACCTGCCACTAAGAGATCAATTGCCAGGTGGATTGTCTCTTGTATCCAATTTTGTTATCAGAAACTGGGCAGAGATCCCCCCTCTGGCTTGAGGGCTCATTCTACCAGGGGTACAGCTGCGTCTCTAGCTGCTGCCAGAGACATCCCTATATTAGAGATATGCCAGGCTGCTACTTGGAAAACAGTACACTTTTGACAAGCATTACTCCCTGGATGTCCAGGCCAGGAGAGATGCTCGGTTTAGCACAGCTGTTCTTCAGAGCCTATTCCTAAGTAGGTTCTGCCCCTCCTCCATGGAGGTACTGCACATGAGTCTGCTACTGTCATAATAGCAAGACTTCATGCTGTTTGAGAAAAAAATTACTCACCTTAGTAATGTTGTTTCTTCTAATGGAGTCTTGCTATATTATGACCTCCCCAGCCTGCCGCTCTCAGAACTTCTACTTGGGTGGGGTGCGGCAACCTAGTGTGGGCACTATTTTGTGCCTTTTAGCGTTTCTCCTTTTTGGGGTTTGGGGTGTGTGTGTTTTATTATACTGTTGTTTTATTCTCATGTTGTTAGAATTGTGTTAGTAGTTCTGGTCCCTGACTTGAGTCTTGGGTGTTGGGACCAGCAATGGTTGTTAATATTTAGGTAGCCATTTGGCTAGTGTAGGTTACAGCTTCCACACAGACTTTAGTGAGTTTTTGCTCGTAAAGATCTGACAGTTCAGGTTTGAAATTACACAGATAGAGCTGCTTCTTAGAGCTCGTGCTCAAAGTTCTATTTTGGAATGGTATTAACCATTTCACCTCGAACAGTTCTAGTGGTGGGACAAACTGCTACTGTCATAATAGCAAGACTCCATTAGAAGAAACAACATTACTAAGGTGAGTAATTTTTCTTCTCCGGTGCCCTATGCAAACTTCCCCCATTCACCAATCATACCACCAACAGCTTAATTTGGTTCAAGGTCAGTTGGCATTCATCTCTCTCCATTCCTTCTCCTTCTTCCCGTCCTCCTCCCCCCCTTCCTCCTTTTCTTCTTCCTCCTCCTCTCCTCTCCTTCCCTAGTCTGCCCAGAGGTTGGGGGTCCATCTCACAAACTCTGCTAGGAACCAACCGCTACTCTTCTGGCCAGCTTATTTCCTTTTTCAGTTTGTATCTTTTCCTTTTCCTGTCCCTTGGGCTCCTTGCCCCTCTCCTACACTTGTTTCTCTGGTTTCCTCTCCAGCGAACAGAACTAGAGGTATTGAAGGGGCTGGCATTTGTTATTACTAACCTGCAAGCCTGCCGGTGCGTCCAGCTTCAAGGAAGCCATCTTTAATGACCCCACCACCTAGGAAGGAGAAAGCTTTTAAAGCTAAAAAGCTTCCCATGGAGCTCTAGTGCCTCCGGCGTAGTACCCACCAGTGATGAATGGTGAAACATATACAGTAAGATCAAGAATTCCGGTACGTATGTAATTTTCATTTGTTGTAACTTTGTTAATGACATTTATCATTTGTGTGGTTCTAGAGCCATCCAGTACACAAGCGGAGACTCCACCAGAAACAAGGAAGGAAACTAATGAGGCTGTGACTGAGTGTGTGGAAAAATCTGATGAACATAACCAAATGGATCAATCTGACCAGTCTCAGATGGAGAAAGATTTGCATTCTGAGGCTAGCACTGCCAATGAAGACATAGATTGTGTCACTAGTAGCAGTGCAGACAGCAGTGAGACTGAAGAACTAGGGACTTGCACCAGTGAAGCTCACAAATTCCACAAGAAAGCCGATGGAAAACAGTGATGAGGTCACAGAAGCTGCAGAAGAACCTATGGAGCAGGACTAATGATAGAAGTATATTTTGGTGCAGTATTTTCCAAAAGGCTCTGATTTTACACTGTATAATAAATTTTATGTAATAAAGTGGACCTTTAATTTTCCAGGAGAAGCAAGTTGTAAATTAAACTTCTCTGAGGAAGGAAACCTGGAAGAGTTGTACATCCTTGAACTGTCAATACCAGCTCCTTCAGGTTATGTTTACCGCTAATTTTTTGGTTTGGTCAAATCAGTGGTTTGTGTATAGATTTTTTTTATCTAGAATAAAAGTTTTTAAACTGGAAGGTTAAAATTATAATTTTGACAACTTTGCAGATTCACATTTAGTATATGTATGCAACAAGCTTCTGTCTTGTCTTTATCCCCACTCCACCCCACCCCACAACTGTAGCAGTTGTTTCATAGTTGGTCATAGTTTCAGCCTTTAACATTTGAATTGTAGGGTTTCATTCAGGTTTCCAGATTTTAAGTGTTACCCATCCTAAAGTTATATGTAAACAGTTTTGTGAAAGAAAACACATTTATGATATTCATACACTATATTTTTCTGCTTGATAAAGGATGAATACTTTTCTATCTCAAGAAAGTTTTATGTCATCTTTTGCAAGCCAAAACTAGTCTTTGCATTTAGATGTAGCAATTGAAATCTGGTCCATTTGAAACCCTGGGAATCTTCAGTACTGTTAAAATTCCAGGGATACCACATTCCAGGAGATGTATTCAAAACAATATACTATGTTGAAAAACATATGAGGTGCCTGTGTCAAAGGATTTCATAAATACATCTATGGGAGAATATGGCTTGGGTTTACCAATTAGGACTTGAGTTGTTTTTAAGGTGTTTGCTGAGGCTTTTTGTTAGTAGTGTGGATGCATTGTGGCCTGATGAATGAGCATATCTCAGAAGAATTGGAACAGTTGCACGCCTTGTCACGTGTTGTATGGCATTGTGAATATTAAAATTAGCTGCTTTCAGTAGCATTCTGAAGTACACTGAAGGCATTGCACCACTAATTGTTCTGGAAGACGAATTTACGATGCTACCATAGTCTTGCACCTGAGCTAGCTGGACTAAAATTTTAGTGGTGCATTAAAATCACCATAATTTATATACAGTTTATGAAGTTAGTGAAAATTTTTGTTTGAACACGCCACTTTGACAGCCAGTGTTGTTACATTTTTCAGACCAACGCAAAGCACAATTATTGCTCCCACTATTTTCAGATACCCACGTGTGTTGAAAGTCATCTAAGCTACAACTCTCGAGTCACAATTACTGGCTGCCACGTTTGTACTTGTTTCAACTGTACTTTTTTGATATTTAGAATTTTTAAATTTCTGTAAAGTAGATTTTGTAGATTGTAATAAGTGTTCACTGCCTTTGTGAAACGGTATATAATTGTATAAATTCTGTGTGTAAACTTGAATGCTTGGGCTTTAAATACAGTATTCATATAAAGCAATAAATATTAATGTTCTAAAACACATGAGTTCATTTTATCTGAGATTGACACATGCAGGTTTCCATTCCTTGGGCTGACATATCGGCTTAATCTCAGTTTCTAGAGACGTGGATATGTTCTATCCACACTTCAGGCAGTGTTCCTTTCCCCTTTAAATCAACTGGAATGTCTTAAAGCTGGCTACTCCCACCCACCCAGGTGGTAACTCCCCTAGCACCACCCCGCAACATCAGATCTTTCTTTCCGCTGGAAGAAGGTTCTCATCTTATCGCTCTTACGCTGAGTAGGCCCTTTGCTTATTAACAATTTCTGGTTTGAAAAAATTTCTTCAAGCAATTCCTTTTCACCATCTGTTACGGATGATGCAAAGTCAGCGCTGGGATTTAAGTGGGGTCCTTGTGGGCAGAAAATATCTCAGATGGCTCTGCCGCCATGTGCATTTGCTGCCTGGGCCATGAGCATGATCTGCAGGCTTGTGGCCTTTGCCACCCTGTGTAAAATAGCGATTCCCTCCTATGTGGGTGCTTTGCCCATGAAGAGGCATATACTGTTGCTACCTATTTCTGCTTGAGCTTCTCATGTTCTAGTGAGTTTAAATGGGTCTCTTGCAGCATAGCAATTGTAGTTCCCATCTTCCCCATTTCTTGTAACATTCATGTTCTTTTAATTGGGCTGTTAATATCCCTTACATTGTAAGTGGCTATCTTTAAGTCAGCCATTCAGTCTCAGATAAATGCCTTGCCAAGTTAAAAGTACTTCTGTAAGCTCTTCTTGTTGCCCCTCTCGTGTGCACTTCCCACCTTTTGCCAGGCAACCCACCTTTTTCCATGCCAGGGGAAAAATCCCATCATTTTGTACAAACCACGTAAACTTTAAAACTTGTAACAATAACTGTATACCACTTTCATAAATGGGTAAATTACTCAAAACATTTTTCCAACTTGAAGCTTCCATCTGTGGCACTCTATCTTTGCTACCCAGAGGGTCTGGATTGGTAGCAAGAGGTACAGCCAAAATCACTATACCACACCACCACCACTGACGTTAATTTATTTCTGCAGCAGTGAGCACACATCTCACCAGCTTTGTAGGACCATAGATTTCCCATAACCCGACATTGTTTAAAGATGCATCCATATACTGTGCAGAGATCTCTAATGCACCTCCCCCCTCCACTTTCAACAAATCATGATAGTCCCTTCCTTCTACAGTCTGTGACTGTCCTTGAAAAAGTTAAAGACTTGCCTTTCGGGGTGACAGACTGTGTAACCTTTTACCTTTATATCAATAGGTGTCTGTCCCCCCTCCATTTCTGAGTGGCCTATATGAATCTTGTCAAGCGTTTATTCGGTTTATCTATATTACAGAAAAGCCATTTGATGAATGCTATCTGATAAGTGTATTATTATTATTATTATCACCCCCCGATTCATTAAAATATCCCTTTTATTACCTCTGCACCATTTCCTTTACTGGACTGTAACCCAAAATAAACAAGAAACCTTTTCACCTGAGTTCATTCAAACTATGTCTGCTCATCCTTCGATTCATAGACCTTTTTCTTTTTTTCTTTATTTTGCTTGCAAAAGAGAGACAAGCATCAAGAATGCCTCACAAGCAGGGACTGCCGCTGTTTGATCCCATAACGAGCCCCTACCCCCTGCTTCTGTGGCATCTTCCGCGAGGGGAAGGTCAGAAACCATTTAAACAAAATAGTCAGATACATTTTTAGACCCAAAGTTCAATTAAGTCCAGCAGAGATTTGAAAAAGAAGGCAGAGCTTACAGCCTGCAAAGTTCATAAGGGAGATCATCTCGAGGGTCCCGCTGTCTCTCCATCAGACTGTGGGCCTGATGGCTAGGATCTCTTCGGGATGGTTGTAGAGGGTTGCAGAGCTGTGTGTCTTTTATGATGTCCAAATGCCATCTTCTCCCAGGTGTTATTTCCATTTGGACTCGGAGTGCCCTCCCTTGGACCTCTCGACCACCATCTTCTTCTTTGCAGATCTTTAAGGAGAATTGCGGAGTCCAGACCTGTGGCTGATATCACCAAGGACTTTAAATAAGGTTTGGCCTCTTGCAGAGATTCAAACAGTTTGGAGCCAGAGTCAGAGGTGATTCAGATTTTTGTGGAGTATTCAGCTGAGCTTTCAGTCCTTTGGCTCTAAGCTCTTTCAGAATGGGGAATATTTGTTTTCTTTGGTCCACTGTCAGTGGGGCATAGCCTTGTTTGAAGAACAGGTGTTTGTCTCCAAAGAGAATTTCTCTCTTCTCCCATGCCTTCTTCAAGATGAGTTCCTTGATGCGGTAGTCCAAAAAGGCTATGATGACTGAGCGGGGCCTGGCAGCAGGATAGACTGGTGGTGTGAACAGAGCATGGTGCGCTCTAAAAATGTTCAGGGTCAGATCCAGGCCTAATTGTAAAATTTCTCTCAGAAAACTCTCAAAGAATTGGACAAAGTTGCCACTCTCAGTCTTTTCCAGGATACCATGAATCCTTAAGCTGATCCACCTTGAGTGGCTTTCTAGGTCCTCTAACTTTTGTCTGAGAAACAGCTCCCTATCATGCAGCTGAAGAATTCCTCCATTGTGTAGCTCTGATGTTTCATCTAGGGTCGCCATGTGGGCTTCCATTTCAGTAGCCCTAGTTTCCTGCTGTTTTATCTTCCTCCTGTTATCTGTGACATCTGATTGTATTTTGTCCAGGGAATTCCCCCAAACGCCTTAATTCAGTGATTTTAGCCCATATTTATCTGCATTTGGGTGCACTGTTTTGGCATATTCACCCAGTACAGCTTTACCTTATTATTTTTTTTATTTAAAGTTGGGGATGAAAATTCAGTTTGATATTTGAATTCAGTTTTTGATTTATTATATTTCATGGAAAGCTGTATTGGGCAAAATAATTTATATCTGGGAAAATACATATAGAGATTCTATGTATCTGTTATCCATCCTTACATTGATGTGCCCCTGTGTCACTTGCACTGCACAATATATATTGCATGCATTTTCATTAAGTTTCGTGGTACTATTATTTATTAAGTATTCTGTTAAGTGAATTTTCTCTTTATGTGCAGTGCTCAGTGCTCAGGTTATTTTATCTGTAGGTTTCACATATTTATTACATCATCCCATATCCATGTTCTGCTTACATATATCCGATTGTCAAACCACATCTATACATGATGTATATGGTCCTGGGGGACTTTAACACTTGGGTCGATAATGAATCCTGTCATTTTGGGAAAGAGCTCCTCCAGCTAATGAATCAGCTGGGATTGTCTCAGGTAGTTAACCTCTAAGACGCACATACATGGCCACATTCTCGACCTGGTCTTCTCCCTCAGACTTGACATTATGGCGGTCAAGGTTGATCTGGTCAGCTAGTCTGATCATCATGCTGTTGAGTTCCTGTGCGCGCCCCCTGTCAATTAACCCCTTCTGCAAAGACTATCCAGCGTCGTCCAAAAAATAAATTGGAGCCTCACCAGCTCCAGGAGTCACTGGATGTTTTGAACTTGTTGCTAGCCTGTGCTCAGAGTGCAGAGACTGGTGCTAGGCTTATAATACAGCCTTAACTGAGGCTCTGGATCTGATTTCACCTTTCCACATTTGCCCCATGACCTCCCGATGTCTCTCACTGTGGTACTGTGTTGAGCTGCATAAAATTGAAGACTAAGGGGTGTAGGTTAAAGCATGCCTGGAGAAGGTCTCACTCTGAGGAGGACAAGGTGGTGCTGAGGCTCCATTATTTGGAGTATCAAGGGCCAATTAATCTTAAGAAGACTGAGTTTTTGTCTTGGTCGATTGCTGTAGCAAGAAATTGCCCAGCTGTGCTGTTCAGCATTGTCTACAGTTGGTTAAATCCTTCCTGTCTACAGTCTAGGACAGCATTTTCTGCAGAAAAGTGTGAGCAGTTTGGGCATTTCTTTGCCAACAAGGTGTCCTCTATCAGGGTGAGTATTGCCTCCTCTGGTCCAGCCCTTGCTGGAGGTGATTCACCTGCTAGTAAAAATATTTTGCCAAGTTGGAGTGAGTTCCAGCCATTTTTGGCAGTTGAGGTCCTCCGTGTGCTTACCAGCATGCATCCCACCAGCTGTGCCCTGGACTCAGGTCCAACGTGGCTTGTCATCAGCTGCCTGGATTTTCTGGGTCCAGTGTTTGTGGAGATCATAAATGGGTCTTTAAGTCAGGGTGTCTTTCCTATGGTCTTGAAAGAGGCTGCGTGTGAGACCCCCTCCTTAAAAAGTCAACTTTAGACCCTGACATTCTCCCGAACTATAGGTC
Source organism: Neoceratodus forsteri (assembly GCA_016271365.2). Classification (NCBI taxonomy): domain Eukaryota; kingdom Metazoa; phylum Chordata; order Ceratodontiformes; family Ceratodontidae; genus Neoceratodus; species Neoceratodus forsteri. The sequence continues at coordinate 903,055,170 of CM028129.1, forward strand.
TATCTCTAATCTTCCCTTTCTGGGGAAGATTATTGAAAAGATGGTGGTTGACCAGCTGGCTGAGCGTTTGGAGAGTTTGCCCATCTATGAACCTCTCCAATCAGGTTTTTGACCCTGGCACAGCACTGAAATGCCTTTGGTCATGGTGGCACATGATCTCTTCCTGGTGAGGAACCCAGAGCACTCTACCATCTTGGTGCTCCTGGACCTATCCTCTGCATTTGACATGGTGGATCACGGGGTGCTATTGGATCACCTTTAGAACTATGTGGGTGCTACCGGTACAGTTCTGTGCTGGTTTAGCTCATATTTAACTGGAAGATCACAGCATGTTGTCCTTGGGAATTTCTCCTTCAGACTTTTTTCGCTGCCTTGTGGTGTTCCACAGGGTTCTATTTGGCCCCCTTGTTGTTCTCCATGTACATGCTGCTACTGGGAAAGATCATTCAGTGGTGCATTCTGAGGTTTCACTACTCTGCAGATGACACCCAGTTGTACATGTCTTGTGCACCAGTTGACTTCTCTGTCTCAGGTATGTTGAGCCAGTGTTTGGCTGAGATCAACAATTGTTGCATCCCTCCTATGGCTAGGTGTGATCTTGTTCAGAAAATTATACTGTCCATTTTTAACTACTGTGACATAGTCTATGGTGCTGCCCCTAAGTCTTCCCTGGCCAGACTGGACACCCTCTTCAATTCCTTCTGCTGCTTTGCCCTGGATGCCACCCTTCGCATCCACCATTACTATCTTTATTGTGCCTTATCCTTCCCCTCTCTTACAAATAAGCGACTCTCCCACTGTACTAAATTCACCTCCAAGCACTGGCTGGGTGAGCTCCCTTCCTAGCTCACCTCCTCCTCCTTTATAACACCCCCCCAGCCTCCCATTTCCTCAGATCAACCAACTCCTGCACCCTGGTAGTCCCCTGCAGAGCCACCCAAATCGGCCAATCCGGTTACTCACACTGCCTCCCAAAAATTTGGAATTCCCACCCCCCTCAAATCTGGCACTCATTCTCCACCTACTCCATCAGCTCTACCCTCAGTAATTACCTTGCACCTAGCTGCTCCTGCCATGTCCCTCCATAATTCCCTCCTTTAAGCCCTGGACAAATCCTACCCTTCTATCATCACCTTCATTTTACCCTGTGCACCCCCACCCCCAAAATTTCTATCTCTCCTCTCCTTCCCCCAAATTGCTTCCCTTACTGGTCTCCCTTGATTTCTCACAGAATGTAAGGGACCCTGAATGCTCCATGGTCACTCTCCCACCCCACAAGGGGCTTGTATTTCTCATCTACTCCCTTCCCCCACCATGCCTCCTATCTCCCTCAACTTGCAGTCCTCTTGCAGGGTTCTTGGTATCCTGAAGGGGTCCCTACTGCATTTAGGTTTGTCTTCTCCCCCATCTGCCTGTCCCTCTAGCCTGTGCAGTCCCCTTGCAGGGTTCTCAGCATCCTGAAGGGGATCTACTGTGTCTAGGCATTTCTTCTCTCCTTCCCTTCCCCATTCTACCTTTTCTCCCTAGCCTTTGCAGTCCCCTTGCAGGAATCTCAGCTTCCTGAATGAGTCCTACTGGGGCTAGGCATGTCTCCACTCCTTCCCCTCACCCATCTTCCTTTCTCCACGTCCATCGCAGTCCCCTTGCAGGGTTCTCAGCATCCTGAAGGGGTCCAATGGAGCCTTAGCTTATCTTCCCTATTCTATCTAGCCACTATCTTGGCTTTCTATAATTACTAGCAGGGTCCAATTGCATCCTGATGGACTATTGATTAGGTCCCATCCCCTCCAAAGGTGCAAATACTCTTCCTCTCAAGGGTTCAATTCTCACTCCCACCCTCTCCAATCACTCTCTTAATCCCTATCAACTGACCTTCCCCAATCCCCTTGCATGGTACCCAGCATCCTGAAGGGTCCTCTCTTGGGTTAGGTCCTATTCCCCCCCTAGCATTTAAGTCACACTTCCTCCTTCTGTCTCCTCCCTCTTTAAATCCCTACAGCTTCATCCCCCTTTCTGTCTAGTCCCACAGCCCCCTTCCAGGGTTCCCCACATCCTAAAGAGGTCTCTCTGGGACACTGCCTTATCCCCTTCTCTCTGGCTCCCCCAGTCCCCTTGCAAAGTTCTTCGCATCCTGAAGGGGTCTCCAGGGACATGACTCTTCCTCCTCCCCCATCTAACCCCTCCTTCCCTCTCCTTCCCCGTTTTCTTTCATGTAAGCACTTGTTTACTTATTAACCCAGCACTTATTATTGTCCAAGCTCTCTACCTATTATGCGCAACACTGTTGTAACACTGTTTGTAATACCTGCCTTACAACTGTATGTTAATGTTGATGTTTTAACTTAAATGTTTAATATCTCATTCCTATTGTACCCCTTCCCCCCAGGTCACACCGGGAGAAGAGCGACTTGTCGCTCATTGTGCCTTCCTGGTGAAACATTTCAATAAATAAATAATTGGGTGTCTACAAACTGGCTGTGTCTCAACCCGAGCAAGACAGAGGTTATGGTGATTGAGTCGGGTCATAGAGGTGTCTACACTGACAGGAGGCTGCTTACTTCCATAGTTGATGGACGGCCCTTGTCAGTGGTCAATGCACTTAAGGATGTCTGTGTTTTTCTTGACGACTGACTTACCCTTGAACAACAGATATTGTGGGTTGTTAGATCTGGCTTTTTTCATCTCTGGAATATTGCCATGATTTGATCATTCTTGATGCCTGTTGACCTGGTTATGGTCATCCATGCCTTTGTCACCAGCAGACTTGATTACTGTAATGCTTTTTACCTAGGGCTGTCTGGAGGATTGATGCGTTAACTGCAGCTAGTATAGAATGCTGCAGAGAGGATGTCGATGGGTATCTCAATGAGGGATCATGTCATCCTGTTCTGCACGCTCTGCACTGGCTGCCTGTGAGTTCATGCATCACCTTCAAGATATGCTTGTTAACTTACAAGACCCTAAATGGGTTGTGACCTGACTACCTTAAAGAGCTCCTAAGTCCTGGTACCATATTGACCTATCTGCCCCCTATCCTCTGCCGAGGCTGGCTTGCATGTTGTACCTGCCTCTCACCTTAAAAGATCTGACAATAGAGCTTTTGGTACAGCATTTATTTATTTCAGATCTTGGATTAACCATTTGAGCTCAGAGCTCTTTAGATAGGTTCCATGTTAGTACATTTAGAACAAGTAGGTGATTATACAGAGGATTGATACAAACACGGCAATAGAATTAGAATGAGAACATTTAGGTACATTTGGTCTTTAGACTAAGGAATGCAAAAAATACAGCAAAAACTAAAACCAGAATAAGTAAACACAGTCAGATACATACAGGAGCAGACTAAATAACTGTGCCCAACAGGGAGCCTGTTAGTTGTCAGCAACACGAGGGGGTTAGTGCATTGAAGTGCTGGAGAGGTGGGGTGGGGAGGTTGAAAGGCAAGTGCAGCTGCACCATCTTTGTGGAATTCTCTTCTACCCTAAATTTGTGCAGCCAGCTCAGTTGAGGCCTTTAAAGCATCCTTAAAAAAATTTTGTTTGAGAAAGCCTTTAGTTTTATTTGAAAGTATTTAATTTTAATTCTTGGGGATGTTTTTTATTGTACAGTGCTCTGAGCCTCTGGATGGGGCATTATATAAATAAAATTTGCTTTGCCTATATAGTATTTAAGCATCTATTTAAGAATGTAGTTTTAACATAGTGAGTTTTTGATATGTTAATTTTATGACTAAACTAATTAGTGATTCTATGTGTGCTTATTCACTAGAGGGTCATCTTGTATTTGGTACCTGTGTCTTTAAATTGGGGGCTTTTTAAAGAGGATCTGTTTGTCTGTCTGTATCAGCATGCCCCCTGAGGAAGACCCATGTGGTTGAAGTGCCTGGGCTATGTTTGTTCAGCGTCTCCATGGGTTTTGTTAATAAACTCGCCTATTTTAAAAATACCTGAGCATTTTATTTTTTCAAACTCCAGCACCACATGTAACCCCTGGGCGGTGCCACCCCCCAGTGTTACACCCCTGCCTACTACCCTGGACATAGGCTAAGGGGTTTGGGTTCGCTAGCTAATAACATTTTTTTAAACCTTTGTGCAGTGCCTCCACTCAGGGTGCTTTACGTGGGTGAGATGGTGCTGGGTGTAGCTCCCTGAGCTGCTACACCACCCACGGTGACCAATTACCTTCCCCAGACATGCCCCAATACACAGTTCCCCACACTTCCACATTTTGAATTAAAGGCTCACTCTAATAATATGCTCACACAGGATTTCAAACAACAAATAACAAGATATTTATTTTCAGGGGGGTAATAAAGGAGCTAGGAAAGGGAAACAGGAGGAGTAGAGGTTATCTTACTGTATTTACACATGTACAGAGATCATTTTGGATTTTTGCTGGTGAGCCCTCCAGCTGGGTGGCTACATATTAACAGGCAGACATAAATGACATTTTACTAATCGACTTAAGACATCCAGAGCCCTGGCTATCTAGCTGCTGATAAATCAGATGTTAAACATAATTATTAATATTACCTACACTGGTACCAGTCCCAGATACATCAGAAACCCCACAATCTCATACCATACTGGTTAAACAGATACCACAGTCCAAGATGTTGCAGGCCTGATGGAGTTGCAGCTGGTCGAGGTGGCCGGCTATTAATTTGAGGGTGGGGGCAACTTGGAAACAGATTTTTGTAAAGCAGCAAATTACTATTTACAACCACAGCAGGGATTGCCCTGCACTTTAGCAGACAAAGCAGGGATTGCCCTGCACTTGCAGACAAAGCAGGGATTGCCCTGCACTCGCAGACTTCTGAACATTCCAGAACAAACTATGTGGATCTTACATCCAGAACATCCAATGCAATGAGAGTGATGCTTCTGTCAAGCATCCTAAATGCAGCTTAAACACGGTCACATCCAGTACTTTATATACCAAAAGGCATCCATCCAGAGTAAGTTGGCAACAACACTTTTATCAAGCATCCCATACTTTAGTCACAGGCAGTCACATCCAGTACATTCTATATACCAAGAACATTATCCACAAGCAGAGTCCTATCCAGCATGTCTAGCCATTTAACACTTATGCCAAGCGCTCTTAGACAAAATTCTGTTCAGACCCAGGTACATTCTCCTCAGGGTAACTTAGACATTAATATGCTCTAGGGCATCCTGTCTCATGAAGTGGCAAGCACGTCTTGGCAGACAGCTCCACGATGGCAGGACTCTAACCCATAGCTACACATTTATATGATTCACTAAGACCAGCATCTTGCTGCACCTGCACTTAGCCATTCAGGCCACAGACAAAATGCATCCATTACTTGAACTAGACAGTCTCTTATGGGGTTAGTAGCCCAGACTGATGATTTCAATACTTCACACTTAACAGCATACATTTCTTAATGGGGCGTGGAGCCCCAAGATTACTTGTTATTTCTCCCTTGCACCCGGGGGTACAAGGGTATTACTCAGGTCTTCCACCGTCTCTATCCGGCAATCGGCGGCATCCTGAAGACTTCTTCCGTCTCTCACCGCTGAGGTACTTGGTCAGCGCTCACCACTGCATGATGTCAACTGGTCTGGTCAGCGCTCTCACCACTGCTGAACATCTGATTCTTTGGTCCACATCTTTCCCCGATGTGGTAGGGAAGGCTAGCCTCTGGAGGACAGTATTGGCAACCACCAGACTAGCTGTTGCAGAAAGTACAATTGCTGTAACTAGTTAACTTTTAACTGAAGAAAATATCAAATGCCCCCTAAAGACTGAAAGGGCTTGAATTAAGTGGCCCAGGCCTGATGGCATGGCTGGAGCCTGAGCCCCTCCCCCATGGAGCTCCCAGCAGGCTGGAGCCTGCTCTGCTGCTCTCTCTCTCAGCTCTGCATCTCTGAATCTCCCTCTGAATTATTTTTAGACAAACTGGCAACATTGTATCTTTATAGAGCTCCTAGCTCAACTCCTGATTGGTAGCAGGGATGGGGTGACATGTCTCCAAGTTGCTGAAGGACCTGTCAATCAGAACACTCGAGGCACAATTGGGTTGTGGAATTTGTGCCTAAAATAATGTCCTTATAAGCCCCCATAAGTACTTGGGTGCTTACCCATGAGATGTGAATGTCTCACAAGTCCTGGCTTTCTATTGCTGCAATTCCAATTGGCTGTACTGCTGGCAATGGCTGCTTAACCCACTGTCCCTTATAGCAGATTAGATACAGTCCTGAATAATGTCGTGGTGCAGCCTGAAAGAAATAATTATTTGCCTCAAATGCCCCACAGTTCCATAGCTTAAAGGCTGTACTTGCAGTCACTGCACAGATGAAAAACATGGCTCTGTTACTTTTCCTGTCGCTACTGCACTTATGCAAGCTCCCCTTGCAGCAGCTGACAGGCTGCCACACAGAGTCCCAGATACTGGAACTGCCAGGGAAACAGTACTCATTTTAACTTTAAACACTTTTCCCCACATGCACAGTATATTCCAAACAAGCAACAACAGTTCCATTATGTAAAACATTTTAATTCTTTACTTTTCGGCTGGAGCTGAACATAGCTACCCTGGAGGCAGCCAGATACACTGTTATGCATTATTCAGATGACTGGGGCCCTGCACTTGCATAATCAAATGAGCCCCGGTCAGAACTCCTTTAATTCCCATCCGAGTGGTCCCCCAGTAGGCTGTCTGTGGTCACCGGGTCCCAAATAGGTGGAAGGGATCTCGGGATCCACGGCACAGTCCCCGAGGTGACCGCAAAACAAGCGGCTCCACATCAAAGGCGCTTTGCTCGCCAACGCAACTCCCACTGCCCTGGAGGCAGCACTTTTGCAGCGGGAGCTCACAGTCAGTGGTTTAAGCCCCAAGGGGCTGGATTTTCATTTGACTGCAAGCTGGGGCACACACGAGGGCAAACAGGATCTGGGAAGCCAGAAAAATTAGAGGCCAAGTCAGGAGAAGCCCAAGAGACAGCGGGAGAAGGACAGAACAAAATGGGCTAAGGTAAACCTAGACTGGCATTTCTAGGAGCCCCCACTTTGCAAGGGGGTTACACACATCTTTGTGTTTGTTTGAATACTAGATGTAGGCACCATAGGGGTGCAAGAACATGCCAGGGACTGAGTGTGTAGATACACTAAAGGCTTTCCTAAACTTTGATGAAATTGTTGATTGTGAAAGTTGATGGACTGCTAGTGCTCTAGTCCTATGAATTACAGGTACACTGTGGGCAGGTACAGTACACTACAAACTTTCCAACACTGATGAAATTGGTGCTGGTAGAAGCTGAGGGACTAACAGCTGTATAATCTGAAAATCTCTCCTCATTCACAGACCAGGTTCAATGTGAGTAGGTCCAGTGAAGGGTTTCCCACTGTGTGATATATTAAGAACTAGTAAAACGAGAGGGATTGACAGCACTGGAAACTGCAGCTCTCTGTTCATCTACATAGACAGGTACACAGTGAAGAACAGTACCTTCACTGTGATTCTGCACACTAGCTAGCATGGATATATACTGTACAAAGGTAACTGTTCAAGTCTGGAGTAATTTTCCTTATTCCTCAGACTAGTAAAGAAATGTTAAAAATTGATCCATGAAGGAGTTTTTGTCACAAGAACTCTGAGCACAATAAAATACAATTACTACATTGCCGGAACATCTCTTATTAGTGATCTCCAAATATGCACACATGACAAAATTGATTTCTGAGGAGTGTCTAAAAATATGCTATGAGTGATACATTGCATTCTCTATGAATATTGCAGTGACCTCCTCAATGGCCTTCATAATGATGAGAACATTCTCCATGCTCTCATATAATATAGACACACTGTTTTCACAAAACCAGTCTTATTGGCACATACAGTATTTTTTGAGAGTCACATCAATGCTCCCATATTGCCATGAGACAAAATGGCAAGTGTTTATGCAATGTTTGTCTCTACCAAATGCAAAATAAGTTATTAAAGGCATCATTGTCAAAGTCAAGAACCAACTATTACCTAAGGCCAAGTTATTACTGGAGATAGACTACGATGGACCTTTCTTTTACTTTATCATTTTCTAATCTAGTTCACCTCTTTTTCTTTTAAATGTTTCCAGTTCAGGCATTGAGCTTAACTAGAGAAAATGAATAACTGACTTGATTTGCATTGTAGTCATACAGTACATAGCAAGAAAAATGAGAATTTTACAGCAATTTGTTGATGAGTACAATATGTATAATATTATTGGATCTTAAAGGTCCATAAGCAGTTTTGTCTACTGCAGTTTACATAAACATATTGTACTGCAGTATTTTAGCAGAACTAAAGAAAGTCTTTAACAGAGTATGACAACTGTAGACTAAATATGTACTGTATTTTATCTCAAGGAGAGAATAAAAAGGCCCATATATTGGAATCACACACACCTACATGCTAGGTAATTGTTTTCTTATTTCCTTGTTTCAATTACTTATTTTGCTTAGTACAGTAACCACTATATACTGTATTGACTCAGAATATTTTTTTTAATTAAGAAACCAACATGAATGATCTATGACCAAGAAGGGTCTAAACTTGAGACTGTCACATCTTTTAACTACCTTGGTGTTATGCATGATCAATCACTGGATCTAAACCTTCACATTCAATCCACCTGTAAAACAATTAATAGTAGACTGGGTGTCGCCTACAAGACTAGCTACATGCTAACACCATCCGCAAAGTTGGCCATTGCCAGAGGGGTATTACTTCCTGTGCTAACCTACTGCTCGCCTATCCTTACTACAGCACATAAAACCTCACTACTAAAATGGGATGTCACATACAATAATATCTGTCAGTATGCCTCATTATCCCCTTGACTGAAGCACCACTGTCAACTCTACAGTGACCAGGGGTGGCTCTCCCCCTCTGCATCTAGGCAATACTATCTTGGCTCCTTGTGTGACTCAGTCACCAGGCTTAACTCCCCTGCATCCCTTGCAACACTACTTATTCCCTCCACCCCATCCCATGAGCTACGATCTGCTGACAAAGCACTACTAAATGTTCCTAGGTGTCATGCTTCCAAGGGTGTTGGTGCGTTTAAGCTTAAGGCTCCTCTGCTTTGGAATACTCTTCCTCTAGATCTAAAGCAGTCTGCATCTCACTGTCACTTTAAAATTAAATTACGGAGTTATCTATCCCAGTCAGACCCATGCACTTGCTTTGATCCGGCTTGATCTTTTTTGTGCTTTAAAATTTGGTTAGGGCAGGATTAGGGTATTCTAGTAGACACATTGGTGATTGGTGTTTAAATGTTGCTCTGTGGCCTGTAAATGGAGGTATCATATTACAGGGATTAGTGGTGTTAGAAGGTGATGGTTAACTGCCATCTCATTCAGTCTTCAGCTAGGGGAGGGAGAGAAAGGGCCTTTAGCTGCTGAGTGTGTTTATAAGTTGATTTAAAGTAGTTTTTTTAGCTATCATTTCTGTTTGTTGGACATTGTATTTTAGGTCTGTTCCTAACTGCCTTTTTTGTGCTTTAAAATTTGGTTTGGGCAGGATTAAGGTATTCTAGTAGACAAATTGGTGATTGTGTGTTTAAATGTTGCTCTGTGGTCTGTAAGTGCAGGCATCATATAACAGGGATTAGTGGTGATAGAAGGTGATGGTTAACTGCCATCTCATTCAGTCTTCAGCTAGAGGAGGGAGAGAAAGGGCCTTTAGCTGCTGAGTGTGTTTATAAGTTGATTTAAAGTAGTTTTTTTAGCTATCATTTCTGTTTGTTGGACATTGTATTTTAGGTCTGTTCCTAACTGCCTTTTTTGTGCTTTAAAATTTGGTTTGGGCAGGATTAAGGTATTCTAGTAGACAAATTGGTGATTGTGTGTTTAAATGTTGCTCTGTGGTCTGTAAGTGCAGGCATCATATAACAGGGATTAGTGGTGATAGAAGGTGATGGTTAACTGCCATCTCATTCAGTCTTCAGCTAGAGGGGAGAGAGAAAGAGCCTTTAGCTGCTGAGTGTGTTTGTAAGTTGATTTAAAGTAGTTTTTTAGCTGAAATTTCTGTGTATTGGACATTGTATTTGAGGTCTGTTAACTGCAGAAGCAGTTGGGGTCTGGCAGAGGTTGTCTGAACCTTCTTTTGCTGAGCAGTAGGGGATAGGATTTACTTGCTGGATTTTCAGTCTGTGAAGGAACTAGAAGGGGAAAGGATTAGATATGTTCCAGTACAGTAGCTTCTTCTTGTTGTTTTTACATTGTTTCTTGTGGATTTTACTTGGTAGAAGGTTATTTATTTTCTTTCTTACTACTTCTAATGGGGCTAGCAGGGTATTGTTTTGAAGCTGTTGGAATTTTGAAACCTGTTTTTGGTGGCTATAAGTGGGCTCATTTGTTTTATGTTTCACTGTGTAGCAGGCTTCATTTGTGGATACCTATTTCTTCTGATTTAAAACATATTTGGTGTGGTTTAATTGGGGCTGTTTCTTTGAATTGGAGACTTATATCTTCTAATTTCAAGCCTATATTTAATGTGGTGTTGATGAAGCTGTTTGAATTACAGATCTGTTTCTTTTGGTAGCAAACTTATTTTGGGGGCTTTGAGTAGAATTTTGATTTATTTTTGCTGGCTTCACTAGCTGCAAAGTTTAGTTCATAGTGGAGGAAGGGTGCTAATGGTCTGACCAGGGGCCTCAGCTACCTGATTGTTTCTGGAAGACTTGGGCTGGTCCCACCCCCCGGTCCATTATTTCCTTTATACCAGGGGTTCTGACATCACTTCCTCAAACAGGCAAAGGATATGCACCTGTCATAGCAGAAGCAAAAATCCAGGAAAGGAACAGTAGCAAGTGAAGAGGTGACTGCTATCTCAGTGGAAGGGAAGTAACTGCAAATCAAGGAGCTTTCATTGTTACTTCTTTGAATTTCAATTGCATTGTGGAAAGGAGGAGTAGGAGTTTGAATAAGGTTGTGCAATAGCTACTTAAAGTCTCTTTTTGGGTGTGGATAGGAAGGATAGGAATATAAAAAGCAGTTGCTCAATCTATCTAAATGTGTACAGGAGGCAGTATAGCGCAGTGGTCTAAGGCTCTGAGCTGAAAATTTGGTGACATCCAGCAGACCAGACCTGGGTTTGAATCCCACAGCTTCCACATGCATACTGTGTGACCCTGAGCAAGTCACTTAACCTCCTTGTGCTCCCAGGTTGCTCCTGTAAAAAAGCTTTCAGCTTAGTGTGCTATACCTTGTTAAACAACTAAATAAAAAAACAAAAAAAAAACAAAGGGGTAAGGGAAATTAAGAAAAGAATGTTTTGCACTTGTAGAGTGGGGAAAGGGGAGACTTGGGGGAGTGTTTGGTATCCTTCATCTGGAAGGGTGGGGGGGGTCGCTGGCAGGCACTAACAGCAATGGGTAGGGTGGTAGGCTGCAACGACTGCAGTGCACCAATCTTTCTGAAAATTGTCTGGAGTGTGGGGTGATGTTTAGTGTGCAACCACATAGAGAAACTTAGAAAGGAGATCGAGGGTCTGCATGAGGAACTAAGACAGGCAAGGCAGACTGGGGGTGGGTTTAGCCCAATACTGGAGGGAGGAAGGAGGGGAGATGAGGGAGGGTGATTTGAGACAACAGTGGTGAGGAGAGGGTCAGAAGAAGGGAAGCAGAGACAAAGGGGCCCAGGCCAGGAAGAACGATTGCCGGGAAACCAGATCAGGAGACAAAAACAAATGGAAGGAGGAGATAGGGACTTGTGAGGGAGGTGAAGAAGTGGCAAAAGTCATGGAGTGGAAAGGAGAACAGGTTACTATGAAGAGAGAGGGAGGGCATTTGTGAAGGGTCTTCAGAAAATAGTTGTGCACTGCTAGAGAGGAAGAAGGAGGAGGAGAATGATGACATTAGAGGAGTTATCGATAAATGCCTGGACCAAACTGGAGCTGGGGGAAGTTCTGCTGGGAGAATTGCAACAGGGGCAAAAGGGAGAAATAATGTGCAGGAGGAAGAAGAGGAGCCAGAAATGAGAGAGGGAGATAAATGGAAGCAAGCAGAGCATAAGAGGGTGGAATCTTAGTGCTGGAGGACTCAATACTAAGAGGAGTCAGGTGGGGTAGCAAGGTGGAGAGGCATAGTCACATTTGGGTGGAGGCCGTGCAAGGAATGACAGCAGAAAGGGTGGGACAATCTGTTCTGAAATATGCCAGAAGGGGTAGGGACAAGCCTCATTTAATTATACATCTTGGGATGAACGACCTGGCTGACAAGACAGTAGATATAGTCCAGAGGAGGTTTGAGGAACTAGGACAATTATGTGAGGGGCAGGAAGATCAGTAACTTTTTTAGAGATACTTCGTGCCCAAGGCAAGCACAACAAGAGAGCTGAGAATAGATGAATTTAACGGATGGCTAAGAACCTGGTGTTGTGCTAAAGGGTATGGGCTGTTGGTGGGTGGGGAGGGACCTGGGAGGACAGTAATCTCTATGACAAGGACAGACTACACTTGAGTGAGGAGGGAAAGAAAGTGCTGAAACAGAGGATGGAGTAGTACATAGAGGAAGTTGGGAATTTAAATTAGGAGTGGGGGGTGGCAATTGGGCAAGAGACATGCAGAGACCACAGGTTGAGAAACCATATGAACTTACCCCCCATAACAGTGACAAAGGACAAATGGCAAGTTCTATTGGTGATGCTAGTAAAGAATGGCAGGATGGGAGGGGGGGGAGAGTGGAAGATGGTTACCCTTAATGCTAGGAGCCTTGGAAGAAAAACTGCAGAGTTACAGGTGCTCATGGCAGAGGGAGAGGTGGACATTGCAGCCATCACAGAAACATGGGCCACCCAATACAATGACTGGGACCTGTCTGTACCAGGGTACAGGTTATTTCATAGGGACAGGGTGATTGGGAAAGGAGGGGGTGTGGCACTATATGTGAAGGAAGGACTGAAGTGTGTAAGGGGGGAGGGGGAGGAGGGTAGTACGGAGTCACTTTGAATGCAAATCCAGGATTCCAAGAATAGGATTCTCAGAATGGGAGTGGTGTACAGGCCGCCATCTCAGATGGAGGAGTTAGACAGGGAACTAGCGGGACAGATCAGGAGGACCTGTGGTAGTGTGGTGATTGTGGGGGTCTTCAGCATGCCAGGAGTGGACTGGAGTACCTCAACAACCAGGAACAGAAGGGAGCAGGTACTGCTGGATGCCTTCAGGACAGCTTCCTGCTGCAAATGGTCAGTGAACCAACCAGGTTAGGGATACCCTTGACCTTGTGCTGGCAAATGGGGACTTTGTGAGAGAACTTATAGTGGAGGAACCACTGTCAGGGCGTGGTCACCACTCAGTATGGCTCACATTGGATATGGGTAAGGAATGAGTGGAATCTGGCACAAGAGTGCTGGACTTCAGGAGGGCCGACTTTGGGAGGATGGGGGAAGTGGTAAAAGGGTACCTGGCCAGAATTCAATCTAGTATGGACACTAACCAAAGGTGGGAACTCATAAAGCTGGGATTAGTGGAGGCAACCAAAACCTGCTGCAAGGCCCAGAGCAAGAGGGCTAGGGCTAGGAAACCGAGCTGGTTGAGCAAGGAGGTCATGGAAAAGGTAAGGAGGAAAAAAGCTGCCTTTAGGAGGTACAAGAAAACAGGGAGAGGGGAGGACAAGGAGGAGTACTTGATGGAATCGAAGGAGGTGACAAGGGCAGTAAGGGGGGCCAAGGCATCTATGGAACTCAGATTAGCACAAGGCATTAGGAAGTGGGAGAAGGACTTCTTTAGGTACATCAGGGGGAAAAGGAGCTATAAGGACCACATAGTAAGGATTAGGAAGGAGGGGGGTTGGGTGGAAGCAGGGTGTGATAAGGCAGAAGCACTAAATGATTAGTTCTGCTCAGTATTTACTAAAGAGAAGAGGTGGGTGACACCCAAGGGGAAGAATGGCAGAAACAGGGGGAGGGGGGACAGATGGGAAATCATGGAGGGCAGAGTTTGGGAGGGTTTGAAGGCACTGAGGGTGGACAAGGTGCCAGGCCCAGATGGCATCCACCCCAGGGTACTGAAGGAGCTGGCAGAGGCACTTGTGGGATCTTTGGCAGACCTGTTTAATGCCTCACTACATTCGGAGTGTATACCTCAGGACTGGAGGATGGCTCATGTGGTGCCCCTCCACAAGAGTGGCACTAAGGATGAACCGGGAAACTGCAGACCAGTGAGCCTCACATCCATTTTGGGTAAGCTAATGGAGACTATCCTGAAGGAGAGGCTGGTGGCCCTCCTAGAGGCCAAAGGACTACAGGACAGCAGACAGCATGGCTTCATACAGGGCAGATCCTGCCAAACCAACCTGGTGGAGTTCTATGACTGGGTAACTAGGCAACTGGACAGGGACCATGCAGTGGTTGTCCTGTATCTGGACTTCAGTAAGGCATTCGACTCTGTGCCGCATGGAAGGCTTGGAAGTAAGTTAGAAGGCACAGGGGCAGGTGCAAAGCTGGTGAGATGGGTAGGGAACTGGCTGCAGGGAAGGCAACAGAGGGTGGTGGTGGTGGGGAGCCTCACACCCAAGGGTAGTGATGAGCGGTATTCCACAGGGCCGGTGTTGGAACCAGTATTGTTTGGGATATTCATTGCAGACATATCATTGGACATCAAGAACAAGATCAGTCTGTTTGCTGATGATACCAAGGTAGGAGCAGTGGTGGATGACCTAGGGGGATGGCAGGGGTTGCAGGATGATCTGGCAAAGCTTGAAACCTGGTCAGACACCTGGCAACTGGGGTTTAATGCCAAAAAGTGCAAGGTGCTGCATTTTGGGATGAAGAACCCAAGGAGGAGTTACCAGCTGGGGGGGAGTGCAGCTAACCCAGACAGAGGAGGAGAAGGATCTGGGGTTGCTCATTACAGGGTCAATGAACAACTCGGCACAATGTAGGAAGGCAGCTGCAAAGGCCAACAAAATGCTGGGTAGTATTGCAAGGTGTATATCCTCAAGGAGGGAGGAGGTGATTCTGCCACTGTATAGGTCATTAGTTAGACCGCACCTGGAGTACTGTGTGCAGTACTGGTGCCTGTATCTGAAGAGGAACATTGAGTTACTGGAAGGGGTGCAGCGCAGGGCAACAAAGATGATTAAGGGGCTGCGGGACATATCATACGAGAGGAGGCTGAGGGAGTTGAACATGTACTGCTGGAGGACAGGAGGGACAGGGGGACATGATTGAAACCTTTAAGTACATGAAAGGAATAAACAAGACAGGTACAGAGGGGCTGTTCAAAGTAAGGGAGGGGAGGGACACCAGGGGCTATGATATGAGACTGGAGGAAGGAAGGTTCAGGAGGGAGATGAGGAGACACTTTTTTACAGAGAGGGTGGTGGCTAGGTGGAATGCGTTATCTGCAGAAGTGGTATGCAGTAGAACAGTGGGCTGCTTCAAAAGGGGATGGGACAGGACAAGGGGGAGGGTCAATGAAGGGGAAGAGTGGAAGGGAGGGGCAGCTGCAGGATAAGGGGTGCTAGCTGCACATTCAGAGCAGACTTGATAGACCTCTAGGCCTTTATCTGCTGGCAAATTTCGTATGTTCATATCTATGTCTTTCTCTCATTACTCTTCAGTTAAAACTCTCCTGTTTTCTTGAATATTTTTTTCTGTATGTTGTTGCATTCTATGTGAGGTGGTCTAAACTAAACAATTTGTAATGTGGTTAAGTACTCTGAAATGGCTTGTATTTATGTTCTTCTGGTCTGAACTAAGCTATACCTATTGCTGTCATGTACAAAGTTGATACCTTAAGCTGTTATGTACTTGTTAAATGTCATGTATGTTAAAAAGTTCTGTGCTCTCACGGGTCGTGCCTGAAAATAGTCATTTTTTGGCTAGTGCACTCACCCAGTTAACAAAAACAAAATAAATAAATAAATTAAAAGTGAATTTGCCTTTCATTTATTTTCTTCTGGGTAACTTTGGTGCATACATATTTGATTGTTACATTATAATTGATGACATGGCTACCATATTGCTGAGGAATAAAAAGTTTTTGGCTTGTGATCAGGAGCCAGAATAAAAGTATATAAATATTGTATATTTACTCACAATGTTAAAAATGTATATTTATACAAAACATAATCTTTGGTTTAGATCTTTCCAACCCTGATGAAGCTGATTCCTTTACAACATTGGGCTTAAAAAAAAAAGATCACACTTTGACCAAAATACAATTACAAAATAAATGTCTATAAAACTTTGATGCATATCCACTGAGTCCTTATTCCAACTGACTAGCAGCATGGTGTCCATATTAGAACAGGCTTCTCCAGTTTTTTTATTTACTTGCAGGATTGGAGGTCACACTGTGGGTTCTCAGTCAGAATATGCCATGTATCTTCACAAGTAAGGAGGCAAGACAATAACTCATGACTGACAGAGCCACAGTTGTTACATAAGTACATTTTTAGTTATTTTTATGATTTTTTTTAAAACATTATGTTTTATGTCTTACATAATACACCATATAACATAAGAACAAAAAGGTTCCCAGACTCCAAAAGTTTGATCTGAATACTCTGTGTTGATATTTATCTTAATTTAGAATTCTTGAGTGGCTAAAATAAATCATTTGTCTGTAAGGTTTGACTTTTATCAACATTTTATATAGTCAGAACAAAAGACTGGAATTTCAACCTTAATACTGCTTTTGATGAAGCTATAGAGTAAATATTAAATAAACACTTAAAATTTCTTTGAGGTAATTGCTCAAGTTTTTTTCAGACAGTCCATTGTTTAAAAAGTTTCAAGATAATTTTAATAATGAACATAGCATTTGGTAAAAAGTGATAAAAAAATTATACTGAACTGTCAGTACCTCTTTATTCTGTTAGAATCTTTCTGTATCACTGTACACCTAATGGACAGTCTGCAAAGCACTGCTGCAGACAAAATTTTGTCAATAGCACCTCCCATATTACCTTGATTCTAGGTCAGTTAGAGCTCCTCCTTTAGGGTGGAAGGCCATGTAATGCCACCCACTGGGTGGAGAATGTCAGCTGATGGGGCCAAAGCAAGAGAGGTTAGGAAAGCATGCACAAGCTCTGCTCTACATCTTGTCCTTCACTATCAACCGGGATTTCTACAAGCCCACCCTCAAAAAAGCAGAGTATAGGGAAGGACTATGTAGGGAACCCTGTCATCTCACTAAGGGAATTACCATAGGGGTTGGAGAAGGATTTCCCCATTTTTCCCCAAAAGTTTTTCACCTCCACCAAAGGGTCTTTGAGTTGTTACTGTTGTTACAGACACTGTAAACTGGCTTGACATGAATCATAATTTGTCAGTGATTAAGGATTGCTTGGCCACCTATTCTGCCCATTTTTCTCTACTTATACTGACACAATAGACCCTATCTGATCATCCACTAACCAACCAAGATTCCCTTGCTCCTATCCTATACATGCTTGAAGCCCACCACTGTTTTCACCTCCAATACCTCTGCTGGAAGACTGTTCCAGGGATTTGCCACTCTTTTAGTGAGAACATATTTCCTCACATCCCTCCTAAATTCCCCCCTTTCAGCTTTATGGCATGTCCCTTTGCTCTTGTGCATCTTCTTCTGCGAAAAATATTCCCCTATTGCAGTTTATTCACCCCTATAAGATAGTTATAGATGTCTAACATGTACCACCCCCTTCCAGGCTGCACATACTGTACATAACATGCAACATTCTGAGCAGGTTCAATAAAAATATATCCATAATACAAAATCAATTATGCAGGTTCTTAGGGTGCCTACTTCTCTTCTACAGCATAGGAGGGAAAAACATGATATTTTATAGAATCAGTAGTCTATCACAACATTGTAGCCATACTTATGATCAATGCCCAGTATTACAGTATAAGAAAATCAGTTATTAAACCATTAATCCTTATCCGACCCTTAACTACCTGTCCTTTTAAATGAGCCTAATTTTGCAGGTTTAGCAACTATTCCCAAGCTCCTGTTAGCCTTGGCTTCTTAAGGGCAATGAACCATGTACTATTTGCTGCTAGAAGTAGGCAGTTATAACAAAGTGCTTTAGTAAGGGGAGCCTTCTAGGGCAATTCAATCAGGCAGATTTCATCAACTGATAAGTTCCCTTGAGAAATATTAGCTTTGGTTCCCATTACTTGCCCTACCGCAGTCACAGAACCACAAGTGCTATGAAGCCAGATCAAATATTTCAGGGAGGCACTCTCCACCACATGGGGGGATGGGAAAAAATTCTGCAGTAACATGAAAGACCTCACAGGGAAAGACCCTAAATCTCCACCCACCACACTAAACATCGATGGAACTCCTAAGCTTGACCTTGGTACTATCACCAACACCTTCAACAATGCATTTTCAAACCCAGACAGTGTACTACCACTGACTTTTTCAATGCCTCTTCCATCTGCACTCACCATGACACTGCTGGCAACGATTGCGTACTCCCAAAATTCTACTTCAAAGTGATCCCAATACACTTAGCCTGTACATACTGTATATTCATAAAACCATCCACAATTCAGGGTACAGCGGTGACTCCCTCGACCTGAAGCTGATTGCACTTGTCCTAGATGAAATCTTTGAATCCTTGACAAAGATCTTCAACCTCTCTCTTAAGGCTGGCCCAATTCCCGTCCCTCTGGAAACAAGCAACCATTACATCTATACACAAAAGCAGTGATAGGTCACTGCATACCAACTACAGACCCATTTCCATCCTCCTACCCCCAACTAAAGCCCTGGAAAGAATCGCATCGGACCAGCTACCCAAGTATCTGGTAAAATATAATATCCAGTGCTCTGAACAACATGGATTTAGAAAAGGGCACAGCACTATCACTGCACTACTGGAATTTATGGGATTCATCCACACCACCCTTGACCAAGGAAACTGTGTGGGTGCAATATTCATTGACCTTACAAAGGCATTTGATACCATCAATCATCCACTCCTACTCAGGCAACTGTCAACTATCGGGCTATCCAAGGATGCCCTACTCTGGATAACAAGCTACCTTGAGGGAAGGGTCCAGCGAGTCAAGATTGTTGATGTCACCTCTGATAAGAAACTGGTCCTCTCAGGAGTACTGCTCTTTTGTCTTTTTCTGAATGGCCTCCTTAGCATCTGCAGTCACAAAATACTTCTCTATGTGGATGACCCAGTCCTATTTTCTAGCCATCGCGACACCTAGCATCTAGAAGGGCAGCTACAGTGTGACTTCAAACGTGTTGAGGAATGGTTCAGCTCACACAGACTTGTCATGAACTACAGCAAGGCAAAAGTTATGACTTTCTGCAATGCAAGGAGCAAACATAACTCTCTACCCTTCATCATCACTAATCATTCTGGGGTTACACTGGAGCAAGTTCCTCAGTTCAAATACCTCAGCGTTACTCTGGACTGTTCCCTCTCCTACGCTCAGCACATTGACAATGTTACAAAGGCTGCTAACATATAGATTGGCCTGCTCCACAGACACAAACACTGTATAACCACATAGGCCCTTAGACTGGCTATCTACAGTTCTGACACCTCCATCATAGACTATGGGTTCGTCATTTATGGCTTTGCTTCTTCTACAGCCCACCGCAGGATATCTGTGGCACTCAACAAAGCATGCAGACTTCTTATGGGCGCGCCCACCTAACACATACTTGTGACTTGCATGCCCAGTCTGGGTGGCTCCCTCTTATCAGCAGGATCAAATACCAGGTCTGCTGCTTAACCAAAAAAGTTCCCCTTGGGCTCATACCACCTAGGTTTGAAAAACTTCTGACTGCCCACTGCAGCACCCAACACACCTGAAGTACACTAAGTCAAACCTTCCAGGTCCCCAGATGCCGGACCACTATGGGCCAGAGGTCATTCACCCACAGGGCCCCCCAGTGGTTTAATTCACTCAACAAGGAATCCCTTTCAGCTACTATGCTTGGCTCATTTAAAAGGCAACTACAACTTCACCTCTCTACTACCAGCCACTATGATTGCTTCTCCTAATTGGTTAACCTCCACACTCATGCCTGGCATTGTTTGACCCTAAACTCCCTCTGGCCGATTATCCTTGTCCTCCACTTTCCTTCCTTTCACCTTACCCCTCCCCCATTCCTCCCCTATCTCACTAACACCCTTCCATCTTTTAGCATGTCAGACGTCTGTCCCTCTACCTTGCACTTCTCATACCAACCAACCCCAGACAATGGCCCTTGAGCCTGCCCACTCTTCCTGACCCCACCCACCCTCCCACCCCTACTGGTTGCTCATCTGGCCTTACTATCCTTTTGCTGTCTCTTTGCTTGAAATATGGTATTTTTGTTTTGAGACTGTGTATTAATGTTTACCTTTGTTTGTATGTTAACCTTCCATCCTTTGACGTGGAACCTTTGTAAACAAGCAGTTCTTGCTCAAAGGTATTTGTAATCCACAGTTTAATAAATAAGTAAAATAAATACATAAATATACCAGTCCTCTCTCCTGGCAATATCAATCCAAAATCCACCAATAGGCAAAAGACCCCTTTTTAGTAATCAATAACATTGCTCAATCAAAAATGCTATTATGGTAGTTTTCTTCTATGTTTTCTGCCAAGTCCACATGGTGTGAAACTAGAGGAGGAAGAACAGTCACCATTTTAACGTGCCTCGTGCAGCGAGTCTAAGCAAATGCACAGTTTAAAGTAACATACATATTAACAGTCACATGCATCTAAATAACATTTAAGTCAGTACTTTAATGTTTTTTGCTAACAGGTCTAAAGATCAACTTGAACTATTGTTCACTGGTCACAACTGTGAGCTTAGGGTCTCAGTATGCCCAAGACCTGTGCACTCCCTGCATCTCAATTGACCCTAGGCTGCAATGATTGACAAATGTTCCTAGTGTAATTTGCCATAAGGTGTGGATGATATAAAGAGAGTACAAGCTGGGAATGAACAGGGGTGTCTTGAACTAAGGTTAGTAACATAGTGCAATATTGGGTATTTAGTCCTAACCCTTTGGTTCCAAAGGTTCATCTCCCAGTGCAGTTCCTTGCCTTGCTGTGAGTTTTTCCACACAGATGCCTGCTTCTTTAAGCGCTGGTGAACTGGTGCTTTCTTCTCCCCCTGGTGTAATACAGATGGGCTGGGTATGCCAGTGAGTATGGAATTTCCAAGTCAGTGTGTTTGTGTTTCACACCATCAAATGCTTTACAATGGCTTCTGGTGGCAAATGGCACATCTGGGGAAAGTGGAATCTTTTCTTCCTGTTGTTTAATTGTGCCTTTTTTCTTGGCTGCCCCCAGCAATAAGTCCCTTTCCAGTAATCGTGCAACCACCATCAGTAGAGTCTGAAGAGTTTCTTAAGTGGATCTTGCCCATCTTGATGTAATTCTATAAGCCTGTACTGTGAAGGTGTTACATCCTGTGGCTTCAGGAACCCAGTTAGTGAGAAATTGCACTGGATTATCCCCTTCTACTCCTTGGGAGTTCCAATACACGTATATTAAATGAGCAAACTGTGCTTTCTAATTGTTTAATTCTACTTTGGAGTGCCGTCTGGTTTTTGATGCTGGTGGCAGCTGCTGCAAGAGCTCTTCTGGCTGTCAGTTCAGTCTCTTTTACTGTTACACCCAATGTTTCAGTTTTGTTCTCAGCTGTGGTCATTCCCTGTGTAAAATTATCCAGCTTCTGGTCCAATGGAAAATCATGTACACAAATGCTCACAGCCTGGGAAATAAGATCCCAGACCTGCAGGCAATAATGTCAGAGGCTAAACTGGACATAGTAGCAATTAGTGAGACGTGGTTTACCAGTAACCACACTTGGGAGACATCAGTACCTGGCTATGTATTGTTCAGAAGAGACTGAGGTGCAAAAAAGGGGGAGGAGTGGCCCTGTATGTTAATGAAAATATCAAAGCTACAGAAATTCAGAATACACATAAGGAGCCAGAAGAACTGTGGGTCACCCTGGAAACAGGAAATGGGACAGCCATAAGAAGTGGGGTTGTCTACAGGCCCCCAGACCAGGGGGAGGACATAGACACATTACTGTTAGAAGATATACAAAACATGACAGCTAAAGGGGAGGTTCTGATAATGGGAGACTTCAACATGCCGGATACAGATTGGTCAATACCAGCAGGAACATCTGCCAGAACTAGACACATAGTGGATTCCCTGCAGGGGGAGGGCCTCAAACAACTGGTACAGCAACCCACAAGAGACAGGGCTATCCTAGATCTAGTACTGACTAACAAAGAAGGGATCACAGATCTCTAGGTAGAAGGTCACCTGGGGCCAGTGACCATCACATGGTATGGTTCAATTTGGCTACTACATCTAAATCATCCCATTCCAAGGCAAAAATATGGGACTTAGAGGAGCTGACTTTGATAAGATGGCCAACAGAGTTAAGCTAGCCCTGGCAAAAGAAACACAGGTGAGGGGTACAGGCAAAGTGGGCAAGCATTAAGGATGCAATACTTGAAGCAACATCCCATTGTGTTAGACAGAAAAGGAAGTGCAAAAGAAGAAGGAAGCCACTTTGGTTCTCAAATACAGTAGCGGAAAAGGTCAGAGCCAAAAGGCTGGCCTTCAGAAAATAAAAGGGAACACAGCGGGATGAAGATAGGGAGGCATACCAAACTGCCCTAAGGGAAGCAGGTAAGGCAGTAAGGCAGGCAAAGTCCCAAACTGAGGAAACACTAGCACGAACAGTAAAAGAAGGTGAAAAGACTTTCTATAGATACATTAGTGAAAGGAGAAAGTCCAGAGGGGGTATTGCTAGCTTAATGGAAAAAAGGGAGCATGTGAGGAGGAGGACCCTGTAAAGGCATCTATCCTAAATAGATACTTTTGCTCAGTATTTACTGAAGAGAAGGTAGGGCACGGCCCACAGCTCAGCATCATGGACACAGGGGGAGGGAGGTGAGCACTACTCCCTTCACAAAAGAAAGGGTCCTACAAGAGCTTGCTAAGCTCAGAGTGGATAAGGCAATGGGACCTGATGGCATACATCCCAGGGTACTTAAGGAGCTAAAGGTGGAACTAGCAGAGCCATTAGCAGAATTGTTTAGTGAGTCTCTGAGCACAGGAGAGGTCCCAGAAGACTGGAGAAGGGCTCATGTGATCCCGCTCCACAAGAGTGGTAGCAGGGAGGAGGCGGGGAACTACAGACCGGTCAGTCTTACCTCAGTATGGGCAAGATTATGGAGGCACTCCTTAAGGAAAGGATAGTGCAACACCTGGAATCCATAGGGGCACAGGATCCAAGACAGCATGGGTTTACAAAGGAAGGTCCTGTCAAACTAATCTCATAGATTTCTTTGACTGGGTAACCAGAGTGGTGGACCAAGGGGAGCAGTTGATGTCGCTTACCTTGACTTCAGCAAAGCTTTGACACTGTTCCACATAGAAGATTGATAAATAAGCTGGGTAGGCTCGGGTGGGCAGAAGTTGGTCAACTGGGTGGCAAACTGGTTGACGGGCAGAAAACAGAGAGTGGTGGTAAATGGTATACAGTCAGAAGAGATGCAAGTCACAAGTGGGTACCTCAGGGATCAGTCCTGGGGCCAGTCCTCTTCAACATCTTCATTAGTGACCTTGCAGATGGACTAGAGGGTAAGGCTTGTCTGTTTGCAGATGACACCAAGATCTGCAACAGAGTAGATGATCCAGATGGGTGGGCAGAATGAGAAGAGATCTGATAAACTAGCAGAATGGTCAGAAGAGTGGCAACTGGATTTAATGCAAAGAAGTGCAAAATCATGCACATAGGGAAGAGAAACCCTGAGCCACCTATAGGCTGGGAGGGAGTTGCTAGCAGTCACAAAGGAAGAAAGAGATTTGGGCATCATCATCATCACTGATGACCTAAAATCATCCAAGCAGACCTCTAAAGTAGTAGGTAAGGCTAGGGGGTGTTAGGGTGTATTATTAGGGTATCACAAGTTGTAAGAGGAGGTAATAATCCCTCTGTACAAGACACTGGAGTACTGCGTGCAGTATTGGAGGCCACACCTTCACAAGGACATTAACCAAATTGAGGCAGTCCAGAGAAGGGCAACTAAAATGGTGCAGGGACTGCATCAGAAGACATATGAGGACAGATTAACGGAGCTCAATATGTATACCCTTGAGCAAAGGAGGAGAGAGGTGATATGATCGAGGCATTCAAACACCTTAAGGGCATAAACAAGGTGAAAGAGTCTAACATGTTTAAATATAAGAAAATAGCAGGACAAGAGGACACAGCATGAGATTAGAGGGAGGCCGATTAAGGGGGAATGTGAGGAAATTCTTTTTCACAGAAAGGGTGGTGGATGCATGGAATGGCTTACCACAAGAAGTGGTGGCTATGAATACAGTGCAGGGCTTCAAACAGGCATGGGATAGGCATAAGGGAGCAATACAAATGACTATGAATAGATAGGCCACTGACAGAACAAAGGCTGATGGCACATTTATAAGGTAGAAAAAGAAATGGGCAGACTGGATGGGCCTTGCGGTCCTTATCTGCCGTCAACTTCTATGTTTCTATGTTTCTATCTTCTGTATGGTTTAGTGAAGGCATTGACTGCTATTTGCAGTGACTCTAGCAAAGCAGAAAATGGCCCTGTATGCACTGAGTTAGTACTGGGAGGATTGCCCTGTTTTTGTTAGCTTTGCCATGCAGTTGGAAAAAGTCTTGCTTCGGATTTGTTTTAGGACACACCATTTTGGCAAAATATGTTTCAAAATGAGTGTGGGGTACTCACTGTTCTGCAACTGTGAACCTTTTATCTGCACATTCTTCCATGCTTTTTCGAGGTATTATTTACTTAAAACCCCCTGCAAAAGCATAAGAATAAATTTCATTCTTTATTTAAATAAAGTGCAAGTGATACAGCCTTTTTTGGAACTTTTTTCTCATATGTCAGTACATTTACCTGCAAGGGTCCATTTCAAAATGTTTAGAATGTAGAGTTGTATCAAACTGTCCTGGTTTTATGCAGTTTCTGATCCAAAGAATCTGTTATTCTTTGATTTCAAAAGCCTTCTCTCAGGAGCTTGAGATAGAAGCTGCTGCTGGCTGGATCGCTGCCCCCTCATTTTTGGGAGATTTCTGTGAAAATATGTATATTTTTTGTGGATTTGAATTTTATATACTGTTTGATCTGTATCTGACTCTAAATAATCTGGATATTAGTAGCTTGTAGTGGCAGTACTCAGCATGAATGGAGTTTGACAGGGTGCTGATTGGAAAGCTAGAGGAATTCAGGTTGCAGCAGACCAGCTAAGCCCAGTGCATCTAAGTTGGAGGGGAAGTGGACCTAGGAAAAGGAAGGCTGCACCTGAACCATTTCAGCGATAACTCTTATGGCGCTCCTTTTGGTGGTACATCAGCTGCCAGCAGCTGCCTATCCCAACATGTGAAAGCAGCTGCTGTGGATACTGGTTCCGGCAGCATACTCTAAGTTAATGCCCATCCAACATAGGGTGCTACAGTAAAAAAGATAGGAGGAGGAGCTGCCACAACCTCAGACTCTGGTTGTTCATGAAAAGGTGTCTGGCTCTCAGGCTGAGAATGTAGCTGAGAAGTTGGAGGATATTGCCCAGGTCGAGAAGGTGAAGGAAGTAGAGAAAGCAGAGATATGGGGAGGAGGAGAAGAATTTTTTCTGATAATGGTGATGTTGGTGAGGATGCACAATGGGAACAAGAGGTAAAGGCAAAGAAAGGGAAACAAAATGTGCCAACTCTGAGACTGTTACAAATTGTTGTAAAGACAACCAAGTCAAAGCAGTAAAAGCACCAATTTCACAAGCAGCTCCTTCTTTTGTACCCACTCCCAAGTCCCAGTCCTGAGAAAGCATCCACTGTACCTGTGCAAGTTCCACCATTATGACAAGAACCCAAAAAAAAATGAACCTCCTCCCACCCAAGACCCCCTCGTCACACCCAACACATGCCCAGACCCAAGCTGGAGATCAAAATTATTGGTCTGGGATTTTTTTTTTTGTATAAGATGAGGAGGATATAACACAGTTGCCATTTGTCAGTTTTATGAGATTAGGATGAGTAGAGTTAAAAAAGGAAAACATGTAAGGTCGGGGGTAAACAGACACACTTAAGTAAAAGGTTGATGGCTCAAACACAAGAGAGCAGCACCTGTGGAGGGTAGTGACAGCAGTAAAAGTGAACAACATGTGAAGGCAAGCAGCAAATAGTGGGATGAGAAGGAATTAGATGATGAGGAGTTCTTTGATTTGAAGTTTGAAGGATTTCCTAGTGAGGTTTGATGTTTGGGAGTTTTGTATTTTTTAAGATACATACACCTGAAAAATTGGGTTTTGGTGCTACAGAGTCAGACGGTATGCCACCCTTATGGCAACACCAACACAGTTAAATACACATCTGTCAGCAAAATCGACACTTTGCTGACAGGTCGCTGTGTTGGTGTGCCCGAGACAGGGGCATGCCGTCTCCAGGTCCTGCACCCCTGCCCCAAATCAACTCCGACTGGAGTTGAGAATCCTAAAGATGGGGAGCAGAGCCCCCTGCATGGGGTGTTCGGGGGTGAAGCCCCCCCAATAAAAGAACTGGACCAGGAGACACAGGAATTATGTAGACCGCAACTTGTGGTTGACATGATTCCTGTCAGCGAGATGCCGGTCAACATAAAGGATGTCGAACCAGCATGGTAGAGTCGAGTCTGACTGGATTTAACAGACTGGAGTCGAGATAATGTACCACATGTGCAGAGCATGCCCAAAAGTTTTAATGCTGTTGAATGGGAATCAGGGAAAGTGAAAGTTTCTTTTAAAAGTTCAGCAGTGTCATTCTTGCAAGTGACACTACTTATTGGAAAGTTGCAGAGGATCTAAACGATACTTATTTTAATGACAGAAACGGCATCTATTTTCTCACAGTAAATAAGTTCATATTGCCACTCAGTGCCATTTCTGTCACTCTTCTGACCCATCATAGGCAAAGTTGTCAATCTATACAGCTGCACTGCTGGCAGGGAAAACACACAGATCTTATCTTTCCCCTCATTTACAACCAATGGGCTCTATGCACAAAAGCATGAGTTATCCGAGCAAAAGGTGCATATATTGCCCACATAGCTACACAGCCCAGGACAGAAACAGGTGGGCGGTATTCATGATCACATGCACCTGCAGGCACCTCTCCACAGTCCTTCTACCCAGTGCAAAGGATGGAGGGGGTGGATGGGTGCAGAGCATTGGATCCAGGCAGGCATCCAACTGGATGCTGGTCTTGGGTCCCAGAGTAGATCTGCTGCTCCATGGGAGCAGGGGAGTGTGGAATTTGATACAGTATGGGAACTCACCAAAATGGCTGCCTCCAGCCCTATCCATCTTCACAGTGGGCTGGGGCATCATGGAGGGGCATCTCCCAGTCCTGCAGCTGCTGGAAGATGTCATCTGTTGGGGCACGCACTAGATACAGCAGGGTCCCCACTGCCATATCCTGTGCCCCCTGTGCCTGGCATTATGCACCTTTGTGCATGGTGCATAGTACAGGCACGCCTCCAACACTCCCCCTGGACAGCCAGTGGCACGTAGCTGCCTGGGGCAGCTGGGGGATCTGGTTCATAACTGACTGGTGCACTGATTGTGAATGCTGCTGGGGGTCTGCTGGACCCCCACTGTGGAGCATGCACACTTAGGGTTGCCTATGTGCCTCACATATGCGGTGCATAGGCGATCCACACATAAGTGCACAGAGCCCAGTGACTGGAGACCAAGAGAAAACCTGTCATCTCCTCCATCCCAAAAATTGTATCTATCTATGTAGCTATGTATCTGTCTGTTTATCTATCTATCTACCTACCTACCTACTTATCTACCTATATACTTTCCTATTTATTAAATGAACCAGTCTCCCCACCCAAGATATCGCTTCTTTCTCCACCTCCCCTCCAGGTCACCTGCCAACCCACCCTTCCCAAAGTTTTCTTCATAGTTATATACTGCAAATTATGTATGTGGACCACGGTACCAATCCTGGTACTGCTTGTTCTCCCTCTTCACCTTAGGGTAGCCTGCCCCTTCCAGTTTTATAGGTGATGTCACCATGGTGCCTGCACAGTGCATCCAAACAGTCACCCAGTGCTGGGGTGCTCAGTCCCCAGTGGCAGATATGTACTCAGTAAAAAAGAAAATGATCCCTTGGTATTTTTTTTATCCTGTAAAAAAAGAAAACAGTTCCTCGACAATCTGATCTTCCCACTCTGACTTCTCACTCAGCACCTAGCACCCCCCACTCACATACACACTCACCCCCCACACCTGCTCACTAATCTGAACATGTCTCATGGTGTAGATCCACTCTCTGATCAATGACACATCTTGCTGCTGGAACCGGCAACTGCAATATGAGAAACTAAGGTAAGTGTAGTTCAGTGTATTTCAATAAGGTTTTGAACTCTGATGCATAACTGCCAGTTTTGCATATTTTGACCCCAAATTTTCAACATGGCCCTTTTTTGGACCCCACCTCATGATCAGTGGAGGTGGAGTTATGCAAATCTGTCCCAAAAGGTAATTTTGTGGTTGCTTGCAAAATCACCTTTTCGGGCAGGATTTGAACATTTTCACTCCTTTGTTCATGAGGTGGGGTCATAAGGCTGTGTTGAAAATGTGGTAATCAAAATATTTAAAATGTCAAATTCATTTATTTATTTATTGAAGTCTAGGAATTACAACCTTTGAATCAGGGACTGTTTTTCAAAGGCTCCACATCAGTACAAAGTGTGACAGGCATCTGTTACAGATATCATTACAATGATGGTATTATACAAAAAGAGAAATTATACAATAAAGTGTTATACAATAACAGAGCAGTACAATAAGCAGTGTTAATAGGCACAGAAGGAACCAGATTTGTTGAACTAAGGCTGAGAAAAATAAATAGTAAGGACAGGTGCAATGGAACTAAGGAATAGAAGGTGAGAACAGGCCCAGGGAGTGGACCAAAGGAGAGCAGGGAGATAGTAAAGACCAGAAGCCGCACAAGGGGTGTTGTCATGGGGCAAAGGTGCATAGAGAGGAAACTGAAGGAAGATTATGGGCAGTCACAGTTTGATGATGTCAGATGGTAGTCCCACAGTTCTTTTTTGAAAGGGCCCAATCTAGGTATGGATAGGAGGGAACTGGGGATGGAGTTCTTCCATAAAGGGGCCCTATATTTGAAGGACCTTTGTCTAGCTGTGGTTCTATAGAAGGGGACTTGGAAGGCAACTTTTTCGGTATGTCTGGTCACCTGCCATTGCTGCCCAGGAGAGAGAAGAAGGTTGCAGCCTGGAGGTTAGTGGCCCATAGAGATTTTTTTTGCTAGTAGGCATGTCTGGTAGTAGAGACACCCTGGAAATTTAGCCAGGCTGAGCACTGACAGAGATTGCAGGTATGCAACAACTTGTCACAACCAGTGGCCAAGCAGCAGGCTTTGTTTAAGGCTAGTTTAATCTTACTCTGGGCAGAGTTAGAGGTAGATCCATAAATGACTACACCATAGTCTACCAGGGATAGAACAGAGTTGGATATAGCCACTCTAAGAGCAGCAGGGGGGATGCAGGACCTAATTCTATAGAGGAGGCCAATTCTGGAATTAACTGCAGAGCAGGTAGTGGTATTGTGTTCATGGAAGGAGAGGGCAGGATCAAGGGTGATACCAAGGCATTTGAAATAGGAAACAGATTCCAGGGGGGTGGCATGAGAATTGAGGATGGAGAGAGTGGTGGATATATGCTTATTTTGATGATGAGAAAATGGCATTACTTTTGTCTTTTTTTAATTGAGAATAAATTTATGGGTTGCAAACCAGGATCTAACTTCCATGAAGGAGCACTGCAATTCCTGTTGAAGCAGGGTGGGGTCAGGGTGGTGACAGAAAATCACTGCCTCAGCCGCATAGAGGAGGGGACATCTGGAGCAAGTCAAAGGGAGAGAGTTCAGGTACAGAGTAAATAGGAGTGGGCCAAGAAGGGAGCCCTGGGGTACCGCCAAGCTAACCTGCAGACTAGTGGATAGGGTGCCATTTATCTTCACTTGCTGGGATCTTCCATGCAGGTAGTGAGTGAACCAGGCAGTGGCCTCATGGGATAGGCCAGTAGAAAGGAGAGAGTCTGATAACAGAGAGTGATTGACCATATCAAAGGCCTTGGTGAGGTCTATGTACACAGACCCAACCAAGACCCCTTGGTCTAGGGTTTCGTTGATCTATGAGATGTATTCCAGGAGGGAGGTAATGGTGCTGCGGTCCTTCCTGAAGCCATGCTGTTGCTGGCAAAGAAGGTTATATGATTCCAGAAATTCAGTGAGTTGGTCAGTGATTTTTTTTTGAGTGCTTTAGATAGGGGGCAGAATGGAAATAGGCCTGTAGTTGTTATGGGAGGTTCGGTCACCGCTCTTGTGGATAGGGGTGACCACTGCCTGTTTCCGTTGTGAAGGAAACTGACCAAGGTAGAGTGACATATTCAAGATTTTGGTCAGGGGAATTAGGACTGCATCTAGAGATAGACTGAGCAATTTAAGGTATAGTGTATCGCCGCTGCATCTGAATTTGTCAAGGGACTTAGTGAGGTAGGAGCAGGCAGTACTCAGGGAGATGATCTTGAAACAGAAGGGTGGGACACCAGTTGGGGGAAGTGGGAAAAGCAATTTCTCCCTGGGGGAGGAGGAGGGAAGAAATCAGGGGGTATTGAGCTAAAGTCAGTAAAAGCCACATTAATGGTGTTGGCAATCTGGTCAGGATCTTGGGTAGGGACCCCATTAATGATCAGTTGGGGGGAGGAGGATTTACCACCGAGTTCCTTGATATTCTCCTAGAAGTTGCATCCCTGTCCCCAGGAGGCAAAGAGTCTAGCTTGGTAATAAGCTGCCTTAGCTTGGCGAATCACCCAGGTGCAGGAGTTTCAGGTGGCACGATATAGTTGATGGTCTGTGGGGAGGCCAGATTCCAGGGCTTGGTACCATATGTTATCACGAGCAGTCATTTGGTCAAGTATAGACTGATTGATCCAGGGAAAGAAACAATCTTTTACCACCCACTTGACAAAGGGGGCAAAGATATCACAGGTGGTGTTAAAGGAACTAATAAAGAAGGACAGCGCATCATCAACAGATGCACTATAGTCAAGTGGGGTCCAGTCAAGGTTGAGAAGAAAATTGCAGAAGTGCCCTAGAGAGCCTTTCCTAAGGGGATGTTGGCAATCTGAGAAAGGCAGGACGTGGTGCCAAAAGGAGGGGTCATATGGCACAGTAGGAGTACTGAGGTAGAGAGTGAGAGAGGACGAAGGCGTACAAGAAGGAAAAAAGGATAGAAGGAGGAGCATGGGGAGAAATGGAGATGAGACAGTCATTTCAGCAGAAAAGAAAACAGGAAGTAACAAAGTGGAGAGGGGAACTGAAAGGGATGATGGACTGGATCAGGAGAACAGGATATAGGAACAGAAAAGCAGGAAGCAGATGACACTATTGGGTGGTGCAGGGGATGAGTATCTGCCTTTAGAACAGAGGGTCAGAGGGTCAAGACCCAGCAAAGACAGAGTTACTAATGGGATTAACAAGGCAGTTAGGAGTGGTGAGAGGAGCTGGGAGGATGAGGCAAACTGGGCAAGCAAAGCAGGTGAGCTTAGAAGAGGATATAGTTTGGGAGAGAAGGAGTAGACACAATATGGACCCCTAGTGGACAGAAATGATAAGCTTCAGATGAGAGTTAGAGGACTTTGAAAAAAGTAAACCGGAAAGCACATGACATAGGTGGGATAATAAATGGAGGGCCAGCCTTGGGTGGGAGGGTGGCATCAACGGGGAGTCGACCTGAAGTGTCGACGGGTAAACACCCTCAGGACAAGTAAGCTGCAGGGAGGTCTTCCTTTACTTCTTCAGGCTGCTTCAAACTGTCCTCTCCAAGCAGAGTTGTTTACTGTGTGTGGCGGTGGGGGGGGGGTCCGGTGAGGATGCCTGGAGTAGTAGAGGGGAAACAAAAGAATTGATTAGGGTATATTCCAGGGTGGAAAGCTGGTCTCAGACTAGCCCCTAATGTACATTCATGGGCTGCACGGTTGGAACAGTGGAGAAGGAGCCAAGATGACACACCAGCAGACTGAAGGTAAGCCCAGACTCAGTCAATATAACAGCAGAAACCCCACGGAATGACTCAGAGAATCCTGCACACACAAGAATTAGCACCAGAAATCACCAGACATACCAGCTAAGCTTCCGAAAAATAGTTGCTAACTATCAGTAACACTGAGACTCTTAAAGTACTGGCTAAATACATGCTAGAAGGTACAAACATGAGAGTAGCTAAACACTGCCAAAAACTATCAGTCAGTATCTGCAGTCAAATAATTACAAATCATCAGGCCAACAAAATCACAGCTGACAGAAGCAGGAAAACAGTCCACTGTAGATAAGACTTTTTGAGAAAACACCCTTAGGACAAGAAAGCTGCAGGGAATGCTTGCTTTACCTCTTCAGACTGCTCCAAATGTCCACTCCCAGGAGAGTTGTTTGCTGTGTGTGTCGGGGTGTTCCAGTGAGGACACTTAAAGTAGCTCTTCAGGCTGCTCCAAACCATCCACTCCCAGGAGAGTTGTTTGCTGTGTGTGGCGGGGGGCTGGCAAGGATGCCTCTTTAGGTTGCTCCAAACCATCTGCTTCCAAGAGAATTTATTTACTGTGTGTGAGGCATTGGGGGTTCTGGTGAGGACACCTCTTCATGTTGCTCCAAACGATCTGCTCCCAGGAGAGTTGTTTGTTGTGTGTGGGTGGGGGGATTCTGGCGAGGATGTCTCTTCAGGCTGCTCCAAACCATCTGTTCCCAGGAGAGTTGTTTGCTGTGAGTATATTGTGAAATTTTGCAATGCACACTCATAGCTTTGGTAATTTTATATATGTTAACTCCAAATTTTCAGCATAGCAATTTTTTCACATCACCTCATGAACATGACAACCGTCATTTTTCAAATCCTGGCCAAAATGTGTTTTCACACCCATGCCATGGAATGACATTGTCAATGCACGAAATCACCTTTTAGGTGAGTTTTGAAAATGTTCTCCACTTTTGTTTATGAGGTGCGGTCAAAAGAAGGCTATGTAGAAGTATTACAAAACAACAAAGTTAAGACCGTACATAGAAATTTCACAACATACTCATAACTTTGGTAAATTCAAATATTTTGACTCCAAATTTTCAACATTGCCATTTTTTTACATCACCTCATGAATGTAACAACTGCCATTTTTCAAAACCTGGCCAAAATGTGTTTTTGCACCTGTACTGCTGAATTACATTTTGGACGAGAATTGAAAATTTTCACATACTGGGTTCATGAGGTGGGTCAAAATATTAAAAACAACACAGTTATGATAGTACATTGACATTTTTCTATGTACATTCATAAGTTTGGTAAGTTTTGACATCCAACGTTGCACAGAAAGGCAGGGTCAGCAGGGCCCTGCACTTTGGTAGGCGGATGAAGTGTTGCCTTGGCGCACGGTCCATGTAGCCCTGTGCATCTACATCTGATACAATTCCATTATCTCTGAAAAAGGGAAATTCTTTGCAAAAAATGCTGTTAATGTGCCAGTTAGGGTAACAATACCACAAAAGTAGGGAAATTATGTGTTAGGGTTTCCAACCCTAACACTCCATCTGCATCCCCACCCCAAGTAGCAAAAGGAAAACACATTAGGGTTTTGGGTCTCTGGAATCTTGGCAAATCATTGTCGGGGTCTTCTGGTTGTTGTCAACTCTAATGCTCCCCTTCCCCGCCAGCCCATCGCCTCCAGTCTGAAGCACATGGTACTGGTCCAAGTCATTGCCTTATAGTGATGCACTCATTAAAGCTAGAGAAGTGTATCTCACCACATGTTGCCAACACAATTTGTTGTAGCTTTCTTCACACAGGGGCCTTTCTGAGGTGATGTGAAGAAAGGATATAATGTGTGGCATTGTTTGCATGGGGAACAGGGTTGGCATTAGAATTCACAAACCCAAAGAAGACCCCACCACTGATTTGCCAAGACTCTGGAGACCCAAAACCTTATTGTTTTTTTTCTTTTGCTGCTTGGTGTGTGAGGGCGTGGAGTTAGGGCTTTAAACTTAACTCCACATTTCCCTACTTTTGTGGCATTAAATTACCCTAATTGGTGCATTAATGAAGATTTTTTTGCAAAGAATATTCACTTAACAACAGATGTATGGAAAAGCGGGTAAATATCAAGCAGCTCATACATGTGAATGATGCTTACTGGCCACAGGTACTTCATAAAATGCTATAAATAAATAAAACCAAAAAAAATTAAAATTAAAGTACCCAAAGTAATAAATCAACTGAAAAGTTTTACAAAACCATGCACACACTCTCCAAGATACTGACAGAGGCATGCCAGCCTGTGAACAAAAAGAGAGTTAGATATTAGGGACCAGATTTGTAAACAGCTAGAAATGCCGCAGGCTCCGGGAGAATCAAATATATGGCACACTGGGTTTTCGGCAATCTAGAGGGATTTTATATCCCTTTCGTGAAAGTGATGCTTACTAGACCATTTTTTTGTGGTCTAGTGTGTGTCAATGCCGGGAACTCTTGACTAGAGATGTTGCAAAGTTTAAATTTGATTTTGAAGTTTGGGCGAATCTGGGAAATCCACATATACGCATATGCTCTTCTATCCTGTCCTTATCTCCTAGTGACCAAGAAGCTTCATGTCAGATAGTGGACTGTTCCACTCCCACTAGTCACACTGTATATGGTCAGGTTATAGTGTGCCGTAGTATGCAGCCACTACTAACTGTACCATTTGCCTCTCTGTGTTGCAGTATTACCAATGCCTTTTGGAATTGAGCCTGATTTGTCTCATGACTGCATATCCCTGTATGCTGTTTTACTGTATGTACTGACTGAACTACTCAGCATGGATTTTGTGACCTCAGGCTGAGGTGTGCCTTGTACAACTTATTGAATTTCTCTTTACCTGCACCTGCTTGCCTGTACTCTGTTTTTACTGTATGTATGGACTGAACTACTCAGCATGTATTTTTGACTGCATGTTAGGGTGTGCACTGTACCATGTATTGTATTTTCTCTTTGCTGGCATTAATGTATTGTATTTCTGCTTGTTGACTGCCACTACGTGGCCCGAGTAGTAACTGAAAATGGTCCTTTGGATCAGCTCACTTACCCAGTTACCAAAGACAGATATACATACATACATAAAATAAGATAAATCTGCCTGCATGGAGCATTTCGTGAATTTGCCTTGACATAGCCGAAATTCACCTATGTAAATTTGCTGGTGATCCTATTAATTTTACTGGCGAAGTTCATCAACAAAGTACAGTTTGTGCTGAACAGAATCACATAGTGTACACTTTGTGTAGGACTGCAGGTCACATGGTGAGACTGAAGTAGGCAGGAAGGAAGTGGGTGAATTAGTTGCACTTTCTCACAGTGGCTGAGATTGCAGGCAGCTCTCTGAGGTGTGTTCAATCCATAACTGTTGGAAAACCAGAAAAAAAAACTTTTATTTACTTATTTTAAGCAGTTTTTTTTCACTACTTGTAATTGTCTGTCTTGTGTTTTCATTTTCTCAGTTTTGATTTTTTTTTTCATTCTGTTCCTTTTATTTTGGTTGTATTTGATCTTCTGATTTAAACCCCTTTACTTTTTTTTCCCCTTTTGTAGCACTAGTAGTGTTTGTAAGGATGGCAGAGGAGGTGGGAAAAGTGGGCCATGGTGGCATGCATCAGCTGAATAGGTCTGCATTTTGTGCTGGGAGGGAGGCACCTAGCCAGGGTGGGGAAAGTCAGCCGACTATCAGCAGGAGCCAGGCCAAAGAAGAGAAGCAAGAAGGAGCCCGAGGCAGTCCACCAGCAGCATGTGTTGCAGGTGCAGGCAGCACCAGTGATGGTGGTGGAGCAGAAGGCTGAAGTTAATCCAGAACTGACACAGCAGCAGCAACAGCTGCCTGAAGCAAGTGCAGGGTCCCCCCTTTTGCTCACCGTGTCTCCCCAGTGTGGGACTTCTTTGAATGGCATGCAGAAGATGTCAGCAGGGTTACATACAAACTGTGTGGGAGAGTGGTGAGGAGGGAGGAAAAGGGGAGCCATCTGGGTACTGGTGGTCAGCAAATGCACATGCGTGTGCACCAAACCCAGGAATGGGAAGCCAGGCTTCAGCGGGACCCTGCGGCTGCTCCTCAGGATGTGGTGGGAAAGAAGGAGGGGAGGTCAAGGCCTATTGTTCAGGCACGTAGGCACCAGTGTATGCAGGGGCAGTCCACCATCACCAGCCCAGAACAGCAGCAATACACAGCAGGGCAGGCTTCAGTAGCCCCTCCCCCAGTTCCACCATTTGATCCCCATGCAGTGGCCACAAAGGCAGAGGTGGCTACTCTGTCAGAGCAGGTGACCAGCATGGGACTCAAGGCAGACATTGTTGGAGGAGCTGAAAAGCGTCCAAGAAAGTCAGTGGCAAATCTTGGATCTGCATGATGAGCTGGTGAAAGCAGTCAAAGAACTTAATCATTGGTTGGGAGCGAGTGGCAGTACTTGTTAATTTTGTTTCTGTCCCTTTTTTCTTTTCTGTGCTGTATATTGTTGTAAGTGTATTTCCTCATCCTCAAGTGTTATTGTCCCTCTCCCCCCAAAAAAGATAAAAGAAAAAAAAAAAATAATAAAGTATATAAAAACAGCACAAAAAAACAAAACATTTGTCTATCCCCTTGTCTAATGTCTAATGTGTACAGTCTAATGTCTTATCTTACTATATTGTACTTCCTATGTAACCGTCCCCAGTAAATAACTGTCTATATTCTTTCTAACACCCTGTATTTTTCCACATTCTATAGTAATCATCCTAGGTTCATGGTAGCGTTGTCTTGTCTTTACTGTTTGTCATTGTTGTATTTGTGCTCCCCCAGTACAAATTCAAAAACAATTATCAAAGGTAAGATGAAAACACCAACACAACACAAAAATATTTCCTATCTTATCCTGCTGCTATGTCTCTCTTGTCTGCAGCACTGTATGTGCACTTCCATGAGAAAATTACCTAGAATAAAAGGAGAAAGTATTTATGTGAGAAAGTGCTGCGTTGGCCTGCCCTGCCGCCACGTCCCATTCTTGTCTGCTGCTGTACAGAGAACCTCCATGAGAAATCCCCCATCCAACAATAAAATGAGAAAACATTTATGCCAAGAGAATGTGCCTGTTGCTGTACCCCAGTACGTCTCCTGTGAGAAAAACACATGTGATATACAGGCTGCTGTTACACAGCTATGCAGTTGCTGAATGAGAACAAGAACAGTCTGGAATAATGTGAATGTGGATGATGAGGAAAATTCACAATGTCTGGTTGATATTTAACATATGAAGACTTGTGACACCCAGAATTTAAAGTCTTGTTGCTGCTTTCCTGCTGCTGCGGCTGCTGCTGCTCTTATAATTATGCGTGGTTCATAGCTCAGTGCTTATGTAACATATATAGTTGAATGATGAAGATGGTTGTTGGATACAGATGCCAGCATAAAGAGGACAATGTTTACTGGGTAGAAATATAGAATGTTTGTGCTTAGGTACTTGGATGCTTGAATTGAGTTGTTTGATAATATTTAATGGTTTTGGCCTTTCTCTGTATCCTACCTGTAGGAAGGAAGCTTGGTTTAGAATTATGAAAGCCCCGGTTGGGATAAGAGTGCCGCAGAAGGAGGAGGTGTTGGGGAGGATGGTGGGCGTGCGCATTGGCTTATAGAGCGGGAGTCAGCTGCCTTGATTAAATAGGCTGTGGGGAGGGCTTTCCCACATAATCATGGGCTGATCCCTTTAATTATTTATGTCCTGAAGGGCTACTTGTACTGATGGCGGCGTTCTGTCCATGGGCTGCTGCTGGACTGGTCATGTACGACAGCAACAGATCGATGGTACCCATTGTACCCTGCACCTCACTCTTGCAGTTTGAGTGGTAAGTTAATTTCATTTTGTTGAGATAATGTGGTATTGAATGGGGATGTTTAATCTTTTGGTTTTTAAACATCGACTGTGTCTCTTTCCTTGTAGGGATCCCATATACTCGAGCTCGACAGTCTGGATTGCTTTATGGGAATTGATGCTTTCCTTTTCCAGTGGTGCCAGGTAGGTAATTTTTTTCAATTTGGGGGGGTTCTGGAGAAGGTAGGTTTTTCTTTGGGGGCGGGTTGTTTTGCTGCCTCTGTTTCCTCTGTGGCAAGCATGTTAATCAAACTGTCAAGCACTGTATTTTTTGAATATCTATGTTTCTACTTCCTTGCAGGTATTTGTGGACTCCAACCAAATAAGATAGAAGTCCGTTGTCAGTTACTCATTGTTTGATACACTGGGAGTCTGATTACTGTGTAGCATTATTGGAAGGTTTAAGTTTTTCAAATTATTAGGTGATATGGTGGTTTTCTTTTCTGAATGTGAAGAGATGGTATACTTTATGTTTTCTGTTCTTGATTATATAATTTCAGGTCATTCCCTGAAGCGTTATCCAACATGCAGCTGCAGTCTAATAGGCTGAAGTGCTGCACACTCGAGCAGACTAGATAGACCATATGACCTGTATTTGCTGGTATTTTCATATGTTCTTATGCATAGGATGGCAGTGTAGCTTCTGAGTGATGATGGGCAAAATGTAGTAGCAACAGCAGCAGCAATACAGTTCTGAGAAGGGGAACACTAAAAGTCATGATAATAACATAAATTCTGGAGATGTCATATGAGAATATCATACCATATAAAGGCAGCACACAGCACAATTTTATTGTCTTCAAGCATCATCACCATCCTCCTCAAAGAAGCAGCCCTCACAGTCCTCAAGATTGGAGTTCTCACCTGATGGATATTCACGTTCCACAACCGAGTCATCAGCATTATTGTCAACATTGCATGATGACTTCATCTTTCTGACAACAGCACCATCTGTCTCTTCATCTTCACCAGAAGATCCACTGCCAGGAGGATGTGGTAGGAACACAGATGTTATGGTCTGGCATGGAATGTGTCCATTCATTTTTATAAATGTGAGAATTTCCACATTTTTTGGTGGCAGGTTTGTGCACTGGTCACATACAATGGCACCTGCAGCACTGAACACATGCTCAACACTGACACTAGGGGGGGGGCAGCTAAGGTATTTTATTGCCACAGCTGTCAGTGCAGGACATTCAGTTATCTTGCTCACCCAGTACAACATTGGCTTGTCACCAATTGCAAGGTGTTTTTCTTCACCCTTGAAACAGTCAACCATGTGATGTGCTGCTCTGAGTCCGGCCACATCATCCTGCTCCTCCTCATCATGCTCTTCCATGGGTGCAACACCAACCTCACTCAAAACATCCCAAATGGGATTGATGGCTTTTGGTTTCTGTCTGCCTGTTGACACAGTTGTGGCATGTGAAGCTGACAGTGCTGTGGGTAGTGGTGGTGGTGGTGGTAGCAAAAACACTCTGTGCCCTATGTGTCTTGAGCATCTGTTCCCT
Organism: Neoceratodus forsteri; assembly: GCA_016271365.2. NCBI lineage: Eukaryota > Metazoa > Chordata > Ceratodontiformes > Ceratodontidae > Neoceratodus > Neoceratodus forsteri. The sequence continues at coordinate 903,094,640 of CM028129.1, forward strand.
TCTAATCTTTCTGACCAGAATGTTAGTAAGGTTTTCTACCCTCTGATGCACACTGTCTAGTACAGACTCAAGGCCACACTTTTAACATGGGTCAAGCATGGTGACAATGCCAAAGTCATCGGACTGCAGAATTTCAACAATATGAGGGTTGGAGTCCAACAAGTTGAGCATGTGCTGTATCAAGGCCAAAGTTTCACTGTCACCTCCTGCCTCAATCAATTGCTACACATTAAGCAGTGTCCATATTTTTTAAACCGGTCTCCTGAGTCTGACTTATTGTAGAAGGGGGATAATGTGTTTGTAATGTATGTCACCAATTATGTTCAGCAATGGCTCTCTGTATGGAACACAACAGGTAGGGCATCCTGCAGAATATGAACACTAACAGAAGCATTGTAATGGACCAAGGTCCGTGAGTGGCATGACATGATAACTGGGTGTCTTGATTCGTGATAAAACTGAGATAAAAAAAACAACAAAAAAGCAGGCTTGCACCAAAAAAAGTTGGAGTGGTATGATTTGTGATGACTGTGAATGTGATTCGTTATGATGTGATGTGGGTCATGAAGCTGGCACTGGCAGCGCTTCTCAGAGCACCAGAAACTGGATGGAACTGAACTTCCACAAACAGTTGCCATTGAAAATTTGAAATGCCTACGGGTGTATTTCCATGAACTGCCTGACTCAGAATGGTACAATGTTTGTTCTGAGATTATAGCCACTGGATTAATTACAGCCAGCTTGTGAGGACAAAGATATGAGTCCATCTGCTAGTAGGGCATCCTGCAGAATGTGAACACTAACAGCACTATACTGCTAACAGTGCCCATCCCAGAGCACATAGAACTTGTTGATGGCAGCTCCACATCAGAAGACTGTCCTTCTTTCACCATTTCAGTTGCACAGCTTTTCACAAATTGAAGTCTTGCCTGTGTGACTCGCTCATCTCCCTTTCTTGTTTCTCTTTGCTGGCATTCTTCTTTTCTTAAGGTTTGGCAACACAGAGATTAAACTGTTACATTTGGGCACTATTTCTCACAGCACTTGGGGGTACAACAACAAGATGGGTAGGATGCCCGGCAACTCGAGTCATTAGATGGACTTCAAAAGCTGGGACATACTTTGCCAACAGGGCAGTAACACGGTCTGGGAAGGATACCACTGGTATTCTCAGTAACAGGAAAATTCAGTAAAATCCTGCAAAAATGAGTCTGAAAAACTGTTCCTTTTGGGCACTATTTTCCACAGCACAGGGGTAACAGTTTGGGTAGGTTACCCAAGTGATTAGATGGATTTATACACTGGGATGCACTTTGCCAACAGGGCAGTAACACAGTCTGGGAGGGATACCATTGGTGTTCTCAGTAACAAGAGAAAATTCAGCGAATGACTGCAAAAATCAGTCTGTAAAACTGTTACTTTTGGGCTCTATTTCTCACAGTACATGGGGGTACAACAGGACTGGTAGGGTGCCTGGCAACCAGAGTCATTAGATGGACTTCAAAAGCTGGGATGTACTTTGCTGACAGGGTAGTAATACAGTCTGGGAGGGATAACACTGGTGTTCTCAATAACAGGAAAATTCAGTGAAATCCTGCATGAATCAGTCTGAAAAACTGTTACTTTGGGCACTATTTCTCACAGCAGCACACGGGGTACAACAACAGGTCGAGTAGGGTACCTGAGTGATTATTAGATGGATTTATAAAGCTGGGATGTACTTTGCCAGCAGAGCAGTAACACAGTCTGGGGAAGGGATACCACTGGTGTTCTCAATAATGGGAAAATTCAGTGAAATCCTGTAAAAATCAGTCTGGAACACTATTAAGTTTGGATGCTATGTCTCACACCACACAACGGGAGGTACAACAACAGTTCGGGTTGGGCACCTGAGTGATTATTAGATGGATTTATAAAGCTGAGGTGTACTTTGTCAACAGAGCAGTAACACAGCCTGGGGAGGGATACCACTGGTGTTCTCAGTAGTGAGAAAATTCAGTGAAATCCTGCACAGATCAGTCTGGAACACTGTTACGTTTGGATGCTATGCCTCACACCACACAGCGGGGGTACAACAACTGGTCAGGCATGCTACCACAGCCTACCAGGGTGAAAAGATGGATTTCAACTAATGCAGACACAAGCTGAGAAGGATTCAACTGCTGCTATGCTGTTCAAAACGTGCATGTGGGGGGGGGCACAGCTTCAAGGCAAAGGAATAAATGATTGAATGCTTTTTATATTCACTGACCTACGCAGTCAGTATAGTGTTATGCTTATGTAACTGTATTAGTTTGGTTGTGGCCGTTTGCACTCTCTATTCCAGAGGAATTACCACCCTGTAAGGGTACGAAAGCAAGGAAATCTTGGAGAGGGTTCCGCCCTTAGAAGTGCCACGGGATGGTTCCCGTGGCTTAAAGTACCTAAGGAATCCCCCTAATGAGAGAGTACTGCCGCTGGAGGAGGAGGGAGGATAGTGGGACAAAGACAAAATGCTTCACAGTGAGGCTGAGGAGGAACTGCTTATATAGCTCAGGAAGTGGGAGTGGCTGGCTGCTTGGTCACTGAACTACAGGCAAAGCCTTTCAATTCACTGACCCACATAGCCAGTATGTGTATGCTTATGTAACTGTATTAGTTTGGTTGTGGCCATTCGCACTGTCTATTCCAGAGGAATTACCACCCTGTAGGGACAAAGCAAAAGGAACTCTTGGAGAGGGTTCCACCCCTAGAGGTGCCACGGGATGGTTCCCGTGGCTAAAGGTACCTTAGGAATCCCCAAAAGAAATGTAGTATCATCCCCAAAAGGAGGCAACATGATGCGTATGAGCAAGCAGTAACAGTGACGTAGAAGCAGTAACTGCAACATAGTAGTAAAGAAGAATAGTGATGGCTTGTATGAGAGAAGGGGATCCCTTAAGGAGAGAGGGAATGGCAGAACATCCTCCACCTCCATACAACAACGGAACCTACCTAAGGAAACTAGGGGAAACAACTATGTTAATGAAGTGTTATGACCTGAGGCAACAGAGGAGAGAAAAAAAACCCTATGAGGAGGAAATCTCTGGGGACCCAAGGCCTAGGTCACCTTCCCTCCAGGCTTGGGAAAATGTTTTTAGTGACATCTCTGCAGCTACAGTTTGGAAAACCCAATTAAAGGGAGGTGGAAAATATTCCAATTTGGAGGAATGCTCTCACTCAAACCCTCTAGCAGGAATGTCATGGAAGGTTGCGAAAACTGCAACAATACGAGCATCCAAGGTGCAGGAGGAGAGCAACAACTGCTGAGGCACTCACCTGGCCTACCCACCCTAAATCAAACCAGGTGAACCAGAGGCAGTTGTGGGGAGAATGCGGTGAATGTGCCTTGCTAGAGAAACCACTAAAGTCAATGGCCAACCGTTATAGTGGAACACTAGAGCCAAAGGAGATCATAGTAACCACCCTTCACCGCTAGTCTTAAATTCTACACCAGGAGCTGCTGTCATGTAGCAGGCAGCTAAAGCCAAGCCCAGGGCGAGGACATTCCCAGCTATGGGCCAGGTGAGAAGGATCCCACCCCAAGTTGGACACGCTCGATGATGCAGACTAAATGCAGAGCGAGACCGTCAGCTGCAGGAACCTGCACCAGATTAGAATGTCTGGCATGCCCCAGAATTTATTGAGAGTTGTAAAGCCGGTGAGCTGAATGAGCACGACATGCTGAGATCGTAATGAGCATTGAGTGCTGAGACCTTGCAAGGTCAAATGCAGATTGAGAGCAGTAGAATCCCAGGTGAAGCTGAGGGGATGGCACTAGGCATAAAGCAATGGTTTGCGTAAGCAAGTGGGGACCTGATAGGTCAGTAAGCAGTAGTAGTAGTAATAGGTGGATCTGCATAACACCTGTATAGCAAGTAAACAGCACTGAGTTAGGGGCAAGCCAGCCAGACATGAATAGCCAAATCAAGGTGACAAACTCTGAGGATTTTCGGCAGCTGAAGACAGGATTTAGAACAAAATTAATTAACCACATAGGCCACGACCCCCCAAACACCTCCCAGTCCCCACCATAGGACAAACAAGGTAGCAATGAAAGGTCAAGAACCACATGCAGATATAAAAGCTAGTTTAACAGCCTCAGCAGGAGCTTCAGCTAACCTCAGAGTAAACAAGGTAGAATAGGAATGGGTGTAAACAATGCAGCAGCAGGAAGCAAGTGGGCCTGCACAGCAGTAGTTAAGAATACAGCATTAAAACACAGGCACTGGGTACAATAGTAATTAAAGTAAACAGTCAGCAGCAGTGGCTGAAGTTGTAGGTAACTGAAAGCACTAGCATGAACTCTGAGTAGGTTTGCAGTTGCAGTGCAGTAAATTGAGAGCCGTAACTCAAAGCAAGCAGAATGAGCTCTGTAGTAGCAGTATGCTAGGAGTTTTTTAAAAATAAAAGCCCCCCCAAAGAGGAAACCAAAACACAGCAAAACAGAAAACAGGGAAAGGCCCCCCCAAAAAAACAAGAAACAAAACGCAGGAAACACACAGCCGGAAGAAGATACAAACCAGAAGCAAGAAAACAATCACTGAAGTCCAGCAGAGACACACAGAAATAGCAGGCTGGGGAGGGGGGGTTAGGCCCCAGCCAGCTCAGAGGACAAACCAACATAGCCTCCAGCTGCAAAGACAAAATGCTTCACAGTGAGGCTGAGAGGAACTGCTTATATAGCTCAGGAAGTGGGAGTGGCTGGCTGCTTGGTCACCGAACTACAGGCAAAGCCTTTCAATTATTTTAAAAGCCCAGTGTATTAAAAAAAAGGAAGGGGAGGGAGATTGCAAAGCACAAAGGGGTGGGGGAAGAGCCAAGGGGGGTTCAAATCAAAACACACACACACACACACATATACTCACACACACTCACTCACACTGTCAGTCAAAATCCACACTCACACTAGAAATCCCCCCAAATTGTAATCCTGCACTAAATAGACAAGATTTAAAATGTTTTAAAAGTCAATATTTAGGAAAATCCTCCGCAAATTGCTTTGATTGAGCAGCAGCTCCTCTCTCTTCAGTCTCTCTCTCCTGTATGGAGAAATGATCTCTTGAGCTTTCTATTGGCTGTTCAGCCACATGTGACCTCCAACCCCACAATACTTGGTAAACTTCGCCTGTCTGAGGCAAAATTTACTGGCAAAGTTGACTTCGTGAATGACAATGCTTGGCATTTGATCTAATGAGGTATGAAGTCATTTCGCCGGTGAAGCTGACAAAATTCTCTGTGAAATTCCTACTTTGCTGGCTGGAATATTTCGTGAGGTTGTGCTTCTATGCAACATTTTCCGCAGAGCAAATTTTTGTGACTTTGCATACCTCTGCCCTTGACACACAGCCTGTGTCCGTGTGCGACAAGCTGCTATAAATTGGGTCAAGTGCTGCACCTGCACCCAACATTACATCATCAGGCTCAGTTGCAGCATTCATCAGTGCCCCAGCTGGGGAACACAAGGGTTTGATGCAGGGTTTAACACAAGCCATGCATCACCCTTTGAAAATCTCACACACTTAGATCAATCACAAAAAATATCCAAAATGAAACCTTAAATAAAACTATTAAAATGCACTTAAAACACTCAGATGTAGCTACACCATGTGCTAGACATTCAAAGCAGCTGATTTAGAAATCTGGATTAGGCTTCCAACAGCAAATGAAAATTTCTTGATCTATAAACCCCTGAGAACAATAGAGGACAGTTCCTATCTCCCTCAATCACCAACTAGGACTGTGTGAAAGTGAGGCTCAGCACGGTCCATATGCTGTTAGGCATATCATTTGACCCAGAGTTTTGTGGCTTCTTCAGACCACGAGGTATGATTGCCATATAATGCTACACCACCTGTGGATTCACTGACTTTGTCAGCAAAGTTCCCGATTTCACCAGTTTGTGAAATCCAGACCTTTGTGAACTTTGACTTTGCACTGTGAAGTGATGTTGTGAGTTGGAGAAGTTTTAGTCACTTTGTGAAGCAAAGTTAGGCAACTTTGTGCATCTGTAATCCTTAATACTGACCAACCACGTATTGCAGACTGCCTCAATACAACATTTTCTGACCTAAGTGAGGTTCTTCCTGCCCACTTCTTTGACCCCGTCCTTACATCCAACCACCCTGCATCCCGGCCCCCACTCTTCTTCAGGACAATCTCCCCCATGACACCAAACCTCTCCTCCTAAAAGCCCTCTCCTCCCACAACCCGAGCGGAGACCCCCTTGACTCCAGGATACTCCGCCTAACACTGGATGTCATGTTAGCCCCCCTCATGGATCTCCTCAATCAATCCCTATGCCTTGGCCAATTCCCAAGTGCATGGAAACTGGCTGAAATTACCCCTATCCATAAAAATGGAGACCGAACATTACCAAACAATTACAGACCCATCTCCATCCCCCCAAAGCCCTGGAGAAGATAGTATCCACTCAACTCATGGATTACCTATCTAAATACAACATACTATGCCCAGAGCAACATGGTTTCCACCCTGGTCACAGCACCTCCACAGCCCTTTTGGAGTTCTCCCACCAAATACACTGCACTTGATGCTGGGGAGATCGCCAGGGCAGTGTTCATCAACCTAGCTAAGGCCTTTGACACTGTGTGTCACCCACTAATACTTGACTCCCTTCGTCTGCTGGGATTCTCATCGGGCCCCCTGGACTGGTTCTCCAGCTACCTCCAGAATAGATCCCAACAGGTCAAATTAAATGGTATCCTATCGACAACCCTACCAGTATACTCCGGGATCTCTCAAGGCTCCATCCTGGGCCCCACCTTATTTAGTCTCTTTCTAAACACCCTCCCTAGCTCCTGCACAGGCAAAATGCTTCTATACGCTGATGATGCAGTCCTCGTTGCCTCACACCCCGACCCACTCACACTCCAGAGCTCCCTGCAACTCACCTTCAGCCAAGCTGAAAAATGATTTCTCTATCACCGTCTGGTTCTGAACCTTAAAAAGACGAAATCTATGATTTTTGCACACCACCAAAGTAACTCCAGAAATGCTCCCCTTCACATCACCCCCAGCACACTCCACCCCCTTGAACAGGTATCAACATACAAATACCTGGGCATCACCTTCGACTCGGCATTCACCTTACACACCCATCTTAATGCTTTGTCATTGGCCATGAATGCCCGGATTGGTCTTCTCTACCGCCACAAAGACTGCCTTCCTGAGTTTGCCCAGAGACTTGCTATCAATTCGTCCATTCTGTCATTGGTGGATTATGGATTCCCTACCTATGCAGCTGCCGACCCCACTGCCCTCACCAAAGTCCAGACCTCTATCAACAAAGCCTGTAGGCTCCTGACCGGTGCCCACAGCAGAACTCACACATGCACCTACTCTACTCTGCCTCTAACATACTCCACCTTTGATGAGCGTCACAATACCACACCTGTATACTGGCAAAAAGGCTCTACTTGGGCTTTGCCCCCAGTGTCACTACACCCCTTCAATGGGCCTCCCACCGGTGATCACCCGCAATGCCACCAAAGCCACCTTCCAGGTGCCTAGAGCTAGGACCTCACTCAGCCAAAGGTCCTTTCACCACAGAGCACCCGCTTGATATAACTCCCTCCCCACGCAAATCACAAACATCCCCAAAATCGGCCCTTTCAAAATAGCACTATACAAATACCTCACTGACAATCGGAGCTGTACTTGTCCATAATAGTGCTTTCCTAGAGCACCCTCTGAACCCATCTGCCCACTAGTCCTACATACATCCTAGCCTACTTAGAATTGGTTTCTGTAGTCTGCACGCCATGCACAGTACCCTGAGGGTGCCACAGGGTTACTAATCAGTCTTGTATTGTTTATTTTTTCTTGTTTTGTATTCTTGTTTTGCATTATTTTGTTTTTCATCTCCACTCTGCTGTATCTCACCTGTTTTGGTCACTGCAATTGCATTGCTGTATAGTCCTTTGTATTTCACCTGTATTGTTAACCAATGTCTTGCCACACAAATATGTTTGTCCACCCTCCCTGAGACGAGGTACCTTTGTAAATGAATCTCTGACTCAAAGGTTTGTAAATCCGATCTATGAAAATAAATAAATATAAATAAATAAATAAATAAATAAGGGAGGGGGAGGGTGGATGAATACTTTGCGTATTCAGTAAACATTTTTCCTGTCTGTGTAACACAACACCTGTCTGGTGGCTTTTCATTGCTTGTTCAGAGCCCAGTTGTAGAGCAATGGCCTGATCTTGGTTCGCTGGGGTTTGCAGGTAGGTGATAATCTGTGAGCACTTCATGGGGAAGGGGTGAAACCTTTGCTAAACTCTGTGATCCCTATCCACATTTCAGAATTTCTGTAACCTTTTGGAACTTTCAAGTAAATTGGAGTACGTTTCCCAATATCCCCCAATTGTGTACATGTGCAGACTCGCTCTAGGGGAAATAAGGGAAATTGTTTTCTATATTATTGTTTTTATGTATTTCTATTTGTTGTATGTTTTAACTTTCTCTTTTTTTCTGTGCTTGGGGGTGTCTGGGATACAGTCTGTACTAAAATGACTATAGATCTTCTATTTTCTAAAGGACAGATTCAAAAGGCAATGCCTACAGTTCAGAGGGACAGTGGGCAACACATGGCATGTCCCCCCAAGCAGTATATACCCATCCTTTGGATGCTTGGATTTTTTGTTTGCTACCACATGCCTACTCTGCTCCCTCTCACCCTCCCCAGTACCTTCTGCTGCATGACTGCATCCAGGAATCCCTGCTGCTTTTGTTTCTGCTGGCTCCATGTTTCCCCTGATTTGTGAGTGGCTGTTCAGCCACTGCCATCTGTTTTTTGTTGTTCTGTGGGCCTTTGTGTTCTGGAGTGTTGGGTGATAACAGTGAAAGCATAAGCTCAACAGCATAAAGGGTGAAATCAAAAGGGTGATAGCAATATGGGTGCCCCTGACAAATAAAGTGCAGTGTCAAATGAGTGCCGGTGTCCCCCTGATGCCCTGCTTGCCCTGAGTTGCTGAGGCCTCGAGGATGGTTATATACAGCGATGGGGGGTGCAGGGGGCAGAGTCACCTGCATGTGCAACTGCCGCTGTGCTTCTGTTTTCCTCTCGACTTGTCTTGCCCTTTTTGCTGCTCACCCTTTTGCTCCTTCGCCCATCTGCCGTTTGCTCTGTTGCTTGTCGCTCTTATGGCTTTCGCTCTTATTGTAGAGTACGGTGTTCTGGCATCCTCAAGATGGTGTGCAGCAAAGACCTCCAGGCTATGATGCTTCAGGGCCCTAGTGTCTCCCCTTTTTGACTCACAAATGCCTACAATTCACAGTCACTGCATATTTCAGCAGTTCATCCTCAGAAACCAGTCGACTGCATCTCCCTTCTTGTGTATCCCTCTGCAGCACATTGCTTGCTACATAACTTGTATTTTTCATTGTCAGCCTACCTGACTAGTAAACCACTGTAGCAACTTATATAGATATATAGTTTTTTTAGCATGTTGTTTATGCCCCTGATTGCTGACCTGCACCTTCCACCCTGGGTCCTTCGAGCTCCATCTCCCAGCTTTTCTAGGACTTATTTATTCTCTGTTAACTGGGTAAGGCCCACTAGGCACAACTGGCTGTTTTCATGGGCAACCCAGGAGCTTTGGGCTGGTTAAGTGACTTGCTCAGAGTCACACAGTATGTAAGTGGAGGTGGGGGCATACCTCTCAACCTCTTGCCTCATGAATCAGGGACAAGGCTTAAAAAAATCAGGGACAAAGACCCCCAATCAGGGACACATCTTAAAAACTGGTACTATTCACTCAGAAAGCTGATAGAATAAAGGGATGTGTGTTAAGATGCATTTTCTGAAGGAAAACAAGTCTGTAACTTTAATGCTTGACATTATTTTGTGCTTTTAATCTCCACTGTTCTGTCACAAAAATACAAATTTTATGAGGGACAGAGAAAGATTTTGAGGCTAAATCAGGGACGTCCCTGAAAATCAGGGACAGTTGAGAGGTATGGGTGGGGGGGGAATCAAACCCAGGTCTGCTGGATGTACCAAGTTCATTCACAGCTCATTACTCTAACCTCTAGGCTATACTGCCAGGGAAAAAAGGTTGCATCAGAAGTGGGATCTGAACCTGTGCTTCCATTTGGAGACCAGAAATTAAGTCTGTTCCAGTCCTCCAGGTCCCCCATGGATTACCCCTTGCTGTGGGGCAGAAGGTGGTGACCAATCCCCTCCAGAGCACAATCCATATATGGAGGGGCCTAGTAGATAGTGTAGGACCTGCGAGGGACCAGAGGCATCATCCAGCTGTGGGCTGAGATTTCCCACCATTGTTTCATTTCACCCATGCGGGGGTACTAGCGTGCAATAGTGTGCACGTGGAGGCACACACGCATGAATCAGCACTAAGGGTGGACCCTCCCCTAAGGATATGATACATACATAGTAACATAGTATTTGATGGCAGATAAGGACTGCTAGGCCAACCCTGTCTGACCGTATTCCTTGTCTGAATCAGTGGTTGCTGACCCTACTTGGTCATTGACTTTAACCTTTCCTACCCACCTCTAGGGTTCCCTTGTGTCTATCCCATGCATGTTTGACTCCCCCCACTGTGCTCACTCGCATTACTTCCTGGGGTAGGCTATTCCATGTATCTACCACCCTTTCCATGAAGAAAAACTGCCTCACATTCCCCTTTATCCTGCCTCCCCCCAGTCTCATATCATGCCCCCTCATCCTTGTACACCTCCTATACTGAAAGATGTCACCCACTTGCACTTTGTTTAAGCCCTTAAGATACTTGAAGGTTTCTAGTATAGCTCCCTGTTCCCTCCTCTCTTCCACTGTATACATAATGAGGTCTTTTTATTTCTCTGCGTATGTCTCCTAGTGCAAGCCCTGCACCATCTTTGTTGCCCTTCTCTGAACAGCCTCCACCCTGTCTATGTCCTTACAAAGATGCGGCTTCCAGAACCATACTCCAGATGAGGTCTCACCAGCATTTTGTATGGTGGCACCACCATCTCCCTTCTTCTGCTAGTAATACCCCTTCCTATGCACCCTAGCATGCTACTGGCCCTCCCCATAGCCTTGGTACGCTGTTTTGACACCTTTAGGTCATCTGAGATGATTATCCACAAGGGAGACCCACAGAAGGGTGGCAAGGGACACCACAGGGGAAGGAAACAGCTTCTGATAGGGGACTCAATTGTTAGAGGGGTAGACCTGGGGAAGGGAGAGGAGAGGGAAGTAAGGTGCCTGCCTGGTGCCATGGCTTGGAGGGACAAGAAGCAAATCCTCAGGATTGCAGAAGCAGCATCACAGGAGAGGGAACTAGATATCATTGTCCACCTTGGGACAAATGACCTAGCTAGGCATGGGATCAGTGCAGTGCAGGATGAAATTGTGGAGTTGGGGAGGGGCCTCAGACAGGTAGCAAGCACAGTTACCTTCTCAGAGGTGCTGCCAGTCCATGGCAGGGGTGAGGCTAGGGTACTACACACCATGCAGTTTAATGAATGGTTGCAAAACTGGTGCAGAGCACAGGGCTTTGGCTTCATTGAGGAGTGGGGGTACTCCTGGAGAGATGAAGGTTTATACTGGCACGATGGTCTGCATCTGTCCATGAAGGAAACCAAGATCCTAAGTGACAGGTTTAAATGCTCCCTTGGCAAGCTTTTAAACTAGCCATGGGGGGAGGTGCTAATAAGAGGCAGGAAATTTCAAGCCTCCCCCCCCACAAAACATGACGGGTAGTAAGGTAAACACTGAGGTACAGTGCTCAACAGAGGGCAGGACAGGGGTAAATGGAACAATAGACAAGGGCAAAAAGAGCAGGCATGGGGGAAAAAGGATAAAGCCAACATTAAATGGAGGGCAATGAGTACCAATGCCCGTAGTCTGGGAAACAAGCTTCCTGAGCTAGTAGCCTTGATGGAAGATGAACACTTGGATATTGTGTGATCAGGAAACATGGTACATGGGGAACCATGACTGGGATGTCAACATACAGGGACACAGTCTACAGAAGGGACAGGGAGGGAAAAGAGGAGTGGAGTAGCTCTATACATAAGGGAAGGATCAAAGCTACAGAACTAAAAAGTAAAGGGGAGGAGAGGCACTCTGGGTCACCTTGGAGACAGGGAATGGCATCACAATCCGCACAGGGGTTGTACACAGACCCCCATCTCAAGGGGAGGAAATGGACACGAAAATGATAGAGGACATTCTCAAAATGGCTGAAAAAGGGGAGATACTGTTGATGGGGGACCTGAACATGCCAGATGTTAACTGGATGACATGTACTGCAGCCACATCCAAGAGCAGGGTCATTCTCGATGCCCTGCAGGGGGCAGGCCTTAGACAGCTAGTGTTGGAACCCACTCGGGAGGAAGCAATACTAGACCTGGTACTCTCAAATGGAGAGAGGATCACAAATTTAGAAGTCAGTAGACATCTGGGAACAAGCGACCACTGCACAGTGTGCTTCACAGTAAGCACAACCATGGAGACAAGCCATACAAAAACAAGCATACTGGACTTTAGAAGGGCTGACTTTGGCAAAATGGGTGAATACCTGAGGAATACACTAGCAAATGGCCAAAAAGGAGGGGTGGAAGAACAATGGAGAAAAATTAAAATGCTACTCATAGAGGCAAAGCCTTTGTGTGAAACAGATAAAGAAAACAAAGCGGAGTGAAAAACACTATGGTTCTCAAAAGAGGTGGCAGGGAAGGTTAAGGAGAAAAAGGCTGTATTCAAAAGTATAAGGCATCACAGAAAGGAGCACGACAGGAACTGTATCAATTAAAGCAGAAAGAAGTGGGAAGGCAGTCAGAATAGCAAAGGCCCAAACTGAGGAAAAAATAGCCAAGTCAGTTAAGAAGGGGATGAAACCTTTCATAGGTACATTAGGGTATAGAAAGGTTAAGGAGGAATAGTAAGATTAATAAGGAGAGGGAGGTGGGCAGAGGAGACAGTGAAAAGGCAGAGATACTGAATGAATACTTTTGCTCAGTATTCACAAAAGAAGATGAGGAGGAGTTACCTAAACCAGACAATAGAAGCAGTCTGGGTAGGGGGGTTGACACCAGTCCATTTACAGAAGAAAGAGTCCTGAAAGAACTCCTAAAACTCAAGGTGGACAAAGCAATGGGGCCTGATGGGATTCACCCCAGAAACCTAAAAGAACTAAGGGAGGACCTAGTGACACCACTGACCACACTTTTTAACAAATCATGGGAGGATGGGGTGGTACCTGAGGACTGGAGGAGGGCAGATGTGATTCCCCTTCACAAAAGTGGGAACAAGGCAGAAGCAGGAAACTACAGACCTGTGAGTTTGACCTCAGTGGTAGGGAAAATGATGGAATCACTTCTGAAAGAAAGAACTGTTGAGTACCTAGAGGCCAGCGGGGCACAGGACCCGAAGCAGCATGGATTTACAGCAGGAAGGTCATGTCAGATGAATCTAATAGATTTCTTTGACTGGGTGACCAAAGTAATAGACCAGGGAGGGGCTGTGGATATGGCCTACCTAGACTTTAGCAAGGCATTTGACACAGTCCCGCACAAAAAGATTAATAATCAAGTTAGCCAGCCTGGGAGTGGGTCCCAGGGTGGTAGCCTGGGTTGCAAACTGGCTGCACAACAGGACACAGAAGGTAATAGTGAGTGGAACACATTCTGAAGAAAGGGGTCACTAGTGGAGTACCTCAGGGCTCAGTACTGGGCCCAGTCCTCTTTAACATCTTTATAGGTGACATTGCAGAGGTCTGAGGGAAGGTATGCCTCTTTTCAGATGATGCAAAGATCTGTAACAGAGTTGATACACAAGGGGGAAAGGATGGAGAAGGGACTTGGCAAGGTTGGAGGAATGGTCAGACATATTGGCATCTTAGATTCAATGCAAAGAGGTGTAAAGTAATGCACTTGAGAAACAAACCCAGGGAGAAGAGTACAACAGAGGGGAGGTACTAACAAGAACAAAATGGAATGGGACTTTGGGGTAGTCATATCAGATGATCTAAAGGTTGGTAAGCAATGTGAAGTCAGTAAGGAGAGCTAGGGGATACTGGATGCAGAAGGGGCATCACAAGAGAAAAGGGAAGTGGTTATCCTCTGTACAGACAGTTGGTGAGACCCCATCTGAGTACTGTGTGCAGTTTTGGAGACCTCATCTATGCAAGGACATAGACAGGATGGAAGCAGTCCAGAGGAAGGTAACAAAATGGTGCAGGGTCTGCATCAGAAACCATATGAAAAGAGACTGAGAGAGCTTTAATATGTATACCCTTGATGAAAGGAGGGACAGGGGGGACATGATAGAAATGTTCAAGTACCTCAAGGGAATCAACAAAGTCCAGGAGGGTAGCATCTTTCAGAAAAAGAGATGTGTAAGAACAAGAGGACACAATTTAAAGGTAGAGGGGGGATGGCTCAGGGGTAATGTGAGGAAATCTTTTTTCATGGAGAGAGTGGTGGATGCGTGGAACTGCCTTCCTGGGGAGGTTTTTGGGTCTAAAACAGTGGGGGAATTCAAACATGCATGGGACAGACACAAGGCAATTGTAGTGGGGGGGGTGGCAGGAAGTAGGCTGTTGGTTAACTAGAATCTGCAGCTTATCCAGTAGGTAGGGAAATGGGTAGACTGGGTGGGCCAAGTGGTCCTTATCTGCTGTCAAAGTCTATGTTTCTATGTTTCTGTCCCTAAATCTCTTTATATGTTTCTACGATGCTTCCATTCAGACTCTACTGGGTGACAAATAACAGTTGGATGCAAGATATCCCATCCCTGAGGAGGATATCTGTTCATGGGATGATCAGTCCTCCCTAAGCTGCCAAACCCCTAGCGAAAAAAGCCTGTTACATAGAAATATAGGCAGTGTTAGCAGAAAAAGACCAATGGTCCACCCATTCTGCCAGTGGTTCCCTATCTGTCCCTTGGGCCTAGCTGTCATCCAGGGCACTAGCTCTCCCCATCTTCCCCCTGATCTCCACCCTCTTACTAGTGCCCTGAGTAGCCACAATAATCTTCACTCTGTCCTAACCATTCTTAAAACCATTTATGGTTCTGTCTCCTACCCCCTCAGCTGGCAGACTGTTTCAAGTTTCCAGCTCCCTCTGGGTAAAGCAATACTTATTCATATCTCTCTTAAACCTTCCTCCTTTCAGTTTCCACACATGCCCTCACAACCTCAAATTTGTGCTTATGTTGAATAACTGCTCGTAGTGAACCTAATGAATTCCTTTCAGGAATTTGAAAGTCTCTGTCATATCACCCCTCTCCAGTTTGGTCTCAAGCGAGTACGTTTATTCCCTTGAACCACTCTTCATATTGTCTGCCCTGATGGCCCTGTGTCATCCAAGTCACCTTTTGCTGCACCACCTCTACTATGTCCTTATCC
Organism: Neoceratodus forsteri; assembly: GCA_016271365.2. NCBI lineage: Eukaryota > Metazoa > Chordata > Ceratodontiformes > Ceratodontidae > Neoceratodus > Neoceratodus forsteri. The sequence continues at coordinate 903,110,042 of CM028129.1, forward strand.
TTCCTGAGGTAAGGACTCCAGAACTGAGAGTAGTACTCCAAGTACGGCATTACCATTGACCTATAAAGAGGTAACATGGACTTTGACTTTGACAGCAGATAAGGACCGCTTGGCCCACCTAGTCTGCCCATTTCCCTACCTACTGGATAAGCTGCAGATCCTAGTTAACCAACAGCCTATTTCTTCCTATCCCCCCACAAGAATTGCCTTGTCTCTCCCATGCATTCTTGAATCCCCACTGTTTTTGACCCCACAATCTCCTCAGGAAGGCCATTCCATGCATCCACCTCCCTCTCTGTGAAAAAATACTTTCTCGCATTGCTCCTGAGCCGCCCCCCTCTATCTTCAAATTGTGTCCCCTTGTTCTTGCACATCTCTTTTTCTGAAAGATGCTACCTTCTTGGACTTTGTTGATTCCACTGAGGTACTTAAATGTTTCTATCATGTCCCCCCTCCTCCTCCTTTCCTTAAGGGTATACATATTAAGCTCCTTAGTCTCTCTTCATATGGCTTCTGTTGCAGACCCTGCACCATTTTAGTTGCCCTCCTCTGGACTGCTTCCATCCTGTCTATGTCCTTGCGGAGATGGGGTCTCCAGAACTGCACACAGTACTCAGATGGGGTCTCACCGACTGTCTGTACAGAGGGATAACAACGTCCTGTTTTACTGGTGATGCCTCCCTATGCATCCCAGTATCCCCAGCCCTCCTTACTGCCTCCTCACATTGCTTGCTAACCTTTAGGTTATCTGATATGACTACCCCAGGTCCCTTTTCATTTTTGTTGTTGTTACTACCTCCCCCACTGTGTACTCTTCCCCTGGGTTTTTGTTTCCCAGGTGCATTACTTTGCATTTCTTTGCATTAAGTCTAAGCTGAGATATTTCTGACCATTCCTCCAACCTTGCCAAGTCCCTTCTCATCCTTTCCACCCCACCTTGTGTGTCAACCCTGTTGCAGATCTTTGTGTTATCTGCAAAGTTGCATACTTTTCCTTCCAGTCCCTCTGCAGTGTCAGTTATAAAGACATTAAAAAGGATCAGACCCAGTACTGAACCCTGTGGTATTCAACTAGTAACCCCCTTTTCTTCGGAGTGGACTCTGTTTACTATTACCTTCTGTGTCCTGATGTCCAGCCAATGTTTTACCCAGGCTACCACCCTGGGACCCACTTCCAGGCTGGCTAATTTGTTTATTAATCTTTTGTGTGGGACTGTGTCAAATGCCTTGCTAAAGTCTAGGTAGGTCATGTCAGCAGCCCCTCCCGGTCTACTACTTTGGTCACCCAGTCAAAGAAATCAATTAGATTCATCTGACATGACCTTCCCACTGTGAATCCATGCTGCTTTGGATCCTGTGCCTCACTTTCCTCTAGGTACTAAACAATTCTTTCCTTCAGAAGTGATTCCATCTTTTTCCCTACCACTGCGGTCAAACTGGCAGGTCTGTAGTTTCCTGCCTCTGTCTTGCTCCCACTTTTGTGAAGGGGAATCACATCCACACTACTGCAGTCCTCAGGTACCACACCATCCTCCCATGATTTGTTAAAAAGGGTAGTTGGTGGTGTCATAAGTTCTCCCCTTAGTTCTTTTAGAATTCTGGGGTGAATCCCATCAGGCCCCATTGCTTTATCCACCTTTAGTTTTAGGAGTTCTTTCAGAACCCTTTTTTCTGTGAAAGGACTGGTATCAACTCCCTATCCAGAGTGCTTCTACTGGATTGGATTAGGTACCTCCCCTCCTTTTCTTTTGTGAATACTGAGCAGAAGTATTCATTCAGTATCCTACTTTTTCACTATCCATCTCTGCCCACCCACCCTCCCTTTATTCAGCATCTTTCTCCCTCCCTTTGTCTTTTACGCCCTAATGTACCTATAAAGGTTTTATCCCCCTTCTTAACCGAGTTGGCTATCTTTTCCTTGGTTTGGGCCTTTGCTATTCTGACTGCCCTCTCCACTTCCTTCTGTTCTATCTGACAACAGACCGATAGTATTATGACTTTCTGATGTCAGAATGGTGGTATGATGAACTTTAAAATTGGTTGCGTTTCTACAGGAAAAAAAAGACAAATCATGTATTACAAACATATTGAGGAGGACCAGGCCCAGCAGAAAGCCCTGTGGCACCCCACTTGTGACTCCTCTCTCTTCCGATTTGACCCCCATTTACCATGACCCTTTGCAGCCTCTCCCTCTCCCTCTGCCAATTTCTTATCTATCTTACTATGTCCCCTGCCACCCTCAGATCCTCCATATTTTTCTGCAATCGCATGTGAGGCTCTGAGTCAAAGGCTTTGCTGAAATCAAAATAGAGTAGATCCATGGTATGGCCCCTATCCAGTGTTCTTGTCACCCAGTCAAAGAAAACTATTAGATTTTTCTGACAAGACCTCCCTGCCACAAACCCATGTTGTTTACTATACTGGAGGCCATTGTTTTTCAGGTAGATCACAAGGTCCTCCTTGACTAGTGACTCCATCAGTTTCCCTACAGCTGAGGTGAGACTGAAGGTCTTTATTTTCCTGACTGCTCCCTGTCCCCTGCCTTGTGTAGTGGAACCATGTCTGCCACCCTCCAGTCCTTCAGAACTACCTCTGACTGTAGCGAGCTAATGAATAGAACTACTAGGGGTTCAGCTAGTTCCACTGCCAGCTTTGTGAGCACCCTCAAATGCATCCCATCCAGTCCTTGTGCCTTATCTATCTTAAGGGCTACTAACCTTTTCTGGGCCCTTTGCTGATAAATACTGGCTGCCTCATCTCTGGGACCACTTCAGTGGCTGCCTTGATGCCACTCTCTTGCAAGGGCCTGCTGTCTTCCATGACAGAGCAAAAGTAGTCATTTAGGATGGATGCCTTTTGCCTGTCCTCCTCTGTTACCCTACCACCCTCTGATAGCCTAATAATCACCTTCTTCCTTTTTTCCCTAATATACCTGAAGAATTTCTTGTCTCCACTCTTACCCCTTCAGCAGTATGCAGCTTAGTGTCTGCCTTATCTTCCTTAACTGCCCTCTTAGACTCCCTAGCTCTCAGTTGGTATGCTTCCCATTCCCCCTCCCCCGCTTTTCTTTGTTGTTAATGAAGGCCTTTTTTTTGGCCCTCACTGCTGCTCAGACCCTTTCTAAGAACCACATTGGTTGCTTGTACCTGTTTCTCTTGGTTACTCTCTTCAGGCATATCTTTGATGGCTCCAGAATGGCCCCCTTAATTGCCTTCCATCACTCCTCCACCACTCTTATGTTGTCTATCCCAACTGACTTGTCCCAAACCAACTTCCTCATCCTGTTGAAGTCTGCCCTTCTAAAATCGATGACCTCAGCTTTTGATTAGAGTGTACTGGTCCCAAGGGTAGCTCAAACCAGATAGAGTTATGGTCTCTATTCCCTAGTGACTTCCCTTCCTGCACCACTCCTACCATCTCCAAGCTGGTGAGCAGTACATTGAGGATGGCAGCCAGCCTGGTGGGTTCTCTAACTGGCTGCACCAGCAGACATTCTTGGACTGTATCCAGCAAGGCATGACTTCTGGTGCTCCTGGCAGCTGAAACTTCCTAGTGATGTCCGGCAGGTTCAGGTCACCCACCACTACCACCTCCCCTTCTGCCACTCCCCTGACTAGTTCTTCCTCAAGCTCCTTATCCCTCTTCTCCACCTGACCTGGCGGTCTGAGATCAGGAATGCAGGTACTAAGAGTGACTAGGCTAACTGAAAAATGCAAAGTTCCCTTGTTTGGACACAATTAAATCTTTATTTAAGTTGAACAGACTACACGGAAGAGCACCCCCCTCTAGAGGTCACGTGGTTAATGTTTTGTGTTGCTCTGATGCTTTTTCAAAGACTTTCCTCTTTGAAAAGCATCAGAGCAACTGAATATGATGACCACATGACCTCTAGAGGGGTGCTCTTCTGTGTAGTCTGTTCAACTTAACTAAAAGATTTTAGTTGTATCTAAACAGTTGGACTTTACATTTTCAGTTAGCTGAGTCACCCTTTGTACCTGCATTACTGCTCCATTAGACTTTGGCTTCTATGGAGTGTTTTTGAGCTGCTGCCTCCTCCTCCTGCATTCAGACAGTCAGTGGATCATGCCCACCCATATTTTCTTGCCTGAGGCTGCAGTGAGCTGCACCCACAGTGACTGTCTCCCCATTTGTCCACATGTTATGGCCATCCTTCACAGTCTCAATGCCATCCCTGACATAGAGGGCTGCACCCACCCCTTTACCTTTTTCTCTATCCCTCCTAACCATGGTATAACCTGGGTCTGATAGGTCCCAGATGTTATTTTTGGAACCTTAAGTCTCTGTGATGGTAATGAGGTCTACCTCAGTGTCTGTCACTGTCATCTGGAGCTCACTGATTTTATTACCCAGACTCCTGGCATTGAAGCAGACCCCTTTCCATCTAACCCTTGATGCTATTTGGCTATTTTCTTGTCCTTATTCACATTTCTCCTTTGTCTTCTTCCATTGCTGTTAATTGCAGGGTCTGTGACCTCTTCCCCATTAGTCCCTTCCCTCATCCCATATGGACCTCAACCCCATGTTTGCCCTCTGAATCTCTACCAGCCCCAATATTAGGGGAAGTACTAGCACTTCCTAAACTCAGGTGGCTGCACTAAACCAGATATATGTTTTTAATAAGCAGTGGGTTGGGGGTAGGAGTCAGTTAGTGGATGCTATTGGGGTTGAGGAAAGGGACACTTCCTCCCAATATTTACCACTGTTTGGATCACCCTTTCCCCATACCAATGTTGGGGGGAAGCCATGACTCTAATTCCATTTGCCAGCTGGGCAGCTGGCGCTACCTCAAAGTGGACACCAATGTTGTTATTTTCAACTGGCAGATGGTGTAGGAATATAGAGTGCCTTCAGCACAGGATTCCAGGGATTGCAGGCAGACCCTGGTGTCTCCAAGTGGCAGTGGGTGCAGGAATGTAGAGTGGCTCTAGTCTGGATTCAGGGATTACACATGAACCCTGGTTTCATAGGTGGCAGTGGGTATGGGAATGTAGAGTTGTTCCAGCATGGGCCGGGGATTAAACATGAATGCTAGACTCACAGGTGAGAGTGGGTGCAGGAATGTAGAGTAGCTGTAGTGTGGGGTTACAGGGATTACACACAGATTCTGGTCTCATGGGTGGCAGAGACTGCAGGAAAGTAGAGTGGCTATATCTTGGGATTCCAGGGATTACACATGAATCCTGGTCTCAAATGTGGCAGTGGGTGCAGGAATATAGAGTTACTGCAGCATGGGATTCCAGGGATTGCACCTAAACCCTGGTCTCCCAACTGGCAGTGCAATACACTGCCACTGTGCTAGTGGACCAGCCAAGGTCTCACAATGCTTTACAGCACAGAGATTTTGGTAGGGTTTTAAAGTGGGTCTGTAGGCTGTCCCAGTGCTGTGGTGGCAGTATGTTGTGCTGCCCCCTAAGAGATCGGAAGTTCCAGTTTGAGTCCAAGAATCCCACACTGGAGAATGCTGGGGGATAAATGCATCTCATGCATACACACAAACCCTGAGCTCACAGTCAGCAGAGAGTGCAGAAATGTAGAGTGGCTTTAGCAATGGATTCCAGGGATTACTTACAAATCCTGGTCTCACAGGTGGCAGTGGGTGCAGGAATGGCCTGGGATTCCAGTGATAACACATGAATGCTGGTTTCACAGATGGCAGAGGATGCATGAATACAGAGTGGCCGCAGCATGGTATTCCAGGGATTATACATAAATGCTGGTTTCATAGGTGGCAGGGGGGTGCAAGAATGCAGAGTGGCTTCAGCATGGAATTCCAGGGATTACACATGAACCCTGGTCTCACAGATAGCAGTGCGTGCAGGGTTGTAGAGTGGTTGTAGCCTGGAATTCCATGGATTACATAAACAATAATACCCAAGAGGGTGAACAGTACTGGGCAGTAATGGACCGTCGGGGGGTACTGAGACCTGACGCCACAGGCAGAGGGCCTTATTGTCCTTGGAAGGTCAGGTATTGCCCAGTACTGCCTTCCCCGGAGGGTATTATTGCCCTTAGAAAATTGGCTACCCGTAGCATTTTTATATGGGATTTAAAAAAATCTATATAGATTTTTAAATAGAGTAAGAATGAAGTTTGTGTTTTTCTTGAAAAGTAGTCCTTTCTTTTCTGTGCTGTTTCATCCATGCTACCCCCTACAGAGCCACTCTCTTCTAATTCTGCCCCCCACACCACCAGCTCCAGAACAATACATGGAGTTTCCTGTAAAGTTTCCTCCCCAGCTGTCTCTTGGGATCATTAAAAAGGCAAACAGTTTTCTGCCCTTCCTACAAGACATTTTTTTTCTGTCAGAAGTTGCAACTGTTAGGCGGCAGGTTTGAGCAGGATAGGTGCGAGGTGGATGCCCACACTATGGAGCAGCCAAGGAGGGATGGAGCATTCTCAGGTTTGCATCACAGGAGGTGGACAGAACTGGCAAGCAAAAAACAATAAAATAAAAAAAATAACATAAGCCTGCAAAAAGAGGTATGTTTTCTGCTTTCCAGTGTTTTTGGGGGCCTATGTATTGAAAAGGTGTGCATTTTGTATCGCATGGATCGGGAGAAACGGCCTGAGTAAAGAGATGGCACTTTTCCTAACTAGCAATCCCCAAGACAGAGATGCATTGCTGGCTTGGAGCAAATACTTTATAATCCAGCTTTGGTGGATAATTGGCTCAAGACCATCTGTTGTGCTGGGAACATTTTTTTATACTTAAGGAAAGGATCAGGTTTTAGGGAGGGGGGTGTTTTTTGGCTGTTTACTGTCTTTGTTTAGTAGGGTGGTTTGCATCCTGTTATACTGACTATGGTGGTGATGAATCTTGCTTAGTGAGTGGGAAAAAAATGGCGGCTGGCGAGTTTCAAAATTTGGGGTGGCACAAGGATAGCCTACACAAAGGGGCACCTCAGATTGGCACTAGTTTTTTACCAGGCACTATTGAAAAATAAGTGCATGCCTGACAATGGCTTTCAGCTAATCTGCTTGCTTTATTTTTCAAGCCCATTTTCAAAATGCATATGCTGGTCTCACAGGCAGCAGAGGGTGAAGGAATGTAGAGTGGCTCCAATATGGGATTCTAGGGATTACATATGAACCTTATGTTGGAGGGAGGGTCTCTTCAGGGTGGGCTTGCTCACCTATAAGGCCCTATACGGATCAGGCCCTGGCTGCCTGTCAGACCTCCTTACCTCTGCCATCCCAACTTGCTCCCTTCGTTCTTCCACTGAGGGCCTCCTGTCAGTTTTGAGGACCAGGCTGAAAACCTCGGGTGGTTGTTCATTCGGGTGGCCATTGATCCTCTGGAACTCGCTGCCCAGATCTTGTGGAAGGCCCCTAATGGTGGAGGCATTTAGGAGAGGTCCCTAAAGGCCACTTATTTAGTTTAGCATTCCCTGCTGATGTTTTGTAACTTGCACAAACACATTTTAATTATTTATTTGCTGTGGAAATTGTTTACATACTTTGATTGTTTTAAGGCTCCATCAAACATTTTACTGTGTGGTTCCTGACCCTGCAGGATGGGGAGATAACAAATAATAAATGACTTACTCAGTCTCACAGGTGGCAATAGATGTAGGCATGCAGAGCGTCTCTAGCATGGAATTTCAGGGAGTAAACATAAATTCAGGTCTCACAGGGGACAGTGGGCACAGGAATGTAGACTGGCTATAGCGTCGGATTGCAGGGATTATACAAGAACTGTGATCTCACTGGTGGCAGCTGGTGCAGAAATTGGAGTTGCTCCAGTATGACATTCCATGAATTACACATGAATGCTGGTCTGACAGGTGGCAGAGGATGCAAGAATAAATAGTGGCTTCAGCCTGGGATTCCACAGATTACATGAACCCTGGTCTCCCAACTGGCAGCACAACACACTGCCACTGTGCCACTGGACCGCCAAGGTCTCACAATGCTTTATAGCACAGAGATGTTGGTGGATATTCAGGAGCAAGGTACATTATCTGCACTTTCCAGTCCATAACTTCTCACAATCACATCCTGCAATTAGCCAAACAGCAGAGAGGGTTCATGTATAAAGGGCAAAGACTGCACTTGCACCCATACTTTTTCCTCGCAACTCCGCGCAGCAAGAAAATATTTCTTGCATTTTATATTTAAATTCATCCAGGTCGGGGTAACTACTATTCTTTAATCCCCAGCAAAACCTAAGGTTACATTCCAGGGTAAAGATAATTTATTTCTGAACGATTTCTTGCATTATAGATTTGAATTTATCCAAGCTGGAGTAACTGGTATTCTTCAGTCCCCAGCAAAACCCAAGGTTACGTTCCTGGTTAAAGATAATTTATTTTTTGATGTGGACACAGCTTGAGAATTCTAGGAAAAAAATAATGTAATTCCAGGAAGAGGTGGAAGCTGAAACACTTCTCACTATATGCCTGTGAAATGACATTTTTCTTTCTTTCTTTCTTTCTTTCTTTCTTTCTTTCTTTCTTTCTTTCTTTCTTTCTTTCTTTTAATAATTTATGGAATTTGGACCTTGCACAGTGTGATGGACACTAAGGACCCTATCCTTAAAGCTCCCAAGCGTGAGGCCAAGGGACTAAGCGTCACAATGAATGGTGCAATGTGCCCCTTGGCCAAACAGTGTGCCAGGAGTGATTCACAAAGGCAGCCTGCATCAACCACAGGCAGCCTGCATCAAACAGGGATAGCACCACAATTGCGCCACAACATGGACTGCAGCATTGTGCCATGGACTTGTGGCAGATGCAGGCTGCCAAATCTCCTGAATTGGGATTCACAAAACTCTCCCAAAACATACCATTAGACCAGCCAGGGCTGGTCTAAGGGTACTTAGAAACTTCCCCACTAGGAGAGTTGACCTAGTTGTGGCAATGTGCCGCATTCCCCCCTCCCAGACCCGATCCCCCTATAACAAAAAGGATCCCTGAGTCCCTCCCATATAACTAATTAGAAACAATACACTCTCTCCCTGGTGGACTAGCAGACCCCCAATGTCTGCATAAATTGAGTGTTATTAAAAGTCCCTGATGGTCTACTGTACCCCCCTCTCAGATCCCCAAGATGCATTAATGAATTCAAATTCCCTGGTGATCAAGCAGCCCCAAAGCCCAGATCCCTGTTATGCAGTATTATGACAACATTGATGGTATAGGGCCCCCACCCCAGCAGAAAGTGTCCCAACACACCTGCTCCCCCTCCCAAGACAAGCCATTGACTAGCATAGCTCACCACCACGGCTAGCTGCCTCTGAGCTCTCAATGAGCGTGTGCTGTATACAGTACATGCTCAATGATTGACAGCTATCACTGAGCACATACTGTATACAGTATACACTCATTCAGAGCTCAGTCAGTGGCTGGCCATGGTGGTGAGTTTTAGGCTATGTTAGTTGCTGGCACAGTTTGGGGACAGGGAGGCGGGTGATTGGAACTGCCTGCCAAGGTGAGGACCACTATATCACCAATGTTGTCATAATATGTAACGGGTGATTGAGGTTTGGGGACTGCTAGATCACCAGGGAATTTTAATACATTAATACATCTTGGGAACACTGGTGATCTGGGAAGGGGGTACACTAGGCCACCAGAGACTTATAATAAATAATCAATTCATGGGGACATTGGGGAGGGGGGTCCACTAGTCCGCCAGGGAGGGGGTTTATTTTATTATTTAATTATATGAGAGTAATAGGGGATTGGGAGTCCGCTAGACCACCATGTTATTATGCTACATAGGGGAGATCTGGGAGGCGGACTGCTAGACCACAGGGAATGTCTGGGAATATTGCTGCACAGCCACCAATGGCTTGCGGCACCCTGTCCAGGTTTTCCCTCTGTTTGGTGCACTGCTATAGTTGCCACAAGCTGTGGAACTTTGTCACTGGGACCCTACCTGGTCAAGAATTGGGTGCAGGGTCCATGGTGAACCTGGGTTTGTTGCAGCCCTAGATCACAGCAATTTGTAGTGATCTAAGGACTGTTTGAGAATCGGGCCCTAAGTGTTTATTTTCCAGGTTTTAGGTTGAGAGGTACTAATAACATAGAAGATGCTATCTGCAAAACTTAGATATAATGGGTCAGACAGCCTGGAATATAAAACTAAGGGATTTATATACAAGTGGTAACAATTGACCCTAAGTAAATATTTTGCATTTCATTTTAGTTTACTTTCAACCCTGCTAAAAATGAAAAAAATATTTTTTGTGCATTTCATTTCTCTGTATTTTAATAATTATTTTCATGAAGATATCTGAAAATGTGAAATGTATTTTTTAATTTATGTATATTTTCACTCTGAATAAAAAAAAAGTATAAAAAAATGTTGAGAGAATTTAAAAGTAGGCTTAATGGCTGTTCCAGTGATGTGGAGGCAGTATGTTGTGCTGCCCCCTGGGAGACTGGAGGACCATCTTTGAGCCCCATAATCCCACACTAGAGCATGTTGGGGGATACAAGCATCTGACACATACACACAAACCCTCGTCTCACTGCTGGCAGTGGGTGAAGGAATGTATACTGGCTCTAGCATGGGATTCCAGGGATTACACACAAACCCTGGTCACACATGTGGCAGTGGGTGCAGGAATGTAGACTGCCTTGAGCCTGGGATTCCAGGGATTACACATGAACTCTGATCTCACTGCTGGCAGTGGGTTAAGGAATGTAGACTGGCTCTAGCCTGGGATTCCAGGGATTACACATAAACCCTGGTCACACATGTGGCAGTGGGTGCAGGGATGTAGAGTGGCTTTAGCCTGGGATTCCAGGGATTACACATAAACCCTAGTCACACATGTGGCAATGGGTGCAGGGATGTAGAGTGGATTTAGCCTGGGATTCCAGGGATTACACAAAAACCCTGGTCACACATGTGGCAGTGGGTGCAGAGATGTAGAGTGGATTTAGCCTGGGATTCCAGGGATTACACATAAACCCTGCTCTCACAGGTAGCAGACAGTGCAGGAATGTAGAGTTGTTCCAGCATGGAATTCCAGGGATTACACATGAACTTTGGTCTCCCAACTGGTAGCACAATTCATTGCCACTGTGCCACTGGACTGACCAAAGTCTCACAATGCTTTATAGCACAGAGATTTTGATAGGTTTTTAAAGTGGGTCTGTAGCTGTCCCAGTGCTGTGGTGGCAGTATGTTGTGTTGCCCCCTGAGAGATCAGTGCTTCATCTTTGAGTCCCAGAATCCAACACTAGGGTATGTTGGGGAATAAACGCATCTTATACAAGTCTGTGCCAACACAGATCATTGAGGTAGGAAGGTACAGGGGTGAGGTGGAAGAACATTACAAAGTATAAAATGTTCACATTGTTCACTTGGGAGCTTAAGCAACAGGTTGGTAGAAAAGAGGCCAGGAGTTATATTTTGTTTTAAACTGAAATATTTGAATAGTTTGTTAGTGAAATTAGTTCTATGTGTTAAAAATTATTACCTTGAATTTGAACTGATACTTGGGCTGTGATATTGTAGGTTTGGGGATAGATGTTTGGCAGGGAAAATTAGAAGGTAATTTAAATGTGTTGTTTGCCTGGTGTTTGGAGGAGGGGACATTAGCTGCAATTAACTTGTCTTTAAACAGGAATTACTGTGGCTTTCATTGTTCACTTGGGAGCTTAAGCAACAGATTGGTAGAAAAGAGGCCAGGAGTTATATTTTGTTTTAAACTGAAATATTTGAATAGTTTGTTAGTGAAATTAGTTCTATGTGTTAAAAATTATTACCTTGAATTTGAACTGATACTTGGGCTGTGATATTGTAGGTTTGGGGATAGATGTTTGGCAGGGAAAATTAGAAGGTAATTTAAATGTGTTGTTTGCCTGGTGTTTGGAGGAGGGGACATTAGCTGCAATTAACTTGTCTTTAAACAGAAATTACTGTGGCTTTCATTGTTCACTTGGGAGCTTAAGCAACAGGTTGGTAGAAAAGAGGCCAGGAGTTATATTTTGTTTTAAACTGAATTATTTGAATAGTTTGTTAGTGAAATTAGTTCTATGTGTTAAAATTATTACCTTGAATTTGAACTGATACTTAGGCTGTGATATTGTAGGTTTGGGGATAGATGTTTGGAGGGAAAATTAGAAGGTAATTTAAATGTGTTATTTGCCTGGTGTTTGGAGGAGGGGACATTAGCTGCAATTAACTTGTCTTTAAACAGGAATTACTGTGGCTTTCATTGTTCACTTGGGAGCTTAAGCAACAGGTTGGTAGAAAAGAGGCCAGGAGTTATATTTTGTTTTAAACTGAATTATTTGAATAGTTTGTTAGTGAAATTAGTTCTATGTGTTAAAAATTATTACCTTGAATTTGAACTGATACTTGGGCTGTGATATTGTAGGTTTGGGGATAGATGTTTGGCAGGGAAAATTAGAAGGTAATTTAAATGTGTTGTTTGCCTGGTGTTTGGAGGAGGGGACATTAGCTGCAATTAACTTGTCTTTAAACAGGAATTACTGTGGCTTTCATTGTTCACTTGGGAGCTTAAGCAACAGGTTGGTAGAAAAGAGGCCAGGAGTTATATTTTGTTTTAAACTGAATTATTTGAATAGTTTGTTAGTGAAATTAGTTCTATGTGTTAAAAATTATTACCTTGAATTTGAACTGATACTTGGGCTGTGATATTGTAGGTTTGGGGATAGATGTTTGGCAGGGAAAATTAGAAGGTAATTTAAATGTGTTGTTTGCCTGGTGTTTGGTAAATACTGAAAAGCCACTGGGGGTTGGGATTGAAGGGCTGAGTATTTCTGTTTGGGACTGAAATTTGAAGCAACAGGAGTTAGTGGGCCTGTGACATCTACACGGTACCTGGAGTCTGCTTACACAACACTGTTAGGGGACTGAACACATACTGGACTGTATGTGTTTGTGAGACTTGGGGAACTTTGTTGGTGGGGTTGAAATTGGGTTTGTAAATAACTACAGTCAGTATAGAGAGAAACTGTACCCAGGGAAAGGGACTGAGAAAAGGGTGTGCAATTATAAACAGAGGGGATAACTCAGGGTGGCCATATCTCACCATGGCAGGCATCTTCTGAAGGCCAGGCTGGCCAGACTGTGGGATGGCAATAATCTCTAAATTGGGCCTGAGAGAGGGAGGCTGCCCACTCTGTAGACAGCCATCTTGTATCAGGAGGAGGTATATTGGTTAAGGAGTAAGCTGTGGGGAGCTGGGGGGGTGTCCAAGGATAAGGGTGTGGATATGGGCAGCAGAAGGGTGGGGCTGAGGGGAGGCCGGGGCAACACTCTGAAATTACAGGACATGCTACAGCAAGCAGAAGGGGGGATATTAGGGGACAGAGGACCCTTAGATAGGGAAGTTGATGCCAAGGGAAAGTACAGGGTGAAAATTCTGAATTCAAGGAGACTGGAGGGAAGAGCCAGGAGGGGCTGTAAGCGGAAGCCAAAACAGCAGACTGTGGGAAGGGAGCTCTAAGGTGAACAGTACAAGAGAGAGAAGAAAGAAGGTCAGTTTAGAGATGCAGTCAGGGAAACTCAGGTTACATGGATGGAGGCTGACATAGAGTGTCACAATAAATTTGATGATTACTAAGCATCCTAGAGGGGAGGAAGGGTTGGTGGAAATGAGGAAACTTATACAGAGGCCGGGGAGGGAGTCAGATACCCATAGGGCATCACAGAACAGCTATGGAAAGGATATGACATAGTCCCAGAGGAGAAGGGAAACATATATGTTAAGCAAATGGGGAGATGCAACATATTCCAGACATGAGGAGGAGAGCATGATTGGAGAGGAACTGGGAGACAAGGAGGTGGGAGAGGAGCCCCTTCAGCAGGAAGGTCAGTACCCATGATGGGGCCCTAGCTAAAGGGGGACCTACAGAGAGCCCTGGAGACAGGGGTACTACTACAAGGGGGGGATGAGGTGTGGGGAAGGGGAAACCATCAGGGCCAGGGATAAATGGTCTAGATAAGAGAGGGTTAAAGGGGACACTTGGTTCAGAGGGGGTTTGAGCAAGTGGGCAAAGCAGCAAGGGAGGCAGAAAGGGAGGGTGTGACAAGGGTCTCTAATAAGGCAGGAAGACTCCCATGAAATCATGCATCATGAATAAAGTGGGGGAGGGGGGCTGAGAGGGCATAGTGGAGGTAACCATCAAGGATGATGGCGTGTGTTAAGGTTCTGTTCACTGGGAGACTCGATGATTAAGGGTATCCATTGGGAGGGAGCAGGGGACATTGGGATGCCAGCCAGGTGAAGGTAGTAAGCATTCTGGGATGACAGTGCACAGAGCAAAGTTCATGGTAAAGTAAATGGTTAGGATTGTGGAGAGGAAACCGATTTCCTGGGTGCATTTGGGAACTAATGATCTAGAGGGAAATAGCATAATGAAAACCAAGCAAGGTTCCAAGAACTTGCCAGAGTCTGTCGGGGATAATGGATGCAACATTTCTTCGGAGATATTGCTAGTACCAAAGGCCTCAGTGGAGAAAAAAATGAAGATCACAGAGGTTAATGAATGGCTCAGGAAGTGGGGTGAAGAGAGTGGGTTGGGGTGTTAGGGAACTGGAAATGAGATTTGGGAGATAAGGGATAATATGCCAGGACAGGTTTCATCTTGCCCCATTAGGGAAGGGAAGTCATAAACAGGGATGGCTGACTACATACAAGAAAGGTGGGGGTTAAACTTGTAAGGGAGGAAGGGATAAGGGAGGGCTTGACTAGAAGCCCTCCCTCCAGATGAGGGAAGTAGCCTCTAAGCCCAAGGGGGGAGGGGGGAACCAGACTGAGGTGAGGTTTCAGGAGGAGCAGGGGAGGATGAATATAAAGGAATCTGGGTGGGGTTAGACAAAAAGGATCAGGGATGAGGGTGAGGGGTTAGTGTTAGTAAATGCCGGGAGCTTCGGAAACAAGAAACCCAGAGTTCCAAGCCATGCTATTCGAGGGGTGGATGTGGCGGCAGTCACGGAAACGTGGCCAACAACAAAACCATGACTGGGACCTAAAAAATGTACAGGGGTACACTATGCTTAGGAAGGATAGAAAGGAGGGCAGAGGGGGTGGAGTGGCTATATTCATTACAGATGACATAGAAATTGCTATGGTAGAAGAGGCAGAGGGAAACGTGGAGGCCTTATGGTCACCCACGATCCCCAGCAGGAGATAAAGGTCAAGCTGGAGTAGCATATAGGCCCCGGGATGAGTGATGTTCTAGAGGATGGTTTGCTGGACAACATCATTGCCAGTGTGGTCCAAAAGGGGAAGGAGGTGTTGATGGGGGACCTTAATATGCCAGGTACAAACTGGGGGAACCATGTCCTCTAGGTGGCCAAGGAGCAGAGGCTGCTGGATGGCTTCCAGGATGTGTTCCAACACAGCATGTGATGGAGCCCACAAGGGAGGGGCATGTCCTGGATGTGGTTCTGCAGATGGGGATCTGGTAAGGGACATGGTTGTACAGGACCCTGACTGGGAGTGACCACACACTGTCTGGTTTCAAATAAGCATTGGGGGAGTGGGGTGAGATCTAGGACACTGGCAGTGGACTTCAGGGGGCAGACTTTATGGGCATGGGGAAATATTCTCAAGGATCACTCTAGGGATTACCTCAACAACAAGTGTGGAAAGGAGATGGAGGTCATAAAGCGGGGACTTCATGAGGCAGTCAGGATCTGCGCTAAGTTGAAACGTAAGGGAGCAAGGTCACATAAACCATGCTGGTGGTCCAGTGAGGTCCAGGTAGCAGTCAGAGAAAAGAAGGCGGCTTACAAAAAATATAAAACAACAAGAGGGGATAGGGATAAGGAAATGTACCAGCTTGCATCTAGAAAAGTCACCCGTATGGTGAGGGGAGCAAAGTCCAGTAAAGAGCAACGGCTGGCACAGGGGATACATGGAGGGGAAAAGAGGTTCTTCCAGTACATTGGGGAGCGGAGAAAAACTAAGGGCCATCTCAGCAGATTGAGATCAGAAGGAGGGTGGGTGGAAGAGGCGAGGGACCAGGCAGAGGTATTTAACGAGTACTTTGCCTCTGTGTTCACTAGGGAGGGGGATGGGATATCTACAAAGCAAGGCACAAAGGGATAGAAGCGGCAGGAGTGGGCTCGGGGAGCAACAGAAATGGAGCAAAAGGGAGGGAAAGGCACCCCAGGGTGTCACATCTGACAAGGGATAAAAAGACCAGTAAGGTGGAGGGACGGATGATGCCATCCCCACCAAAAGGGGTGTGGCTGTCTCAAGGCCCTAAAGAAAGACAAATCTCCTGGAATGGATGGCATCCATCCCGAGGTGCTACTATGGGAATTGGCGGACATACTGGCTGCACCCCTGGCGGAGCTTTCAACAGGTCACTTGAGACAGGGAGGGTACCTTGGGATTGGCGAGAGGCACATGTGGTACCAATCTACAAGGGGGCTCAAGGAAGTACCAGGAAAACTATAGACCCATCAGTTTAACCTCGGTGGTGGGAAAATTAATGGAGAGTATACTAAAGGAACGATTGGGGGTTTACTTGGAGGAGGTGGGAGGTCTGGATAGTCGGCAGCATGGGTTTGTGCCAGGTAGATCATGTCAAACCAACCTTGTGGAGTTCTATGAATGGGTAACATCAGAACTGGACAGAGGTAAGCCTGTGGATGTATTATTCTTGGACTTCAGCAAGGCGTTTGACTCTGTCCCCCACAATGGTCTGGTGGAGAAACTGATGGGGTTAGGAGTAGGCCTTTGATGGTCAGATGGATTGAAAACTGGATAGCTGGACGCACTCAGAGGTAGTGGTCTGTGGGAGCTCTCAGACCCTACAGAGGTTGGTAGTGGGGTACCACAGGGCTCGGTCCTGGGTCCAATCCTGTTTAATGCATACATATCAGACATCAGGGATGGTATAGGGTGTGAAATGAGTCTCTTCGCGGATGACTCCAAGATGGGAGCAGTAGTTGAGGGAGAAGAGGGAGGTTGGCCTGCAAGGGACCTGGACACCCTGGAAAGCTGGGCTCACACATGGAATTAAATTTCAATATCACCAAGTGCAAGGTGTTGCATCTTGGTCGGAAAACCCTAAACACAGGTACACCTGGGAGGAGGTGCTGGAAGCCTCAACAGGGGAAAAGACCTAGGGGTCATGGTGGATACATGTATGAATAACACTGAGCAGTGCAGGAGAGCAGCTAGCAAGGCAAACAGGATGTTGGGATGCATCGCAAGGGGATCACCTCTAGGAGCAAGGAAGTGATTCTGCCACTGTACAATGGACTGGTTAGACCACACCTTGAGTACTGTGTACAGTACTGGAGACCACACTTGAAGAGGGACATACAGCTCCTGGAGAGGGTACAGAGGAGGGCAACAAAGATGATCG
This sequence comes from Neoceratodus forsteri, assembly GCA_016271365.2. NCBI lineage: Eukaryota > Metazoa > Chordata > Ceratodontiformes > Ceratodontidae > Neoceratodus > Neoceratodus forsteri. The sequence goes on from CM028129.1 coordinate 903,127,371, forward strand.
AGGGCTAGGGATTTGACTTACGAGGACAGACTTGAGGAGCTCTGCCTGTTTTCATTGGAGGAGAGGAGAGACAGGGGGACATGATTGAGGTCTTCAAGTACCTCAAGGGAATAAATAGGGTAAACATGGAGGATCTTTAGACTAAAGCAGGGAGGCATCACCAGAGGCATGGTTTGAAGTTGGAAGGTGGAAGGGTGAGGGGAAAAGAGGAGGAGGTTTTTCACTGAGAGGGTGGTGGACCCTTGGAATGCTCTGCCTGGTGAGCTGGTTCAGAGATCCACAGTGGAGAGCTTTAAGAGAGGGTGGGACAGACACAGAAAGTGGATGTATCAGATGATGGCCTGTCCCGGGGGGGTGGGGATGGATGATAGGGGTTTCTGGAGCACAAGGGATGGGAGGGTCTCGGCACCCAACTAAGGATCTAGGTTCGAGCAGACTTGATAGACCATAAGGCCTAATCTGCTGGCAAATAGTATGTAGTATGTAAACTACCCCCATTGCAATTCTATTAAAAATCTCCATTAAAGTAATATTTTGATTTGTTCTTTGTAATAATAATATTCATGTATTACAGTATATGTTAGGTATCGCAAAAGTTATTAATAATGGTGTACGTTCATACACAGTGATATAAAGAGAGGTGGAAAGTTTTTTTTTATTTATTTATTGAAAGTATCGGAATTACAATCCTTTGAGTCAGAGACTCATTTACAAAGGCTCCACATCAGCAGGTACATAAATAAAATACAATCTGGGTGCAACCCCGGTTCAATTTAATGAAACAGCAAATTTACATACTACACAAAAGCACAGTGTTAATAACAGGTACGGTGGTGTGAAAAAGTATTTGCCCCCTTCCTGATTTTCTCTATTATTGTATATTTGTCACACTGGATGTTTTCAGGTCTTTAGACAAAATGTAATATTAGATAAAGGAACCTAGATGAACAAATAACACTTGTTTTTTTTTTTTATTTCACTTATTTAATGAAAAAAGTTAACCAACACCAATTGGCACTGTGTGAAAAAAGTAACTGCCCCTCACACTTAATAACTGGTTACACCACATTTAAGCTGCAAATGACTGCAACCAAACACTTCCTATAATTCAATATCAGTCTTTCACATCGCTGTGGAGGAATTTAACCCACTCTTCCCTCGCAGAACTGCTTTAATTCAGTAACATTTGGTAGGTTCAGCATGAACTGCTGTTTCAGGTCCTCCACAGCATCTCTATTGGGTTTAAGTCTGCCTTGACCAGCCACTCCAAAACTTTTAATTTTACTTCTTTTTTACGCCATTCTGATGTGGACTTGCTTTTGTGTTTTGGATCATTGTCTTGCTGCATGACCCAACTAACGCTTCAACTTCAGCTGACGGAAGGATGACTGGACATTCTCCTAAGAATTTTCTGGTACAGAGCAGAATTCATGGTTCCTTTAATTATGGCAAGTCATCCAGGTCCTTCAGGCAGTAAGGCATCCCCACACCATCACACTACCACCACCATGTTTGACTGTTGGTATGGTAGTTCTACTGTGGAATGCTGTGTTTGCTTTCACGAGACATTATGGGATCCATGTTGTCCAAAAGTTCCACTTTGGACTCATCTGTCCATAGAACATTTTCCCAAAGGGCTTGTGGATCATCCAGGTGCTTCTTTGGCAAAAGAGATGAGCATTTATGTTCTTCTTGGTTAGCAGTGGTTTCCATGCTACTCTCACATGAAGCCCATTTTGCCCAGTCTCTTTCTGATTGTGGAGTCATGAACACTGACCTTAGCTGAGGCAAGAGAAGCCTGCTGTTCTTTGGATGTTGTTTTAGGATCCTTTGAGACTTCTTGGATGATTTTACATTGCGCCCTTGGAGTAATTTTGTGCAGGCAGCCCACTCCTGGGAAGGTTCTACTGTTCCAAGTGTTCTCCATTTGAATTATGGCTCTCACTGTGGTTCGATGGAGTCCCAGAGCCTTAGAAATAGCTTTGTAACCCTTTCCAGACTGATAGAAAGCAACAAAATGTTTTCTAATCTTTTCAGGAACTTCCTTTGATCATGGCATAATGTGCTTGTTGAATCTTTGTCCTGGCAATGTGACTCTGATGGTAAGGCCAAAATAAGTGAGGTTTATATTGAGCAGGGCTGGCTGTAATCAAGCCTGGCTGTGTTCAATCAGCTGACTCTAATTATCCCTTTAATTGGGTTGATTTAACTAGGGGCAATTACTTTTTTCACACAGTGCCAGTTGGTGTTGGTTAACTTTTTCATTAAATAAATGAAATAATAAAAAAAAAAAGTATTATTTGTCCCTCAGGTTCCCTTTATCTAATATTATATTTTGTCTAAAGACCTGAAAACATCCAGTGTGACAAATATGCAATAATAGAGAAAATCAGGAAGGGGGCAAATACTTTTTTACGCCACTGTACATGCAACTAATAAGCAAAAAATACCGAACACAATGTGTGGACACTGTACGGTGGGGAATGCAATCAAAAGGAGTAGAGACAAGAGGAGTAGACAAATCGTACTGGATAGACAGGAGTTGGGGGGGAGGTAGAGGGGCGAACAGAGAACAACAGGAAGAGGAAGGGGTGGGCAGTAGTAGGGAGGAGAGAGAGAGAGAGAGAGAGAGAAAGGGAGGAAATAGAGGGAGCTGCAGTCTGAGAAGACATTGTCTAACTTAACGGAAGTTCAGGGTTTAGTAAGTTACATAATGAGAAATATGGAGACACCAGAAACAGTCACAGCAACTGGCGGCAAGAGATGCTGTCTGAGCATATTTTGATTGGGCTGGTGAGAGTTTTAAAGATTAGTCCCATGGCCATTCACTGTGTCCTCAGTGGTCTTCTGCCCGCATCCATCAGTCCCTCATACCTTAAAAAAGCTGGCATCCTACCAGCATGGGCCCCAAGTCAATACTGGGTAGCATTTCGAAGCTGGAACAAAGTGCATGGCAAATTCCCCTACCCTGTGAACAAAGCTGCATGACATGCACTGGGTGATATACTGGAACAGGTGATAGCCAAGGTTGCCCATGCAAAGCCGTTTCCATTATACCCCCAGGACAGCACAGGGCAGTGAAGGAGCAAACTATATCCTAAGCTCGTTTCTGACTTAGGAAGGAGGCACAGCTATTGGAAAGGCATAGGCAGGCCTCAGAAGGGCAAACAAGCATTTGCACAGGGCAAAGCTGTTTGTTCCTGTGACCCACAACCCCATAATGGATCCATTATATGCAAATGTTCTCTTTGCCCTTGGAGGGGCCAAAAAGGACATTTGCATGTTAAGTTACCATCATTATAAAGAGCAAACATGTGCTCCTCCAAACTGATGCTAGCCGAGTGCTCCACACTGCAGCCTGTGGTTGATAGTGCTGCTGGCCCAATCAAGGACACAGCACACAGCACTTGACCCCCCTCCCCCCTCATAGCTGCAGACATCCTTGCTGTCTAGTGGTCTTCCCCATACTTCTCAGCTGTATGTCATTTTTTGAGGGATGCCCCTCATTGTACCTCTCAAAGTACTCTTTCTCATCTGTCCGACATTGAATAGGTGCTGTTCACATAGAGGAAATGCTGTAAACTTAGATTTAAAGCAGAAATTCTTAACATTTTACAATGCTACAGCACAGCTAAACACTGAGCAAGGAAAGCACTGGTTTACATGATGTTTTGAGCTTGCACCTTCATGCTTGATGATGTGTCCCTCATTATGAAGTCCAGAATCTGCCATGTCAGTGACAGAGTTGAGAGATATGGTCCCCCTCCATTACCTTATTCCCATACAACATAATAGATACCTTCTCTGGCATCCACTGGTCTGTCTCCCTCACCTTATCCCAGTATCTCATAATAAATACCTTCCTTAAGGTCCAGTCATCCCATTGCTCACCTGATCACTGTATGTTATAATAAATACCCTCCTGACATTCAGTGGCCACCTTTTCCTCACCCAATTCCTGTTTTACAAAATATTTAGCATCCGTGGCATCTACTGGACAATCTCTCTAGCCTGCCCCCATCACCAACAGTGTCAACTGTCTCACCCATACCCCTATCCCATCCAGCTGGTACTCCCATCCCACACCCACTGGCACATGGCACTCTCCTCTTCACCCATACCACCTGAAGGATACATCCTTGGAGTACTGTACCTGTAATAAACAAAACCCTACCCTACTGCAGCTGGTAAGCATCCTCTTGCAGCACCAATTCATTTACTCTGAATGAATCAGTGATGCTGTTATAAGTAACAGTTGATTGGCTGATAACACTGAATAATCAGCTGTTACTACTCATGGCATCACATATTCACTGCCAGCTCCAGCTGTTGTGGGGATTGTTCTTGTTATTACAAGTACTCCTAGCATGTATTGTTTATGTAGTTTTGGGGGAGGAGGGTGCTGTATGCCAGGGTGTATGTTGGTGGGGGGGGGGGGGTAACAACTGGATTTGACCGGGGTTGGGGAGGAACTGTTGACACTGTAGGCAATGGAAACAGGATAGGAAGAGGGTGCTGCTAGGTGCTAAAGATGTTACATATTTTATGAAACATTCTGAGGGAGGGGACCTCTGGACACCAGGGAGTGTTTTAATTATATGATACAGGGATCAGGTGAGGAAGGGGGCCACTGGACACTAGGGAAGGTATTTATTATGTGATACAGCGCTTGAGTGAGGGAGGAGACCACTGGATGCCAGAGATGGTACTGATTGTGAGATAGGGGATTGGGTGAAGATGGGAGATAACTGAAGGGTGTGGAAGTTGGACTGGGACTAGCCCTGGCCACCTGAGGGAGAGACAATGCATTTTAAAGTCTGTCTTCATTTTTGAAACTTATTTAGGACAAATAAGGAATATGAATAAAGAATCCTTAAATATTTTGTGGGCCTGAATACTCTGCAGGATATTCAGGAAAGTACTGGCACATCCCAAATAAGGAATAAATCTGTTGCTGGTGCACTGATGATAGAATGAGCAACACTACTGTATCCGACATTCTGAGGGTATACCTGTTGGGATAGACCTGCAGACTACAAGAAGGATTTTCTAAAGGTTCTGTCTGAGATCTACCCACAGCTTTTTTGAAATGGAAAGTTCATCCCGTAGTTAGACCTTCTATTAGGCAATCTAATTGCATCTGAATTTGTGTCCAAAATAGGCAACTGTGCAAAACATGACTCAAATTGAATTGAAGTCAATTTTTTACCACTAAATGTGACTTTTCTTTAAAACTAATGCAGCTTTTTAGATAGTAGCAGGGTTACTCAGACACAATTGGACAGACATGATGCAGGCCAGCATGCATCTGTATTTGCATCATACCCTTTTAAAAATCTGTTCTGTGTCCCCATAGTCAAAATGTCTCCATAACCAGTGTGACAAAGAACCAACAAGAATCACGAAAAAGATTTAGGTATGATTTGTTTTGAAACATGCTTTCCAATTTATGGCTGATCTGTTTTTCAGTATAATCTATTTGATTTTTAAAACATAAATCCGTTTCTATTTCCACTTGCAATACAAACCTGTTTATAATATTATACGAATAAGGATATGGCAGCTGGCCTGTTATTTCCTGCAACCCTCAGTGGTCCCTTCAGAGAAGGGACAAAGCATCCCATGACCATTGCTATGAGATAGTAATCCCAAACTGAAATAAATAAATAAAATATGCAGTATTTCATATGAAACCAGGGGTTCAACTTCAAAGCCTGGTGCTTGTGGTCTTCTCTCTAGCTGCACCCATTGATGTTCTTGTGGTCTTCTCTGGTAGCATGAAAACAATCTGTCTTGCTAAGAATGCCACTGGAGCTTGTTGTAAATATTGGGACGTGAAACAATGGTAAACTGCACTCAGGGCTAAGTTAAAACAGAGCTCAAATAGGTATGGGTGCTCAATGACAAAACTAGTACTACTCAGCACAAGATGTCATGGCATACCCACACGTTTATCACAAGAAGAAGTCTCAAGCAAGTAGTTCTTTTTCCCCAAAATATTTTTCAGTTTTATTTTCACACCACAGGAGTGCAGCCCATTCAGGCTCAGGTACAGAAATGCAGCAGTAAACCTTCTTTCTAATGTTTCTAACATTGCACCAACCCCTTGGCTTTTTCTTGGGTTAAAATGTATGGGGTGTGCCATGACTTCTTGTGCTGAGCCGCACTCAGGGCTCTCATACTGGCTACAGTTACAACACAATGTCCTGAAACAATGGACACTATTTTGATGTCTTTATAATTATTTTATTGCACAAATAATCACAGTCTGTTAGTGCTATGGAATAACACTATTCCAAACATCTGTTTTCAGCAGCATCATAACCATAGACATGTAGCACCCATTATTTTAAAATAGCTAATGAGTGTATTACTCTATGCTGCACTTTCTAGGCACACCTTTCTGTACACGAAAACTAGAAATGAAGTAGTTCAAAAAACAAGTTTAACAAAAGTTTTTATCTTGGAGTAATAGACACATAGTTGTTGAAATGACTACTGCAGGTGTCAAATTCCTCTATGTCACGTTCTGGTCTGGATTACATACACAATGATACCAATATATACACTTAAATAATATGTGGAGAAATTTCTGAACTGGTGTTTGAAACCAAATTTTCTCTGATTAGGCTGGCCTGGTACTCATGTGACAACATGACATCTCTCTTCATTCTTGTCTAAGAATGCCTTAAAAGCTTCATTTTGTGTCCACATTACTAATGTATGTTCCTGTACATGGATCCCCCCCCTTGTGGTTGCGCAGCCTTGTATCTAAGCAATGACACTCAGTTCCCCTTCAGCTACAGCTACAGCTACAGTATAAACTTATACTGAAGTCTTTTTTTTGTTGCCCTCCCCATAGAAAGATGCACATAGGGGTGCCAGTCACGCCCCCTCAAATATCGAAACTTTAAAATATGTATTGGAAATGTATTCTGGGGAGGGAGACCAGTGATAAAAGGATCTTTTTTTTAGCTAGGGCATGCCCCAGTTGTATTCTTTTTTTTTTTACTTATGGGGCCTGATTCCAGAACATGTGGTGCAACTCGCAGGCGGATGCGAGTTGTGACATACCTCGCTACGCTGGGGACCCTGCACCAGATTTCAGAACTGGCAGGGTCCCTGGCACCTGTGCCCTGCAGCTTGCAGCAGCTCCAGGGTTGCTCCATAGTGAGGGTGCACCCTGACTTGGATGTCATAAGCTACAGCGATGCCCACCGCGGGCATAGGCTGTAGATGTGCGGTCCCCCCCACAACCCCACACCAGACACCATGGCAATGCCCCAGAGGGCTGGGAGGGTGGTGTGCCACTGGACAATCCAGGGTTGCATGGCAGTTGGGGTATGTGTACTGCCCTGCATGGCACCACTTGGGGATGGGGGCATGGAAATGCCAGCAGCCCACAGAAGGCAGCCCTGCCACTGGGGGTGGAGACCCATGTGGGACTGTGGGGGGGGTCAGCTGTAAGGGCACCAGGCACAGAGGTGCAATCCTGGTGGATGTAGGGTATGGTTAGACTAGCTAATAGCTGGTCTAACCATACTTATGCCATTGTCTGCCAGGGTCCCTCCTGGAATAGCGATATGCCATTCCGTTGGCCACAGTCCTGGAATAGGGCCATAAAAGCTGCCAGAAACCTCCTTGTGTGATGTAATAGGGGGGTTTCAGGCATAGACGATGGCATAGCCAGCCTTTGGCACAGGCCGCCTTTTGGAATAGCGGGCAGCGTAACACATGTTATAAGGTGTGACTTGTGCCATTGGGTTTAGCACAAGTCACCTTGCGACATGCATAACCCATCTTGGAATTGGGCTCCTTGTTTCTTTCGCACTCTAACCTGCCCTTCAGGCCCTTCTCAAGTCTGTCATCCTATACCAACCCTGTTACACCATATTCTTCTACAACTTGATTACCTCCGGTAATCATCCATGGTATCCCCTCCACACAGTGGAGGTTTGCGGCGGGGATGGACCAGCTTCCTGACCTAATCTTCAGTTCTGCCTGGCACCAGGAGGCTGCCTAGATCACCAGGTGTTGGGCTTGCATATCAGGTGGCAGTCTTCATGCTGCATGGCCTAGTTTTTCTGGCTATGCACCTCCTTCAGGACACTGGATCTGGGGGGTGATGCAAGGTGTCAGCATCTGCTCCAGCCAATCAACATCCTCTCCTACATTGGATCTGGCTCCTACTGCCACCACAATATTCCCAAGGAGACAGTCACACAGTGTAATGAACCCTCTGCCTTCCCCTGCAGGGGAGAGCATCCTGTGGGACACTCAGCCCTCCTTTCCCCAGCCAGTCCCCAACTCCCCAGGCTCATTCCCCATCCTAGATCACCGGCATGGTGGCTAGGTGCCTCAGCTCTCCATGCCACTGGGCCCCTAGTTTTTTTCAGTGTGTGCCACTTGTAGCATTAGTGGCTTACAACTTTGTACATATAATCAGCTGGTTTTCAATTCTGACATGTGCTATTTGATTCTCTACCCTTTCGACATCTCCAGGCATACAACTGGAAATGAGACTCAACTCAGCACGTGTTTTCTGGTTAAGAAAGTATGAATGGACAAACAAACTAACTAAATGAACCAAACTAACGAAATTAATAAAAGTATTCTGTAGTTACTCTAAAACAACGTATTCACTTACCTGTTACTTGAAAACAGAACATTTAGCGACTGGAACCATTTTCTTACACTTAATGGGCTCAATTAGATCAGAAAGCAGTTACTCTACTAATTACTCCATCTGCATAATGTGTAATGCTCATCCTAATTACCTGATGAACCATCACAGATTCTCCTCTAAGGACCAACTTTCTCTAGTTGCCAAACTGTTTCTTTAAAATAATAGCTTTTTTATACTTCAGTTTATATATTGTAATCCATGGGTGTCTGGTAAAATTTTTAAAATAAAAATGCTAGAAATGGCAACACATTTATGCTCTAAAACAGCTTTATAAAATGAGGATTTGTACTATATATCTTTAAAATGTAATACTGTTAATAAGATTTCTGCAGATTTCCTATTCCAGGTGGGTGTTCTTTCCTTTCGAATATGATCAAATCTGCTGCAGTATGTCCTTTGAAGAAAACTAAATGATTGATTTTTAGGAGCAACAGAAGTACATATTTTATGATGATTAATAAGGCCTTAGTCTGTAAGGGAAACTCATTACGTATGGAGCTACTCAGAATCAAGAGGCTCTTCCAGGCAGAATCTAGTTTAACTTCATTGAAATATTGAAGAACTTTATCATTGTCATTGAAAATGACATAGGAGCTAGAGAAAAATAAATCTGTGGGTCTTGAATCCAGTACCCAACAAACCTTTGATTGTTGCAAATTGTAATACTTGCTTCAGGCCACCCAAAACTACGTAACTAAAATGTTTAATATACAGTACTCAGAAATGTGATATAAATAAGTAGTATTGCTGAAGTACTGTGTGTTTCAGAATTTACATAAAGTAAGCTATATTATTTCTTTGCGATAGCTAACATTATTTAGGTATTGCCATGAAACTACAGTCTTGTTGTATACAAGCATAATGGTAATGAAAAACATGCTAATGTGATGTTTTTTTCTAGATTGGTCATTTATAAGGATATTTCATAAAACCTCAGACAGATTATTTAGTGTAACCTACTGCCCTCCTAATGTGATACTACAATGGTCTGAAGTGTTAAATTACCTATGAATATGAAACATGTACCTTCCTAGAATGGGGAGCAGAACTAATTACTGTACAATTGTATTACTTCATCAACAGGTCACATTTAACCAACTAGCCAAGGGGTGATCCTTGAACTCATATTGGTTCCGAGGCATTTGCGGCAGCAGAGACATTACACTATTTGTGCCAGTGAAGAAGCATGTTCTGCCAGCTCTGTCTGAAACAGCTCCTGACTTTTCATGGCTCCAGTTCATGCTACATGTCTGACAGCTGTTCTGGGGTGTGTTTTCCCAGACTCCGGCCAGCCACCATCATGAAGCCAATTACAGTCACAGGCAATTAATGTCAGGCTCCTCAAAGTGCACATTAAAATGATTGCATAATGTAGCAGAACAGCATGAAAAATGTGACCTTTGGAAATTAAAACAAGTGACAAGACCTGGGATTTGGTACATCTTGTTCAATTAAATGCCCATCGAGGAAAGCTGAAAGTGAAAAAGGTCATAAACTTCCAGAAGGGCATTATAATTTCTTTAAAAATAAACTTTCCACCATTATTTGGTTATATGAAGTTTAATGTACCTATTTATAGTCATAGACTAATAGAATCATGTCGGCAGAAAAGGACCCAGCGGCCCACCGGTCTGCACCTGCCCACCCTTAGTCATATCCTTTTCACTGACCCTCCCTTACCCCCACTTCTCAACCCATATGCCTGTCCCATGCCTTCTGAATCTCTCCACTGTATCAGCCCCTATCACCTCCTCTGGCAAAATGTTCCAGGTCTCCACCACCCTCTCCGTGAAGAAACATCCCTCACATTCCCTCTGTATATTCCACCCATTAATCTTAGGGGTTTATGTGATAACAGTGACTACTAATAGTCACTGACAAGAAAGAGTGATACAAAAACTGCCCAACAGAACAGGGTGACAACACATTACACTGACCGTTGCAAATAGTGACGGTCTCTTTCTACAGGAAAAAAAAATTATTTTTATGTAGGGGGCTATGCCCCTTCACCCCTAAAACAATTATAATCAGCTCCACGGGGGCTACAGACTTGGGGAAAAACAAAACAAAAAAAGCCAAAAACTCTACTCTCAGGTGCAAGACCCAAACCCTGATCACTGGCTTCAGGAGTGGTAGCATATACTGCTACATAAAATGGCCAGCTCGGCAGTGCTTGGCCAAACATGGTCCTATAACCTGCTCTAGTGAGTGTAGCTCGGAGCTACACTCATTGTATAGGATATAGCAACCTTTTTCCCCAGTCACTGTACTTTAAACAGCTATTATTGAGTTGCTCATGTTGAGTTGCTCAATAATAGACACTTGTATAAGGTGCTAATATCCTAGGCTATGCCGTCCTGTTATAGCCCCCTCCTTCCTTTTAAGCAAGCTTCCCTCCTTTACTTTATTGATCCCTTTTATGTATTTAAAAGTTTCAATCATGTCCCCATCTCCCTTCTGGTCTTCAGTATGTACAGGTCCAACTCCTTACACCTCTGCTCATATGTTTTCCTGTGCATACCATGCACTGTTTTGGTTGCCCTTCTCTGAACTTTCTCTATGCTATCTATGTCCTTGCATAGATACAGTCTCCAGAACTGCTTGGTACCCCATACTCTAAGTGTGGCCTCACCATGGCTTTGTAGAGAGGCATCAGTACCTCCCTCCTTCTGCTAGTGATGCCCCTCCCTATGCATGCCAACATTCCATTTGCCTTCCCATTGCCTTGCTGCATTGGTCTCCTGCCTTGAGGTTGCTGGATATTATGAGCCCCAGATACCTCTCCTGCTCTGTTTTCTTGATCCCCCAGAGTATACTGCTTCCGGGTTTTATGTCCTAAGTGAATCACAGCGCACTTTTTGGCATTGAACTTTGGCTGCCAAGTTTCCGACCACACCTCCAGTCTCTTGAGGTCCTGCCTTATGGCCTCCATTCCCCACCGGGGTGTCCACCCAATTGTAGATTTTCGTATCATCTGAAAACAGACACACCCTTCCTTCCAGCCCTTCTGCCAAATCACTGATGTAAATATAACAAGCATTTGTCAATGCCGAATGTTTGCTGGCTGATATTAGCATTGGAAATGCAGGAGTTAGACAGATGCAGAATAGGAGTGGTAGTGAAGTATTGAACTTCACGTGAACCCCACCTCCATCCTGTAGAGACTGACAGGATTTGGGGTAAGTGTTTGGGTCATCGCCCATGACGGTCAAGCCATGTCACCTCACCCTATTCTGCAGACATTGACACGTGTTGAGGTGTGCCTTAGGGTGTTTGGCTTTACAGTCACCCCATTCCATAAGGATGTACGGTGAAATGAGTGCAGCATAGGAGAGTGGGGTGAAGTCTTGGGCCGAAGAGTGCAAGGTACACCTCGATGCCTGTCAGTGGCTGGGGTGGGGTGGGATGGCATGAGCAGTACAGTTGGAAATCCAAAGGCATACCCCAGTGCCTGTCTGTCTGTACAGGATAGGACGTTATGGTTAGAAACCATAATGCCTCGGGCGTTTGTTGGTATTTACAGTACAAATTTTCAACATGGCCTTTTTGTGACCCCACCTCAGGAAAGCATTTGGGACCTCTTCTCATGAAGAGTGGCAGTACGATTTTGTCAATGTGTCCGGAAAACTGACTTCCAAAAGTGACAGTGCCATTCTGCATCACATGTATGAAAACACAGATCGTCAGGATGTGAAGAATGACAGCTGTACCATCCATAGGGAGGTATGAAGAGATGGCAGTGTTGAAAATCTGTAGTGGGAATATTAAAAATGCTTGCACTTCTGAGCATACGTGGATACTGCGCAACGCATGCGTGTAACATAGTCACTTTACAGAGTTTTGTTACCAGATTTTCAACACAGGCATTTTACGACCTGTGCTCATGAACTGTGTCACTGATTTTCTTAATGTGTCCTGAACACTGATATCCCACAGCAAACATGGTATTCTATGCCAGAACTGCAAAAACACATTTTGACCAGGATGTGAAAAATGACAGCTGTACTGTTCATAGGAGGTGTGGAGAAATAGCAATGTTGAAAATCTGGACTTAAAATATTACAAATGTGCAAAGTTATGGCGTCATGGAAACTGCGCAATGCATGCTCGTAACACAGTCATTTTATGGACTTTTATCACCAGATTTTCAACATAGGCATTTTAGGACCTCTGCTAATGAACAGTGTCACTGTGATTTTTGTTATGTGTCCCGAACAGTGATTTTCCACAGCGACCGCGCTATTCTGCGCCGGAAGTGTGAAAACACATTTGGGCAGGGTGTGAAAAATGACAGCTGTACTGTTCATAAGGAGGTGCTGGAAAAATGGCAATGTTGAAAATAAGGAGGAAAATATTGCAATTGTCCAGTAACAAGCGTGCGTGGAAACTGCAAGCAGCACGCTCATAACATTCATTTTATGGACTTTGTCACCAAATTTTCAACATAGGCATTTCAGGACCTCTGCAATGAACAACATCAGTGTGATTTTCTTAATGTGTCTCGAACACAGATTTCCCACAGCGAGCATGCTGTTCTCGCTGGAAGTGCAAAACATTTCGGCCGGAATGTGAAAATGACAGCTGTACTGTTCATAAGGCCTGCGGACAAATGGCAGTGTTGACAATCTAGAGTGAAAATATTGCAAATGTGCGAAGTAACGGCGTAGCGTGGAAAACTAACGCACGCCGTGAATACATATCTATTTTATGGACTTTTCTCACCAAATTTTCAACATAGGCATTTTAGGACCTCTGCTAATGAACAGTATCACTGTGATTTTTGTACTGTGTCCCGAACATGGATTTCCCACAGCGGCCACGCTGTTCTGTGCCGAAACTGAGAAAACACATTTTGGCCGGGTTGTGAAAAATGACAGCTGCACTGTTCATAAGGAGATGCATTAAAATACCAATGTTGAAAATCTGGAGTGAAAATATTGCAGATTCACAAAGTTATGAGTGTGCATAGCAACTGCGCAATGCACGTCAGAAACAGTCATATTTTTGATTTTCCCACCAAATTTGCAACACAGACTTTTGAGGCCCACCTCATGAACCCTGGCACTGTCATTTCGTTAATCAGTCCTGAAAGGTGATTCTGCACAGTGACCATGAAATCACCTTTCAGGGCCGATTAACGCCATGACAGTGAAAGAATTCATGAGGAGGGGTCCCAAAACCCCATGTTGAAAATTTGGTGCCAAAATTCTGAAAAATGCCTGAGATATGCATCAGAGTTGAAAATACCCTATTTATTCCATTATACAGCTTACCGGCATTTCCTCAGTTTGCAGTCGGCTTTGAAGAGTGTAGATGTGTTCTGTGAGATACTGTGGGTTAAGCTGGAAAGGAAAATGGGAACAGCCATCCGCACAGGTGTGGTCTATAGACCACCAGCCCAGGAGGAAGAAACAGATAGGGAGCTGATGCTAGCCATCCAAAGGATGGCAGACAAGGGTGAGGTAGTACTGGTTGGAGACTTCAATATTCCAGACGTGGACTGGAGCATCCCAGCAGCAGCATCAACTAGAGCAGATTTATCCTGGACTCCTTCAGGGTGCCCTCCTCAAGCAACTGGTCATGGAACCAACTCGGCAGAAGGCAATACTGGACCTTGTGCTCACGAACAGGGACAGTGTGATGGGGGTAACAGTGGGGAAGCACCTGGGAACAGTGACTAACAGTCACTGTGGTTTGAAATCACAGAAAGAGCAGAACCAAACCACACAAAAACAGTGATCCTGGATTTTAGGGGGCAGACTTTGGGAAAATGGGAGATACTTGAAAGAGGCATTAAGGAATGGGACAGGAATCAGGGGTTGAGGAAAAGTGGGCAGTATTTAAATGGGGTTACAAGAACAACAGAATTATGCATTAAGCAGGTTAGCAAAAGGAAAAGGAAGAGGAGACCATTATGGTTTCCAAAGAGGTAGCAAAGAAAGTGAAAGCCAAAAGATTGCATTCAGGCAATACAAAAAGACACAGGCAGAAGGGGATAGGGAGAAGTAGCAAGAGAAGCAAAGGGAGGCAGGGAGGTCAGTAAGGGAAGCCAAAGCTCAGGCAGAAGAACGCATTGCAAAATCAGTGGGTAGAGGGGACAAAACCTTTTACAGGTACATAAGTGAAAAAAGAAAGACAAAGGGAGGGATAGTGAGACTGAAGGGGGAGGATGGGGGCCGTGAAGGATGACAACAGTAAAGCTGACATATTGAACAGGTATTTCTGCTCAGTCTTTACTGAGGAAGAGGAGAGTAATGGGTCTGAAGGGAGTACAAGGGATGAGAATGGTGCAGAAATGGACACAAGTCCCTTTACACGAGAAAGGGTCCTGAAGGAACTGGAAGTAATAAGAGTTGATAAAGCAATGGGGCCAGATGGGGTGCACCCCAGGGTCCTTAAAGAACTAAGAGAGGTGGTGGCTGAACCTCTGGCTATCCTGTTTAGCTGATCACTGGAAACAGGGAGGTACCCAAAGACTGGAGGACAGCAGATGTAGTCCCCTTATACAAAAGCATGAACAAAGAGGAAGCAGGGAACTACAGACCAGTCAGCCTCACCTCGGTAGTGGGGAAGATCATGGAAGCACTACTGAAGGAGAGATTGGAGGAACATCTGGTTGTCAATGGACTACAGGACCCAAGACAGCATGGTTTCACCAGGGGGAGGTCATGTCAGACCAACCTCGTTGAATTTTTGACTCGTGACTAGGGAGGTAGATCAGGGAGAGCAATGGACATGGCCTATCTAGACTTCAGCAAGGCCTTTGACACTGTGCCACATAGAAGACTATTACACAAACTGGGGAATATGGGTGTGGGCAGGACAGTAGTGTGGTGGGTAGGTAACTGGCTGGGTGGCAGGACACAGAGGTTGGTGGTAAATGGCTGTCACTCCACAGAGGGAAGAGTGACCAGTGGGGTACCACAGGGATCAGTGCTGTGACCGGTTATATGCAACAGCTTCATCAGTGACTTTGCACAGGACCTAGAAGGCAGAATTTCACTGTTCGCTGATGACACAAAGCTCTGTAACAGAGTAGACACACCAGAGGGTGTAGACAGAATGAGAAGGGACCTGAAGAAACTTGAAGAATGGTCAGGGGTTTGGCAGTTGAAATTCAATGCAAAGAAGTGCAAGATAATGCATATGGGGCACAAAATCTCTGGCACAATATATCAGTTGGGGGGTGAGGATATAGCATGCACCAAGCAGGAAAGGGATCTTGGGGTTATCATCTCAGATGACCTCAAGGTAGGAAACAGTGTGACAAGGCAGCAGGTAAAGCAAATAGGATGCTGGGATGTATAGGCAGGGACATCACCAGCAGGAAAAGGAGGTCATAATTCACGCTATACAAGACACTAGTGAGGCCCCACCTGGAGTACAGTGTACAGTTCTGGAGACCATACTCACGTGAGGACATAGACAGGGTAGAAGGTTCAGAGGAGGGCAACAAAGATTGTGCATGGATTGCATCACAAGTCCTATGAAGACAGGTTGAAGGAACTGAACATGTACTCCCTGGAGGAGAGGAGGGAGAGAGGGGATATGATAGAGACATACAAGTATCTTACAGGGAGGAACAGGGTGCAGGAATACACTATTTTTAAGCGAAAAAGATGTTCCAGGACTAGAGGGCATGGGATGAAGTTGGAGGGAGGACGATTCAGAGGAAACATGAGGAAGAATTTCTTCACAGAACGGGTGGTGGGCAAGTGGAACACCCTGCCAGAGGAAGTGGTAGGGGCTTAAACAATCACGGGATTTAAGAATGCATAGGATAGACATAAAGGAATTCTGGAGGTCAGGGGTAAGGGGCAACAGACTTCTAGGAAAACATAAACTGAACTTTCAAGCTCAAATGGGCAGACTGGGTGGGCCATAGGCCCTTATCTGCCGACACTGTCTATGTAACTATGTATCTATGTTCCTTGTCCACCAAAGATACGTGCACCAGACTCCGGAGGAGTGACGGGGGTGAGGGGGTGAGGAGGCAGGGTGCACAGGGGTAGGTGTGGGTTGGGGGGTGGGAGACTGCTGAGGGACAGGTTATTTATTATCTGTAGATCAAGAAACGCTTTTGACTCATTCAACATTCATATCTTTAGAAAGTTTTGTCTCATTATGGGATCCCTATGGATTTTATTGCTTTAATACAAACTTTATATTTTGAAGCACAGGTCATCCCTTTGGTTAATGGTTTCTTTGGTGTCCCTATATATCTTAAAAATGGGGTTAAACAGGGGTGTCCTTTAAGCCCTCTTCTGTATGTTTTTGGTTTAGATCCTTTGTTGCAGAAAATCAAGTGTGATAAGGATATATCAGCCATTATGAATAAGGATGGGTTTACTTTTCCGAAAGTTTCAGCATATGCGGATGACTGTGTGTTTGCAGTAGCTGATACGGAATCAGGGGAAAAAATTTTAACAATATTACGGGATGAATATATTACTACTGGGATAAGAATTAACATGACTAAAAGTATCGGTTTGATATTAGGGAATGGTAGGGAGCTTGATGATTTTCCCATTTCTATGACCAGAGGGCAGGTAAAAATATTGGGCATGTACTTTGGTACAGCAGACTCAGAAACTAACAATTGGTCTGAGGTTTATGATAAGGCACATACAAAAGTAAAATCTTGGCTTTCTTGAAAGATGTCAAGAAGGAAAAGAGTTTATTTATTAAAAACTTATATAGCACCCATCTTTTTATATATTTCTCACATTCTTCCTTTGCCCAGGAATATGCACACTAAGATTATGAGTTTATTTTTTTTGCTTTTATGAGGGAGCAGGCTAAATCCTGTAAAAAGGAGTCATACATATAGAGCAGAAAAGACGGGGGTCTAAACATGTTGCAACCCATAGTTTATTTTTTTGCTAATTTTTTTTTTTTAGTTCCATTATTCCTGTTATTTCTCATATGGCAGGGATTGGTGAGCTGTGTATGCAACTTTGGGGTAATTCCTTCTTTCAGGCATGGGGTAGAGGGAAATGGCATCCCGTAGACCGGAATCTTCCTAGTTTTGCCCAAACTACACTTTTTTATGTTAGACTATGGAAGATTGACTTATTAGAATGTAAGGTGAAAGGAAGGAAGGCCTTTTACAAATCTATAGTGGCTACATGGTATCATGAAGATCCTGTGTTTCAAGTTTCATCCCTTATCAATACTGATTTATTGCTTGACAGTATACTGAATCCAAGAATTTCTACAAAAATGAAAGATTTTGCTTGGCTTTGCGGGCATCAAAAATTGCAAGTGAAAGGTAATCACAAGCATAAATGTTTGGAAGAAACAGTTTGTACTGAATTGTCTTGTGCTGGGGTTGTGGAGACAATGCAGCATCTTTTTTTTAATTATATACATGTTAATAATTTTTTTTCCCTTTTAGCGGATTTATGGGGGGAACCTATATTTTCAGTAATGTGTTATGATATTTTGGTTTTAGGGCAAATTCCATCTACCTGGGGAAAGTGGGCCCACAGTACTGTTCATATCCTGTTGGCATGTGTCAAATGGGCTATTTGGCAAGCAAGATGCCTTAGAACGTTACAAGATAAAACTGTTTCAATGCAAGAGGTTTTTTTTAATGTTCAACACGAATTAGATTCTGTTTATGAGTATGAAAGGCGATCTTTACAGAAAACAACATTTAAGAAATTATGGGAGAATATTGCTTGGGTTGGATGAGGTTTCTGTTGTTCTTCTTATATAGTTTCCTTTTTTCTTTAAAGTATAACCTATATGAAATATGGTTTTGTTTTCCTTTTTTTTCTCCCTCCTTTCTTTCCGTTTTCAAATGGATGAAGTTTAATCTTGTTACTTAGCAATTTTGTTTAAAAAATATGAAGTTTTGGTTTTTCTGTATTAATTCTGTTAATGGTTATGTTTTTGTATTTTATTTTGCTTTTGGTTTCTTTAATAAAAAATTCCCCTACTCTTTTCGATAAGTGCCATGGGATCTTTAACATCCACCTGAACTACCACCAATCCAGGCAGATGGGACCTCGGTTTAATGTCTCATCTGAAAGACGCCACCTCAGAAATGCAGCACCCCTCTCATGCTGCATTACAGTGTCAGTACTGGGATATTAACCCAAGTGCCAGGTGTGGGAACTGAACCCACAGCCCTCTGATCTCCCGGCCTCAGAGGCAAGTGTGCTACCTACTGAGCCACTGACACTGCAATGCAATTTTAATACTGTACTAGTGGTTTTGAGCACCAGAGTATATCCAGTAACTTTTAATTTAGGATGTTACAAAGAAAGCATTCTGAACAGCCTCTAGAAGGGGTATAGGAACAGGAAGCCGCCTTAGGCAGTGTACCTTTCTTAACGGAAGCCAACCCTTGCAGTTACGCTTTAGAATATGAACCAGTCAATAAGTGGTTCACCATGACATTATGGTGGCTGAGCTTAAAATCACATCAGAGCTCTGAAATGAACACCAAGAGACCCACCACTCCCATTTCAGATACGTAAGGAGCCATTTCTACAGAAAGAAAATTGTAATATTTGACAGATTTGCCACTGGAGGTGGGAGGTTGTGCACTGACGTCTCTGTTTTGAGTCAAATTCTATAAGGTCCTACAGGTCAGACTCACCCATTCAGCACAAGCATAAGGTCAGACTGGCCAAAGCAGGTATACTGTAACTAACAAAGACAACCAATCAAAGGAAACACACTCCATGGGAGAACTTAACAAGAATAACACACCCAGTTCATGATGACCTGTCTAAAATTGTCTGAATGAATGGAACCCAGACTTTGTTATATAAGGGAAGTTTACCACCTGCTATTCACTTATACACTACCATAAGAATCAACAGCTGTGGCCACTCTATATGTGTAAAAGAACTTGGTCCCTCAATGGCGTAGAATCACTTGCTTTGCTGCTAAGAGGGCAGCAGTCACCTAGAATCTTGTTAGGGGTCCTATTTAGGAGTGTTGGGGACAATGTCCAGGACTGCCAGTTTGGGATCTTGAGAAAGATTTCTGCCCTCTGCCTGCTCACAAGTATTCAACACCTCAACCCAGTATGGCTGCAATGAAGGGGATGGCCCTAGAACATGACTCAAGAGTGCACCTATGACCCAAAAGGAGTTCTTTTTTTCTGATCTAGTTGCATTTGAAATGGTTATGGGCTAGGTAGGGATACAGATGACTGCCTGAAAATGCTTAAACCCTTCATCTACATTACTGCTTATTATACATTTCAAAATATTTGACTATGAAGGCTAGCATTCTTTTAACCACATTCATAAAAACCTCTGCCCTCAGCTACCTTAATACTGTATTCTGACATTTGAGTAACAAAAATGATATATAATATGTTATAATGTGTGTACTTCCACTGCCCATAGCTGCAACATAGATCTATGTGCATAATGGTAAGTAAGTAATATTTTATTCTGTTTTACGCCCAATCCCAGAGACCGGCAACATTACAGTCAGGCAGGTATGGACAATGCAAACAATATTCTTACATTACAAAAATTCAGATAAATATAAAGTTCAAGTGTATCTGCAGACAATTAAACATCATCATAAAATGCCTTCTTAAAAAATAGGTCTTCAGGCCCCCTTTAAATGCCTCCACTGTTAGGGCCTCCCTTAAAGATTTTGGCAGAGAATTCCAGAGGGCTGGGCTGGCCACCTCGAAGGAGCGATCCCCTGAGGTTTTAAGCCTGGACCTCGGAATCGCCAGGAGGCCCTCGGTGGAGGAGCAGAGGGAACATACCGGGATGGCTGGAGTCAAGAGGTCAGACAGGTAACCAGGGCCCAGGCCATATAGGGCCTTATAGGTGAGCAAGCCCAGTGGAGATTCCGCAGGACTGAAGTAACACGGCAGGATATTGGCAAGCTCACCAGCAACCTGGCTGCCACATTCTACACTAGCTGAAGCTGATGAAGCTTCCTCCATTGACTCAAGTACAAAGCATTACAGTAGTCCATCCTGGAAGCCACAAGGGTGTGTACCGTGATGGCAAGTCTTCAGGCGGAATCAGGGGTTTAATTCAGGTGATATTTCTTAGATGATAAGAACCACTTTTGATGACAGATGACACCTGGGCTTCCAGCGTCAATCTGTCATCAAGGATAACATCCACATTTTTCACCCTGGGGGAAGACGTCAATGGTGTGGATCCCAGGACCAAACCTGTTACCACCCCAGATGCCTACCCATCATGCCATCGACCAGGCTCAATCACTAGTACTTCTGTCTTATCGGGGTTCAGTCTCAGCCAGTTAGAGTGCATCCAATCCTGAATCTCAGCCAGGTACTTATTAAGCACTTCAACACCATTTCCAATTCCAGTAGCAAATGTCAAATACAGCTGGGTGTCATCTGCTTAGCAGTGAAACCCCAGACTATATTGTCTATTGAGCTCTCCAAGGGGCAGCATGTACACCGTGAACCACATCAGTGGAGGATCGAGCCTTTAGATACTCCACATGACAGGCTTTGAGGAGGAGAAGGAGGAGGAGGAGAAATTCTCCATCACCACTCTTTGCCTCCTGTCAGAGACATAGGACTCAAACCACTTTATGACTATTCCAGTGAGTCCACAATACACTCTAAGGTGATCTGGTAGCACAATGTGGTCCACAGTGTTAAATGCTGAGGAGAGATTAAGGAGAATGAGAACTGACCACTCACCTCTGTCCCTTGCCCTGAGGTGTCATTCTGCACCCAAACTAATTCAATTTCAGTGCTATGCCTAGCTTTGAAGCCAGACTGGAATGGCTTATAGATGTCAAGAGCCAAGAGGTGCACCTTGAGCTGCAGAGCCACTACTTTCTCAACAACCTTACCTATAAATGGGAGGTTGGAGATAATTCACCAGGATATCTGGGTCAAGTGATGGGTTTTTCATAAGGGATCTCACCAGTGCCTCCTTCAAGACATTGGGGAAACTCCTCTCTAAAAGCGAGCACTGGACTATACTGGTGAACACTGGATCAATGACCTTAGCCCCTCCCACTAGGAGATGGGTCAGGCCAGGGTCCAGTTCACAGTAAATGGGCAGCAGCTTCAAAATCACCTCAACGACCTCAGCCACATCAACTGGCCTAAACTCCCCCCAGGCAATAGGAATGTCTCTGCTTGAACCAGGATGACCACTGCAGGACACATTTTGTCCCACTGGGGAGATCCCAGCCTGAATATAGGACACCCGGTCTGAGAAGAATAGAACAAACTCTTCCCAGAACATGGTCGAAAATGCTTTTTTTGGTTGTAGAAAGACTGGGCATAGCAGTCTGTCTACAGTCCAAAATAGCTGAGCTGGTCTATTCTTCCCAGCAGCAATCTCCCTAGACAGGAATTCTGCCTTCTTATGGTTGATTGCCCCTAATAGTCATTGTAATGATTTCTCAGGACCAGTCTGTCTTCCATGGGCCCAGTCCTCTGCCAGCAATGCTCCAACTTTGGATCCCTGATCTTCTTCTCCTTGAGAGCCCCATCAAACCATAGTGGTCTCAAGTGAGAAGACTTGGGCTGTATACAGACCAGTGTGATGGCATCGAGTGCCTTGGTAACAGCCCAACTACAGGATGCCACCACCTCACCCATGCTAATCACACAGGCAGTACTCATGCCAGAAAAATCCAGTACTGCCAAAAGCCTCTCTGGGGACAGTCCCCTTAAAGGGTGATAGTAGATCATCTCAATTGAGGGGGACTAAACAAGAACTCCACCATGCAGTGATTGGACCAAATGACCCTATCATTCTTGATGTCAGTAATATCAAGCCCCAGTGAGAATACCAAGTCCAAGGTGTGGCCGTGTTGGTGGTCACAGAGGTAATTACCTGTGTCAGGCCCAGAGATGTCATCATCTGGAGGAGTTTGTAACCAAAAACTGAGGATTCATCATCAATCCAGCATTGAAATCCCCCAGAATTAACCACCTCAGGGAATCCAACACCCTGTCGATGATGAAGTCTGCTATCTCCTGCAGGAAATTCCCTACCTTCCCCAGAGGACAATAAATGAGGAGAATCTTGGAGCTGCACCTGAACCCCCATGCACTGCCACACATTCAAACAATGAGGTAGAGCCCACTGGGTGCATGGAGAAGCTCAAGCTTGATCTAAAACAGATGGCCACTCCCCTGTCCCTGCATTCTCTCCTCTGACAGTGCACCACTGAGTACCCAGCAGGGACTGACACCTCCAAGACTGGCCCAGCCAGGTCTCAGTAATGCAAGCCAGGTCTGTTACCTAAACACTCTTAGTGTGTAGGGTAAATAATAATACCAATAATACAGATTCCTATGTCTTCAGAGTCTGCCAAGAAACATTCTTAAACAAGCAAGAGTACTATTAAATGTTTATTATACTACTTACGCCAAGCATGTGACAAAGAAAATCATAAGGGAGATGGGTTTCTCACCACTCTCCTGAAGAATGTACATAATCTCCAGAATTGTAGGATTTCGGTCTCCAAGATCTCGTTCTCTCTGCGCACTCTCCTGGAGCGACAGTAGGTTGCAGAAGGCTATATACTACAGATAACAGCATAGCAACAGAGATTACCTCATAGTGACAGATATGAGAAACAATATGTATTGGACAATGACTTAGGAGACATAATTACTAATGAGTATCATATGAGACAAATAATATGCTTCCGTTTGCATTATAGCTTGGACAAAAGAAATGCTGATGGGTTCAAACTACACATGACATTTCTTGACAGTGTATAATATAAGACATAACAAAGGTTTTCTCTCTCTCTCTGTCAGCTTGCTTAGACAAAGAGAAGTGCTGACTGGCTACAACTACATATGATTATGTGAGACTACATATATAGTGTATATGAGAATATATATATAATGTATAAAGTAATCATTGATGATCCCTCAGAGTCATCTTATCAGTGATTAGATAGATTATATATGGAATATATGTAAAAGAAAATCATAATGCATTATAGTGAGGTATAATAGCCATGTATGATCTAATCCTATGAAAGGATGTAAATGTTAGCACATATTAGCAGCAAAGCACATTCCTGTCACTCATGCTTATATGATGGATGCCTAAATCTATATGTTAGTGCAAAATAGCAGTATCACAATATAATAGACCAGGAATACAGTGTAAGGTGTATGTGGGATGATAGGGGGCATAACCCAGGCACAATAGGTCGACCAAGGAAATTAAATCTGCCATAACTTCAGTCTTGTTCCTCATTGATCTGGCATTGCAAAGCACTGCCCTAAGGGGACTAGCAGAGACTGCTGGCCTTCTAGATACCTTCCCACATGATCCAGTGGGAGTCATGGGAACAGGACACCTCTCGAGGCTCTGTCTAACTCTAGGGCATCTCCTATTCCATACCACCCTGATATTATTCACCTCCACAGTGCTTATCATACCCCACTGCATGCCCTTCTGCCCCCTCTCAGTACCCACCTCCCAGCATTGTCTCAGTGCAACTGCCAGGAGGGGGACATCCACAAAGGGCTGGAGTTCATGCAGCAGGGACACAGCATAAATGGTATGAGGGGGCCCGAGACCTATACACATTTCCCACTATAATAAAATCTCTGAAATTTGTTCAACCTGTACAAAAATGAAAAGAATCCTAGATAAAGTACTCTTTAAATACAAAACAAATTTCTAATCTCACACACCACAACCATACACTAACATAAATACAGTATCAAATTCCCTACCACAGTCACACCACTGTCACACTAGAAACATAGAAACATAGACTTTGATGGCAGATAAGGACCGCCAGGCCCACCTAGTCTGCCTATTTCACTACCTACAGGATAGGCCACAGAACCTAGTTAACCAACAGCCTATTTCTTCCTACCCCCCACAAGAATTGCCTTATGTCTGTCCAATGCATTCTTGAATTCTCCCACAGTTTTAGACCTCACAGCCTCCTCAGGAAGGCTGTTCCATGCATCCACTACACTCTCTGTGAAAAAATACTTCCTCACATTGCCTCGGAACCACCCCTATCTTTAAATTGTGTCCCCTTGTTCTTGCACGCTCTTTTTCTGAAAGATGCTACCTCTTGGACTTTGTTGATTCCACTGAGGTACTTAAAAGTTTTTATCATGTCCCCCCTCTCCCTTCTCTCCTCAAGGGTATACATATTAAGCTCCTTTAGTCTCTCCTCGTATGGCTTCTCTTGCAGACCCTGCACCATTTTAGTTGCCCTCCTCTGGACTGCCTCTATCCTATCTATGCCCTTGCGGAGATGGGGTCTCCAGAACTGGACGCAGTACTCTAGATGGGGTCTCACCAATGGTCTGTACAAAGGGATAACAACTTCCTGTTTTCTGCTGGTGATGCCTCTCCCTATGCATCCCAGTATGCCCCCAGCCCTCCCTACTGCCTTCTCATATTGCTTGTTAACGTAAGGTCATCTGATATGATTACCCCAGTTCCCTTTCCTTTTGTTGTTGTTACTACCCCCACTGTGTAATCTTTCCCTGGGTTCTTGTTTCCAGGTGCATTATTTTGCACTTCTTTCATGCTTGAACTCTAGCTGCCATACTTCTGACCATTCCTACAACCTTGCCAAGTCCCTTCTCATCCTTTCCATGCCTCCTTGTGTATCAACCCCTGTTGCAGATCTTGGTGTCATCAGCAAAGAGGCATACTTTTCCTTCTAGTCCTCTGCAATGTCACCTATAAAGACATTAAAAGGACTGGACCCAGTACTGGAACCCTATGGTACCCTCAAGAGTAGCCCCTCTTTCTTTAGAGTGGACTCCATTTACAATTACCTTTCTGTGTCCTGTTGTCCAGCCAATGTTTTACCTAGGCTACCACCCTGGGACCCACTCCAGGCTGGTTAATTTGACTATTAATCTTTGTGTGGGACTGTGTCAAATGCCTTGCTAAAGTCTAGGTAGGCCATGTCCACAGCCCTCCCATGTCTACTACTTGGTCACCCAGTCAAGACATCTATTAGATTCATCTGACATGACCTTCCCACTGTGAACCCATTCTGCCTTGGGTCCCAGCCCCACTGGCCTCTAGGTATTCAACAATTCTTTCCTTCAGAAGTGACTCCATCACTTTCCCTACCACAGAGGTCAAACTGACAGGTCTGTATTCCTGCCTCTGTCTTGGTCCCACTTTTTGTGAAGGGAATCACATCCGCCTTCCTCCAGTCCTCAGTACCACACCATACTCCCATGATTTATTAAAGAGTAGTCAGTGGTTCCACTAACCCCTCTTAATTCTTGAATTTGGGTGAATTCCATCAGGCCCCATTGCTTTGTCCACATTCAGTTTTAGGAGTTCTGCAGAACTTTTTCTTCTGTGAAAGGGCTGACGACCCCATCAAGAGTGCTTCTGTTAATTGGATTAGGCACCTCCCCCTCCTCTTTTGTGAATACTGAGCTGAAATATTCATTCACTATCCCTGCTTTTTCACTGTCCCCCTCT
Organism: Neoceratodus forsteri; assembly: GCA_016271365.2. NCBI lineage: Eukaryota > Metazoa > Chordata > Ceratodontiformes > Ceratodontidae > Neoceratodus > Neoceratodus forsteri. The sequence goes on from CM028129.1 coordinate 903,153,486, forward strand.
GCCCACTTACCATTCATTCAATTCAGCCTCACTATCCCTCCCTTTGTCTTTCTACGCTCTCTGATGTACCTATAAAAGGTTTTATCCCCCTTCTTAACCGAATTGGCTATCTTTTCCTCAGTTTGGGCCTTTGCTATTCTGACTTCCCTCCCTGCTTCCTTCTGCCTTAACTGGTACAGCTCTCTGTCCTGCTCCTTCTGTGTTTCCTTATACTTCCTGAATGCTATCTTTTTCTCCCTGACTTTCTCAGCCACCTCTTTTGAGAACCATAGTGGCTTTTCTTTCATTTTGATTTGTTTATTTGCTTCACACAAAGGCTTGTTGCCTCTATGATGGCAGTTTTGATGATTCCCCATTGTTGCTGCACCCCTCCTTCTAGCCTGTTTGCTAGTGCTTTTCTGAGGCACTCTCCTATCTTGCCAAAATCAGCCCTCCTGAAGTCCAGTACCCTTACTTTTGTATGGCTTGACTCTGTAGCTAAGTTTAACATGAACCACACTGTTTGATGGTCACTTGTTCCCAGATGGCAACCCACTTCTAGATCTGAGATCCTCTCACCACCCCCATTTGAGAGTACAAGGTCTAAGATTGCTCCCTCATGAGTGGGTTCCAAAACTAGCTGTCTGAGGCCTTCCATCTGTAGGGCGTCGAGGATGACCCTGCTCTTAGATGTGGCTGCAGCAAATGTGCTCTGGTTAACATCTGGCATATTCAGGTCTCCCATCAACCGTATCTCCCCTTTATCTGCCATCCTAAGAATGCCTTCTATAATATCCTTGTCCATTCCTTCCCCCTGACATGGGGGTTCATGCCCATGGATTGTGGTACCCTTTCCAGTCTCCAAGGTGATCCACAGTGCCTCCTCTCCTCCCTGTTTACTCTTCTGTTCAGTTGCTTTTATCCCTTCCTTTACAGAGAGCTACTCCTCCCTCTTCTCCCTGCCTGTCTCTCCTGTAGGTTATGTACCCATGTATGTTAACATCCCAGTCATGGTTCTCTGTGTACCATGTTTCTGTGACTGCTACGATATCCAGGCATCCCTCTTCCATCAAGGCCACCAGCTCAGGGAGCTTGTTGCCCAGACTATGGGCATTGGTACTCATTACCCTCCATTTCCTGATGGCCTTACTCCTTTTTGCCCCATCCCTGTCCTTCTTGCTTTTGTCACTTCCCCATTTACCCCTGCCCTTCTCCCTATAAGCCACCTCTATGTTGGTGTTTTACCACACTTACTACCGTGATTTTGGGGAGGCTAGGATTTCCTGTTCCTTTCCAGTGCCCCCTTGGCTAGTTTAAATGCTTGCCAATGAAGCATTTAAACCTATCACCTAGGATCTGGTTTCCCTCCTGGACAGATAAAAGCCCATCATTCCAGTATAGGCTTGCATCACTCCAGGTGGACCCCCAGTCCCCAGTGAAGCCAAATCCCTGAGCTCTGCACCAGTTTTTCAACCACTGATTGAATCTCATGGTGCAGAACACCCTAGCTTCTCCTATGCCATAGATGGGCAGCACCTCCGAGAAGGTTACCTTGCGTGCTACTTGTCTAAGGCCCCTCCCCAATTCCACAGACTCTTCTTGCACTGCTCTAATCCCTTTCTTAGCCAGATCATTTGTCCCTAGGTGGACAATGACATCCAGCTCCCTCCCCTGTGCAGCTGCTACAGCAATCTTGAGGATTCGCTCCCTGTCCCTCCAAGCCATGGCACCACGCAGGCACCTTACCTCCCTCTCCCCTTCCTCCCCCAGTTCTACCTTCCTAACAATGGAGTCCCCCACCAGGAGTTGTTTCCTTCCCCTGTGGGGTTCCATGCCACCCTTCTGTGGGTCTTCTTTGTGGAGGTTCCCAGCATCCTCCTTGGTCTCCACTGCAGGTGCCTCCATAGAGGAACCACACTTTGCCAGAATGGCCTGGTGGGGATAGTTCCTCCCCTTGGTGGCAATGTGGAGAGGTACAACTGGAGGGATGCTCCTCTGTTCCACCACCCTTACTCTACCTGAGCTCACAGTGGTCTAACTGCTCCTCCTTCTTGGCAACCTCTGAGGCAATGGCAGTAGCACTGGTGGTCCCTGGATGGAAGAGGAGGTCCCACAAATCCTGGCCAACTCAACCTGGAGATGTGCAACCTCCTCCCTCAACCCAGAGAGGTGCCTGCAGATGGGACAACACCGCATCCTCCAGAACGTCTCCTGGAAGACTGCTGCTCCACAGCCACTGCACTGCACCACTCCCATCATGTCTTATTTCTGGCCTACTAAACAATATTATCACCCTCTCCACCCACCAACAATCAAATATAATAAAATAATACAGTAATGTGGAAAAGTCCAGTAAAATGCAATGTGCAGTGGAATAAAGTTCTACTCCTGTTTAAGAGTCACATATGTTCAAAGCAGTTCAGATAGTGATAATAACCAAAAAAAATCCAGCAGTCAGTTCATTCCTTAGTCTGATTCGATCTAACAACCAGTTCCAGAAGGTCTCAAGGAAGGAAAAGGGAAGGGAATGGCATTCAAACCACCTCATTTCCCAAATAAAATACTTGGACTGCTGGGATCAGTAAATAAGAGTATAGCGAAGAGTCAGGCTTTTCACAGCGTAATTCAGCACTCCTCTCACCAGTACTGAAATATGCTATGGCCAGTCAATTTATATCCAGAATAAAAATTCTTACCGTCTGCAGGACCGTCACCAGTTTGCTTGGACAACGGAACACTGCTCTCACCATGGTTCAAGTAGTCTGTTACTGCAGCTCATTTGCAAGCAGTTGTAAATGAGTGGCACCAAAACCCAGGGTCATTGGGACTGACCCACCTGGCCTTTCACTGTTGGGGGTTACCCACAGCCCCCATTAGTTGGCAAGGTATGGGCTGTCCAGGTCCAGCCGGCCATGGGAAGCAGCCCTGGCACAAAGTGCCAATTAATGAAGTGGGCTGACCCAGGCCTCCAGGAGGAGGCGTGGCTGGGGTGGAGAATAAAAGGGCTGGCTCTGAGGGGATGCACCCTCTTGGGAACAGCCCTCAAGACTCAACAATGATACCTCATCACCACTGTATCACAGGTAAGCCCCACGGTTGACCTGGTGGGGATAGTTCCTCCCCTTGGTGGGTGATGTTTTCCGCTCGGCTGCCCGGGCCACTCCTCCATTTTTCCTGTGTGTATTTAGTTGGCTGATCCAGCCCCCTCCGTTTTCCAATTTTGGTCCATTCCCACCCCCCTTACTGTCATCCTTCGGCTGCAGCTGTGCAGTTATCGCCCTCTGCATTTTTTTAAAAGCTCCAAGTTTTTTCCCCTCCTTTGAATGGAGCCTCTTTCAGTCCCCCTGCGGAAGCCTGGCTGCAGCACTTGGTTCTTTTCCTACCTGGCAGCCTTCCCTGGTCTGGGTGGTCCTCACGCTGCCAGGCCTCTGCTGTGTGGCCATCCCACCTCACCCCCTTCCCTCACGGCTGCTGTTTGCAGGCCGCTTCCACCTTGCTTTGGCAGCTCCCCCACCAAGCACCCTGCCAGATGTGACCCATCTTCCTGGCCCCTCCTTCCTTCCTTTCCCCCTTGCCCATGTTTCCAGACCCTTCCCTTGCCTCTCCCTCATGTCGCCCTACCCCCAGGTGGCCATTTCTGCAGCTGCCATCTTGTAGTTCCTCCTCGGCTGTTTTTACTACCACCATCTTGCAGCTCCCCTCGGTCATTTTTCTGACGGCTTTTGGTGATCTCCTCACCAGTCCTCCTGCGGCACTCTCCTTACTCTCAACCTCACAGCATTAAAAATCTTACCAGTGGTCTTCAAAATCATAGCTTATGGCCAGAACCTGTAGTTCTTTCTTATTTTCAATTTTGACTTCAAATAGTTGGCCCCATTTAGTATTGTTAGGTAGGCTGCTAGCAACTCAGTTTAAGGTTTTATTATTTTGTGTGTCCAGAAATAGCTTTAATGTTATTAGAAACATTGGTAAACCCATGTGAAGCTTGGGTAAATGTTAGGGTGTGACCCATAGCGCTATGCAGAATTCTTTGCAGCTGAGAGGAATAGCGCCTTCCCCATGTCTCTCAATTTGTTGGATGCTAAAAATAAATAAATGAATAATTAACCACGAGGCTGAGGAGGTTCTTTCACAAGCTGGTGGGTGGCATGTATAAACCATCATTGCCCACTGCCCCCCCTTTTTCTTGTCCCCCCGGTATGATATAGAACCCTTTTTCTCCCCGGCCATCCTTCTACAGGTCCTCCTTGTTTGCCAAGGCTACATTTCCCAGCCCTTTTTATTATCGTGGTTGGGTCAAAAAATTTATATTTCAGTTTATAGCCGGCTTGACCTTTGGGGTGCAGGTAGTTGGGTTATTCCTGGGAGCGGCAGCTGGGGTACTTTATTCAGGAGTTGGGGGGCTTTCATCAGGAAAAAAATGTTAATTCAGTTTACATGGGGGGATTCTTGTTAGGGGATAGAAACATTAAGGTAACTTGGGGGGATTGCATTATATGCATGTTTCTCTACTAAAGAGGATTTTTTTGTTTTTCCTTTAGATCAGGTTCATTGTTGTCTGGTGCTGCTTTACCCTAGAGTTTCTAGCGGTGGGGGGTGTTACTGACATTATGGCATCTCAACTGGTGACTCGGGTACAAGGTGGACAGGCACCCCCTCCATCCCCTGTACTTCAAATGAGGAGTCTGGATCAGGCTTTTCGCAATGATTTTCAGTGTCTGAATGAATTGAGGGGCCCAGATTGGATGCTTGCTGTATCCAGACTGGAACCCGGGTTGCAGGTGGTCCCTGACGAAGGCCATCTGGACAGTCCTGGGGCTCCTCCAGATGGGGAGGGAGTAGAGTGGAACAGATGGGTGGAGCAAATGGGAGGTAATATGGGAGTGGGGAGTGAACCACATGGTTCAGAGGTGGTGGAACAGGGAAGTTATCCTCCCAAAAGCCAGCAGCCTTCTGTTCACTTGCTCGAGTTGGTAGCGCAGGAGTGTAGAGGTAGAAAAAAGGGGCAAAGTGGGCTGACCAAGCGCAGCTTGCAGACAACTGTGGAGGAGGATGGGGACCAAGTCCAGAGGCTGGCAGCACAGAAGACCATGAGGATGGACAGATGGACAGATCTGGTGGAGCCGATCTGTGCAGATGAGTTGGATGAGGAATGTGATGCGCATAGAATAGAAAGTGGTGGGCTAGTAGGGGTTGATGCAGATGCACCAGGGGATGGGGAGGTTTACGTCTTAAACATCAGTACATTTTTGAGAGGTCCAACCTGGCCACCCACAAAGCACAGCATAAGGCAAGAGGTTCTGGACAGGGCAGCCAGGGAGGCAGCCCAACAAAGGCATGAACAGGTTCTGGTGGAGAATGACGTGGCGGGCAGTGGCTTATATGATGTGGATTATCAGGGGGAGGACACAGACAGTCTTACAGGTATTGGCACTGGAAAAGCTAGGCCAATGAGGCGCAGAGGTGAGTAGGGGTGACCACGGTTATGGGGAAATATGGTTTAGGGGCAGTGGTCCCCTGGTGTCCTTCCCCTCCAACCCAGGCCTTCGAGCCATGACAGTGGGTATGGGAGGCCGTGGCACACAGGTGCCCATTGCTATGTTTGGGCAGGGGGCACCACAGGAGGAACATGGAGTAGGGATCAGGGGTTCCTGGGCTTTATTACCACCCCATCCTGGGCACTCAGACTGCATCTGTAGGTATGACTTGGCATGCTGCACAAGCGGCAAACACATACATGCACAGGGCACTGCTGGACAGATCATGGGTTCCACAGCTAGGTAATAATCCTTTTCCCCCTATACTTGGGAATGCGGGGGTTAGGGAAGGTATTTCAGCCCAGCATCCTTGCCCCACAGGAAACCCTACGGGGATCCAGTGGCCACAGACAACATGGACCCTGGTGTGGAACCAGTGGCCACAGATGTGGCACTCTGTTTTTGGCAGCTTGCCCAGCTGGCCAACATCGGTCAGCACTTCCTTCAACATGTACGAATAGGGGGGTTGGGCACCTCAGGGGACGGCACGGGGAACAGTCGCACTGGACATGGGGGATGCTATCCTACCTCAGGCTAGGCCAGTGGCAGCAGCCCCTGCAGCCCATTTGGGTTTGACTGCCCCCTGCTACTGCCACATTACAGCCAGCACCAGTGATGGTGGTCTTTCTGCCTGAGACATCTGTACTGACCCATGGGTCAGTGGCTCAGATGTAGAGTGGAACCATGGTGGCCCTCTCCAACAATGAGCCACGGTCTTCCCCGCAGTTCAATGATGGGAATGGCATGCTGATGGGGTGTGGTGCTGTAGCATCCATTCAGACCATGGCAGGAAAGCCCTTAGCACAGCCCTCGGTTGTAGTTAGCACCACAGTAGAGACAGGCAATACTGGGGATCACTGGGCATATGCAGGGTTGGATGACCCTTTGGGTGATCATTTGTCATACATGGTTTGGGAAAATATTTGGAAGGGAGAGTTCATAGATATTTTCTCATTTTTACACTTGGAGCTACCGGAGGAGAGTGATGACAAAAAGAAGAAGGAGAGGCCCCGACGGCCTAAGGTACCTTTTACATTTGAGAATTGGGCAGCGGCTTTTGATATTTATATGTTGGTATGTGGGATGAAATATCCAGAAAAACTGGTGTCCCTGCTCAAGTTATGGGACACCACTAAACTTTTTTCACTTATCATTTGACGGATATGCTTGACTGAAATATGATGAGCCATTTCATTTAAAATTATTCAAGATTTCAATAAATAAATAAATAAATTGGCAAGGCAGCTCATGCTTAAATGGAAAACTTTACATTTGGACCTATGGGTGTGTTACATGATGCGGGGGAGGCCTAATGTGGTGACATACATGGATAGCAGCCATGTTATAGCCAAGCCAGTGGGTGGGGATCTGAAGAAGGAGCAAAGGAAGAGTGTAAAGAGGGCATGTTATGATTATAACAAAGGGAAGTGTTTTCATGCCTACTGCAAGTTCAGTCACATATGTAAGAGTTGTGGGGGCACAGCATCACTGCATGCAGAAGTGCCTCAGATAGACATCAGGGGAGTAAAGGGATGAGAGGAGACAAGGCCAAGCCAGGAACTGGGAAATCTGGCTAGATCACCAGTCTGACTCAGCAATATGAGGCCATGGCTCACCCAATATCCTAAGCGGGCAGCAGGATTGTATTTGATTGATGGGTTTGACAAGGCTTTTCCCATACCAAATCCAGGATCCGGCATTACTACCACGTCCAGCAACCTAAAATCTGCTGTGTCTCTACCTGACATACCTGCACAAAAAATCCAAAAAGAAGTTTATGCTTGTCGGGTAGCTAGCCCTTTACATGAACCACCATTTTTTAATCTGCAAGTGTCCCTACTGGGAATAGTACCCAAAAAAGCACCCGGTGAGTATCGGTTGATACATCACCTGTCCTATCCAAAAGGGGCTTCGTTGAATGATTTCATAGCCCCCAAGGATAGCCTTGGTTAAATATGCATCATTTAACATGGCAGTGCAATTGATCCATAGGCTGGGAACGGGCACCCTGATGGCAAAAAGCAACATTAAGTCTGCATTCTGCCTCCTGATAGTTAGACCTCAAGACCATGAGCTGTTAGGCTTCATGTTCAGTGGCTGCTGATATGTCAATAAGTCCATGCCAATGGGGTGCTCAGTTAGCTGTGCAGCGTTTGAGACATTTGCAACATTCCTGGAATGGACATCGAGGTTACACACAGGGAACAGGAACATAATGCATTACTTGGATGACTTTTTGTTTGCAGGACCTAGTGGTACAGATATTTGTTTAAACACACTTGAGGGCTTTTGTGCTCTCATGGAACATTTTGGGGCACCATTGGTGCCAGAAAAAACAGGTCCCCTCCACGTACCTGTCTTTCTTGGGTATTGAGATTGATTCAGTGAGCATGGTATCATGATTGCCCCTTGACATGGTGTTGCACCATAGGCACCTAGTGGAGGAAGTGGTAAGGGCTAGGAAGGTGACTCTCAAACAATTGCAGTCAGTCGTAGGTCATTTGAACTTTGCATGTCAAGCGGTCAGCCCCGGGTGTCCATTCTTGAGAAGACTGACCACCACAACATCTGGCCCCACGAGACCATATTGTCATATAAGAGTGTCATGAGGGATGAGAGCAGACATTAAAGTATCGGAGTTGTTCTTACAGGACTTCAATGGCGTCTCCATGTGGCAGGACCCAGTGAGTCCACACCATGGGCTGGATTTGGTCACAGATGCCTCAGGTGGTGTGGGATTTGGAGCCTTTTTTAAAGGGTCTTGGTTTTTCCGGTTCATGGCTGCAGGAGTGAGTGGAATTGGGACTAAACAGGAATATCACGCTTCTCTAGCTGTTTCCCATCATGGTAGCTATCAGAGTGTCGGGGGGACAGGCTTGGGAATCAGCATGTGCTGTTCCATACAGACAACAAAGCAGTGGCAGAAATAATAAATTCACAGACTTCTAAGTATAAGGACATTATGAAGACACTGTAGGTGTTGGTCATGTGCTGCCTTTGGCACAATATTACTTTTAGAGCCCAACATTTGCTGGGCAAGCAGAATGTGATAGCTGATGCCTTGTCTCGATTTCAGTTTGACTGAGTCAGGCAGCTGGCCCTAGAAGCAGACCCGATACCCACGCAGATACCAAAAGCAGTATGGCACCTGGGGAAGCAAGACAATGCCAATTGGTACAGCTCTCTGTTGCCCCCTCGACATGGAGAAAATATGTAGGTAGCTATTCTGCCTTTTTGGAGTTCTTCAGGCATGAGGTAAGCATGATCCTGCATGAGGCTGAGAGGCAGGTGCAGGACTACGTTATACACTTGATACAGATAGGTACTTCTGCACAAAGCTGGCAGGTATTGCATTTCTGAATAAAGTTAATGGATTCCCAGGCCCTACTCACACCTTCATCATGAAGAAGATATTGGAAGGGTGGGCTATGTCAAAGGGGAAAATTTAGGACACCGGGAAGCCCATAGGCTTACCAGAACTGTTTGATTTGTTGAGGGCCCTTATTGTCACTTGCAGCTCGAAGTATGAAACTCAGCTGTTCCAGGCATTGTTTGCATGCACATTCTTTGGAGCTTTCCAGGTATTTGAGCTGGTCCCAGAGTCCAACAGACCCAGATATGACAGCAACTTGCAACTTGGTGATGTCAAGATGTTGCATGACAGACCGCTTTCAGCAATGCAACTCCAAAACTAACCAGTATGGACCACCGTCCATCAGAATGCTACATAGGGCCCTGGTAGGAGATATTTGTCCTCAGTTTCTGATGCACACTTACTGAGAGGCCCATGGGGGAAGGGCATTCATTTGTGCATGGAGACGGTAAACCAGTGACCAGGTGACAATTTGCCGCTGTGCTCCAGAAGGGTTTATGGATGGTGGGAATGGATACTAGGTCCTTTGGAACACATTCATTCAGGATTGGTGCAGCTACAGAGGCTGCCAGATTGGGTTTGGGAGAAAAACAGATAAAGGAATTGTGCAGATGGGCATCGGGTACATATAAAGGCTACGTCAGATTCCAAGTGGGGACCTATAATATAGCACTATAAGTTGACCTGCATCTTGACTAGCACAGGTTTGGGATGCTTTGTGTTGTGAAGCAGGAGGTTGAGAACTGTTTGCAGAATATTTAAAGTAGCAAATGGAGAGAGGGGTGCAGCACCCGATGTGTCAAATGGGAAGAACACCCCTTCCTCCTAAGCTAGTGACCAAACAGGAGTTCAGCATGTTTGTAGTTCATTTGCATCACTAGTTAAGGAAAAAGGTCCAGCTCTCCATACGACACACGGGGGAAACACCGGACCTCACCCAACAACTGACACACCAAAATCTGGCCAATGGAAAATCATGTACTCAAATGCTCGCAGTCTGGGAAACAAGATCCCAGACCTGCAGGCAGCAATGACAGAGGCTAAACTGCACAGAGTAGCCATTAGTGAGACATGGTTCACCAGTAACCACACTTGGAAGACTTCAGTACCCAGCTATGTACTGTTCAGAAGAGACCGAGGTGCAAAAAGTAGGGGTGGAGTGGCCCTTTATGTCAATGAAAATATCAACGCCACAGAAATTCAGAATACATATAAGGAGTCAGAAGAACTGTGGGTCACCCTGGAAACAGGAAATGGGACAGCCATAAGAACTGGGGTTGTCTACAGGCCTCCAGACCAGGGGGAGAACAGTGACACATTACTGTTAGAAGATATACAAAACATGACAGCTAGAGGGGAGGTTCTGATAATGGGAGACTTCAACATGTCAGAGACAGATTGATCAATACCAGCAGGAACATCTGCCAGAACTAGACACATAGTGGATCCCTTGCAGTGGGAGAGCCTCAAATAATTGGTAGAACAACCCACAAGAGACAGGGCTATCCTAGATCTAGTACTGACTAACTGGGAAAGGATCACAGATCTCCAGGTATAAGGTCACCTGGGGGCCAGTGACTATCACATGGTATGGTTCAATTTGGCCACTAGAACTAAATCATCCTATTCCAAGGCAAAAATATACTTCAGAGGAGCTGACTTTGATAAGATGGCCAACAGAGTTAAGCTAGCCCTGGCAAGGAAAAAATACAGGTATGGGAGAACAGGCAAAGTAGGCAAGCATTAAGGATGCAATACTTGAAGAAACATCCCATTGTGTTAGAGAGAAAAGCAAGAGCAAAAGAAGAAGAAAACCACTTTGGTTCTCAAAATCTGTAGCAGGAAAGGTCAGAGCCAAAAGGCTGACCTTCAAGAAATATAAGGGAATGCAGCAGGACAAAGATTGGGAGGTATATCAAACTTCTGTAAGGGAAGCAGGGAAGGCAGTAAGACAGGCAAAGACCCAAACCAAGAAAACACTAGCACGAACAGTAAAAGAAGGTGACAAGACTTTCTATAGATACATTAGTGAAAGGAGAAAGTCCAGAGGGGGTATTGCTAATATCAAAGGGGATGAGGGGAAGTGTGTGGAGGAGGACCAAGGAAAAGCATCTATCCTAAATAGATACTTCTGCTCAATATTTACTAAGGAGAAGGAAGGGCAGGGCCCACAGCTCAGCACCATGGACACAGGGGGGAGGGAGGTGTGCACTAGTCCCTTCACAAAAGAAAGGGTCTTACAAGAGCTTGCTAAGCTCAGGGTGGACAAGGCAATGGGACCTGATGGCATACATCCGAGGGTACTAAAGGTGCTAAGGGTGGAACTAGCAGAGCCATTATCAGAACTGTTTAGTGAGTCTCTGAGCACAGGAGATGTCTCAGAAGACTGGAGAAGGGCTCATGTGATCCCACTCCACAAGACTGGTAGCAGGGAGGAGGCAGGGAACTACAGACCAGTCAGTCTTACCTCAGTAGTGGGCAAGATTATGGAGTCACTCCATGAGGAAAGGATAGTGCAACACCTGGAATCCATAGGAGCACAGGTTCCAGGACAGCGTGGGTTTACAATAGCAAGGTCCTGTCAAACTAATCTCATAGATTTCTTTGACTGGGTAACCAGAGTGGTGGACCAAAGGGGAGCAGTTGATGTCACCTACCTTGAATTCAGCAAAGCTTTCGATACTGTTCTACATAGAAGATTGATTAATAATCTGGCTAGGCTCAGGGTGGGTCAGATTTTGGTCAACTGGGTGGCAAACTGGTTGACGGGAAAAAAACAGAGAGTGGTGGTAAACGGTATACCGTCAGAAGATATGCAAGTCACAAGTGGGGTACCTCAGGGATCAGTCCTGGGGCCAGTTCTTTTCAATATCTTCATCAGTGACATTACAGATGGACTGATGGGTAAGATTTGTCTGTTTGCAGATGACACCAAGATCTGCAATAGAGTAGATGATCCAGATGGGGTGGATAGAATGAGAAGAGATCTGGATAAACTGGCAAAATGATCGGAAGAGTGGCAACTGGGGTTTAACGCAAAAAAGTGCAAGATTATGCACATAGGGAATAGAAACCCTGAAGCCACTTACAGGTTGGGAGGGGAGTTGCTGGCAATCACAAGGGAAGAAAGAGACTTGTGCATCATCATCACAGATGACCTGAAATCATCCAAGCATACCACTAAAGCAGTAGGTAAGGCTAGAGGGATGTTGGGGTGTATTAGTAGGGATATCACAAGTCATAAGAGGGAGATTATAATCCCTGTTTACAAGACACTGGTTAGGCCTCATTTGGAGTACTCTGTGCAGTACTGGAGGCCACACCTGCACAAGGACATTAACAAAATAGAGGCAGTCCAGAGATGGGCAACCAAAATGGTGCAGGAAGTGCATCAGAAAACATATGAGGACAGATTAACGGAGCTCAATATGTATACCCTATAGCAAAGGAGGGAGTGAGGTGATGTGATCGAAACATTCAAACATCTTAAGGGCATTAACAAGGTGAAAGAGTCTAACATGTTTCAATATAAGAAAAATAGCAGAACAAGAGGACACAGCATGAGATTAGAGGGAGGCCGATTAAAGGGGAATCTGAGGAAGTTCTTTTTCATAGAAAGGGTGGTGGATGCATGGAACTGCCTACCCCAGGAAGTAGTGGATATGAATACAGTGCAGGGCTTCAAACAGGCATGGGCTAGGCATAAGGGAGCAATACAGATAAGTATGAATAGATAGGCCATTGACAGAGTACAGGCCTATGGCACATTGATATGGTAGAAAAAATGGGCAGACTGGGTGGGCCTTGTGGACCTTATCTGCTCTCAACTTCTATGTTTCTATGTTTCTAAAAAAAAAAAGCTGATACACTGAACTCACGCTGTCTCTTTTGTTTTGCAGATTTAACGTCTCAGATATGGATCATTGGGCACTCGTATAGAAAGGAGGCTCACTCAGGAGCCAAGGTTCAGCCTTACATGACACAGCTGGGCATCCCAGAACACCAGGCTATCATGCATTGGGCCAGAAAAGGGGTGATAAAGTGGGGACAATTCAGAGATTGGGGCTCCAGAAGCAGCCACCAGCTGCATTGGTGATTCACCTAGGCGGGAATTGCTTAGTCGCCCGAGGGGCCCCTAAACTGATAGTGGCAATTAAGCAGGGATTGACCCATCTTAGGGAGCTCTTCCCATGGACGGTTGTGACATGGTCTCGGATCATCTCATGACAACAGTGAAGGGGGGTGCATAATGTCCTTACCTTAGAAAAGGCATGTAGGGAAGTGAACAGGGAGGTGTCCAGGTTCACTTCTTCATGTGACGTGGCAGCCATCAGGCATTTTTATTTAATCCAAGCTTGTTGCAGGCATATATAGCAGGGATGGGGTTCATTTGTCTGACATGGTCATGATATTTTCAACTCAACACTGCAGGATTTTTGCAAAATGGTGTTAAGTTAAGACCCCTGGGGCATTGGTGCAAAATACGTGTGACCATGTAAATGGTGGCAGTAAATTCATGGCTAACCTGATACATTGTTCTGACCTTAAGGAGCAAGGTACTTTAACTTGTGATGGGGTGACAGCTGGCTGAAGGTGTGGCCCTGGGCGGGTATGCTTCATGGAACCAGGGGAGTGATCACTCAATTAGTGACAGGCACCGGAGTGTGGGGGGACATGAACTGAAGCTGGGGAATGTGGCCTGGGAAGGCATGCTCCTTGGAAACAGCCATGTCCCTGAATCTGGTTTTAAAAAGGGGGGGGACTGTTCAAAGGGGAGACATGGCTACGGGCAAGTCTGTCCGACTGATGGGCCAGAGTTCCCACGACAGGCAGGTTGCAGGGCAAGAGCCACATGAATTTGCTGCCCCAGGGATCTTAATGTTTTAATGTTTGATATACAGGTTGTAAGAAATGTGAGTTGAATGTTATGTATTGTTGTGCTTAAATAATACTAGTAAGAGCTGCGGCCCCTTTTTATCCAAAACTGGAGTGGTGTGTGCTTATTAATGGGGATCTGCTTGGGCAATGCACAGGTCACACAGACAGCCTGATGATTAATAGCTGTAGCTCACATGGAGCCAACCAGAAGACTCTGTTCACAGTTAAGCCGTTCCCTTACAAACCAACACTTGGCTCCAAATCCAAGTGTTACTGCAGCAAACAATTTGGGGTTCTCCCAGGAAGCAGCGGAGCTCTCACCTTCGCACTTCACCTGTTTCCTTTAGAGTTCACCACTATTCTACTCTTTCACTCCTTCATTACCATTACTGATCTGCCGACTTGCTCCTTCCTACAGCTTCTCTCCTGGGCAAAGAATTACAGTGCTCTCTGATCTTTGATCCTCCAACCAAGCTTCTAAAAGAATACAAGTCACAGTCCACAACAGGGTAAGATTCCAATGGTTTTCCGGATTACAGGCTTCACTCTATTTCCAAAAACTTCATGGCTCAGCACGCTACAGGTCCTCTATAAAAATTAAAACTCTAACTCCTATGCTGACTCACTGCCCAACCCTACCTGACCTCTATTACTTACACCTACTTGTAACTAAAACGTATTAAAAATTGTTAAAAAATACTTTAAAACTCTCCCAAATGCCAATAAGCAGAGAAACGCTGGCTCCCTTTAGAGCTCAGAGCTCTTGCAGACAGCATCCCAGCATGGTTGACAACTTTTCGGTACAGTCAGGGTGTGGTAGCACCCCTATGGTTGGAGCTGAGTTGGTTGTTTAATGTTAAACCCCAGTTTCTTCACTTTAATATCTTTGGTATCGTTTGACAAAATAGTACAACTTTTGGCATATGTAGTCAGGCTGTCTGAGTCTCAAGACGTGGAATGTTTCGTGATGGTACCTAGTTTGTTTTCCAAGATATAGAGAGCCAAACAATGAAAAAAAAACTCTGCTTAACATTGGGTATTTTTTGCTGTCACTTACAGCCTAGACATTGTGGAATTTTTTCATGAAATGTTCAGGTTTGAAGGAGCATGTGCCAAGAGTGTGCCCTTTGAAGGTTTGGTGAAAAAATATTATACCATTTTAGAGTTATAATGATTTTTGAGTTATCATTGAAGTTTGACTGGTTAACAAAAACCTTTTGTGAGTGCTTACTTTCATGATTTACTCGTCATGAGGAGAGAAATACCGATCATGATGGCCACCATTTTTTGAGGTAAAATTAGACCACAAAACCTGTGTCTTAGTAAAGAATAGTTCTTTAGTTCTATTCTGGAATTTAATTTTAAGACTACCCCCAAAACCTATCTTTATCCATCGTGATTATCTTCGGTTATTCCTCAGAAATGTACCAGTCATGACATATCATTTTGCTGTTTGTTGGGAAATTTACTGGTCACGACACATAATTTTACTGTTCGTGTGGAAATTTGCCGCTCACGACATATAATTTTATCGTTCGTGTGGAAATGTAATTTTATTTATTTATTGAAATGTTTCACCAGGAAAGGCCCACTGAACAATTACAAGTGCTCATCTCATGGAGTGTCCTGTGGGGAAGGGATACAGAAGAGTACAAATCCAACAACACACATGTGTCTTTTTTTTTTTTTTTTACAGGCAAGACATGAATCACAAACCTACACAGCACAGATATTCATGGGACAGACAAAGATATAAAGCAAAAACTATGCTAGATCAAATACAAAAATTCAGGAATAAGTGCATACAGTCACTTTACTCAGCACAGGGTTAAAATACATGGATTACAACATACAATAAAATTGTTGTACAAAATTTGGTTTACTAAGTGCAATGTGCAGTACTTCATTAAAGAATAACTTAAATAGAATAAGACTGCAATAGGAAGGGGGAAGGAATGGTTGTTAGGAGCAATTTCAGGTAGGAGAGAGGAAGTTAAAGAGGGAGACTGAGATGGACCAGGGGTAGGAGGAGTGTCTGATTTGACTAGGCAGGGCATTCCATAGCTTTGGGATCTTGTGTGAGAAGGTAGTTTGGTCTATTGTAGTGGAGCATCTAGGAATGACCAATGTGTGGGAATCGTTTGATCTGAGAGAGAGCTGGGATGGAGGGCGAGAGGCCAGGGAAGCTGATAGGTAAGGAGGAAGGGAACCAAACCAGAATTTGAAGATGAACTTCATACAGTGTAATAGGTGTCTATTTTCCAGCGAGGGTAGAGCAAGAGATCGATAGAGAGAACAATGGTGGATAAGAGGAGGAGAGTCTAGGGTGAAACAACAGAAGGCATTAAAGAGGGTATCCAATCTGGTTAAGGAGGAGAGTGATGCGGCACTATAGACTACGTCGCAGTAGTCAAAAATAGGTAGGATCATTTTCTGAATGAGCTCCTGCCTAGCTGGTAATGATAGGCAACTTTGATTCCCATTTAGTGCACCTAGTTTGGATCACAACATTTTCAGTATGGAGTCTATATGCCCAGAAAAGTTGAGATGCTGGTTTAACCAGACCCCAAGATACCCAAATGAGGAAGTGTCCTCGAGAATTGTACTGTCAAGGGTATGAAAGGAGGGCAAATTTGGTAGCTGAAAGAGTCTCTGCCTAGTGCCAAAGGTCATGGAGGCTGTTTTCTTGGTATTGGGGAAGAGCTGATGGGAGCTTAACCAGAGTTGGACTTTCTCAAAGTCACGCTGGAGATTGGAAGTGACATCAGCAGCGGAGGAGCTGGAATAGGAAAGGACTGTATCGTCAGCATGCATATGGATTGATGTGGTGGTGCATACGGACAGGAGATCATTCAGGAAGATAGAGAAGAGCATGGGGACAAGTACAGAGCCTTGAGGAACACCTGTGACAATAGGAAGAGGCGAGGATGTGGAGTCAGTAATTTTGACTGATTGCGTCCTGCCTGTTAGATAGGAGCTGAACCAACTAGGAGCTGAGTCAGATAAGCCAGCCATGTGCAGATTATCTAAGAGGAGAGGGTGGGAGACTGTGTCGAATGCCTTTTGCAAAAAAGGCTGATGTTATTAGGCCATTATCCACTGCAGCGAGAATGGAGTCAGTGATCCTAATTAAGGAAGTGGTGGTGGAGTGGTCCGTCCTAAAACCAGATTGGTAGGGGGTGGAGAAGTCAGAATCAGAAAGGAAGAAAGCTGAGTGAGAATTAGATGTTCCTGAAATTTGGCAAGTATAGGTAGGTGCAATATGGGCCTATAATTCCCTGGAGAGGAGGGGTCACCTTCATTAGATAATGGGAGGACAACAGCATGCTTCCAGGAGCAGGGGACAGTAGAGGTCAAAAAAGAGAGGTTGAGTAGAGCAGATAGAGAAGAGCAGATAGCATGAACAGTGAAGAATAAGAGTTTGGGGTTGAGCCCATCAGGTGAGGATCCCTTAGACAGACTGAGAATGAGTAGTGCCTTTAGTGTGTCCATTTGTGTGACCAGAGCAAATGAGAAGAGGTGGTGGCCAGTGGAGTGTATAGAGGATCTGCTTGGGTCCATTAGGCATGAGGTGTTGGATGTGAGTGAGGCAAGGAAGGCTGAGGCGCATGAGGTAAAGTAATTATTGAATTCTGTCACTACAATGAGATGGTCAATAATTAGGACATTGTTTATATTAAGAAGGGGGGTTTGTGGTTTTAATGAAAACAGGGAATGTATAACCTTCCAAAACGTAGATGGTGTGTTTATTAAGCAATAATTAATGATGGAGGTTACGTAACTGTCCTAGTTAATCACCCCCCTGGTGGTGTGGCACGAGGTGCTCCCCAGGGGTGATTAACTCGGACATTAAGGTAACCCCAGGAGTTCATTATTGCCATTATTATAATTGGGTTTTGAGTTACTTTAGTTTAAATATTTTTTTTTAGTATTTTGTTTTATTTGTGTCTGAAATTAACATAAAATAGTCCCTCTGCCATGCTAAATTGCTGAGGTCTGGATCTGTGTGGGCTACACAGATGTACCTGCTCATGAACTGATTTATGAATGCAGGAGTGAGGTATTTTAAAAAAAATTTTTGTAGCCAAATTGTATCACCAGCTTGCTGCTGACATTATTACAAAGATCTGAGGGGTGAGGATGTTCATGGAAAAGCCAAGCTGCTGGCTGCTATGTCAGTGAAAGTTAATTTTTATTATTATCAGTTTAAACATTTAGTTACACAAACATAGCAGCCAGCAGTGTGGCTTTTCCATGAAGCTCCTCATCACATGATCCTTGTAATAATGGCAGTACGCTGGTGATAATCTTGGACTACAGAAAAAAAAGGTAAAAAGGAAATACCTCACGCCTGCCTTTACTATAGAGGCAGCCCCTGTCACAGAATATCTCTACGACTTTTAACACTTTTACTTACTTTTTCCCCGCTGAAGTGTTCTGTTATTAAACGTTATTAATACGATGACAAGGTAAAATTAGCCACGCAATCACAGGAAATCTGCCTCAGTCAGTAATTACAGTACTACCAGGAACGAAAAACGGTAAACTGTTAGGCAGAGTACACGTGATAAACAAAAGTCTTGCAGATAAATTGAATTGAAGACATTGCATACTATAAAAATATCCTTTCTCTTTCATCTTAGCATTGGTTAAAATTCATGTGCAGCACCTCTTGCTAATGAAAATATGGCAGCAAGTGCAGACTTACATTGAGAAACTTTTTGGAAAACAGTAGTAGGAGAGGATGTGTTGAGGTGAGGAACTGCATCAGAAAACGCCAGTTACATCATTTCAAACAGCAAATGCCCACATTAGTTGGTTACCTAGCCAAGTCATCCTCACAGCATGTTTATAGCCATTGTTTACAGTCTGAGCTTAGCTGTGATCAGCAACGTGCTGCCAGTATTACAAAGATCCGAGGGTGAGGGTCTTTACTGAAAAGCTCACTGCTACGTCAGTGAAAGTTAATTTTATTATTGTCAGTTTAAAAATCACTTTCACTGATGTGGCAGCCCACAGCACAGCTTTTACATGAAGCCCTCACCCCTCGATCCTGGTAATGAGGGCAGCACGCTGGTGATAACCTTGGACTGAAAAAAAATGAAATACACCTGCCCTTTTTCACAGGCAGCCCATCACAGCACAACTGTACGACTTTTAATGCTTTTTGGTTGCTTCTTTTCCCCCACCTATTCAGTTGAGCCTTGTCCTAATGGTGTCTGTAGGTTCCATAGGTAGAATGCTGGAAAGGTAACTCAGAACTTCCTTTTACAATCAATACTCCTGTAATCGGGCTGCACAAGTATGTTTACAAGTAGAAGATAAGGCTCTCAGAATGCTGACAGTCAATGAAATTGCAGCATTTCTGAGACCCTTATAATAATATTGGTTTCAAAGGTGGAGCAGAAATATTCAGATTTGGCTAGGTGAGTGGCTTTGGACCAGGAGTTTCGAGAGGGCATGATAAGTGTCTTGGTCAGCTTGGGACTTAAGAGGCCTTGTGGGCCTTCCATGCTCAGTCCCAAGCTTGCATACAGGCCATTAGTTCAGGTGTGATCCAGGGAGGTGATTTCTCTAACTCTGATATGTCTAAAGGGAGCATGTTTGTTCCAAATGTTAGTGAAGAGCCTCTGGAAGTAATCCAAGGCCTCATTGATTGAGTGAGCAGATTGGACAGAGGACCAGTCAGAGTGTACAAGGTCATGGTGTAAATGGGAGAGGTCAAGTGACTTACAAGTTCAGGTCAAAAATACTTTATGGGGAACTTTTGACAACATATTTTACTAACCATGTAAATCATGTGATGGTCACTTAATGAGCCCGGGAGGAGACCAGCATCGATAACCCTTTGTTTATGAGTAGTTAGGGCCCAGTCAATGAGCAAGTGGTTACCTGATTTTGGGTTTAAGCGAGTAGGTTTGAGAATCATTTGAGAGAGATTGAGTGCTGAGATGGCATTATGAGCCTTGCTTTGGGATGGTCTAACCAATTAAGGTTAAAATCTCCTAAAATAAATAACTCACCTTTTGAGGGGAGTGTAGTGATTCCGGTGAGTAGGTTGGAGGCGACAGAGGATGAGAGGCTAGGGCAGCATTAAATCTCTGCCACATAGATGGGGATAGAGAAGGGTAAGGAGAGACACGGATAAGGGCTTCGTATGCAGCTAGTACAGATACTGTACAGATAGGACCAACATGTTTCTTTATTTACCATTCAAGCAATACTTTTTACTAACCACATTCAAAACAGTATAAGAAGGAAATATTGAGGATAAATCAGACCTCAAAACCTGTATTTTGGTAAAGGCCAATTCTTTAGCTCAGTTCTGGTATTTAATTTAAAAAAAAATACTTCTCCAAACTTATCTTTATGCATCAGAATTATTTTGGTCAATTCCTCAGACGTTTACTGTTTGCAACATATAATTTTTACCTGATCAAGTAGTAATGTTTACCAAACAGCTTTTGCAAACTCTAAATATAAATTACTGGTCACAAATTAATACAATAGCAACAAATAATACCCCCAAAAAATAAATTAATGGGGTATGCATGACACTCCAGAATTACCTCCCAGCTTCACCATGACGCCAAATCCACAATTAAAAAGTCTAATAATAACCAAAACTGCACCAAAAGTGTATCTCCTCTTGGAGTATACCCATACTGAGTTTTACACTAAACTGATAAAAAATTATCATATTTTGCCTACAAAACACAAAACCACATTTTTGCCCATATACAATCAACTGCTTGGAGTTACAGTATCAGGAACACTTAATATATTTTTTCCTTGAAGCAAGCCCGACAAAAGAAAATGAGAACAAAGCACATAAATCACATCTTGTTTTCTGAATCATCACAAAATATTATCTCAAAAAGAAAGGAAATTCTTTGAAAAAAACTGCAACATATACAGTTAGGTTCTGATCAAGTGACAAACTAAGAAAATGTGATGTTAGGGTTTTCAACCCTGACTTCACACCCCCAGCCCCAAGAAATAAAAGCAAAAAACACTATGGCAAATCAGTGCTGGGGTCTTCCTTGGGTTTCTCGACCCTAATGTTCATACCATTCTGATATAAAACATGGAGGCACAGAATTTGAAAAAATATAGTCTTCCCTGCATAAAAAAAAAAACATGACATCTGACCTTATTGGCTCAGGGAATGGGGTGAGCATTAGGGTTGAGAACCCCAAGGAAGACCCCAGCACTGATTCACCACAAAGTTTTTTGCTTTTGCTGCTTGGAGGGATCGGGTTGGGACTGGGTAGTCAGGGTTGGAAACCCTAACATCACATTTCCTTACTTTTGTCACTTTAATCTGAACCCTAACTGGTGCATTAATGCAGTTATTTGAAAAAATATATATATATATATATATATATATATACACACACACACACACACAGTATGTATACCACTATATGGAAATCAGCTGGTGGGATGTGGCACTACATTTATATCCACTATACACACTGACAAAAGCAGTAATATTAGAGATACCCATGAGTAAATCGAATCTCTAGAGGTCTTCTGGTAACTGAAGATGTGATTGGCATATAACCAGATTGATCTGTTCTTTTCTTTTGTTAGCATAAACATTTTCCATTTATAGGTTCTGTTACTTTAAAGTGGATAAAAATATGGCTTCCAAGTCACATGTCCAGGCAGTTCTTGTGGGAAATACTGGCTACTGCTTACTGTTACCCACAAGCTCATTTAAGCTGGACATCATGGCAGATTTCAGGGTGTGATTTTGAACACCTCAGACCTACTGCAAAACAGGATTGTAAAACGGGATAGAGGATGTCTAGGTGTGAAGGAGGCCTGTTGGCTACACACACACACACACACACACACACACACACACACACATATGCACACACATTTTGGGGGTGGTGGTGAGGAACTGTCAGTCAACCGTGAAGCCGCCCCACAGTGAGAAGGGTATAAGTTGGGGTGCTGGTAGACAGCACACCCTCTCTCTTTGGAACACTCAACATCTGAAGGCAAGAGGGTCCTGCCAGGACTAGCTAAGAATAAGACAGCACAGTTAGGGACAGTGTTTCTGTAGCTAGTGGGCAGGTATAGAGTTTAGGCAAAGAAAGTTCAGATTTTTCTACATGTCAACTGTCTGCGCAACTTGCTTTATTTTCTATTTCTTAGTAAACTGGTAATCTTTTTGTTTTACTGTAAATATATCCTGTTTGTAAATCTTAGTAGTTCTACTAATAAAGAATCCATTTTTATGGCTGCTGTGAGTGGAGCCCTGCAGTCCTTTTGCTTTCAGTAAAAAAGGACTCTGCATTCTTTCTGAACTAACAACATGTTGCAGTGACAAAAGTCACCACCTCTGTGTGGGGAACCCTCCACACTTGAAGGGACAAGATAGAGCCCCTGACATGATCGGGCAGGCAACTCATACACAGAGCTGCCTGCCCTTTCTGCCCACAGTATTTTAACATATTTAACTTATAAAGCTCGGCTCGTACTTACCAGCTATGAGCCAAGTGGCTGATAAATGCTGCAGCCCCACCCAAAAAATTAGCATAACTATGAAGTAAGGTGTGGGACGGGTCTGCAGGCCGTCTATGTAGAATTGAATGTAATCGGAAGATGGGGTTGCCTAAATGTATTAGGAGTATAATCATGGGCATATTTACATGTATATTAGCCCAGTACTTGCAAATATGCCAGTGATTATGCTCCTAATGCATTTAGGAAACCCCATCCCCCAATTACATTAAATTCTTCATAGACTGTCTGCAGCCCCGTCCCAGACGTTACCTCATAATTATGCTACATTTTGGTGTGGGGCTGCAGTGCTTGGTCAGCCGATCAGCTCGTACCAGGAAGAAATGAGCTGGCCTTTACAAGTTACTTTAAATATTTTAAAAAGCCCTTTTTGTCAGATATAGGTTTGCTAACGTTGCCTGTTTTTAATTATTTTTGTTATGCTTACTGAGATGCTACTTTAAATTGGTGTTTTCTTGTTGCAGTGTCAACCCATGTGATCTTGCTGTTCTCAGATGGAGCAAAGCCAGTCATGGAGGAAGGAAAACTTACTGAACTCGAGTGGAGTGTGTAGACAGGAGCCAAGCAGAGTGATTGGTGAAGTTCCCTAGTGGTGTGCAGCAGCTAGCAAAGGCAGTGGTGTTTGAGTGTCTGATTGACTGTGGAGCAGTGAAGCACAGTCCATGGAACACAGAACAAGAAAGCTTGAGTAGGGAGGCAGGGGAGCTGGAGGATTGGGCAAGGATTTAATGGATGTAGGAACAGAGTAATATAAAAAGTGAGGCTCTGAGCAGTTTCTGATCTGTAATAACTGGCAGCAAGTGATTTTCTTGAAATGTTTTATGATTTGCATGATTAAATTCACAGTATTTACAGTAATCATACTCAAACTCATACTTTGAGGAATATAGTTAAGCAATAAGGCATGACTAGGTGTGTGTTATGGTGGATAACAGCCCACCTTGGGTGGGTTGAAGCACGAGGCATAGCCAAATGCTTCCACCACCCAAGAAGGGCGTTAGCCCACCATAACACACCTCGAGTGCCTTATTGTGATTACTAAATGGGTCATTTTAGCAAATTGTATACATTTTTAAACATAATACTTTCAGCTGGTCTGTTGTGCTGGGATAACGGTCCAGCTGAAAGCAGCTCTCAGCCAATTAGAATTCAGCATTCATTTTACCCATTTCATAATAAGTAGCAACAAAGTGTATAGTGAGACATATTCCTGCAGGTCACAATTTGAGAGGTTATGTTTAACATTCTATTAGTATTTTATTAGTACAGTCAAATCCGCTTAAGTGGGACACATGCGTGGAGACGCGACTAGTGTCCCTCTTAAGCATCCGTCTCCTTAAAACGAAGTTGCATTTTTGACAAATGCCGCTTCTGTAATGCACACTTTCCCATATTTAATTTATTAACTCACATGGAGATGATCAGTTGCTGCAAATAAAAAATATTTGTTTACGATTGATTTAGTACTGTATTGTACTGTACTACTTTCTACTTAAATTCATTGTGTCATTAACTCGCAGCATGGTATACTGTGGTCCCAGTTCAAACATGTAATCCTCAGGTACCACTTCAGTTAGTAAAACCTCACTGGTAAGGAATTCACTTTCAGGGGAACAAATTCAGTGAATTGTTCAGGATGACAGTGTAGGCAGCAAAGGCAGAAGGCACAGCAGATGAAGCTAATGAAGATTCAGCAGAGGTAGACAGTATAGCGATGAAGCGACAGTAGTGGTAGAAGGCATAGCAGAGGTGATAGCATAGGCAGCAGATGTAGAAGGCTTAGTAGTGGAACTAATCAGTTATCCTACGCTGCTTAGATTCCTTCATTGTTTGCTTTTGGATTTCATTTTCAACCTCTAATAGGCGCTCCCAGCAGGTTACCTGCCTCCATTGCATTGCTGCACAGATACCAGAGAGTGCATCAGATGTTTGCACATTTTCAAGCACTTCCTCCAGTGTATCAGACTCCGTGTCTGAAGAATCTTCACTGGCTGCTCGTACAATTGCACTGATGAACTCAGCATCAGTGAGTTCACCAACAGTGGGCTCAACTTGGTCCATGTCCATGAAAGCAGTAAAGGCTGCTTCATCCATCCCTGCAGGGATAGGCACGTCATTTAGGACAAAGGAAGGTTGGGAATCTGTGTCAGCAGTGGCTGTCAGCACCGAAATGGACCCAGCTTTTGGTAGCAGTTTGCCACTGTCCAAGACTTCACTGAATCCCATGATTTGTGCAACATGTAAATCGCATCTAGAGGTTCACTCTCCCAGCGTATTTCTGCTGTAAGTCCATCAGTGCCCTCATTAATGGTTTGCACAATCTTGGTGGCCAGCAAGATCAATAGTGGCCCTTTAGATTTTTAATAACACCCATGCCCAATGGCTGAATAATGCTGGCTGTGTTGGGTGGAAAAAGGTGAGCTAATAGTGCAGACGGCAAGATAGTTCATGGGGTGGGCACTACAGTTGTCCACCAACAGAAGGATCTTTCGATGGCTTCATTTGAGTTCACTCGCCCAACTCATCAGTCACTCCTGGAAGATTGCAGAAGTCATCTATGCATTGGATACATCTGCATACATGATAGGGAGGACATTAAGGTCCTTGCAGGCACCTTGGTCAACAGCTCTTGCCAATGACTAGAAGTTTTTTTTTTCTGTGCCAGATGCATTTACTCAGCAAAGGACAGACATGCGGTCCTTAGCCTTCTTCTCTCCCATCAGAACCATGTCCTTCATTGCATGACTGTGATAGGGGTAGCCTCTATAGAAAAGCCCCATCTCATCCATGTTAAACTTGTTTTCAGGGATGTATGATGTGAGAAGCCCAGGTAGGACTTCATGGATTCAGTTCTGTGCTGCCTCAGAGTCAGCATCCTGTTTTTTAACATGTTTTTTTAAACAATTTGGTGGTATGCTTCCAACGGGAAGCCATCCATCGAGGGTTCAAATTGATTGTGGCCCATCTGCAAATACTAGATTTTATTTATTTAGTTTTTGTTTACCAGGTAGGTGCACTAGCCAACAATATGACTATTTTCAGACATGACCAGGGAAATTCTTAGCTTTAGCCTTCATCATTGTGCCAGAGACACAGACATCTTTAGCAAGTGACTGCTGAAACCAAAGGAAAAGAGACTCTTCAGCACTGCAGTCTTTACCCTCATGTTTCCGTTTTCATATTGGGTTTCGTTGACCTCATTCAGCCAGGACTGCATCTTTGTTTTGCTGATGCGTCCCACCTGGCTCTTGGAAATATGGAACTGAGCTGCAACTGAAGACAGAGATGCTGTTGGTTCTGCAGTGCCTCAATCACTTTCACTCTGTCAGCAAGAGAAAGTTTGTTTTGAGGTTGCTGCGACATGTTGACCAGTGAACAAACACAAACTGAAACAAGACTTCAGGCCAGTGAACTTAATCTTTTTCACACCTTTGTTGGGGCTAATTGAGTCAGGCTGTTTGATCTTAGGCCTTGGGCATCTCTGAAGTGGCTTTTCTTAAATTTGCTGTGTCAACTAAATGAAGTTAAGTAAGCCTTATTTAACAGTAAAAATTGGTTCCCATCATGTTGTCCTGTTTAAGTGGTCATCCCACTTATGCTCGTCCCATTTAGCTGGCTTTGACTATATAACAACATATTGTAATTTTTTTTTCTTTAGGGCTATGTTTTGAATTTTGTGGGTTTAGTGATCACATTGTGCTCAAACTCCCTAAAAGTGATGCCAGATTTGGACAGTTTCAGAGGGCAACAAGCCATCGAACAGAGCAGATGTTAGGTGCACTGTGGGGTACACACAAACTGAGTATCAGGTTACCAAAACCCAAAGCTTTTAGTTTGTAGAATGCTTTGTGTGTGTTCACACTCAATCCTTGGGAGAATGCATGGTGAACACACTAGAGGGGTATCTATGATAAATGAATAAATAACAAAATCCATGATTAGTGGTTACTGTTTTGACAGAAATAAAGGTTTGTGGGAGAGGATCTTTTTTAAGTCTGAAAACTTAGTTTCTGCTTTTTCCACTTTTAAGGGGTATCATCACTACCTTAAGAGCCCAGCCTGGGTCCCAGAAAGGAATTTTACAAAAAAGATATATTCTTTGCTGAGCGATGTGGCCCACTAATATTGAAATGCAATGGGTTTTATGATGCTTTTTTGCATTTGTAAATTTAGGTTTGCCCTTTGAATTACTGCTTGCTTCTGCTACTGCGAATATCTAGCTGAGATATATTTTGTCGTTTTATATTATAGACAAGCAGAAGCAGAAATTCTGCTGGAAAAATTAATAATTATTTATCCAAGCTAAGGAATTTCTAAAGCTTGGAAAGGAAGAATTGCTCTATTTGGGATGAAATTGAAAACCTTTTGCATTATCAAGTGAAGTTTCTTGAGAAAACATATTTTATCTATTGAATCACTTGAATTTGGAACATTTTATCAGTGCATAACTTTATTATTTTTTACAGTAGTTATGTGTATGCAGATTAGTATTGTATAATATTGGTAGTTTAGCATGCCAGTGACAACAAGCCATAAATCAGTAGACAGAGACGAGCAAATGAGCAAGGGCTGCAAACACAAAGTAAAAGTATTAAAAATATATAATTAAGGAGGTACTGTAATTAAACAAAAGGAAAAGAAAAGGAAAGGTAAAAAAACAGCAAAGTTAATGGAAAACTCAATAATATTGGATGAAGCAAGTCAACAGGAGGGAACTATTGACAAATAAAACAATAGCTGATTTATAGATTTTGAAAACCTCAACGTTTGTTGCAATGAAATTGCATCAAAGTAAAGGCAGCTGTCACACAAGGTTCCAGGAAAGATGGGGTGACTTTTAGGCTGCAGTGGGTGGAGCTCTGCAGACCTATTGCTTTGAAAAAGCATCCCGCATTCCTTGCGGATGCACAACATGCTGGATTGTCAAAAAGGTGGCCTCCTTAGTTGGAAAACTCCATGCTTGCACTTTTTTTACATTGGGTGGTCAGTGAAGCATGTTGAGTGGGTGTAGAACTGCCTAATCTGATGCAATATTTCTTCAAACCAGTTGATCAAGACGTCGAGGAGGGGCAAGATAGTCTCCCTGACCCAATCGGGCAGGCAACTCATACACAGAGCTGCCTGCCTGTGGAGCTTTTTCAGCTGGAAAATACTATTTTCTGCTCACTGTATATTACAATAGTTAACTGTAAAGCCCGGCTTGTACCTTCCTGGTATGAACTGAGTGGCTGGCCAAGCGCTGCAGCCCCACCTACAGTAGCCCAGTCGATTATGAGGCAAGATATGGGACTGGGCTGCAGGCAGTCTATGTAGAATTTAATGTAGTCAGGGGATGGGAGTTGCCTAAATGTATTAAGAGTATAATTGCTGGCATATTTACATGTATATCAGCCCAGTACATGTAAATATGCCTGCTATTCTTTTCCTAATACACTTAGGCAACCCCATCCCCCAATTACATTAACTTCTTGATAGACTATCTGCAGCCCCATCCCAGACCTTACCTTATAATTATGCTACATTTTGGGGCGAGGCTGCAGCACTCGGTCAGCCATTCAGCTCTTACCAGGAAGGTATGAGCCAGGCTTTACAAGGTACTGTAAATATCTTAAAATACAGTGGGCAGAAAATAATACTTTCCAGCTGAAAAATCCCCACAGGCAGCTCTGTGTACTGCAATTCTCAGCGTTCAGCAAGTCACAGGAGAGTCAGACTCCAGGCACAAACACATACAGATACAAATAAAGTTGCATACCATATACAGTATGTTTCAACCCAACAAACAAGTCTAACAAAGACTTATCCATCTTATGGATAAGACGTTAAACCAAGGTCTCATCTGCCTGTTCTGGTGGTAGTTCAGGTGGATGTTAAAGATCCCATGGCACTTCTCAACAAGAGTAGGGGAATTTCCCCGGTGCACTGGCCAAATTTCCCCCATTCACTAAAAAAAAAAATACCACCAACAGCTGTATCCCCTTCCCCTGGGTCATGCCTGAAAATAGGCAGAATGTGTCTAGTGCACTTACCCAGTCAACAAAAACTAAAATAAATAAAAACAACTCAAGTTCCAATGTTCCCACTTTGGCTAGTACTAGTAACTCAACTCTCTTTTTTAATTTAGTATACTTTATTAAAGTTTTAAAATATACAAACAATCAACAAACAAACAACCATCAAAGAACAAAACCCATACCTCCCACCTACCCCAAGGAAATACCAAACAAAATAAAAGCACACACAGCTCCTCAGGCAAAGCTGGGAGCAGATGGGCTATAAACATCCCCACCTTGCTCCATTCATAGACCTGATACAACATCTAAAAGACCACAGACTTTTAGCAAAGCTCCAGGAATCAGTTCAAGCTGAGGATGACAATGATAGTAAAGTATACAATTTACCCAATTTTTTATTGTATGCCGCCATACAATTCCAGAGACTAGCTATCATCTTTTCAGTTTTTAGGTTATAGAGCAGTTCATTAAACCATTCAGAATAGGGAATCTCAGCCTGATCCTTCCAGTGGTGAAGTACCACCCTTTTCACAGAAAGAGAAATTAATGATAAATAATATCTTCTTTCCTTAACCCGGACACTAGAAAGGTCTCCCACTAAGCATACTTTGGGGGTAAAATAATCCTCCAATCCCAGTAAAGGGCCCATCCGGATTTTTATCTTGTCCCATAGTAACAACTCTTTCGGACATTCTCATAGCACATGCAATAGACAGCCTTCCGCCTGTCTGCACCTGAAGTACAGGGAGGAGGGCAGCTTCCCCATCTTCGCTAAATGGACAGGCATGAAATAGATATTATGTAATATGTAAAACTGAGTAAGCTGCAACTTATCATTGGTTAAATAGTGGTACACATCTGCCCAAATGCAATCCCAGTTAAAAGTAGAATCGGGAATATGGAGGACCAGTACCAGATCAACCTGAAACTTCTGGGAAGAGTTTGGTAAATAATAGGGAAGCCAGATGAGAGACTGAGCATGGTTGCAAAGCAGAGGTTTGGAGAAGATAAAGGAATTCACCTTGAGTATTAACTAAACTCTCTTTTAGTGCCTGTATATTTTCTTTTGATAACTACTGTAAGTGTGCTCCATACAGATATGGACCATTATGTAATATCAGTGATGGAGATGAGGATAAGGAGCTACCTGGCAGGCATCAGAGCAGATATGGGGGTAGACCAGAGTTGGTCTATCATTAAGGAAGAAATACTGGTTGCCACAGATCAGTGCATTAGGCTCAGGGGGAATAACACAGGGCCAAAGCACCCAGCTAGTTCAGTTCTGGGTTTGCCCAAGCAGTAAGGGAAAAGAGGTTGGCCTATAGAAAATTCAGAAAGACCAAGAGAGAGGTGGATAGGGAAAATTACTCAAGGTTGGCTAATGAGGCAAGTAAGAAAGTCCGGCGAGCAAAAGCACAGAAGGAGCTGCAGATAGCTAAAGGAATTAAGAAGAGGGAAAAGGCTTTCTTTCACTATATGAGT
Source organism: Neoceratodus forsteri (assembly GCA_016271365.2). Taxonomy (NCBI): domain Eukaryota; kingdom Metazoa; phylum Chordata; order Ceratodontiformes; family Ceratodontidae; genus Neoceratodus; species Neoceratodus forsteri. The sequence goes on from CM028129.1 coordinate 903,183,287, forward strand.
GAGACAAGGGACAAGAAGGAAGGGATTGGTAGGATTACGAAAGGTGCGGAGTGGGTGGAGAATAGTAGGGGAAAAGCAGAAATACTAAATGAATACTTCTGTTCTGTCTTCACAAGGGAAAAGGATGGACCAGTACCTTCAGGAGGGAAAAGAGGAGCAGGGGAATACAGATGTAGTGATAGAGGAGGACAGAGTGAGGGAGGGGCTGCTGGCATTGAAGGTGGACAAATCAGCAGGCTTAGACAGAGTACATCCAAGGGTACTAAAGGAACTGGCTGAGGAGCTGGCAGGGCCACTGGCAGACCTATTTAATAGTTCACTAGAGTCAGGTGTGGTACTGCAGGACTGGAGAATGACACATGTAGTGCCCCTCCACAAAAGCTGTCCCAAGGATGACCCAGGGAATTACAGACCAGTCAGTCTAACCTTCATTGTGGGCAAGCTCATGGAGACCATACTAAAGGAAAGATTGTTGGAATATTTAGAGGAGCATGGTCTCCAGGATGCGAGGCAGCATGGGTTCATGTGGAGGAGATAGTGTCAAATGAATCTGATTGATGACTTTGACTGTGTCACTTAGACAGTAGACAGGGGCCAGGCAGTAGATATCCTCTATCTTGATTTCAGCAAGGCCTTTCACTCTGAGCCCCATAAAAGGTTGATCAGGAAGTTGGTGGATCTTGGGGTTGGAGAAAAGAGGGCCAGATAGGTGGAAAACTGGCTGAGGGACAGAACCCAGAGGGTGGCTGTGGGGGGGGAGAGTTATCTGGCACCAGAGAGGTAACCAGTGGGGTCCCGCAGGGCTCAGTGCTGTGGTCAGTGTAGTTCAGTGTCTTCATCAATAACATTGGGATGCCATTAAGGGCAAAATTGCCTATTTGTGGATGACACCAAGCTCTGCAGGACAGTGGACACAGCCGAAGGAGTACAGGACTCACAGGATGATCTGAAAAGCTGGGGAGGTGGTCCAGGATCTGGCAGCTTGGCTTCAAAGACAAAAATGCAAAGTTATGCATATTGAGCCAAGAGCCCGGGACAGAGTACTACCTGGGTGGAGTACGATATCTGCACCAGAGGAGAAGGACCTGGAATGATGATCACTAGTGACCTGAAGCACTTCACGCAGTGCAAAAAGCATCAGCAAAGCAAACAAGATGCTGGGATGCATTTCTAGGGGATCAGTAGTAGAAGAGAGGAGGTTATACTGCCCTTGTACAGGTCCCTTATAAAGCCTCATCTAAAGTATGGAGTTCCATACTGGTGCCACACCTCAACAAAGACATTAACCTGCTGGAGAAGGTCCAGGGAGGCTACTGGGTTGTTACCTTGTGTTCTGTAGTGTTTTTGTTGTTTTTTTTAGGTATTTTCTTTCTATATAAGAAGTAAAATTTTTCTTGTTTTACTTATATTTAAGTTTTTCTTGCTACTTATCCTTGTTTAGTAAATTGGTACTTTTTTTTACTGTCTCAAATTTTCTCTTTACTAGAAATATGTATGGGGGATAGAGTGATTATGCTGCATTTTCATAGTAATTTTCAGAATGTTGTTTTTATATTTGTTATAGTGGTATAGTGTGATTAGTTATGTGTGCTATGGTACATGTTGGTAGTGTTTAAGAGATTTGCATGCTATAGAGAGTTTGGTATTTTATTTACTTAAAATAGAAATAGAATTGTTTGCTTAGTATGGTTTAAGTTGTGTATGGGTATTTTTTATTTCTTATTCTTGTGGCTAATTGTGTGTGATTTATTGTGGTTTACTTGGTAGTGAGTTTGTATTTTCTGCTAAATACTTCTAAGAATTTGTGTTAGGTTTTGGAGTTGGCTAAATTTTAATATAATGGTTTGGCCATGTTGCATGTGTACTAAGATTTGTATTATAGTGTTTGGTAGTATATACTTTGTAAAGTAAATTTCAACAAATAGGTTTTTTATAGGTTTAAGTTGTTCAAATCTCAAACTTAGATTTTTATGAGGAAGCAGTATGGAATCAAGTTGTCTATTGTTCTGAGAGAGTTGATTTCTACTGTTTTAGGTTGTGATTACATTGTTGTTTACGCTGATTATTGATATAAGTGTTGTTGAGATTCTTTTGATATGTTGCTCTTTGTATTCTAGTTGAAGTATTTCTTTATAATTGTTGTATTTTCATAAGTTTCAAGCTAGGGGTTATTAATTGACGGGATAATGTTCATTTCTAAAACTTTTAGGAGCAAATTAAGGCTTATGGGAAGTACTTACATTTCTGTGCTGCTATTAAGGGATTGTGTTCTATGAGTTCTAGGTTACTACATGGAAATATTATTTTAGCAATACATTACCACAGTTTAATTTGTTCAGTTTTGTGTTGGTATGTATTTCATTCCTTCTACCACTCCCCCAGGATGAAGTTGAAAATAGGCAATATTATCCTGCCTTCCTTTTCCAGTCAATAAAATAAAATACACAAATGATGCTGTAGCACAGGCTATCCATTAGCCCTATGAAAGACAAAGGTATGGGTTATATCAGCTTAGAAAATGGGATTGGAAAACAAATAAATCTAATTGGCTGACAGCCCGGTAGAGATTAATTTATTTTTCCAATACAGCCCGCATCCAAACAAGAGCCTACTCAGGATGCCCCATTTCTGAGTAAATCCTTGGGCACCCCTAACTTTAGGAAAAGTCACCCACCATCTTTCCCCGCTCGCAAAAAAAGTGGCAGCCAGGCCATCCTGCTCTCCTGACTCAAAATTACAAAAAACAGCCTGCACCTGTGGAGACAGAACAATTTTCCATTGTTTTAAACTTTCTGATGGCAAACCCAGAGACAGTGAGAGCTGTCAGCACGTTATCTGTGGCACTGCAACGGACCATGAGAGCAGCGGTATTTTCTTGAGTTTCCATACTGCAGAAGGATGTCCATCTGCAGTACAGAAACTCAAGAAAATACCGGTTCTCTCATGCAACAGTATTGGTGGCTGTGGTAACCTGCTGCCTGAGTAAAGCCACCATGGATCGCGCTCTTGGCCTGACAGCAGCACCACTTGCCAAAAAGAAAACATTTTTTAAACATAACCTCCTTCACGCATCCTACGGCTTCTTAGCAGCAGAGCAACCACATTCACGTCTCCTGGCCATCGTCCCTGATCTTGTCCAACTGACAGCTACACCAGGCCCACTTCTTTTCTCCACAAATCCCCCATCGAATATCGCTAAAAAAGTACATTCTGTGCCATGCTCTTCAACATAAAACAGAAACGTTAGGTAACATGGAGCAGCAGTTAGCGTGTTTTTTGGGGGGGCTGGGGGAATCGCAGTCTCTATGGATGTGTGTGTGTGCAGTACAAAAGTTCACTGGTAAAAAAAACAATCAGCATTTGAATGCAAGTGGAGAAACTATTTTATTTAAAAAAAATCAAACAGGTAAGATTTTAACATATTAACATAAAAATATCTTTTTTCACAAATATGTATAATATATTGATCCATTTTCTAAGTGCAATAATACCCTCCAGGGTGGGTGGTATTGGTCTATACCAGACCTTCCAGGGGCTATAAGGCCCTCCGCCTGCGGCATCGGGCCTCATTACACCCCTGGGTGGTCCGGTATAGACCAATGCCACCCACCCTGTTGGGTATTATTGCTCACTTGTTGCTAATGAGTGGTATAAACAGTAAACACGCATTTCTCCCAGTGAAACAGTGCTATTATGTTTATACAGTTGCTTTAAAATAAATGTTTAGAGTTTCCTCTTAGGAGCAGGTTGTTTTAACATTGTCAGTATTTGATTACATTACAGCATGATAACATGCTGCAGGGTGTGATAATATACTGTGCAGTATGAGGACATGTTTTGGGGGGCTGGTCTGAGAACACATTTGAGTTAAGTCGATGTATTTATACACATGTAACTATTAAACTCTTGCTTTGCATCAAGGCTGAAGGCGGAAAAGCAGAACCGTTTGAATACCACTCAGCACTAGAAATAGCTGAACAGCTGACTTTACTTGACTATCTTATTTTCAGGGGAATTCCATATGAGTAAGTAATTAATGTTATCCCTTCTGTTGTGAAATATGCTGACCTATTTTCTATGGCACCCTGTTTTGTAATCCATCTAGAAGCTTACATTTTGACTGAAAACTGGGCATCCAAGTTTGAAAATTGTAAAGAATACAGCACTATTGTTTTATTGATCTACCTAACCACAAGTCTGTGTTATAACCTGCTATTCAGTTACATTATTTGACTTTCAGCTCTGCACAACACTTTAATACATTCACATTTCATTGTTAAGCATTAATAAAACATAAAAAAAATGTATACACAAATAACCAATACCTAACAAATACTGGCCCCTATGCATGAACCCATAGAGTGACTACACATCACGTATCTTGGGCACATAGCCACTCCGCACATATTGTGCACCCCACATGGGATGCACAAATGGGGGATATGTAGACCCAGTGCACCCAATCCCCCGGGTCCACGGACTACAACGCACCGGGACCGGAAGGGAGGAAGGGCATGCCAGCACTACGTGCCATGCACAAAGATGCATAGTACTGGCCGCAAGGGTGTGGAAGAGGGCACAGAGTATGCCAGGGAGAACCCTGCAGTAAGCCCCCTATGCACCCCCTACACACATCCTGTCTCTGACCGGATGGGGTGGATAGTCCACAGTTCCCCCAGGACCACTGCAGCCACCCTTCACCACCCACCCCAGCACACATCGGTGCATGGCCCCTACCAAGCACACCCTACACACTTGACACAGGGGCACCGGCCCAAGGATGCTTTCCCCCTGACTGGCATCACCGGCCCACACCCATCACCAGTCCCAACAGGCATATGGCAGGGTACTGTGCCCCTGGCACCACCAAAGAGACCCCCACCTCTTCCCTGCACCCTTCTCTGCTGCCACATCAATGGAGGGCTGGCAGCTTCACCCTCCTTCCACCTCCACAGCTGCTGGATGATGGTCATCCATGGGGTGCACTGCCAACATGCACCATGCCGTGTAGGGGATCCACTCAGTGACCCAGTCCAGACATCCGACTGGACACCTGGTCAGGTCCGCAACTCCATCCCTGTCCACCCCACATGAACCTGTGCTTTGGGGGGCAGGGCTGCGGACAGTTGGCTGGCAGTCATGAATGCTACCAGTGCCTACCTGTTTGCAGGTGTGGAGCTCTGCAGGCGGGATACCCTTCGTGCATAGGAGCCATTATGTGCAGATAGTAAATTAGTGCCAAGTTACCACCTTCTGAAGTTTTAACTGAGTCACTATATCTTTAACATGCAAATGAGTTAATCATCATGAGAAGAATCCTACTGATATACCTATTTGCATATTTAAGTATCATTTAAATCAATAGTATTTGTCATCATCGGATTTTCAAAAATATATTTCTGAAAAATAAATGTACTTATTTTCATTTTATTTTATTTCATTCCAACCTGAGGTTGAAGATGTGCAAATTCATGTCGAAAATACTTCACTAAGAAAACACAATTATTAGCTCGTAAGATTTACCAGTATAATAAATAAATGACTGAATGAAATGATTGAAGCTTCCCACATCAAGAAGTGCAAATTGTAGCTTTGTATAGTTCTTACATACAGCAAAAACTATGCATAGTGGTACTACACCTGTGAAGTTGCTAGCAAATGTTCCACTACTAATACTTTTCACTGAGTGAACTACCTAGAGTGATGTCATCTGTTGTTCTTTCCTTTAAAAAGGCAAGAAAACCACCCCCTACCCTTTGAGTCATAATAACCCACCACCACACCACATGTTCTAAAATAATATTCTCCCACCCATACCAGTGTTAGACCCCACCTCCATCTTCCTTCCCACCTCGCCACATGTTTTAAAACAATATACCCCCCTCCTATTCATCCACTAGGCCCTCACCTCCCTCCTCCCTTATGTACCCTGGAAAGTTTTGTCAAAACTCAATAGCAAACCACCTGGCATTTGAATCCCTTCCCTCACCCACTAACCCCCACCCTGCACCACCCTCTTGCCAATAGACCCCCCTCTCCAAAGTCCCCAAACCCCAGTTTCTAGTGTTAAGAAATGCCTGTAAATAGGAAAGCCATCCCCCAGATGAGTGGGCATCTTTGCTCTTTTGTGTTTGCAGTCGGTATGTATGGTGAGTGGCAGCAGTCTTTGTACTAATACCCGATTGGCTGGTCAGCCAATCGGGTATTATTGCTAGGATAAACACTAAGCACCATATTCTCTACATGAGATATTCATTTAAAGTTTTAAGTCACTGCTTTCTTGCCATACCCATCATGCTATAACTAAACATCTCTGTATGGTGCTGCACTGCTTAACATCAGAAATGTGCTAACACCATCCTACTATAGTCTACATATGAATATAGTCCATTCAGTCACAAAATAACCTCAACAGAAGGGGCTTTGTTGTAGTTAACCTCTTATCCCTTCAGCAGTCACTCCCAGCCACCCCAGCACTGTTACCTCAGCTTTCAAGCAAGACTTATGGTCACGTTCCATTGCCTGGCCTGAGTACTCACAAGAGAGTGGCTGGAAGGGGCTCACCATCTGAGAACTGCTTTTTCTTCCTCTGGTGTTTTCCTCCAAAGGAAATGGGGTGTGCAGTGCTGCCCAAGACAGCCATGCACATGCTCCCCTTGTCCCCAGCATGATGGATCCTTGCTGTTTTGGCCCCAGCCATTGCTAGGGGCCAGGCTTGCACCAGGCACCATATCCTCCTCCCTGAGAGAGGAGAGCTGTCCCCTGAATGCTGAATTGTTTCCCTCTCCAGCCAACCCCCAGTGACCTTGATCTGTTCCTGAACCTGGGTCACTGGTGTGGCAGCAGGTATGGCGTACAGCGATTCAACCCTCCACACCACTGGGCTGGCTAAAAAAAGGGATTTTTAATAATTGATAGTAGCTGTCATATTTCTTGATTTAAGTGAATTATAAAACTAGAAATAAAAACGGTTTTAAAAATATGAGAGGGATTAAATAATCTACCAATGATGACTGCTGGGGTGGACCAAATTGGCCCAGGTCATTATCCTCTGTTTTTTTTCCCAGGGTGCCAGTGTAAAGTGATGTGCACATGCATTGACATGTATACCTGCTGGTGTATGATGGTTTCCTTCCTTTCCTTTCCTTGATGAAGCACAACTGTGCACTACCACCTGGCCTCCATCCAGTGGCAGACTCGCAGAAAGATGCAGTGTCCCTCCACTCTAATCCCAGGGGACTGCTCTCTTCCTTCCCTGGCTGGCCCAAACCCCCATCACCTCTGCTTGTTTTTAAGTTCAGGTCACCAATGTCATGAGCTGTAGCACTTACCACTGTGCTAAGGGGCTAGCAGAAAATACTTTTAAAGTTACATGCACCATACCGTTACCGCCTGCCACACCAGTGACCTGGATTCAGGAGTGAACTCCAGTCATTCAGGGGTTGGCCAGAGAGAGTAGATTGTGCATCCAAGGGACAGCTCTCTCTCTTTGTGAGGAGGTGTTCCAATGTCCCACTCTTTAGGTTACCACCTGGTAGAGGCCAAGCTGTAGCATAACTCAGATCACCATAAGCAGTAGGAAAACTGCCCTTGATGCAATTATGCATCTGTTTCAAGACACACAGGTCTGTTTCATTGCATGCTGGTGACTTCCTGGCTCACTGCAGACTCCACACCACTATATATGTAGGGCAACAATCAGGATTATGCTTTGGGAGGAGAATGACCCTTCTGGCATAGCCATGAGGTGGAATCCATGGGGGATTAATGGCACCAGGTAAGTCCTAGAGAAATTAGATGATGGGGGTGGGTTGCTCAGGGCTGATGGGGCCAGCTCGTTGTAAGGACAAGAAAAAAAATTGATAGAAAAAAAGGATTAGCCAGCCCCGTGGCTCAGCAGTAGTATGCTTTTCTGATACATGGGAGACCCAGGTTTGAGACTGACCAAGGGGCCTTAAACTCACTGGCCAGTGGAGGCCTGGTGTATCCCAAAGGGGGATTGGGAAGGAGGGCTAAAGTATATTGCACTGCACATTGCAGCACCCTCTGTACGCATGTTAGAAGAGATATGTGGTAGGATTTGGGATGTGGCTGCCACCCACAACCCTTGCAGCCATGATGTACTTTATGAGAACTTGTGTGGTGGGCAAAGGAGAAACAAGGAAATGTGGCACTTGAACCCAATACTGAAGTGAAATGACTGATTTTGTATTTCTGAATATGTGTAGAGAGTTTTTTGGACAAGGTTGGATGAAACCTGATAAGAATGAAAAGACACCTTACATCATGCAAATCACCAAACACTTCAATGATGTAAAGTACAAGCTGGCATACATGAAAGTCTGCCTTATTTCTGATTCTGCCAAACAGTACTTCTGTGTTTTACTCTTAAAGAAGTTCACAGTGTTTGCTTCCAAACCTCTTACCTTAATCAAATGTCATTAAAACAAATTCAAGTGGTTCAGTCAAAATGTTAATGTCAACAGTTCACTCCACTACAGTCATTTCAGGAAGTCACAGGTTGGAAGCATGAACACACCAAGGAGCTTATGAAACTGGTAATGTTTAGTTTTGCAGTTCTTAGCAGCCACAGCAACAGCAGGAAACTGCACCAGATTTAGGAACTGGATAACATTACGTTGCAGCAAAACTTCAAAACACCCACAAAAAATGAAACCGGTCATTGACACAAAACACCTCAAGGCAGAGGTTCAGCATTTCAGATGGTAAATAATTATTTATAGTAACTTTCTATAGAATTTACAGTAATTTGAGCCTAGAGTCACACTTAACCCGACACTTGTAATTTCCTTATACTTGTCTTACAGGACTAGAATCAGTTAAGAAGGCTAGGATGTGATGGGACAGAGTGGATATGAATATTTTAAAATTTCACGTTTGATTTGTGTCATCTAGCTGCAGCACCTAACTTTTAAGGAAGTCTCAGTAGTGTACAGCAGTACAGGTTACAAGAAATGTTCCACTGGTCATTGTACTAAGATATGGAAAATTATGAACATAAGGATTCATAAACACAGCTATAACAATAACATATATTATCATAAATTAAGTAACACTGAGGCCCCAAATTCTGAAGTCTGAGGTAATGGTCTCTAACTTTGAGCACAAATTAGCATAATGCCCTAAATGTGCTACTGTATACTATGAGTTATGAGTACAATAGGAGTGTACTAAACTTGTTTGAATACAGTCCTCTAAAGAGTTGCCTAATGAAGGGTTCTAATTGATGTTTCTTGGTATAAGTATAACCTCTCTGGACATAGAGTACAATAACTGTATATACTTAAATATATGACTTTTAGGAGTATTTTGGTTTTTACAGGCTAAGGATTGCATTTGTAACTACTCTTTAATTTTTTTGTGACTTATATTTGTTTAGATTAAGTGTTTGCTTAGTTGTTGTAGTGTATGTTGTTGCTGTTTGTTTTGTTTGTTGTTTTTTTTCTTTTTCGTTGTTTGTTGCTCTGGCTACTCTACTTTTCCTCTAGTTTCTTTATTCATGTCTCTTTCTGCAGTTTGTCTTCTAACTAATCGTGTGTTAAATTTTTTATAGTAATATTGTCATGGTATCTAATGCTACTAAAACAGTAGTGTTATGCTAGAGTCTAGGAGTTAGTTCTAGTTGTGTGTTAGTATGTGTGTATGTTCGTTGTTGTTGTGAAATATAGAGAGTCTGGAGACGTGGAGTATTTTAGGGATGCTATCTATCAATTATAAATTTGTAGAAGATTGAGTTGGAGAGAGGAGACAGATAGTTGGGGGACAGTCTAGTTGGAGCCTGTGGTATCTGTATAGTGTAGACATGCTTTCAAGGAGGGTAAGGAGAGAGGTGCGAGGTAGAGAGAGAGAGCTTGGTGGTCACCTTGGATTGAATACTTGCAGTGTGTGGTGTTTGATATTTGGCATACATTTCATCAAGTGTATCAATTTTTCTGCAGTACAGGTAGATATGGGCCAAGGCAGTATTAACTTTTCAGGTGGGTTTTGTTTAAAATAATACTTTTAATGGTGAACGTAAATAATGATAACAATTTTCTAGGAATCTGTATCTGTAGTGAGAAAGGCAGGTAAGTATTGGAGCTATCAGAAAGATTGTTTAGGTGTAGTGGGGTTGAATTATTATAAAGGGTAGCTAGACACGTAGTGTTCTTCTAAGTAAATATAATGTATTATGTAATAAATATATGTAAATATATTGGAATTGTATTGGAATTGTGGGGTGTATCTCTCTGTTGTTTCCGTAGTAGAGCCATTGTATAGGTTTTTTTTTCACTATGGAGACACTAGTATATGGTAGTGTTTGTAAGTCTACTTGGGCTGGGGATTGGATCTACTTTATTACTGTTTTGCTTGGTTTGTTTTTGATTGTCTACTATAGACTTACCATCGTTTTATATACTTTACTTTTGTCTCTTGAAGTTAGATGTTTTGAATATGGTTTTCCTTTTATTATAAATATTGTTGTTACTTTAGTTTCACTTGCTATTTTTCATTTACTTTCTTATTTTCCGGTAGGGTTTTGATTGGCATAATAGTATTTTACTTAGGTTGTTTTCTTCTGGTTTGAAGTTTATTTTCCTTTGTTTCTTAAATGGAAATTCTTTCTATTTACTTGCTACTTTTCATTCTTTCTCTTGTTTTGTATGTTTTACTTACTTTTGTATAATTGTACTTGAGTTTTCATCTCCTACTTGTCTACTCTACCTACTCTTCCTATTCTCCCTTTCCTTGCTCTCCTTCCATTAACTCAGCCTCTGCCTCCCTCCTCCTGGGTAGCTCCTTGAAAATGCCACCTCACTTCCAGCCTCAACTCTGTTTTAGCTCATAACCACTGAATGCCTCTTACAGTGCATTGTGCCTAGATGGCTAGCCCTACTTCTCACTGTATATACTGCAACTGTCTGTACATACTGTAAATACTGATTTCAAATTGCTATGTTTATTACAAATTGTAAATGCTCTGTTTATTTGTTTATTTGTACATTTATCTGCAATTTCCTGTACATGCCCTGTATTTATCCTCTATTCCCTCTTCTCCCAGGATTCATCTGTAAACGAGCAGCTATTCAGCTCAGTTTGTTTATCCCGTGAAAGTTTTGAGATATATATATATATATAATATTTATACATACATATATATATATATATATATATATATATATATATATATATATTATAGTGGCACAGTAGTGCTACTATAGTTAGGGTTGAGTACCCCATTTAAGATTAAAGTGTGAAATTTTGCAGCTTAATACCTTTGCCACTGTATGATGGATTTACCTGAAATTTGGCAGGCACAGAGCAGTATTACAGATCTCTGGATCTGCCAAGTTTTGTAATGGTCTGAGATACAGTTGCGGAGCTATAAAGTGCAATAGAAAGTCGCATTTACCCTTTTTTTGTGCATTCTTTGCTCGTGCCTACAGGTCGTACAGTTTGAGCGACTGGTCCAAAACCTTCAGGGAATATGCAGCCATGGTCTCCAATGTGCCTTTCAAAGATTTTGTGAAAAAATATTAAACGGTTCAAAAGTTATTCAAAAAACAAGTTTCCCATTATAGTCAATGGGGAAAAGTTAACAAACTATTTGACAGTGTCACAAATGCAGTTTTTAGTGTCGCAAATGACCCTTGTGATGTCGTGAGTCAGCCATTTTGTTTTCAGTTACTGGACACAGAAATGCTTGCCATTTAAATTTGGGACCCTCTGGGGACGCAATTCTTTTTGAGCTCACCTAGTTGAGCCCTGAGGATGCTAGCCACGACTTTTTTGGAGGGTTAAATACCCCAGAAATCTGTTTTTTAAAGTTTTGTAAACTGTAGTGTCGCAAAGTAGTGTCGCACTTTTGACACTTTCATGATTTTTATGCTAAAGTGTCATGATTTGCAACACTATGCCCAAAAGAATAAGAAATCTTTGCCATCCTGCTGTAAAAGAATGGTTTGGTCTTTTGGGCTGAAATTCGGAGGGAAGACAGCTACAAAGTTACAGTACTGTTTCTGGTTCTCTTTGCTCGGGCTCGACCAATTCCACAAGACACAAGGAGTCAGCTACATCAGAGGCCACACTTTGCTAACCACTTTCAGGGAGCACAGGGGCTGTGGAGAAGGCTGGAGGGTTAGACAGTCCCGAAGGTCCAGCATCATCTCTAAAATTGCAGAGGGGTTGCCTTGAAACAATTGACTCGTTCATAAGATGGGTAATAAGGGGTTTTACACTCACTGTCATCAGATTCAGACTAGCAGCTGTTTCATTTAGGGCATGACTGAGAGAAGGTCTTGAATCTTTGACAACTGAGGGAGGTTAACGGTTTCTTTTAGCTGCAGCTCTGGTTACAGACCCGGAGGGGCAGTGTCTTGGGGTGTGGACTCAATGAGATTTGCCCAATCAGTAATAAATTATTTCTGTGCATTGTCTTTACAGCTCATGGGTCATTTTCTGGATGCACTTTATAGACTGGCAGATCCTCCAGCTTGCTGGCAACAATGTAGGGTGTGATGCCACCTGCGGCAATCTTGTGTTTTCCATGCAGTCCTAGATTCCATAACAAAACTCTCATCTCCAGGTTGCAGTTCTTGGGCCTTGACATGTCTGTCGCACTTTCTTTATTTGCTAAGCTCCTTTCTCTGCCATGGTGTGTGCTAACTGGTAGGTATGGTTTAATTGGGCTTTTAGCTTTTAAATATACTAAAGGTAATTCTATGCTTAGACTCCATCCGGGGACACTCCAAAGCAGATGTCTACTGGCAACTGGACTTCTCAACCAAACATCAGATGGTAGGGAGAGAACTCAGTAGCATCACTCTTAGTGCAGTTATAAGCATGGACTAATGTGCTTATCTGTTGGCTCCATTTGGACTTGTCCCTGGGATGAAGTGTGCCCAGAAGGTCTAGTAGCATTTGACTGAACTTTTCAGGCTGTGGATCCCCCTGAGGGTGATGGGGGTAGTTCTGGACTTTTGCACTCTTCAGGGTGAGAGCATTTCTTTGATCAAATGGCTTTCAAAGTCTCTCCCTTGATCAGAGTGAATTCTCTGGGGGGCACCATAATGGACAAATAACTTTTCTATCAGGACTTTTGCCACTGTGGATGCTTTCTGGTCTTTGGTTTGATATGCTTGGGCATAGCAGGTAAAATGATCAGTAACCACCAACACATTTCCAATATTCTTTTGATCTTGTTCAAGACACAAGAAGTCAATATTGTATTGCAAGGGGTATATCCTCGAGGAGAGAGGAGGTGATTCTGCCACTGTATAGGTCATTAGTTAGACCACACCTGGAGTACTGCGTGCAGTACTGGCGTCCGTATCTGAAGAGGGACATTAAGTTACTGGAGGGGGTGCAGTGCAGGGCAACAAAGATGATCAAGGGGCTGGGGGACTTATCATACAATAGGAGGTTGAAGGAGTTGAACATGTACTCACTGGAGGAGAGGAGAGACAGGGGTGACATGATTGAAACCTTTAAATACATGAAAGGAATAAACAAGACAGGAACAGAGGGGCTGTTCAAAGTAAGGGAGGGGAGGGTCACCGGGGGCCATGATATGAGACTGGAGTGAGGAAGGTTCAGGAGGGAGATGAGGAGACACTTTTTACAGAGAGGGTAGTGGCTGGGTGGAATGCATTACCTGCAGAAGTGGTATGCAGAACAGTGGACTGCTTCAAATGAGGATGGACAGGACAAGGAGGGTTAATGAAGGGAAGGGTGGAAGGGAGGGGCAGCTGCAGAACAAGGGTGCTAGCTGTACATTTGAGCAGACTTGATAGACCTCTAGGGCCTTTATCTGCTGGCAAATTTCAGATGTTCATAATATACACAATCTCCATGGGCACGCTGGTAGAGGTATTGACCAAGGGTGTAAGCCCTCTGGGGCTGAGCTTTGCTCTGCAGGCAACGACCACAAGTTCTGATGTGAGTCTCAATTTCAGCCCCCATTTTTGGCCAGTAGAAGTGAGCACGGGCCAGCTCAGTAGTTCAGTCATAGCCTAAATGTCCAATCTGCTCATGATGGGCACATAAAACCACACATTTGAAAGCTGTAGATAACAGTAGCTCTTGCTTGGCAGCTTGACCTTGTCAATTGGTGGTTTCTCTGTAAAGCAGTTTGTTGTACAGCTTTAATTCATGCCCCACTCTAAACAGCAGAGCAGTTTGGGGATCTGAAGAACGAAGTCTGACACATTTTTCCAGCATGAATGGCATTCAGCACAGGCTTACTATGGGTCTTGGGTCTGAGCCCACTATATGGTGTCAGGACTAAGTTAGGGCAATGTGCTGATATCCAAGGCTGCAAGATGGCAATAGGATGCGGGAACACAAGTGTCAGGAGGGCCCAAGCAGTCCACCAGGCAATCAGCTGTTTCAGGAGAGGGGTGCTCCTCTTTACTGAATTTTTGACAAAGAGCTTTGACAGATTGTTCAGACAGTTTCAGCCAGTTTGCTTTAGTGTCAGGTCTCCTGGAAAGGGCATCAGCATCAATGTGGTTCAAGCCCAGTCGATACTCTACTGAATAATCATATGGAAAGTGCAGAAAACCAGCGATGCCCAGTATCATCCAACTTTGCTGAACTCTGACATAGGTGAGGGGATTATTATCAGTTTTACTAGAATTTTTACACCATAAAGATATTAATGGAATTGGTCTACCACAGCCCACTTCAATACAAAGAACTCCAGTTTGTGCAACTGATAGTTTTTCTCAGACGGTGTTAGGCTCCAGCTGGCAAACGCCAATGGCATAAGTCCTCTTTATATTCTTGATATAGAACAGACACCAAGTCCCTTCAAGCTGGTGTCCATGTGCAATACATAGGGTTTGGCGGGGTCTGCATACACAAGCACAGGTGCATGGGTGAGTTGGTGAATGATATCATAGAAAGCCACCACACTCTCGTGAGAACACCTGGTTCCAAAAGGTTCATTTGTCCAAAATAAACTTTTCTTCCTCCTTGACTGCACTTCTCTTGTATTTCCTGTTTGTGGATGGGTAACCTTGAGTTAAGTTGAGCAAAGGGCAGATGATTTTAGTGTAATCTTTTATGAACCAGTGATAGTACCTGCAGAACTCCAAGAATCTTTGCAGTTCTTCAGGATTGCTAGGCTTGGACCAGGTGGTCAGAGACTCCACTTTGCTTGGGTCTGTTTGGATCCCTTCAGATGACACTATGTGACCAATGTATTTTACAGACTTCAGGAAAAACTGACACTAGTTGATAGGTAATTTTAGCCCAAAGTCCTCCAGTTGGTCTAGAAACTTAAACAGGTGAGCCTCATGTTCCTCAAGGGTCCAGCCAAACACAATGACATCATCTAGGTAGATGAGGCATTCTAATAAGTTTATGTCCCCCACAGCTCACTCCATCAGCCGCTGGAAAGTGGCAGGTGCTCCCAAAATACCCTAAGGTATGCGCAGAAATTCATAAAAACCCAAAAAGCAGATGAATGTTGTTTTTTCTCTATCTTCAGTGCCATTGGGATCTAGTAATACCCACTTCAGAGGTCCAACACAGAAAACCACTGACTCCCATTGAGGCAGTCAAGGGCATCCTGGATGTGAGGCATAGTGTACTAGTCAGGTATAGTTTTTCTATTCAGAGTCTGGTAGTCCACACGCATTCTCACCGAGCCATTCTTCTTCTTCTAGACTACCATAATAGGTGAAGCGAAGGATCATGGAACTCCTGTATAATTCCAGCTGCGAGCATCTCCTGGAGGTGGCGTCAAATGTCATTGATGTCCGCCAGGCTAGGCACCAAGATCTCTCTTGAAAGGCCTTTCATCATGCAGTCTGATGTGATGTTCAGCCTCAGTGATGCATCCCACATCCTACTCTTCAAAGAAAACACCTGGCTTTTCTGGGCCAGCTTTCGGCTGATTCTAGTTCTCCACTCTTTAGGGATGAGAGACTCTCCAAAACTGAACATTTCAGGGCCACCTCATCAGTCTCTATGCTGCATTTTTTGCTAGGCAACACAGCAGTGTCAGCACAATATATAGTAGCTAGGGTGCAACCTCAATTTACTCTGATATCCCGGTCGGACATATTCTGGGCTTGTACCACCACCTACTGGGCATAGGCGTGAACCCGGGCTGGTAGGATGCTAGGCTTGACCAATAAGGGAGGCAGAACAGTGGTTTAAAGCCTGAGCTGCAAACCTGGAGGCCTGGGATTGAATCCCACAGCCCCCACTTGCATGCTGTGTGACCCTGAGTAAGTCACTTAACTTCCCTGTGCTCCCAGGTCACACCTGTAAACAAGCTTTCAGCTTAGTGTATCTCTCCTGGTTAAACACTTGGGAGAAGAAAAAAAACAGTCCCTCAAGGAGTTTTCCTTCTTCTGGGGCATCCAGCATGAGGATCTTGTTTTTGATGTCTTTTTTTAATTTGTACTTCCCCACTGATGGTACACTGGGCATTGGGGGGACTGCACTAGTTATTCCGGATCCTTCTTCCATACTACTCCCACCGGTTCATCTTTCTCAACCTCTTTGGTTTGCATCTGTAGGTCATATGCTCTGCACACTATGGCCAAAATGTGTAGTGCCTTTCCAGTCAACTTGGCTTGTTTCTCTTGACAGAGCTGGGCTAGCCAGTTAAACATACGAGCATTGGTTCTGATCAACAAAGGGATATCATCATACATTCTTTTCAGCAGGTGCAACAGAGCCAGTGTTCCACTTGTTCATCCATGCCAGCAATGGCAGTAGGGAAAAACAGTCAAATTGCATTACTCTTGGTAAGGATAAGATTTGTCACTCAACTCCCCACATGCAGTTCTTCTAGGGGTAATGAGTGGGAGATCAGATAGGTGTTGGTCATACCGGTCTTTAAATATGATAGTGACCTGCAAGCCACTGTCTAGCACAGCTCGAGTAGAGATGCCATTAACAGTCACTGTTTTCCCATAGAGGGCCCACCATCTCGAGCAGTCTGGGAAGTCTGTTTTGCAGACTGGCCCACAACAGTTTTAGAGGAAAGATTTTTGGGGTAGGCCTGGCTGGGTTTTATATTGCTCTGCTGGACCAAATTGAGCCGCTAGTGACTTTCCTAAGTCTTCAGGGAAGCTGTAACCCTCGTTGGATGTACCCCATCTTCTCCCTCACCTATAACAGAGCACCTTGTCTCAAAGGTCACCAGGGCAGTCTGGTTCCTTCATGAGATTTATAGTGATTGGGGCTGAAGTCCTATTGTCTTTCGGTTTGAATTGGCCCATTCCCCTGCAGTCACCAGGGGCAGAGGATCAAGTAGCATGAATGAGGTCCCCACCAGAGTTTGCAGTTCTCTCATCTCCTCTACCAGTTTAGAATCAACTCGAGGTTCAGTGGCAAGGGTATAGGCCCCCACACCCATGGGTGGGGACCTCACTACCAGACTCAGTCTTAGGGGGGCAAAAGCTAGAGTGTTTGGCTGCCTCACCCACAGCTTGCTGGCTGGTTCTCATTTATTTTAACTCTTTCAGCAGCTTGCAGACTTGCTGTGTCTCTGAGGGTTCCTCTTTCTTAGCAGGTCTGTCTGGGGTCAGAGCAGTGTGGACAACTGCCACATAGGGTTCCCAGCCCCCTTCATCATTCTCAGCCTCCCAGATCTCCTTCATCTGCCAGCAATATTCAGGAGGGTTCATTTTTCCGTTATGAAACTTTAACTTTAGCATAAGCACACTTGAATAACAGGCAGACTTAAGGATGTGCTCCAGCCTGACATGATTCAGTTCACTAGCTGAGACACCCCCTTTAAAATTCGCCACCTGCAGGGCCCATTCAACTCAGGTTACAAAGGCAGACAATTTCTAATTTTTCCACTGTTTAGCAGGCTTGAATTTCCACATTAAATCCTCCCCAGACTCAGTGCTGCCAAATACCCCTTCTAAGTGGATAAGTACTCAGCAGCAGAGGCCTCAGGGTTAGTGGACTGAAGGGACCTGATGGCTTTCCAAGCAGGGCCCTCAAACTTTCCATAAGTCTCTTACATTTCTCCCTTCAGAGCCCTGCCACTCTTGGACCAGAGGGGTGGCATAGTCCACTAGGTTTCTAAATCATCTTCCCCACAGGCACAGCAACAGCACCTGAAAACAACTTGATCCTGCAGTAGGAGTCCAAGTGTACTGTGGGTATCACAATAGGGGATGCTACAAGAGGGGATGCCTTGGGGTGGATGGAGAGGCCGGAGGAGATTGTAAAGGCATGGTCTTCTCAGAATCCTCCAAAGCCTTTTGCAAATCTGTGACCATCTGCCCTTCTGCAGCTAGGAGTCTCAAAAGTTTGTCTTTAAAACCTTCCACCTTTGTAGTCCCCATGGGAACATCTAGTAGCAATAACGCATGGTGGGGATCGATCCCCTCTGCTTCAATCTACTCCATCATGCAGTGTACAACCAACCTGTGGGGAGAAATTTTCCATTTGGGTGTAGCAAGTGCCTCCATTTCAAATCCTTTTTTCAAATTTACACTGGGCTGAAATTGTAACTTTTGACCTCTAGAGGCGCTAATCCCAGCAGTGCCTCCAAGATGTAATCCATAGGCAGCGCTATTCTAAGGGCTACTACCCCTGCCTGTATGGCAATACACAGGTTGAGGGGCCTGAGTTCTCTAATTAGATGCCTCCACCCAGAGGAATGATATTGGGGTCACTTATCTGCTCTGGTATAGCCTTCTGGGAAGCTATAACCACCCACCAACACTTCTAGTGGCCTAAGAAATAACACAATAGTACAGTCACAATCAATAGGCAGCAGAAATAATGTGCTCACACCCTTCTCACTTACCACCAGGGCTGGACCTGCAGCAACTGTCCTGGAGACCTCATGGAAAATAAGGTTAGCAATGCAACCATACAATATTAACACTGTAACCCAACTAGTAATATGCACACTAGCCAGGTTAAGTGTGAAAAAAGACAATTAAGTTTATCTAGGAGCAGTGAACAAGGGAGGGGTGTAAATCTAGCAGAATGATTAGCAATCTGATTTAAATCAGGGATTGCTGGCATGTACTTTGAGTCCCAATTAGACAGTTCAACAACCCTGGGTGCCCAGAATGTCATGGAGGCTAGCCTGAAGCATTTCCCGAGGTGGCCGGCATTGCAGCTGATGTTGGGGCCCTTAAGAAAGGAAAAACAGTTAAGCATGTACACAACCCAGTTATTTGTAATCCAAGCTGGATAGCTCAGTCCATTGCAAGAACACAGTAAAAGAAAACAATTAGATGGTACCATGATTTTAGCTTCTTTGCAGGGAGCTACCCTAATTTGTATTAACGCTACCAGGATCTGGCTGCACTGCAGGCGAGATGTAGACCTCGTGGTAATGATCAAGGGGGCCAGGGGAAGCTGGGCCGACACAACTCATCTTCGGGTGGTCACAACCTGCTTGATGGTGTTGGACAGGGGGCCAAATCCCCAAGCCTGTCTTTCACCAGGATGGTCTCTGGTGCAGGAGTAGAGGTCTAGACAAAGATGGCAGGGCCCAGGCAGGGTGAACTATTCTGGAAAATTCATGATCTGCTGGTGAAGCCTCCAGCTGGCACAACAGATTTGATTGTGGGGAGCCAAAGCATGGCCCATAAAACACATTCAGCACATTTAAATCACTAACTTCTTTAGGCAGCAATTTGGATTCAGGCCAGATGCAAATTGACAGCTTTACTGTGCAAACCTTTCGATCCAAAACTAATTCTCTTGCAGCTGGGCCAATTGCTTCAGGAGCAAGTCTTTGGTCCAAATCATAAGCTGCAATGACACTTCTTCTATATCTCTGCCACAGTTCCAGGCTAGAAATCGAACAGGTTCGACTTCTGCAATAGGCAGTTTAGTTGCAGGAGAACGTGGCAGGGAGGACAGTTAAGCTTCTTCCTGCTGATTCCCCTATGCTCCTTCTGGGAACAGCTGCTCAAAAGCTCGAGCCATTCACTCTTCCACTTCCAACTCTAACTAATCCACTGCTTCAGGCAGTTCTGGGTATTTCCCTTGTAATCCAAAAGGTTCGGTTGGCTGAGGGAACTGTCAATCACAGTAAGGGCTTCCCCCCAGGTCCATTTAGGTGTCAACACTCAAAACTACAAAACTACAGAATTTCCTTCCCACAAGACCCCTGGGGACAGGATCCATTTTAGGTCCCCAGTGATTCTATTGGTCCAATAACTGGAAGTCCAGGGCCTAACATGGTGGCTCCCATCCAAATGTTCGAACTGCAATCAAAGCAGGTTAGACGTACCTTACTGTCACTTGAACAGCAGGATTTTGTAAAGGGCATAGCACTGATACAGCCCTTGTTAAAGTAACATCTGATATAAGGATTTCCATTGACCAGGGTGTGCTGACTGGGGCTCTCTTTCTGGACCTCTCAAAGGCCTTCGATCTAGTGAATCACTCCCTACTCTGTACCAAGCTTCACTCCCTTGGTGTTGCTGGTCCAGCCCTAAACTTGTTTTCCAACTATCTCACTGGCAGACTACAGTTTGTTAAGTACAATAGAGCTCTGTCGGAACCTGTTCCTATCACTATTAGTGTCCTCAGGGATCTATTCTGGGCCCTATCCTATTTTCTCTTTTCATCAATGACTTCCCAATGGTCCCTACCCATAGCACCACAACCCTATATGCTGATGACCGGGTCCTCCTAGCTAGCTCAGGTGATGTCCGTGACATAAATCACAAACTACAAGCTGGCTTCAGTGAACTGCAACATTGGCTCCTGACAAATAAGCCTGTACTGAACTTAAAGAAAACTCAACTCATGCTCTTCGGCTCCTCTGCCAAACTCAAACAGTGTCCTGTCCCACTCAATGTCTTAAGCCTTGATGGTGTCCCAGTTGGCACTACATGCTCCTTTAGATACCTGGGAGTTACTCTTGACCCGCAGTTAGACCTGTCTCTACACATTCAAAATGTCTGCAGGGCAACAAATATCAAGCTTGGACTTGCATAGCAGGCTTGTAGGTCCCTTACTGCTGCTGCATGACTTGCCCTTGCTAAAGGTTTATTATTTCCCTCTCTTAACTATGGACTGACAATCTTTACCCTTGCTGCAAAACTAGCCTTGCTAAATAGGATGTGGCCTATAATAATATTTGTCATTTTGCCCTTGCTGTCCCTTGACTTGCCCATCACAGTGATTTATACAATCAACTACACTGGTTGTTCCCATATAATTATTGCTTATTTGTCTTGGGCTGCTTCACAGACAAAATCCACCACAATGCCACCCCATCTGCCCTGTCCAAACTCCTTCGGCCAGCTCTACCATCATACTGACTAAGCTCAGCTGACTTGCAACCCTCCTTGCCCTAAAACTCGTGACACTGTCAGGTGATCGTGTTTTGCTGTTTATGGCTCTAGATTCTGAATACCCTACCTGCAACCATTAGATGTACCCCACCCATCCCATCTTTAAGAGCTCCCTCTGGTTGCACCTGAATTCTGCCTCGGTCTGTAACTGTTCCAAGGCTGCTTGATATCCCCTACCCCTGCTTGGACCCTGTTGTGCACCCTTCACTTCCCTTGTTCCTCTACCCCCTCTGAGCTCTAGTAAGGGCAATTATCTACCCCATATGCCCTTCACCTCAGCATTTTCCATTCTCAAAATGGGACAAATTGCACTTGTATTATTTCCACAAAATGTAACTATTGTTTGCTTGTTCTTACCTTTGATGTATATGC
Organism: Neoceratodus forsteri; assembly: GCA_016271365.2. Taxonomy (NCBI): domain Eukaryota; kingdom Metazoa; phylum Chordata; order Ceratodontiformes; family Ceratodontidae; genus Neoceratodus; species Neoceratodus forsteri. The sequence continues at coordinate 903,204,964 of CM028129.1, forward strand.
TTATCTGTTCATCCTGTACCTGTTTATTTGTATCACCCTGCTCGTTGCTTGTATTTCACATTGTTGTAATTCCTTGTACTGTTCTGTAAACCATGCTCTTGTAATCTCCTGGCTGTACTAGAAAATAGGCATTCCTTGTCTAGTGTGCTTACCTGGTAAACAAAAGTTAATAAATAAATAGACAAACTTCTCTATCTCTACTATAACAGCAGATAAACAGTAAACAATCACTGTTTCTAAATGAGCCCTCTGCACAAGCAAAGACTTCAGAATGGAGCAAAATAACACACTGTCTGGCCAGCCACAAGCCCTAAATCACCTCGAACCCAGCCCAGACTAATTTATAAACACAGATTAGCTATGCTGTTAAAGAGACAGTGCGGAGGCTCAATATGGCACTCTCACACAAATAAATAGAACTACTTAAGACAGGACACCAGCCTGACAGTGGGCATTAAGAAGCCAGAAAGACATTATAGTAAACTCCAATTTGTAGGGGTTATACACATATATATATTTATAAAATGGGAGGACATCATCCTCAAAATCAAGTGTTCTGATTGCATAAACACATCACATGACCGTATGCATATCAGAGGGCTACCACACACCTAAAAGTGGTTATCTATTATATATATATATATATATATATATATTATGCAAAAACTTTGTTAATGCATCAGTTAGGTTATTCTAAGCCTTAGATCTGGATAAACTAGCAAAATGGTCAGAAGAGTGGCAACTGGGATTTAATGCAAAGAAGTGCAAGATCATGCACATAGGGAAGAGAAACCTGAAGCCACCTATAGGCTGGGGAGTTGCTAGCTGTCACAAAGGAAAAAGAGACTTGGGCATCATCATCACTGATGACCTGAAATCATCCAAGCAGACCTCTAAAGCAGTAGGTAAGGCTAGGGGTGTTAGGGTGTATTAGTAGGGGTATCACAAGTTGTAAGAGGAGGTAATAATCCTCTTTACAAGACACTGGTTAGGCCCATCTGGAGTACTGCGTGCAGTATTGGAGCTACACTCACAAGGACATTAACCAAATTGAGGGAATCCAGAGAAGGGCAACAAAATGGTGCAGGAACTGCATCAGAAGACATATGAGGACAGATTAACAGAGCTCAATATTTATACCCTTGAGCAAAGGGGAGAGAGGTGATATGATCGAGGCATTCAAACACCTTAAGGGCATTAACAAGGTGAGAAAGAGTCTAACATGTTTAAATATAAGAAAAATAGCAGGACAAGAGGACACAGCATGAGATTAGAGGGGGGCCGATTAAGGGGGAATGTGAGGAAATTCTTTTGCACTGAAAGGGTGGTGGATGCATGGAATGGCCTACCTCAAGAAGTGGTGGCTATGAATACAGTGCAGGGCTTCAAACGGGCATGGGATAGACATAAGGGAGCAATACAAATGAGTATGAATAGATAGGCCACTGACAGAGCAAAGGCCGATGGCACATTTATAAGGTAGAGAAAGAAATGGGCAGACTGGATGGGCCTTGCGGTCCTTATCTGCCGTCAACTTCTATGTTTCTATGTTTCATTTTGCAAAAAAATTACTTACTTTTCTAACAGTTCACCCTTTTCAAGACATTGGCTGGATGTTCAGCCTGTCCAAAACTGGTGAGGCGAAACTGCCACAAGCAGGCTTCACTTATGAACCATGTTCACTCCCCGATTTATGGCAGGTGGTGGCTATTTTGTCAGTGCAGTTGCACTGAAATATTATCTTGGAGGGACCAGGCGTATACCTCTCGCAGCTGTGTCGGCTGAAAATACAAACCTCACAGTTGCAGAGCTTTCATCTTGTAATGCTGGCTGCAGTGTGGGACTTAGTCTCCAAACTCTTTGAAAATCTAACCCATTATCTTTAGAAAAGGCTAACTGGGTGTGGTGGGGGGGCCCGAGCTGGGCAGTAGCAGTCTCTAATCTGCTCCCAGAAAATGGAATTATTTCACTGTAATAACTAGCAAGCATTTTTTCCCATAGTGGAACCCAGTTATAATTCACTGTTACAACCTGCGGGTTAAAACGGCGAACACATACCAGGTTTCACTCGGTCCTTGCATGTGACAGCCACAGCTCTTCCCTTCCTCAGCGCCATTCCTTAGGGCCGGACACGTCACCACCACTCACTTTCTGCTGTATGTTAATTTAAAATACATTAACTGGGCTTATTATGCAATCATGATGAAACTTTAACAAAAAAAATGAAAAGAAAAGGGAAACATTTCATTTTCTGTGCAACTACTTCTCATCGCGGACCGTGCTGAAACCTGACTGGACCGCAGCTGCACAGGAGTATGTTTTTATATTATATTATTGCTGTGGCAAAAATCACTCCCCAGCAATTACACGATTTAAAACATGCAGTGGTGTGTTTAACTCAAATTTCACACACTGTTGGTGTTGGATGTAAATAAACCCTTCGAGCTTGGCTTTCAGGGTTTATGTAGCATCCAGCACCTCAGGTGTGTGTAAAATCATTAAACGCACTAACCTATGTACTATTCTATATGTAAGCACATTACGAAAGTGTTCTTTAGCAACATTTTGAGCAGATAGCGATGTAAGATAATAGTGAAAGTAAAAATGAGTAACCTGAAGGGGCCCCAAATTCCTCTATGACTGGTAAGGACAGTAAAATGTTGGGTCGTGGCCCTGCTGCTAAATTGGGACAACATGGAATTGAGAAACCCTGAGACAGAGAGGAGGCCATACAAACTCTGAGCGCCAATGAAGCAACTGCTTCATTCTATGGGAGACATGAGTAAAAAAGCTGTTTCTACAGTACTCATACGTGTTCACCCGACAGACGGCAGTAGTCTGAAGAGGTGAGCAGAGGGTTGTGTTGGCCACCATCACTGATGCCATATTATGGATGCAGGTGACGGGTGGGAGGAGGGAGTTGGGTCCAGAGCAGGTGGGTCAGGAGTAGTGGTCAGTGACACATTAGGGGAGCTGGGGATTCACCAGGTCATCATGTACTGTGTATGCAGCCCAGGATGGGCAATCAGGGGGATTGGGGTCCACTATACCACAAACCAACATGGGATACACTGCTGAACCAGTGATCTGGAGGGCTCACTAGACCACCAGGAAATTAGGATATGCATCAGGACATGAGATCAGAGGGTGGGTTGTCCACTAGACCACCAGGAAAGTAGAATGCACACAGCAGGATGGGCAATAGGGGAACTGAGGATCCATTAGACCACCAGGAAATGTGACTTCAGTAAGGATGGGCACTCAGGAGTGCACACACGCTATGAGTCCATAATGGGCATGCAAATGTGGCCATTGCCCCTTATATGCCCAATGGCCTAATTAGCATGCTAGGGCTGAATATGGCCTACAGGAACCTTGATGCTATCCTCTTCGGGACATGCTTATCTTTATTGGGTTCCCCTTTGGACCATAAACAGTTTGGGGCCATGTCAGTACAGCACATAGTCACTATGCACTGCACTGACATAGTCCCATATTCAGACAGTGCACTCTGGTTGTAGCATGCTAATTGTCTGAATATTGTGCCCAAGTCTGTCATGCACTAGTTGTGGTGCAGGGCTCCTGTCAGTGCAGTGCACATGGCTGGATCTGAATATGAGGGCCTTACTGTTTTAATGCCATTAGCTTAAATAAAAATATAAACTGTAATGCACACATGCACTAAGTAGCAGCACTGGGTGAGTGCATGGTATAATTTAGGGTAAACAAACTGGAGCACAGCCTTGTAGTTATAATTTACTTTGAATTTGATATATTTTATTGATATATGAAGTCTGTATTAATGGGATGTTTCTCTGTCAGCATGACTCCAAGTTTTCATTTAAAAATAACTGATGTTTCTAGCAGTTTACCCTTTTGAAGCTGTTATCTTTACAAAGGCTGACTGAGTGGTGGGGGGAGCCCGAGCTGGGAAGAAGCAACCTCTAATGTGCTCCCACAGAATGGAATTATTTCACTAGAAAACACATTAACAATGTTCTTTAACATTTTGGGCAGATACCAATGTAAGATAATCTTGGAAGAAAAATGAGTAAATTGAATGGGACCCAAATTCCTTTACGGTTGGTAAGGACAGTAAAATGTTGGGTTATGGCCCTGCTACTAAATCAGGTCAACATGGAACTGAGAAAAACAGTGACAGAGAGGATTTCATACAAACTCTGAGCACTGTAATGACACAGCTCCTTCATCATAGGACAAACATGAGTAAAAAAAAGTCATTTCTACAGTACTCGTAATCGCTCACTGACAGTCTGATGGCAGTAGGCCAATGAGGTGAGAGGAGGGCTGTGCTGGCCACCATCACTGATGCCATATTACGGATGCGGTGACTGAGTGAGGGGGTGTGGGAAGGTGGGTCCAGAGCAGGTGTGGCAAAATGTTCACGCTCCCGGTCCCAAACCCAGTACCTGCTGTGCCAGAGCTACCCACCCACACCACTATGCCACACAGCTAGCTCAACAACAGCAGGTATACCAGTGCCTGAAAACCCCTTCCCTGTCCCTCCCATTTCCCTCTCTATTCCTCCCTTTTGTTCGCCCTGCCTCCTGGTCACTATCCCATACCCTTGCTATTCTGCATGGTAGCCCACAATAATAGCACCCAAAATGAATCACTATATTTCTAGTCTCTCATTTTGGGTAGCTATTATGACATGATACCCTTATAAGTTACAAAAGGACAAAATGAACTGTTAGTTGGCTGGCTATGATGTCTCTCTTTTTAACCTAAGTGGGCAAGATGTTCCAAGCTCTCTGTGGGCTTTGCAGCATGATTACACCACATTACCGCATTTTGTGCTTGAAAGTTACAATACCTACATGGTGCAACTGCCACAATTTGCAGCACTTTTGGTCCAGCCTGCTTCAAGCAAGTAATGAATGCATAATTTTTGTGATATAAAATTACATGAATCCTGATAAGTGCCTTAAATCTGCCAAAATGTTTGAAAATAGCTTTTAAGCATTTTAGCATTTTTCTTTTTATGTACATGAAGCCCGAAATTGGCAACTGTGGCTGCGTCATCACTTTTTTTTTTTTTTTGGTGCTGTTTCTCCTCGAGTCCCCACCTGCCATCTGATGTCCCCCCCCCACCAACTTGGTATGAGACCGCCTCCCCTTCAGCCCCCATGACTTACCCCTCATGGTGGGCATTGGGGAGACCCTCAAAGCACCAGACCGGATCCAGTTCGGGGGAGGTGCCCTCCAGCGGCACTGCAAGGGGGACAATCGTTAGCCATGGCAAGGACTCCTACTTTTTCTGTTTTCTCCCTTGTATTTATGGAGAGGGGCATGCAATGACGCCAGTGGAGGGAGCACACACATGTCCGCACGTGCTGCTCCAGGCATCTGCCCCATCACCACCCCTCTTCTGCAGCATCAGCACACTGCCCCCCAGCCTCCACTAGAGGCCAGTCAAATGCCGACCACTGGTGTTCCCGCCTCCCCCAAGAAGGAGAGCAGTCACTCGGATGCTCAATCCTTCTCCAACCCTGCCAACCCCCGGCAGCCCGTGCACATTCCCAAACATGGGTTGCCGACATAGCACGAGGTAAGGCATCCAACATCTCAGCCTTCAGCACCACCGGGCCAGCCAACTGCATCATCACTTTTGAAAATCCAGTATCTGGTACTGCAGTCAAGGCTGCACAATGCCTCTTGTCATTTTATGGTTAAAGATACTGACTTTGGGACTTTTGGTGATGTCAATGACCATGATAGTTTGCTGAATCTTAAGCTCCACTCACCCTCCTAACTGGTCAGCCAAAATTAGACCTTTTCAGAACAAAACCAGTTCTTCAGTACTCACCAGGCTGCTCTTTGTGTATGGGGATGAGAAATGCCAGAAACAAGGAGGCTGCAATGCTGGTTGCCAATGGATGAGAGTTGGAGGCATCGGAGAGTGAGACCTCTACCAGTTCCCATGTGGCATCATCAGGCCTTGCAGCTCTTTCCAGCACCAACCAAAAAAAAAAAGTAGACCTGATCCTTGCAGAACTCTTGGCATTCAGCTTGGAGACCAAAGCCAAGTTTGCAAAGGTCCACACCGAAATAACGGACCTGCAAAAACATCACAGAAGCACCAAGACACAGTCTCGGAGCTGGATGCTAGAAGAGACTGAGCAGGCAATCTGCTACTAGACTCGCTGAAAGAATCCACACTCTCATGGCTTATCAGAAGACCCTGAAGGAAAGTCTCAGAGGAAAATATGAAGCTCTATGGATTTAGGGAGGCTGCAGAGAGCTCAGATTTGATCTCCTTCCTAGAGACTTTCTTCAGGCAAAAGTTGGACTTACCACTAGACTACCAGTTTCACATCAAACGAGCAGATAGAGCCCTCGGACCTGTACCCACACACTTCCAGCAACAGTCACACTCCATAGTTCTTCAATTTATGTTGCTTGCCACTAAAAAAAAATCCTAACAGTCCTGTAGCAACAGAATTTGTTGGGTTTTTTTGAGGGTGCACATATATGCCATTGCTGACCATGATTACTCACCTAAAACCATGGAGCAAAGACTAAAACTCAGCCTCATTTTGGCAGTACTCCAAGATAAAAAAACTGAAATTCCACACTCCGTTCCCAGCACAACTCAGAGTGTTCCTTCCAGAGAGCCCTGCAGTCTATGACTTCTTAGAGGAAGTCATGACTGACCTGCCGAAAAGTGGATTTGTATTTACCAAACTGCAGCATATTCACAAGCCCAACCCAGCTCCCCACAAGTCCGAACCAGCTCCCCATCCTCCTTTGGATTTTAAAGTACTGCAAGACAGGAAGACCCACTCTGTTGTTACTATGAAGGCTTTCCAGGCCTTGTTGCAGTTGTTTACTCAGATCTGAATATGGAACTTATAGCTCTCACTTGGAATTTTACTAATCCTGATAGTGCCTAGTGTTATGTTCTAACATTTATTCTGGTATTGTTCAACAAACTCACACTGCAACAGGAGTAGAGCAGCTTTCATTTTTATTCAGGTGCCTCTCTGGTTTCAACAACAACACTCTCTCTCTGCTCTCTTTCTAGCTTACACATATCGGAATGCTGCCCTCAAGTGGCAGAAGTAATGCAATGCATTACCATTTCAAATACATAACATTTCCTCCCCACTAAATTATATTGTTACCAAATAAACAAGTATTAGCATTATTCGCTATTATTAAGATGGTTCATACTATGCTAGAGGTAGGGGGTAGACTGCCCCAGGCCTCGAACCAGTCAAGGGGATTATTCTGCCCCGATAATCTGATCTGGCTCTCTAACTACACAAAACATTTTGTTCCCTTTTTTAAATCTCACAGGTTCAAACGATCTGGAGGTTTTGAAATTCGGGATGGATAACGTTTCTCGTGAGCAACCCTTGGCATGGCTGCCCTATCTGGTACCTCCCTCCGATCCTCGGTTGATGGTTGTACAGCCTCACCATTGCTCCTCTCCACCTCCTCCTTTGCATCTTCAGAAGGTGTTGAGACTTCCGTAGTGGGGCTTCTGTAAGCTACGGCAGATGGAATCCACATTTCCCGTGGGTTTTCTTCCCTGGAGGTGTCCTCATCTGTGCACTGCTGAAGATCTAGGAGCTGTTCAGCATGCCGTTTCCATTTTCCTCCAGATTCAACATCAACTGTATATGACACTGGACCCGTCTGAGATGTCACCACACCAGAGGTCCACTTCTCCCCTTCCGGTAATCTCGAACAAGCACCTCCTGACCAACAATGAACTGCCTATCCTTTGAACAAGCTTGCCGGTGCATTATTTGAGATTCTTGGTTCTTCAAAACCTCTGATGCCACATCTGGCTTAAACAAATCAAGACGGGAGCGAAGCTTATGCCGAAAAAATAACATTGCTGGAGATTCTTTTGTTGTAGCATGGGGTGTATTTCGGTATGCCAGCAGGAAGTTATCCAACTTGTGTTGTAAGGTCAAAGACCCCCCGCCAATTTCAGAGCATTCTTCATGGTTTGCACAAAGCGCTCCGCTAGACCATTAGTCGAGGGGTGATATGGGGCACTACGAATATGCCTCACACCACTGGACTTCAAAAATGCTGCAAAGTCACTAGAAATAAATTGTGGTCCATTGTCACTGACCAGCTGTTCAGGAATCCCATAACGGCTAAATAGTCCTCGCAGCACTTGAATGGTCTTACTGGTAGTAGTGGTGTCCATGACTTGAATTTCAGGCCACTTTGGTGGGCATCTACAACAATTAAGTACATGTGTCCCTCCCACGGCCCCTCAAAATCTACATAAATGCACTGCCACGGTGCACCTGACCACATCCAGGGATGTAGAGGTGAGGGACACAGCATTTTCTGAACACGCTGACAGGTAGTGCATGTTTTTGCTTGTTGCTCAATTTTCAAATCAATCCCTGGCCACCAAATATAGCTTCTAGCTAAAGCCTTCATTCTCACTACACCCGGGTGTCCCACATGTAGCTCATCCAGAACACGAATACATAGTTTTGAAGGGACAATCACCCGGACACCCCACATCAAGCAACCTTGCTGTACTGAAAGCTCATTACGTCTGGCGTAGAATGGTGATAACTCACCGTGAATGTCCTGGTTCACAGTAAAAGTCCCTTTTGTTACTAAGTCCAAGGCTTGAGACAACACAGGATCAACTTTTGTCTCCTTTTTAATTTCAGAGCTTGTGATAGGTAATTTCTCAAGCTGACTAATGTAGAAGACATCGACAGTGTCCACTTTGTCACTGTGGGCTACCTGCAGAGGCAATCTTGAGAGCCCATCAGCATTGCCATGAAGAGCCGCCTTCTTGTATTCAATGCGGTAGTTGTGAGCTGATAACAAGAGAGCCCAACATTGCATTCTGGCTGCTGCCATGGAAGGAATACCTTTGTGGGGGCTGAAAATGGTCGTGAGGGGACGGTGATCAGTGAGGAGTGTGAATTCCCGACCATAGAGGTATTGGTGGAATTTGTGAACTCCGAACACTATTGCCAGCGCTTCTCTCTCAATTCGGGCGTAGTTTTGTTCAGCTTTGCTGAGAGTTCTAGATGCAAAGGCAATTGGCTTTTCATCCCCATTTGGTAGAACATGAGAAAGAACTGCTCCCACCCCATACGGTGAGGCATCACACGTCAGTCTGATGCTCAGCTGTGGATTATAGTGAATGAACACATCTTGCGAAACAAGCTGCTTTTTAGCCTTCTTAAACGCACTCTCACAGTCCTTTGTCCAACACCAGGACTTCCCCTTGCACAGCAAGCCATTTAGTGGGTTGAGAATCGTAGCCAGATTGGGAATAAACCTGCCACAATAATTTAACAGGCCCAAGAATGACCGTAACTGGCTTACATTTTCGCGTCTCTGGCATCCACAATCGCTTTCTTTCTCAGGCGATTTGTAAGCCTGCTGCATCTATGGTATGGCCCAAGTACTCCAATGAAGTCTTGAAAATTCACACTTCTCCTTCTGGACACGCAAGCCAAAATCTTCCAATCGCTGCAGAACTGCATCCAGGTTCTTCAGGTGCTCTGCATCATTCCTTCCGGTCACCAGTATATCGTCCAGGTAACAGTGAACATTTGGAAGACCTCACAAAACCTGGTCCATAGTTCGCTGAAATATGGCTGGAGCTGATGCAATGCCAAAAGGTAGGCGATTATAGCAGAAGAGACCCTTTTGGGTGGTTATTATGAGATATTTCCTTGAGTTTTCATCTACTCTCATTTGCAGATAAGCATGTGACAAATCCAGCTTACTGGCGTTGGCCCTGTGCCAGCGATGCAAATAAGTCTTCAATGCGTGGGATCGGATACTGTTCCACTCTACAGAACTGGATTTATGGTTTGCTTTAAAAGTCTCCACATATTCATACGGACCGTCTTTCTTTACAACTGGCACTACTGGCGTTGCCCAGTCACTACACTGTACAGGTGACAAGACTCCAGCTTGATTAGGCGAGTTAATTCGGCCTCCACTTTCGGTCTGAGTGCATAAGGTACTGGGCAGGTTGACAAAACTTTGGTTTGTGCTGTGGCTTCAAAACACTCTTGCCTCAATGTCCTTCATTGTGCCTAGCTCCCTTTGAATAAAGGAGATGTTTTGCAACACTGCTTCTAGAGTGTTGTGGTCACCATGATTAACAGTCCTTATCTCCTGCCAGTTAAGGCGTATTTTCTTCCAGCCATTCTCGGCCTAAGAGTGAAGGGGAGTTGGGCCTTTTTAACCACGCATAAAGGCAGTAGTGCCGCCTGGCTCCATTTATTTTCACCTGCACTTTGATGACACCTTCAGGTGAAATTGCTCGCCAGTGTATGTCCTCAGTACAACATCAGTCGTTTGCAGGGGTAGATGTCTCAACATAGTTTCCATCGATACAGCGATCTCTATCGCTTTCTTGTATGTCTATCAGCCCGCCTCCGTTAAAGAGGCGCTTCTGTGTCGCTTCCTTTTCAAACCGCACACAAATCTGTCTCGGAGGGCATCATCTAAATGGGTGCCAAACTCGCAATGCTCAGCTAATTTCTTTAACACAGCCACATACTGCGCAACAGACTCACCTCTGCTTGATTTCATTTTGTGAAAGCGAAATATTTCAACAATCACCAGTGGCGTAGAGAGAAATGTGTCTGTAAGACCTCCACAATACTGGCAAAAGTTTTCTCCCCGGGCTTTTCTGGCACTATTAGACTTCTCAGCAAACTGTACGTTGTACTGCCCATAACACTCAGTAACACCGCCACCTGTTTTTCATCACTTATATCGTTTGCTGTGACAAAATGTCCAAATCTCTCAATATAAGTTGTCCATGGTTCCACATTTTCATCAAAGGCATCAATATGTCCTATAGTCGCGGCCATCTTTATGTGTCTCTCGCAGGTTCACTCGTGGGTCCAAAAGTTACGTCTCAGGAAAACCCTCACAGCTGTAGTTCGTTCTGGTAAGGTACCGGAGAGTAATTAAACACCGCATTGCCAATTATGTTATGTTGTAACATTTATTCTGGTATTGTTCAACAAACTCACACTGCAACAGTAGTAGAGCAGCTTTCATTTTTATTCAGGTGCCTCTCTGGTTTCAACAATGACACACTCTCTCTCTCTCTGCCTCTTTCTAGCTTACATATCGGAATGCGCCTCAAGTGGCAGAAGTAACGCAATGCATTACCATTTCAAATACATAACACCTAGATACACCATTGCTTGGATTTATGGCATCTATATTTGAAATGGACTTCTTTGTTTACCAGTTGAATATGGCCACCTTTCAACTCATTTATCTAAAGCCCAACCATGGAACCTTTTCAGTGGTTTCTCCCTTAATAAGTCCACTGTTGTTACCTCAACTGGGGAGAGGGTGTCACACCAGCCCTTAGTCTGAAACGATTTCTTCAATATATATGGGATATATCTAGGGGTGATCCAGACACTTCTCTGGGATGTGTACCTTGCAGTTGGCTAAGGGGTTTTCTACCCTGCATCTGTAGCCATACCTTTGCCCAAGCAGAGATAATCTCTCCTAGCAGCATACTACTATGGTCTGTGTGGGTTACAGTGGGCTTTGCTCATGGGGTTCCAGGGGCACCTCGCAGTGTATTTTCTTTCCAACGACTATAATTGAAAGCCCATGCTCTGGCTAGCTAGCCCATTGGTATTTGATACAGACCTAGTTCTACCCAAGATAAACAGACCCCCAGAAGATGATTGTTATACTGGCAGGTGGATGTGGGGGGTGGTGTCCTGTTGGACCCTCTTTACAACCTCATGATATACTGGAACTGACCTCCTTTCCTTTGCTCACTCTGGGGATTGCTGGATTGTCCTCCTACTGTGTTGCTTTCTCTTTCCATTTGGGACACTTAGTTTGGTTGATGTGGGCCCCCTGCTTCTACCCCTCATCCCGGCTGGGGTGGGAGGGTCAGCGGTGGGCTTCATTGCTATCTACTGGATTTTAGCCTGTTCCATTTCAAGGTGGCCTCTCAGGTTATATATTCTGGCTACTGTATTCTCCTAAAGACACTTTGCAATACTGCCCATTAGAGGGCAGCATATCTCATGATTTGCCATTTAGCATCTCTCTCTGGATTTTATATGTTAACTGAACTGCAAAGCCATAAGCTATACTGCATGGTATTTTGGGGGATATTTTCAGTATCTCCAGTGCTGGGACCTCCCTTTATACTACAGTTGGACTTCTTGTACAGACTTTTTTCCCAGTCATATGTATAGCTCTGCTGATGTTGGTATGTTATGGCATATGATTCCTACAGTTCTACCAATATGGGCCCCTGTTGTGTGTTCCAATTCTGGCCTCATACAGGACACTACTTTATATGTCCACTCCTCCCCCACCACTGTTTATACCACTGGGGGATAGCAGCTGTGTTCTTATGATGCAACCTTTGTTGCTATGTTTCGTCTTATACACAGCCGCCTATTGTGGATTGAGAGATGTCTGATTTCTCCCCCCACATGGAAGGGGCCCCTTACCTTATAGGGGTGGGATTTTCCCACCATGGGATACCTGGTTCCTTCTCAGGACAACAAACACCAAAACTGGGCACTCACCACCTCCTTATGTTGAATAGACACTTGGACTTCAAGATAATTTTTAAAGTGCCTTTTTTATTCCATGCAAAAATACATCAATACACAAACATCTGTAACTCACCTGACACATTTCAGATCTTCAGATCCTTTCTCAAAGACAACTTAAAACATACAGATAGTACTCTTAAATATGTCCACAGCTAATGACACATATTTGTTTATGGCCGTGCTTTAACAAACTGATTCAAAACAATCATAGTATCAAATAAATAATAAAGACAGCCATCACTAAGGGTGAATAAATGAGAAAAATGCATTACCAAAAGACATTATATTAAAAAGAGGGGCACCGCATTATCAGGCTATGCATCTTATAATGTTAAAAAACCTATAACTCCAAAATTCCTTATTCTATCTCATTTAACATTCTAATGGTAGAGGATATAACTGTAAATTCTCCATACTATGCATTTTGTAATAACACTTTGTTAAATTTAGGGAATCCCTGGATGTATATTTAAAAATTAAGGGAAATGTTGTTCAAACAGGTGCAGAAATTTCTAGTAATTAGCCAACACTTCAAGGGCTCTTGTGATCATCCTGGTGTGTACCTAAAGTCCCAATCCACAAGCATTCTGAAATACTGAAAAGGAAGCATAAAGAGAGAGACACAACACTGTTAATACAGGGTATACATAAATCCAGTGCTTAATATTCATTATACAATGGCAAGAAAAAACCCTGGACTCTGATTGGTCAGTCTTGGGCTGGACCCGTGATGTTATCCCAGCACAACATCACGGGTCTAGTCTCAGCCTCACTGTGAACCTGTTAATGAGCTGGAGCATCTTGAGTATCTTGAGCTTGATTGTTTCATCTGCTCTTAAAAACCAAAAATATTTTTCCACACAGAAACATCTTTAAAATGATTTTTTTTATTCTGTATAACAACGAGCCATTGCATAATAGCAATAATGCCCTCCAGGGTGTATGTCATTTGGGATAAGGTCACGCCTCAGTTGTTGGACGCACTCGGCCTGCAGCCTTGTGCCCAACCACTTGAGGCGTGACGTTATCCCAGCACGACACACACCCTGTTGGGCATTATTGCTTAATTTCAAAACTGGTGTAAGATCAAAGCCCACGTTTAACCCCAGTGCTTTGGTGGCTCTCAAACTGAATACACCAAACCCTTCCCTTCTGAGAACTAAATTGTTTAAATCTCCCCCTCTCAGTTTAGGACAACCCTTATCGATCGCTCTGAATCAAAAGGTATGGTCAGATCTGTTTGCAGTCTCTTGCACATGAAGGACAGTAGCATAGGTAAGATCACCTGTCTCTCTATAGCCCTACAATGCTCCCCTCTTTGATTTGAAAGCGCCTTGTAATTTTACCCACGTAGAATTCCCAACAGGTACATTCAATTAAGACACTAGTGATGTCACAGGTAGTAAACTGAAGAATTTCAAATATTCTATCAGTGTGGGGATTTTTGAAGGAGATACAATGTGTAAAGTATTTACAATACATGCAACATTTATACGGATAATATCCCTTCACATTTCATTCCATTCCAGCCAAGTAATAATAATAATAATAATAATCTTTATTTGTAGGAAGCACATTTCAACAAGTATCAAAGCGCTTTTACAGAGACTAAAAACCTTAAAAATATAAAACCATAAATATATACTCAATTTAACAGCAGACCGGCCCGGTGGCACTGAGGGTTGAGGTGCTGGACTCCACACTTTGCGCCATGCCAGCGTCCCGGGTTCAGGAATGGACTCGGGCCACCGGGGGCTGGCAGGAGGAAGGAAGGATTGAGCATCCTGTGACTGCTCTCCTTCCTTTGGAGTGGGTGAGGGCTATGCACTGCACCGCAGTGACACCTAGTAGAGGCTAGGTGCACTTGGACGGCAGTATACTCGAGGGGAGAAGTGCGGCGGGCGTCTGCACATCTGAGTGATGCCATTGCATGACCAGCTCCTCAGGGGAAACAAAAATACTGGTGGAAAATCGGTGTGGCAACCTCGGTGGCTGATGGCCAGCCCTGCGCCCTTGGAGTCAAGAGGCATCTTGGAAAGCTCCATTGCCACAGGTCCCTGGAGGGGGGGGAAATGCTGCCATAGGCCAGAGTGTGCGATAGGACATTTAAATTCACACACCATGACCGACTCCATGGGTGCAGGTGCCGGTGGCCGGGGATCAGTGAGGGATCGCTCTGACCAGGACAGTAAAATCATAACATGATAAAAAAAAAAAAAAATTAACAACAGACATACCAAGTATTAGTTATCTAAGAAGGCCAGTGAGAATAAATACATTTTTAGAGCTTCTTTAAAGCTCTCCACAGTCAGGCATCCTCTAACCCAAAGAGGTAGAGAATTCCATATGGTAGAGGCTGCGAATGCAAAAGCTTGAGCCCCTGAGGTCTCAAGTGAACCCTGGGAATCTCCAGCAATCCCTCATTGGCAGAGTGGTCAGAGGGGGCAGTAGGGATTGCAGGAGATCTTGCAGGTAACTTGGTCCCTGTCCATGTACAGCTTTATAGGTCAGCAAACCGACCTTGAAGGTGATTCACCACTGAACTGGCATTCAGTGCAGTTTGCACAGCACAGGTGTGACATGACTAGATCGAGAAAGCCCAGTCAACAATCTGCCTGCTGTATTGTGCACTGACTGCAAGCAGCAGATATCAACCCCCAGGAGCCCTAGGTACAGGGCATTGCAGTAATCAAGGCGAGAGATCATAAAGGCATGGACCAGAGTCGGAAGGTCACCGGGCAGAACCAAGTGATAGATCAGGGCAATATTCCTCAGTTGGTAAAATGAGGTCTTGATGACGGAGGACACCTGAGATTTCAGAGTCAACCCCTTGTCAAAAATAATGCACAGACTTCGCACCTTTTCAGAGGTCATCAGCTGGCAACCACCCAGTGAAAGCCCAAAAGCCTGCTCAGCCAAAGACCCCTCTACCCAACAGCCCGGGTCCACCACCAAAACCTCAGTCTTGCCAGGATTCAGCTTCAACCAGTTGGCACTCATCCAATCCTGGATCTTGGAGAGGCAGTTATTAAACACGGAGACCACATCATCCCGATCGGGTGCAAAGGACATGTATAACTGAGTATCATCTGCATAGCAGTGAAAACTCAGTCCATACTGCCTTACAATATCTCCCAACAGCAGCATGTACACTGTGAATAACAGGTGACAGCACAGAGCCCTGGGGGACCCCACATGGCAGGGAGAAAGCATCAGAGGAATAAATTCCTGATGCTACTCTCTGAAACCTATCAGTGAGGAATGAATGGAACCATCTGAGGACCATCCCTGACAGTCCACAGATCACCCGCAGGCAATCAAGCAGTACACCATGATCCACGGTGTCAAATGCCGCAGAGAGGTCAAGGAGGACTAAGATGGAATGAGCTATCAGGAGATTACTGAGCATCCCAACCAGGGCAGACTCAGTGCTGTGCCTCTTCCTAAATCTCAACTTGAGAGGATCACAGATGTCATGGATGGTAAGATGATCCTCCAGCTGCAGCGCGACCACCTTCTGAATAATCTTATCTATGAAGGGTGGGTTAGAGACCGGTCAGTAGTTGGTGAGACAGTCTGGGTCAAAAGAAGATTTCTTAAGAAGGGGAATCACCACCACCACCTCCTTCAAGGAGTCAGGGAACTCACCAGTCTCTAACGAGCACCAGACTGTCTCTGCCAGGACCAAGTAGATGACCGCAATGCACCCCACAAGGAGGTGGGTTGGGTCTGGGTCCAAACTACAGCAGGCCAGTCACATATTCTGGACAATCTTCATGGCATCCACGATCTCAACTTGATCAAAAGCCAACCAGCCAAACCAAGGCTCTGCGACCTACCACCGATCACCACCCTGCCCATCAGAACAGGCTGTGCAGATTTCTGACCTAATGTCAGCAACCTTATCTGCAAAGAAGTGAGCAAACTCATCATACTTATCTTATGACAAGGCCCTTCAGACCTGCAAATAGGCTGGATTGCACAGTCTGTCCACAGTTTGAAAGAGCTGAGCTAGTCAGTTCAGTGCAGCGGTAATCTCCCCAGACAAGAGCTCTGTCTTCTTATGGGAGATAACCAATTGATAGTCTGAATAGTGGCCCATCAGACTAAGTCTGTTGGCATCAAGACCAGATTTTTGCCAGTGATGCTCCATCCTTGGCCCCTGTCTCTCCTCATGTCCCTCAAGGTCCCTTCAAACCAAGGGGACAGAGGGTGAAGGGTGAGGGAGCAAACACGGACAGGAGCAATAGAGTTCAGAGCCACCACCACAGCCTTGTTATAGGCTTGTACTAGGATATCTGGACCCCCACTTTGCAGTCAGAAGCCCCGATAGATCTAGCACCACCATCAGACCTTCTGGGGTCACTCCCCTTAAAAGGCAGTACCAGACCATCTCCAAAAGGCAGGCCTATAAGGGGGAGCCCAGAAAATGAAACTGATAGTGTAATGGTTAGACCAACCGACCGGTTCCACCACCACATCGGAAGTCTCCATTCCCAATAGGAAGACCAGATCCAAGGAATGACCTGATCTGTGGATCACAGAGGTAACCACCTGTGTGAAGCTCAATGATGTCATAAGTTGGAGGAAGTGCTGACCAAATTGCGAGAGTTCATCATCAACCCAGGCGTTGAAGTCGCCCAGCACCATCACTCTGGGGGACTCCAACACCATATCAAAAACGAAGTCGTTGACTTCCTGCAAAAATTGCTTCCCATCCCCGGGTGGACAGTAAACAAGAAGAATTTTGCACCCCACACCTGCACCCAAGATGCATTCAAAGGATCTAGTCTCCCCCACTGGCACATCTATCAGGCCCAGTTCCACTCTAAAACAAATGGATCCTACAATCCAACCTCTGGCGATGTATCACCAAGAACCCGGCTGGAACAGCTGACTCAAGAATAGGGCCAGCATTATCATCCAGCCAGGTCTCAGTGATGCATGCCAGATCCGATGACCCAACAAGATCGGCAATTATAGCCGTCTTGTTTTTAATGTACAAGTACATGTAGTTGGACCCTTTTGCATGTAATGGCTGTGCACAAAGGTATCTTTAATGGTGAGAGCTTTTTGATATGCCATTCTAGGTGGGCACTCTGTGACTTCTTTATGGCCTGTCACTCCCGAAGACATGCCAGTGTTTTTTTAAGATATAGAAACATAGAATTTGCAGGCAGATAATAACCACTTGGCCCACCTTGTCTGCCCATTTTTCCCCTACCTACAGTATCACCACAGATCCTACTTGATCTCCGGTCAGTTATCACTCCCCCCTTCCATTTCCCTAAGATTCCCTTTTGCCTATCCCATGCATTCCCAAATGCCACCACTGTTTTTGCCCCACCACCTCTGCTTGAAGGCTATTGCAGAAAGTCATCACTCCTTCTGTGAAGAAATCCTTCCTCACAACCCTCCTGAATTTACCCCCGCCAACTTCATATCATGTCACCTTTGTTCTTGAGAGCCTTTGTTTCTGAAATATACTTCCCTCCTGTACCTTATTTACCCCCATGAGGTATTTAAAGGTCTCTATCATATTCCCCCTCCTCTTTTGTGTATACATATCGATGTCAAGTCTCTCCTCATAGGGCTTCTGATGCAGACCTTGCAACATTTCGGCTGCCCTCCTCTGGACTGCCTTCACTCTGTCTTATCCTTCTGGAGATATGGTCTCCTGAACTAGACTGTAGGTGGGGTCTTACCAGCAATCTATACAGGGGCAATGCCACCTCCCTCTTTCTGCTGGTGATACCACAACCTATGAACCCCAGCATCCCACTAGCCCTCCCAACTGCCTTGTTGCACTGCCTGGCTGCCTTTAGGTCATCGTAGATTCATAGATACATAGACAGTGTCGGCAGATAAGGGCCTACGGCCCACCCAGTCTGCCCATTTGAGCTTGTAAGTTTACTTTATGTTTTCCTAGAAGTCTGTTGCCCCTTAACCCTGACCTGCAGAATTCCTTTATGTCTATACCAGGCATTCTTAAATCCCGTGATTGTTTCAGCCCCACCACCTCCTCTGGCAGGGTGTTCCACTTTTCCACCACCCGTTCTGTGAAGAAATTCTTCCTCACATTTCCTCTGAATCATCCTCCCTCCAACTTCACCCCATGCCCTCTAGTCCTGGAACATCTTTTTAGCTTACAAATAGTGTATTCCTGCACCTGTTCCTCCCTGTAAGATACTTGTATGTCTCTATCATATCCCCTCTCTCCCTCCTCTCCTCCAAGGAGTACATATTCAATTCCTTCAACCTGTCCTCATAGGACTTGTGATGCAATCCATGTACCATCTTTGTTGCCCTCCTATGAACCTTCTCTACCCTGTCTATGTCCTTACATAAGTAAGGTCTGCAGAACTGTACACTGTACTCCAGGTGGGGCCTCACTAGTGTCATGTATAGTGGAATTATGACCTCCCTTTTCCTGCTAGTGATGCCCCTACCTATGCATCCCAGCATCCTATTTGCTTTACCTTCTGCCTTGTCACACTGTTTTCCTACCTTGAGGTCATCAGAGATGATAATCCCAAGATCCAATTCCTGCTTGGTGAATGCTATATCCTCACCAACAGATATATTGTGCCAGAGTTTTTGTGCCCCATATGCATTATCTTGCACTTCTTTGCATTGAATTTCAACTACCAAACCCCTGACCATTCTTCAAGTTTCTGCAGGTCCCTTCTCATTCTGTCTACACCCTCTGGCATGTCTACTCTGTTACAGAGCTTTGTGTCATCAGCAAACAGGGAAATTCTGCCTTCTAGGTCCTGCACAATGTCACTGATGAAGATGTTGAATAGGACCTGTCCCAGCACTGATCCCTGTGGTACCCCACTGGTCACTCTTCCCTCTGTGGAGTGACAGCCATTTACCACCACCCTCTGTATCCTGCCGCCCAGACAGTTACCTACCCACTGCACTATTGTCCTCCCCACACCCATATTCCCCAGTTTGTGTGATAGTCTTCTATGTGGCACAGTGTCAAAGGCCTTGCTGAAGTCCAGATAGGCCATGTCCACTGCCCTCCCCTGATTCACCTCCCTAGTCACCCAGTCAAAAAATTCAACGAGGTTGGTCTGACATGACCTGCCCCTGGTGAAACCATGCTGCCTTGGGTCCTGTAGTCTATTGACAACCTGATGTTCCACCAATCTGTCCTTCAGTAGTGCTTCCATGATCTTCTCCACTACCGAGGTGAGGCTGACTGGTTAGTAGTTCCCCGCTTCCTCTTTGTTCCCACTTTTGCATAAGGGGACTACATCTGCTGTCCTCCAGTCTTTGGGTACCTCCCCTGTTTCCAGTGATTGGCTAAACAGGATTGCCAGAGGTTCAGCCACCACTCTCTTAGTTCTTTAAGGACCCTGGGTGCACCCATCTGGCCCCATTGCTTTATCAACTCTTACTTCCAGTTCCTCCAGGATCCTTTCGTGTAAAGGGACTTGTGTCCATTTCTGCACCATTCCACCCCTTGTACTCCTTTCAGACCCATCACCTCCTCTTCCTCAGCAAAGACTGAGCAGAAATACCTGTTCAATATGTTAGCTTTACTGTTGTCATCCTCCACGCGGCCCCCTTCAGTCTCACTATTCCTCCCTTTGCCTTTCTTTTTTCACTTATGTACCTGTAAAAGGTTTTGTCCTCTCTACCCACTGATTTTGCAATGTGCTCTTCTGCTCATCCAATATGATTACCCCAGATCTCTTTCCTGTTTGGCTGTCGTCAGTGCCATGCCATCAATTTTATACTCTGCCCCTTGGTTTCTATGCCCCAAGTGCATTATTTTTCACTTTTTCACATTGAAACCTAGGTGCTATACCTTGACCACGCCACTAGTTGTCTCAGGTCACTGCTCATCCCGTCTCCTCCCCCCCCCCAGAGTGTCCACCCTATTGCAGATTTTGGTGTCATCTGCAAAGAGGCAGACCTTCCCTTCCAGCTCCTTGGTAATGTCACTTATAAAGACATTAAAGAGGACTGGACCCAGCACTCATCCCTAAGGCACTCCACTGATCACTCTCCCTTCCTCGGAGTGAACTCTGTTTACCGCAACCTCTGCCGCCTATCCCCCAATCAATTTCTTACCCAATTAACCCCCTTTGGACCCACCCCCTACGTTGCCAAGGTGGATTACAAGTCTCCTATGTGGAATGGTGTCAACAGCCTTACTGAAATCTAGGTGGGCTACATCCACCACTCCACCCTGATCTAGTTTCTTGGTCACTCAGTCAAAGAAACTTATCAGATTTGTTTGACATGACCCCCCCCACACACACACACACACACACACAATGAATCCATGCTGCTTTGGACCCCATAACCCACTGGCTTCAAGAGATTCCAAATATTTTCCAAATAATGTGCATGTGCTGAGAAGGTAGTCACAAAGTTGAACCTATTCATGTCTGTCTCTCTCTTGACAACATTTTGAATCCAATAATTTCTGTCCTTTCATGCAGCAAAGTCCCTTCCCTGACATACTACCTCAGAATTATATCCCCATTCTTCAAAATGTTTTTCTAGGTCTGCTCCCCTTTCTTATACCTGGTTGCTGTCCCACAATTACATTTTAAACATAAAAACTGACTCTTTGGTATATTGTGGATGGTATGGCATGGGTAACAGCTTGAAGCCATTACTAAGTGTTGCAGTCAGTGTCCTGCTAGAATAAATTGGTTGTAACCCCCCCCCCCATCTGTTGTCTTAATTAACTGGAGATCCAGAAAATTTACAGATTCCTTCTTGCAGTGTAAGGAAACCTGAAATTTGGGTTAGTTTGTGTAGATATTTGATGAGTGCTTTAAGTTATGTAATGCCCCTGCTATACCACTACCACATCATGTATTACATACAAGTTGGGCACCTACCACCTCTTACCAATTAATGAACACTTGGATCCAAAAGTAAAATTTTCATTTTTATTAAAAAAAAAAAAAAAAAAACTGCTGCATGCCACCACCACATCGTTTATATAGTGATGCCAGAATTACAACCTATGAAATAAGGGGTTAGTGACAGGATCATGGATATACTGCTGCTCCCAGGCTCCCACATATAGATTAGCCAAGGAGGGGGTGATAATCGATCCCATAGCTGTTCCTCTAGTCAGAAGTTACAACTCATTATTAAACAGAAATACATTGTTCTTCAAAACAAGTTTAATTAACTTCAGCAAAAACTCAATAGGGAGACTTACATCTGGGTGCATTTGATTTAAGTAAAAAAGCCCACAGCATCCAGTTCTCCCTCATGGGGGATATTTGTGTACAGAAACTCGGTATGCATGGTAACAAAATATGAATCCCTGTCCACTGCAATATCCCCCATGATTTGTAAAACATCTTTTGTATCATGTATATGTTATCACAATGAAGTGACACAGGGCCCCAAAAAAATGTATCCAAATAGTCAGCCCTGATAGGTGCAACACAACATTTGGAGAAAAATCATTGTGATTTCAGGCTGCTTTACAGTGGAACAAACTGCCACTTACAATACACAGTGCCTCATCTACTATAGCTTTTGCTGATGCATTGGAAGGCTACTTCTCAAACACTTGTAATTCTAAGTGTAGTGGATATAGTTTCCTTGATGTATTTTGTATTTGAGATGTACTTTGTAATGCTAATCTGTAATGTGTTTTTTTAAGTATTTTTTATAAAAACTAAATTGTTCTACACAGGACTGTCTTGTAACTTTCCCTAATGACATGTTAACCTGTATAAAAATAATGATTTTATCTATCTATCTATCTATCTATCTATCTATCTATCTATCTATCTATCTATATTCAGATAAAGGTTCCATGACAGAACCTATGCCACTTAACTATGGGGCAACCGGGAGGTTTTTAGAGTGACTCATGCTCTTTGGGTAAAATATAAAAGGTCGCCATTATGGGGAACTCAGTAGTCAGGAAGTCCCCAGTCTTTTTATCACTGTGTCCTAGATGGGGAAATGTTTTCACTAATACCAAAATGAGTATTTGGCGCAAAACTCTCTCCAAGCATACCATGCTCCTTTTTATGTTCGCCTTGCGCACAAGTGCAAACGAACATGTTGATATGAGAGTTGCTAGAGAGGGGTGTGAGGTGTGCCAGCCCAATGGAGAGTGGTGCTGTAGGGGCTGCTCTCTAGCAGGTGAATAAGCAGGCAGTGGCTTGATGACACTGGTTTTGTGAGGGGGCTGGTCTGGGCAATGTTTTCAAAGCCAGTAAACTGAGCAGAACCAACTGCTCAAATGCTGCTGCACAGACTCAAAAGCACATTGCTTCATTAATAGACATAAAGGAGAACAGCTAACCACTTGCTGCAATATCTTCCTTTTTTATTATTACAAGGAACTTACAACATCGTCATACAAGTGCAGATAAAAAACGAACAAAGTTCGGCGGCAGAACTGAAGACAGTAAAGTAAAATAGATACCATCGGCACCAACATAGGTGCACCGCAACCAGATTATCCAAGCAGTCAGGCAAACGAACATGCACATACGTGCTAACATTCCAAACAGCTGACGTTTTGCCTAACAAGGCTTCCTCGGAGCTCTTTTATCTGCACTTGTATGGCAACGTTGTAAGCACTTTGTAATAATAAAAAGGAAGATATTGCAACTTGCAAATTATTGGCTGTATCTGCACCAAACGGGTACAACTTGATTGTTGTGAGCCCCACTCTGTTGTTTTCTTCTTATGCAATGTTTTCAAAGGACAGAGCCCTTGCGGCACGGTCCTTTTGAAGTACAGGCAAACTGAGCAGTCAAGGCAAGTGGACAACCCTCTCACTCCCTCCCACTGCATGCTGTCCTCCCTGCTCCCATCCCAGGCCCTGGCATTCCCCAGAAACAAATAAAACTCTCCCACTACCTCCCACTGCGTGCTGTTCTCCCTGCTCCCATCCCAGCCCCCGACAGCCCCCAGAAGCAAATAAAACCCCTCCCACTACCCCCACTGCGCACTGTCCTCTCCATTCCCATCTGAGCCCTCAGAAACAAATAAAAACCTCCCACTGTGTGCTGTCCACCCTGCACCCTCTGATACCTGTTCCTGTGCCGACATCGGTGTGCCCAATCACTGTGTCGGCATGTTCACCATCACTATTGCAGCACACTGGGAGCCCACCCCAGACCCCATACCTACCTCCGGAGGTTGTCACTGTCATCTTCTCTGCACCGGGACACATCTGCACTCTTCAAAGCCAACTGGCAAACTGAAGAATCAAAGGTAAGTGCCATATCACGGCAGTGAATGGGGGGGGTCAACTTATGTTGATATCTCAGCCATTTTAAGGAATTTTGGCCCCAAATTTCAACATGGGATTCTTGGGACCCCATCTCATGAACACTATCACTGTCATTTTGTTACTCTGTTCTGAAAAGTGATTTTGCTGTTGCTGTACAGAATCACCTTTCAGAACCAATTCATGAAACGACAGTGCCACTGTTCATGAGGTGGGGTCCCAAAAAGCCCATCTTTCAAATTTGGTGAAAAAATTCCAAAAAATGACCTTGTTACGAGCGTGCATTGTGCAGTTTCTATGCACGCTCATAACTTCACCAATTTTTAATATTTTCACTCCAGATTTTCAACATTGCCATTTTTTCACACCTCCTTATGAACAGTACAGCTGCCACTTTTCACATCCTGCCTGAAATGTGGTTTTACACCTGTGGTGCAGAATGGCACGGTGACTCTGCAAAATCACCTTTCGGGATGAGTGAACGAAATGACAGTGACACTCTTCATGAGGCAGGGTCCCCAAAAAGGCCATGTTGAATATTTGGTGAAATAACTCAAAATAATGGCCTAGTTATGCCTGGTCATTCATAATTTTCTACACACAAGTGTAACTTTGGTCATTTTCAATATTTTCACGCCAAATTTTCAGTATAGCCTTTTTATTATACCACCTCATGAATAATACAGCTGTCATTTTTCACATCTTACCTATAATGTGTTTACGCACCTGTGGGGGTAGAATGCCGTTTTCCCATGAATTTGAAAAATTTCACCTACAGGGTTCATGAGCTGAGGTCATAAGAAGGCTGTGTTGAAAATCTGGTGTAAAAATATAAAAAAAAGACGTTATGAGCCTGCATTGAAATTTACAAATGGAGGCTCATAACTTTGGCAATTTTCAATATTTTGACCCCAAATTTTCAATATAGTCATTTCGTCACAGTACCTCATGAACATGACAGCTGTCATTTTTCAGATCCTAGCAAAAATGCGTTTTTGCATCCCAAAAGTTGATTTCGCAGTCGCTGTGCAAAATTACCTTTTGGGACAGGAATTGAAACTTTTTTCACCTTTGTTCATGAGGTGGGGTCATAAGAATGCTACATTGAAAATTTGGTGTGAAAATATTAACAAACAGCAAAGTTATGAGCCTGTGCTTAAATTAGCAAACATAGGCTCATACCTTTGGTACTTTTCAATATTTTGACCCCAAATTTTCAACGTAGCTATTTCTTCACAGCACCTCATGAATGTGACAGCTGCCATTTTTCAGATCCTGGCCAAAATGTTTTTTTTTGCATCCCAAGAGGTGGTTTCGCAGCCACTGCATGAAATCACCTTCCGGACAGGAGTTGACATTATACTTTTCCTTTCTTCATGAGGTGGGGTATTAAGACGGCTATATTGAAAACATAGTGCAAAAATATTAAAAAACAACAAAGTTATAAACCTGTGTTGAAATTTGCCAGTGCAGGCACGTAACCCCCCCCCCAAAAAAAAATGACACCAGTGCACACAACAAACATTCGGCATTGACAAATGCTTGTTAGATACCTCATCACTCCATTAGCTTACAACCCCCAGTTTGCCCCAGCTAGGCAAGATTCTTTTTATGAGCTGAAAGAAACACTGGGCTTCTTTCTTCTGTCACATGCCATGCAGGGCCCCGATATTGTAGACTTTCAAACATTGATTACTAAATATGCCTGGATGCCCATGGTTTATATTAGATATGCCCAGGTAAAAAGCTTTATTCAGGGCCAGCATACAAAATCCCCACAAGAACAACCTACTCCAGCTCTTGTTACTTTAGTCCTCCAAACTTTAGAAGGTGCCCCTTTGGAGTCCCTTATCTCCCACTTGTATACTGCTTTGACAGAACTGGAAGCCCCCACCGCATAGTATCTCCGCTTCATGAGGCAGGCTGATCTGGGGACTGATATGTGAAACAATGGAACCGATACATGATGTATACATATAAACCAACGTCCTCCAAAATTTGCAAGGAATATTCCTGGAAGTTTTTCTCCTGATTCTTTTGATCCCCCTCTTAGCATGCAAAGTCTAACCTCCAGACCAGACCCTCCTGCTGACATTTATGGGGTATCATAGTCCAGCACATGCCCATGTCCTATGGTTATGCCCAAGTGCCAGCAGTTTTGAGATGACCTGCAATGGGACCTGAGGGAGATGTTTCAGCCCACTTTAATGATTACACCACAACTAGCATTATTTCTAGAAGTGCCTGAAGGACTCAGGCAACCCCAAGTTAGAGAACTTTTGTTGATTTGTATCCTAATTTCATTTAATTTATTCTTTGTTGATCAGGTAAGGGGCACTGGACCAAAGGTCCCCTTTCAGGCCCGACCCGGACAAAAAACATCAGTATACAAAACAATACAAACCAGTTATGCAAACATTCAAAGTAACATTTCACAGATTACAATTACTAAGAGATTGTTGTAACAAATATTGCTTCACTCTAACTTTAAAAGTTGGAAGAGAGGGAGCAAATCTAACTAACTTTGGTAGTGTATTCCAGAAAACAGGTGCTGCTATAGAGAAGGCCCTAGTACTGGCTTGTAAACAATACCTGGGGACAAGATACTGCGGACCGTTAGCTGCCCTTAAACTTGAGAGTAGTTCTCTCCTAACAACTACATTTGAAAGGGGAAAAGTAGAACCAAAATGAAAACATTTGTACATGAGACAACCCAGTGAATATTCCACATGACAACTAGGGGAGAACCAACCAAGACTAGAATAGAGACTACAATGATGGGTTTGGCTAGGAGCACCAAAAACAAATCTGCATATATTATTATAAACAACATAGAAACATAGAATTTGACAGCAGATAAGGACCGCTTGGCCCACATATACAGCTTGCTGTTCTTTTACCTCAGTATTATGATAAATGCTAGATATATAGTCATAATGAGAGAGAAGAGATCCAGGTGCAATAGCCAACCTAGTATCTTGAGAGAAATATGACTTAAATTTGTACAGCACCACTATTTTTTGATTAACTTTTTTCACCACCGCAGATACCCGTAAGGAAAAAGTCAAACACGGATCCAAAAGTATGCCAAGATACTTAAACTGAGATACCTGCTCCAACAAATCTCCATGAAAATCAGATATCACCAATTGTAGAGAGTCCTCCAATATGGATTGTGTACCAAAAAGCATAACTTTAGTTTTGGTGGCATTCAGTACCATGGCATTATTAGTTAACCAGCAGCAGACCTTCTCAAGATCCCTTTCCAAGGAGTAGAAAAGTTCAGACATCGAGTCTGACTGGGCATGGATTATTAAATCATCTGCATATAGCAGTGATTTCCCCATCTCACAGACTCTTGGTAATTGATTAACAAAAATTGAAAATAACAGGGTTTCCAAACTGGACCCCAGGGACACCCCACAAACAATAGGCATCACATCAGAAGCAATGGGCCCAACTTGTACAAACTGACTTCGATTACTTAGGTAATCATGAAACCAAGTAATAACGGTAGCTGAAAAACCTAGGTCATACAACTTTGTACATGTTAAGTCATGATCTATCAAGTCAAAGCCCTTGGCTAGGTCCACAAACACCGCCCCCCATCATCCAACCTCTATCGAAACCATGCAGGACAGTGTCCGTGAACATAACCAAGGCTGTCCCCGTTCCTTGATACTTCTGAAAACTGTGTTGCTGCTCAGACATCAAACCATGTGTCGCTAAGTAGACTTCAATCTGCTCAGCCACCACTTTCTCCAATAAGTTACTAAACAGATTCAAAATTGAAATTGGTCTATAATCATCCAGGAAGTAGCATTACTCTTTTTAGGGATGGGAACAACCCTTGCTTTCTTCTGCAATGATGGAAAAATACCAGCGGTCAAAGACATATTAAATATGTAACAAATAGGATTAATAATAAAGGGAATAGCCAACTTAATAAATTGACCATCCAGTCCCCCTCCTCCCCACAATCGCTTGCTATCAGGTGAAGTTTGTAGAAGTTGAGCTACCTCACTTGGTGTCACTTTCCTGAACTGAAACATAGGACTATTCGCTGCAGGGTCAGCCAAAGGGGGTTCAGTAGAATCAAGCAAAAACAAAGAAGATTGAAATTTAGATAAGTCAGAGAACTTGCTGTTTAACAACCTGGCAATTTCAGATGGATCATTGATTTCAGAATCGTCAGCTTGAATACTCTGGATACCAACATCAGATTTAGGAGACAATAAAGAATTAACATTGTTCCAAAACCTCTTAGGATTGGCCCAGCTACCCTCATATCATTCCCTATAATAATCTTTTTCTTTAGCTTTTCTCTCAGTAGAGAAAACTAGGTTATGAGATTTACGGTAAACATTCATTGCTGCAGCACTAAGGGGATAATTTAAATTTAGTCCAAGCAAGATCCTCTGTTTTATCAATTTCTTAATACCAGAACTAAACCATTAAGTTGGAGAACCTCTGCAGTGAATAGTCCACTGTGGAAAGAAATAATCCTGGATGGGAACAAGTTGGTTACAGAAAAAATCAAATGCCACATCAACGTCAGGAACACATTTTAAAAAAGACCAATCAATTGAACCCAAAAAAGAATACAACAATGGATAATTAATCTGTTTGAAAGATCTAATTTGAATCACACGAGTGGGAGGCTTAAGATGATGAAAATTCAAGACACAAAAGTAGCCATATGATCACTCATTGAATCCGCTAGAACACCTGAAGAGCCAATTTTACCTGCAATATTTAACACCCAGTCTAACAGAGAATGGTTCAACGGAATTGGAATTAAGCGAGTAGGCTCATTTGTGCATTGAGTTAGACCATAAGAAAGAAGAAAAGACTCAAGCCCCAGGATATCATGGTTCAACCAATTCAAGTTCATGTCTTCAACTATCACAGTATCATACTGCTTTATATAAGATACACAGCTATCCAAAATATGCTTCAACCCTTGTAAGCCACTTAAAGGAGGGTTATATGAACAACCAACAATACATTTCTTTCTCCCACCTAATACAAATTGCAACAACAACCAATCAGATTCTGACCCTAAATCATCACTGTACTTCAAAATGTTGACTTGTAAATAATCCCTATAGTAAACCAAAACTTCACCACCTATTTTGCCTTTACAATCTACCCTGAGAAACATATATCTAGCAATAGAACAAACACTATCAGGTTCCTCAGATTTCTACCACATTTCAGATAACGCCACAACATCCAGTTGATAAGTGGCATCAACTGTGGTTAACAATGGTTAACAAAGCGATCAAAAAGAGATGGCTAACAGATGAACCACCTACCACAGAGTTGTGGCAAAACTTAATGATAAATATCTGACATTGAGAAACTCACAGCAACGTTGCAACACACTATACCTAAGTTTGAGATATTGTGGCACCATTGTGTCTTTTATGTAATGTCTAAAAGGAATGATTTTGTAGTGTGACTTCTGGATCTGTTATCTTATTTGAGTACTATTAAGAGTATACCATTGTCTACACTGTGTTTGTTTACATTGTACAGACTATAATGCAACAAGTCGGTGTTGTGTTGCATGTGTTATTTGAAATGAATAAACATGCAATTATAAAAAAAAGGAGACGGAGTTGACTATTGTATAGTCTAAATCTGTTTACTATATTTTGCGTACTATGTTAGAAGCCCATGCTTGTATCATAGGAGTGCTGTAGCACCCCTACAGCTAGGGTTGAGTAGCTTGTTTAATGTTAAACCCCAAATTTTGCACCTTAATAACCTTGGTGTCATTTGATAAAATAGTCCAAAATTTGGCATGCACGGTCAGGCTGCCAGAGTCTCAAGACCTGAAGAAATTTGTGATGGCATCTTGTTCTGTTTTCAAGATACAGAGTCCCAAAAAAATGGGGAAAAAAACACATTTGGTTTCCCTATAATTAACATTGTGTATTTTTTGCTCTCACTTACAGCCTAGACATGTGAAATTTTTTCATGAAATTTTTGGGGCTGAAGAAGCCCATGGCAAGGATGTGCCTTTAGAAGGTTTCATGAAAAAATATTACATGGTTCCACAGTTACAAGAATTTTAGAGTTAACTTCTTGTTGTGAACAGTAAAAAAAGATCATGATTGCTTATTTTCTTAATTTACCTCTCAAATGGTAAAAAAAAAATCACTAGTTTTCACTATTTTGACTCCAAACTTTTAGCATAGCCATTTCTCCACACCACCTCATAAATGTGAAGTGTCATTTTTTAAATTCTGGATGAGATGTGTTTTTGCACTTCTGGTGCAAAATGACATTTCAGCCAATATACTATAAATGGTACACGTCATGTTTATAAGGCGAACCATAAAACAAGTATCTTGAAAATGTGGGGTCAGAATTGAAAAAAAAAAAACAATATATAATTGTTAAAAAACTTTGTGTGTAGTGCCTCACTTGACACCAACAGGTATGCTTTGTGATCCCATGTTGGTGGGATGAGTTCAGAGTGAGCTCAGTGACCCAGCTGGATGGGTTGAAGGTTGAGGGAAGGTGCTGTTATGCAACACCCCCCAGCCAGGAAATGAAAGGTGAAGGGTTGTCCACACAGACCTGTGTACCATATAGTAAAGGCAACTGTCCTCTTGGCATAGAGCCCTGGACCTCTGCCCCCTGTGTGGCAGTGGGCCCTATGCACTAGCTGACAGATGCACTGTTTGCCCTGTGCATCTATATCTATGACCACATGGAAGTGCAGAGACCACAGGGCACTCACTGTGCTTCTGCAGCCCATCAAACAGCCCCATGAATTCTTCACATCCATTGCTATGCTGAAGTGCAGGGCTCACAGGGCATCAGGTGCCAAAGGGACCTGCATGAATGAGGATATGATTCCACTATCTCAAAAGAAAGGACATTCTTTGTAAAATAACTGGTTAATGCACCAGTTAGGGTAATAACACCACAAAGTAGGAAATGTGGATTAGGTTTCCAACCACTCGCCTCAGTCCTCCATAGTGAAACATTAGTTTGAATCCTGCAGTAGTTGGCTAATCAGTGGTGTCTTCCTTGGGGTTCTCAACCCTAATGCCCACCCCTTTCCCTGAATAAACAAAATCACACATTATCTCCTTTCTTCACGTGGGCCCTGCATGAAGAAAGCTACAACCAACTGTGTTGGCAACATGTGGTGAGACATACTTCTCTACCTTAGAAGAGTGTATCACTATGAGGCACTGGCTTGGACCTTTAACTTGTGCTTCGGACTGAAGGTTATGGACTGGGGGAAGGGGAAGGCAAGCATTATGGTACACAACACCAAGCAGGACCCCACCACTGATTCGCCAAGACTCCAGAGACCCAACACCCTAATGTTTTTTCCTTTTGCTGCTTGACTGGTGGGGGTGAAGAGTTAGGGTTGGAAACCTAACACTATATTTCCCTACTTTTGTGGCATTGTTACCTAACTGGTGCAATAACAAAGTTTTTGCAAAGATATATATATATATATATATATATATATATATATGTGTGTGTGTGTGTGTGTGTATATATATGTGTGTGTATATATATATATATTATATGGTAGCACGGTAGTGCTACCATAGTTAGAGTTGAGTAGCACTTTTAAGGTTAAAGGGTCACATTTTGCACCTTAATAACTTTACCACTGTTCAACAGATTTATCTGAAATTTGGTGTGCACAATTAGGCATGTTAGATCTTGGGATATGCCAAGTTTTGTACTGGCCGGATATACGGCGGCGGAGTTATTAAGCAACAATGAATTGCGCAATTATGCTTTTTTACGATTTCTTTGCTCTTGCTGCCAGGGTGCCCAATGTGCCTTTTGAAGATTTCGTGAAAAAATATTGAACAGTTCAAAAGTTATTCAAAAAACAAGTTCCCATTATAAGTCAATGGGAAAAGTTAACAAAAAGTTCGACACTTTCGCAAATGCACTTTTTACTTTTGCATATGTCCCTAGTACTTGCACAAATCCACCAATTTGTTTTCAGTTGGTGATCCTGCCGCCACATTACATTCAGTATTTATCATCATCATTCTCAAAAAGAAGGGAAATTAGAGGCAAAAAACTCAGTTTAATGCATCAGTTAGGGTTGTTCCACAGTGACAACAGTAAGGAAATTTGGTGTTAGGGTTGAAACCCTGGACAACTCAGCTTGCTGCCCCAACCGATGTCGGAGTGCGCATTGGGGTCATCGGCTAACTCTCACCCATTCTCCTATACCTCTGCTTCTTTACACATGTGATGGGGTGAGAGTTAGGGCCCCTGACGACCCCAACGCGCACTCCGATGCTGGTTGGGAGGGCAGGCTGGAGGTTTCAGGGGGTTTCAAACCATAACACTGAATTTCCTTACTTTGTCACTGTTTAACAACCCTAACTAATGCATTAAATGGAGTTTTTGCCTCTAATATATATATATATATATATATATATATATATTCTATGCAAAAACTTGTTAATGCATCATTTAGGTTAAAACACAAAATCAGGAAATGAGACCTTTAGCATTGCCCTCCACCCTCGTGGACCTGCCCATCATCCTGAAATTGACAGCTGACAAGGTGTGTCATTGGGGTTGTGGAGGCCTAAATGTCACCCCATTCCATGTGTAATCATATTTACGAGCCACAGTAAAGAAGAATGGGGTGACATTTAGGCCTCACAACCCCAATGACGCACCTGCCAGCTGTCAATCTAGGGATGATGGGTGGTCCACGGGGAGGGGGCAACCCTAAAGGTCTCATATTCTGACTTTTGTGTTTTAACCCTAAATGATGCATTAACAAAGTTTTTGCATAGAATTTCCTTACTTTTTGAGAAAGAATAGAAAAGTAGAAAGTTGCTCAAGTTGGTGGGAGCACAGGCCCTTTGGGCCCCATGCTCCCACCAACTTGTAAATTTCTGCATAAGATAAGAGGACAAGTACTGAATATCATATGTATTGCTGGCAGCGCATATGGGTGGGAGCGTGGGGCCCGAACCTTGAAACAAAGCAAAGTGTCAGTCATCAGAGTGGCATAATTCAACACCTGTTTACATGTCAAACTGAAAATTACCTCCATGGCAATAATGCTAGGCACCCTATAAATGTGCAATAAAGTGTGTCACGCAATATGTCTGCAGAAAATTAATTTTCCAATACCTAAACACCATAATTCACATGTACAGGACATCTCTTGAAGATCCTCCAAATTTCAATGTAAAAGACGAAACCGTTTCTGAGATATAACATGTGAAAGTTTGAGATTTTCATTCATTGGAGTGTCAGAGTCCACACCTGTTAACATGTTAGACACCTAACGACTGAAAAGTACATCCATGGCAGTAAGGCTAGCTACCGTATAAATTTCAAGCCAGTACCAGATGGAAAACGCTGTCTGCAAAATGTAAATTGTAGCACACAATATATCTGCAGAAAATGTGTTGTCTGACACGTAAACATAGAAACATAGAAATTCACATCTACAGGACATCCCGTCAACACCCTGCAAATTTCAAGTTAAAAGACAAAACCATTTCCGAGATATAAAATTTTAAAAATGGTTAAAATTGGGCTATCTGGTGCCTCCAAATCTGGCCAGCTAGTCCCTCCCTCATGATCAAAGATCACGATCAAAGAATCTCGCGATCAAAGAATTTGCAAGCTCACAATCAAAGATCATTAGCGAGCCATAATCAAAGAATAAAAAAGTTAAAAATTCTATTTTTTAACCATTTTATAAGAAACCACATGGTTCGATAGAGCGAAGCCCCCTGAGCAAAACCCATCCAAGTTTTACTTCAGGAGTCACCCCTGAGCTGAGATATTTCAGTTTTTCCGACCACAAACTGAAAACAACATGGTAGCCGTCACGATCAAAGAATTCCTCACGATCAAAGATTCTTTGATCACTAGCCTGAAAATTCTTTGATCGTGAGGAGGGACCAGATGGCCAAAACCCCATTCTTCTTTTTCAAAATAACCATATAAATATTCCCATTGACTTATAATGGGAACTTAAAAGTTTAATAACTTTTGAATGGATTAATATTTTTTCTCCATAGAGTATGCACAAGGATGTGGTGCTAGAAAACTCGCCAGATATAACTACCAAAGGTTCCCTGCACACATAAATCCATAATAAAATGCCACAATTATTTGTGCAAAAGTATTTATTACATTTAAAAAGAAAACAGTGCGAACTTAACAAATGCCTGACATGTTTCGAACCCACAATGGTTAATTTTCAAAGGCTAGAAATCTTGTGTAACAGACCACCTCTTATATGCACCTTAAGTAACATGTGACCACATAGAACACCCCTCAGTATTAATCACAGAGATTGGCTGAAATACTATATATATTGAAAATCATATAAAATCACAATTTCAACTATACAACTCTGCATCATTTTCTAAAAAATTATTCATATAAAACAAAAAAATTCAGTGGGGAGGGGAAAGAGCAGACTGGAAAAATGGGAACGGGGAAAAGGAAAAAGAAAGAAAGAGGGAAGTAGGGAAACAAAAGAAAAAAGGAAAAACATATATACAAAACACATCATGTATAGAACGCCTAGAGATATCATTACAAATTAAAACAATTAATATTTAAACATATATGTATATATTATACACCTTATCTCATAAATATTCATTTATTAGATAAATATAAAGTGCACTCACTCCAATTATAAAATACACCTTCTTCGGAAATAGGACACAATACATAGGGATTGACTTACTAGAAAGCACAAATAGTGTTCATTATAGCTTAGAGGTCAAAATGAATCCAAAAGGCAAATAAACATATATCTTTCTTATGGCAAGAGAAAATAAATCTACATCCAAATAATCTGTGATGTAATAAAAAAGGACAGATTTATATGGCAGTTGATGAAAACCATTTTCAGTCTTGGTGGGATTCGAACCAGGTACACCATTACACTGTTAACTTTTGAAACCAAAAATCATACCCTTTAATTTAATGACACATTTTCTTATAACAGATCTTGTAGTAAATATTTGACAAGATAGATTTTAGTTTTTAATATTTCTCCTTCTCTTTTTCAAATATGGTCTAATGTCAAGTGTGAATTTAGGCCAGGTTTCGTAGTGGCTCCCAGTGTAATAATCTAAAGTTCTCTCTTGTTAGTATCAAATTTTCAAAATCTCCTTCCCTGGGGTTTCTGCAGACCTTATCGATAGCTAAAAATTTAAAACAATGCTGATTAGAATCAGGACTGCTCATGATATGGACCACAGTTGCATATGTTTCATCTTTCTTAAGTATTGCTCTTAGATGTTCCCCTACTCTGATTTTAAAACTTCTGTTGGTCTTTCCAACATAGAAAGCAGAACAAGAGTAAGTAGCCAAATATATCACCCCTTCTGTATCACATGTTATGCATTGTCTAACCTGATACTCTTTCTTAGAGTTACAGGTTGTGAAATTATTTGATGGGGTAATATGTGAGCATACTATACACCGTTTACATTGGTAACAACCTAGGGGTTTGGATAGCCAATTATCCATTTTTTTGTCTACAAACTTATTTTTTCACCAAATGAAAAGCAGCATGTTCCTTGACCCAAGCTCTTTCAGATGAGCCATGTCACAAAGCAGCACACCACACATCTGCAGCGCAGCACCACGGACAAAATACAAAAAACTGCCCGCATAACTGGCGAAAAGTGCATTTTTCAGCGTTTTGGTGCACAAAAACCATAAGTCCAACTGAAATGAAATTTGGCAAATCAAGAGATCTACCATGCTTCCCGGTGCTATTTTTTCTTCCATTTGGGCTTTTACTAATCTGATAGTCTTTCTAGCCTCCTTGAGCTTTTCCTTTTAGAGCTCCCTATCCCCTTCCCTCTGTGACAACTTGAACTGCCTAAAGGCTTGTTTCTTTTCTCTAATCTTTAGTGCTATCTCTCTAGTAAACTAGAGGGGGGGGGGGTTCTCTCCTTTAGATTTAGTTACTACAGTAGCTTTGTGCAGTCTGCTGTTACCACGTTCAGTGAGTCATTTAAGTTTTTTCAATGAGCTTCCACATTCACTATGGATCTGTCTCTTAGCAGTGCTTTAATGCTGGATCTCATTTTCTGGAAGTTAGCTTTTTTGAAGTCGACAACCTTTAGTCTGGCGTGTCCTGGAACCACCATATTATTGATTTGTAGCCAGACAGACGTATGATCATTGGCTCCCAGATTGCTGCTGAAATGGATGTTGGCTATTCTGGGACTATTAGTGAGAACAAGGTCCAGGATTGCTTTATCCCTGGTGGGTGAGTCCACTAGTTGGTTCAACCCAGCTTCCTTAAGAGTGAAGAAAAATGCTTTGCTCTTTTGTGTGGAAACTGCATGTGGACCAGTCTATGTCTGGTAGAATAAAGTCCCCGACCAGAAGAAGCTCCTTTTTGTCAGCCATTGAGAGAATGGTCTCTAGAAGCTCCTTGTCAACTTCAGAGTCCTGGGCTTGGGGCCTATACATGACACCCAGGTAGATAGGAGACCTGCCCCCAGCTCCTAGAGTGACCCATAGGGCTTCTGCATTGCTGTGTTCCTGTTGAATATCTGTTGCTTTTATTCCTTCCTAGACATACTGTATACCGCACCCCACCCCCCTTATTTTTCTGGTCCTTGCGGAAAAGTGCGTAGCCGGGTATGCTAATATTCCAGGTGTGGTTATCAGTGAACCATGTTTCAGTGATTGCTACCCAATCCAGTTGTTCCTCTGCTATAATGGTGGAAAGCTGAGGGATTTTGTTTGAAAGGCTACGTACGTTGATGCACATTGCCTTCCACTCCTGAACTGTTGAGCCACCTGGGTGGTTATTTTGCCTATGTTGAGGAAGGCCCCTGGGGGCTTTGTTTTTTGTAGGTTTTGTGTGACTTTGTGGACTGAGATGCTGCCAGATGGAAATATGATCCCTGGTGTTTCTGTTGGAGCGCTGACCTGTTCCTACACCCGATTGGTTAACAGGGACTGTTGTTGGTGTAGGTACCTGCTGGATGGAAATACAATGATTATTGCTCTTGATGGTATGTTTATATTGCTTTACTGATAGATTGTTGAAAGGAATTGATGGGGAGGGCAGATGGCAACCCATGTGTTGTGCTGGGTGCCTGTGCCTCCTCCTGCCCTCTAGTTTAACCGACTGAGATGGACGCCAAACTTCTGGCCTAGTGCCCTAGTACCTTGTCTTGTAGGGTGTAGCCCATCAAATTTGAAGAACTCCCTGTCCCAGAATTTCTGCCAGTTGCCAATGTAGTGGTGTCCTTTCTTTGGCACCACTGTTTCAGCCAGCCATTCAGTTCGATTATATCTCTTTTCCTGATCCTCTGCCAGCTACCCCCCCTTTTCCCCATGCAGGCAGGATCTCTGATAAAGAGATGCTGGACAAAATGGAAAATAGTTTGTCACTCAGCTTGGACAGGTTTAGCTGTATCCATTCTAGAGTTTGACTGGCCAGGTCATTTGTTCCCACGTAGATGAAGACATGTGTGTTCTGTGGTGCCATGTGTACAAGCTTTTCTATATGGTTTGTGTCCCTCCATGCTGATGTTCCAGGGAGGCAGCTGACCATAACCGCAGCTCAATCCTGCTGTTGAATGTGTGACTCTACTCCCCATATCATAGAGCCACCTAGGATAAGTATGGATTTTTTTCCCTTTGTGGTTTCTGTAGCAGGGGGGTGTTCTTACATCTTTCGAAGTGTCACTCCCCAAATTGGGGTTGGTTACGCTTAATGATGCAGATTTGTTTGCTGTTCAAATAGGAGTACTCTCACATTTAGGTGTTGCTCCTTTGGGTCCTTTGAGTTTTGTGACTACCTGCCACCCTCCGGGTTTGTTTGTTCTTTGGGGTAGGAGCCCTTACACAACGTTGTCGTGGTTAGGAGGGATAGCATTAGACCATCGCAGGGTGTGGTGCAGTTGCAATCTATGGTAAAATATTTCAGAATGTGTAGCCTTTAGTTGGGCACTTAGGTCATTAATAGTTGTGCATATAGGACAGTGACCCCACTGTGGGGGGAAAAGCCCTGGTAGAGAGGGTTCCATATACTGGTCATTATGAGACTAATTGTCTTTGATTATATTGTCATGAAGTGTGCCTTCTTTTGTAATATTTGGTTGCATAGCATTCTTGTAAAAGAATAAAATGCAACAAAAAGCTATTTTTGGAAGGTGCAGGTGGTTGTCAGTTAAGGAGACCCAAAGATGTTTTTTCTACTTTTATTCATACAGTTTATATACCCATAATAGCCAAAGTGAGATACCTATACATCTCTAATTCTCAAATCATACTAGTATGAGGGCCCCACACAAGTAACGAGTGAAAACTGTTCCTTACCCTCTTATCACTAAAGGCCAGACTCCTATTCAAAGAGGCATCTAGGTCCCTGGCATTCTTAGGAAAGGCTCCATATCCCATAAAAGGAGGTATTGGATGGAACTCAGCAACCTCATACATATGATATAGGAAGACCCTGTTGCCTTCTAAAGTAAGTAACACTACCCAGAGCAGGAAATAGCTATCTCATTTTTATGCTTGCTTAGCAAAGATGAGCATGTTATGAGTATAGTGCCCCATTGGTAGGTGTTTTAACTGTCCTACTCCTACCTTCACAATATTGTAGTGTAATTTTTTTTGCTTTGCAATATTTATTTATTTATTTGGATTTTGTTTACCAGGTAAGCCTACTGGAGACCAAAGGTCCCTTTTTCAGGGCGACCTGGGTGAATACACCACCAACTTTACATAAGGTACATTATACAGCTTCAAAAAATATATATACAGTTTGTACAAACAGCTTCAGAAAAAATATATATACAATTTGTACAGGAGGATTATACAACAGTAAGACAGAGAGCATGTAACAAGTAAACATCTTCAGAGAAAATTGCATTGCTCAGGGGGAAAGAAACAAAAGTCCGTGGGTCAATTCAAGAGGAGAAACATAACACGGTTTGTGAAGAATATTCAATTAATAGAGGATTTTTGGTGCATGGGGTGCCAAGGATTCGTAGATAGCCAGATTAGGTCATGAGGGGTAGTGAGCTTATCTAGCGGTTACAGCAGCAGTGGCTCAGTTCCAGGAGGTAGACTTTGAGACCGGCCTTGAAAGAGGAGAGGGAGGGTTTGTCAAGCAGGGAAGGGGGGAGCGAGTTCCAGAAATGAGGAGTGGTGAACTGGAAGGAGCGTTTTCCTTGATTGGTGCGGATGCGGGGCAAGTTCAAGCGTCGACTTGAGGTAGACCGGAGGTTTCGGAAGGGGACTTTAGGGGCAGGTCTCTAAGGTGAGTAGATGGTGTGTGAGAGAAGTTTGTAGGAAAGGCAGGCAGGGAAAAGGATAGTTTAAGCCAGAGAGTCGGCCAGTTTAGGTCCTTAAGAGCTTCGCAGTGATGCCACCTGGGGCAGGAGGGTCTGCAAAGCGAGCAATGCGGTGGTAGAGGGTGGAGAGATTGGTTAGCTCAGTCTCTCTGAGGGACTGTAATAGTGGAGAACCATAGAGTAAGGAGGGGAGGAGGTTGCAGTTAGCAATAGTTCTACGTGCTTCTCCCGAGAGGGAGTTCCCAAGGCGGTATAGCAGGCCCAGTCTCTGGTGGATAGATTTAGTTAGGACATCTATGTGGGGTTTGAAGGTTAGCTCCTGGCCAAGGGTAACCCCGAGATACTTAAACTGGTCAGTGACCTCGACACGCATTCCTCGAGCTGATATTATGGGAGAGGACCACTACGGCCTCACCTAGTCGCTGGTCCCAAGAGGACAGCTTTTAGTCTTGTCCTCATTTAGCTTGAGGTGGTTAGCAGTGAACCATGTTTGAGTTTGCCATGCAGGCTTGAAGTTCAGTTGCACAACAGAGGATTGGGGTCGCTGTGATAGATTACAGTATCATCGGAGAGTAGTAGGTTGCAGGGTGCACAACCCCAGCTATGTCATTTACAAACAGGGAGAACAGCAGGGGTTCTAGTATGGAGCCCTGGGTACCCCAGCCACCACCGGTCTGGGGTTTGAGGGCGCCCTGCCAACGACTATCTGAGTTCTGTTAGTCAGGTAGCTAGTGACCCAGGAGAGAGAGAGCTGATCCAAGCCAAGCCTTCAAGCTTTGAGAGAGGAGCAGCTATGACTGACCATGTCAAAGGCCTTGAGAGGTCGATGAATAGTGCCTCGAGGGGTGCCCTGGTCCATGGCGCTGAGTATGTCGGTTGTTAATCTGACTAGGGCAGTGTCCGTGCCATGATCTTTCTGAAAGCCATGCTGGACCTTAGTGAGGAGTAGGTGCTGTTCCAGGTAGCCTTGCAGCTGATCGTAGACTACTCTTTCAAGGATTTTTCCCAGAGGGCAGAGGGAGGGAGATGGGTCTATAATTCTCCACCCTGTCCCGGTTCCTTTTTATGGATTGAACTATGGTGGCACCTTTCCATTTACTGGGGCTGCCCTTCCTGAAAGGATCGGTTAATGAGTAGGGCTAAAGGGTAGGCAATGGCTGGTGCCGCAGCCCTCAGCAGGCGAGGTTCTAGCTGATCACTGCCTGTAGATGAATCAGGGTTAATTTTGAAGAGTAGTGGTAGCACTGTGCAGGAGTCTACAAGTTTCAGGTGGAATAAGGGTTGAGAGAGCTCTGTGTCAAGGTGGGTGAGAGGGAGGAGGCCGCGGTACGGATGAAGAGCAGGCAGGGGGATAGGAAAAGGATGCACTAAATGCTTCAGCCACCTTAGTGGGGTCATCAGTAGGAGTGTTTCCGCCTAAGACCATAGCACTGTGTTCCTGCAGCATTCACCCTTCAGGAGGGAGTTTATGTGGCCCCAGAACTTCTTAGGGTCACATAGGTTGCCCAATTGGAGGTCTCTGAGGTATTTTGACTTGGCCAGTTTTGTGGCCTGTTTACACTTGTTTCGCAAGCCCCGGTAGCTCTCCCAGTCAGATATTGTGCCAGAAGATTTGTAGAGCCCCCAGGCCTTGTCCCGGAGTTGCATGGTGTGTTTTAGCTCTGGGTATAGCCATTTATGGCACTTGCCCTGAACCCTTAGTTTTTTCCATGGGACGTGACAGTTTACTATGCCCAAGAACGTCTGGGAAAAGTATTCGAGGGCCGCATCTACAGTGGGAAGGGAAACGATAGGCCCCTATTCCGCCTTTGAGAGGTCGGCGCAGAGGCCTGCCAGTTCAAATCTGCTGTAGTTCCTTGCAACAATCAGCCTGGCAGCTGGCCTGGGAGGTTTATTAGACCAGGTGCAGTAGAAAGGGCAGTGGTCACTCAGTGAGTCCGACATTATTCCGGCAGACAGTATCCGAGTGGGGTTGGAGGTAAGTGCCCAGTCAAGAAGTAAATGGTTGCCAGTTTTCACATTGTGCCTGCTTGGCACGTTGATCACCTGGGTAAGGGATGCATCCAGCACTAGGTTTTTTGCTTGGGAGGAGTTGGGGGTGAGCTAGTTGAGGTTGAAATCCCTAGGAGGATTTTCTCCCTGGGGGAGTTGAAGGATGGCACTGGTAAGGGATTCAAGGGAGGGGTAGCGGCTTGAGGTGGGAGATAGGCACATCCAATATAGAGGGCTTTGTACCTCCGAGGACAAGTTTGAGAAATAATGCCTCAGCCTGAGTTTCGTTTAGCACTTGTAGGTCAATAAGGGTGGCATTTAAGGGGGATTTTAGATAGATTAGAATTCCCCCCCCCTTTTTTTAAGAGCCTGTCCCTTTATATGGCTTGATATCCTGTAAGTTCGACTTCATGAGGGAGAATGTCAGGCTTTAGCCAAGTCTCAGTCACAGCCAAGATGTCCGGCTTGTAGAGTTGGGTCCAGGCCTCTAGGTCAGCCATCTTGCGCCGCAGGCTCCCGATGTTCATATGTACCAGTCTTAGCCCCCCAGAGTTAGTCCAGGAGGGGGTAGTAGGGTCACTGAGCACGAAGTTTGGAGAGAAAGGGCCAGGGTTGGATTCAGTATCACCCCCGAGGAGTAGTAGAGTGCAGGGCAGTGGGCCTGTAAAACTGGGGGATTATGGCAAGAGAGGGCGAGGGGGTGGGTAGTCAGCATTGTGGGAAAGAGCGTCACCCTTATGACAGCCAGGCCAAGCTAGGGTAATCGGTACAAAGCCAGGTGTCCCAAGGGGAGTGGGACACATAGTAGGGGTCTTTTGCTGAGCTGCGGAGTGCAGGTGAACAGGGAGGATGGGAGATGGGGTTGCTAAGGTTAGCAGCACCTAGTGTTGTTGTTTTAACTTTACAGAAACAGGTTGGAGGGAAGAAGATAGAGAGAGCGGCCTGTAGTGGGTAAGGGTGATAGTCTGCAAATGGAAAAGTGAGCTGATAGGATCTGCAGCTCACTTGACTTCTCCTATAAATACAGATGCTCACCAAGGGCGGTGGTGGGGGTGGTGGGGAGCCAGCGGCAGCGGGGGGGCCCTACTACAGCGGAAAACAGCAGTCTTATAGAGATGCAGTCCACCCCAGGCACAGTAGCCTGGCGCCTGCTGACGAAGTACCTCGCTTTCTGGAAGGCAGTGATTCCTTGGGGAGGGTCTCGGCCCTCGCGACCTCCGTTTCTCTGGGTGTTGGGGGGTCCCGTTTCAGCGATCCGCGGAGGGAGAGCAGCGTTTGCAGTGCCTCACGACCTTGCTGCTGCCTGAGGAGAAAAAGGAGAGAGGGTGAGTTTAAGTAGGGTGCAGGTAAGGGGACTGAGGAGTTTTGGGTATCAAGTTGCAGGACGGATCCTGCCAGAACATGAGCGAATTGGTCGCAGGGTGCGCTAGCAAGCTAGAAGCTGCCTAGGGCCCAAAGTTAGCTGTTTGCTGCTGGCAAAGCAGCTGTCTGCCCAACCGCTCCCTGGCGATGCTGGAAAAGAGCAGAGCATATCACTGTGTCCAGGACACGGTTTTGGCCAGGTTGAGGGAGGAACGGGTATGGGAAGCCACCAGGCTCACTCTGCCCCAGTCATGGCCATGGTAATTTGCAATAGGAATCTTGTCTGGTTAGAAAAATGCACAGCTTTACTGTAAGTATACGGCAAAGGTTATTGCAAAAGCTTTAGAACAGTGGAATAGGCAGAGGACAGACAGTCATATAGGCAGGCTTTAGGTTTGCAATTAAACAACTTTAACCTTGTATATACTGTAGGTAACAGCAGTCTGATAGTTTTTAGCACAGTATGTTAGTTGTGTGTAGACAAGGCAACAAAAGACAAGGAAAGAAATTTTGGAAACATGTTGCTGTTACAAAGAAGATTTCATGATGGTGGCGATGCACCAAAACCAGGTGAAAGGATGGCCTTGCTGCCAGTGGTATTGCTGTTGGTATCCTGTTTGTCATTATGGTGTTATCTATGTAGCCCCCCCCTTCCTCCTCTGTCTAGGGGTCGATGTTCCCAAGGAAGGTGGCTACTCCAAAGAAACTCTCTCCAAAACTCACTGGCAAAACATTTCATTGAAATAAATAAATTCAATCTTACCAGGCAGCTGCAGGTCCTTCGCCCCAGAAAACAGGACCCCTGGGCTCTCTTGGAATCGTTGAAGGTCCAGGTGAATAAATTTGTGTTAAGAAAGCAGTTGGTTCTTGTTTCAGTGTTTTTTACTGTCTAATGAATTTAATTCTTAGTTCTACTAGAATCCAGGAGCCTTTCAGAGTTTCTTAAGGCATTTTTCCAACTGATCCTTCTTGGGGGTCAGGGGTCAGAGGAGAGAGTGAGTTCCTGCTACAAAATGAATTTGGAATCTCCTTCTGGACAATGTCTGTGGGGGGGGAAGGGCCCACTACTGCATGGTAAAATCGAATTTATTTATTGCAATGAAATGTTTCGTGACTGAGTTTTGGAGAGAGTTTCTTTGGAGTAGCCACCTTCCTCCTCTGTCTAGGGGCCGATGTTCCCGAGATAGGTGGCTACTCCAAAGAAACTCCAAAACTCACT
Organism: Neoceratodus forsteri; assembly: GCA_016271365.2. Classification (NCBI taxonomy): domain Eukaryota; kingdom Metazoa; phylum Chordata; order Ceratodontiformes; family Ceratodontidae; genus Neoceratodus; species Neoceratodus forsteri. The sequence continues at coordinate 903,248,692 of CM028129.1, forward strand.
CACAAAACATTTCATTGAAATAAATAAATTCGATCTTACCAGGCAGTTGCAGGCTCTTCACCCTCCCCCCCCCAACACTGTCCAGAAGGAGATTCAAAATTCATTTTGTAGTTGAAACGCACTCTCTCCTCTGGCCCCAGCACCCCAGAAGGAGCAGCTGGAAAAATGAAAAGGCTCCTGGATTCTACTAGAATTAAGGATTAAATTCATTAGACAGTAAAAGTCACTGAAACAAGAACAAACTGCTGTCTTAAAACAAATGGATTTATTCACCTGGCCCTCACTATTGCTTTTCTGAGCCACTCTCCTCATTGAGAAGCGATCAGCCTCTCCCACCAACCATTCCCTGGCTCAAACTGGCCCAAGGGACATGGAAAGTGCAACTTGCTAGGGCCTCAGCTGCCCTCATTCCCTCTCAAATGCAAACTCAGGACCCTTTGTGTTCTGGCCCTTTACCTGGTTCAAACAGCACTGCTGTCTCATGGCCTTCTACTACACACCTTGCTTCCCGTTTATTTAAATCTTGCCCAGTTATGTGGTGGCTTAAACTGCTAGCCACCAGCAGCCTCTCTCACATCTGACTTTTTGTGCCCGGGTTGAGCAAACCAGCACAGGAAACCAAAGGGCCTTTTATGACCAGCCTGGGCAAATTCATCAGGCTGCCCCAACGCCTGTCCCTACAAACAGATCCCAATATGGGTAAGGGCTTCCCCCCAGCCCCATCAATTAGCCCCCTGAGCTGCCGTGCCACCTGGGAATGAGAGTGGCCACTGCCACCAACCCCACTCCTGCAGGAGCCCTACCACAACCCCTTCAGCCCTGAAAATGCAGGCCTCTAACACCTTCCAGGAGCCCCCTTAATGTCCCCAGGGCCTAACCTTCCTCTGCTCTCTGCCCCCCCAGAGACCCAATGTGTACTGTGGCTACCTTCCACCACCCATGGAAAACCCAGCCCAGGACCCAGCACTTCACCACTGCTTAGCAATCCTGCTGAAGTGGGGGGGACCCCTCCCCTCACACTGCTCTACTAGTGCCCGCCAGCCTGCTCTCTCTCTCTCTCTCTCTACTCTTCCCCTTCTCCTCGATCTACCTCGTGTCCCTCTTATATACCTTACCCCCTGCTGTCCCCAAGTGGCAGCTCTCTGAAATGACTCCCCCAGGACACTAACATAACTGTCTGGCCCTGTCCACACTACGCCTCTGTAACATTACTGAGGGTGTAAAACGTTACTGTAACAGGTCGCGTTTACACCTGTAATGTTGCAGGAAGAATTTTCATAACCGTTGTTGAAACCACATATGAGGTGGTTTCAACAACGGTTAGGAAACCGGTCCTGCCCTGGTAACGTTACCGGCGGTAGTGTGGACTGCAGTAACGGTCCCCTGCAGGGCACCAAGTGCAGCGCAAGCTGCATTGTGGGATCGGGTGCCGCTGTAACGGTCGCCCAGATCCCGATGTGTGGACCGCTGTGCCAGGCCCGTAATGGACACCGCCGAGGTGTGGATGCACTGTACTGGCCCGCAGCGCTAACAGATTGCATCCGTTACCGGGCGCAAGCAGTGTAGTGTGACAGGGCCTCTAAGTCTGGGGGAGTCCAGAGGAAAACCTGGGGGGAACCACAAGATGAAGGCCCTCAGGTGAGCAAAAGCCCCCCCTTAATTGGGAGGGGACTTACATCTATAAAATAAAAAGAAGGTAGAATTTATCATTACAATAGGGGTGTCGGGTTTGCAAAATTTGTTCCAAAAGAATTTTTAGAATTTCAGAGAATCCTGTTCCAAATGAGAATCTGAAACCTTAAAATCCTAGCAGACAAGAAATATAAATTGCCACTTCTTGCCTGCAATCAAAATTGGATTTGGATTTGGATTCTGATTCAGGGTCAGATTTAACTGAAAGGCTATGCCTGTAGTTCAGTGGGTGGGAGTAGCTAGCCACACCCTGCCTCAGCTATAAAGGGTACCTAAACAAGCAGTTTTTTAAACTGCAAACTCCAAAATCTGGCTTTATTGCAAGGTAAAGTAAAAGCTACTGTTTACATTTATGCTAAAACTGCATTTATGCAAATAACATAAATGTAGTTTCATAGCTTCTGAAAATGTGAACATCAGCCTTTTACTTACAAAAAAACCTTGCCTTTTCCCTAAGATTTCTGCCAACTGTGTTAAGTGATGAGTTATGATGACATCATCGGAGCCAGAGCCAGAGACCAATATAGATTCCTATAGGCTAACTAGTTCTTCTTTCCCTCTTTGTTTTTAATTGTTTTACCAGAATGATCAACACCATGTGTTAACATATGTGTTATTTTGATCAGTACATGTTAGGCTATGATTTTCTTCATTTTATTTACTTGAACTTGCTGAAAATGTTTTGCAATCTAGCTGATGTTCTCTTTGGCAAACTGCAGAAAAGTACAACACTTCAAATACCCGATGATCTAGTGGTTATGTGATGCCCTGAATTTTTTTTTGTGTTAACCAGGAGAGACACACTATGTTGAAACCTTATTTACAGATGTGGACTGGCAGCACAAGGAAGTTAAGTGACTTGCTCAGGTTCACACAGCGAAGTACTGGTCTGGTCCAATTCCAAAGCTCATGCGTTTTTGTTAACCCACAAAAAAAGCTTCTCTTGTATTCTTTTTCCAAGTGAACCTCCTGCACTTAGCCTGCCTTCTGTTGAACACTCCACCATCCATACCATGTCCTTAGTACTGCCTGGGGCTGCATATGAGCTTGTGGTCTCATGAAGAGAATTATCACACATCAGACTGTAATCGTATACCTCAGAGAGTTGTGCATACCTACACCGATACAGGTCATTACCTGGCACTGGTTAATAAATAGCTCCCAAATCACACTTAAGTCCACTTTTCAGTGTTTGACTTCTGCTCCACGGTAAACATTGAGTGGATCACCATCCTTCTGCACAATGAAGGCAGTGTGTACAGTTCCCTGTTGTGTTTTTGTCCGCCTCATTAACCAACAATTGGGTCTTCATGGAGGGCTAGCAATAAGCCTCAGGACTCACCAGGAAAACTGCTGTTCCTGCCTCATATTGGCTGCATTACTATGGATAACAACATTATTAGCAGAAGAGGCATACTAATCCCTTGAGCGAATCCACCAGACTTCCAGTGTCAGTCTACTCCTTTACCTGTGAGCTGCAGAACCCCACAGGACAGTTCCCTGCAAATCTTCTCCAGTACTTTTTAGTGCCCTACTCCACAATGCAAGCTGGTTGGCTACCACCCTTCTAAATCTTGAATGATCTATACACAGCTCCCTCAATACTGTCCTAATAAACCTCAACACCCACCCCCCACCTGAGGGTAATCTCCCTACACTGAATTCAAGTAACACTTTAAGTGCAGCCTTGCCACTCTGAGTATTTGCAATCGCTGGCTGCTCTCATTCACAGTCAGGTGGTGATCGCAGTGCTGGCGGCCCTACGTTTCAGATCTCACAATAATCTGCTAAACATCCCCTGTCTTCCCCTAATCTGAATATAGCTGTACCCTCTATAGAATGGCCTCTTCAGTCCCTCTCTGGCATTCTTTATTCTCTTCTGCTCCCCACACCAAAAACTGGTGAACTCACTACCCTTCTGCATCATTAATGCGGTTTGTACAGTTGCCGTGTCATTGTTACCTATTAATAATAAACATGATCTTCTGGTAAACCAGGCTGATAGCAGCAGGGCACAAGGGGAAACATAGGCATTCCTACCCAGATAAGATCTAATTCACCTATGATTAGTCACTATTAAATGATGTGCATAATGATGTGCACACCCATCATATAATAGTGCCTAATCCAAGGTAGCCTAGAACTTTTAAGGATAGGAAAGCCTATAATTCCCCTTGTTCCCTGCTGCTATCAGCCTGACTTACTGGAAAGATTTGTTTATTTTTGATATGTCAAAAAACCTGAGGACTGTACTACTTGCATTCATGATGCACAAGGGTGATGAGCTCACCAGTTTTTGGTATGAGGAGGAGTAGTGAATAAAGAATACCTGAGGGGGACTGAGAAGGCCACTCTTGCAAGGTACTGCTATATTCAGGGAAGGGGGAAGACAGAAGGGGAGAAATTTGAGCAGATCACTGTGCGAAATAAGATGTGGGGCTGCCAGTACCATGATCACTACCTGACCCTGTTGTCCTGGCCAACATTCCCCTTCCCATAAAACCAGTTCATGCAATTGTCCAAGGCTGTGTGTGGGTATTAATGTGTGAATTGGTTGCCACTACACATTCAGTCACTTCACTACCAGTCTAACATTGTTGTAAACCACGTTGGGATACAATGTATATGAAAAGCACTATATAAATATTGATTCTTATTATTATTATTTCCCATGGAAAAGGAAGATAAGACAAGACAAGCATATTTTTGATTTCCAAGAAAGTATGAACTCTGGCATTGGACTACAGAAGAACTTTGCTACAAACAAGTGGTGGATCTATGGGGTGGTGAAGGGTGCGGCTGTAACTCCCCTCCCCATTGTAAAGTACTCGCTTGCTGCTGCTGCATTTCACTTTGTTGAAGAAGTCTGATTTATTGATTGTACAAATGTTTACATTCAAAAATATGGATTACATTTGTAGTTTCAGTCAAAAACATACTAGAAAAGCATACTAGCAGAAAATATAAAGGTTTCATAAAATGTTAAAAGTGCATATCAAGTATATACACACTCCCAGCCCCCAATTGTATCATCCTGGATCTGCCATAACTACTAGACCACCAGGTTATTCAAGATTTGTACTGCATTGTGGTTTGCCAAACAGAAAGTCAGTTGGATTAAACACAATTGCAGAATGTTAAAGTAAACAAAATGAACAGAACCATAGCCTAACATGCATATTGATCTAAATAATGCACATGGTTTTGACCATGTTGGTGAAACAATTCTATACAAAGGGAAAACAAACTAGATAGCACTATAGAGAGCCATATAGCTCTCTGACTTTGCCTCTGATGATGCCATCACGTAACACATTTGGCGGCCATTTTAAGAAGCAGGTAAGGCAGTTTTTGAAATTGGAAGGCTGATTTTTCATTTTCAAATGCTTTGGAACCACATTTAGGTAACGATATAAATGTAGTTTTCACATTAACGAATTCAGCAGCCTTTCCTTTAGTCCCGTTTTAGGTCAGATTTTTGAATAGTTTGTTGTCAAAATGTTGTTTAGGTATCCTTTAAGTCAGCTCCCTCCAGTCTCACACAGAAGCAGCATTTATTTGCTGCAGCCAAGAGGCTCTGCAGGGGCTCTGACCCCCCTTTACTACAGCATTCATCTCCCCTTCTGTCCTTTGAATTCTGCTTGGTTGTGCTTCTCCAGCTTCTAGGTGTATACTTGATATGCACTTGACTAATAATCATACTAAAATTATTAAGATTGGAGTCTTACCAGATGTTATTAGTGACTACCTGGCAATATATTGTACTTGGAAATCAGAGAAAATAAAGCCTCCCCCTCATTTGATTACCTATAGAAAGTATCCCGAAGATTTAGATGATGGATTAAAGTCTGATTTAAGGGATGTTGATTGGTCTTACTTGGATGTAATACCTTGCATAGAGTCTGCAGTAGATTGCTTAACAACACAAATTTTGAGTTACAAAATAAATTCTGTCCAACACTAACAAGGAGAGTAAGGGAACAGTGAATAAATGGATTACCCGAGATGTTTAAATTGATGAAACAAAGAAATCAAGCATGGAAACAATTTTGCTTGAATAAAAATATTGGTGATTTTCAAAGCTATCGGAAATTAAGAAATGGATGTAAGATAAAATTAAGGTTATATAAATCTGATTATACAAAACAACAAGATCTAAATTTGTCAAATCCAAAAACATTCTGGTCTTCAATCAAATCTTTGGTGTCTCCTCCCATAGATGTACAATCAGGTGAGTTCCTTATTGAAGGAGTTACTATAAATGATCCACAAGAAATAAGTACAGCCTTTTTACAACAATTTTGGATATGGGTAAATATAGTGTAGATAAGGATGATCAGGACTTAAAGAACACAGTTATAGCATATCAAAATGATTTAATATTTCATTTTAAAGAAATAGAGCCTCAATCAGGTACTGAAAATTTTGAAGAAAATTCCTTTAAAAAATGTTGGAATTGATGATATTCAGCCAAGGTTTTTGAAGTTAATATCTTCATACATTTATAAGCCTTTGACAAAAATATTTAATTTGTCCTTAGAAATAGGGATCTTACCACAACAATGGAAAAAACCCATAATAAGACCAATTTTTAAGGGGGGAAATAGTAAAGATTTGGGGAATTACCACCCTATTTCTCTTCTCCATCCTTTAGGTAAAATTTTAGAAAAGATAACAGAGGTACAAATTAGTGATTACTTACAATTGACTGGGCTTCAGGCTCCTGAGCAGCATGGCTTTAGGAAATTTCATAGTACAGGAACTGCCTTGGCCAGGTTCAAAAACCACATCAGTGAGGCTATGAAGAGGGGTGAGCTCACTGGTGCTGTTTTTGTGGACCTGTCCAAGGCATCTGACCTTGTTGACCATCGCCTGCTGCTCAGGAGCCTAGCTGCCAAGGGATTATCCAGATTGTCATTAGAATGGGTGGAAAGTTATTTAGCAGGTAGGGAACTACAAGTTCTTTATGAGGGTTCAGTGTCAAAGAGTAGAATTTTAGAAAAGGGTGTACCTCAAAGGTCAATCTTGGGACCCCTATTGTTTTCCATATTTGTGGATATTATACCAAGTAAAATTCTTAAGGCTAAGACAATCTTATATACTGATGATATAATATTATATAATAGCTCTAATTCATTAGATAAAATTGCCCAAGATTTGACTGTAGATTTTCAGAGTCTAGAAAATTGTTTGTTGGACTTAAAATTATCATTGAATATTTCAAAAACCAAGAGTATGATATTTGCCTTTAAACAAAAGTTGGTTAAATTAGGGAAACTGAATATTTTTGGTAAAAATGGAACTAATTTGGAGCAGATGCAATGTTTTAGATATTTGGGAATGAATTTGAACTCAAATTTAACATTTTCAAATCATATATTGACTTTAACAAAATCAGTAAATCAAAAATTAGGGTTTTATTCAGACTACAGAATGTGTTAACTTTACAAGCCAGAAACATATAGCCCAAAGAATACTACTTTCTCAACTGAATTATAATTCAGTTTACTGTTTGTTTACTAGTTTGTCTAAACATGTGATAAATAACTTAACAATGACTTTTCATAGTATTTGTAGATTTGTTTATAGATTGCCTTATAGCACACATCATTATACTTTATATCAAGTTTCAGGGTTTCTACCACCTAACTTGAGTTCCATTTACTCTCTTTGTTGTAAAACGGATAATGTATTGAGACAAAAAAGTCTCCCTCCCTTGTATTCTCTGATATCTGTAAGGGAAGCCCCGAGAAACTTGAGATCAAATTTTCTTTCTTGTTTAAATTTGAAAGTCACTAAAACTAAAATGGGTGCTCAAGCTTTTTCTACCAAAGCACCAAAATACTGGAATGATCTTCCAATTGAATTGAGAATTATGAGTAGTCATAATTTATTCAAAAAGAAACTGAAGCATCATTTATTGAGTAGCTTGCAATGTCACTCCTATTTTAAATAATTTGTATTACATTGTTTGTCTTATATGTCATGTATTTGTATTCCTGTATTAAGTGAATATAAAAGTTATTTTTGTATAACATCTTGTGACTATTTTATAGTCTCGGGTCACATATGAAAAAGGGTCTTGGCTCATATGTTTATCGGGTTAACAAAAGAAATAAATAAAAAAAATAGGTCAGTGTTTTAAGTCACAGATGTCAGAACACTCACAAAGATGAAATAAACTCAAAATATAATGATAATGCAAAGATTTATTGAATGCTAGGGCCAAAATAACCCTCACCCATAGCACCTCAGCAGTGTAGCCTTCTAAGGGGGTGTTTTGCCTTTATTTCTGGCTGCAGTTTGTGCTTCTCTCCTTCATTTGTTTCTGCTGCACTCTGTTTTCTGTGCCTCGTGTTTCTTCCATTTTGCTTTTTTTGGTGGGAGGGGGCTTTTCTAGTTTTCCTACTGTCCTGCTGTCCCCATTGCTTTGATTTGTGCTACTCAGGCTCCCATGTTGCTGTTTCTATACCTTTAGCAATCCCTCAGTTCATCTGCAATTGTTAATTGTTTACACCTGACTCCTAGCTAGGCAGCAACTCCCTTCTGTGTCCTTTGTTTGTTTGCAGCAGCTCTACTCCTAGTTTTTTCGATTCCTATATCCTCCAGTTTTCCCTTTCAGCTTCATTTGTTATTTCTACTGCCTCAGCCTACCTGATTTGCAATGCATCAATTTAATGCTAACTCCCTATGAAACTGGTTGGCATGCATTTATCATTCAGTCCAAACTCATATTATTCAGTCTCAGTCACTGCCCTAATTATCATTCAGTGCCTCATTCAACATTCACCCTACCTCATTTGGTTTCTTTCATGTGCTCATGGCTGTCAGGCTTCACCATGGCCTCCCTCGTTCCGCTGTACCTATGTTTAATTTCTTCCCTATACATTGGCCATCATACTTTGCCACAGTATCTCACTACTCCTGCATTCAAATGCATGCCAGTCATATCCATAGCCTGGCTGCAGGGTCCCATGTAAGCTGATGGTCTCACTCTGCCTCTTGAAGTCCACATCTTGAGGGTGGGTCCCTCAACTGGGTGGGTCCTTTCTATCTGCCACTTAGATGGGAATGGTCACACTCCAGGGGAACATTTAGCCATGCAGATCGACTCAATGGCACCTCGTGATGTAGCATTTAAGACTTCAGCTGCTGGAGGGTGGGGCCCGTAAGTCAAAGGGGGCTCCTTTAGCTGTGCAGACTGAGTCAGCAGCACCTTCAAAAGCTATTCTCCCTACAACCACCTAAGGTTCACCTGGTCTCCACCTCCTTCCTCTCCTCTTCCCTTCAAGGGTGAAGATTGTGCGACTCCAGTCCTGGCCCTTCAACAGCCCAACTCCTTGCTGTACCCCTCAAGGGGATGATTTCCTCTCTAAGCCTCCCCCCGTGGAGGCCCAGTAAGTGCTTTTCAGCAGTTGTTGCTCTCCTCCTTTTGCCTTGGGGGTGGGGGCAAGCCAGCATGATAGCACCCCTTTAGCTGCTGAGTTTGCTCATGACACCCCCACAGCTTTCCTATTAGAGGGACAGAGCAAGAGCCTTTGCTCAAAAATGTTTTCTGAATTAGGTCTCTAAATTGCAGTAGCCAAGTCATCACTAATTCATCCTGAGCCTGGAGGGAAGGCCTTCCCCAGAGGTTTCCCCCTCCTAGGAGTTTTTTTCCTCTCCTCCTTGCTGAAGGTCATAAAATTAGGTAGTCTTATCAACAGGTAGGTTTCCACTATGAGTTGGGGTTGGATGGTGGCCCGCATCCATTTGCCGCTTCCTCTCTCCTTATGTAAGTCATACCTCTTTCCTATCAGTTCTAATATCCATCAGTCATTGTTCGATTCAGTCTATGTTTGTTTCCTGTCATCACTCATTGCTGTCACTCCATCCTCACATAAGTGCCTCATCACTTCTTGTTGCTCTTCCTTTTTGGGGCTTCTTCCTAAGGTACCTTTAGCCAAAAGGAATTTGTTTCTGCAGCACGTCTAGGGGTGGAACCCTCCTCAGAGAGTTCTTTTGCCTTCACAGTACCCCCAAAGAGTGGTAGTTCACCATAGCACAGAAAGTGTGAATGGACAATCTATTTTCCAATGACAATCAACGATACATTTATTCCAGTTCCTTCAGAATATCAACAAAGTTGCATAAGCATAACTCCTCACTAAGCTGCGTAAGCCAACTGAATTGAAAGGTTATGCCTGCAATTCAATGGGTGGAAGCAGCTAGCCACACCCCTGCCTAAGCTAATTAAATTAGCTCCTGCCTCGCACAGAAGCACCATTTCTTTGCTCCACCATCCTCCCTCCTCCCTCCAGCAGCTCACTCTCTTTCCTCAGGGCTCTTCCTAATGTACCTTTTGCCAGAAGGAATTTATTCCCATGGCACCTCTAGGGATGGAACCCTCCTCAGAGGGTTTCTTTGCTTCACAGTACCCTGGCAGGGTGGTAGTTCCCCATGGAACAGAGACTACAAATGACCAAACTATTCTCCATTGACAATCAATGATACATTCATTCAATATCTTCAGAATATCAACAAAGTTGCAGAAGTATAACTCCTCCTCACTAAACTGTGTAAGCCCATTGAACCATTTTTAGGATTTAGGATTTGGGGTCTTCAGTTCCAAAATCCTACATCCTAAAAATGGATCAGAATTCAACAAATCTGGTTCCATTGAAACAAGACAAAACAACACACACACCACCATGGAACTCAATTTATTTAAAATGCTGTCATCAGAATGCCAAACTATCTGTTCTGATGGCAGCACTTTAAATAAATTTATGAAGAGCATTCCATGGTGGTGTGTACACCCTTTTGTCTCTTTTCACTTGTGCTTTCAGCTAAGGCTTAAAAGGGTGGCACCTTATGCTACACAGGCGTGCACAGCTTTTGTATGTTTTAAATCTGATTCTAGTACTCAGAATCAGAACTACCCTAAAGCATACCACAGCCTTACTTTAAATACAGTGAGTGACTACGAGCAAAGCATACGTAAGTATGCTGAAGGTTTTAAGAGTAGACATTTATTAATGGATACAAGTTATTTGGTCAAAGTGGTATATCTAACTGCAAAGTAGGATACGTACTAAAATCTGAATGTCCTTATTCGATTCCTACTAAAGATAAAAGTATCAAAGGAAAGAATTTGTTGCCTATGGAATTAAATCTGAATTTACAATTATTAATATTTAGCAGTGTTCCTTTTATTTTACACATGTGTGCGTGCATTATGCAAGTATTTTGTTTCATTTTAACCAGTAAACCCTTTTTGCAAAATACTTACTGCATGTTTGTTGTACCTTCCTCCATGTCCATGCAGTTCTTTTAGTTTTCTCCCTAATTCGCCCCCTACCTCCGACTCTTCCTTATAGTTCCTCTCCCTCCTTTTGGCTAGTTCCCAGTGCAATCCTCCTGCACTGCTTTTGCCACCCTATGGCTGACTTTCTCCATGGCAGCCAACTTGCGGAAAAAAGGAAAGTCAGCTCAGCCCATGACGCTGGCCAGTATAAAAGGGAACTATACATTAGCATCCCGCATTGCATTGAGGAGACATAGAAGGAGGTCTGCCGATTTGGTTTCCTGTACCACTGGGCCACCAGGAAGCAGACATGTAGCACCATATGCCAGTGACAATCCCACAGAAGTATCTCATGTTCTAGAGTAGTCGACCCTGGTATGTCAGTTACTATGGAGACCTCCATGCTTTGGAGGGTGCTGGCAAAGATTCCTTTAGATTTTATGGAACCACGCGTATGAGAAAAAGTATAGGGCCACCTTAAAATCTTAACTAAACACAATGATGTCAGCTATTTTTAGTTTACTTACATTGCATGGCAATTGATCCAATTAATGGACCGAAGGAGAATGTCATCTATTAGAATTTAAACTTTTGAGCTCTTCAGGAGAAATGTGTAATGGCTTTCATTACACTTCTGGTAGCAAAAAGGGGGATGGAGACCACTACTCTTCAATTTCACAAACAAAAACAAATATGCCATCTATACTGAAGCGACAGCGATCTATTAAGTTTTACATTTCCTTTCTTTAAGTGACATGAGAACTGTTTAGTCATTCAGTACATGGTTCTTGTTATTAACAACAAATTCAGTTACAATCTATAAGATGAATAAAACCATTTCATATAAAACAACAGTAACAACTTCCATGGTCTAGCCTTATGTAGCAGCAATGGAATTTTGCTCCTGTCATCTGGGAAAACCAGTTTCAGGAATAAAATCTTTATAGTCTGACCTTCAAAGGCACCCAGAAATGCATGAATTCCACTTATCTGGAGTGTGTTGACTGCAAGCAAGGGATCTGGTGTGTGGCATTCACATTCACCAGTTCCACAGAGCTGCACTTGCAATGCTGTTCAGAGAGAATGGATCTGGAGGAGATGCTGTGCCAGACTCCAGGCATCCAATCAGATGCACAGGCCAGCACACTACAGAATCCCTTGTCCTGCAGTAAGCACAAACTGGTAAGATACAACAGTTTTCCAAGGACTGCTATATCCCAGTCAGAAATAGTAACTTATTTCAAATGTCACTGGCTGGTATGGCCCCCAGCCCACTGTGGAGGCCCTGAGGGCTCTGGGCCAGTGAAAGTGGGATGATCATGCCCCTAAGGACCACCCTGTGGCCATGCAGGGGGGGTGTACCAGCCTATGCCCCCTCTGCCAGCACTCAGGAATACATAATTCCATTTGTAAATGGGTCTTATGCCAACCCCAACCCCCATGCCAGCCCTGAACCAACCATGTGCATAGGAGCACTGGCAGCCAGGAACTGGGTTTGGAAGAGGTACACATACTGGGGCCATAGATAGGCAGAGATCTCCACATGTGCTGAGTGGGGCTCCATGGATGCAGTCCATTCTGTGGATCAGGTCCTTAATGTGTTCAGTCTCTATGGAAGGCCACAACAGCAGCACCCTCACCATAAGAGATCCCCACCCCCAAATGCTTTCCACTGAAGCAACACTGGGACTGGCATTTGCTACAAGGAGGCAGTTCAGCTGTCCTCCTGATGAGTGAACCAATGTGCCTGACTGGCCACCAGAAGGGAAAGGGAACTACTGAAAAAGGAGGAAAAGCAACAATTACAACATAGTACTTCCAGAGAACAACACATCTGTGTTACCACTGTGCTCGTACCTTGATCTACTAGCCTCCATTGCCCAAAAGCCTAAGTCTACTAACTACTGCTTAAGCCAAGAGTGTGAGTCCAGCTGACCTTTGGATCTCAGCTTTCCATATCCTCAAGTGCTACTTGCAACAGCAATCAAAGCCCATTTTGAGGACAGTGCCATCTATGAGTACCCAGCACAAGTACTATTGTGATTTCAGCAAAGAGCACCTACCACACACACAAGGATACTTCAAAACCTTATGAAGCAGATAGTTCGGTTCCCAGTCTTCAAAATGTTGCTTTTGCTGTTGTTATTGAGAGCTCTACAGATGCCATTAGTGCCAGGTTGTGACTGGCTCAGTGTCAGATCTGACATTAATAATGGTTCAAACACAATTTGTTGTTTCTGTTAGTAGAACATTCATACAGAAGTCTTACAATACTACACTTAAAGAGCTGCTGACACCACAAAGAAAAACATTGCAAATATAATAATTAAGTACAATTTAGCTTGCATTCTGTATATATTCTATAGATTTCTCCTCCCAATTATTTATTACTGAAAGAATTTGCATGAATACAGGATCGTTATTCCTTAGAGTTCATCTGCCTCTATAGCTTACTCCTTACTTCAAGTCATAATCCTGTATTGTGACATCACAATCTGTTGCCATGGAAGTAACTGTGATGTCAAATGCAGTGAATTATGACCTCAGGTAGGGAGAAAGCAGCAGTAATAGATACACACTTTTCAGGAGCAAATATCCTGTTTTCATGCAAATGACCTCAGTGAAAATTAATGGTCAGGAGAAATACATAACTACTGTGAAATACAAGTTGGACAGTGTCTAAATATTATGTTTTGTGAAAGTTCTCCTAAAAGCATCAGCTGCTCTTTAAAGTTTGTTAGAACCTATAGCAACTCCTAGCAGTGCAGCATTTTAAAAGATATTTGTCACTGTAGTCCAGTACTCTCTGTGTTCGTGCCTGAAAACAGACAATTTATGTCTAGTACACTTACCAGGTAAACAGAAACTAATATAATAAACAAATTGCATACTTTCTAAGAAGCTTACATCAGCATCCTTACCAAAAATGTGTATTTAAGAAGCAACAAGTATTTACTTTAACAAACTAGTTAAAAAATGATATTTATAGCAATTCCATTCAACTTCAATATTTTGTAGGTTCTTTTTATTTTATTTTTATTTATTTAGCTTTTGTTGACCGGGTAAGTGCACTAGACAAATCCTGCCTATTTTCAGGCATGACCCGGGGGGAGGGGGATACAGATAAATGCCAACTGACCTTGAACCAGATTACGCTGTTGGTGGTATTTTTAGTGAATGAGGGAAATTTGGCCAGGACACCGGGAAATTCCCCTACTCTTTTCGATAAGTGCCATGGGATCTTTAACATCCACCTGAACTACCACCAATCCAGGCAGATGGGACCTCGGTTTAACGTCTCATCCGAAAGACAGCACCTCACCTTCTTACTTTATGTCCCTTTGGCAATCTTCAAAATATTTCACATTAACAAGAACGTACTTCACTGTCTATACAAAAGTATCTGATCTCCCCAACTGACCTCACAATTGCTGTGTTTGTGACATCATAGTCAGTTGTTATGGTAAGCACTAAGATGTCATAACAAGTGTAATATGGAGGCAGACAATCCTGATGGAACCTTTTTATACAAGCTTCATTGATAAGCTACTGTAACAAACACATGCGGCAAAATCTGGGACAGTCAAGTGAAATGTAAAAAAGTTCTGTACAATTTAATTTATTTATACAGCATAGCTCGGCTGAGATGCAACATCTTGTTTCAGTAGGGTCCTACTTCTACCTATTTCTGCAGCTCGTGAGACTGGAGCACTGAAAGATTAAGTGAATACCCAAGGACATGCAGAGAGTACTTGGGTCTAGCAGGCTCAGAACCTGTGCTCAGGTGGCAAAGGAAAAGACATGCTAATAGGTGAATCCATGTGCAAACAGAGGACACTCAGAACCACAAACACAAAGAACATGGAGTACTCCACAATTGTAAAGAAATCCATCAATAACATGCCGCTGGGCTTGTGCTGTGTAGCACCAGTATTGCACAGAAACAAGGTGTTGGTACTTGGAACAACAACCTGGTGCTTTGAGACTTTGCAGCTTCTTCATTTGGGTGGATACCTGTGGTCTCCTGGTTCTGAAGTTGGTGCTCTAACCATTAGACCATACTGCCTCCTTTGCTGTGAATTGCAATACCTAAGCAAAGCATATTTGGGAAGTTAAACACTTATGTCGGCAACTACTCTTTAAAGAAAGAAGAATGCTAATGTAATCTTAGTAATCACACTGCTTCACCAACATTGGTGAGAGGTTAGGGCTTATTGTGCATGGAATTCAAGCAGATCAAAAACCTTGGTTTGCACGTTCTGAAGTTGTGCATGTTCTAAAGTTGTGTACATTCTGAAAACCTTATTGTGCACATTCTATTATTTACTGCAGCTGTGATTCCCTCGTGCTGACTCCTACTGCCTGGTTTCACTTTCTCTGCTCACTGTACCTTGGCATTATCGTAACTGTAGCTAAAAAAAAGACATGTCAGCAGCTTTTTTTTTAAACATACACTATAACAAATAAAATATGGGCGACCACACATAACTCACCTTGTGTTTTCATCTTGAGTTGAGATACCAGTAAGGACATCTCAAGCTTCACTCTGAAGGTCCATACACTGGTATCTCAACCCTCAATGGAAACACAGGTTCAGTATGGGCGCCCATGCATTATTCTCACATTTTGATCAAAAACTTGAAAGAATAAACCTGACAGATGTCTCCATTTTGATTTTTCTGCACCACTTGTTGCATAGACATAGACAATGATGGCAGAAAAGGGTCAACTGACCTTCCAGTCTACACACTCTACTTAATTACTTTGCATTGGCCTAAGTGGCTATCCCTTCCCATTGTTTCTGCCCCCACAACCCTTTTCTAAATAATCCCATATGCCTGTCCTATCCCTGCTTGAAGCAGATCACTGATTTGTCCTGTACCATTTCCTTCTGCAGCTTGTTCCACTTGTCCACACTCTTTATGAAAAAAGTGCTTACAGGCATCCCTTTGAATCCTCCTCTGTGAGTTTAAGTGATTTCCTCTCATCCATGTATTCGACCTCAGTAAGAGACGCCTTGGCATCCACCTCTTTATTCCATACAGGTACTTGTATGTCTATATCATGCCACCCTTTCCCTCCCTTTCTCGAGGGTGTGCATGTTCACGTCCTGTAGCCTTTTCCCATATGTCTTGCCCCGGTCCATGTACCATCTTGGTTGCCCTATGCTGTACTGCTTCTACCTTGTGCAGTCTCTCCTCAGGTGTGGACTCCAGAACCCTGCACAGTATTCCAGGTGTAGTCACACCAGTGACCTGTACAATGGAAGGATCACTGTCTGACTTTTACTGCTTATCCTTCTCCCTATGGAAACCCAGTTGCAGTTGTTTTTAGCCTCTTCGGTATCATGACCACTAAATCATTTTCCTCCATGGTGCTTTCCAGCACTACTCCCCGCATTTCACATTGCACTCTTGGTTCCTTTTCCCAGTACGCAACACTCTACATTTTTTAGCATTGAAGCCATCTTTGACCAGATCTTCAACCGGCCAAGAACCTCCCTGAGTTCATTTAACCCTTCCTCCATGTTCACCCTTGTACAGATATTTGTGTCATCTGCAAAGAGGCAGATCTTACCCTTGGTGTCTTTCCTTATGTCATAAATGAATACATTGAAAAGGGCCGGGCCCAGCACCAACTCCTGAGGCATTCCATTTGTTACTTCTCTTATGTCTGGAAAATCCTTATTAACTACTACCCTTTATATTGTTTCCCTTCACCTCTTTTCCACCCAATTTTCCAATTTTTACCCCACCCCTAAGTCCCTTATCTTTTTGACCAGCCTTCTTTGGGGAACTGGGTCAGTGGCCTTGCTGTAATCTAAGTATATCAGATGTAACCCTCTCATAAAAGTGAGCTTGCTTTTGGCAATCTCTGGAGCACTGCTGCTGCATTTTCCTGCACCACTCTTTCTGGTCCTGGTCCAGACTGCAGCTGTCGGACCAGGGCTGGACTGGATGCTGTTATTTGTTCTACAGGCTTCATCAGTGCCCTTCTCACCATGGCCAGTGTGCTGCCACCTCTCTTCACTCAGCCAGCCACTGGACTGCCTTCAGGGTTTAGGAGCCCACAGCAAGGAAGTTGCTCAGTTTCATGCAGCTATCAAAGTTGCACAAAGTGCAGAACAACATAAAAAGTTATAAGACAAAGAACCTCTGTGGGCAAACACTGAGGCAAGGGTTACCCCAAAGGGCATTTGGCTGGGAAGCCAAGTTTCAAGAAAATACAAAATCACACATGCCCACACATTGCAAAGCATCATGGGCTGCATATGCAAATCACCACAGAATGTTATGCTGGTCCAACTTTAAGCAGAATTGCATGGTGCCGAAAGGCCTCTCACACAGTCTGCAAAGGGTACTAACAGAAGACATAGACATGTGTTTCGTCCTACCAGGACTCATCAGTATGCCTCATCTGTTTGACACCCCAGTGGAATGGACCAGCTACCCTAAGACAGTGTGTCTTAGATATGTTGTGGTGAACCCATTAAAATAAAAAACTATTTAAAAGACAAAGAACCTCTGTGGGCAAACACTGAGGCAAGGGTTACCCCAAAGGACATTTGGCTGGGAAGTCAAGTTTCAAGAAAATACAAAATCACACATGCCCACACAATGCAAAGCATCATGGGCTGCATATGCAAATCACCACAGAATGTTATGCTGGTCCAACTTTAAGCAGAATTGCATGGTGCCGAAAGGCCTCTCACACAGTCTGCAAAGGGTATTAACAGAAGACATAGACACGTGTTTCGTCCTACCAGGACTCATCAGTATGCCTCATCTGTTTGACACCCCAGTGGAATGGACCAGCTACCCTAAGACAGTGTGTCTTGGATATGTTGTATAAAAAGTTATGCCCTGTCTTTGTGAAACTGACATCTGTTTGGAGCTCAGCTCTGCAAAACAGATCTGAATTGAAAGCTGGATCAGGAAATGTATGCATGTTTTTCCACTGGAACTGACAGCCACTGAGAGCCAGGGTTTAGCATTAATGAATAATTCATGAGGTGCCAGGCACTAATATTTAATCCCTGGATTTCTGCACAAGGAAGAGACATGTAAAAATTGAGCAAATTTGCCTGAAACAAAACCTCTCAATAGAGGAGAGTGTTTGTGAATAGCTTTCAATTGCTATTCCTGTCTGCCTAAAATAGTTGTCCAAAACAGACTTGAGACCCCCTGGAAAAGGGGACTGATGCAACTACAGTGCCAAGCCTGGGTTCTAGCACTAAATTAGAGTAGGGGTTGCCATGAATGCTGCTCTGCATCTGGGAGGGTGGTGAGCTGCTGCCTTCTACTGCTTCTAGGATTTTATCCTGACAGGGAATCAAACCAGCTATGGTCCCATGTGACTGCCTGCCTGTCAGAGTGGGTGGAAGCAAGTCCCCTTGTGGGGTGAAGAGGAACATCATCGTCCAGAGTATCATAGCCCACATCCCTTACCACCAGAAGTGTGTTGGGTCCGCCGCACTTATACCCACTTTACAGAACAGAGCTCCCATCAACCAAAGTCATCATGACCCACACCCTTCACCACCGGGAGTGCACTGGGTCTGCCAGACATGTATCCAGCCATCATCTGCTTAAGTAGGTGAGATGTCCCCATGGAAACAGCACCAGCCTGTCATCTAAAGGTCATGAGTACTGGGTTTTACCCACAGAACTTATCATTCCTATTATTTAGTTGGCTAGATACTTTCTGGGCATTTCTGCGAGACCTTAGAATCAAGCCCACAATTTTATCTTACAACCAGAAACAATTGTTCTACTGCCCAACCAGTTGTGTAATTTGCCAGTCAGCAGCTTCATCCAACAACCAAATTTACATGGTACCATACGAGGGCTAAGCATCACAGACCTGCAATTCTGCATCTGTGTGCACACTCAGACTGTAATTGGGAGTCTCTAGAGGGACTGTGGAGTTAACTAGTGCACCAGTTGGGGAGAAGTGTTGAGACATGCCGCACGGTGGTGTTGAATGCAAACTGCTGTCTTTGTTTACTTATACCGTTGTTCATTTGTCCCCTACCTTGTTCTACAACCCCAAATAAACCCATTGTTTATTTATTTTCAGCTGCTGATATTTTTTGCCATTATTGCCTTGCTGTTTATTTGCATGCTTAGTGTGATAAGTGGGGAGGGTAATGTTATTGTGTTCCCTATCACAGAGGGTGAGGTTGTATTTATTTATTTTATTTACTGAAAAGTTGCACCAGGTAAGGCACACTGAACAACAAGTTGCTCATCTCACAGTGCAACCTGGGGGAGGGGGGAGTGGGAGTGACATAGTAAAATATTGTGCAATAGTGCACATAAAACAGAGGAATACAGAATGGTTTGCAGCATAGGCAGTTACAACATTTGCGGCAACATTAGAGTGACTTATAGTGTACAAAAGTACAAATAACACAGATTGCATACAGGAAACAAATGCATCAGACGTTAAATGGAGAACAACGTTAAGTGCATATAGTAATAGGGGCTTGAAGTAGGTCTCTCCTAGTCTCGCAGGGCAGATGAGATGCAAGGCCAGGCGGGATGGGAAGTTAGAGCAGACACAATTAACAGAAAGGAAGTTATGGAGTGCAGTAGTTAGTGAGCCAGGCGAGGAAGAAAATCATATTTGTGAAGGGAGTGAGTTTCCACAATTTATTTCCTGTGGGGAAACACCCTGGAAGAACTCTGCAATAAAGATCCCCACAGGTGGAGGCACCACGCCAGTTTCTAAGCCTATTTCTAACCACAAACCCAGGTGCCATTCATCCAAAGGTAAAACAGACTTTACCTCTACCATCTCCCGGCTTAGTCAGCAAACCTTATAGGCTGGGATGGTTATACATATCTGTTGCCTGTCCCCTATCTGCAGTCCTCATTCAGTCTAAGAATTTGACCAGATTTGTCTGGCAAGACCGTCCCTCCATGAATCCATGTTCTCTGGGGTCCTGTAGTCCATTTTCCTCCAATAAGTCCACCAGTTCCTCCTTTAGTAAAGATTCCATACTTTTTCTCACTATAGATGTCAAGCTGACTGGGCTATAGTCCCCTGTCTCATCCTTTCTTCCACTCTTGTGCAGAGGGACCACACCCACTGTCTTACAGTCCCTAGGGACCATCCCAATGGCCAGAGAGCAATTTACCATGTCTGTAAGTGGCCCTGCTATCACTTCTGCTAGGTAGGGAAATGGGCAGACTAGGTGGGCCAAGCGGTCTTTATCTGCTGTCAAATTCTATATTTCTATGTTTCTCCTTCAGCATACACAGATGTAAGCCATCAGGTCTTATAGATTTATTTACTTTCAACCCAGTAAGCTTTTCCAACACACATTTATTCATTTTTTCAGCCATACCACATAAGCCATTGCTCTCCTCCCTTCCCCTTCCCCTTTTAACCCCACATAGTGGCAGTGGCCCATCCTTAGTAAATACAGAACAAAAACATTTGTTCAGTATCTCTGCTTCCCTTTTGTCCCCCTCCTCTCATCCTTCATCACTCTTTAGTCTCACAATATCCCCTTTGACCTTGCACTAATCTCAGATGTACCAGAAGAATGCCTTTTAACCCTGTTGCATTCTCTTTGCTAGCCAGAGTTCTGCCTCCACCTTGGTCTCCCTCACCTTCCTGCTGGCTACCTTTGTTACCTCCAGGTACTTCTCCCTATCCTCCTCTGTTGGTTTCTATTATACTTTAAAAAGCAACTCTGCACTTCAGCATGCCCTTTCATAAACATAGGGACAGATTCTCAAAAATTATCACAAGCCGCACCACAGGTGGCTTGCACCAATTGCCGGCGCACCAGGGACCCTGCTCCCGATTCTCTATCAGGTAGGGTCCAGGTGGCAAAGTCCGGCAGCTTGCGTCAACAGTAGTGGTGTGCCAAACCAAGAGCATATCTAGACAGGCTGTTACAAGTCATGGGCGGCTGTGCTCCAATGTCTCAAGCAGTCCCTAGTAGGCTAGCGCCCCGAGCCCTGATCTCCTTTTATGCCAATAATGAAAATGCACATTTAATAGTTCCTCCCAGCCCCAATCTCCCATTATGCCAATAACTGAAATGTATATATTATAGTCCCCAGTGTTCTAGTGGCAGCACCCACTCCACCCCGATCTCCTATTATGCCAGTAATTGAAATGTACATATTATAGTTCCCAGTAGTCTAGTAGCAGCACCCCCCAGCCTGATCTCCTTTTATGCCAATAATGAAAATGCACATTTTATAGTCCCCCAAGCCCCAATCTCCTGTTATGCCAATAATTTAAATGTACATATCATAGTCCCAGGTAGTCTAGTGCAGCACCCCCCCCCCGAACTCCCGTTGTACAGACTGTATCATATTATATTCCCTGGTGGAGTAGCGGACCACTCCAGCCCTGATCTGCCATTAACAGATCTGTCCAAATTCCTGGTGGTCTAGTGGACCCCCTACCCTGCAGTGCTCTGCTACCCTCCACTAACCCATACCCAAGCCAGGGACTTGCACAGCCCACCGCTCACCACCATAGCCAGCCACTGACTGAGTTTGAATGAGCACATACTGTATACAGTATGTGCTCAGAGAATGACAGCTGCTGTGAATCACTGAGCACGTACTATATACAGTATGCACTCATTCAGAGCTCAGTTGGCGGTTGGCATGGTGAGCGGTGGGCTGTGCCAGTCACCGGCTTGGGTATGGGTTGGGGAGCAGAGTGGGGATCCACTAGACTACAGGAATTTGGACAGATCTGTAAATGACGGATCTGGGCTGGAGTGGTCTGCTAGACCCCAGAGAATATAAATATAATGTGATACAGTTTGTACAATGGGAGATCATGGAGGAGGGTACTGCCACTAGACTACCAGGGACTATAATATATACATTTCAATTACTGGCATAATGGAAGATCGGAGCTTGGGGAGACTATAAAATGTACATTTTCATTATTGATATAAAGGAGATCGGGCTGGGGCATGCTGCCACTAGACTACCAGGGACTATAATATGTACATTAAACCTATTGGCGATTGGAAGATCGGGGTTGGGGGACTATAAATGTGCATTTCCATTATTGGCACAAAGGAGATCAGGGCTGGGGAAAGTGCTCTAGACTACCGGAACTATAATATATACATTAAAATTATTGGCAGGGAGATCAGGGCTGAGGCGGGGACCATGGCACATTGCGCAAATCAGTGTTCAACTCATTCAGAGGGTGACTTTAGCACCCTAGACCGGCCTCTATTGGTCTAAGGGTACTTAGAAATTTTCTGTATGAGTGAGTTCTGAGAATGCCAGATGAGGGGCTTTGGCAGCCTGTGTCTGCTGCAAGCCCCTAGCACCTTGCTGTAGCCCATTTAGTGGCACACAGGCAGCACAAGCCCTGTTTGGTGCAGACAGCCTGCGGTGGATGCAGGCTGCCTTCGTGAATCACTCCTAGGGCATCGTTTGGCACAAGGGGCACTTTAGAACATATTGAATGCAAGCCCTTTGCGCTGCCCAGGAGCTTTGAGAATCAGGCCCATAATGTTTAAGCTCTTCCTGTTGACTAGAGAATACATTTTCTAGTTCTAAGATTTTGTTTTCAGGGTTTATACCACATCTTGGAAACCTGTCTAAAAAGTATTTTCCCCCTACTGATCTCATAGTGCCCTTGTTTATGACATCACAGTGCTCACCCTAATAGCAGACTGTGATGACACAAACTGCAGCTGTGAGGATGTCAGGGGATTTTGAATGGCACTGTGAAATAAGCACTGCATTACCTTTCCACGTTCAGTAATTTCCCAGGCAATTTTTCAGTTGTAGCCTACTCCCTACCTGGGTGTAGTTCATATCTCCATTAGCTTTCAACATGTCTGCCTTATCAGTGAAGCCCACATCCTCAATACTAGTATCAGCCTCCTCCCTATCTGAATATAGTCAGCTACCCCCATCATTGGTAACTTCCTTATGGGCACAGCTTAACATATTTAGATTTTTATAGTGTAGTACTATTATAACTGCTAGTTACATTATCTCTTCACCTTTTATCAGTTCTTTCTGGACAATGGCTTCTAACACTCTATTTTGTTGCTTGCAACATTTTCTTTCCTCCCCCTCCTAGCTAACCTCTTACCACTCCCTCCCCCCTACCAATCTTTGCCCCCTTATATCTCTCTTCGGGGTGCCAACTTTTATGAACCTTTGCAGGTGCTCACTGCCAGTAGGTAGTAGTTTTCCTATGCTCAAGTTCCCTAGTAATCATTTTTTTCAGGCTACCCTCAAAATATTAAGGGTGCTTAGAGGAGTAAGATGGCAGCAGTGCTGTGCTGGCGGCAGTGATGTGCTGGTGTCTGCTAGCTCTCTGAGAGGGAGCAGCTTGCCTCCCCTCTGGCCATTTCTTTTTCCATGCTTTGCTAAGGAGAGCTGTCATTTGATTTTCTCATTCTTGTGGTCACTAGTTTTGACCCAAGAATCTAAACATTCAGCTGCTTGCATTGTAGTTAGGGGTTTTTAGTTAGGGTTTTTAGCACAGGCAGGGTGGGGGAAGTGAGACAGCCTAGTAGCTAGCTGCTTTATTTTTTAGTTTAGATTCCTGCAGACCTCTCATACATCTTACTTTGCTGAGTGCTAATGCTGGTGAGAGCTGTTGCCCAGTGACCGCCACTACCATCATTGCCATCACTGGAAAATCATCCACCATAGCGGCCAACTTCAGAGCTATATTGAACTTGGTGCCCGATAGTTGGAGGTGCTCTTTTTACAAAGGGCTGATGACTATCGGGTGGTTTCCAGATCCCTGGACAGAGCATTCTTTGAGTCTTTCATTCTTGAAACACCGGTCCAAGGTCTCCACCAATTGCTGAGGTGCCTCTTTTTCCATCTAATCGAGAGGGCCAACTGTAATGTGGAGTCCAAGTTTGTTGGACAGACCATCTTTCTGGGAGAGTGTCGGATGTAGAGGGCGCAATCTGCATTTTACTTCCCAGGGTCAAAGGAATGGAGTCTTTTGGAAGGACTATTGCACTGTTCTTGAACCGGTAATAAACCATCTGCCAGTTTCAGTTTCACTCACTTTGCCAGTCGCTGTGTCAGCTGGAACCTTTCATCTGCCAGCCTTTGAGCTTCCCAGTGGACTACTGAAGAAGGAGTTGGACTGTGAATGGATTCAGTGGCCGCTGAGTTGCTGGTAATATCTCCTTTGTTCTTTCCTTGGAGCTGGTGAGAGAAGCCCCTGGCTGAACTTAGATGCTTTACTTAGTCGTATGCACTCAGACAAAAAATCTTTTCCAGTTTTTTGTGTCATCTTGCCCTGAGGAGACCAGGGTCGGTGAGAGGGCCCCTAGTCTCCAAACTCTTTGGGCCCTGGAACAATCCTGGTTCATAATAACATCTCAATTAAAACTATAACTGTTGGCCCTGTCTTGAAGGGCTTATGTTATTGACTGAGCTCTGCAGGTCTGTTCTTCTTAGATTTGAAAATCTAAGCTTTAAGCTTACTTGCTCTTCTTTGTGTGTGTGGGGGGGGGTAAGGGTTGAGGGAGAGGATAGAGTTTTCATTTTAGTTTAGTATGTGGTGCGGTGTGGTGCGGTGTGGTGCAGTGTGGTGTGGTGTGGTGTGGTGTATGAATGTTTAGGTTCCTTTTGTATTAGTGGTGTGCTTGGAAGTGAGCTTGGAATTTTTTGCTTGCCTGGGATAAGCATAGTCAATCAGTCTGTGTCCTGGGATGTGTAAAGGTCTGGAATGGGCTACAATTGTCTATGAGGCATCCCAACTACTTGCGGCCCTTCACCGACCTCCCTGTTTCTGCTACTACAGCTCGTTGCTGTTGGGAGGTTGGAATTAGGAGGTGCCGCATTGATTGGTTACGGCGGGATGCCTCGGACATATTAGAGGGGAGCAGGATAGCAGTAGTTAGGTGCAGAAGGTGCTCTAGGGTTAGTCGGGCCTTAGAGAAAGAGGCCAGACATGTTTGGTCCCCATCCCCAGGGTTCCCACCAGACCGAGTAGGCAAGCAGCCAGAAAAGCGGCATTGCCTACCAGTTCCCTGAGGGCAGTGCTTCGCAATGCCAGATCAATCAGAAACATGACCACAGTTACAGCAGGCTTGATTTTGTATTGTCGATCTGGCTTGCATTATTGAGACCTGGGTGGGTGATGATGCTGACTCAGCTTTGGAAGCCGCCATTCCTCTGGGTACTCCATTGTGCACTGCCCCAGAGTGAAACATGGGAGTGGCCATCTGTTTTAGATTTGACCTAGGCTTCACTGTGCACCCATGGGAACACCTGGCTCCTTCAAATGTGTGGCAGTATGAGGGGTCCAGTGCAGGCTGCAGGATTCTCCTGATTTACCACCCCCCTGGGGAGGCAGGAGAGTTCCTGCAAAAGGTAGTCAATTTCATCTTCGGTAAAACATCGGAGGCCCCCAGATGTTTAGTACTGGGGGTCTTCAATGTCTGGGCCGACGACGAATCTTCTAGGCTAGGTTTCAGCCTCCTCCAGATGATGTCATCTCTGGGCCTGTCACAAGAAGTTTTTTCCATGACCCATCAGGGCAGCCACGTGTTTTTTTTTTTTTGGGGGGGGGTTGTTTTGTTTTTTTAAGTCTTTGGTAACCAGGTAAGGTCCACTAGGCACAAATGCCTGTTTTCAGGGACGACCTGGGAGCACTGGGCAGTTAAGTGACTTGCTCAGAGTCACACAGTATGCAAGTGGAGGTTGTAAGAATCAAACCCAGGTCTGATCTGCTGGATGTACCAAGCTCATTCGCAGCTCATTACTCTAATCTCTAGGCTATACTGCCAGCCCATGTTGGACCTGTTGTTCTCACTGGAGCTTGAGATTAATAACCTCAAGACTGACCAGGTCTATTGGTCCAATCATTGCATGGTGAAGTTCTTGTTTGGGCCCCCCCCCCCCCTTGCAGAGATGGTTAACTACCTCCCTTTGAGGGGTTTGACCCCGAAGGGATTCTTGGTGGTGGCTGATCTATCTAGTGTGGGCAATGAATGTGGAAGGGGACTGAGCGAGGCAGTTGCCACCTATAATAAGGCAATATCCAACGTGCTTGACACTTTTGCACTGGTCCATGTATGACCCAAATCCTCTCACTTGAGATCCCCATGGCCTGACGGGGATCTCAAGGCAATGAAGATTGTGGGGTCGGATGTTGGAGCACTACTGGCGGAAGACCAGGCTGGAGGTGGATAAACTGACCCTGTGTGCCCACTACAGTAAGTACCAGTGGGCAATCAACCATAAGAAGGCAGAGTTCCTGTCCAGGGAGATTGCTGCAGGGAAGAACTGACCAACTGTGCTCTTTCAGACTGTAGACAGGCTATTACACCCAGTCCATCTACAGCTGAAGAAAGCATTTTCTGATGCTTTATGTAAGGAGTTTGCTCAGTTCTTCTCTGACAGGGTGTTTGCCATCTGGCAGAGAATTCTGCCAGTGAGCCAGAATATGGCCAACAATGATCGCCTTGGACATCAGATGGGCACTCCACCTGTTTGGGGTGAGTTTAAACAGATGGAGGCTAAGGCTATTGAGGTCACTTCAGTTGAAGCACATAATATTGTGAACTGGACCTGTGCTGACATGTTTCTTAATGGAATGTGTCAGCTCCATCGGCCTGGTGTTTGCCTTCATTGTCCAGTGCTCTTTATCAGAGGGGTTTCCTCAGATTCCTTAAAAGAGGCACTGGTGAGACCCCTTCTTAAAAAAACATCTTTAGACCCTGACATCAAGGTGAATTATCGTCCTATCTCCAACCTTCCTTTTTTAGGTAAGGTTGTTGAGAAGATTGTGGCACAACAGCTTGAGGAGCACCTTGTGACCTTTGATCTATATGAGCCACTCCAGTCTGTGTTTCATGCGAGGCAAAACACAGAAACTGTGTTAGTGCAGGTGCATAATGACCTCCTCAGGGCAAGAGATCGAGGGGAGGGGTCAGTTCTCATTCTCCTCAATCTCTCCTCAGCATTTGACACAGTGGACCATTGTGTGCTACTCAACCACCTGAGAGAGTATTGTGGACTCACTGGCACTGTTATCTGCTGGTTTGAGTCCTATCTCCCAGATAGCAGGCAACGGGTGATGATGGGGAATTTCTCCGCCTCCCCGAGCCTCTTGTCTTGTGGGGTGCCTCAGGGTTCTGCCCTGTCACCAATGTTGTTTGCAATGTACATGCTGCCCCAGGTGAGCTCATTAGAAAGTACAGCTTGGGCTTTCATTGCTATGCAGATGATACAAAGCTGTATCTCACCTTTGCTCCGGGACATCCAATCCGATGCAAGTGCTAAATAACTGCCTAGCTGAGATCAATGACTGGATGGCCTCCAGCTGGTTGTGACTGAATCTTTATAAGACAGAGATACTGGTGGTGGAGTTGAACAGAGGGCGTTGTAGGATGACCTCTGGTGCAACAACAGGATTATTCCTGGGGCCTGCACCATTGAAGACTTCTTCTAGGGCATGTGATCTGGGCATTATTCTTGACAGCAGTCTGACATTTAAATCTCAGATGTCATCCATTGTCCGTTCCAGCTTTTACCATCTGAGGACTATCACCAGGATCAAACCCCTAGTTCTGCTCGAGGACCTCCTCACCTTAGTGCATACCGTTGTGATGTCAAGGCTTGATTACTGTAATGTGCTCTACTTCAGGGTCTCCGGGGGTTCCCTTTGTCAGCCTCAGCTAGTGCAGAATGCAGTCGCCAGGCTGTTGATGGGGCAGCCTAAATACTGTCATATCACCCCAGTACTGCATGAACTGCACTGGCTGACGGTCAAGTGGAAGGTGCTCTTTAAGGTGGGCTTGCTCACCTTTAAGGCCTTATGCAGACTTGGCCCTGGCTACTTGACTGACCTTCTAACACCTGCTGTATCAGTCCGCTCCCTCCGCTCCTCCTCTAGGGGCCTCCTTGTGATTCCCAGGATGAGGTTAAAAACTGCCGGTGACAGAGCTTTCAGTGTCGCCAGCCCCATCCTGTGGAATTCACTTCCTCCAGCTGTAAGGGAGGCCCCTTCAGTTGAGGTATTCAAAGCTCGCCTCAAGACCTATTTATTCAATTAGGCATTCCTAGACACTGTCTTTTAATGACAGTTCTAATTTATATTGTCTGTCTTATAGGCAGCTGTTCTTATTTCTGTTACAACCTGCTGTTCTATTATATTTTACTTAAGTTATTTATACCTATGCATGTCTTGTACCTGTTTATTTTTAATTTTTTATATTCTGTATTTTTAATTGTACTGTGCCCAGATCCTCCGGGATTGGGCACCTTAAAATAAACTTTGTCCTGCCTTGCCTGAGTACACTCCACCACCTTCCCTCCCATCTCCTTCCCTCCGCCTCTCCCCAAAGTGTCTTATAGGCTCCATCAAGCTACCTCAACTCCTTGTTGCTTATTGTAACAGGTAACACTGAGCTCTGAGGGATAGGGAAAACTACCATCTTGCAGCCAGGCAAGTCACCAGGATGGTGAGGGGGGGCAAAGTCCAGAAAGGAGCAGAGGCTTGCCCAGGGGATATGAGGTGGGGAAAAGGGGTTCTTTAGGTATATTGGAGAGAGGAGAAAGATCACGGGCCAGCTCGGCAGATTGAGGACAAACAGGGGTGGGTGAAGGAGCTAGCAAATAGGTGGAGGTATTAAATGAGTACTTTGCCTCGGTGTTCACTAGTGAGGGGTTGGAAGACTTGCTAAGCGAGCTGAAGGATTTAGAAGGGCAGCAGGCAGGATTGCTGGAGCACCTCCTGACAAGCAAGATGTGGGAGGGATATCTCAGGGTATGCCCAGGATGGATCGGCTGAAAGGGGAGAGGGACTGACATTGCTATCCCCATAGGCTGGGTGTGGGAAGCCCTGAAGTCCCTAAAACAGGACAGATCTTTGGGGTCAGATGGCATACATCCCAGAGTTTTGTGGGAGTTAGCGGATGTTCTGGCTGCACCTCTGGTGGCTCTCTTTAACATGCCACTAGAGACTGGGTTGGTGCCTAGGGATTGTAGGGTGCACATGTTGCGCCCATCCACAAAGGGGGATAGAGGGAGGTGCTGGGAAACTATAGTCCCATTAGTTTGACATTGGTGGTTAGGAAGATGATGGAGAGCTTAATGAAGGAAAGATTGGGGGGGGGTTGTAGGAGAGGGGATACCTGGATAGTCATCAACATGGGTCTGTACCAGGTAGATTTTGTCAAATTAACCTTGTGGAGTTCTACGAATGGGTGACATCAGAACCTGATGGGGGGAGACAGTGGATGTACTGTTCCTGGGCTTCAGCAAGGCGTTTGACTCAGTCCCTCACAAAGGCCTACTGAAGAAGCTAAGGAGGATGGGGGCAGGCCCATTGATGGTCAGATAGATTGGAAACTGGCTTGCTGGGTGCACTCAGAGGTTAGTGGTCGGCGGCGAGGTCTCGTCTCCTAGGAGGGTCATTAGTGGGGTCCCACAGGGCTCGGTTCTGGGGCCCCTCTCTTTTAATGCATACATCTCTGATAGCAGGGAAGATATTGGGTACAAATGAGTCTCTTTGCGGATGACTCTAAGCTGGATGCAGTGGCTGAGGGGAAGGAGAGGAGGCTGGCACTGCAAGGGGACCTGGATACACTGAATAGGTGGACCTGCACCTGGAAAATCAATTTTAACTCCTCAAAGTGGAAGGTGCTACACCTTGGGCAGGGGAATCCCAAACTTGGGTACACCCTCGGAGAGGATGAGTTGCAGGCCACGGAAGGGGAGAAAGACCTGGTAGTCCTGGTGGATGTCAACATGACTAATTCAGAGCAGTGCAGGAGGGCTGCAGTTAAGGCAAATAGGATGCTGGGCTGCATTGCAAGGGGGATTACCTCAAGTAGCAAGGAAGTGATTCTGCTGCTGTACAATGGCCTGGTTAGACCACACCTTGAGTACTGTGTGCAGTACTGGAGGCCACACTGAAGGAGGGACATCCAACTCCCAGAAAGGGTTCAGAGAGAGCAACTAAAATGATCCAGGGTCTGGGGGAGATGATGTGTGAGGAGAGGCTAGAGGAGCTTGGCCTGTTCTTGCTAGAGGAGAGGAGGGACCAGGTGGACATGATTGAGGTCTTCAAGTACTTAAAGGGAATAAATAGGGTAAATCATGATGGGATCTTTAGGCTGAAGGAGGGTAGAATCACCAGAGGACATAGCTGGAAGCTTGAGGGTAAAAGGATGAGGTGGGAAAGGAGGAGGAGGTATTTTACAGAGAATGGTGGAACCATGGAATGCGCTGCCCAAGGAGCTGGTACAGGCTTCTATTGTGGAGGGGTTCAACAGAGGGTAGGATAGGTATAGGCAAGGGATAAAATGGAGGAGGACTTGCCCGGGGGGGGGGCTGGGATTGAGGGAGGGAGGGAGAAACTGGGAAAGGGGACAGGGAGATGGCTTCGATACCCACCCAGGGTTCTAAAGCACAAGCAGACTTGATAGACCATGAGGCCTACTCTGCTGGAGTCTAGTATGTTATGTTATGTTATGTTATGTTATGTTATGTTATGTTATGTTATGTTATGTTATGTTATGTTATGTTAGCTCAATCCCAGTCCTCCCTCATCATCCCACCTCATGTCCCCAAACGTTTGAGAGTGACTCATTTCAAACTCTGAAGTCTCCTCCCCCAAAATGACCTATTGCAGCTGCTCACAATTAAACTTTTTTTTATTCTTTGGTAACCAGGTAAGGCCCACTAGGTACATGTGCCTGTTTTCAGGCATGACCCAGGAGTACTGGGGTGGTTAAGTGACTTGCTCAGAGTCACACAGTATACATGTGAGGGAGGCTGTGGGAATCAAACACATGTCTGCTGGATGTACCAGGCTCATTCACAGTTCATTACTCTAACCTCTAGGCTATACTTCCAGCCCAGCTGACAACCCAGACTTAAACCTGATGTGCTGGTGATCTCAGAGTCTTGCCTTTCTCCCTAGATCCTGAATATTGTTGTTACCACCCAAGGTTTCTCTATCATCAGACAGGTTTGTATAAAGAGGGGTAGTGGAGTAACCATCTACCTTTTCCTCTTGCATTCAGTTTGAACCTGTGTTGTCCATTACCTCCGCTTCTGCTTATGAGATGTCCTTAAATTTGCTCTCCCCCCTTCTCAGTTTCCATATTCATTGCTGGAGTTTACAGATGCTGTGGCACATCCCCATCCTCAGTCACTGAACTCCTCACCACCGTATCCACTCACGCCTCTTCTGGTGATTTGCCCATCCTAGGTGATTTCAATTTTAATTGGCTCTTCCTGTCCCTTCATAAATGATCCCAAAACATAAAGTCCCTCCAGCTCTCCCAACTGATCTCTGACCCAACACAGATCAGTCATAAATCCCTCTACCATTCCCTCCTGGACTGAGTGCTCTCCTTTCATCCCCTTCATATCAAGGATGCTGGTACCCTCCCTAATGCTCTCAGTAACCACAATATGGTTTACTGTGTGTCCAAGATCCATCATCTCAAATTTACCCCCCAAAATTGATCCAGATCTGATCATTCCAGTCTCTGGACATGTTCTCCCTAAATGCTGCCCTGGTGGTTACTGATTGGTCCCCCCATTTTAGCTGCTTGCAACAGCAACACTGCCCTTGAGGTCTTTAACTCCAGGTGCATGTCTGTCTGAGATCACCATGCCCCTCGAGGAAAACTAGAAGCCGAGGTTCTTACCTACCCTGAATTTCAGCAGAGTTGGTGGCCTATCACTGAGTGTGTGATCCTGCCTGGTGGACAGACAAGTCCATTGGTTCCCCTACTGACCTTAGTAGTTACAAGGCCTTCTGTAACGTCTGCACCAGAGCTACCAGGCTTGTGAAAGTCAAATACTCTGCATCCACACTCCAGAACAACCTTAACCACCCCTCTAAGTTCTAGAAGATCATTCATGCCCTCTTCTCCCCTCCATCCCAGATCCCACCTGGCCTTATCGTGGGCAACACCCCTGTCTCACACAATGCTGCAGTCACCTCATCTTTCAACTCATTTCTTACCTCCTGTGCCCACTCCCTATTTTCCTCCACCTCAGCTCTCACCCACCCCTTCTGCTTTAATGCCCTCTTCCATCACCCTCCTCCTGTTCTCCCACAATCACTACTGCCCCCTTCAAAGCCCGTCTGGCTCTAAACCCACACTAAGATGGGAACCCTGATGGTACTGACCTAAAACACCTGTCTATCTCTTTCTCTCTCTCTATCTCTCTCTCTGTTCCTGCCATTGCTCTTCCTGTCCTCTACCTCCTATACCTCTCCTTTTCACTAGCCTCCATCCCTGACATATGAGAACAGCAATGGTCATTCCCTTCCCAAAGGGGGTGGCCCCGATACACTGGTAACTACCACCCCCTACTCTAGTTAAACTCCCAAAACACCTTGTTCTCTCTCAGCTTTCCCCTTTCCTTGTTTCATCCTGCTACTTCACTCCCTAACTGTCTGGTTTTAGGAAGTCCCACCCTACCTTCACCTTCCTCCTGCGGCTAACTGACTCCAGTCTATCAGGCAAGGATTGCGGTCTGGTCACGTCAGCCATTTTTGTCAGTCTGGCCAAAGCCTTCAGCACTATTGCCCATCCTATCTTTCTGGACAAGCTTAAGGTTTCAAGACTCTCTGCCTCCTCTGTTGAGTGGTTCCACTCCAACCATGAGGACAGGTCTCAAGCTGTCCATATTGGTGACACCCTATCCCCTTCACTCCCTATCTGTTGTGGCACACCCAAGGGTCTGTCTCTTGGTCCTATTCTATTCTCCATTTTCCTGAACAACCTTCTCTGTGCCAGCTGTTCTGCATCCATTCACATGAATACAAGTGACATAATATTCTATGCTTCTGGCTCCTCTGCCTCTGACTTCACGACCTGGATCCAACTGGACTACAACAACATCCATCATTTGTTCCATGCAAACCAGCAGCCCTAATACCAAAAATGTGCCTCCATGACTTATGGCACAAGGCCAAGACTTGACAAGTTCCCCCACCCCCCACCCGCTCCTTCCATACCCTTGCTGGTATTATCTTCCTCTGTAAAATTCTGCACAGGCCAACCTGCTTTCTTCTGCTTCCCTAATCTATGGTGCTGTCTTATCCTTCCATTTGAATTATTTCTTTCTCCCACTCATTGAAATCCTCCTCCATGAATCCTCTGTTCACTCTTGCAGTTGTCCCTGCCCTGGCACAGGCCATATTTTTGCCGCTGCCCCAATTACACATCCCTGTTGTCCCGCTCCTGCCATACTTCAGTCCTCCTCTCCCCCCAGCTTCCACCATTGTTCCCTAGCTGTTGAACTCAGCGGCAACCTGTTTAACCTACAGTTTTGATCTCCATCTGCACTTTAAGCATGGAACCTACTATTGCCATGTTCATCCTACAGTTTTGCTGCCATCAGCATTTTTATTGTACGGTGTGTACATTGCATTACTAGTTTACTGCTAATTTGTACTGTTTGATTGGTTTTTGTAACTATTTGTTGTGATGTTGTTCTTCCTCATTCCTCTTCTCCAGAATGCATCTGAAATGAGTTATTTCAGCTTAGATTGTCATTTCTGGTAAAACTTTGAAGTAAATAAATCACCTGAAATATTCAGTAGATCTATAACAGAAAAGAGTTTTCTAGAAAACACTAAAGATCATTGCTATAACTATAATAGTTTTAAACATTGTATTTTATTAGAGGCTTGCTTTTCACACTGTTTGGTCAACTTCAGGTCGCCAGATATGA
This sequence comes from Neoceratodus forsteri, assembly GCA_016271365.2. Classification (NCBI taxonomy): domain Eukaryota; kingdom Metazoa; phylum Chordata; order Ceratodontiformes; family Ceratodontidae; genus Neoceratodus; species Neoceratodus forsteri. Next base: position 903,282,361 of record CM028129.1, read on the forward strand.
TAACGCCACCTTTTTGGTCCTTGCTACCACCTTTACTTCATCCATGAACCACATTGGGCCCTTTGCTTTTTCCCTTGAAACCTTCACAACTGAACTTTCTACTCTTTCTATCATTGCTGTTAAAATATTTCCTGTTTTATTATCGCCCTCTACTCCTATACTCCTTGTGCTTTTTCTAACTGTTCCCTTATCTTGCCAAAATCCACTTTTAAAGCCCCATCCCCTTACTTTGTTTGCCCCATTAGTAGCCCCTATCTGGACATGTAGCACCACTGTTCTGTGGTCACTGGAACTGAATGATTCCAGGACTGCTACATTTTGGATCCTCATACTGTTGTGAGTACCAGATCCAGCAGAGCCCCTTTCTTTGTCAGGCCCGGGACAATCTGAACTAGGAATGCCTCTTGGCATGCATCTGTAAGGTGCTGATTCCTAGTATGTGCCACAATTGACATTTTCTAGTCTGCATCCAGCATTATAAAGTCCCCTACTACAACAACCACCTCCCTAAATTGGCCACCATTTTAAGCATCTCCGAGTGCCTTTTCTGTTCCCTGATCCTGACTCAGTAGTCTGTAGACCACCCTGATCCTGATTTGTTTTCTATTCCTGTTGCTGCTAGCACCCACAGGAATTCTAGTTTTCCTGGCTCCCCTAGGCTGTCAGTTTCAGTTCCCACTATCCCTCTTTTACATATTATGCTGCTCCATCTACCCTGCCCTTTGCTCTGTCTCTTCTGAACAGTGAGTACCCTGGAATGGCCATGTCCCATTCATGGGTTGAGGTTGCCCACATCTTTGTGACAGCCACCAGGTCAATGCTCCCTTCTGTGACCATCGCCTGAAGTTCTGGCATCTTGCTGCCAAGCCTCCTTATGTTTGTATGCATCATGTTCCAACATTTATCCCTGCCCCTTCTTTTTCCTTTTACCCTGGGTACGTTTGATTTAGCTGTATTGGTCAATGGAGGGAGGCCAGAAAGACTCCCCCCCCCCCTTGTTTGTGACATCCTCTCTTTACCTTGCTCCGTGTGCCATGACTTTGACTGCTGCACTGCATATGCTCACCTGATTGTGTATTTACATTCAACCAAAAAAGTGCAATAACCCCCTAATATGAAATATTTAGACTTTAATAAATATTCATTACGCTGTATGTGCTGATTTGTGTTTAATATTCATTGAAACACAGCCAAAATGAATCATGATATGGAGAATCCTCTACCGTTCCCCATGAGGCCAGCGACACATAGTGATGAGAACAACCAGGGAGAAATAAGGATTTCCTACTTAGAAACATAGAATCTGTCAGCAGATAAGGACCATACGGCCCACCTAGTCTACACATTTCCTACTCACTGCTGCAGCCCCAGATCCTATTTCATTTGTGGCTCTCCTGCTCTGCACATCTCCAGGGTACCCTTATGTCTATCCCATGCACTCTTGAACCCTGTATTGTTTTGCCCCCACCACTTCTGCTGGAAGGCTGTTCCATGGCTCCACCACCCTTTCAGTGAAAAAGTATTTCCTAACATTACCCCGAGCCTTCTACCCTTCAGCCTCATATCATGCCCCCTTGTTCCTGTGCAGAGTTTTCTTTGAAATAGGCTTTCTACCTGTACCCTGTTTATTCCCCTAATGTACTTGAAAGCCTCTGTCATATCTCCCCTCTCCCTTCATTCCTCCAGTAAATAGATATCAAGGTCTTTAAGTCATTCCTCGTAGTGCTTCTGGTGCAGTCCATATACCATCTTTATTGCCCTTGTCTGGACTGCCTCTATTTTGTCAGTGTCCTTCTGGAGATGTGGTCTCAGAACTGGACACCATACTCCAGCTGAGGTCTCACCAGTGATCTGTACAGTGGCATCACCACATTTCCTCCTGCTTGTTGTGCCCCTCCTATGCACCCCAACATTCTGTTTGCTCTCCCCACTGCCTTTTCACACTGTTTGGTCACCTTCAGGTCATCAGATATGATAATACCCAGGTCCTTATCCTGACTAGTGGTGGCCAGAATTTCCCCACCCATCCTGCACTCCTCCCTTGGATTCCTGTGACCCAGGTGCATGATCTTGCACTTTTTAGCATTGAAATTCAAATGCCAGACACATGACCACTCCTCTAATAGGCTCAGGTCCTTTCTCATTTTTTCCATCCCCTTCGGTGTGTCCACTCTGTTGCAGATCTTGGTGTCATCTGTGAAGAGTCACACCTTTCCCTCAGATGCTCAGCAATGTTGCTAATAAAGACATTGAATAGGACTGGCCCCAGCACTGACCCTGTGGTACCCCGATGGTCACCTCCATCTCCTCATATTTCATGCCATTTACCACCACCTTCTGAGTTCTGTCCCTTAGCCAGTTCCCAACCCACTTTACCACTGTAGGACCCACTCCCAGGCTACTCAATTTATTTAGCAATCTCCTGTGCAGGACGGAAGACCAACACCAGTAACTCCTTCTCTGTACTGCTCCCCATTCTCCTTGTCACCATCCTAAGTCATGCACCACAACACAAATGTTGAGAATAGCAGGTTTCATAGAAGATTTCAGGGGTGAGGCAAAACTTCCTCTGTACATATTCCAGGACCATGTACTTGGCCCAAATTTGACAACAGAACCCTAAAGGTCACCAATCACTTGAATTAGGCTGGCTAGCATTACATAGTTTTTAAAAACAAAATACGGCCACAAGAACATGCTGCAACACATTAGATGATTAAGAACTTAAGATCCTAGACAGAGATTAAAAAACATTATTGCATGTTTACATATATATATATACTTTATTAAATGAGATGAAAACACAATATTAAAAAAATAAGACTAACACCCGTCATTGGCGAGGCATGGCCATTAGCTCACCAAATTTTATGTCTTTTTTTTTCTATAACATTTTATCTTTACAGTGTTACATTGCGTACACATAACTTCCTGATTACTAAACAAACCAACAGTGGTATAGATATGCATGTTTCAAATTCCTTCTTTCTATCAGTTGAAACAGACATCCTGTTGCATATGAAGTTTATTACTCCAGTAGACCCTGAGTATGTACTCAATGGAGATGATAACATAGAGGGGGCACATAACAGAGGTCTATACATTTCTATGGAGTAAAACTAGAGTAAACAGTAAAGACATACTAGAAATTTGGATGCAGTCATGAGAGGGCATGATTGGAGGTTAGTGGGAGTTAAATTCAGGAGGGACATGGGGAAGTTCTTCAGTAAGAGGGCGGTGGAGCCATGGCACAGGTTGCCAGTGGAAGTGGTGGGAGCTGGTACTCTTAATGGGTTCAGACATGGCTGAGACAGAGCAAAGGGACTCATAATCCCACTTGGGGGGACAAGGGAGGGAAGTGAAGCAGGAGGGGCAGAGTGGATAACCCCCCAGGACATTAAGTTGGAGTGAGGTAAATACTCTGGGTAGACTCAGTGGGACCTCTTTCTCTATCTGCCATCAGAGCCTATGTTCCCATGTTTCTATGTACCCAAGTGATTTATGAACAACAAGAGAATGAGAAGGCAAGATCTGTGCTAATCTGGAGTCCCTGCAAAAGACACTGTTTTGCTAAATCCTAGAATCTTTTCCAGTAAGTAGGATGAAATCTGTTGGGAATGCTGATAATAGCACAGCTTGCATCACACAGCAGCTTAAAATTCTGTTTATGTATAGTAAACATTGGAACCTATATCCCCAGGAATTCCTCCTATGATTTATTCTCATCAAGTGTATAGAATCAAGAGTTTTATTTTAAAATATCAAGATTTATTCAGCTGCTCCATGTCAGACATGGCACTGAGGGTAATTGCAATGCTAAACTATGCTGCCCAGTAGGGTTTACAAATAGCTGATGAGTGCCACAAAAGAACAGTCAGAGTTTTAGAAAACTTAAAAAATAACTTCACTTCTCACTTTGTGTTCATATTGATACAGGCATCAAGTGGAATCATGTTTAAAGCTTTTTATCTTTTCTTATCTTTTTAGAAAACAACATTTGCAGTTCTTAGACAAAATCAGCCACATATGAATGGATGTTTGTTAATGGTTTGCATGTTCTTGCATTTCTGTGATAATTACAATAACAGTTTTCTAAAGAACAATAAAGCATTCTTTAAAAACACACTGAATGTGATTCTGCTTGCACATCTGTATCAATATGAACAAACACAAGCAAGAAATAAAGTCAGTAATAAAGCGTTTCTAGAAATACCTGGTAGCAATGTTATGACACTTACCACCTATTGTACCTAATGTATAAACTCTGTACTATAGTATCCTGTAGTATAGCATGGTGTCAACTACATGTAAATCTTATCATACGTTAACTTTTCGCATAAAAGGTTACTGAAAGAGGTTCATGCAAGACTTTACACAGCTTTAAAGAATCTCCAACATCACAGGAAAAATGCAGGAAAAACATCATTTTTATGTTTGCTTGCACGCATGTGCAAGAAACATAGTGCCATCATCCGAGTTTTCGGAGGTGTGGCAACCCTCTTCCAATTCAGTCAGTGTGTTTGCAGGCGCGGCCGCAGTTCTCCAATGCCTGCTGGAGTAGTCTATGACAGCAGTCCAAAATGCAGTGGCATACAGTTGAAAGGGGGAGCTACGCTTCAGTGAGCAGCGATAAGATATCGCCTGCTCATGCGCGCTCACACACAGGCATATGCTGCGTGCTTGCCCCTCCACACTGTATGCCAGGCCCAGGGGTGCCCAATCCCTGTTGGCTGTGCTGCGCCCCCAAACAGAGTTGTACATGCCACGCTGGGTGCCCACCCCAGCATGGCTACACATGTATAGCTGACGGGGTGGCCAATCCCCATCGGCTCCACTGTCCCTCCCTGAGAGTACAGGGTGCCACGCTGGGAGCCCACCCCAGCATGGCAACAGATGCTGTCGCCGACGGGGTGCCCAATCCCATCAGCTCCACGCCCCCACAAGCCCTCCTTGTGCCACGCTGGGAGCCCACCCCACCATGGCAAGCGTCCCACGTCGTCTCCTCCTTTGTTAAAAAAACCTGCAACAGAAAAGGTCCCTCGCTGTCTCTGCCCCCACCCACACCCACCCACTCGCACCCTGCCTCCCCACCCCCCACCCCATACTTATCTCGGACTCCGCACGACCATCTTGGTGGACCGGGAACCGTCTGCACTCTTCAAAGTCGACCACGAACTGAGGAAATGCCGGTAAGCTGTATAATGTAATGAATAGGTTTTTCAACTTTGCTGCATATCTCAGGCATTTTGGGAATTTTGGCACCAAATTTTCAACAAGGGTTTTAGGACCCCTCCTCATGAATTCTGTCACTGTCATGGCGTTAATCGGGCCGAAGGGTGATTTTGCAGTCACTGCGAAATCACCTTTTGGGACCATTAACGCAATGTGTGCCAGTATTCATAAGGTGGAGCTCTCAAAAGCCTATGTTGAAATATGTAAATCCTAAAAATGACTTTATTTTACAGCGTCGTTGCGCTGTTCCTAAGCACGCTCGTAGGTTCGTGAATTTTCAATATTTTCATTCTGGATTTTCAACATTGCCATTTGACCACACTTCCTTATGAGTAGTACAGCTGTCATTTTACACCCAAAATGTGTTTCCGCGCATGTAGCGCACAATGGCGCAGTCGGTGTGCGAAATCAATGTTCAGGACACATTAAGAAAATCACAGTGACACTGTTCATGAGCAGAGGTGTTAAAATGGCTATGTTAAATGTTTGGTGAAAAATTCCCCAAAATGACTATTTTACGAGCATGCGTTGTGCTGTTCCTACGCACACTCGTAAGTTCGCAAATTTTCAATATTTTCACTCCAGACTTTCAACATTGCCATTTTACCACACCACCTTATGAGCAGTACAGCTGTCATTTCTCTCTTCTCACCCAAAATGTGTTTCCGTGCATGTAGCGCACAATGGCGCAGTCGGTGTGTGAACTCAATGTATGGGACACATTAAGAAAATCACAGTCACACTGTTCATGAGCAGAAGTGTTAAAATGGCTATGTTAAAGAATTTGGTGAAAAAAATTCCCCAAAATGACTGTTTCTGACGTTTGTTGCTGATCTCATGCGCTCATAAGTTCGCAAATGTTCGATATTTTCACTCCAGATTTTCAACATTGCCATTTTACCACACCTCCTTATGAGCAGTACAGCTGTCATTTTTCACATCAAAGCCCAAAACATGAGTTTCATGCCTATGTAGCGACAATGGGCGCAGTAAAAGTGAAATCAATGTATGGACACATTAAGAAAATCACAGTGACACTGTTCATGAGCAGAGGTCTTAAAATGGCTATTTTGAAATTTGGTGAAAAAATTCCTAAAATGACTGTGTTACGAGTGAGCATTGCGCAGTTTCCACACACCCTCGTAAGTTCATGAATTTGTATTTTTCAGTCCACATTTTAGCCAGTGGCAATTTTCCACACTTCCTTATGAACAGTACAGCTGTCATTTTTCACAACATGGCTGGAAATGTGTTTCACACTTTCAATACAGAAATGCGTGGTCACTGTGGAAATCATTGTTCGGGACAGATAAAGAAAATCACAGTGACACTGTTAAGTGACGGAGGTCCCAAAATGCCTGTGTTGACAATCTGCTGTAAACAATTCCCAAACTAATTACATTACAGGTGCACGTTGCACAGTTTCTACACACGCTTGTAACTTCACCAGTTTTTTTAGTATTTTCACTGCAGATTTTCAACACTGCCATTTTTTACACCTCCCCATGAACAGTACAGCTGTCATTTTTCACATCCTGTTCAGAAAGTGTTTTTGCACCTGTGGTGACAAATGCCGTAGTCGCTGTGCAAAAGCAGCTTTCAGCTAACAAGCTGATATTGCCACTGTTCATGAGGTGGGGTTACAAAAACCCATGTTGAAAATTTGGGGAAAATACCAGCTAATGCATGAGCTGTTAGGGTTTCCGACGATAACACCCCACCCTGTAGAGAATGACAGGCATCAGGGCTGTGACTTGGGATTGTCAAGTGGAATGCTCACACCATTCCACCCCCACCCACACCCTGCAGCCACTGAGAGGCATCGAGGTGTGCCTCGGACTCTTCGGCCCCAAAGTTCACCCCATTCTCCTATACTGCACCCATCTCACAATATTTCCTGATGGAATGGGGTGCGCATATGGGCCAAAGACCCCAAGGCACACTGTGACACTTGTCGGTGTCTGCACGGTAGGGTGTGGTGAAATGGCATGGCCGTTATGCCTGATGACCCAAAAGCACACCCCAATGCCTGCCACTATCTGCAGGGTGGCGATGGGCTTGGCTTCAGTTCACTACTTCACTGCCATTCTTATTGTGCAGCTCTGTAACTCCTACACTACCAATGCCAATGCCAGCAAGCAAACATTCAGCATTGACAAATGCTTGTTAGATATAGTTCAGCTTACATTTTGTTTATTTTCTGCATTTTTTTTCATGGAGTTTTTGTTCTACAGACCAGGCTGTCTCAAGGATACACCCTGATTCAGGTAATATACTGTAATTAAGCCCACTGTCCCTATTGCCCCCCCTTTCCCACTGTCCAGGGTCCAACTTTCCCACAGCTTTCCCTCCATGGCAGGTGATCTGGGGACAGCAGTCCTCCCCCTGATGCAGTTCATGTACATGAGCTAGTATCAAGTGGCAGCCCTGGTGGTTGTGAGCAGGAGGGTTTCTGGGACAATAGGCCATCATGTTGCTGGCTTAGGCAGAGCCTTCGTAATGACCTCAGCTGCCAACAATGCACATCTTGTGGGGGCAAGATCCCTGGCCCAACACAAGGGTTGCTGCAGTACTTGCTGTATGACACCAACTCTCCACAACTACAGTGCACTTCTGGCTGCAGCTGCTGTGATCTGGCTTAGCTCCCAACCCAACTTCCAGATTCACCTCTGAATCTGAGTCACCTGCACAGCAGGGGCATTGCGCTGTTGCTGGACCATCAGGTCAGCCTGTATTCTCTGCATTTAACTTCCATTTTCATATTATTATGGGGTGCAGTAGTGCCCTATAATTAGGGTTACATCAACAGTTCAATGTCAAGCCCAGTTTTGTATATCTTAATTACTTTGCTGTCGTTTGCGAATTAGCACAATATTTGGCATGCACAGTCAGGCTATCAGACTCTCAAATGTAAACAGTTTTGTGACAGTGTCCTGTACAATTTTAAGATACTGAGTGTCAAAAAGTTAAATGATCTACCCTATACTTAACTTTGGGTATTTTTTGCACTCCCCTACAGCTTGGATGGTATGGAATCTCTTAATTAAATTTTCAGGGATGAAAGGACCTGTGCCAAGGGTGTACCTTTGGATGGTTTGGTGAAAAAATAGTATACAGTTTTTGAATTACAACAATTTTTGAAATAACATTTGATTTCAATAGATTAAAAAGAAATTTGCAAGTGTTAACAGGTCATGATTTACTGTTCGTGTGCAGGGAGATACCGATTGCGATGGCAGGATTGGTCTCCTAAGGATATGCTGATTCAAAACAAATGACCAACACCTCTATTTAGCTAAACAGCACTTAGTTAGTTTAATTTTGGTGTTCAGTTTTAAAACTTTTCAGGAAAAATATGTGTTTTTTTCTATACTCATTTTGACCATTACCCACATATTGACAGATCATTTGATCAATAAAAAGCGTTCACAATTTATGCTTTTACTGTTCGAACACTATATAGCTTGCTCATTAAATAGTGATTTACTTAACACAGTCTTAATTTTACTGATCAAACTGTTTTATTAAAGGTTAATTACAGATTGCGGTCAGTAAATCACATTTTACATCACATTTCTGCCATTAACCTGTCGAACTAATTTGATCAGTTACATGCCACAGTGTAGTTATGAGAACCCATTCAGACATGGTCAATATAACTGTACAGCTGTTTAGGTACAGCAGTGCCAAAAATAAAGGTTCTTGTTAGTCATGATTGCTGCATGTATTGATTTTGCATTTCCACAAGATAAAGTAAATGACACAGCTGGTTAAATCATGGCTAACAACCACAATTGATAAATTTAATATTCAAACTGTTATTCAACCCAAAAATAACAGATTGTTAAATTGCCATTTATGGTCACAGTATGTTTATTTAACAGCCAACTGCAATATGAGAAGCTAAGGTAAGTATGGTTCAATGTATTTCAGTGAGGCTTTGAACTTTGATGCATAACGTTGTCATTTTGCATATTTTGACCCCAAATTTTCAACATGATGGCCTTTTGGGACCCCACCTCATGACCAGTGGTGGTAGAATCACTCAAATCAAGCCTGAAAGGTCATTTTATGGTACGCTTGGAGAAATCGCCTTTCAAGTGGGATTTGAACATTTCACCTCCTTGTTCATGAGGGTGGAGTCGTAAGAAGGCTAAGTTGGAAATTTGGTGTCAAAATATGTAAAAATGGCAAAGCTATGTACATACATTGAAATTTTATTACACTTACTCGTAACTTTGTTAATTTTAAATATTTTGACCCAAAATTTTCAACATAACCATTTTTCATACCACTTCAGGAATGTGACTGCTGTCATTTTTTTCAAATCCTGGACAAACTGTGTTTTCACACTTGTGGCATGAAATGACGTTTCAATGCTGCAGAATGACGTTTTAGCTGGGATTTGAAAATTCTCAGCACAGAGTTCATGAGGTGAGGTAATAACAAGGCTATCTGGCAATCTGGTTTCTGTTTTGGCAGAAATGCAACTTCCACAGCAACATACATGTACTTATCAATGTAGAGATGGGAGGGCCCTGCACTCCCCCAGGCAAATGAGGATACCATTATAGTATCTCAAAAGGTAAGGAAATTATGTACAAAAAAATCCAGTAATGCACCAGTTAGGGTAACTTAATGCCACAAAGGCAGGGAAATGTGGCATTAGAGTTTCCAACCCTAACACCCCATCCCCACCTTCCAAGCAGCAAAAGGAAAAAACATTAGGGTTTTGGATCTCCAGAGTCTTGGTGATCAGTGGTGGGATTTTTCTTGGGGTTGTCAACACTAATGCTCACCCTCCCCCAGCCCCAGCCTCCAATCTGGAGCATGAGGTATAGCTCCAAGCCACTGCCTCATAGTGATGCACTCTTCAAAGGCAGAGAAGTATGTCTTGACACAGGTTGCCAACACAATTTGTTTTGCATTTCTTCATGCAGTGCCCTGTGAGCCCTGAGTGAAGAAAGGAGGTCATCTGTGACATTGCTTGCTCACAGAATGAGGTGGGCATTTGGGTTGACAACCCCCAAAGAAGACCCCACCACTGAGTTGCCAAGACTCCAGAGATTCAAAACCCTAATGTTTTTTTCCTTTTCTGCTTTGGAGGTGAGGGTGGGGTGTTAGGGTTAAGACGCCACATGTCCCTACTTTTGTGGTGTTAAGTTACCTAACTGGTGCATTAACATGTTTTCTGCAAATACTATCTATATACATTAACATTAAAACAGGATCACTGTCTCCTTAGACTTCATCTACTCTGGAGGCATGCCTACAGCATCATAATTCTCAGTTTATCACATCTAATCATTTTCACAGCAACAGACTGTGATGTATCAAGCAGAATATTGTGATCTCAGGTGCAGACATGCAATCAGAGCCACTGAAAGCTAAGTTTGAATGATCCCCATTTCATGGTAAGGTGTGTAGGTATAAAGAAAAATAGAAGGTTCAAGACAGAAGATGAATGGAATGTTCTTGTTTTTGATTAAATCATTTCTATATAAAAAGAGAAAGAAGAAATTGCTTAACCAGGAAAGGCACACTAAGCTGAAGTTTGTTTTCAGGTGTGGCCTGGGAGCACAAGGAAGTTAAGTGACTTACTCATGGTCACACAGTACGCAGGTGGGAGCTGTGGGATTCAAATCCAGGACTCCAGGTTTGCAGCTCAGTGCCCTTAACCACTGTGCTATATGTTAACATCATATTGCTTTGCTCCAGCACACTGTGTTTTAACAGTATAAGAGTAGTTAAAGTTATAACTAATTAAAAAAAATTAACAAAAAGATAAACTGGCATCAAATATTGATTCATTTTGCTCACAGCTCATGCCAGATCTAATCTGCTATTTTATGAAGTAGAATCTGTTCTAAGCCCCAAAAAGGGGTCAAGAAACATATAAAAGAGTTCTTAGCAAAATTTGTTATGAATTTGAAATGTCTGAAACACTGTGGTCAAGCACCTATTGAAATGATTGGGGCTTTCAGTCCCATGCATTGTAGTGTAGAGACCATAACTTCATTGCTGCCAACACTTCAGATAATGTAGATGTTGGCTTAATTATCAGACTATTACTCCACACACACTGTCTGAGGGCGTTGTTTATTTATAACTGTTGACAAGCATTCAATTGGGTAACTCACATGAGCCCTGTATTGGAATATGGGCTAAAGCAGAGCACAAAAGGTCAGTGCTGTGCTTGCCCATACACACAACCCCTAGGGATGCCATATTCAGTGGGATACCACACTGACTATATCCAACTGGCTATAGGGGCATGGCAACACAGCGCTAAGTTGAGTAGCACTGCCTTGACATGGATCCGGGCTGTATGCAGCCCAGAGGAAAGTAGAGGGAACAGTGCACCCAGACCTAGCAGTGCAGGGAGCCCCCAACACAATATTAAGTCAGCACCATGTAAATGAGCCAATTGGGCATGCAAGGCACTAAGGGTCCATTTGCATGCCAATTAGGGGTTCATTTCCGTGGTGTGCAGCCGCCTGCTAGTGCCCATCATGACAGTGTCTTGTCACATACCTTGGTGTCTACTGGCAACCCCCACCCTCTGACCACTCACTGCTGTATAATAACAGAACTTGCTGGTGTCTAGTGGCACCCCCACCCCTTGACAGCTTGCCACTGTGTAATAAAAGCATTCCCTGGTGTTCAGTGGCACCCCCCCACCCACAGATTGTTCTCCACCATATGTAGGATGAGGTCCCTGGTGTCCAGTGGAACCCTCATCCTCCACTCACCAGATGCAGCATTCTCAGGACTTCTTTGGTGTCCCGTGGTACTCCCCACCCCTGAGCACCTGTCCCAGAAGAGAGCTGGCATTTCCTGTAGTCCAGTTGCCCTCCTGCATCACCCACACCAGGCATTCCACCCTGCCATCCTCCCCCAATAGTCACCAGTGCCATTGGGAGCTGATATACAGTAACCAGCACAGCCCTCGTCACACCACCTCAGCCGGCCACCGTATGCAATGACAGAGTGTGCATACTGTCTACAATATAGGGAGTATGCTCCCTATACTGTAGACAGTACATGTACTCCCTGTCATTGCATATGGCGGGCAGTTGAGGTGGTGAGAGGAGAGCTATGACGGACACCGTATTGGCTCCCTGCAGCACCAGTGACTTCATGAAGGGGGGTGGCAGGGTGGAGTGCTGGGTGCAGGGGTGGCCACTGGATGCAAGGGAATACTGTCTCTCTTCAGTGATCGGTGCTCAGGGGTGGGGAGTTCTACTGGACACCAGGGAAGTCCTGGGAATGTAGCATCTTACTAGCAGAGAGTAAGGGTTCCACTAGACATCAAGGACCTCATCCTAGGTATGGCAGTGGACAATCAGTGGGTGGGGGGGTGCCACTGAACACCAGGAAATTTCTTTTGTTATACAGTGGTGAGCAATCATAGAGTGGGGAGTTACCACTAGACACCTTGGGATTCTGTTATTATACAGCGGCGAGCAATTGAAGGGTGATGAGTGCCACTAAACACCAGATAGTTCTGTTATTATACAGTGGTGAGAGACTGGCAGGTGGGGTGCCACTAGACACTAGAGAGTTCTGTTACACAGCAGTGAGCGATCGGTGTAGGGCATGCCATTAGACACCAGGGAATGTTTTGTTGTACAGCAGCGAGTGAACAGGGAGTGAGGGGTGCCACTGGGCGCCAGGGCAGTGATTGTTTCAATGGGTCGGCGCAGGGGGCTGCAGTCTTTTTGCCCACAACCAGGCCTTGCGCCCCATTAAGTCGGGGTTTTCAAAGCTAGTAACTTGCACCTATTCAGGTGACATTTACCAGCTGTGCAAACCTCTCACTATACCGCTGTGCCTGTATGCAAGGGAGGACCCCCTCATTCACATGAGCACAGCAATAACTTAGTGTTCGGAAGCTAACACGCCTGTGCTGTGGGGGTATCTGAATATAAACCTCACCCGCAAATTGGGTGCAAACCCCGGTTAGCACAAGAAACACCCTTAGCACCTGAGCTAAGTTTTGAATACCTGGTCCATGATGTTCAACATGGTTCTATGTGATAAGGGTGAATTCGGCATGCTGAACACCTTTATTGCTACCCACATTGCGAAATTCAGTTTTGGCGATGTAGAATCCTGGAGCAAGGAAGCACGGTGCAAAAACTTTTTTTCTTTTATGCGGGGGACTGTGCCCCCTGCTCCCCCCTAAATTAGGATTCTCAACTCCAGGGGGGTGCAACTCATTTAAAAAAAAAAAAACACTGTCTTAGGCTGGGTGCAACAGAAACTACTGGCACCCAGTCCTGAACCCTTCATCTCTGCCACCCCAAGCCAGCACCTAGCCCACCATGCCATGATGCCAGCTCGCTGGAAACCCGTGGCACCACCCCTCACATACCCTCACACCCCACATTTGGTGGGCTTGGTCCCACCCCCCATGCGCGCACTGACATCCTGTTGCCTTTCATGACCCACCTTATCCGGTTGCCAACACCACCCGCCGCGGGCACTAGCGAAAGTGGGTCACGGTTTCAGCAGGCACCCACTTGCTAGTGCCCCATATTATGGTATACCGTTCAACATCAAGTAAGCAGCATTTCTGGTAGTTCCCACAAAAACTGCCTTTTTTTAAGTTTTGATCCAGATATTGCCAACAGAATTTACATGTAAAAAAGAGCAGTTAATGCTGAATGCCTGAACAGGCAATATGGACACACATATTTTGCAAAGAGGTGTGGCAATTTAAGGTCTCATCAAGGTGGTATAACTACACTAGCTTGGAATTCTACCTGGACAGGTGGGATGTGGATAGCAACACTAACATGACAGGTTAGTTGAGAGGAGCAGGAAAACTACAATGGGTACAGCTGCTATTTAAATAATGTGCACAGACTTTAAATACCCTCACTAGTAAATAAAGGGGGTAAGACAGTTTATTACTGATATTTAAAAAGATGTAGAACTAAATTAATTTTTTAGCAATACCGAACCATGTGTTAGTAATGTGAAGGACAAGTTATTGGGAGTCACTGATAGTTCAAACAAATACTGTATAAGAAAATATAATTTTTTACAAGAAAAGTGGGCATTTTAGAGAATAGATTCAGGCACAATAAACAGAAATGAGTATGTATAACTGAGGGAAAGAAAAGAGATATGGTGTGGTGGTACTGGTGCAGAATATTTTAAATAGCTACCTAATCTCCAAGACTGTGACCTGAAGCTACAGGTAGAGACCCTAAGAACAAAATCTGAAACACTGCATAATGTCCCTTTCTAATTATTTTCTGAGCCCAGAAAGATGAAAGCAGGCAGACAGAAACTTCTTTTGAGACTAACAATAGCAGTAATTGCAGCACCGAAGAAAGAAAGAAATCAGCTGAGTGACATTTCAATAAACAGGTCAATGGACTATCGCAGCTCAGCAGGGTACACAGGTGGATCACCAACCCTGATAAAGTGGTGATTCCACAAAGCACTGGACTTGCTTTGGTTGCAAACAAAAGAAACACCAGAATAAATATAAGAAAAGCACGGTGGCTTAAATATAACCTGGCTGTTTTAGCTAGCTCCATGACCAATTAAACAGTTCCCCATAAAGAGACTAGAATTTCCTGGTGTAACAAACATATGATACTTAAAGTTGAGAAAAAAGAACTTAGAGCCCAAATACTGCACCACATACACCCCAGTGTGGGTGCATGGGCAACTCCTGTATTGTAACCTCCCCTCCCCATAGCATATGCAGAGGCTTCCAAGGTACTCAGAACAGCAAACTTACACAGGCAGTCAGGGCTGGCAGGGCTTGGAGTCATGCTCTGCTGTATTCATGAATCCATGCATCTGACTCAGGCGTAGGTCCAGACTGCCATATCGTATACTCCCCTGCTCCTGTACAGCAGGAAATGTACTGGGCAGTCAACACAAGCTTCCAGTTGGTAGTCTGGTGTCCTACCAAGCTCCTTCTACTTGGGCATCCTCTGTTGCCTAAAGGGCTCCACAGCAGTGGACAGGGTGGCCAGCATTTGTGACTGTCACCAATGAGCTGTGCCTGTGGAGCAGCACTGGATTGTAAAATACTGGCAATGCACGAATCATGACTATGTTGTCCCACTTCTGAATTGGGCCTTCATGGCACTAGGAAAAGGAAACCATCATTACAGGAAAACCAGAAAGTGTATGTGTTCTGGAACTTCTCCATTAATATTATCAGGATGTGAACTGGTAGGCAAAATAAAAACTGCAAAATGGGTGAAATAAATATGTAATGCTGTTCCTGATAAAAGAAAAATGTGAGTACTGTACTACTTCATTTTAATTAAGGTGTGTGTGTGTATAAGGAGAGGAATATAAGGAAAAAGAACATTTGGTGGTGATATGATTGAAACATTCAAACACGTTAAGGGCATTAACAAGGTGAAAGAGTCTAACATGTTTCAATATAAGAAAAATAGCAGGACAAGAGGACACAGCATGAGATTAGGAGGCCAATTAAGGGGTAATGTGAAAACGTTTTTTCACAGGAAGGGTGGAGGATGCATGGAACGGCCTACCTCAGGAAGTGGTGGATATGAATACAGTGCAGGGCTTCAGACAGGCATGGGATAGGCATAATGGAGCAATACAGATGAGTATGAATAGATAGGCCATTGACAGAGCAAAGGCCAATGACACATTCATACGGTAGAAAAAGAAATGGGCAGACTGGATGGGCCTTGCGGTCCTTATTTGCTGTCAACTTCTATGTTTCTATGTTTTTAATCAATTTGTTTCTTCTTTGGAGTATTATTTTTAGGTTGCAGCAAATCCATGGTTGCCCCATTTCTTAAAGAAACCAAAACATACCCTTTCTCCAAGGGCCTTCAAATCTCTCAACCTTACTGCAACAGAGAAGAAGCACCATAAGACTCTTTCTCTGTGTATCAGTCTCTTTATTACTGAAGTAACCAGCCAGCTCGACATTTCGCTGTATGTGTCTTATATTCATGAGATGGTTCTAACTCCATTTTATCTTAGCAAACCCCAGGTATCCTGGGCTCAATTTTCAAAAGGGTAACACAGGGCTGCATCAGCCGTGCATCAACCCTGTTCCTTGGCGCAGCTACGCATAAATCATTTTTGAGGCAACTGCTCCAAATTTTAGCACATTGGGTGCAGTTGTAGCATCTTTCTGCACTTTTACGGCAGCTTTGCAGATATTTGGTGCAAGCCCTTAGAAATGGTCCACAGCATGCCAAAAGTTAGACTGGAGGAAACATAAGAACATAAGAAAAGCGTTGGCAGATGGGGACCATTAGATCATCTAGTCTGCCCTAGAAACTACCCCTCCCTATGAAGCTTTCATCCTAACTTGTCCTTTATGTCTGTCCCATGCGAGTTTGAACTCCTTGATTGTCTTTGATGCTACCACCTCCTGGTTCAGACTGTTCCATGGGTCTATCACTCTATCTGTGAAGAAGTACTTCCTGAGGTTACTTTTTAACCTTCCTCCTACAGTCTCATATCATGCCCTCTCGTGCATGCTGCTGTGTTCTGTTGAAATAGATTGCCTGTCTGAACTGCGATAAATCCACTTATGTTTCCAATCATGTCTGATTTAACTTGTGATGCATTAGGCGCACAGGTGAAAATCCCGATCAGTGCCAGGAGAAATGCCACAAGCCCTTGCACCATATAATTGGCACACGGGGGCTTGCGGCATTCTCAGGCTTTCAAAATTGAACCCCTGTGTTGTTTCAACACTTGTGTATAGAATTTTCTGTTGTGCTGTTCCCTTTCCAAACAGTTTAGACTGCCTGATGACATGTGACTGCATTCAACCTGGAGCCTTCAGACTAGGATGTATGAATGAATGATGATGATGTCCTCCTCCTATAGTAGCACATAACAAAACACAGAATTTGTTGGCAGAAAAGGACCACTTGGCCCACCCAGTCTTCCCAGATGGTTCCTGCCTAGTCTGCCTCCACAGACCCTAACTGATCTGATTGGCTGCTTGTCCTAGGGGACATCATCATTCATTCATAGATACCTCATTCACACATCCTAGTTTGAAGATGAGCACAAGCTGATCCACCATGTGACTGATCTTACCCCCAACTCTACTTTGGTAGTTTATTTGGGTGCTATGAGGTGGAGGAGGAAGTGAGGCTAGTGGGTGTGTTGGGCAGCAGGTGCACTATTAAACTGGGATTTTGAGGTTATGCCAAGGAAGATGAGGTCGGAAGCCATCCTGATTTTGCACGAGTGGGGGTGGGATTAGTTTATTATAAGAAGTGAGGCATATATTATAGGATACATAACAGTACATTACACATTTTCTGTTCTCACTTCAGGGGCTTGGGGAGGAGGGAGGTTGGGGGTTAGATGGTGGTTTCGGTAGAGGTTTATTAAGTGCAGGATTTGTGTGGGGGCCTGCATAGGGTGAAGGAGTTTTGTTTCTCCACACTGATGCAAAATTGGTTCAGATTTCTGAATCCATATATGTTTTGGTATCCTAAAATTTAGAATTTAGAATTTTTGGCAGATTTATCTGAAAATCTGAAATCCTACATTTTTTTCTGTTATCTGAGGTATCTGTTTTTCAAAACAAATATCTGAGCAACCCTATCTGTAATGGCAGTGAAGAACTTTTTAAAAATGCATTGATATTGTTAATGTGCTGTGTCCTGATTGCCAGCACTTTGTTCACCTGTGCGTTGTACTGTCCCAGTGCACAGACTGAAAAATCAGGACACCGTATTTCCCCTATCTATATAAGAGCTGATGGAACCCAGGGTATTGGGCATACATCAATAGACAAACTCTATATTCAACAAAAAAGCACCTACTCAAGTGGCCACAATGCCCAGAAATGTCACCTAGGGCCAAAAGATAAGACACAGGGAGTGTGGCCTGGCCTTGTGCAAGATGGCCACTTAATTGCCTAGCTCCATTCACCTTAAACACTTATCCATGACCATCTACTCTCTTTCTGACTAAAAAATGTCTTTAACCCTAGTGTTTTATAGTCCATCATGTCAGCAATTGACCCGCACTGGTATTTTTAAAATTGAGCCTTCTGTCAGTGCACTGAGGTCGACTATAGTTTCTACTCCTCGCTGCCTCCTCAGCCTCTTGAATGGCTTCAGTATGGTGGCTGTACCTCTGATGTCCTGGGTAAGATTCATGTTTGATCATCTTCTGCTGGAGACACAAGATATGAAAACTGCTTCTATCCAAAGTATGTGGGCTATCAAGCTAACTGGATACTAGAATAACAGTCATCTAGCAGTACAGCTTGCACACAGAAGGGGCCTGTCAGGATCTACAGGCCCAACTAACAGTACAGGTGAAACTCATTCACAGCCTGCAAGAAGTAGGTTGATGACCTGGAGAAATGGGGCTGACAAAACAGTCTGTGTTTCTTCAGCTTCCCAGAGCAGGTTGAAAATTGGGACACCATGGGATTTCTCTGCTATGTTCTCCCTGCCCTCTACAAGCTACCAGAGGACTCACACTTCAAAACTAAGAGAGTGCATTGGTCCCTGGATCTACCACCAATGAAGATAGAGAAACCCACCCAATTGTGGCCCACTTCCTGCAGTTCCAAGTACCAGGATTTCTCCATGGAGCTCACAATACAACGCAGGGTTCACACTGAGGTGCACCCAGGCCCTCCACGGTCTGAGTCCCTTTACCTTAAGATGCCTTGCTCGCCTGAGAGTGGTCCACAATGGGGGCCCCAGTTTAGCATACTTGAAGTTGCCCTGAGCTATATATGACAGCACTGGGTGATGGAGGTTCGCCATCCCACAAAACACCCACCCACAGCTGGGTCTGTACCCTACCACTTAAACCGAATGGACCCAACTCCTGCATCACAGGCTGCAGCCTATCCTCCTCCCCAACTCAAGCATGACTATGACTTTTGGCAGCTGCCATTAAAGACCTAGCGCCAGAACAGAAACAGGACAAGATTGAGGACACATAAATCCATTCCAGTGGTTAAATCGAGAGGTAACAGCCACAGAGGGGATTCAACAGCGGAGAACGAACTGCCTCAGGCCTGCTAGCAGCCAACAGATATGCCACCTATGGCCAGCCCTCACCAGAAATAGACCATCCACTCCACTCAGTCTCTGTTGGTGAGCAGTTCTATCTGGAAGGTGCTAAACAAGACCTGCCACAACAGCCTTCTCCTCACCCTATGGCATCCACTACAAACTCTTTGCAGGTGGCTGTTGTTGCCATATACAGTATGTTCCCCTTCCATCCTCTGGTTTGTCCAATTCAGATGAGAATGGCAGATCCACTGAATGTTCTCAGGTGAGCCTATCAGCAATCATGCAGCATCCTACTCCACCATGACAGACAACTCAGCAAGCGACTGTATGATATCAGGAGAAATCTGGATACATTGGTGTCTGCAGGGACTGAGAAGGGCAAGGCAGCTACTGGCAGGGATAGAAGGGCATCTAGAAACTCAGGACTTTGGACTAAACTCTGCAAGTGCACTCCAATGTCCCCCCCCCCACATGGACCGATTATCCCCAACTGCTAACCTGAGACTATAAAACTACTCCCATCTTCTTGCTGCTGCAGTCAAAACTCAGACTGCATACAATCCAGGCTGCATACTGTCAACAACTGATATCCTCTGTGGTTTATTTTGATGGGGGCAGCTAATTGAGTCAATAGATATGCCAGGATACCCTATGTGTGTGTAACCCAGCTGTGCTCATTACAGGAACTGGAATGGGGTGGGAATAAGAAGGATGAGTTGCTCCATTGTGATGCTTCCTGCCTTTCAGTAGGACCTCATATGTCCTCCGCCCAACACATGTGGTACTCTAGCTCCCGCCATGGCCTGTAAGTGGGGAGGGAGAATAAATTACAGTGCAGAGGTAAGGCTAAGATTTCAAGCTGCCTCTATTTCAGTGGGGTGCATACCAAGGAAGCCAGGAAGACAGACTGTCCCAATCCAACAGGCACTCTGTGCCCAGTCAATTACTATCAAACATAACCTCAGAAGGAAAATTGCCAACAAAAAGAGAACAGGTGCACACAGCCATTGTGGCACCCTGCTTTGAGTCCCCACTTATTAGTATACCTCATATTTCATTAGGCTTGGCTGCCACAGAACTTGTTCTGTAAAAAGCTGCAGTGCGTTAAGGGATTAGCCCATTTCCCTGCACAGTTTAGGGCTGATGGACTACATGCTACACACTTACGTCTTGAGGAGGTACTAGATGTGCTACTGGGGCTATTCTTTGTCAACTCAGGAATAGTACTGAGCCTCTCCCCCAGCATTTCCTCACTTACCGACCTACTTACCATAGGGGCAATGGCCGCAAATGGGGAAGGAGACCTGTACAGCAACACCGTGGAGTGGGTGAGATATGCTGCTGGAGACCAAGCCTAGCAATGTGTGGAGGTCTAACATTCAATTTGAGGAGAATGTCCCTTCTGTGGTACTCCATACTCAAGGAGGGTCCATGGGAATGCACCATTCGCTGGTAGACCCAAATAGCAAGGGAAGCCCCCTAAGGCATGGCCTAGCTCTCACTAATAATTGTAATGGGCCCAGAATCTCAGTAGCTGCCTATCACTTCCTGTGGAAGAAGCCTAATTAGAAAGATCAAAGATCCAGGTATGCTGAGTCACATATCCACCCACTCTTTACTATAAGAGCTCCGTCCATCCCTCAAAAGCAATAAAATGCAATCCCACTATGTCACATCATACTCAATAGCTAGATGCAACCCCCCATAATCAGTTCTTGCTGTAGCAAACAATATCTACATGAGATGCTAGGCCAAGTCACTTATACCAAAGAACCCCCATGGTCTTATCTACCTTCATAGGCAAAGCCTCCCCTGGGCTACCCTATGATACTGTTGATATTTGCACTATGGCATGATCCTTATTTGGTAATGTGGATATAAAGCTACAAAGCCCTTCACCCACTTGAAAGCTACCCTAAGACCTTATGTGGCCCTCTGTCAGAGTCCTCCTGGTAGAAAGTACACAATCAGAATTTAAACCTGTACTATGGGTTTTGTGGGGAGAGGTAGTTTTGGGTTGTTTTGTTTGCCTTATTGTTGTACTCTCTGTAGATACACCCTTGAGAGTCTGCTGGAGGGCCTGGGACAATATTTTCTGCCTGGCCCCTATTCAACCACCTCATAATGGCTCTCTGCTATACATAGGTTTTGTTCAGTTAGTTACACTCCATTAGTGCTCACTTCAAGAATGTATTTTTCCTGAATGAGTGGGTATATGGCCGGGTTTACCATGGTGACTGCATACTGCCCTGTTTGCTACAACTTAAGAAACAACACCACCCTCCCAGTGTACTGGAGACAGACAATTGGGGAACCTTCCCACTTCAATGTGTCACCCTGCTTGTTCTTCCTGTGGCCAGTCACACACTAGATGTTCCTACAGTTACCCCCATGATGGCGAATCTGTGCACCTGTGCTGTCAAAGTTGGAACATTCAGGGTTTAAACTCCCTTATATCGCCTGCTCTCCAAGCTTTTTCTCAGACAGGAAACTAAACTCCTGGACCCTGAAGCCAGAAAACTGCTGAGGGGTGGGAGGGGGGACTAGAGGTCCACAGCGCTGTGGTGACCAAAAGAATGTGGTTTCCATCCTGGTGCATAAATCCTTCCATTGTAAACTCCAGAAGGCATCATCGGACAAAGATGGACAATGGGTCCTATTACTTTTTTTTTTCATTATTATTATTTAAAAATTTTTACTGAGACAAGAAATACAATAATACCAACAGTACTGCATCTCAGAAAGCATGCATGCATTCCATAGAAGCAGAAAAAGCAAGCATACAGGCATGTGGAATACTGTACATATTAAATTAGTAGAGGGTGACACATCTAAACAGAGTCCAACATAGATGACATTGACCACCCGACTGGAAGTTCAGTGGCATAGCTGGTATGCCCCAGGAATACAAGCAGGCCAGCCATGGTAGTCAAGCCGTGAAAGCTTATGGCACAAAGGAGGCATCAATTGCCAGGATATACTCGTCCACCCCTGCCACCTGGTGTGAAACTGTTCCAGTTGATCATGGATGAGGCAGTGAGATGCTCCATATAGTAAATCTTTAGTACTCCAGTTGTCCTTTGGTGGGGGGCATTACTTGCATCCAGAGTTGAGTGATTGCTTTCTTAGCTGCAAGTATACATACCTAAGCCAGGGCATGTCTACTTAAAGGGTAACTGTCATCTTCAGGATTTTGCAATGTCTGAAAGCCCATACAAAGCTACTTTGAGTGAGCTACTGTGCTTACCTACAAGTCTTAGCAGTCCAGAGTTATTCATATGTATATCAGCCTATAATTAAGTGCTGGGGCAGCCATGTGTTTTAGGTTTCTAACAGTCAATGATGTCACCGCAGCCTTGGCTATGCTCTGACTGCAGATAATCCAATAGCTTAAATAAGAAGTTGGCTATTTTATTAAGTGTATTTTAAGGTGTTATTACACTTTCTACATTTATAATAATTGTTTTGTATGTGCAGTGAAACTAGTGAGTTATCACCTTTACATTTCAAACTGCTAGTAGAAATAATCCAATACAGTTCTGATATTGTTATGTTAGAACATTTTCTTTCTTCCTTCCTTCCTTCCTTTCTTCCTTCCTTCCTTCCTTCCTTCCTTTCTTTCTTTCTTTCTTTCTTGTAGACCCACTGGGACTGCAGGAGTCCCTTCTTCTGGGGCAACCCAGGATTAATTACAGAGAACACAGCAAAACAAGGCACATACAATATCAATATTTGTAAGTTACAAAAGGTACAGTGACACATATGTATCAGTTCACACAGTGACAGTAAATATATGTACATTTATGCAATGGGGTGGACATAAATGGAGTGTGATAAATAGAGGATACATGATGGGCAGGAGTGTGATATGGAAAATATCTTCACTCCTGCAGAGTGAGCTCTGGATACTCACGAGTGCGAAGGCATGGTGAGGTATCAGAGCTCATGATGCGAGTGAAATGTTCCATAACTACAGTGCTGCTCATCATGTGTTCTATGTATACAATAGGGGTACAAGTTGCAGAAGTATTGTTTTGATTTTTTGAGTTCTGTTGCTGTTTCTGTGTTTGCTGTTTCTGTGTGTGAGATTTTCTGAATGGGCTGGCAGTGTTACAAACTGTGGGACAAGCTGAGTGTGTTTTACAATGCTAAGTAAGTTAGCTTCAGGCAGCAGTAAGAAAGACTGTTTTTTGAAGCTGTGTGTTTTAAAGTTCAGGATGCAGTCAAGCTGAGAGCATCAGAGCAATGGGTTGGGAGTGAGAGAGTATAGGAAACACCTGAGAATGTTTTGCAATGGTAACTGAGTTGGCTGTAGGCAGCAGTGAGAAAGAAATTGTTTTGTGAAGCTGTCTGCTTTAGAATTCTGGCTGCAGTGAAGCTGAGCTTCACAGCAATGAGTTGGGAGTGAGACAAAGTATAGGAAATACCAGATAATGTTTTGCCATGGTAACTCAGTTGGCTTCAGGCAGCAGTGAAATAGCTCTCACAGTGGTGATGTCACAACATGATTTATCACTAGTCGTGATGTCACGACATGATTTATCACTTGTGGTGATGTCACCACATTGAGAACACATGTTTTTTATCACACTCATTTATCACTCACCCCTATTGTATACATCTATTTATCTGAATAACTGTATACATACATTTTGTTTATGTATATAGTTATGTTACACTCCATTTATGTACAAAGTTCTTATGTTGCTAGATTATTTTTACTATCAGTTTGAAATGTAAAGGTCATAACTCACTAGTTTTAATACACATACAAAACAATTATTATAAATGTAGAAAGTGTTGCAATAACACCTTAAAACACACTCAATAAAAAAGACATCTTACTATTTAATCTATTGGATTGTATGCAGTCAAAGCAAGGTCAAGCCTGCAGTGACATCATTGCCTGTCAGAAGCCTGACAGGACTGAGGGAAGTAGTTTGCTGGTAAGTTTGAAACTGAGGGTTTGTTTGTACTTGGCTGAAGTCTGCACCTTAATGAGGCAGTGCAACGAAAAGACACAAAAAATAAATGTACGTTTTGCCCCATTGTCTGCTGTGGCATTCATTCCGATTTTAGAATCTTGTGTTTGTTTTTCTGTAATGTATTTATTATGCTTAGGTTTTAGCTTTTTTATATATTAATTTGTGAAAATTGATTTGTAGCCACCATGTTTGGTGTCCTGCCTGTACTCCCACAATGCTGTGGGTGGCGTGGCTTGTTTCTGGTACATGCTCGTTCCCAACTACTAGGTGAGAAATCCAAAGCTGATAATACTGTGCATTAGTTCTTAACTGCCTGCCGTAGCGATCTCCCCCACTGAGTGAGTCAATTCTGTAACTGTGGACATAACACTCTCTCTCTCTCTCTGATATAAAACATGGAAACTCAGTAGGCAAAAACAGGACTTTTTAAATTTAGTTAGCACCCATCCTAAGCACAGATCTGGGTGGCGTGATTCTCAGTCACCTTCCTTTCTCTCTTGTACTGGTACTTAAGTTAAAAAAAATGCAAGCATTGTTACATTGTTACAAGTTACTTTGAACTCTGCTTAACTGCTGAACTTTGCTCTGTTTTTCCGTGATCATGACCCCAAACCATTGTGTATGCACTATGCCTCCTCTGCAAAGTCATCACTTAGAACAGTCAACCCCTCTTCACCTTTCGCTCCCCATACCCCACACCTATGGGACAGTCTCCTTAAGTCTACTAACAGCAGGAGGAAAGTACAGTTCAGAATAAAACTGAAGCAACACAGGATCAAATGGCGAAACCACGGTGCCTCCTGACCCCAAACACACATGGTGCCAATTTATTCTGTCAGCTGACTCAGAGGTTTAGTGCTTTCCTGATCCATACTCTTTTACCGCTGAACTGTCAGGCAGCAAATATTCTTTCTCCTCTTTTCAGAAATAAATAAAACGGAGTAAGCAACTCAAACAGCTGAAAGCCATGCAGCTGCTGATGTTCTGCTTCTTGCCTCAAGTTCACACATCTGTCATTTCTCATCTGCCTTAGTCGCAGCACAGTTGGACATACATCTGCCATGCCATTGAATAAACAAAGCTGGACAGGGACCTCAACTATAACATGAGGTAGGGGGGTTAGTTTTATTGTGTTTTTGCATTAGTGAAGGCAAGGAGTATGAGTACAGCAGCAGCAAAAGCCCACCAGTATGAAATGCTGCAGAGATCACCCACACATACTGGTGATCAAAATGCTTTATTAAATCAAAGTTCAGAAATCATTTAGTGCCTGCCACGTGAGAACTGGGTGATCTCTGGATAATTTTAAAACTTTGACTTAATAAATCATTTAAAGCACTGATAGTCGTGTGAGATCTCTCTCTTTTCAGTACTTACTACCAGTGTTGTTTTTTGTTTTGTTTTTGCTTGCTTTCTTGTTGTATATGTAGGCTGTGGCACAGCAGCTCATTCTACAGACAGTGCAAAATACAACACAGTTGGCTAACTTCATACCTTAATCCAGTGAGTGTGTGTGTGTGTGTGGGGGGCTTTGTGAATGACATGGCATTTCTCACAACAAGCCACCAGATGGATGTAGTATTTAATACTTTTAGGAACATAAATTGTAAGAGAAAATAGCCAAACACAAGTATCATTTAAACAAAGATCACTTTATTTTTTATCAACAGGATCCTAGTAACTTACTCAAACAAGGAAGAACATCTTGCACCAGAGCTACTCTGACTAAAAATGTTTCCATTCTACTTGTTTACAAACAGTAACATGAACCTAAACAGCCCACACTGCAAAGCAGTCTGGCAAAATAGGTGCATCATGTTTTTTTTATCAGGGAAAAACTCATAATGCGCATAGGCAAAACTCTCTGCTGCACTCCAGACGAAAGGAAAACCGCCACTGTTTAGCGTATATAAAATGTTTCATGTCACACTGATGCTTTGTCTTGAAAAAGCGTCAGTGTGATGTGAAACATACGTTGACGTTTCTTTTATGTGTGGGTGCTCGTTTTGTTTAAATAAACTTCATTTTTTTATATACGCGAAACAGTGGTGGTTTTCCTTGGTCTGGAGTGCAGCCAAGAATTTTGCCTATGCTCATTTCATTACTTGTATTTTGGCTTCTCCTAAGGTGTCCTGAGCCATGGTCTTTTTTGTGTTTGCCTAAAAACCCATAATGCACTCTGAATCAAGATGGAGATCCTGACAAGGGTCTGTGCAGAATGTGAGATTAGTCAAATGGATAAAATCATGAAAAAAATTATTAGAGTGTCTAAATCTTCAGTAAATGTACTAAAAACTCTTGTTTCACAATAATAATAACAGAAACCAAAAATACTGATCATTGCACTGCTGCTTTAAGTACAGTATCATATTTCAGGGGATTAGTGTGGTTTTGAAATTGAGAGCATTTCTAACTGCCATTCAGTGGGCAGGACTGAGGGAAGCAGTTTGCTGGTAAGTTTGAAATTGAGGGTTTGTTTGTACTTGGCTGAAGTCTGTCCCCTAGTGCAAGATCATACTTCAGGGGATTAGTGTGGTTTGAAATTGAGGGCTTTTCCTAACTGCCACTCAGTGGGCAGGACCGAGGGAAGCAGTTTGCTGGTAAGTAAGGTCCTGTCCACACTATGCCTCTATAATGGAGAGGGCTCAAACCGTTACTGCAATGGTTTGTGTTTACACCTGTAACGTTACAGAAGGCATTTTCATAACCATTGTTGAAACCACTTATGAGGTGGTTTGAACAGCGATTCACAGCAGTTGTGCCCTGTAATGTTACCATCCATAGTATAATAGATGCATGAGCGTGTAACTCAGCATTCCCCAGTGCAGCCACGAACTGCACTGTAAGGATGAGATAGCAGCTGTAACAGTTACAGGCACCCACAATGTGGATGGGCTGTAATGGTTCAAACCGTTATCGAGACTGTCGGCAGTGTGGACACACTGTAGCAGGTTCTGGTCTGTAACAGTTTGGAACCATTACAGACTGTAAAGACCCTATCCACACTGCAGCCGAAAACCATTCTGTAACATTACAGAGGGTGTAACCCGCATAGATAACGGCATGCGTTTACACTGTAGCGTTACAGCCAGGCGTTTCGTAACCGTTATGAAACCTGTCAGGAAGTGGTTTCTACGGCGGTTACAAAACAGTTACAAGCCTGTAGCGTTACCACCTGCCGTCTAAATGCATGACCATGTAGCCCAGTCATCTGCTAGACCAGCAGGCAGTGCACCACAGAGGGCACTTGGGAGGCAGAAGAAGAAGGAAGCAGTGGGAAGAAAGAGGCCGCAGAAGTAGTGTAACCAGTGCAGCAAGGTGGAAATGGTGCAGGGCAGCGTCTGCACAACGTCCAAGGCAGGGAGACCAGATCAGCTGGGTGCACACACGAGAGAGAGTGCAGCCAGGAGGCACAGTGTGGCAATAGGGGGTGCTGCCTGCAGCAGCTGTCCAAGAACTGTGAGGGGGAGAAGAGCACTGGTGCTCAGGGCAAACAGTGGGCACAAGCCATAGGAAGGCATCAGCAGATGCCAGCACTGTGTGCCACAGGTGTGAAGGGGTCCCCAACAGCTGTCATAACACACAACCAGCTCCCAGAGGACAGCAGTGCCAGAGCACACCACAACAGCACCACTGCAGAGTGACCCCAGCCCTCAAGTACCACCTGTGACTGGTGAAGAGTAGAAAGGACTGTGCCAATCAGTGACCAAAGCCACATGCCATGCTGCCCACCTGCAGGACCATGTCAGATCATGGTGCCACCTGGTCAGATGAGGCCACAAAACTCCTGGTGGAGTTCTGGACACAGGAGAAGGTGCAGGAAGAGCTAGCCAGTGCAAGGCACAACACAAAGGTGTATCAGAAGGTATCGGAATACCTGTTGCGTGAATGGGGTGAAGCAGATGGTAAAGCAGTGCCATGACAAGATAAAGCAACTGAAGGTATGGTACCATAAAACCTAGGACAGCAACAGACACTCGGGGTGCAGGTGTGGTGTGCCCTTTCTATGACACATTGGATACCATACTGGGAACACGGCCTACCACCGAACCAGCGTTCATCCTGGAGAGCTTACAGGTGGCCAGCCCTGAACTGGACATGGAAGATGATGGGGACACCACCGGGATGCGTGCCAGTACCTGGGGAATGAAGACAATGACAGTGTGCAGCGGGGAGTGCCCGACACAGGTAAGTGCATTGTGCAATGCGTATGCGGGTTCTTGCATGCTGGTGGGGTGTATCCTGGGCACACAGCACAAAGTGACAGGCATGACATGGGTGGTGGCACAGGTTCCTCAAGGGAGTTTGCATGTGGCACCTGAGGGTGTCGTAGGCACACAGGTGAGTGGGGACATGGGCATGGGGGCTGGGGTTGGCCATGGGGGGTGGGGGTGGGGTAAGCACATGTGTGTAATGGTGACAGGTGTGTTCTGCCATTCCAGGGCAAGACCCCGGTGAGGGGACATTGGTGGAAAATGATGCAGTGGAGGTCTCCCCAGTGTCCTTGGCCCTGCAGGACGTGATGCCAGGAACCTCCAGTGATGGCTCCACTGCGGGAGGAGGCCGCCATGCGAAGTGGCAGGGTGACCAGGCACCCCTGGTGAACCTCAGGAAGAGGAAGTCAAAGACAGCACGGATGGCAGACATACTTGAGGTGGTGCTGGAACCTACGTGTAGGATGATGCAAGAGCACCACAGGGAGCTGATGGACATGGAGAGGGAGCGGGCACAGGAGGAGAGGGCATTGGAGGAGTGCTTACAGAGACAGGAGGCAGAGCAGACAGAGCGGTTCTTCACACAGATGGTCCAGTTACCGGCCATGCAATGCCAGCAGCCACCACCTACAGCCGCACCGCAATGGCAGGTGCCACCCCATGGCACACACCACCGCAGCCCCATCCCCTGTGCCCTGTTCCCTGTGGGTGTGCCACCATGCCAGTGACCACTGAGTACCACAGTGGCATGGCTGACCCTGCCATCGCCACCCGTCCACGCTGGTGGACAGACGAACCTCGTGGCACAGGCAGCCTCCACCAGGATGCATCCCCGGCTGTGCCAGCACCCATGGTGTGACACCCTACACAGGGTGCAGTGTACATGGGTGGTGTCACTGCCTCCACCACCCATTTGCCCACATCCAAGGCAACACTAGCTGGTGCCAGCATGGCACGGCTGTACCCCACAGGTGTCACACCAGCCACCGCTGGCCTGCACACAGCACCCCAACCCCCGATGCATGTTTCCGCTGCTCAGCACAGTGCTACCCCTTGGATCCCACAGCAGACATGCCCAGCTTCACACAGGACCTGTACAGTGATGAGTTCCAGTGGACAACCCTGTGATAACCCATGCAGCATGCAGGGGTTGGCTGACTGGTGCATCCCGCCGGTTGCCATACGGGACTCCTTTTTTGATTTCCCCCCTACTTTGGGGACGCTGCTGGGGTCTGCCCAGTGACAACAGTGCCTGGTTCATGTTGGCACAGAGGTATGTGCCGGCTGTGGCACTCAGTTGAACAGTGCAATTCCTGGTGCACTTGCCTGTTGCGTTGCGTGTCTGCAACATGCTGTGTCAGGGTTCCGATGCAGTATGGCCACATGGTGTCTGGGTTAGGGCACCACCTGTGCCGCAGTTATGTTTTTCATTGTTTCAGGTAGCGGTACAGTGGCCCACACGTAGGTTCCTTTGTGAGCTGGTGTATGGTGCCGCCAATATGGTGGCCCAGCATTGTGTATTGCATTGTTTTTCACATGACAGTGTCTGTTTTCTTAGGGATATGTGGTGTTGCGCAGCCATGCCGTGGTCCACTGCATGGCCATGCTGCCGCTGCACATTGTTTACTTATGTATTGCTGCAGAAGTCATGGTGGCGTTGGATTAAAGAGCTGTCTTGTGTCAACATACCCGTGTTGCTGGCTTGCTTGGGCAGTGTGCATGCATCGCACATTGCTTTCTGGGGCACAGTGGGGCTTTCAATTCCATGGGTTGCTTGTGTGGAGGTCCTGGGTGTGTAGCCTGGCTGCACAGTGTATGCTGGTGCATGCAGCTTGCATCCGGTGGCAGTGGGCCTTGGTTTGCCATTTCCTGGTAGTGCAGCAAGCCTGTCTGTGGGATGCTGCAGGATCCCTGTACCCAGCATGTGTTATTGCATCACTGCAAGCCTTCATGCCATGTGTAGGGGCCCCCCTCATTCTGGTTCCACACCTTCACCTGCTCCCACCTTGGTCCCCACAGGTGCACATGGGCACACATCGCTGTAGGATACCAAGGCATGTTGTGCCACACTCCAGTGTGCCTGTGTAGAACTGGAAGCCGGGTGTTCATTGGTGGGTTTCTGTCTTCACAGCTGTCTTCCCCAGGTGCACCATGGGATGCACTCCACATTACAGGGTTGGGTGCACACTGTTCACATCTTAATGTGGACAGGCTGTGCCTGTTCCAGACTGTTTTCACACCTGTTCCTGGAAGTGTGGACACACTGTTATGTTGCAGCCTGTAATGGTTTGGAACCATTTCAGCCCTGTTGGGTGCAGTGTGGACGGGGCCTAAGTGGTGTAGTGTGGACAGGGCCTTAGAAATTGAGGGTTTGTTTGTATGTGTCTGAAGTCTGTACCATAAGTGCAGGATCATATTTCAGAGGATTAGTGTGATTTGAAACTGAGGGCTTTTCCTAACTGCCATTCAGTGGGCAGGACTGAGGAAGCAGTTTGCTGGTAAGTTGGTGCAACCCCCATAAATGGGGTTTCCAAAAGTATTCCTTGGGTGCATAAATGCCCACTGCCAGGCAGGCATTCTGTGTCTTTACAGGTGTAAAAGTGCTTGCATCGCGAAGTGCCCTGTTAGCTTCTGCACTTGTCCCTGTAAGAGACATTATTTTTGTAGTGTATAATTAATCTGCGTCGGGGTCAAGTGTTTCAAGCTCAAGTCCTGCCCGAGCTGCAATAATATTTCTCTGTTCTGCCATTGCTAATGGTGCAGAGGGAGCTCTGTTAGAACTGGTAATTGTTTGCTGATTAGCTGCTATAATAACAATGGTATTATAGTTTGTCTAACCTGCCTTTCTTTGCAGCATGGACATTTCTGTATTGCACCAATCAGTACCTTTTGGGGATCTTAAAATGGAGTCTGTCCCCAGGGGTCTTGTGGGAGTGAATTTCTGTAGAAATTGTAGTTTTTTTCATTTTGGCACCTAAATGGACCTGGAGGGGGGCCCTTGCTTTGACAGACAGATAAATCTACCAGCCAAACCCTTTTTGGATCAGAAGGAAGTCCTGGTGCTGCCTGCAGCAGGGAGTCAGTCTGAGTTTGGAGTGGAAAGGGTGAACTGCTCAAGAGATAGGAGCAGCTGCTCCTGTGAGTAGTGCAGGAAACTGGTGGGAAGGCTGTGTCTGGCCTGCCTGCTTCATCTTCCCTTCTGAGGGATCTGCTAATGAAATTAATCTGACTGAATCCAAACTGGCTTGTGACCAGAAATAACGAATTGTGACTGCCCTGTTACCTGAAGAAGACAGAAGATTTGCTGTAAGCGATCGGCCTGTCAGGACGTCTGAATCACCACAGAGATCACAGTTTTCTCAGGAAAACTTAAATTGCTACTGAACTGTCATCCGACCTGTGGCATTGTGTTTTGCTTTACTATAAATGTGCTGTAAGCTGTCAGTGGGTTGCAAGTTGGTTCCCAACTACTTAAATGTGTCATGCTTGCTGGAAGCTGTCTCCAGCACCTATCGAACTGAATCCAAACTGTTCACCCAGCCTGGGCCCTGCCACCTTGGCCCAGTCAGCTACTTCAAACACAGAGATCACCATCTACGAGAGACTACGCCCAGGGATCAGTCCCTGCTCAACATCTCAAATAGGAGCGACACCTCGGTGAATCATGTGGGCCCTGCTTCTTCTGGCATACCAGCTTGTCGACCTGCAGCCTCCATTTCATCCTGCCTGTGTTTCTTATTGGGTAGTGTGAGTAAACACCAAGGTAGCTCCCTGCAACATCAGCTAAATCAAAAGTGTTGTCATCTGATTCAATTGTTGTTATTCTTGTCATGAACTGAGCCTCCAGGCTCCGGATTACAAGTTGTGTGCGTTGTGCATACTCCTTCTCTCCATCGCAGGGGCTCCGATCAGCTGTGACACTGGCCTACCCCAGGCAACTTGTCAGGCTTGACCACCTTTTTCCAACTGGGTAACCAGAGTGTGTGACTGTGAAGGGACTCTAAAGTGCATGCATGATTGCCTGATTGAATCAGTTGCAGAACTAATCAGCCAAATTACACCCTCCCTTGTTCATTCCCCCTGAATAAATCAGATCTAATTATTTTTGCATTTAACTTGACTGTAGTTCCATTTTGTACAAGAAGCACTGTACTGTTGTTACCTGCTGTGTCTAACCTTATTTTGCAGGGGGTCTCCAGGGTCAAACTGGTGGAATCAGCCCTGGTGGTAAGTGCAAACAGAGTGGGGATTTGTATGCTGATTAGGGGTTATTGTAAATGTATCTGTTGTTCATTGCTTAGGCCACTAGAGGGGAGGAGGGAGGTTACAGTGTCCCAGAGGGCTCTACCCAGGTCAGCTACGCTACCAATAACCCTGTCCTCTAGGGTGGGCACCATTTTCAGTACCAGGCCCTTAACCTGCACCTAGTCATGCAGATGGGGAGTAGCCTTGGGATAGCACCACCTAGGGTTACATCTGAAACTGAGAGTTTGTTTGTACTTGGCTGAGTCTGTACCTTAAGTGCAGGATTGGCCCAGTAGTACTGAGGGTTGAGGTGCTGGCTGCCACACCTTACGCCACGCTGGCAACCTGGGTTTGGGGAGCCGTCGGGTCATCAGGGTTGGCAGCAGCAGGAGAGGATCGAGTGTCCAGAGGACTGCTCTCCTCTTCTGGGAGGGGTGGGCATGCTTGTCACAGTACCAGCAGCCCCCAGTGGAGACCAAGGGCAGTACAACTTGCAGCACCCACTTCAGGGATTGGGGTGTTGGCAGACAGCTTACACACAGGAGCGGGTGCATGCCCGTTGCGTACAGGACATCATGGCACATCCGCACCCATGGGGGGAAAACAGAAAATCAGATATACTCTGGCACCCAGACAGGTGATGGTGGGCCCAGAGGACTGTCCCCATACCCATTGCTGGATCTGTCCTGGCTGGTCACTGTCTCCCCTCCACTCCCGGCTGCCCTTCTAGACTATAGATAGAGTGCCCGGAGCAAAGGTAGTCCCACCTTGGGGGGCTTAGAGCCGGGGGGTGGGGTAATTGGAGGAATCAGAGGGACGTGCCTGCCGGCAGCAGAACAGATCCGGGAGGACCTCAGGCAGGGCGGGGCAAAGGCAAGCTCCAAGCAACCTCTCTGGAGAGAGGTCTAAGGGATCAGAGAAAGAGGATAAAGAAAGTTTTGAGAAAAAAAAAGTGCAGAATCATATTTCAGGGGATTAGTGTGGTTTGAGATTGAGGATTTTTCCTAACTGCCATTCAGTGGGCAGGACTGAGAGATGCAGTTTGCTGGTAAGTTTGCAATTAAGGGGTTTGTTTGTAATTGGCTGAAGTCTGTACCTTAAGTGCAGGATCATATTTCAGAGGATTAGTGTGGTTTGAAATTGAGGGCTTTTCCTAACTGCCATTCAGTGGGCAGTGACGTCAACACTTTTGAAGATTTGAACCGGGCACTTTAAATCCGGTTCAACGGAAAGAGCTGCACTAGTGGGAAGCCGGCAGGTGGAGAGGAGTAACCTGCATCTCATCTAGACGAGCATGGGGAGAGGAGTATGGAGCCAATGCCAGAGGACTCCTTGACTGGATGTTTTGGACACAGGCAATGGTGTAATCCCACCCACCCGCCCTGCAACCCACCACTAGGACTTGACCTCTACATTTATAGGGTAGGTCCTGTAGGGCCTTGCAACATTCTGCAATTGCACAGGAAGTAGCAAAAAAAACACATTTGCAGAGGCACCATAAGCTGACAGTAGATTGAGGGGGAAAAGCAGGTGGTAGATTGTGGAGAGAAACAGACATGTTGGGAGTGGTGCAGTGGTTGAGGAGCAGCAGTCTTCAGGGAGACTGTCTGGAGGCTGTGATGCTACCCTATCTGCAGACACCGCTCTGTACTGAGGGAGGAGGTTGCCTGTCTCTGAGTAGAGTTGGCCAGGCTGCAGGTGGCATACAACCCCACCCAGAGACCACTGGGTCCACAACTTGAACCTCCGAGGATGCCCAAGAACAGTGACTGGACCATGGTGGGCTCAAGGAGGGTGAGAAGAGGGGGTCGGAAGCACATCCCCAACCAGTCCAGCTTAATAACTCCTACACTTTGTTGGAGGAATGGGAAAGCTCCACACAGGCATCCACAGCTAGGAGCAGTGAGGATGGGTGAGTCCTCCAGGATGGAGACACAAGATGGGGGGAAGGGGAAAGCTTCTCTTAGTAGGGGACTCCATTGTCTGGGGAGTAGAGTTAGGGACAACTAGCAGGGGAGAGGGAGGTCAAGTGCTTCCCAGAAAGCGCTGCATGGAGGGATGGGAAGTGGATCCATAGAATTGCTAGGGGCAATAGCTAAGAGAGGAGCTGGATGTCATTGTCCATCTGGGGACCAATGACTTGGTGAGGAGAAGGGTGGAGTTAGCCAGAGTCCAGGAGGATTTCAGGAAGCTGGGGGGTAACCTGAAATGGACAGCATGCTCCATCACATTCTCAGAAGTGCTACCTGTCCAGGGCACAGGGAGGCTAAGGCACGCCACATCCAGCCCTTCAACACCTGGTTGAAGGATTGGTGCAGAAGGGAGGATTTGGGCTTCATGGGGGACTGGTGCCTGACCTGGGCCGATGCGAGTTTATGCAATGAGGAAGGCCTGCATCTGTCTGAGAAGGGGACCTCAGCCTTAGTAAGAAGTTTAAATGCTTCAGCAGTGAACATTTAAACTGGCCAAGGGGAGAACCAGGAGGGCTAAGAGGCTTAGAAACACTCCCCATGGGAACATGTAGGAACATAAGTCGACAACAGTAACAACTGAATCAGGCAAGAGGGGCAGTCAGGTGAAGTGTGTATAAGGGGCGTCTACACGGGGACAGAGCACATAGGAAAGCAAACCAGGGTGGGGCAAGAGAGAGAGAACAGGAACAGAGGAGTGCAGACTGTAAACAATGGAGGTCATGTTGACAAATGCCCGTAGCCTGGGAAATAAGGTTCCAGACCTGGAGGCCTTGTTGGTGGAAGCAGACCTTAACTTAGCAGTAATAACAGAGACATTGTACTCTGTTAATCACAGCTGGGACGTCAATGTCCTGGGTTATACACTGTTCAGGAGTGATAGGAGGTGTAAGATGGGTGGGGGGGTTGCCCTGTACATCAGAGATGGTATAAAAGCTACAGAAGTTCAAGGAAGACGGGGGAGACCGAGACAATGTGGGTCACCCTTGAACCAGGTAATGGCACAGCAATATGCACAGGGGTGATCTACAGACCTCTGGCACAGAGGGAGGAGGTAGACAGGGAACTAGTGGAGGACATACATGACATGGCAGCTAAAGGTGAAATCCTGCTACTAGGGGATTTCAATATGCCGGATGTGGATTGGACCACCCAGGCAGCTGCTTCATCCAGAAGCACAGTCATCCTGGAATTCCTGTGGGGGTTAGTCTCAGGCAACTGGTGCATAATCAACCAGGGACAAGTTAATTCTGGATCTGGTATGGGACCAATGGGAACAGAGTCAAAGCAGTACAGGTGGAAGGGCAGCTGGGGTCCAGCGACCACCACATGGTGTGGTTAAAGCATGGAGACAGGGACTCAAGTGAGCCACACAAGGGCAAAAGTATTAGATTTTAGGAGGGTGGATTTCATAGAAATGGCTAGATGTATAAGAACAGTCTTAAGGAAGGGAGAGGTAATGGGGGGGTGGATGAACAAGGGGGAAAACTGAAGGAAGCCATAGTGGAAATAACAAACCAATATGTTAGGATAGTGGACAAAGGGAAAAGAAGAAGGAAGTCACTGTGGTTTTCTAAAGAGGTTGGAGACAAAGTAAGGACTAAAAGACTAAGTTTCAGAAAATACTGTATAAGGGGACCCAAAGGGAGGAGGACTGGGAGGTGTACCTTGACTGTCTAAGGGAAGCAGGGAAAGCTGTAAGGAAAGTTAAAGGCACAAACAGATGAGGGTTTAGCATGGACAGTGAAAAAAGGTGACAAGACATTCCATAGGTACATCAGTGACAGAAGAAAAACCTGGGGGGGGGAATAGTGAGGCTCAAAGGGGGAGAGGGAGAGTGTAAGGAGGGGATCTAGACAAGGCAGAAATACTGAACAAATACTTTTGCTCAGTATTCACTAAGGAGGGGGAGGGTCAAGGACCACAGTTGGGTGGCAGAGCCAGTGGAGGGTGGGAAGTGGACACCAGTCTATGCACAGTTGAGAGAGTTCTGAAAGAACTCACAAAGTCGAAGGTGGATAAAGCCATGGGGCCAGATGGAGTACACCCAAGGATACTAAGGGAGCTGCAAAGAGAACTTGCAGCACCCCTGGTGGCCCTGTACACAGAGTCACTCAGCACGGGGTGGTGGTTCCAGAGGACTGGAGTAGGGTACATGTAGTACCACTGCATGAAAGGGGCAGTAGGGAGGAGGCAGGGAATTACATGCTGGTCAGCCTCACGTCAGTGGTGGGGAAGATCATGGAGACATTGCTGAAAGAAAGGATAGTGGCATACCAAGAATCCAGGGGAGCCCAGAATCTGAGGCAACATGGATTCACAACAGGGAGGTTGTGTCAAATATATCTAATAGGTTTTTTTTGATTGTGTGATGGGAAGTTAATCAGGGAGGCGTGAGACTTCACCTACCTAGATTTCAGCAAAACCTTGACACCATCCCACATAGAAGGCTGGTTAACGAGATGGGAAGTCTGGGCATGGGACAAAAGGTGATACATTGGGTTAAAAACTTGCTGACAGACAGGAGGTAGAGGGTGGTGGTAAATGGGATCCAATCCAGGGAGAGAGGGGTGACCAGCGGAGTACCACAGGGATCAGTACTGGGACTAGTCCTGTTCAATGTCTTCATTAGTGACATTGCATATGAACACACGAAGTGCTAGCAGAAACAGGTCTCCGGTCCATCTAGTCTGCTCGACTGTGCAGCTAGCCCTCAACTGGCAGCTACCCCACCCTTGCCTCCCCACTTCATAATTACACCCCCCACTCTGTCGCAACCCCTCTTAAAACCTCCCACCATCTTACTGGATGCCACCTCCTTGGGCAGAGTATTCCACTTGCTTACCACCCATTCCGTGAAAAAATACCTCCTGATTTTCCTCCTGAATCATCCCCCCTCCAGTCTCAGCTGATGCCCTCTCATATCCCTCTCTTTTCTAATTTGGAAAATCCCTTCAGTATTGGTCTTGTTTATACCCTTTAAATATTTAAAGGTTTCAATCATCCCCCCCCATCCCTCCTCTCCTCCAGGGTATACATGTACAGCTCGTCAGCCTATCATCGTAGGACCTTCCCTCCAATTCCTGAATCATCCTAGTTGCCTTACACTGTACTCTCTCCAGCAATCTGATGTCCTTCTTCAGGAATGGGTGCCAGTACTGCATACAGTACTCCAGGTGCGGCCTGACCAATGACCTGTACAGAGGAAGGATCACCTCCCTGTTTCTGGAAGAGATTCCCCTTACTATACACCCCAGCATCTTGTTGTCTTTAGCTGCCACCTTTCTGCACTGCACAGTTGTTCATACTCCCTGTTATAAGAACCTCTAGATCTTTTTCCTCCTCTGTGCTTCCCAACTGTACCGCTCCCAGCTGATCACTCCTCCCCTGGTTCTTAGCTCCAAAGTGCAGTACCTTGCACTTCTTGCAAAGGGCCTGGAAGGAAAGATTTGCCTATTTGTGGATGACACCAAGATCTGCAACAAGATCTCCAGAAGGGGTTTGAAAATGAAGAGAGACCTGGAGAAGCTTAAAAGATGGTCAGAGACATGGCAACTGAGGTTCAATGCCAAGAAGTGCAAAATAATGCACCTGGGTAGAGAGAACCCTGGGGAGAGCTACAGGATGAGGGGGAGGAGATGATTGTCACTAAAGAGGAAAGGGACCTAGGGATTATCATCTCTGATGACCTCAGGGTATCAAAGCAATGCGCAAAGGCTGCGGGAAGGGCCAGTTTCATGCTGGGTTGCATAGACAGGTGTATCCAGCAGGAGGAGGGAGGTGGTAATGCCATTGTATAAAACATTGGTATGGTCTTACCTGGAATACTGCATGCAGTTCTTGAGGCCATACCTGCACAAGGACATAAACAAGGTGAAGGCTATCCAGAGAAGGGCGACACAGATTTTGCAGGGCTTGCAACACAAAACATATGAGGAGAGACTAGGGGACCTTAATATGTACTCACTGGAAGAGAAGAGAGAGCAGGGTGACATGACAGAAACTTTCAAATACCTCAAGGGCATAAACAACGTGCAGGCGGGGGACCTTTTCCAAGGGAGAAAAAGTACTAGAACAAGGGGGCACAAAATGAAACTGGAGGGGGTAGATTAAAGGGTAATGTGAGGAAGTTTTTCTACATAGAGAGGGTAGTCAATACTTGGAACAGCCTGCCACGTGAGGTAGTGGGGGCAAGCACAGTGATGGGACAGGCACAGGGGAACCTTGAGAGGGGAGGGATGATGAAAACCCATTGATCACATGGGGTCAGTGGTCACATACACTGTATAGGGCCTATGGGCAGACTGGATGGGCCCAGTGGTCCTTATCTGATGGCAATTTCTATGTTTCTATGTTTCTAAAACACATGGCTGCCCCCAGCCCTTAATTATAGGCCAATTTACATATGAATAACTCGACTGCTAAGATTTACAGGTAAGCACAATAGCTCACGCAAAGTAGCTTTTTAGGGGCTTTCAAACATTAAGAAATCCTAAAATGAGAGTTCCCCTTTAAGTGGAATCCCATGGGAGGGATAGATAAGAGCAAAATCGATGCGGAGATCAAATCCCTTGAAAGAGACAACTCCACAAACTATGTGGCAGTATCCTGCCAATATGATTGCAGCACCAAACAAGACCAAAAAATTTGCAAATGTTTGCCTGTAGCCTCCCAAAAGAGATACAAATATATAACAATTCTGATGGCAAAAACTGTGCCAGGACCACTGGGGTCCAGAAAAATACTGCTAGTGACCCTCAGTGGTGGGCAGTCTATATGTCCTAAATGTGGATTCTCCAAGCTTCTTGTGTAAAATGGGCAACAGGGTGTCCCAGTTTAACGACACCAGTGCACCTCTAATAGGGCAATACTTTAATCTTACCTCAATCCCTCCATTGATCAAAGCCACAGTAAAATAAAAAACAGAGCTCCACATCAAGGCAGCCCAGGCTGTCACATTGTGGCTAACAGACCAAGCTCTGTCAGACATCTGATGCTTACATAATCCCAGGATGAGGGATTATACCTGCTTTTTGTCTGCCCGTGGATCACACAGCTATATAGATTTTTGGTTTGCATCTCAGTAACTGTCCCCATGGTTATCTCAGCCTCCATTACCCCATTGCTTATCTGAGATCATGCTCTAATGCAGTTGGACCTCCTCCTGGGCTGGCTACCCACTGCTCCCTTTGATGGTGTCTGGACCCCCTCCTTCTGCAAGACCCCCAGTTCAGAACATGGCTTCAAAATGAGGATGAGGATTTTTTCTGGACAAATGACACAGGTGACACATCAACTACCAACCTCTGGGAGGCCTTTAAAGATATGACAAGGGGCCAGATAATATTGTAAGCCTCATATTGTAGAAAAGAGAGGGGGAGAGAGAGCTTACTGAGATAGATGCTCAGCTTAAGCAGAAAGAGCAGAATTCAAACCTGGCCACTAAGCCACTGCAAACTCCACAGTGCAAAAATTCTGAACCTATGTATAGATACCGCCCACATGGCCCTCAAAGCTGAGCTGGCTATCCTTATGGTTCAGCCACACATACAGGTAAAGGAAGTGTAGAGGTAAAAATTCCCATTTTGGTAAATTATCTATTGCCAATGCTTAGAAAGGAGATGAACGGAGACGGTACTGATGGCGGAAGAATTTAATGATTATAATAATAATCACAGTGAGATATTACAAGATGGTACATCCTTCATTCTTAATTCTTAATTCTTAATTCTTCAAACTAACTTTGTATAGTGGCTTGTTATATAGTGGAAGACAGTATCATCATTTCCTATGGAGTTCTATGATTAGTACAAAACAAGTACAAACATTAACTTAAAAGGCAATTCTCTTTTAGTACATGTATGGGTCAGCACAAATGTATTGATAGTGTAAATTATACTACTATATAAGGATAGTAATAATTATCATTACCAGTTACTCAGGTCTTAGGAGGAAGAAATAGATTTGCACTTAGGAATGTGCATACAAGCTTTTAGCCTGTCCTAATAATAAACACTAAAAATAGTCTGAAGGGATAATTTGAACTCTCTCCCCTGTATTTCTGTTTTGCAGACACTTAAGACACCTGTTTGCCATTACTCACATGGTCAATACAAATATTAAAAGACACTTTAATATTACAAGTTGTGGCTCAGTTAAACTTGTAACTTTGCAAGGTTTAATATGATTCAGCTTCATAGATCAATATTAGTTACACAAACACCTTATGTTTTAGACCAAAATGAAGTTTAGGCTAAAATATTGGGACACATTCTTTATCCCTATTACAAGCCCCCCTTTGGCCCAATATTTGCCTAATTATTATTTATGCAACAATACAACTCCTCAGAGCATGTACATCTCATTATGTACTTATAGTAAGTCTTAAGCGACACAGGCTTATAATTACCAAGAACACTAAAACAACTTGCAACACAAGTAAAGCTTTAAAAGACAGGACTCCTAAGGGTCCCCCTGCATAACTATAAATTAAGTGCTCATTATTACTCTCACTGAGCAATTCATTTACAACTACTTATGCCTTATGAATTTGTATCAAATGAGTATCTTTTCGATTTAAAAATGACTGTACATTAAGAAACAGGAGAGGTATCACAGCTCCAAATGATGACACTTAACATGTCAATTAACATAGTGGCATAAAACTTTGACACACCAGTGTATGCACAACTATTGTTAACATTCATATTCCAACCAGAGAAAATCTATACTTTTATGCACTCTACTGTACTTCACATTATTCACAATCACTTGATCAATAAGTGTTGATTAAATCCACTCTCTGGCCCTTTTGTCACATTTGGACATTTGGTTGGTGTTACAGTTAAGTAGATGGCATCTAAAACTACAAAATGTAATGAGTTGCTTACACTAGCATAGTTACAAACACTATTATCACTCCAAAGACAGTAGGACAGAGTTAACACATAAACACCATTGTCCTTTGGTGTGGCTCTGTTTATAACAAGAGACACATTTTTTATTTTAGTCCATGTAGCTTTGCTGTGATCCAGTCTTGAGCTTTGAGGCACAGCTGCTAGACCAACCGTTAAGTATGTCCACACACCAATTTAGAAAAGTCAGTGTTTATATTGCTGGCTGGCTGATTAGCAGATACACTGCACTGGCCAAGGGTGCATTAGATTGTGCATTGAGTATTACACCCTGGCACACAGATTAACAGTCCATAAACAGTCCATAGTAAAGCAATAGGTTTGCATAAAGTATCAGCCATGTTTGGAATAAACAGCAGTGAAGAAAATGGATATCTTGCTTGAAGATCAATTGAAGAAGAAACTTCTTGCTGAAGTTAGGGATTGTTCCCCTACCCCAGACTTGACTTCATAGTAAGTAGAAACAATAAGCTTGGTAGTAGAGTTTAAACTGACTAGACCTTTTCAGTTGATTTAAAGTTGTACAAATAGATGTAATTTTGCTAAAACATTACACTTGCAGAGGTAATAATGACTTGATTTATGCAATAGAACTTATGTGGAACCAATTAGGAAGCATAAGCATTTTTGCAATAGAACAATTTTAGTATTGAGCATAATGTATAAAAAGAATGAATATATGGAAGTACATACACAACTCCCACTCCAGCTTAACTAATTCTTGAAGCATATGTTTTTGAAGAAGAATCAAAATGCACATTTTTTGGTATTTACCCCTATGGGGAGATGGCAATGT
Source organism: Neoceratodus forsteri (assembly GCA_016271365.2). NCBI lineage: Eukaryota > Metazoa > Chordata > Ceratodontiformes > Ceratodontidae > Neoceratodus > Neoceratodus forsteri. The sequence continues at coordinate 903,324,741 of CM028129.1, forward strand.
ACTTTGCAACCTTTGTGGACATTACACTGGAAGGAAGGAAGGGTAGCTTACCCCCTCCCCCCGAGCTTCTACTGGCAGAAGATACAGCTCAACTACTGTAATACAAGATTATTTCCATAGGATAAAAGAAGCCAAGCGTCCCTGGGTTTTCTTATCCTAAGCATGACAAAATGTCAGCTGAGTTTAAACAAAGAAGTTTTGCTTACAGTTAAATATTGATTGACTGTGTTGGCTGCAACACAAGAAGGTCAAAAGGTCACATAGTGTGCATGCAAGGGTCGCTCAAACCCAGTTATTTTTGTAGGATCCTTGAACACTACTGATATTAAAAATATCTTAATGTTACATTGTCTGTTTTAGATTTTAAGACATTTACATCTTACAAAGCGTGCTACAGAAGCTGTGTTATAGTTTATATTGCAATTAATAAAGAATTATCCCTATCTAAAAACAAAGGTCTTCCTGTACCTTTACTAACTAACTCTAGTTATTAGTTTTCTCTTGCAGGTTTTGGCTCTTGACTTATTTTGCATTTCTAAACTATCTATTTTGACTGTAGCTGGTTTATTACATCTTACTGTTCATGCAGCTTTCCTTTTTTTCTAAAGTCTCATGTGTTAACGAATTACCACCTGAGCTATATTATCACAGACTTTGTACAGTATTTGGTAGTTTCTCTTTTTGATTTTTAATTAAAATACTGCGTACCTGTTGATCATGGTTTGTATGCTCCCCCCTTTAGGTGTTTCCCACAGAAACAACCTATCAATGTTTCCATACTCATAAAATACAATTGTACCTGTTAATCATCAGGCACTGGTTTGTATGCTTCCCCCTTTAGGTGTTTTCCTAGAAAATGACCTATTATTGTTTCCATACTCATTCTTATCTTTTTCTTGCCTGCCTAGCCTTTACAGCCGGGTGCACCCGTGCACTGATGCCCTGGTCTGTCTAGCTATGTCTTACAGCTCCCCTGTGAGGTCCGGCTTGCAAGTCCCAGCACCTTCACTTACCTACTCTGCCCCATGAGTTCCTACAGAGTTAAGCACTACTTTTATTTAAAAAAATTGGAAAGCATACCTCACCTGATCAGCAAGTGGCTAAATCTGTCTGTGTGCACCATTTTCTCTCACTTTAAGCCATTAGCACCTTCTCCAAGCGTCGTTACCTTCTTATTAAGGCTTGCAGACTAACCAACCAGTAGTTAGGCAGCCTCCTCAGGATGCAGCACCAGCGATCCGAGTCACGGCACCAATTGTAGAGGTAAAAATTCCATTTTGGTAAATTATCTATTGCCAATGTTTAGAAAGGAGATGAACGGAGATGGTACTGATGGCGAAGAATTTAATGATTATAATAATAATCACAGTGAGATATTACAAGATGGTACATCCTTCATTCTTTTTTTTTTTTTTTTTTTTTCCTCTTTCTCCTGGCAGGACCACGAAGCCATCCACCTGGTCACGGCCCCGGAGACCTCTACCGCCATCGATTGCTGCTGAGGACCCTCGGTCACCCCCGGCTTGCCCCCCGGAGGGCAGGGCCACGGGCCACCTACGTGGCCCCGGAACTGTAACTAGTCGGGGTCCTGCAGCGGCGGCGGCTATGTGAGGCTCTCCAGGAGGCTTCATTAATCGGTGGTCCTGCCTCTCCATCTTTTTCCACTGGTTTTCTCCCCAGAGAGGCGGGGATGTGCAATGATGCCAGCGTCCACCCCACCTCCATCCCCTTGTTGGCGCCAGCTGCGTGAACCCGGTCTCCACCAGGGTCTCAACACACCGAGGCTTACCCGCCCTCCCGGGATAGGAGAGCCGTCTGTCGGACGTCGATCCTATTCCCCCCCGGCCAGCCCTCCGACGACCTGGATCCGTTCCCGAACCCAGGTCGCCGACGTCGCAAACGGAAATCCAACAGCTGTGCCAATGGGCCTGCGCTACATCCTTCATTCTTAATTCTTAATTCTTCAAACTAACATTGTATAGTGGCTTGCTTATATAGTGGAAGACAGTATCATCATTTCCTATGGAGTTCTATGATTGGTACAAAACAAGTACAAACATTAACTTAAAAGGCAATTCTCTTTTTAGTACATGTATGGGTCAGCACAAATGTATTGATAGTGTAAATTATACTACTATATAAGGATAGTAATAATTATCATTACCAGTTACTCAGGTCTTAGGAGGAAGAAATAGATTTGCACTTAGGAATGTGCATACAAGCTTTTTAGCCTGTCCTAATAATAAACACTAAAAATAGTCTGAAGGGATAATTTGAACTCTTTCCCTGTATTTCTGTTTTTGCAGACACTTAAGACACCTGTTTGCCATTACTCACATGGTCAATACAAATATTAAAAGACACTTTAATATTACAAGTTGTGGCTCAGTTAAACTTGTAACTTTGCAAGTTTTAATATGATTCAGCTTCATAGATCAATATTAGTTACACAAACACCTTATGTTTTAGACCAAAATGAGGTTTAGGCTAAAATATTGGGACACATTTCTTTATCCCCTATTACAGGAAGAGAAGTGTGGCAAAATCTTATCTTAATCGTTACAGAAGCAGCAAGCAGAAAGCAGAGAGGCATATTGCTGGACTAGAAAAATGTAAAAGGAATCATGTGCATGAATGTGGCAGACATTAACGTCATGATTAAATTATGTACATGAATGTGGCAGACATTAACGTTGTGACTGGAATAATGTACATAAATGTGGCAGACATTAACGTCGTGACTGGAATCATGTGCATAAATGTGGCAGACATTAACATTGTGATTGGAATCATATGCATGAATGTGACAGACATTAACGTGATTGGAATCATGTGCATGAATGTGGCAGACATTAACGTCATGATTGGAACCATGTCCATGAATGTGGCAGACATTAATGTCATAATTAAATAATTCTATGGCCAGATTTACAGCTTGGCTATCTCCCAGGGATGAATGGACCATCCTTTCTCTCCTCCCTCCAACTCTCTCAGATTTCTCCAAAGCAAGCTGCCACTCTGGATTCATTCCTTACCACTGAGGAGCTAGAGGTAGCCCTGAGGGTGCTCAACCTGCACAAAGCTCTGAGAAACAATGGCCTACTTGTTGAATTCTTTCAGCTACTGTAACCTGTGGTCTGCCCTGTTCTTCAAGAGTATAGCTTAAGTTGATACAGGTTCCTCACCACCCCCAATGGCTATGGTGGCTATCACAGTTCTCCCCAGAAAGGGTAAGGCCCCTCTCTCCCAGATAGTCCACTGTCTCCAATGATGGTAGACAGCAAGATCTATGTGAAAGTCATGGCTAACTGCCTAGAGCCTCTTGACAACCTTGATACATCCATCCCAGGTGGGTTTTGTCTGAGGCAGGCTGAGTTCAGACCATCTTAGGTCTTTGGTAAACCTGATGCAAGCCACCAGACAGACCCCCCTTCCATCCTCATCAATTGCCATAGCTTTTGAGAAGGCCTTTGATTCAGTAGAGTGGGAGTACTTTTACAAGGTGTTAGAATGCATGGGATTTGGGGAACACTTTCTGGCCAAGGTCCACATGCTATATATAAACTCCAAGTCCAGGGTCCTTACCAATGGCACACTATCCTCATCATTTCCCCTAGCCAGAGACACTAGACAGAGGTGCATCCTCTGCCTGTTACTATTTGTATTGGCTTTACAGCTCCTAGCTGTGACCATCCATCAGCACCAGATCATAAAGGGCATCACAGTGGGGAAGGACCAGCATAAAGCATTGCTGCAGTATATGCAGAGACTTTTGGTTTTACTGAACCAAGTCACTGCTTCTATCTGCCCTCTTATCAACCCTCTGAACACATTTTCAGACTCATTGGGTCTCTGCATCACCCTATCCAAGACAGAAGTGCTCTCCTTTAACCATCACTGCACCTCCCAACCCTTTACCACACTGGACCTCCAATCAGCACCTGAGCCTATCACCTACTTAGGCATCAAAATCACTCAACAGCTGAACAAACTGTGTGAAAGCAACTTAAAACCTCCCCACCCCACCCCAACCCACACTGACAGAACTGATAGTGGAGTGCAAGAGGTAAAAAAACTCTGCTGATGTCCATGGCTGGCAAGGTCAAAGCAGTTAAAATGGTTATTGCCCTGAACTTTTTCCACCTCATTTCCTACATATCAACACATAACCAAATGGACAAAATGCAGGGCAGTTTCCTGTGGGAGAGTAAACAGCCACAATACAGCAGTAAGAAACTCAGAACCCACTGGAAAAAAGGGGGATGGGGCTACCCTGGTTCAAAGGGTACTACTGGGCATTTCAGGTGGCACAAACAACCTTACATTCTCACCCCAACTCAACCCCACCCCTTTGGCTGGATATAGAGGGAATGCTCCTGCAAAAGTCTTCCTCCACTGTCTCTATACCCACTAAACAAGCTATAGGTACACATCCAACAGTTGATAATTGTGTACAAACATGGAACCAGCTCAGGAAATGGTTAGGCATAGACCTGGTGCACTCAGGGCTTACTCTCTCTGGGACAACCTGGGCATTCATAGAGGGGGAACCAATCTCCTGGTTTCACTGGAAATTTTAAGGGATTGTCATGGTGGCAGATCTCATTCTTCCCCACCAGGGGTACTTGACTCCTTCAAGGGCTTACAGAGCGGTTATGGTTTACCCAAGTCAGAGTTATGGTGCTTCTTGCAACTTCAGAGTGTTTTGGCACCTATGCTCAAAAAGCAAGCAGTGGCACTGACTACCCTAAGGCAACATACCCTGCACTACTGGATGACTCATCAGAAAGGCAAGGCTGGTATCATCTACTCTCTGGTGAGGGACAGGATCCCAGATCTAACCATACAGACCAGACACAAATGATCCACTGCTATAGGGCACCAGTCTCAACTGGGAATGGAAATCTCTGGCACAGAGTAAAGCTGAAAGCTAATTAACTAGTGTTCCTTGGTTAATAAGACTACTACCAAGGGGCATGAAGTCGGACTAGCCAATGTGTCAACTTATATTGGCACAGGATCACTGCCACATATTCCACCTTAGAATCATACAGCTGCCATTGTTATCCCCATTAACAGCACTTTAAACTGTAGCTGCCAAAATGTCCAATGTGCTAATTGTAAGCTTTGAAATTAATCCCAATAACATATTAGACAGTTTTAGGCCCACTTTCATTGATGACATTTGCTGTCTGTGACTTTTTTATTACAAAATTCCATTATTATAAGTGCAGTAAGGCAACTTAGGGTGTGGGTAGTAGTGTGATCACCACACGTTCAGGAATAATAAGGCACTCAGCCTGCAGCCTCATACTCCACTATGCCCCTTGGTATGTGGTGATTGCACTACTACATACACCATGTTGTGTCTTATTGCTTGCTTATTTGTATGCACCAATATATCCTACTTACCTATACCATATAATGGCAACTATATGCCCCTCATGTAACCAACTGTATTGTGATAAACCACCCCTGTTATTTAGTCACTAACATGCAGTGTTGGTGTACTATGTAACACTCATGAAATATTTGAACAGTTGTAATGTTTTTGAAAAACTTTCAGTAAAACGTTTAACCACTAAAGATCAGACACTGCAAATGGTCAATACAGAAATTGTTAGAAAAATTGAAATAAAATGAACTACATCAGAATTAACCAATTAACAGAAGAATTGAGATGAGCATCCTGACCCCTTATCCAACATCTACCACACAAATATACCATCTTCCCAGAGACAAAACATGCTTCCTCTTGAAAATTCTGCAATAAAGTTGAAAAAGCACCAGCAGGGGAGCATAACGGCATCGGGGAGTTTTTGTTTCACTGTTGGGGGTTTGTTACCTGTTTTAATATTATAATGCTGTTACTGAAGTAAATATAATTTTATAAGAAAAATGCATATGTTTTCGGCTTAGTTCTGGGGAAGCGTAGTGCAAGATCTTTAACTTGTTCTATTTTGATGTATTTAACATATTTAGTCTATACGCACTACTGGTTTTCTGGAGTGATCCCCTTTTTCCTTTGAACTTGGTACCAATTTGCATTTTGGGTGAAAAACATTTTTTATGTTTATGCTTGTGCAAAGTGGACATATTGCTATGACAGTGAATTTGGGAGGTGTTCACTGTCAGTCCAGTGCAAGGCAATTTACAATGGGTTCTACCAATCATCAGCCAGGCTAGTCATTACACTCTTCTTGTCTTGCATGCCAGAAACTTTGTGAAGTTCAAAGAAAAGAGCCGCTTGTATTATAGGGTGGCTCTTTGCTTTTATCTGCATGACACCACTAAGCAAGTTGCTGATCATTGTCATGATCAGCCTGCCTCATGTCCTCTCCCTGCAACTCAGCTGACTGCACATAATCCTGTTCAACCTCCATTTCTCCTTTAAAAAATCCCACCTTCTGCCAAGTATCCCTCCCAAATCCCCATTTATTTCCCATGCCGTCTTTAAAAGATTTCAGCCTCTGCCAACTATACCTTCCGCTGCCCCATCAGTTCCAGTGCCCTGTAAATACGAACCTAACACTCGGATGCCCAATCCCCAGTGTTGGTACCTAAAATAAGGAAAGCCATCCTGTGCTGTCTTTTTTCTAAATCCTGTAAAAAACAAAACAGTCCATCAATGTCTGTTGCCACTGCCACCCCCCCACCAGTTACCCTCCTCCCACCCACCCCAACCCCATCCACCACCCCACGCAGCATATCCCACACATCCCTACCCTTACTTACTTACATACTGGGGGTCCAACACCATAATCCCCTCTGGACTGGAGATATGTCTTCACTCTTCAGCGCCAGACTGGGAACTGAAGAAATCAGGTAAGCTGTGGTCAGTGCAATTCAATGCATTTTTAACTTGTATTCTTAACTTGGTCATTTTTTTTCCCAAAAAATTTTCAACATGGCCTTTTTGGGAGCCCATCTCATCAACAAGGTAGGTGAAATGTTACAAATTTGACCCAAAAGAGGATTTCGCAGTCACTGTGCAAAATTACCTTTTGGGCAGGATTTGAATATTTTCACCTACCAGGTTCAGGAGGTGGTTATAAGAAGACTATGTTAAAAATGTGGGTTCAAAATATTAGAAAACAACAAAATTATGAAGGCATATTGAAATTTTTCACTGCACTCTCATAACTGGTAATTTTCAGTATTTTGACCCAAAATTTTCAACATAGCCATTTTTTCACCAGTGGCATCATTACACTGATTTTTGGGAGGCTACAACTCCCCAATGTAAGTTAAAGCCCCACAATCATTTTGCTAAGCTAACTGATAAAAAACAGTTAAAAAAAGACAGCCATTTTTTTTCCTTAAGTTGCGGTGCTTCACAGCGCCACGGCATGGAGCGCACTTTTGTTTTTCTCCTTTGGACTTTGCGAGTACTCCTTTGAGGGCTCACAAAGTCCAACAGAGAAAAATGAAACTAGTCTGAGCCTTGTGAGCATGCAAGGCTGCTGAGGATGGAGATCGTCAGCCACTCGCCAGATTAGGGAGTCATAGCGGGAATGCCAGATAATAACAGCTCGCAGCTGACAGCCTGGGGTGGGGATTTCAAACTGACTGACTGGTGTATGCTTCTGGCAGGTTAGTGGGACTGTGATGATGTGACTGCTTGTGAATGAGCGCTGAGAGGGGAAGCGGATTCAGAATGCTCAGATCAGCACGAGGGTTCTGGGCTGTGGATGGGGCCGGGGCATCTGCCTTGCACTGTGGGAGGGAAAGGGACAACACAGTCACACGAACAATACACAGAACAGCTGCCACCCGCCAGGGTGTGATGGGGGACGGACAACATGAGACTGAAAACTGCTGTGGACTAAGTTGTTTCACTTTCTCATAGATTGGCAGTCAGTCAGAACACCCAATAAGTTAATTATGTCACAGCACAGCAGTCATTTTATTCTGAGTTCTCCAATATAACGACAGAATTTTTTTCCTGCTGAAATTTTCATAATCCTGCATTCTGCCAGTGCCAGTACATGTAGCATTTATTTATTTATTTAACAGACTTTAAGATTACAACCTTTGAGTCAGGGACTTATCTACAAAGGCTCCACGTCAGAAAAACAAACATAAACACTTAATGTATATAGACATAGAATGGCAGCTAAAGGTTACAGTTTTTTTAGTTATACAATATTGCAGAATCAAGATCAGCTATACATCGCATTGAATGTGTTATCGAGAGCTGTATTTTAAAGTTTTCAAGAGTACAATAAGTTTGCTGATAAAGGGAGGGAGTAATAGGTTTGATATTTATAGCGAAGTAGAGAATTAGACAGATACCTTGTGAGTGCAGCCAAAAGAGGCATTGTTAATAAGAAATGTTTGGTAGTCCTATCGGTAGGAGCTCAGTGGCAGGGTGGTCCCTTAAGATGATAGATAGGTGACTCAGCACCAGCTGGTACATTGGCAGCACTGTGAAGCGAGAATGTGCTCTTTGAGGGCTGACTTGAAAGGTCCTAATTTGGAGATGGAGGAGACATCAGAGGAAGTTTGTTGTACCAGGCTGGGGCCCTGTGTGGGAATGACCTTTGGGCTAAGGAAGTTCTAACCCTCAGGATGGACCACACCTGTCAGTTGGCAGTCGGATGTTCACAGAGGAGTGGGAGGACAGGAGAGGCAGAAACCCACAGGGGTAAGCCCCAGGTGTATTTTCTTTATGAGGAGACATGTTTGATAAAATAGCCTTTCATCCAGGGTGAAGAGATTTGTTAGGGCATATATGGGACATGTATGGGTATGCTTGTCTGCCCCTGTGAGGAGTCTGCATGCTTTGTTTATGGCAAGGTGGATTTTGTTAAGGGCTGTGTGGTCAGCAGCCAAGTAGATAGTGATCCCATAATCTATTAGGGAGAGGACTGAGGAGGTGACAGCCAGATTAAGGGCTTCCGGAGGTAGGCAATCATGGTGCAGTTACAATAGGCCTATACGGACATTTATGGCTGATGATAGAGTGTCAATGTGTGAATGGAAGGAGAGGCTGGAATCAAATGTAAGGCCCAAGTATTTATATGTATGGACCTGTTGTAGAGGAAGGAGAGGGTGGGAGGAGATTGATAGCTACACATTCTTGGCCCTATTCTGTCGGTGGGCAAAGAGCATAGACTTTGTCTTTTTTACATTGACCGCAAGTCTTTGGTCTATGAACCAGTTTTCAATCTGGTTAAATGCATGTTGGAGGTAGGACTGCAATACTGTGGGATCTGGGTGCGAGGCAAAAAGAGCCATGTCGTCTGCATAGAGTAGTAGGTTGCTGGAGCAGGAATTGGTCAAGGTGTTTAGGTAGATGCAGAATAAAAGAAGGCCGAGGATGGAGCCATGGGGAACCCCAGAGTGGACTGGCAGGGTGGTTGAGAGGGTGTTGTTTATTTTGACACACTGTGATCTAGCGTGATCTGTGAGGTAACTGGTAAATCAGGAGACGGGTTCTAGGGACAGACCTATGTGGCGGAGTGTGCTTAAGAGTAAGGCGTGGGAGACTGTATCACAGGCCTTTGACAGGTCGATGAAAACAGCTCCAGCTAGGTGTTTCCTATCCAGGGCAGAGTGAATAAAATTAGAGAACTCAGTGAAAGCTGTACTTGTACTGTGCCCAGATCTGAAGCCATGCTGTTCCCTGCAAAGTAGGTTATGAGCAAGTAGGTACTCAGTGAGTTGGGTGGCTATAATTTTTTTGAGAGCTTTCGAGAGTGGTGGGAAAATGGATATGGGATGGTAGTTATTGGTGGAGGTGCTGTCACCACTCTTCAGTATTGGAGTGACTGTGGCAGTCTTCCAGGCTGCGGGGAACTGCCCCAGACTTAGGCAGCGGTTAATGAGGTCAGTCAGTGAGGAGAGAACTGTATCTAGTACTAGATGTAGGTTTCTCATATCAAAAGAATCTTTGCAATAGCAAGAGCCACTGAGTGCTTTAATGAGAAAAGGCCTTGCCTCATTCATAGAGATCACCCTGAAAAGGAAGGGGGATGCTGGGTGTTGGGGGTGAGGTTGCTGGAGTGGGGTTGAAGAAGTTGTTGGGAGTACTGCACTAAGGTCAGCGAATGATGAGTTGAGACAGTTGGCGATGGCCAGCGGGTCGGTAGTAGGGACATTGTTGACAGTAGGGAGGGTGGGGGGAGCAGGAATTTGCCATTGAGTTCCTTGATATCATCCCAGAACAACCGAGCATTCCCCCAGGAGGAGGCAAGGGGAATTTGTAGTAGCCTGATTTGGCCTGTTTAATGGCCCAAGTGCATCTGTTACAAGCCACTTTATTGGCTTGTTTGTCTGCCTGCATGCCGGATGTGACTGCTTTATGCCAGAGATCATCTCTGTGCTTTAGCTGTTGGAGCAGTGCAGGCATGAACCAGGAGGGCATTACGTTTCTTGGATTGCACTTTTGCTAGTGGGGCATAGATGTCACATGCTTTATTAAAAGAACAGGTGAAATAATCAAGGACTTCATCTATAGTAGGGGCCCGGGAGATGGGGGACCAGTCCCATTGAGTTAAGTGTTTTCTTAGTTTTGTGAGGCCTCCGGGTCAGAGACAACACCGGAAATATAGTTTGGTTTGGGTTTCTGCTGAAGACACGACCAGGAAGAGGATGGGTGAGTGATCACTTAGGGAGTCTGGAAGGACCACCAGGTCAGAGATTTTGTGGGGACAGTTGGTGAGGAGAAGGTCAATCAGGGTGCTAGAGCCATTAGTGGGGTTCACCCTGGTAGGTTGGCTGATCAGCTGGGTCAGGTCCAGTGTAGTGAAGGTGTCCTTGGCATGGGAAGTCGAACTGACAAGCCACTTCACATTAAAGTCTCCCACTATGATGTGATCCGTTTTGGGGGGGACACCGGAGATGTAGTTAGCAAGGGATTGTATAGCAGGAGCTTGGTTTCTTGGGGGGACAAATGCAACAGTGAGAATTACAGGGGCTCTGGAGGGATCTGGAGAAAGTTTTAATGATAAGGCTTAGGCACCATGGTCTAATGGAGGTATTGGAAGGGCTTGGCATATCATGGAGTCACGGGCATACACAGCACACCACCCACCACGTTTTCCATTCTGTCGGCTCTGTGAAGGGTGAAGCCAGGGAGGACAACTAAAGAGTCAGGTGTGTTTTTGGAGAGCCAGGTTTCTGTCAGTGCTAGCACATCTGGCTGATGTTGCAGTATCCAGCAATGGAGACCTGCTGTCTGTTTGGTTAAGCTGCAAATGTTCATTGCAATTATTCTAAGCCTGTAGTGTGATACGCTAGGGCTGGGCGAGATGGGGCCCGGGTTAGGATGAATATTTCCCAAAATTAGTAGGAGTATGGCAAAGTCTCTGAGGAGAGCAAAAGATTGTTACCTTATTGTCAAGGATAGCTGCCGCCTAATTATAGTGCGGGTAGTACAAGGGATGGCCAGGGTGATAAGGGTTGGAAAAGACAGGAATGTGATTTGGCATGGAGGTTGATGGTGGCACATGACTGCAGGGAAATATGTGGGGGGGTGGGGGATGCATTAGAGGTAGTGGCAGTGTGGGTGGCAGTCGGTGGTGGTTCATAGGGGTGGGAGGTGTGGGAAGAAGACCCTTGAGGGGAGGGCTAAGGGGTCCAAGAAGTAGGATAGTAAGAGTGATCAGTAGGAGCCTGGGTGGTCCGCGTGACAATGGGTGCTCAGCAAGTGGCAATAAAGGGGCAGTGGCCCAGTGTCGGTATAAGGGGGGCACTCCAATACCCATAATTGTGATGGTCTCTATGGCACAGCAATAGGGTGACTGACTATGGTTTGTTAGCATGTAGTAATTTGCTTTAGGGAAGAAGGACCCTGGACGAGAAGTGCTTAGGGGGAGAGCAGTGGGAAGAGGAATGCAACCTCCAAGAGTTGTTGCCCTCTAGTGACTTTGCAGTATAATTTGCAAATGGAAAAGTAGTGAAAAAAAAAATAGCATTTGTATTAAAAAAGAGACAGCTCAGGAATGGTAGAGTCAAGAGCCAATAAGAGAAGGGGGAATAGCGTTATGCCTAATCAGCGCTCAGGAGCAGTAGTAGTGCAGCCAAATGGCCTGAAAGGTAAAAAGTGCCACATTCAATCCTGTTGGTAGCTGTGGGCTGCTCTTCCAAATGTGTACCTGGTTGTAGGCCGGGAGGCAGGCGGGTCAGCACAGAACAGCCGTTGGGTTCAGAGCAGCTCCTGTGGCTTGCAGGAGGAGGCAGTCACCCATACTGGACAGGATGCCTGTGGAATGGAGAAGGGTCTGTTAATTTAAGGCCAACAGGGACAGTGGGCACTAGAAACCTCGGCTCCAAGCAGACAAGGAGATAATGGCAGGGGGAGGTTTTCAGGGCAGGGCAGACAGATTATTAATGCAGCTGAACAACACCTTCACGAAAGAGCTGTTACATTTGGGGGAGGGGGGGTGCTTACTGTAACTAGCTGCAAAGCCAGGAAAAAATACAAAATACACAGGACATGGAGGGGAGAGAGTATGCACACAGGAATTGTGGTCTGATAGTTCAGAAGAAAAAAAAAGTATTGGCACAGGGACTAGAGCAATAATGATCAAGGTCTTAGTTCAAGCAGTTGAGTCCTTAGGGTGCCTTACAGCCCACTTTAGACACAGACAGGACTTGTAGAGTAGGACAGGGGAAAAAGAGTGCAGGTGTCTATAGTTGGTTAGTGGAAGAAGAATGCAAACAGTCTACATACTCTATGCAGGTGACATCTACAAACTGCAGTTAATAACTATTCTAAGCAGTAAAACTCCACAAGCTAGAAAATTAACAATCCTGTTCCACCAAACAGTTGGTGCTGGTAAACTCAGCATTAGCAGTTGTATTAAAAAGAGACAGCTCAGGAATAGTGGCGTCAAGAGCCAATAAGAGAAGGGGGGATAGCGTTATGCCTATCAGAGCTCAGGAGCAGTAGTAGCATAGTGAAATGGCCTGAAAGGCAAAAAGTGCCACATTCAATCCCATTGGAAGCTGTGGGCTTCTCTTTCAAATGTGTACTATTCCTAATAAAAGAATCTCCTGTTTCACCCATAATAAACATTTTATTAACTAGCTTACATGATATGAAAATAAAAGCAAACTGGATAGCATGTGCTCCCTCTTTCCCCAATAAATCAACATGCTGCACTCAGTTTAATTTTTCCTTGATGACTGGTTAATGGCTGCCTGGTAGATGAATGAAAACCTTGCAATGAAGTCTATTGCAGCATCTAACCCCTAGAAGGAACATTGTACCTGAATTTTCTAATGCCTTTGAATATACTATACACAACATGGAGCCCCCACCCCACCCCCCACCCAGAAAGGAAAACAGCACAGATCATTTTCCTCTAGCGGTCACAGTTTGCTCAAAAGATGATCTTTAAATTCCAGGAAAGAAGAAATCTAGTAGTCAGATGACCAACGTCTGTTTAAAATTATCAGTGGCAACTAAAACAAATGCTGGTTTCACTTTTTGAATCACCACTAAGTGGTTAAATAAGGTAAAATAAAGTTATTTACTAATTACTTGCCTGCAGTCATTTTCCAGTAGTCCTTGGCCACCTGGCTACTGGACATTATATAACTAGAGTAAAAGTCCCAAGTATTGGCTGTAAATCCTGGTCACCTACATAGCAGCGAATGTTAGTAAACATACACCATTAGGACAGCACTGAATTTACAACTAATGCACATCTGTGAAAATATTTCTTGATGCTTATGCAATATTAAGAGATGATTAAATAAAATCAAACAAATATTTATTTGCATTAGTTGCCACTAGTAAATCTTCAGTAGTCATTGGCCACCTAGCTACTGAATTTCGTATGACCAGGTAAAAGTCCAACCACTGAGTGGAAAATGTATCCCACATAGTAGTAAAGGGTAGAAGTAGGGTTCTAACTGCACCCACCTCCACTGCCCTGCCTACAAAAACAGCACACCTCTTGCTTGAATATATCTGAGCCACACAGTGTACAAACCTGTGGTGTGTTTTTCCAACACACACATTGTACACACAAGGACTAGTTCAAAATGCTGTGCAGCAAGAGACAGTTGTCGTGGAGTCAGTTGCTAAGCAGATAGATTTCTGATGGTTTGTACTTGGTTCGGTGCCTTGTTGAGAATACTCTTGACTGAAAGGTTTTGCAATAATAAATAGAATACACTCGCTGATAAAATCAATGGCTCTCCCCAGAGCTGATCGATCAGAAACAATATAAATAAGATCACTGTTTATTTTACCTTCATTCTGAGTCTGAGAAAGTTGGGGGTTGTGTGTGGGTTGGAAAAGTTCACACACAGCCTGTGAGTGGCATATAACACTTAAAAGCATTTTTGTTTACCTTTACTGTCAGTAGTGTTATGTAGTGTATTTCAGTGGTGGTACATAGCTCAGTGCTTGTGATACACAAGAGCTGGATGAGATATGGTTAGTGCTTAGACACATTTGAGCTGGATTGGTACATAGGTCAGTGCTTGTATTACATAGAAATTAGATGAGATATGGTTGGTGCTCAAATACATTTGAGCTGGATGAGAGATGGCTGATATTAGAAACTTGATCTTTGGCCTTTCTCTATATCCCACCTTTGGAATGCTAGGTAAGTGTAGATTGAAGGCCCAGCGAGGTGAAGATATGAGTGCCGGAGAAGGAGGAGAAGGAGGCAGGGAGGATGCAGGTGAGTCCAACTTGCTTGAAGCAGAGGGAGTGGAAGCTGGACGTTTAAGAAGAGGATGGGGAGGAGCTATTTCCCCCCAATCGAACTTCAGGCAAAGCCTTCCAATTCAATGGTGGTACATAGCTCAGTGCTTGTGATACATAAGAGCTGGAGGAGATATGGTTAGTGCTTAGACACATTTGAGCTGGCTTGGTATGTAGGTCAGTGCTTGTAGTATGTAGGAACTGGATGAGATATGGTTGGTGCTTAGATACGTTTGGGTTAGATGAGATATGGTTGATGTTAGAAACTTGATCTTTGGCCTCTCTCTATATCACACCTTTGGCAGAATGCTAGGTAAGTGTAGGATTGAAGGCCCAAAAATAATTTAATTACCATTGTGATTATCTTCTCCAACTCCAGAGAGTGTGTCCAGTAGCACGCAGGAGAGAAAAAAAAAACTAAGGGGGAACCTCCAAGTACCCATGGCTACTGACTTGCCTGTCCTCTGGGCATACTAAAAGGAGAGTAATCCTAGTTAGGTTAAAATACTGACTTGGTTATCTTAGTACTAGATCAGGTTGGTGGTTGAAGAGGCATATCTTTGATTACGATGGTGAGCAGAGTAATCTTGGAGGACAAGGTACTGGCAGATGAAGAGTCCAACATAGAGAGATGATGGAATAAGAGTTGGTTAATCCAAGTCCATAATATCCATAGGAGAAGAAGGTCAGGAATGGACATATGCAGGCAACTTGACTGGTGGCTGTTAGCTGAGTCATATCTAAGAGGAGTGACAACATAGAGCTGATGAGATGGTTGAGAGAGCAGCCCAACTTGAAAGGAAGTAATTTGTCAAAAAGCATCCCAGGAATCGAGGTGTGCTTCATGATGATGCCCATTGTAACTTGAGCAGGAATTGGACCAGGAGGGAGATAAGTGGTGGTAGAAGAAGCTGAAAAGTCCAGAATCACAGACTCACCCTGTCCATGGGCTAGCTGTAACATGGAACCCCAATGTAGGTCCAGCATATGCAGGGAATGAAGATCAAACACTAGTGTGAGTCTCAGTGGTCAGAGTTAAAAAGCGAGACCCCCAGGTGGGTCGGCCTAGCTAGAAATGGAATGACGTAGGAGTTAGAAGACCTGCCCCCTTTGCAGGGCTGGATAGATTAGTAATGGCAAGGCCCCCACGTGGGTTAGCTATCGCTGCCATATGTATGATCTGAATAAGAAAGGAATTGATGCATGAGACAGTCTGTAGTCAATATGGAGTACATATGGGAATAAGCAATGCCCCATCATGGAAACGGTAATGAGGGGTGGCGAGACCCCACCGTAGTCTGATCTCATTAAGCCGTCTTGGAATATGGAAGTACAGCCAGCTATGAGGAGTTCTAGAAAATGCAGATTTTCATCTGTAGGAACTCTATGATCATCTGCAGCTGTGACAGTCGATGGTATAACTTGAGAGTAGCACGAAGGAATGAATGAGGTGAGTATTCAGAGCAGAGCACTCTGTGACAGCTGTGCAGGCCTGCTGGGATGAGCAAATCGAGGCCCGAGGTGGGACATGCCAGGATGGATGGCGGATCCCACATGGTTCACCATGGCATAGGTTCCAGTAGAGAAGGCGAGACCCCCGTGTGGGTCAGCCAAGGTAATGATGGAATGTGGTTGAGCAAGCAGCCAGGCTCCCCTTGCAGGGTGAAGTAGGAGACATGGCAGGACCCCCCCGTGGTCTGCCTTTGCATAGGTTCCAGTACAGAAGAAAAAAACCCATGTGGGTCGGCTAAGGTGAGATGGAATGTGGATAAATAAGCAGCCAGGCCCTTTGTGGGACAAAGCAGGAGACAAAGGCGGGACCTCACATGGTCAGCCATTGCATAAGTTCCAGTAGAGAAGGTGAGACACCCACGTGGGTCAGCCGAGGTGAGATGGAATGCAGTTGAGCAATCAGCCAGGCCCCTGTGGGTGAAACAGGAGTCAAAGGCGGGACTCCACATGGTCAACAATAGCAGAAGTTCCAGTGGAGAAAGCAAAACCCTCACGCGGGTCGGCTGAGGTGATGTAATGCATTTAGCAAGCAGCCATGCACTCTTATGGGGTGAGCAGGAAGAGAATGGTGGAACCCCATATGGTCCGCCAGCTCAGTAGGACTGTAGGTCCAAGAAACGGAGGCAGAACCCCATGTGGATTTGCCTGTAAGAAGTGCCAGTGAGTATCCGTAATGCCCAGGTGGGCATGGGAGTAGAGGACAGTGGGACCCCCTGGTGGGCTGGACAGTAACAGATTTGAGAGCACAACTCAGAAAGGCATGGGAGCAAATCAGACATCTACACAACCTGATTGCCAGCCTCAAACCTGCTCACCCCTTTACATCTCACCAGTTTCACCAAGGGACTGTCTCTCAACACCTCACCACCCCTGATCCTGGAGAATGGCAGGTAGTAAAGGGGCAGAAGAAAGTCGCACCAGTTCCAACAACAGGCAACACAACAGGAGGCACCAATCATAACAGCAAATAGATACACCCCTCTCACCAAGGAGGAGGAACATGGACATAATGCCAATCATCGCTAGTTAGGACGCACAACAATGTAAAACCAGGATGGAACTACAAAGGACTCAAGCAAAGGAATCAAAGAAAACATTTATTGTGGGAGATTCCATGATCTGCGGTGGAGCCACACATAAATCAGGGTCCTGAAACACAGGTGGTAGTCAAATACCTACCCAGGGCCTCTACACAAGGGATACAGAACACATTTACAGGTTACAAAAAAAGCAAGGTAAATGCGCAGGCGTTTTCGTCCATATAAGTACAAACGATCTGGCAAACCAGGCACTCAAGGAGACCAAACTACACATATCTCGCTTAGGTAAGACAGTAACCTCATACTCCTCAACTGTTGCCTTCTCTGAAATCCTCCCAGTATGGGGGAAAGGAGGCAGTAACCAAAGGATACACAAGGGTCAAATACAGAAACTTAACACTTGGCTCCAGGACTGCTGCCAAGACAGAGGCACCCTCTTCATAGGGAACTGGTAGGACTTGTGGGCTAGGAGTCTCTTCAAATATGATGGTCTACACCTGACTAAGGAAGGCAGCTGAGCGCTAAGGCAGAAACTGGATGTATGCATTGATTGTTTAAACTGAACAGTGGGGAAGGGACAGCAGTAACAAAAGGACCTGCAACCTCTCCCACAAAACACCACCAAATCAGAGTTACAAGCAAAAACAAAACAATTCACCAAATGGGTGAGGAAATTGATGCAAATAATAATAAGAGGATTCATCAATTGGGTGAATGGATGGATAACATAAGAAAAGCAGTCACAAATAAAGCAGGACACAGGAAAAGGTAGGGACAAAGTTTGGAAAGCTATGTTCACTAACACACGGAGCTTATCAAATGAAATAGCTGACCTCACAGCCATCATTGCCAAAGCGGATCTGGATTGAGTTGCCATCACCGAAACCTGGTTAAACAATAACCATGATTGGGAAATGCTATCCCAGGATACTGTCTCTTCCACAAGGACAGAACTGGGTGAAAAGGGATGGGGGGACTGGCTATGTACATTAAGGAAGGCATAAAAGCGACCATAACTCAGAAATGACAACACAGAAACTGAGTCACTTTGGGTCACTCTAGAGGCTGGAAATGGAGCAATAACTTGGATAGGAGTGTATTACCGACCACTGACAACAGGGGTGGAGGGGGATAAAGAAATATTGAAAGCCATTCAAAACATGAATGATAAAGGGAAGTAATAGTGCTGTGGGACTTCAATTTACCCAAATTAAACTGGGGTACTCATACAGCAAGTTCAACCAGAGGCAAAGACTTTCTGGAGGCTCTGTGCTTATTGGGCCTGAAACAACTGGTAAATGACCCAGCAAGGGGGGATGTTGTCCTTGATCTGTTGCTAATGAACGGGGACAATATTGTGGAAGTAGAGGTGGGAAGTCACCTAGGGTCCAGCGATCACTGCATGGTGCAGTTTCATGTCAGGACAAAAACTGAAACCAAACACTCTAAAACTAAAGTCATGGACTTTAGACTAGCATATTCGCGCCTATGAAGGAAGGTCTTAAAGAGAGACTCACAAATATAGTTTGGGAGAGGATGTAGAAAGAGTACTGGGTACATCTCAAGGCAGCTATACTTCAGACTGTGAACCATTGCATGAAAAGTTGAGCAAAGCAACAAAAAGAGAAAACCACAGGAGTTTTCTAAGTAAGTAGCCACCAGGGTTAGGGAGAAAGGGCTACTTTCAGGAAATACAAGAAAACAGGTTCCAACAAGGACCAGGAAGACTACAAAGAAAAACAAAGGGTTGCAAGCAAGGAAATCAGAATAGCAAGGGCAACATCAGAGAAGAGGATAGCCAGAGAAGTCAAAAAGGGAGACAAATCCTTCTATAGATATATTAGTGAAAAAAGAAAGACCACAGAGGGTATTATGAAACTCATGAAGGAAGATGGAGAGGCCACTGAGGATGACAAGGACAAAGCAGAAATCCTAAACAGATATTTCTGTTCTGTATTCACAAAGGAGCAGGATGGCTGCAGACCCACTATTACAGGAGACAATAAAGGCGGCAATGGAGTATACTCAGGACCCTTTACAAAAGAGGAAGTCCTAAAGGAACTGGAGAAGCTCAATACAAACAAAGCCATGGAACCAGATGAAATGCATCCAAGACTACTAAAGAACTAAGTGAAGAGTTGGTAGCTTCACTGGCTGATGTTTTTAATTTATCATTTGAGCTGAGCGAGGTCCCACAAGATTGGAAAATAGCCAGTTATCCCTCTACACAAAAGTGGTAGCAGAGTGAGTGTAGGCAACCATAGACCAGTAAGCCTCACATCAATTGTAGGCAAAACAATGGAAACCCTTCTCCAAGGAGAGGATTATATAGTTTCTCAAGGACAACAACAAATTAGACACTAAACACCATGGCTTTACCTCAGGAAGACATGTCAAACCAATTACTTGACTTATTTAACTGGGTAATGAAAATAGTAGACCAGGGAGTGTGGAAGATGTAGTGTACCTGGATTTCAGCAAAGCCTTTGACTTGGTCCTATCATAGAAGGCTGCTAAACAAATTAGACAGCATGGGAGTAAGACATCAGGAGGTAAACTGGGTAAGGAGTTGGCTTACTAGTAGTACCCAGAGGGTATTAGTGAATGGCTCACTCTCAGAGGAAAGAGATGTAGCTAGTGGAGTACCACAGGGTTCAGTGCTTGGCCCAGTCCTATTCAACATCTTCATTAGTGACATTTCTGCTGGACTGGAGGGCAAGGTGAATTTGTTTGCAGACAACACAAAGATAGGAAACAGGGTGGACACCCCAGAAGGAATGAAGAAGATGAAGATTGACCTGGAATCTCTAGAAAAGTGGTCAAGAACACAGCAACTAAACTTCAATACTAAAAAATGCAAAATCATGCACCTAGGAAGGACTAACCCAGGAGTGGATTACTACCTAGGGGGAGACAAACTAGAAGCCTCTAATCAGGAAAGGGATCTGGGAATAATTATAACAGTTGACCTAAAAATGACTAAGCAATGTGAAAAAGCAGCACTGAGGGCAAATGGTATGTTGGGATGCATAAGCGGTGGGATTACCAGCAGAAAAAAGGAGATCATCCTTCCACTCTATAGTTCAATGGTGAGGCCACACCTGGAGTACAGAGTACAGTTCTGGAGACCACACCTTAAGAAATATATTACCAACCAGCCCAGTGGTGCTGAAGGTTGAGGCACTGGATGCCACACTTCATGCCACGCTGGCGACTCGGGTTCAGAAGGTGACTCAGGTTGCCGAGGGTCGGTAGAGGATGGAGCATCTGATAGGCTACTCTCCTCTCCTGGGGGAAGGGCATAGGGTTGCCCAGTGTCCCAGTGGACCCCAATGGAGATCAGGTGTACTGCAGGATGACCGGCTCGTAACGTGGGGTCAGCGCGACTTCGGCAGGGTTGCCATGCGCCATGACGTCATTGCACGTCATGCCGGGGGGGGGGAATAGGTGAAAGAAATCCCCTCCAGAGGACTGTGGAAATGAAGGGGACTTCCGTGGCATGGCCCACATCCCACTGCTGGCCCAGCTCACCAAGATCTTCCCAGGTGCCAACCCATAGACTGCGCAGACCCCAGCTAAGCCAGGGGGCTGGGGACTGGTCTGGGCAGTGTGGGTGTAGAGATCCAGTATGTGGGGGTTCAGGCAGGAAGTGAAAGGCCTTAGCCCTTTAAGTACCCCAGAAGGATGCCCTGTCCTCTGGGGTGAATAAACAGAGTCAAAAAAAAAAAGAAAGATATTACCAGACTGGAAACAGTGCAAAGGAGGGCTACTGAAATGATTCATGGATTGCATGATAAATCATATGAGGAAAGGCAGGGTGAATTAACCCTGTACTTCCTGGAGCAGCGGAGGGAGAGAGGAGACATGATTGAGACCTTCAAATTCCTAAAAGGAATAAACAAGGTGCAGGTCCAAGACCTGTTCCATATCACAAATCACTAAAGAACCAGAGGGCACAACATGAAGCTAGAGGGGACAGATTCAGAGGCATCACACTCAAGTTCTTCTTCACAGAGAGTGGCTGATCCATGGAACTGCCTTCCACAGGAGGAAGTGGAGGCAAAAATGGTGGGAACTTTCAAGATGGCATGGAATAGATTCAAGGGCATCATAACACTGAAAAGCAGTTAAGGGAAGGGGTAGACTACATGAACCGCATGGCCCCCTTCTGCCATCTCAATCTATGTTTCCTTGTTGTTCTCTTGGGTCCTATAAGCTTCCCAGCCAAACAGATCTGCTTGGGTAATAGTGTCTGACTGTATGTTTTCCTCTAGGATCCTGTAATCTTCCTAGCAGATCTGCTGGGATAATAGTGATTGTCTGCCAGTCTGTTTTCCTCTGGTGTTCTGTAACCTTCCAAATAGATCTACTGAGATAATGGTGTCTTTGTGTGTGTTATTCTCCGAGATCCTGTAAGCTTCCCATCCCAACAGGTATGCTGAGATAATAGTGTCTGTTTTACTCTAGGGTCCTGAACCTTTCCAACAGATCTTCTGGGAAAAGCGTCTCTCTGTCTGTTGTTCTTGGTGGTCCATTAGTAACTAAATATTTCCACATGTAAGAAATACAGGTGCTGTTAACCAGGCTCTTCAAGCACATCTTTCACCATTAAAAAGCAGGAAAAAACACCATTTGAAGGTAAAAATGTCAACATTTTCTGGGGGAGCATGCCCCTGGACCCCCCTAGATTTTTGAATATTTTTAACTGTAGGGGCATTGGCCCCCCTCACCCCTGGTGATGCCCCTGTTTTTCACACCATGTTACAAATGTGACAGGTATCGTTCTTCAATCCTGGCCAAAATGTGTTTCACATTTGTGGAGCAAACTGGTGTTTTAGCTAGTATTTTATAGGTGACACCTGCCATGTTCAGAAGGAGGGGTCCTAAAAAAACTGTGTTGAACATTTTTGTCAGAATGTCACAAAATAACAAAGTTCTGAAGAAACATTGACTGTTTTCAATGTTTACTCATAATATTGCAATGTATGCAGATGTCAACCCCCAATTTTCAACTTAGCCCTCTTGTTACCCCACCTCATGATTTTTCAAATCTCCTCTGAGACTTGTTACATAGAAACATAGAAGCATAGATTTTGTTGGCACCAAACCTTTAGGGCCATACAGTCTACCCCTTGTCCCTGCCTATTATGTCACCCCTGATGCCAGTTGGTCACAGATGCCACACTCTCCCCCGTTCCTGTACCTAACATGCCCCTGTGCTTATCTCACTTATGTTTGAAGCTCCCTACAGTCTCTACCTTCAATACCTCCTCTAGCAGGCTGTTCCAGTGATCCACCACCCTTTCCATGAAGAAGTATTTCTGCACATCTTTCCTAAACTTTCCTCCTCTTAGCTTCATTGCATGCCCCCTTGTTCTAGTGACTTCCTTTCTCTGAAATAGACCCTCCACTTGCTCCTCGTTCACCTCTGTGAGGTACTTGTAGATTTCAGTCATGTCCCCTCTTGTTCTCTATTGCAGGGCATATATGTTGAGTTCCTGCAGCCTTTCCAAGTACGGCTTCTCATACAATCCCCTCACCATTCTGGTTGCCCTCCTCTGTACTGACTCCATCCTTTCAATGTCCTTTCAGAGGTGCGGCCTTTAGAACTGGACACAGTACTCCAGGTGAGGCTCACCAGTGAGTGACACAACAGCATCACCACCTCCCTCCTCCTGCAAGAAATTTCTCTTCCAGTGCATTACAGCATCCAACTAAACTTTCCCACTGCTTTGTCACACTGCCCTAGTTAACTTGAGGTCATCAAATATGATGACCCCTAGATCTCTTTCTTGTTTGATGACTGTAAGCTCCACTCCTCCCATCTTATACATAGTCCCTGGTTTCTGCAGCCCTCGTGTATATCCTTGCACTTTTTGGCACTGAATCTCAGCTGCTACCCCCTAGACCATTCCTGTAGTTTCCTCAGATCCCTTTGCATTCTCTCCACCCCTTCCTGAGTGTCAACCCTGTTGAAGATTTTTGTGTCATCCACAAAGAGACACACCTTATCCTTAAGCTCCTCCTCAATGTCATTTATAAAAATATTGAAGAGGATTGGTCCCAGCAATGAACTCTGTGGAACCCCTTGTCATCGAGGCATAGGTCAGGAAGCATAGGGAAAACCAGGAGCAGTTGTAGAATTCACCAAAAACATTTATTTACAGTAGCAGTAACATAAAAAAAATAAACTTTTTCAGAATAACTACGTACAGAGGAGAAATAAAAATAAAATCTTCCTTCAGTCTCTGTGAGTCCCTTTTTCTTGTAATCTATCTTGCAGTAGCAGCTTAGCTCTTTTATAAGTCTTTTCAACCCCCATCCTTAGCAAACATCCTGTCCTTGTAAATTTCAGTAGCTGCTAGAACACTGTGTGCTTGTTGGGGCCCATACAGCTTTGCAAAAGGCTCAACGTTTGCACTCAATTAACCTGTGCAGTTTACAATCATCTCAAATTAGAAATATAGATATTTCAACAGTAGCCTCTATATTTTTCAAACAAAGTGATCCATTATCAGTTTCATTTCCACACAGTGATTTTACCTATTTTATATTAGCAGATATGCAAGGGAGGAAAACAGACAGCAAGAGAAAACTGAGAGACAGTGAGAGGCAAAAAATTGCAAGACTGTTCTAGTTGATCAAGTCCAAAGTCTCACAGGAAAATTTGGGTTGCGCAACCAGACAGAGACGAGACAGAAAAGGACAGATCCTTGCATTTAAGCACTTTCTCCATAACAAATGGGACAAGGTCCTATTCTACCCTGTCACACCCCTCTATTCACTCTTTTATTGTCACGTGGCTGCCTTTTACCACCACCCTTTGCCTCCTATCCCTTAACCAGTTTGATACGCAGCTTGTCACTTCCCCCCACCCCAGACTGCTTAGTTTCTTAACTAGCCTCCTGTGCAATACAGTGTCAAAAGCCTACTGAAGTCCAGATAGGCCACATCCACTGCCCTACCTTGATCCACCTCCCTGGTAACCCAAAGAAATCTATGAGATTAGTTTGACATGATCTCCCCCCATGAAACCATGCTGCCTGTGGTGCTGCAACCCTTTTGTCTCCAGGTGCTCCCACGAGCCTCTCCTTCAGTAGAGCCTTAATTAACTGCCTCACCACTGATGTGAAACTGACTGGTCTGGAGTTCCTAGCATCCTCATTACTGCTGCTTTTGTGCAGAGGGATCTCATCAGCCCTCCTCCAGTCCCCTGGAACTTCCCCCATCTCCACTAAAGTGCTAACAAGTGCTGACAGAGGAGCAGCCAGCACTATTTTCAGTTCCTTTAGGACCCTTTGACGAATACCATCTGGCCTCCATCACCTTATTCTCCTTTAAGTCCTCCAGTCCCTTCTGGACCCTCTCCACCAGGAATAGACTTTTGTCCACTTCCCTCTCTCCCTGGTGCTTGCTGCAGCATGCTGGGCCATTCTCCTCCACCCCACCCCAACCCTCTACTGTGAAGACTGAGCAGAAGTAATCATTTAGTATTTCCTCTTTCTCTTGATCTTTCTTTGAGCAGTCCCCCCACTGCCCTCCTGATTCTCACTGTCCCTCACCTTGTCTTCCTCTTCCACACATACCTGAAGAAGGTCTTGTCCCCTTTTTTGACCTCCTTTACTATCCTCTCCTCTGTTAGTGCTTTAGCTGTCCTCACCCTCCTTTCTGCCTTCCTTTGTTTTGCCAGGTATACCTTTGCCAGATATACCACCCTGTCTTCATCCTGGGTCTCCTTGTACTTTCTGAATGTTGTTTTCTTCTCCTTCACAGCCTTTGCCAGCTCCTTATATAACCATAGCAACTTCTTGCTCCTCTTTCCCCTGCTCACTTCCTTCACACGGCATGCTGTTGACTGGGCTCTACCATCCTTAAGGAGCTCATAGAACCAAAAATAGCAGACAGGAAAATGTTACAAATTTTAATAAGTAGTTATAGTGGATGTTAGAACATTGTTGTCTCTGAAATTCTGTCTTTCCCTAGACTTGTTGTACCATTGATGTGACATCACGATGTTGTTGTACAATTGTGAGTCACAGCGATAGTACAACAGGTCAGATAATTTACATATGCTCAATTGCGATTGGAGACATTGAAAAATGCTCCGGCGGTTCACTGATGGCAGAGGAGGATGGTACAATATTTCAGTAAGTGCCGTTTCTTAAAGTGGCGGCAAAAGCAGGACAGCCGCATTTCTTTTTAAAATTTAAGTAACGCTATCTTTGTGGAACTGGAAGGAGTGGAGTGATTTTACGGACACGGGCGGGCCGGGGAGTCATCGACATCAAGGCTCGACCGTGGAGGCAGTCACAAGCTGTTTTGGTTTACTTTTGCCCATACTCTATAAAAGACAGTGGATGGGCAAGCGTAAACAACAACACTGTGATTCACTTCTCGATGTTTTCTTGGTTGTCATGACAACCTTTCAAAGTGAACAATAGTGCTGTTGTTCACTGTTGCTCATCCACTATTCTCTACATTTGTAACTTTTTATTTTGAAGTATTTTTCTTGTTCTGTTTGCTCATTAGAACGTTTTCTGTGTGACGTATTATGCTGAAGATGTGAGAACCACACTGCCTAGCAGCTGACATATCTAGTTCTATTCCACCCACTACATCATTAGCACTGTGACCTCACTGGCTGTGACATCACACGTGACTGACCTGGCAAGTACTGAGTGGCTGTTCCTGAACATCTGTGATGTCACAATTAGTGAGGTCACAATGCAGATGATGTAGTGGTGGGACCTGAACTAGATATGTCAGCTGCCAGGCGGCATGCTGTCCAGAGATCACACCTGCTAACATCAAGTAAATATTCTTATAATTACCCAAAGGAAAAAGAAATACCACCTCAGATATAAAAGGTAATAGTTTTTTGGGGTTTTTTTTGCAGACTCTTTTTCTCGCCTGTCTGTCCCGGGCATTTCTCTAGTGGGCTCGCTTGGCTTCCACCCCTAACCGCCTGCCTGAACCACTCCTCTGACTGAAACCTTGGTATCAAGATCCCCTCTTCTCCCACTGGCACCACAGAGGAGGAAGCCAAGGATCCCCAGGGGTAGGGTCTGGGTTGTGGCCAGCACTGAGCGTGTGGGGTTTCTGCCCTGGGAGACACCCACATCACCTCACCCTGCTTCCAGGGTTTTTTTCATTCTTTTGGTTCCCCCTTGGAATGCAGCATGTAATGACGCTGCGCACAGCTGCCCTGCTGGCACCTGCTGCACTCCGCCTTATGTCAGCTGATATACCTGCAATACCCCAATCTTCCTTTGGGAGCCATCAGGACACCAAGCATCTCTGGATCCTTACCCAGAGAGGAGAACTGTCCTCCAGACGCCCATCCCTTCCTCCCTCCCTCCCCGCCGAACCCTGGCTACTAAGTTCATCACCGAACCTGTGTCGCTGCTGTGGTGCAAGGTGTGGTGTCCAGTGCCTCAACTGTCAGTGCCACCAGGCCGCATGAAAGGTAATACTTAACTGCTTTTAAAAACTAGTATTAATTTTAGGTAGTACACTAGCTCTCCAATGAGCCACCACTCCCACTCTGCCCCCCAAGGCATTCTCTGAAACAGTTTTCCATTTCTTTAAAAATGTGCCTTCCTGAAGTCTATCTAGGACCCTTAGCTTAGTGTGCCTTTTTTCCTGTCCAACCCATAAGCCAAACCACACAGTACAGTGATCACTTGTACCCAGGGAATACCCACTGTGCTGTCAGCAATGCTGTCTCTGTTTGTAAATATCAGGTCCAGAAATGCCCCATCCCTTTGGATGCCAAAATCAGCTGCCTGAGAAATGTCCCTTGTATGGAGTCGAGGATGGCCCTACCTCTTGACATAGCTGCAGCGAGAATGCCCCAATCTACATCTAGCAGATTAAAGTCCCCCGTAATCAAACCATCCCCCTTGCTGGCTATTTTGCTAATTGCTTCCCCCTGAACTCTGTCTAAATCCTCCCCATGTAATGAAGGTCTGTACACCTGTGAATAACAGCCTCAACCCTGTCTCTAGGTTGACCCATGGTACCTCCAGCCTTTCATGTTCCTCCTGTTGCCCCTGTATCTCAGTGGCACTTATACCCTCACATAAAAAACAACCCATGCACCTTTCCTTCCTGACCTGTCCTTCCACAATGTGATGAGCCTGGATGGCCACTTCCAGCTGTGGTTGTCCATGCACCATGATTCCATTATGACCACCAGATCCAGGTCTGCCTCCACATTGATTGCCTCAAGGTCAGGAGTTTTGTTTTCCAGACTCCTTATGTTGGCACATATGGGTCTCCATTCTCTTTGTCCCTCTCTCACTCTAGTCTGTCTCCCCTTCCTGCTTCTCCCCATGTTCCTTCTGTTACCCCAGTCCTGCCCTCCCCTGTTACATTGTCTACCTGCCTTCCCTCCTTCCCCTCTCTTCCAGCTGAAGTCCCTCTTCCAGACTTGCCTGCCCTGCCCTTCTCTTTGCTTCTATTAACCTCTAGAATTTCTTCTCCCTGGGTCAACCTTCCCTGTTACGTGAGTCAGGGGGGCAATCCCTGCCTCCCTCAGTCCTTCTGCCTCCCCCATTGGCTAGTTTAAATGCTTATCAAAGTAGCATTTAAACCTTCCACCCAGGACTGCCATTCCTCTCCTGGATGGATGGAGTTTGTCTCCCTTATACAAATCTCCATCCACAGGTATGACCCCAGTCCCTGATATAGCCAAAGCCCTTTCCCCTGCACCATGGCCTCAACCACTCATTGAATGACCTGGCACAGAGTTCCCTAGCCTCCCCCCCAACCATGTATGGGTAGCACCTCAGTGAAGGCCACTGTGCAAACCACCTGCTTCAGGCCCCTCCCTAAACCTATCCTGCACTTCAGCTTCCCTTGCTAGATTGTTTGTCCCCAGGTGGACAACAACATCCTGCTCCCTCCCAACCCCTTCTTCTCTGGCAATCCCCATGATCCACCCAGTCCTCCTTCCAGAGTACCTTGAATGCACTATACTACCCTGTCCCTCTTTTCCTCTTCCCCAACTCAATTCCACTATGGAGTCCCCAGAGCAACTTCCTCCTATTTGGCTGGGGACTCTCCCACCCTCATCGGTGTGTTTCTCCTTGAGAACCCCACCTCCTCTCTTACTCCTGCCTCATAACATTTTCGCATTTGTTCAATGAAGTCACCTTTCAAATGGGATTTTTAAAAATTCCACTTTCTGCGATCATAAGGTGAGATAAAAAAAAAGACAATGTTGAAAATCTGAAGTCAGCATGTCAAAAAACAACAAAGTTATGAGAAAATGTTGAATTTTTTCAATGTTTACTCATAACTTTGTGATTTTTGCAGATTTTTGCTCCAAATGTGCACATAGCCCTGTTGTTACCCTACCGAATGAACATGACAGGTGTTATTTTTCAAATCCCTTTGAAACATGTTTTCACAGTTCCTCTGTGAAACCACCTTTGGACAGCATTTAAAAAATCCACCTGTCTTGATCATAACATGGGGTCATAAAAAGTCTATGTTGAACATTTGGGGTCAAAATGTAAAAAACAACTAAGTTATGAAGAACCACTGAATTGTTCTAATGCTTATTCAAAACTTTATTTTTTGCAGATTTTGGCCCTAACATTTATCATATCCCTTGTTTTACACCACCTCATGATCATGACAGGTGTAATTTTTCAAATCCTCCGAAACAGGATCTCCTCCAGCAGGATCCATGGCAGCATGGATTCACAGCAGAAGGTCTTTTCAAACAAATCTGATTAATTTCTTTGACTAGGTAACGAAGGAGGTGGATCAGGAAGAGCAATGGATATCGCTTACATTAATTTCAGCAAGGTCTTCGACACTGTACCCCACAGAAGACTGGTGAACAAGCTAGGCAACCTGGGGATGGAACACAAGGTGGAAAACTGGGTTGGAAACTGGTTGAGGACAGAAAGCAGAGGGTGGTAGTAAATGTGATAAAGTCTGAGGAAAGAAGCATGACCAGTGGGGTGCCTCAGGGTCAGTCCTTTTTAATGTCTTCATCAGTGACATTGTGGAAGAGCTGGAGGAGAAAATTTGTCTATTTGCGGACGACACCAAGATCTGCAATAGAGTAAACACTGCTGAAGAGGTCGAGAGAAGGATAAGGGAATCAGGACCTAGGAAAACTGGAAAAATGGTCATAGGTGTGGCAGCTAAATTTAATACAAAGAAGTGTGAAATGATGCACCTGGGATGAAAAAAACAGCAGAGAACTACAGTATGGGAGGGGGGATTTCTTGACTGTCACCAGGGAGAAGTGGGATTTAGGGATAATCATCTCAGATGACCTTAAGGTGGCAAAACAGTGTAACAAGACTGTTGGTAGGACCAATGGGATGTTGGGGTGCATAGAAAGGTATATTACTAGCAGAAGAAGGGAGGTGGTGATGCCATTGTACAAAACACTAGTCAGGCCTCATCTAAAAGTGTAGTGTTCAGTACTGAGGCCGCACCTTCGCAAGGACATAGATAGGGTGAAGGCAGTTCAGAGAAGGGCAACCAAGATGGTTTAGGACTTGCAACGTAAAACATATAAGGACAGATAAAAATATCTCAATATATATACAGTGGAAGAGAGGAGGGAACGGGGGGATATGATAGAGACCTTTAGGTATCTTAAAGGCTTAAACAAAGTGCAGGTGGGCGACATCTTCCAGTACAAGAGTTGTAACAGGACAAGAGGGTACAATATGAGATTGAAGGGGGGCAGGATAAGGAGAAATGTGAGGAAGTTCTTCTGCACAGAAGGGTGGTAGATGTATGGAATAGCCTTCCTTAGGAAGTGGTAGATGCTAACACAGTAGGGGGATTCAAACATGCATGGGATAGACATAAGGGAACCCGTAATGTGGGAAAATAGTTTTTTCCTGGTAAAATAAAATTTGAATTGAAATGAAAAAAGCCAATGAGCACATAGGGTCAGCAGCCACTGACGTAGGCAGGGTATACTTGCAGACTGGGTGGGCCTAGCGGTCCTTATCTGCTGTCAACTACTGTGCTACTATGTAACAGATTTTCATAGTCACACTGCAAAATCACCTTTCAAATTGAATTTTAAACATTTTACCTGTCATAATCATAACATGAGGTCATTTATTTATTTATTTTAGTTATTTGTTAGGATTTCGGATAACACCTTTGAGCCAGGGCTCATTTACAAAGGTTCCACATCAAATTACAAGGTCATGTAAAAAATACAGAGAACAGAGCATTGATAAGATACAGACAAACAGATGGTTTCTTACAAGGAGCCACCAGAGGCTTTGTCAGTAGATAAATGAGATTAAACTAAGAAAGAAGTAGGGACAGTGCACACGACATTGTACTATGGATGCCTGGGGCAGAAGCCTGAGAGGTGAGAGTATAGTAAGTGCTTACAGGCCATTTAGTAACTTAAGGTAAAAGTGAAGTAGTAAAAAGGGGGGGAGGCAGGATGACAGAAAAATGAAGTCTAAGTGAAATATAAGAGAGGGAGGGGTCAGTGGAGAGAGTGGGGGCATAAGGGTGCAAGGAGAAAGGAGGGCATGTAGAGGGAGAGCAGGAGGAAGGAGAAAGGATGGGGAAGGGTGAGTGGGGGAGGGTGGCAAAAGGGTAATTCTGTCCAAAGTGTTAAGAGAGGCAGTGTGGGGAGGGAGTATACAGTGGATCTATGGGGGGTTTGGGCAGGCAGGAGAAGTGGGGTTAGGAGTGAGCGGGGGGGCATTGCAGAGCAGTTTATGTGTAGCAGTCACAGTGAGCACAGCCACCAAATGCTGGCGAAGTTTGCATTTAAAGGTGCTAAGATTGGTACAGTAGAGTTGGAGATTTCTGCCTGGAGCAAGTTAAGCCAGGTGGCAGCTCTAACTTTATAGGAGCACTGTCCTTGTGAGGTCCAGCAGCGGGAAATTGTAAATGATAGGCTTTCAGCACTCCTGGTTAGGTGAGTGGCACAATGTGGGGTCAATAAGGACTGAACTCCAGGGGGCAGCAGGCCCAGCGTGGTCTTCTTTGCAAGGATGCAGGTCTGGTACTTTAGCCTGCCCAATAGCTGGAGCCAGTTAGCCTGTTCATAGACATCACAAGTGTGGGAGAGTCGATTGACAGAAGTGAGGAGCCGACAGGCCTTGTTGAGGGCTAGAGCTATGCGCTGGAGAGCAGTGATGGTGGTAGATACGTAAACCACAAGCTCATAGTCTATTATCTAGGTGACTGGGCACTGAATAGCCAGATTTAAGACGTCTGCCATCAGACAGTGCCTGTGCCTGTACAGCATCCCAATGCGAGCATTGACGGATTTAGCAATGATATGAATATGTTTGGTATGCGACAGAGAGCAGTCTAGGGTCACACCCAGGTATTTGAACTGGTCAACCTGTTTCAGCGCAGATCCTTCGCAGTTGTTGCTAAGAAGTGGTTGGTCTTTGTGTCTGCTATGGGTGCCATCGAACAGCATTGTTTTGGTTTTAGAGTGGCTTAGGATGGGTTTGTGCGATCTGTACCAGGTTTCTACTTCTGAGAAACTTCTCTGAAGCTGATGCTGAAGAAGGGTGGGATCCAAGTGGCTTGTAAAGATGACTATGTTGTCCATATATAGAAGTATTCTGTTGTGGCAGTAGGCAGGGAAGTTGTTCAGGAAAATACTGAAAATTAGTGGACCAAGGATAGAACCTTGGGAAACTCCAGAGAGGACAGGTAGGGAGGTTAAGGGGGATTCACCTATTCTAACCTGCTGGGAACAGTCACAGAGATAACTTTGAAACCAGAGGGTAGTGTCCGGAGAGAGTCCTGGGTGAGGTAACTGTTCCATCAGCAGAGAGTGGTTAACAGTATCGAACACCTTTGTCAAGTCTATAAAGGAGGCGCTGACCAATTGGCTTTGATCTAGGGCTTGGTCGATGTAGGAGGTGAAGTCAAGGAGTGCAGTGTTGGTGCTGTGCCCCTTTCAAAATCCATGTTGGAAATTTGAGATCAAAATGTGGGAGCCCACTGAAATGTATATATTGCCTCTCAGCTGGTCTGTCCTGGTAAATACAATTTAAAAATATGTAAAAGCAGGACACCACTGAAAATGATATATTGCATCTCATCTGGTCTATCTTGGGTAAATATATTGTAAAATATGGAAAAGCAGGATGCCAATACAGCAGGCCCCCACTGAAATGTAAGTCTGTGCTATTCTAGTCTTGGAAAAATACCTTAGAAACCTGGACCCCGCTGAAAATGTAATTTGCCTTTTAGCTGGGTTATCCTGGGTAAATACATTATAAAAATGGATAAAAACAGGGCCCCACTGAAAACAAGACATTGTATCTCAGCTATGCTATCCTGGGTAAATACAGAGTAAACACTGAGAAAAGTAGGATCCCACTGAAGACATGATAACATCTGAGCTGTGCTATCCTGGGTAAATGCAATACAAAAAAGTGTCAAAGCAGGACCCCATTGAAAATGAAATATTGCATCTCAGCTGAGTGATCCTGAGTAAATATATTGCAAAACTGTGTAACAAAACAGGACCCTACAGCAGAACCCTACTGAAAAGGAGATGCTGCATCTAAGATGGTCTGTCCTAGAAAAATACATTATAAAAGCAGGACCACAATAAAAACATGATATCGCATCTCACCTCTGCCATCCTTTTTTAAATGCGGCATAACATTACATAAAATCAGGATCCTACTGCAAATGACACATTGCATCTCATCTGGTCTACCTTGAGTAAATATATAGTAAAAATGAGTACATGCAGGACCCAGTACTACAGCATGCAAGCAGACATTCTGCATTGATAAATGCTTGTTTTACCTACTGTTCACTGCAGTGTAGTAGATTGTGTTAGACTGATTCTGTTGACTTACAAATTGACATTTTCTTAACTATAAACCTGCAGCTGAAATTAGAGGAGGCTGCAGCAGCACTGTGAGATTTAATAACCTGCAGTGCATATCAGAATTTCTATCAGTACTGTTTTTTTGTTTGCTGGTTTTGCTGTCATTCCGTGGCTAAGTATAGTCACAGAGACCTGTACTTAGCCCTGGAGAACAGTGGGACTGGCAGACATCTGATCAGAGCTTATAAAAGTTCAAACATGCATTGCAAACTATTTAATCTACCATTAATACAGCCTTCTTTCTGATATCAGCTGCAGGGATTTCTTGGATTTGTAGTTTCAGAAAATGTCAGCATGCAAGTTTACGGAATCAAGCTATACAACACACAATACTGCAGTAAAGTAAGTAAAACCTGTTTTTGCATGAAAAGTGCAATTGGGACTAGCCCAACATACGGGATTAGGGCTTTCAGTGCTGACTGTTCCCTTAAGAAGAAACAGATTGATACTGGCTGAAGGTTTGGTTCTAAATAATAAGCAGAGGAGAGAGGAGGGGAGTATTATTCACTAAAAATACCACCAGCAGCTTAATCTGGTTCAAGGTCAGTTGGCATTCATTTGTATCCCCCTCCCCCGGGTCGTGCCTGAAAATAGGCAGAATTTGTCTAGTGCACTTACTCAGTCAACAAAAACTAAATAAATAAAATAAATAAATATCTAGGCCATATTATTGGGGAAGAGGGTTTGATGACATTTGTTATTTTGAAACTGAAACCTTCAGATATATTAATTTTTAGGGGCAACATTTTGCTGAGAAGTGCCCTGTTTTTCTATCCCACCTTTATCCATTTACATATTCAAGGTTTTTGCCTACCTAGCAAAGGAAGACAGTGATGATATGCAGCGTACTGCTAAAGTCATGGGGCTGGATATTCAAAGGGTTGGCGCCGCGCAAGTCCGAAATTGCGCCATTCTGCCATATTCAGCAGGAGGCAGTTGCGCCCCCCAAGGCAAGCTGAGCAACAGTGCAATGCAAATGAATGCATGCTGAACTGGAGGGGGAGGAACCATGCATAAACTGCACAGCCCGATATTCAGTGGGCTGTGCAGAGTTGTGCAGGCGCAACCCCCTACCTGTGCCTGCACAACTTTGAGCCAAAAAAAGGAGCAAGTCAAGGGCCACCCACAGGTGAGCTGCCGCATTGCAGGGCGCAACACAGCAGCTGCCACCTGTGGCTGGCCCTCAACCTACCCTGCCCCCCCTGCAGCCCAATCGCGGATAGCTAAAAATCCCCGACTGGCGATCGGCGGGCAAAAGCGAGAAATCCCCTCCCCCGACTGGCCCGACCACGGGCATAAGCTAACCCCCCACTAGCCCGATCACGGGCATAATTGTAAAATACCCCCCACCAGCGGATCGCGGGCAGCACAGAGTCCAACCCCCCCCAGGACATATCCCTGGTGGTCCAGTGGACCGCTAAGCCCAATCGCGGGCTACATAACGTTGAAACACCCCCAAGAACAGATCCCTGGTGGTCCAGTGGACGCTAAGCCCGATCGCGGGCTACATAATGTGGAAACACCCCAAGAACAGATCCCTGGTGATCTAGTGTCCCCCACCCCACCCACCCACGAAGCCCCACCACCCGCCTCCCCGCGGCCGGGTGGTGAGCATCCCACCCACCTGCCGCCCTCTCAACATCGACGACTGCTTGGTAGGGCAGACGCCCATTGGTGCAGCAGTCTGGCTGGTGCAGCCCATACCGCATAAGGCAGTTCAGATATGTGAATGAATTCATTCACATATCTGACTGCCTTGTACGGTATGGGCTGCATGCCCATTGGCTCTGTTCTGCACCAATGGTGTGCAGGCTCACCGGCAGTTGTCGAGCGGGCGCGGGCGGCAGGCAGGGGATGCTGCCGCCCGCCAGCTGCTGTGGGGAGCGGGGTGGTGGGGCTTCATGGGTGGGTGGGGTGGGGGATACTAGTTCACCAGGGATCTGTTCTGGGGGTGTTTCAACATTATGCAGCCCACGATCGGGCTTAGCAGTCCACTGGGCCACCAGGGATATGTCCTTGGGGTTGGACCCTGTGCTGCCGGTGATTGAGCTGGTGGGGGTATTTAACTATGCCCGCGATCGGGCCAGCGTCGGGAGGGGGATTTTTGCTACTTTTGTCCACAATTGGGCCAGTCAGGGGGGAATTTTTACGCTTTTGCCCATGATTAGGCTGCAGGGGGCATCGGTCCCCGATGGCTGCTGCCTGGCAGGGCGCCAGGAGCAAGTCCTCGGGGATCGGCACACCTGCATGCTAATGGCATGCAAATGGAGCCATAAATAGATGCAAATGGCCCACCCCATGCCTTGCATGAATTATGGCCCCATTTGCATGTCACCTGAATATGGGAAATTTGGCGATGGCGCAATGGTACTACGCCACCGCAACTTGAATGCTCCACTCTGACCACTTGCAGAGGCGCAGTTCCACTGGGCGCTGCACAGTGGTTGTGGTTGGGGTGATATTCAAAGCGAGTTGTCAACAGCGCAACTCCTTTGAATATCGCCTGCCACACCCCTGGCGCAACTATTTTGTGCAGCGCAGGGCTTGCGCCACAAAATAGCGCAGTTTGAATATCCAGCCCATGGTCTATTTCTGATAAGGTTGAATAAGGCCCTGTCCCATTTGTAACGCAGAAAAGTTAAATGCAAGGATCTGTTCTATCCTCTCCTTTTCTGTCTTGTCTGTCTGATTACACAATCAAATTTTCTTGTGAGACCTAGGAGCCAATCACTCTGATGGTCTCATGATTCTCCACCTCCCGCTATCTCTCTGCCTGCACATGCCATTTCTGTCTTTTCTTCCTCCTTGCTTGTCTGTGGTTGTAAAAATATATGTAAACCAGTATGTGAAACTGGGATCTATTTGTTTGCCAATGTATATAACTATATTGTTGAAATGAATGCAAAAAGCTATTTGGAACTCAGAAGGTAAACCCTGAGATGCAGCACAAGCTCATTTGCAGAGTTGTCAACAGAAGATTAGTTTAGGATACCATGTTCTATTTTATGGCACCTGCAAGGAAAGAAAATGACAAAGTTCTGATACATTTTGAAAAAAACAGGATATCTTTTAATGAGACCAGGAGGTAGAAGTTAATTGCCAGGTAAAGTCTTTTTATTAAAAGAGCAGCAATGTTTGTTAGAGAGAGACAGACTGAAACTTGGAATTAGAGATACTCTCAAAAGAAGGACTTTGTTTTGTTTGAACTGCCTATGTTTAAAAAACATTCTGTAAATTTTTTGGGGATATTTCTTTTTTTTCTCCCTCTCGGCCCTAGGCACAGTCACTCAACTAGACTGCCAACACTGCTAACCTGGAGAAGCCCCACCATGGAGCAGTGGCTTACCCTCCCTGAGCAGGGATGGAGGGAGGGAGGGAGGACATTTTTTTATTGTTACATGAAATAATAAATGCTACTTGTAAATTTTATAGCTGCTCCTGGTTTTCTGTGCTTTCAGACTTATGCCTTGATGACAGATGGTTTTAGAAGTGGGATTTATGCCATGCATACTGTAGGCCAGGAGTTTTGTGCATGGGTACTATCATCGAGGCACAGGTCAGGAAGCATAGAGAAAACCCAGGAGCAGTTTTAAAATTCCACAAACCTGTTTATTTGTAGTTACAGGAACATAAAATACACCTATTCAGAATAACTATATACAGAAGCAAAATAAAATCTCTTGGAAAAAATGTTTCTTGGAAAGAAAAATCTCCCTTGCAGCTCAGCTTCTGTTTTTATAAGACTTATTCTATCCCCATCCTTTGTAAGCATCCTGTTCTTTGTCAAGTTTCAGGAACTGCTAGAACATTGAGAACTTCCTGAGGTCTCCACAGCCTTTGCAAAAGGCTCAGGCATTTGCACTCAAATGACCTCTAGCTTTTTACAGTTATCTCAAATTATATAAATATATATATGGGATACGCAGCCCCCTACTGGAAATATTGTTGATATTTTTGATCCGAGTGCCAGTTGACCCAATAACATCATGAGTGGAGAAGCCACGAGTGATGACATTGGGTCAAGTGGCACGAGAACAAAAAATATTGATAATATTTCCAGTAAGGGGGTTGCATATTCCATTTATGCCATACCTCCAAAAAAGTGAAAAAAAAAGTAAATTCTTGCCATTTTTTGCCGATTATAAAAAATCTAAAAGAACTCTATAAATGAAACACCACTCATTTTGTAGGTATTTTTGTCCTGATCAACTTTGTTCTCAAAGTACCATGCTATTATTTTTCATTTTAAAGTTATATGCATTTGTTTGTTGCAAAAAGTGAAAAAAAAATGAATTTTCTGCAGTTTTTTTGCTAATTATAAAAAACTAAAAAGCATCTATAAATGAAACACCACTCATTTTGTAGATATTTTTGTGCTAAACAACTTTCATGCTCATAGTACCATGCTATCATTTTTTCATTTTAAAGTTATTCACATTTGTTTGTTGAAAAAGCAAACAAAATTGCATTTTCTGCAGTTTTTTGCTGATTATATAAAAAAATAAAAGTTAGTCATAAATGAAACACCACTCATTTTGTAGATAGTTTTGTGCTGAACAACTTTGGGCTCACAGTACCATGCTATTATTTTTCATTTTGAAGTTATTCACAATTGTTTGTCTAAAAAGTGAAAACAAATGCATTATTTGCTGTTTTTGGCTAATTATATAAAAAATTAAAAGTTAGCCATAAATGAAACACCACTCATTTTGTAGATATTTTTGTGCTGAACAACTTTCGTGCTCACAGTACCACAGTAACATTTTTCGTTTTTAAGTTATTCGCATTTGAATACAGTTACTACAGCTACTGCGGCTGAATATGCAAATGAGTTCCAAATGAGCCAATCTCTACCTACTGTGTGGATAAATTTACCTACAGTGAGGACAAATACAATATTCTCACTGTAGGTCTCACCACCATGAGAATATTGAAAATATTTGCCATTTTTTATCTTCACAGGTATGGCATAAATTATGGTAGCACGGTAGTGCTACCATAGTTAGGGTTGAGGAGCCATTTCTATGTTAAACCCCAAAATTTTGCACCTTAATAACTTTGTAACCATTTGATGGATTTGCCTGAAATTTGGAATTTATGATCAAGAACCATAGGCCTTCGGATCTGCCAAGTTTCGTACTGTTGGTGTATACAGCTGCGGAGTTATTAAGTGTGATCTGTGTGCGCATTTACGCTTTTCTGGAATTCTGTGGTCGCGCCTACAGGTCGTACGGTTTGCGTGACTGGCCTGAAATCTTCAGAGAACGTGCAGCCAGGGTCCCCAATGTCCTTTCAAAGATTTCTTGAAAAAATATTAAACGGTTCAAAAGTTATTCAAAAAACAGTTTCCCATTATAAGTCAATGGGAAAAGTTAACAAAAAGTTCAACACTTTCGCAAATGCATTTTTACTTTCTCAAATGGGCCTGTTACTTTCATAAATCAGCCATTTTGTTTTCAGTTGGTGATCAGAAAATGGTTGGCATTTAAATTTGGGACCATCTAGCAACCTAATTTTTTGTATTCACCTAGTCGGGCCCTGAGGATGCTTGCCATGTCTTTATTTTGTGGTAAAACACCCAGAAATATGTTTTCAAATTTCTGGAAAAAGTACTTCATAAATTACTTTCGATGCTCACGAAAGTGTCTCAAACTACTGACTTCATAGATGCGACAGTAATTTTCTAGTCTGTGGGAAAATGACAGCAATTCTTGGCATTCTGCTGCAAAATAACCGTTAGGAGTTTTGGGCTGAAATTTGGCGGAACGCAGCCGACATCTCACAGATGCCTTTCAGTATTGTATTGAAAAATATTACACCTGGCAAAGTTATGGCACTCAAAGTTGACAGTTTTCCCATAGGATAACATTACGGCGCTCAAGCATTACAGGAATCCTTTGGCACCTGCTGCAAAATAACGGTTTGGTCTTTTTCCTGAAACTTGGAGGAAGACAGCCAACAGTACACAGATGTGCCTTTCAGTAGTTTGATGAAAAAATACTATGGCGGCAAAGTTACGGCACTTCAAAATTGACGGTTTTCCATAGGATAACATTACGCGCCACACTTAGCAGAAATCATTTGGAGCCCTGCTGCAAAATAACGGTTTGGTCTGTTTTCCTGAAATTTGGAGGAAGACAGCCAACAGCCCACAGATGTGCCTTTCAGTAGTTTGGTGAAAAACATTACAGGAGGCAAAGTTATGGTGCTCGAACTTTTTCTTTTTTCCATAGGATAACATTGACAGTCACAGCTAGGCCCGTATCTCGGAAACGGCAAGTAGACAAGTGGATCTTTGTCGGAAATCTCTTAGCTCCCCTAATGGGGCTAAGATTCAAATTAGCCAGGACAGTTGTAAATAATATGACTTTTAAATTTGTTTTCTACGTCGTACGGTTCCTGAGATATAATGTATTTAGTATTCCAAGATCTCATTTTCTGCGCTGATACTCATTATTTTGCATACATTATTTGTACTCACTGTCTTTCTCAATGCAGGTTTTGGGGAAAACCAGCCTGTGCACTTACATTACTGTTACTGTTGCCCTTTCCGGCTATGGATCGTACCCATTTCACTTACCATTGGCGTCCTAGCCCACCATGTCTGTCTACAGTACTGTTTATCTTACTGTTTCACTTTACATCACCATGCCCATTGACATTTCTGTTTGCAGGCACCATGTTACTATGTGACAACACATCACGTGGCAGACCATTCCATCTACGCCACCATGTGCGTTACCCTTTCTGTTCTCATTCATGCTTGTGTTACCATGTTCACCACTGTTAGCATTTCTGTTTGTGTTGCTGTCCCTGTTGGTATGCCACAACACATCAGTGGCGGGAGCTTGGGCCGCTCCCTCGCTGCATTGCATTCACTATTTCGTTATCATTCTCAAAAGAAGAGATTAGAGGCAAAACTCCGTTTAATGCATTAGATGGGTTGTTCAACAGCGACAAAAGTGAGGAAATTACGCTGTTAGGGTTGAAACCCCTGGACCCCGCCATCCTCCTGGCATGCGCATTGGATGTGGGTCTTAACTCCTCACCCCATTCTCCTATACTTCTGCTGCTTTGCTACATGTCATGGGGTGAGAGTTAGGCTGATGATCCCAATGCACTCCCAATGCCGGTTGGGGTGGGGGGGTCCAAGGAGGGGTTTCAACCTAACAGTGAATTTCCTCACTTTTGTCACTGTGGAACAACCCTAACTAATGCATTAAATGGAGTTTTTTGCCTCTAATATATATATCTATATATATTATGGTAGCACGGTAGTGCTACCATAGTTAGGGTTGAGGAGCCATTTCTATGCTAAACCCCAAAACTTTGCACCTTAATAACTTTGCAACTGTTTGACGGATTTGCCTAAAATTTGGAATACTTGATCAAGATCCATAGACCTTGGGATCTGCCAAGTTTTGTACCAGTCGCATACACAGCTGTGGAGTTATTAAGCATGATCTGCTCACGCGTTTATGCTTTTTCTGGAATTCTACGGTCGCGCCTACAGGTCACACGGTTTGCGTGACCAACCCAAAATCTTCAGGAAACATGCAGCTGTGGCCCCTGATGTGCCTTTCAAAGATTTCGTGAAAAAATATTAAACTGTTCAAAAGTTATGGCAGTCCGAACTTCTGTTTTTAGCCCCATAGGATAACATTACGGCGTTAGCCGCGCCTTTGAGGGCCTGTATCTCGAAAACAGTGAGAGATACGGAGTTTTTGTCAAAAATTTTAGCCCCCTTGTGGGGGCTATATATATATAACTAGCCAGGAAAGTGATAATACATATGACTTTTACATTTTTTTTCTATGTCGTACGGTTACTGAGATATAAGCAATTTACTATTACAACTACTGATTTTTGTGTTCCGAGAGTCATTATTTTGCATACATTCTTTCTACTCACTGTCTTTCTCTATACAGCTTTTGGGGAAAACCAGCCTGTGCGCTTACATTACTCTTACCATTACCGTTTCTGCTTGTGATTCCGTACACGTTTCACTTACCGTTCATGTTTACGCCACCATGTGCGTTACCCTTTGCGTTTTCATTTGTAGTTGCATTTCTGTTGTTTTTAACACTTCTGTCTACAGTACTGTTCCTCTTTCTGTTTCGCATTGCATCATCATGCGCATTACGATTTACGTTAGCGGGCACAATGTTACAATGTGACAAGACATCACCCCCGTGCTCCCGCCGCTGCATTACATTCACTATTTCTCATTATCATTCTCAAAAAGAAGACAAATTAGAGGCAAAACTCCATTTAATGCATCAGTTAGGGTTGTTCCACAGCGACAAAAGCGAGGAAATTCGATGTTAGGGTTGAAACCCCCTTTGCACCCTTCCAGCCCACCCCAACTGGAATCAGGGTGTGCATTGGGGTCATCAGTCCTGTCACCCCATTCTCCTATTCCTCAGCTTCTTTCCACATGTGATGGGTGACACTTAGGCCGATGATCCAATGCACAATCGATTCCAGTTGGGGGGGTGGGCTGAAGGGGTGCAAAGGGGGTTTCAACCCTAACATCGAATAGCACGGTAGTGCTACCATAGTTAGGGTTGAGGAGCCATTTCTATGTTAAACCCCAAAATTTTGCACCTTAATAACTTTGCAACTGTTTGTCGGATTTGCCTGAAATTTGGAATGCATGATTAAAAAAACATAGGCCTTGGTATCTGCCAAGTTTTGTACCAGTCGAATACACGGCTGCAGAGTTATTAAGCGTGATTTGCACACGCGTTTGCGCTTTTTCTGGAATGCTACGGTCGCACGTACAAGTCACACGGTTTGCACGACCAGCCTGAAATCTTCAGGGAACGTGTGGCCAGGGTCCCCAATGTGCCTTTCAAAGATTTGGTGAAAAAATATTAAACGGTTCAAAAGTTATTCAAAAAACAATTTCCCATTATAAGTCAATGGGAAAAGTTAACAGAAAGCTCAACACTTTCGCAAATGCATTTTTACTTTCGCAAATGGACCTGTTACTTTCACAAATCTGCCATTTTGTTTTCAGTTGGTGATCAGAAAAATGCTTGTCATTTAAATTTGGGACCCTCTAGCAACCTAATTCTTTTTGTATTCACCTAGTCGGACCCTGAGGATGCTAGCCATGTCTTTA
The DNA here is from genome assembly GCA_016271365.2 of Neoceratodus forsteri. Taxonomy (NCBI): domain Eukaryota; kingdom Metazoa; phylum Chordata; order Ceratodontiformes; family Ceratodontidae; genus Neoceratodus; species Neoceratodus forsteri. The sequence goes on from CM028129.1 coordinate 903,366,965, forward strand.
TTTTGGTTGTATCGGTAGGTAAGGCCATGCAACTACTAAGTGTGGTACATTGTGTGCAGCTGCAATCAGGGATGTGTACATTTGGTGTACATGGCCTCAGTTTTGCTGTTGATCTCCACTGAGCATGCAGTACCTGGTCAGGTGGGTGGGGATGTATCGTAGTACATTTAGACAATTGTTTGTTATTTCTGTCACCTGCTGCTGGATGTCTGTCATTGGTTGTGTTGACTTGGTCCTCCCCATACTTGCATGTGTGTGTGTGCGGTGCTGGGGGTGAATTGAGTTAGGGTTTTCAACCCTAACAGCGTAATTTCCTCACTTTTGTCGCTGTGGAACAACCCTAACTAATGCATTAAATGGAATTTTTGCCTCTAATATATATATATATATATATATATATTATGGTAGCATGGTAGTGCTACCATAGTTAGGTTGAGAAGCCATTTACATGTTAAACCCAAAATTTTGCACCTTAATAACTTTGCAACCGTTTGATGGATTTGCCTGAAATGTGGGATACAGATCAAGACCCATACACCTTGGGATCTGCCAAGTTTTGTACCAGTCGGATATATGGCTGCAGAGTTATTGGCGTGATCTGCATTGCATTTATGCTTTTGGGAATTCTACAGTCACGCCTACAGGTCACAGGGTTTGTGCGACCAGTTCAAAATCTTCAGGGAATGTGCAGCCAGGGTCCCTGATGTGCCTTTTGAAGATTTCATGAAAAAATATTAAACAGTTCAAAAGTTATTCAAAAAACAAGTTCCCATTATAAGTCAATGGGAAAAGTTAACAAAAAGTTTGACAGTGTCGCAAATGCAGTTTTTACTTTCGCAAATGGCCCTGTTACTGTCGCAAATCTGCCATTTTGTTTTCAGTTAGCGATCAGAAAAATGCTTACCATTTAAAATTGGGACCCTCTAGCAACCTAATTCTTTTTGTATTCACCTAGTCGGACCCTGAGGATGCTAGGCATGTCTTTATTTTGGGGTAAAACACCCCAGAAATATGTTTTTCATATTTCTGGAAAAAGTACTTTTGCAAAGTAGTGTCAAACGTGCGACACTGTCGAATGAATTTGCAAAAGCTTTCGCAAAGTTCGACAGTACTTTTCCAGGGTGTGTAAATAACAGCAATTCTTTGGGACTGTGCTGCAAAAGAACGGTTTGGTCTTTGAGCTGAAATTTGAGGAATGCAGCCAATATGTCACAGATGTGCCTTTCACTAGTTTGGTAAAAATATTACTTGACGCCAAGTGACGGCACTCCAAAGTTGACACTTTTCCCATAAGATAACATTACGGCATCCGTTGCTTTACAGGAATTGTTTGGCACTGTGCTGTAAAATAACGGTTTGGTCTTTTGGGCTGAAATTTGGAGGAAAAGCCAACATCCCAGAGATGTGCCTTTCAGTGGTTTGGTGAAAAATGTTACAGGAGCCAAAGTTATTCCACTCCAAACTTCTTTTTTCCCCATAGGATAACATTACGGCATTCAAGTCGCGCCTTTGAGGGCCGAGATCTTGGAAACGGTGTGAGATACTGGACTTTCACAGAAATTCATAGCCCCCTATGGGGATACTAACTATAAAACTAGCCAGGAAAGTCATAAATCATATGACTTTTACATTTTTTTCTACATCGACGGTTCCTGAGATATAAGCAATTTAGTATTCCAACTCTCATTTTCTGCTCCAGAGCCAGTATTATGCATACATTCTTTGAACTAACTGTCTTTCTTTATGCAGCATTTGGGAAAACCAGCCTGTGCACTTACATTACTGTTACCATTACCGTTTTAACTGGTTCCGTTCCCATTTCACTTACCGTTCACGTCTTCGCCACCATGTGCGTTACCCTTTGCATTTTCATTTGCGCTTGCTTTTGCGTTGTTTTTACCATTTCTGTCTACACTACTGTTTCTCTTTCTGTTTCACTTTGCGTCACCATGCGCATTACTATTTGCGTTTGCAGGCACAATGTTACTATGTGACAAGACATCATGTGGCAGGAGCGCGGGGCTCCGCTGCCACATTACGTGATGGGCGCTCCCGCCGCCGCCATATTACATTCACTATTTCTCATTATCATTCTCAAAAAGAAGGGAAATTAGAGGCAAAAAACTCTGTTTGATGCATTAGTTAGGGTTGTTCCACACCGACAAAGCGAGGAAATTTGGTGTTAGGGTTGAAAGACCCTTGGTCCCCTGCCCACACCCCCCAACCGACATCAGAGTGCGCATTAGGGTTGTTGGTCCTAACTCTCACCCGATTCTCCTACACTCTGCTTCTTTACATGTGATGGGGTGAGAGTTAGGACTGACAACCCTAATCGCACCCGATGCTGGTTGGGGGTGTGGGCGGGGGCCAAGGGAGTCTTTCAACCCTAACACCGAATTTCTCACTTTTGTTGGTGTGGAACAACTTAACTAATGCATTAAACAGAGTTTTTGCTCTAATATATATATATATATATATATACATTCCAACAGTAACACAATTTTTTTAAATAAACGTGATCCCATTATCAGCTACATTTCCATACACTGATTCTCATATATTTTTATATTACCAGATCTAGATATGCAAGGGGGAGAAATAGACAGCAAGAGAAAACAGAGGGACAGAGAGAGACAAAGGATGGTGAGATTGTTTGGGTTGATCAAGTCCGAAGACCCACAGGAAAATTTGGTTGCGCAACCAGACAGAGGAGACAGAAAAGGAAAGAATACAGATTCTTGCATTGAAACACTTTCTCCAAAACAAATGGGACAGGGTCCTATTCTACCCTGTCACATATACCCCCTTTTAAGAGGGAACCTGTTTTATTAAACCGGTTTCCAAAACTCTTTATTTTCTAATAACACTTGTTGCATTCAGACATTAGGCACATTTGCATCCATTTTTTGTAACAGTACAGCAAAAAGTACAGTTCAAACCCATACATTAGTTTTTTTTTTTCAACCATCAGAACCTTCAATTCCTGATCCATATCTTGACAGAAAGTCAGCATTCCTATTCTCTTTACCAGATTTGTGAATCACAGAGAATTTAAATGGCTGCAGTGCCAGGTACCACCGTGTGATTCTGGAATTTTTATCTTTCATCTGGCTAAGACAACAGAGAGGATTGTGATCAGTTACCAGAACAAAATCAGTTCCTAGCAAATAAAATTTGAGGGACTCCATAGACCACTTTGCTGCTAAACACTCCTTTTTATGTTTGCACGCTTGAGCAGCCAGCATCTTGCGGTAGTGCAGATTTGGAGGCGCTGTCACTGTTGGGTGAATGCAGGGCACGCACCAGTAGGTGCGTCCCGCATCCCCCAATCAGCCAGCAGCAGGAGCCGACGCCCTGCCTAGCTAATGAGGCAAAGACATGAGAGAAAAGGTCTGCTGCAATGAGAGCAAAGCTGTCATGCAGCGTGACCACAACACTCCTCCCCCTAAGTGCAGGCAACATGGCGGCAGTGACTGTCGCTGTTGCCTGTCAACACCCCTATTTATTGTGTGCCAACAGGGTGCCCAATCCCTGTCAGCATCATGTAACCCCTTTTTTGATTGCTGAGGGGTGCCCAATCCCCTCAGCATCATGCGCCTCAACAGTTTTTCTTTGCCGACGGGGGCCCAATCCCCATCAGCATGTATCCTCCCCTCCCTTGAATTTTGCCGATGGAGGAGCCCACTCCCATGGGCATAATGTATTCCCCTCAATTTTTGCTTGTCGAGGGGTGCCCAATCCCCCTTGGCTCATGCCCTGCTTCCTGTTTGCCGTGGGGTGCCCAATCCCCATCGCCAAAGCACCCATCCACACACACACACTCAGGTGGCACGCTGGAGCCCACCCCAGCTTGCCAAATCACCTATTAAAATGAAAACAGTCCCCAATGTCTTTTATTTTTTTAACCTGTAAAGCAAAAACAGGGGTTGTACTCTTCCAACCCCTATCGCAACCCACACCCACCCACTGTGCACCCTGCCTCCCCACACCCTTCCACCCCATACTTATCTTCAGAGTTTGGCGCAATGATCTTCGGTGGACCGGGAACATGTCTGCACTCTTCAAAGCCGACTGCGAACTGTGGAAATGCCGGTAAGCTGTATAATGGAATAAATAGGGGGTTTTCAACTTTAATGCATATCTCGGGCATTTTTGGGAATTTTTACACCAAATTTTCAACATGGGGTTTTTGGGACACCTCCTCATGAATTCTTGCACTGTCATATCATTAATCGGTCCTGAAAGGTATTTCGCAGTCACTGCATGGACTCACCTTTCGGGACCAATTAATGAGATGACACTGCCACTGTTCATGAGGTGGGCTTTCAAAAAGCCTATGTTGCAAATTTGGTGGGAAAGATCCAAAAAAATGGCTGTTTTACAAGCATACATTGCGCAGCTTTTATGCAGGCTCATAACTTCATGAATTTGCAATATTTTCAAGCCAGATTTTCAACATTGTCATTTTTGTACACCTTCTTGTGAACAGTATAGCTGTCATTTTTCATATCCTGGCCAAAATGTGTTGCCACACTTCCAGCGCACAATTGCGCGGTCGCTGTGGGAAATCAGTCTTCAGGCCAGATTACGAAAATGACAGTGACACTGTTCATGAGCAGAGGTCCTAAAATGCCTATGTTGAAAATTCGGTGATGATTCTCCATAAAATGATTATGTTACAAGCGTGCGTTGGCAGATTGCACGCACGCTCATAACGTTATGCATTTGTAATATTTTCATTCTGGATTTTCACCATTGGCATTTTCCCACACCTCTTGATGAACAATATAGCTGTCATTTCACATATCCTTCCCAAAATGTGTTTTCATACGTCCAGCGCAGAATAGCGCGGTCGCTGTATGAAATCACTTTTTGGGGCAGTTTGAGGAAATAACAGTGACACTGTACATGAGCAGAGGTGCTAAAATGCCTATGTTGAAAATCTGGTGCCGAACATCCATAAAATGACTGTGTTACAAGCATGCGTTGCGCATTTCCCACGGACCCTTGTAACTTTGCACATTTGCCATATTTACATGCCACATTTTCAACACTGGCATTTTTTACACCTCCTTAAGAACTGTACAGCTATCATTTTTCACATCCTGCCCAAAATGTTTTCCCGCACTGCACTACCAAACCCAATGCCAGTGCAACAACATTTGGCATTGACAAATGCTTGTTTAATAGTGGAGTACCTTTTCTCTCTGTCATGCAATTTCCTACTTATATACAGAATAGTATGTTCTTTCTGATCTATATTTTGGCTTAGGACTGCACCTAGGACTACCTCGGATGTATCTGTTTGTAGCAGAAATGGTTTCTCAGAGTCTGGGCTTCTTAAAACAGGTGCTGAACATAATGCAGTCTTTATCACTTGAAAAGCTTCATCACACTCTGGAGTCCATTTCACATTATTTGAGAACCTTTTATTTGTGAGTTCAGTGAGGGGAGTAGCTAACTCAGCAAAATTGAGAAAAAATCTCTGATAATAACCAGCCAGCCCTAAAATGACCTGACATGTTTCTTTGTTTTAGGTACAGGGCTGTTAGCTACAGCTTCGTTTTTAGAAATCTCTGGTTTGACTTCTCCATTTCCCAACACAGAGCCCAAATATCTGGTTTCCTGCATGCCCAATGCACATTTGTAGGATTAATAATCAGACCTGCATTTTGATAGCTTGGCTAACTGCTTGTAGGTGTTCAGGTGACTTTTCCAGTCTGGACTGTACACCACATCATCATCCATGTACACAGCACAATAACCAGTGTGAGGGATAAAATTACATGTGTACCGCTGGAATGTAGCTGGCGCACTATGTAAACTAAATGGCATGGTGATGAACTGATAGAATTCTATAGGGTGACAAATGCAGTTTTATCTCTGGATTATTTTGCTAAAGGTATTTGCCAGTAACCCTTGGTGAGATCGAGGGTACTGATATGCTTTGCACTCCCCAGTCTGTCCACCAAATCATCTATTCTGGGCATAGGGTAACTGTCAAATTCTGACACTTGATTAAGTTTCCTGAAATCAAGGCAGATTCTAACACCCTCTTCTTTTTTGTTTACAGTTACCATGGGAGATGACCAAGCACTCCTCGACTCCTCAATGATATCCAATTCTTTCATTTTTTGTATTTCCTTAACCACATCAGCTCTTAACCGCTCTGGCAACCTGTATGTCTTTTGTCTAATAGGACGAGCATTCTTTGTCACTATTACATGCTCAACCCTTTTTGCTCAGCCTGGTACCATGGTAAAAGTAGTGTTAAATGTCTTTAGCACATTACAAATGTCTGCAGTTTGTTCTGAGGTTAAGAAAACATTCACATTTACAGCATCAGCATTTATAGTTTGTTCCAGTCTATCATAAGCTACATCAATATCTTCCTTATCAGTTTCTGGTAAAACTAGCAAAGCAGCTTTTGGCATGTTTTCAGACCAGTTCTTAAGGAGTTAGCATGGTACATCTTAGAAGGATTTTTGCAATTTAATACACTTTATTAACATGTTCTATACAGTCAGCACATACAGTACATCACATTATAACATTGGGCATGTCGGACTGCAAACTCATAGCATCCTCCTCCTCCCCCTTCCACATACCCCCCACCCTTTCTCTATCATCATCCCTGGACGGTAGTACACATTAAAGACCTCCTCCTCCAGATACTTGCCCTCATTTTCCCCTCCCGCCTCATATAGCAACAGGACTAAATAATACCTACCATATATCACCAGCTGCAGGACACCTCATAATAAATTCTTTAAGCCTAAATTATCTATACAATCCTCATATATGGGAGTTGGACTATTGTTCTCCTAAGTGCACTTATACCTCTCAGCTAGGAATTGTGAGAACTGCTCCCATCTCCTATTAAATGTGTTTAGTGCATGATCTTGTAGCGCTATCAACCTTTCTGCATAAAAAGCGGTATAAAGTTCCTGTATCCGTTCTCTGAAAGGTGGTATTGCATCCTTAATCCAATGCATCATGATAAGGAGCAGAGTCACCGTGGAGGTGAGAGCCATATAATATTTGTGCGTCTGTAAGAATATAGCTGAGAGGTTACCAAGTACACATGTTTCAATACTGAAATTACACATCCCGTCGAATAAGGGATTAAAAAATGTTTTAATTTGCTGCCAAAAAGTTTGGATTTTGGGGCAGGACCATATCAGATGTATAAGAGAACAAGGCTCTTGGTGGCACCTCTGACACACCGTGCTTTGTATCTTACCCATGAGCTGAAGTTTAATTGGTGTATAGTACAGATTATGGAGGATATTAAACCTAATCAGACGCAATCAGTCTTGTTTTAAAAATCTGTAATTATTTCTCCAAATCGATTCCCAGGTTGTGGTGTCATAGGAAAGATCTGTAGCCTGTTGCCAGTAAAAAGCTGTCGGACAATAATTGGCCCCAGCCCTTCTGGACAGCAGCTTATGTAACTGGGCAATGGGTTTAGACTGGATGGCCAGTTGGAATAGCTCCGAGAGGAATTCAGAAGTCTATGAGGACCAGGGTGGAGGTCTCAAAATAGCATGGACACATTGCCTAACTTGCAGGTATTTAAAAAGTGGAAGCTTTATCAGATGAAAAACTTGTTGTAATTTCTTAGAGGGGACCACTTTATTGTCCAAAACTAGGTCTGACAGAGTAGCATCTTTTAATCCTTCCAAAAGGAGGGGGAAATTATCCTATTTCCTAATTGTAAGTACAGATTATTAAAGACAGGCTGACCTAAGTCTCACCTGTTGTCCAATTTAAAATATGTACACAATTGCGTATGGGCATTCATTACCCATGCTATGGGAGTATGTTTCCAAGACTGAGGTAGCCTGTTGGGAGGGGTATAAAGCAATCAAGTTAAAGATATATTATGGCTAGGGCCATATGTCTCTCTATCCTAAGCCAAGCTAAACTCGGTGGGAAATTTTCCAGAGGGGTCAACCAGTGAAGGTATTTGCTACTCTGGAAAGCAAAATAGTAAAGGAAGAGGTGAGGGATGCCGAGCACCCCTCCCCATCCCACCCCATGGCCAATTTGGTTATGGACCTTCTGGGCCTTTTGTCCTTCCACAGGAAGGCTGACCATGTGGATTCTATCTTTTTGAACACGTTCTAGGAAGAGGTAGGTTCAGTATAGAAAGGGTAGAAAGGGGGTATATTAGTCTAGGAAAAATAACCATCTTAATTATATTAACTCTTCCAGACATTGCCACCTCTTTAGATCCTGCTGCATCTGTACGACTATAGGGTCTATATTTAGAGATCTTTGTTTACTAGTATCTGGGGTAAGTTCAATTCCTAAACAGGTAATTGAATTTGAGTCCCATCTCAAACCTAACTCTCCCACCTCTCTCCTGGTACAAGAGGGTGTCAAGGATAAAACAGAAGTTTTATGATGATTTAACTTATAACCGGACAGTAGGCTAAAGTCCTCTATTATTCTCAACACTGCTTTTAAAGAATCTTGCCACAAGGAGAGGTGCAAGAGGATGTCATCTGCGAACATTGAAAATTTAAAAGTATCTAGGCCTAGGGTTATTCTTCTGACTTCTTCTGCTGCATTAATTTTCCTGGCCAAGGGCTCAATATATAAATTAAAAACCATGGGGAACAAGGGGCAGCCCTGTCTGCTACCTCTGGTCAACATAAAACTATCTGATATAACCCCATTACAAGATACTCTAGCAGAAGGTACTGCATAAAGCATTGCTATCCATTGAATGTACTCTGAAAGTAGTCCATATCTTGGTAAAAGATCAAACAAATATAACCAGCTAACTTTGTCAAATGCTTTTTCCACATCAAGGGAGACCAGAAAATTGTCAGCATTGGTCTCCCCAGACGTGGACAGCAAATGACAGATTTTTCAAATGATCACTGGAGTGTCTCCTGGAAACAAATCCCACTTGGTCAGGCCCTAAAAGATTATCCATACCTTTTAAGGCAGAAAGCTAATATACTTGCTAGCAACTTTATTTCAATATTTAGTAATGAAATCAGTCTATAGTTTATCTGGGCTGAACGGGTCTTTCCCGGCTTGGGCAGTACCACAATTCTGGCTTCAAATAGTGCCAACTCCCTAATAGGAGCAGAGTACACATAACTGAATAGCACCCTCAGATAGGGTGTGAGCTCCTTTTTAAATGATTTATAGAAGGCCGGAGGTTATCCATCAGGGCCTGGTGCCTTGTCTGCTGGCAGCCGGTCAATTGCCTCCCTAATTTCCTGAAGGGTGACTTCCCCGACCAAAACTGACTATTGTGATGCCACAGGCTTCAGGAGCTCTATTTCACTCAAGAAATGCTCTGATTTTTTTTACTGTATTCAAGATCTGGGGAGGGAGCTGTATATAAGTCTGCATAATACTCCCGGAACATTTTTGCTACCCCCTCTGGGTCTGAAATTAACCTCTCTGTGGTGTTGTCATGTATGACTGTAACCCATCTGGCCTCCCTTCACTGTTTCAATCTATTGGCAAGCAATCTCCATACTTTTCCCCTGCCCAATATAAGTTGCTCTCCATTTTACTGTGGTCCTCAGAGTAATATTTAAACTGTGAGCTGCATACTTAGCTCTTAAAGAATGTAATTCATCCCAAATTTGATCATCTGATGTTTGATTCAGATGAGTCTCCAAATGCTTTATACATGTCAGCCATTCCTCCACCTCCTTAGATTTTTTACACTTTCTGGTGGTAGCAAGTCTAACAAACTCACCCTCCATGTGGCCTTAAAGGAGCCTCATAAGATATCTATTGCTGGAATAGAGTTCTGATTGGAGTTCCATGATTCGTAATAAAGGCTCTCATGTGTGCCACTATTTCCTCCTCGACAACAGTTGGGTATTGAGGGACCATGAACTTGAGACCTGTTGAGAAGATGAGAATTTCAATTTAAGCTAAATTGGTGAATGGTCAGATAGCACTCTGGGATATATTGCAGCATTCTCAACCCCATGTAGAGCTGAGGAGCTGAGGAGGAAAAAGTTGATTCAAGAATAGACCCTATGGGGAGAAGAATAAAACGTATAATCTATCACCTGAGAATAATGGATTCTCCATGAATCTGTAAGACCAGAGTCTTTCATCAGTTCCCGTAAAGCCCGTTGTGCAGGGGAGAGACCAGCTCTCCTACGATAGGATCTAAGTCATTCGTATATACCAAATTCCAAACCCCCCCCAAAAGGCATGGAATGTTGGGAACAGAAGCAATGATGGTAGCCAGGGGTGGGAAAAAGGAGGGTACATCTGTATTCGGCCCATATATAGAACCAAGGAGAACTTCTACCCCTGCTAAGTTCCCATGGACAAAAATATATCTCCTTTCTGGATCATGCCAAGATTTTATTTCTTGAATGATACACTTTTGTATAAGGATAGCTACTCCATTGCCTAGTACTAGTGCCCACCCCAAACACTTGGCCTACCCAAAGCTTGTATAATTTCAACAATTGGTCGGTAGTAATTCGAGTCTCCTGGATCATAGCAATATGGGATGATATCAATTGAGGTGTCTAAGAATAGTGTACTTTTGGAATTATCTTTGCCACCTTTAATATTCCATGATATTATATTCCAGCTTCCTATAAAACCATTACTCCCTTAGCCCTGAATATATAAGCATCGCATGTTTGCCTACCTCATCGAGTGACCTTAAGTAGTTATCCCACCCTCCCTTCCCCAACTGTCTAACCCCATACTGACCCTCCTCCAACCCACACCCCTCATTTATCCCCCCCAGGCTACCCCAGGCCAAGTACTTCCTCCAAAACATTCTGGCCATCATGCCCTCCTAGGAGCAGCCACCGCCCTGTTGCAAAAGTATCCCAAAGGGATATAGAATTCTACCTTTCAATACTTACATTACTATAATATTTTCACCACAACCATGAGTGTATAGGAGAGGGGGGAAATCACCATAAATGCCCAGCAGCTGGAGGCAGTCTGCTAAAAATTATAACATAATCGAGAAGCAGTTCCCCCCCATTAACCTTATGCCTCAGCCCATCTTCATTATTAGAATAATAGTTCCTCTTACAAAAACTACTTTCAAAAATACCAAAACAAGCAATTTGCTTAGATTATAGTCACCCAAGCCTTAGAACTTGATCAAAAACAACTAGAAACAGTATAGCAATAATAATATTTGTAAGGTCCAATTAGTGGTTTAAGCAACAATAGCAAAGAACATGCATAGGGGGCCAAAATCCCCCAGGTCCTTAAAAGTCCATAAAGTCATTAGAAAATGAAATAAAAAGATGGAACTATAAAGTCAGAAACTCTGCTGTCTTGTGGTCACATCAATGTGGACAAGTCTACGCCACTCAAATAAAACCATAGATGGCACTCCATATTCCATCATAAAATGTCTCAGCCTAAACAGGCCTGTAAAAGCAAAACAGTAACCAAATGTGCCTCTGGAGATTGATATCCAAAATGCAGCCAGTCCACAAATTATGTCCCTGCAGCACCCGATGATCCTCCGTGTCCTTGAAACATTCGTCAACAAATTCAACAGTAAATAAAACCAAAGAAGACTTCCATTTAAAGATGGCCTCTGAGGTAACACTTCAGTACTATTAATATTTGCAACAAATTTACAGGGGTCAAAAGCACAGGTTGCTTTCTTTGGTGAAGTTACCAACTTCAACACAGTGTCATAGTTCAAGTTAAAGTTTATCTGAGCATTCAAAACAATATTGTCTTTACAAAACACTAAAAATCACACAATAGTGCAAAAGCTTTTAAAAGTGGTCAGTATAGTATAACAATAATAATTTCTCCTACACACGCAAAAAGAAAAGAGAGAGATATAAGTGGGTTAGGCACAATGCATTATCCAATGCCCAGTGATGCCAGTTCCATAGGCCAACTAAGGAAGTCTTGCCAGTTTATCAGTTCATTACCAGTACCCACTCCCCTCTTGTTGCAGAAGGTAACCCCTGTTTAAATTAATTTTTGTATGCCAGCCTTGAAATGATATTGCACACTGCTCCAACTCCTTAGACAAAACACATTCTTCTCCCTCGTTCTAAATTTTTATCACAGAAGAGAAAAATATGGCAGTAATTTCAGCATCCTTTTTAGTAGTTTGCTGACAGATGATAAACATTATATCATAACTGAAGTCAGCCCAGAGAGGCAGCATGCTCTTAACGTACCTGTTCCTTGCTTCCATATATAGTGGATATTGGATTGTCATGTGATAAATAGTTTCAGAGAAACCCATGTTGCATGAGCATTGTTCTTTTGTGTGTGCTGCATCTGTCAATAAAGTTTTGTTAAGGTAGAGTCATTGATAGTTTAATATCTCAAATCTAGCCCAGGTAATCACCCACCTGCAATCAGGAGAAATGGGAGGTAGTAAATAATCTTCTAAGTTATGTGTCATTTTATTTATTTTGAACCAAGGGGCACATTTTTGTTTTCTTATATTCTCCATGTCTATTTTTTGTGCAGTTTCAAAAAGTTTATTTTTAAAAACAGTTGTATATTGTGAGGAAATATTAATTTCCTCTGATAATCTAACCAGAAATGCTGTAAATTAATTCTGCTTAAGATAGAAATCAGTGCATCTAACCAGTGTGATTTTATGTTAGAATTTGTGCATTTTATCTTTTCTTGCAGGCATTCAGTTGGTATTTGATTATGTTTATTGTGAAATATTTTTAACCAATAAGTGAGCATTCTTAAATCAGTTAATGCTGTTGTAGAAATTCTGCCCTTACCATAGAGGTAGATGTAGATCTCAGAATTTTAATAAGAGCCTTTCGTAAATATAAAGGGATGGGGTTCTAAGTTACCAGAATACTCAGATCCCCACATTTCTGCTCCATAAAGCAGTACAAGATTTATTTTCATTTCTCCTGCTGTAAGGGCTGCACATGTATTCCCTCATTTGTAAAATTAAATCTAAGCAACACCTTTGCATCATATTTGGCCATTGTAATCTGTTCTTTAGAATGTTAGCCCATTTTCTATTGGAGCTGACCTTAAGTCCTAGGTAAGTTATTCCTTGACTACTTCAATTTTTTCCCCATCTATAAAGAAGGTGATGTTATACTGATTGGGGCCAAATATAATTGCTTTAGTTTTATTAAGGTGTATCTTTAATTCTAGTTTATTTCAATCTTGTTGAATTTATTTTTTTTTCTGTAGTCCACTCCTCTATGAGAGAGGAGAGATAATAAAACTATGTCATCCACATAAGCAAGATGACATGGAACATTGTTTTGGGAGGTCATATTGAATATTTTCATGAAAATGTAACAAGAAATCAATGTGAATATTAAAAGTGTGGGGACCAACAAACATCCTTGCTTTATTCCTCTATTCATGATAAAAGGTTCAGTGAGACTGCTCCATTTTCATATTTGATAATTGTGTTTGTATATGAGTATAGCTGATATGTAGGTCTAAGTAATGAATTATGTATTCCTCTGGGTCAAGATTTTCCATAATAACTCTTTATTAATAAGATCAGAAGTGGCAGAAAATCTACAAACAGAACATAAAAAAATTTTTCTGAGGTGGATATATTTTTCTAATAAATGTGATAAACAGAATATGTAACAAATTTTCAAAAATCTGTACCTGAAGCTTGCCTAGAATGGAGTTAAAGGGCTATTGCCATCCATCCACTCTGTTAACCTATTTAATAATATTCTGCTAAATATCTTAGATATAATATCTAATAGACTAATGGGTCAGAAATTACTAGGATTATAAATGGAGCCTTTTTATGTATCGGTACAATTATATTTTTATTTTTTATTTTTTGCAATTGTTTAACCAGGAGTAGCACACTAAGCTGGAAGCTTGTTTACAGGTGCGACCTGGGAGCACAGAGAAGTTAAGTGACTTGCTCAGGGTCACACAGTGTGCAAGTGGGGCTGTGGGGATTCAAACCCAGGTTTCCAGATTTGCAGCTCAGAACCTTAAACCACTGTGCTATACTGTCCATGAGCCAGGGATATATTTCTGTTTAAGACACTCATTAAAAGATTTGTCAAAATTTGCATCCAGAAAATATATATCTCACCAGGTGTATTATCTAGCCTAGAAGCGTTATTTGCTAGGTTATATATAGCTTCCTCTACTTCAGAAAAATAATAAAAAAAAAAAACAGAGAGGGAATGGAGGGCTCTGAAAAAATGTGGGTGTCTATTATCTACCCTTGATAGTCTAATGTTGAAAACATTCTTTAAAATGTGCAATCCATGTTTCTTTTGTTATATTAACTGCAAAAGAAGATTGAAAAGTATCCCTTTAGTTTCCATGATCCAGAATCTTTTCAGATCTTTTTAATTATCCCTTAGATCTCGGCCCATTGTTTTCTTGAAATTCACTTCTCTTCACCTTAAAAATAAACCTTATATTGTTTCCTTGCCTTGTGAAAAAGAGTTAAAATGTGTTCTGGAGGAATGTCTCTTGGTCCATCTGGCTAGGGCCATGAGTTTCTTTTTAGCTTGTATACAGGATTTATTGAACCAAGCATTATTTCTGTTGTTGTTATTATTATTATTATTATTATTATTACTGTTACTGGATGTATATATTTTTGTGTGTATTAATACAAATAGATTTTAAATTATTATCCATTGTTACTGCTTGTGCTGTTTCATTGATCGTATCTGTAACTTCTTTTGCTTGGCCATATAAGATGTTTTTAATAGAGTCCATGGCTGGGCCAGCCACACACAATCTTTGTCTCTCAGTTGTTATGATTAATTGAGGAGATTTGGCATATTATCTAAAGCTGTATTTGTTCTTGGTGCTAGCTTTGAAGAGACCAGTGCATGATCACTTTCTGCTCTCATTGTTATCATTAAACAGTTTTATACATAATGACCCAGATATTCAAAGGAGTTGCACCAGTGCAACCCCAGAAATGCACCCCGATGCAATATTCAAAAGAGGGACTTGTGCAGAGCAGGTCCTGTTGTGCCGGGGAACAAAGATAATATATGTGGCACATCTCCAGGGGGTGTGCCCATGCATATGTGGCACATCTTGATATTCAGCCCAGGATCTGCAGCACATATGCCTGCTCAGCACCGGGATGCACCACATACTGATGCCCAAAGTTGAGCCTGCAAAAAATGGCTCAAATAGTGGCCACCCACAGGTGAGCTGCTGTACGGCAAGGTGCAACACAGCAGCCACCAGCCATGGGTGGCCACCCACCCACCCAGTACATTGTGCAAAAGCACCCATATCATCTCTGGTGGTCTAGTGGACCCCTCCTCCCTGTAGCCCAATAGCTGTCAAATAAGTTTTAAATAATCCCTGGTAGTCTAGTGCCCACCCCACCCCTCCCGTAGCTCCAGACCCTGTAAAGAACTGTTGCCATATTCCTGGTAGTCTAGTGGATCCCCCACCCATCCTGTGGCTGCAATCTCCATAAATGACATCCTCAATTATTCCCTGGTAGTCTAGTGGTAACCCCCACCCACCCTTATCCTTGATCACCCTTAAAGTGATGTGAATAATTCCCTGATGGTTCCAGTGGCATCCCCACACACCCCCACCAGGACCCCTGCCCACCCAGCTCCCCATCATCTGTGGGCGGCAGAAAACCTGCCCTATACCTCCACAGCTGCCTGCTGAATGACAGCTTACAGTATCAGCTGTAACCCCATTGTTCCACACTGTGGACCAATGGGCTTTGCAGTGTATTGTATTAGTCATTCACAAATATGTGAATGAAGTCATTCATTCATATATTTGTGAATGACTATTACAGTTGATACTGTAAGCTGTCATTCAGTGAGCAGCCACGGAGGTATGTGGGTGGGTTTGCTGCTGACTGCTGATGATGGGGAGCTTGGTGGGCAGGGGGTCCTGTGTGGGTGGGGGTGCCAGTGGACCACCAGGGAATTATTCACATCACTTTTACGGGCAATCGAGGATACAGGCGGGTGGGGTTACCACTAGACTAGCAGGGAATAATTGAAATGTCATTTTACAGGGATAGCAGGTATGGGCAGGATGGGGGATCACTAGACTACTAGGAATATTTGTGTTGTAACTTTTATTAGTTTCAAACAAGAAAACTATACAAACTACATCCAGATGGCTGAGGCCTATGACAGTAAAGCTGAGTACATGTACTTAAGACATTAAACATTACCTATTATCTTATGGGGATGGGTAGGAAAGGGGGGGGAAGGAAAATTAAATCACTTCAGGGAGGGAAGGGATGGGAAGGGAAAGGAATCAATAGGTTACATACAACCAAGATACAGGAAATTTCAGGTAGGATCCATATT
The DNA here is from genome assembly GCA_016271365.2 of Neoceratodus forsteri. Classification (NCBI taxonomy): domain Eukaryota; kingdom Metazoa; phylum Chordata; order Ceratodontiformes; family Ceratodontidae; genus Neoceratodus; species Neoceratodus forsteri. The sequence goes on from CM028129.1 coordinate 903,383,248, forward strand.
CATTCTGGTCTACCCCTTAAGAAGGAAATAGAGCTTGTGTTCCACCTGTGTTTATAATTTGATAGTGAAGGATAAGGGTAGAAGGTAAGACTATCAGTATGGGAAAGTCAGAAGGAGCAAAGAGACATAAAACATTTCAGTTTAACAGTGTGCTGTCATTATTTATAACAGTATGCAATCATTTATATAAAATTGTACTCACCAAAAGGATAAGCTTTCAGACAAGGTTTGCTGGACATAGGCACATGAGTCAGTTCTACTGTATCTGTGCAGGCCACTCTAATCATTTTCACAGCAGCATGAAATGAGTCGAGCTATAAGTGTGTATATGTTCTGCAATCTCCGCCATTACCTAGATGCAGAACAGAGGAACACAAGCAATCCCAAAGACTCAGGTTCATAACAAAAGTGACAACAATAAGGCAATACAACAAATAAGGCAATTCAACAGAATAAAGCTGTATTGCATACTGTAAGACCTTCAAAGGGCTTGACTTTTATGTCTCTGTAAAAGGTAGTTAGAAGGACTTACTAAAGTAGAGGGGAGGTATTTAAGGGGAATAGGTACCTCAGTTTCCCAGTCATCCTTACACTTGGTTAGCAAAGATATTGGTTCAGCTGTATCCACCAGGTTAAGAGGGGTAATCATCCTATACCCGCCTGAGGGTGAACATAAGTTAAGTAGGGGGCCCAACAGAGTCTAAATTTAGAAAGTTGGTACCAGGGAATATTTAAAAAGTTATTTTATGGGGATCAGGCTATGGGGGGTGCTGCTAGACTACCAGGGATTATTTAAAAGTTATTTTATGGGGATCAGGCTATGGGAGGGAGGGGTACCATCAGACCCCTTCTGGCAGCACCACATGTTATGCAGGGTGCCATGCACATTTGCTGGCCAGCCCTGCACAACTCATGCAAATGGGGCCATAATGACATGCAAATGGCCCCTTTTGTGCCTTGCATACATTATGGCCCCATTTGCATACTGCTGGCTGAATATCAGGAATGTGCACACAGTGTAACTCTGTTGCACTGGAGCAGTTCCCATTCCAGGTATTCATCCCTGTCTGAGGGGATGCTCCAGTGCATCATATTTGTGCAGTGTGCATTACCAGATATATTCAGAGGAGATACGCCATTGCACATCTCTTTTGAATATATCCCTGAGTTGTGCTGCGCCACTACATGCGCCATTGTTGGGTGCAACTCTAAATATCGTGGCCAATATCTTTCAAGACTACAGAATATGTAATCTACAGTGCTTGCCCATTTGGGCTAAATTAAGTAGTACTGCCAATCTCATCACCTCTCAACCTACCACTTAAAAAGCAGGTCATTTTCCATACTAAAATCCTATAATTTTTTTCCCATTTTCATTAGTGAACTTGTCATAACTATTCCATTTTCTAATAACTCCCACACCTATATACATTTCACAAAAAAAGTTCAATATTGTCAGAGTCTGCTATCCTGGCATTAAAATCACCAGCAATCAAAAGAGTACCATTTGAGAATCTATGGATAATGGTGTCCAAGTCAATACTAAGGTTAGTCCAAATATTATGTGGGTTTGTGCATTGTTTTTAGGTGAAATGAAGACATTTATTACGATAAAAAGTTGGTCATCCCATTTCAATATTGTTTCAATGTAATTTTTTCCCAACTTTAAAGGTATCGATTATCTTTATCCCCTTTCTTATTTTAATATAATTAGCATGTTCACCTATTGCTCTACCAAATTTTTTTGAGTTTGATTGCTGGTGAATTGATCACTTCCTAACCATTTATATTGACCACTTCATCGGTCAAGATTTCTTGAAAGGCTATCACATTAAATGTAGAAATCAAAGTATGCCATTCTTTGTCCATTAATTTGCATGTAAGACAAGCCACATTCCATTATAAAAAGTTAGCACTGTCCACAACAGTTTCTGTAACATCACTAGATCCATCAGTACCATCTAAACCTTTGAATGGTCAAGGGTTAGAAGGATCAGCAGCATAATTAGTACCTAGATTGTTTATATCGACTATAAAAATGTTGAAGTGTTCAAGTCTATTTGCCTTATCTATTATTTGCTCTTCAGGTTCAGTAGATTTAATGTGTGTGTCAGTTTGGTCCCCAACTCCCTTTTCATGGATCCTCTTTATGTAATAAACATCATGCCTTAGGGCATTTGCTCTGGGGTTCTTTTGTAGTTTTTGCAGTTCTTTTCCTTCTATTGTGGGCTCCCATCACCCAAATAAATAACATCCCCTTAAGGAGTGGTGGTTCCTCTCCTGAGCTAAGACACAGATATGGCACACTGATGAGTCCAAATGAGGACAAAACATGTGTATGTGTCTGCTGTTCTTAGCCTTTGCTGATTGCACTGTGAGGCATGCTGGCACCATGCAATTCTGCTTAAAGTTGAGACAGTCCAAATTCTCCATGAGGATTTGCATATGTTTCCCATGATGCTCTGCATTATTGGGGTATATGGTGTGTTTTCTTTAGAATTTGGCTGCACAGCCAATATCCTCTGGATAACCATGCCTCAGAGCGTTTGCTCTGGGGTTCTTTAGTAGTTCTTTTCCTTCTCTATTTTGGGCTCCCCATGATTCAAACAAATAACATCCCCCTTAAGGGGTGGCTGGTTCCCTCTACCTGGGCTAAGACAGGGATACTTGTATGGCACACTGATGAGTCCAAATGTGGATGAGACATGTTTATGTGTCTGCTGTTCTTAGCCTTTGCTGATTGCACTGTGAGGCCTGCTGGCACCATACAGTTTTGCCTAAAGTTGAGCCAGTTCAAATTATCTCATGGGGACTTGCATTATTGGGATATGTGCAATTGTGTTTTCTTTAAAATTTGGCTGTACGGCCAATATCCTCCAGGATAGCCCATGCCTCAGGGCATTTGCACTGGGGTTTTTGTGATCATTTTTGTTAATAGTGAGGATAAGAACCACAGATAGTAATGAGATAATACATTTTATTTAGTCTTTGGTAACGGGTAAGGCCCACTAGGCACAAGTGCCTGTTTTCATGGGCTACCTGGGAGCACTGGGTGGTTAAGTGACCTGCTCAGAGTCGCACAGTATGCAAGAGGAGGTTGTGAGAATCAAACCAAGGTCTGATCTGCTGGATGTACCAAGCTCATTCACAGCTTGTTACTCTAACTTCTAGGCTATACTGCCAGACCAATAAATGGGGTGAGAATGACATTATGTTAGTAATGAAGTCTTTCAATAGCCAACAACTGACAAAGTATTGTGCTTATTTTGGTTTATCTCTGATCTATATGTAAGCCAGTAAAATCCATTTCAATATACTAAGGGCAGAATGAAATATTTCCATTTCCAGTATGGTCCTTAGTTGCCATGTATTGAATACCACCCTATCAATCGCTCACCAAGTTACCAGAGCAGGTACTTCCAGTCCCACAAATTTCATCCTATTCTGTTCGGACAATACCTGCTTGGCAATGTCCATACTTGAAACCATTATATATATACAGGAGAGGTAATATCCTTAATGTCTCTATATACAGCTAATATATTTTCCTTCCCTTATGTATCCCTATTTCTGCTTGAAGAGGTGGGTTAGTTCCTTCAGAGACACTGTTGTTTCCCATTGTTTTGAGTAAATCCCAATGATTCATAGTATAATCTCATCTCCTGTTAGCTTAACAGCTGATTGTTGTTCTATAATCATACTACAGTAGGTTGCACCAAAGTCTCTTGTTCCTTACCTTTATTTTATTGGCTTCAGTCCTCCACAGTCCTTTTGTGGCATCAGGTGACAGACAAGAGTTTTCTGTTTTTCCTGATCATGAATGCAAGTAACATATTTACTACTTTTTGAGAATCTAATAAACTACATTTAAGATTTACCTTATTATCATCATTTTAATGTCGTTGAACTGTTTCCACTATGGGTGCCTTTTTAATTAGCTGTAATTCTTTGGTAATATTATTTAACATGCTAACATACTAAAATGCCAGCAGAGTAGGCATCATGGTCTATCGAGTCTAGTCGGGCCTCAGCACCCTGATTAGGTTCCATGGGTGTAGCCAGGCATACTCCAAGCACTCCATGGTGTGCAATTTTATTTAAGGGGATAGCAGATAGACTCTGAACTGCTTCCTTTTTCCATGAAAACTAACAAAGAAAATGCTGAACTTTTCTGTAATTTTATTCATAGGCGTCGAAACTAGAAGGACTGGTCACTAATACTCTCTTTTTCATCCCAAGGACAATACGACCTCCAGGTACTGTGATGCTTACTTCCTCAGGCCCGCCGGAGGGTGGGGGGCAGGGAGCTCATGTGGGGTTAGCTGCCCTCGGAACCCTGCTTTATGACCTGCTTGGGAGTTTGTGGTACCTGTGGTGGCTTTTTAGCTGGGCCTTTTCAAGCATCAGGTTATGTTCACTACATGTTTTGACCTATTGGTTGTTATGTTCCATGGACACCTCTGTCTTTCAAGGTCCTTATGTGTGGTACCCGAGGCGGGGGTGAGGGTTTTTTAATGTTTCTCCCTTTGTTTGTTTGGTTTGATGTTATTGGGTTGGCTGTTAGGGAGGTTAAGATAAATGGGGATACCTATTTCTACGCTGTTGAGAGATAGTGGAAGGTTATGGTTTGGGGTGGGAATGACCATGCGTAGTTATGTCTTTCTGATGTTGCGGCTTTTATGCCTCTTTCTTTCCAATTTATAATGTTGTGGTGTTTCCATGTTGTTTTATGGATAACTGCTTTTGTTGGTATTACAGGGTGGTTGTGTAAGGCGGCCGGGGTGGGGATTTGTGAGGGTGTCACCACTGATGGGTTCAAGTTGGGGGTTTTCAGGCAGCTCTGTTTTATTATTTCGTTGTTTACCGTAGATGGCCTCAAATGGTGTTAAACTTGCCAGTTGGAATGTACGGGCATCAGGTTCAAGAAAAGATCCGTATACTGTTTAACTGTTCCCTATTGGGGCTGATATCTTGTTCCTCCAGGAGATGCACATTACAGTTGTGGATATTAAATTGCTACAGGTTAAAGGGATTTTCACAAGTCTTTGTGGTGGTCGTCCTCCGGCAGCTAGAGGAGTGTATTATGATTAAGAAAATATACCTTTTATTCGGTGAAAGTCACCCAAGACCCGAGGGTCAGTACATTTTTGTACAGGGCTCTCTTTTCTAGTTCCCCATAATTCTCGGTTCAATCTATGGCCGGTGGGAGGAGATGCTGGTTTGCTGGTTTTATTATGCATCTAATAGATAAATTAAGTGGGTATTTGCCAATACCCTCATCTTGAGTGGGGACTGGAATATTGCCCCATCACAATATTTAGATAAAACCTACAGACCCGTTGGGGCCCCACCCGGCAGCTCGCCCTGCGTGATCTAGGCGGGAATGTTAGGTTTGGTGGATCATGGAGGACTTTGTTTCCCCTTAATAGGAGTTACACCTTTTATTCCCCACTTCACAGTTCTTGGTCCAGGTTGGATTACTTTTTGGTAAGCACCTCTCTTATGGCACAGATCACCTAGGTAGGCATTGAACCTATCGTAATTTCTGACCATGCCTTAATATGGCTTCGGCTCAATCCCTGCTCTTCGGGGCAATGGGACACAATATGGCAACTAAATACTCAGATTTTGAAGGACGAGCACCTTCACACTCAGATTAAATCCTTAATCAAAGAATACCTGGATATTAACCAGGGGTCAGTCGCCGGGTCGACATCCTTTGGTGTTCTTTAAAATGTTTTTGAGAGGAACTCATCAAAATCTCCATGCCAGAGGAAGAAACTTAGGACTCAAAAGTTTCTTCTCCTAGCTAGTCAGATTAAGGCGGCAGAGGACTTTCTGTCGTCCGATAGGTCCCTTATCGGGGTTGGAACACCTACAGAAACTTAAGAATGAAAATGAAGGATTAATCGGGGAAAAGACCGAATTTGCACTACTGAAATCTAAGGCCATCTACCTAGATCAGGGGGAGAAGCCAGGTAGGCTTTTGGCTCTAAAACTTAGGGAAGTAGAAAATTCAAGGTTGGTCCCTGCTATCATGGCACAGGATGGCTCCATCAAGACAGGGCCTAGAGGCATCGTTGAGGTCTTTAGATTATTCTATCAAAATCTTTATGAGGCTAGCCCAGTCCTCTTCTCTCTCTGCTATTGAGGCCCTCTTTAACCCAATCTCCCTACCCAGCCTTTCCGAGGATCAAGTATCCTCTCTTTCGGCTCCCCTTTCCCTGAATGAGATTGAGGAAGTCATTCATAACCTTCCGTTAGATAAAGCCCCCGCCCTGATGGCTTACCCTCCAACTTTTACAAGGCCTTTTGCAAAGAATTGGCTCCGATACTTCTGGACTTTTTCAACTATCTTCTTGCCTCGGGCCCAATCGACCCTTCTCTGTTGGAAGCCATCATAATTCTGATTCCTAAAACGGATAAACCCTCTTTAGACCCGTCTAAGTTTAGACCCATTTCACTGCTGAATTGTGACATCAAAATCTTGTCCAAAATTTTGGCCCTGCGTATTAGACAGGTCTGGCAATCACTTTTGAGCAGAGAGCAAGTAGGCTTTGTGCAAGGCAAATCAGCTGCTGACCACATGAGAGTCCTCTCTTATGTTTTCCAAACAGCCCAGACCTCTCAGATCCCCATGGCTCTGGTGGCTTTAGATGCCGAGAAGGCATTTGATCAGGTAAACTGGGACTTCCTTTGGATCGTTCTGACCAGATTTGGGTTCCTGAGTAAGTTTGTTCAGTGGATTAAGGCTCTGTACAAAGTTCCTTGGCTAAAATTTACTGTAATGGCGTTTTCTCATCCTGTATCCGGCTTTCTTCTGGTACGCATCAGGGCTGCCCTCTCTCCCCTTACCTTTTCAACCTTTACCTGGAACCCCTACTCCTCAATCTTAAGGCTGCCCCCGGGCTCCACGGAGTTCCAATCTCCCGACAGACCTCCACTATATCTGTTTTTGCAGATGACATTTATTACAACTGGCCTACCGGCCAATTCCCTCTGAGTAGCCCTAGATTTAATAGAGCAATTTAGTGAGGTTTCCAACTTCTAAACTTAATCTGGCCAAATCAGAAATTTTTCCTCTTAATGGCCATACCTCTATTCCAGTATGTCCCACTTCGGTATGAAGTAGACATCATCTCACCTCAAATACTTGGGTATCTACTTGGCCCGGGACCCAAACCAGATCCGGAAATTAAACCTAGATGATCTTATAGACAAAATTCACTTAGATTTGCAGAGATGGGGTAAGCTTCCATTCTCATTGGGGGCCCGAATCAGTATTATTAAAATGAATATTTTGCCTCGTCTGTTTTACCCCCTAAGTCTATTGGACATTTGGCTACCCAAATCTTTCTTTAAGAGGCTCCAGGCAATTTTGACTCGTTTTATCTGGAATAACAAATCTCCCAGGCGTGCCTTTTATAAGCTCTGCCTTCCCAAAGATATGGGTGGCCTCCGTCTTCCCAATTTTGAATATTATCATTGGGCCAGTCACCTAGTTAAAGCTGGTAAGTGGTTGGGGAGTTGGGAGGACGACTCCTTACCTTTATGGCTAAGTTTAGATTTAGACCTCATTAAGCAATGTAATACTGACCCCTTGAGCCTGTTTTACTGCCACTTTTCTTCTCTTCCCGGCCCCCTCCAAGATTCGGCAGTGGGTGTTTCCGTGAAGGTGCTGAACCAATTCTACGCTACTGCCAGAATCCGATATACAAAGGATTACTTCTAAACCCCAATATTAAAATTGGTGCAAAAGTGTTACCTTTGCAGTGGCTGCCCCAAATCCAGGGACTCTCAGTGCACGACCTATATGTGCAAGGAACCCCGGGCTTAATCGATGACCTCCTTTTTGTATTAAAGATCCCTTCCCGCATGTTCTTTAAACTATACCAGTTGCAACACCTTGTCTATAAGGAATTTGGCAATACTGCGTCTGTGTGGTTATTCAGCCCTTCCTAAGGGTAGTTAAAGAACTTAAGCCCAGACCTCACAGAGGTATCTAAACTATATCTGCACCTTCTGAAGGCCATTTTCCCGACCCCTTGGCTGGCTTCAAATCCTGGTTCCCTCCCTCCCTCCCTGACCCCTCCTTCACGCGTGGAACCAGGTTTGGCAGGACTTGCACAAATACAATACACTGGACAAGAATAAGCTTATCCAATACTTTATAGTCAATAACATGTACATCACGCCTGTTAAAAGCGAAATTCACGCTCTAGCTCCCTACATGCCTTAGATGTGGTGTAGACCCGGGTGATATCCCTCACATTTTCTGGTACTGCTCCAAAGTAACCCCTCTTTGGAAGGCTATTCGAGACAACTTAGACCCCATCTTAGGCCTACAGGATTTATTTACATTAGAGATTTGTATTCTGGGCATCTTTTCTGGAATCTCCGTCAGAGAGAGGAGATATCATATTGCTCTCATTTCCATGGCGGTTAAGCGATAAGTGCTTCATCACTGGTCGGATAACCTAGAAATCTCGTACATGGACTGGCTTGAGGAATTGTCCTGTGTTTTAAAATTGTGAAACTGACTGCCAACCCAGACGTTCTCCTTCATCCTTCCAGAAAAGATGGGTAAACTTTATGCCCTATACCTACACTGATTGGTAGCTGTAGGTCTACTGATGCTTTTGTAGTCTGGGATCTCTTTCTCCATGGTCTCCCTGATGTACCCCTTTCCTATACATGAATCATTGCTTGTTGTTACTGCTTTTTCTTTTCTTTGGACTAGTAGCTCAGATTGAACTCTAGCCCCTTTCTCAGCTTGTAAGTTTCTCGCTCCCCCTATCTTTTACCTTCGGGTTTTCCTTCTCTTTTTTTTTTCTTTCTCAGTGGTGACACCCTCTTGGGGGAGGGATGGTGGGTTTGAGGGGGGGGTTTCTTGTTTTTGTTTTATCCCATGTTTTTTTTCCATGTCTTGCACTATGCCTTGGACATTGTTACTGTTTTTTTTGTTCCATTCCTGTTCTCTGTATGGTTGTTGTTATTGTTATTGTTCTCTTGAAATTTAATAAAAATTTCAGAATTTCAAAAAAAAAAAAATCCCAAGGACAATACAACTTTACAGGCTCTGGGCTGGTATGTGGGTTTCTTAGGGAACAATGCATGGCAACAACCACTGTCATGAGATGCAAAAGTTGTATTTATTGTGACAAATGAGGCAGCAAACACGGTTCTGGTGTACATTTGTATATTGTCTGGCTACACCCCGGGGGGGGGTTAGCACACCCTAACAAGGGGGGGGTAGCAGTGAGTCCACTTGGTGTGCCAATCTGAAATCCCTGGCTACTCCCCTGTTGGGTTCCATAGCCATCTTCTAGGTTCCTTTCATGCTTACCCCCTCCCCCGATCCTGGCCCCCCAGGCAAACCTTCCTATGCTTTGCCCCTCACCCATGCCTGTCCCATCCTCTCTTGAACCCTTCCAACATAGCTACCTGTACCAGCTACCTGGGTAGCTCATTCCATGTTTTCACCACTCTCTCGGTGAAGTATCTTCTCCTCCTCCCCCCAAGCCTTCCACCCTCAATCTTCCAACTGTGCCCTCTGGTGACTCCACCCTTCTTCAGCCAAAGGATCCTATCTTGGTTTACCTTATTTACTCGCTTGGAGTACTTGAAGACCTCAATCATATCCCACCTGTCCCTCCTCTCCTCCATTGAGAACAGCTTGAGCTCCTCCCTGTCGCTCCTCATATGTCATAACCCCCAGTCCCCGGATCATTGTGGTTGTCCTCCTCTGAACCCTCTCTAGGAGCTGGATGTCTCTCCTTAGTTGCTGCCATCAGAACTGCACACAGTACTCAATGTGTGGTCTAACCAGGCCATTGTACTGCAGCAAAATCACCTCCCTGTTCCTTAGGGTAATCCCCCGGGTGATGCAACCCAGCATCCTATTTTCCTGACTGCGCCCTCCTGCACTGCTCTGAATTATTCATGTTGATATACACTTGGACTCCCAGGTTTTTTCCCTGCTGAAGCCTGCAACTCATCCCCCTCTCGAGTGTACACATAGTTGGGGTTCCTTACCCTAGGTGTAGCATCTTGCACTTGAGGAGTTAAATTTCAATCTCCAGGTGCATTACCACCTTTCCAGAGTATCCAGATCCCTTGCAGAGCCAACCTCCCTCTCCCGCTCCACCACCGCCCCCAGCTTACAGTCATCTGCAAAAAGACTCATTTTGCACCCAATATCATCCCTGATATTGGAGATGTAGGCATTAAACAGAAGCAGCCCCAGAACTGATCCCTGAGGGACCCCACTAATGACATCCCTAGGAGATAAGACCTCCCCCTCCACCACTACCCAGTGGGTGCCCTCAGAAAGCCAATTTCCAATCCACTTAACCATCAGTGGTCCTACCCCCATCCTCCTCAGCTTCCCCAGTAGGCCCATGTGAGGGACCAAATCAAACAACTTGCTGAAATCCAGGAATAGTACATCCACCGGTCTCCCCTGATTGAGTGCTGATGTCACCCACTCTTAGAACTCCACAAGGTTAGTTTGACACAATCTACCTGGCACAAACCCAGGCTGCCAGACATCCAGGTATCACTTTTCTTCCAAGAAACCCCCAGTCTCTCCTTAAGTATGCCCTCCATTAACTTTCCCACCATCGATGTCAGACTGATGGGTCTATAGTTCCCTGGCTCTTCGGTCGAACCCGATTTATGGATGGGCACAGTGTGTGCCTACCTTCAGTCTCTGGGCACCTTCCCCATCTGCAGCGACATGTTAAAAAGCTCCACCAGTGGTGCAGCCAAAACATCAGCCAACTCCCACAGTACTCTGGGATGAATAGCTTCAGGACCCAGAGATTTGTCCTTTTTAGGGACTTGAGGGCTTCCCACACCCAGCCGATAGGGATATTAGCATCTGTCCCTCCCCCCTTCCGCAGATCCAGCCTGACACCTCCCCCTGAGACCTTCCTCACCAGTGGTCTGCTCACCAACAGGTATCCTAACAATCAGGTCTGCACAAGTACCCTACCAATAAGGTCCTGCTGCCCCATCTGTTCCCAGCAACCCCTTATTCGGAAGTTCCCCAGCATCATCCTTAGTGAATACTGAGACAAAGTACTCATTGAGTACCTCCACCTGCTCCCCAGCCCTTCCACCCACCCCATCTCTTCTTTTCTTTTCATTTTTCCTGCCAACCCTTCCTGATATTTTCCCTTAGTTCTTTGTCATTTCTGGTATGATCACAGTATAAAATGAAAGTTTTGATTATTTATATAATGTTGAATTTTATCAATTTTCTTCAAGTTCAATTTCAAGTTTATTGCAGGAGAGACTCCGTTGAGCAAGCTCATTCACAAGGAGGTCCTGAGGCACATACAGTTCACAATTACATAGACAGGGATATAAAATGTAGAACAAAGAAAAATATATAATACAAGAGGTATACACAATAGAAGTCCTTATGCTATATATGCAGTACATTCTAGCTTTAACCTTGCCCTAAATTATGCAACACATTTCAGTTTAATAAGTAGAGGCCAGTTGGTACCTAGGAAGTTGACTTGGCATTGGGGGCCTAGTAGCACCTACATATGTCTTTTAATTTAGAGATAGCTAGTGTTTTGTAGGAGTTAATTGATATGATGCTGGTTAGCTTCAGCATGTAGTTGGTTCCAAATGTTTGGGAGGGCATATGAGACAGCTCTTTGGCCAGCTGTGGTACGTGTCCCGGAACATCTAGTAGGATAAGGTCAGATTTCCTTAGGGAGTAGGCACTATGTGAGATGTGTATGTGAGACGTTAAATAGACAGGCAGTTTGTGGAGTAGTAATTTGAGGGTCCAAATGCCAGCATGCAGGAGGCGTCTAGTGGCAAGAGAGGTCCACCCAACTGCTGCATAAAGATCACAGTGGTGGGTCCTGTATGCAGAGTTAGTAATGAAGCAAAGAGCATGGTGATAGAGTACGTCCAGTTTAGATAGGCTCAAGGTTGGGGAGGAGATAAAGATAATGTCTCCATAGTCAAGCAAGGGAAGGAATGTTGCTTGGACAAGTCTTTTGGGGGTCGCAAGAGAAAAGAGGGTCCTATTTCTAAAGAAGAAGAAACCCAAGCATGCTTTAAGCCTCTTTGATAGATCCTCGATGTGGTCATTGAAGGAAAGCTTGTTGTCTATCCACATACCTAGATATTTAAATTTAGGTACGACTTCTAAGGGTTCACCTAGGGAGGTAACTATGAAGTTTTTAGGTGTGGTAGGTAGGGCACCAGACAAGGCAAGTCTCAAGAAAATCATTGTCTTGGATTTTTGGCATTTAAGAGAAGCTTGGCATTGATAAGGTTACTTTCTAACTGGATAAAGTCAGCTTGGAGTGCTTCCTGACTTCAGTTAAGGACGAGCCTAATCGTACAAACCGTATCATCCATGAAAGAAATGTATGCTATAGTTCTTTATGTGAGAGTCAAGGTTGTTGATGTACAAGGAAAAAGGATTGGTCCTAGGATGGATCCTAGAGGGACTCCTCTGGCAACTGGAAGGGGGCAGATAGTAGGCCATCAGCTTTGACTTTTGTATCCTTCCCACAAGATAACTGTTAAACCACTGTAAGGTAAGTGGAGTGGCACCTATGTAGGCAAGACAGGTGATTAGCAGGTGATGGTCTACAGTGTCAAAGGTCTTACTGGGTCTAGAAAGACTGCACCAGTAACCTGCTTGGTGTCCATAGCATGGATCCAGTCATTAGAGACTTTAGCCAAGGCTGAGATGGTACTGTGATTTGACCTGAAGCCAGATTGGGCCAGGTTTAGGAGTGAGTGCACTTCAAGGTGATTTTTAGTTGGTTGTATATAAATTTTTCCAGCACTTTGGAGAGAATGGGCAAGACAGAGATAGGATGGTAGTTGTTTAATTCACAAGGATCTCCTGATTTGAATAAAGGAAGAACATGGGCAGATTTCAGCAGGATGGAACAGTGGCTGTGGTAATAGACAGGTTGTCCTTATTTAGGACACGGATTTGTTTTTCTACTGTCTTCCTTGAATTGTCAGATCTACTTCTTATATCGTTAAGTGTTTCTAACAGTACTACATTGCCCAATGTGCAAGAGCCTTTAATGTATATTTTGTTAAATTGTTCAGTCATTGGTCAATTATTTCAGGCTTTAATTCAGTTTGTTCCACCTCCTTGTCCACCTGTGCAAATACTGTATTAGAAGAGCCTAATTGGTGTATTGACTCCATTGGTTCAGTCGAATACAACATTAGAGACCTAATTAATGAGTTATAGAATTAGTGATTATATTTGAAGGGCTGAATAGCTTTAATTTTGTTTCATGTATATCTGTTGCCACTTGAGTAGTTCACTTTAGGATGTCTACCTGTTCTTTATTTTGTCAAACTGAGTTAATAGTGTCCCCTTCATTTATTCCACAAGGAATACCTTTTTGATGTATTAACTAACATATGCTAGAAAAAATCTGTGATGACTATTTTTGACAATTTTCAAAGTTACTTTATTTCCTCCCATTTTTTTCCCTTTTTGATATTTTGTCCACTTTTCATCAACTCTTGTTTTTCATTTAATTGCTTATGTTTCTGTTGTTGGATTCTTCCGGGCTATGTTAGTTTTCCGGAGTTGTTTCCAAGTTCGCTATTCAAATTCTTAGTAATGGAGATTCCAAAATCTACTGGATTTTTCTTATTAATATCTGTTTAGTATTTCTGCATAACTTAATGACTTTTACTTTCTATTGGGTGGATGAGTTATTCTAAACCCTACCATAAATATATAACCATTATTGTCTTCATCCATATTTTTGTTTATGACTTTCCCACTTCTTGTATTCATCTTACAGAAGAGGGAGGATATATATCTCTACTTTAAAAAAATGTCCTTTCCAAAATTGTTATAAGGTTAACCCACTAATTCTCTATATTCTAAAGACCTTTTGCACAATACAAATTAATAACTAATAGTCCTTTGCTTACCTAGGATCAGAAATCACAGAATTACCAAAATAGATTTTATATGTACTCTAAATGCCACTCTAGAGAATTTTAGTGCATTAAATCCATTACAAAATTTTAAAATATGCTTGTATATTTCAGTAGTTCAGTATGATTAGAGAAATCAGCTGCATGCTACACATTGCTGAGGAGAAGCAGGTGAAATGCTCATCCCTCTTTTTGAACAGGTATACTACTGTTGCCTGTGTGTTACAGGAGAGAACTTACAGATCAAATTATCTGTTTAGTCTTTGAATCAGCACCCTTTCTGGACTGTCTTGTGCTGCCGTATTGTCTGAACTATCCTTTTGCACTCCTGTCCTGCACCCAGTGCTAGAGTCTTAAAGGTAGCAGAGCCGGCACCAGTCACCAGACAAGCAGGGCAACCCTGCGGAGAGCTGGTTGCCATAAATATTCTATGATGTCTGTGTATAATTCTTGTATTAAAAGTAAAGTTCCATTCTTCCCCTTACCCATTTCCCTTACCCTTACCCTTACACATTTTTCTTTCCTCTTGTTTCTATTCTCACTCTCGACGAACAATCTATCAAGGCTGGAGCTGTTTATGTTGATTGAAATTTTTTTAAGATATGATTTTTATATCTTTGGGATGTTTTTAGGCTTTAGGCTGCTGGGTGGTTTGTTTGCTAATTTTTACGTGGAGTACAGTATTAGAGACAGTTGTCTGCTTATAAATGTGTGTATATCCCCCAGCAAGATTTGTACTTTCATATTTAAAATTACAGCTTTTACTTTTTATTTAGTATCTTTTAATTCAATTTTCACTCATCAGACACCAGTGACCCTCTAGCATAAAGCACATGTGCTGGCATCCTGGCCTCTGAAACACCATTTTTCCTTATTGTAGAGCTCAGAGAGCATGGAGAGTGTGGTGGGCATCTTAGCTTCTATTTTTAATGAAAGCCCTCTTGAGCATTTCTTGTAACTGGCTGCCGGCTGTAGTTTTCTCTGGAAACTCTCTTGGGGCTTTAGCTTGGGTTTGGCTGTGGAGTTGGTGAAAACATATCCACCACTGAGCTGCTTCCACAAGACAAAAGTTACAGATAACCAGTAAGCACTATTTTATATTTATATTTTATGACTAACTTCTAAGTTGCTTAACTGCTAAGCTGCTAAGTTGCTTCTTTATATTTAACTTTCTGCTTCTGTTTTAGAGACAATTTGGCAGCATAATCTCTGAGCATTGACTTTAATCTTTATAGAAGAACCTGATAAAGCATAGAAAACAGATAAAATCTCAAGGAGATACTGTATAAGATGTGCTTAATTTCCTGACTATTTTTTATATTTTTATTTTTGTTTTGCTTTGTTTAAAGCTTTGTCTAATCACTTTAGCCATCCAATTATCTACTGGGAGTTTGACATATTTCCTCAAATTGAAGCATTGTAGTCATCTAATATTTTTATCCTTTAAGATTTTGATATAATTCCTGATATCCTCTGTTAATAATATAAGCAAATTACAGTAATTGAGATATTTTCTTGGATAATCTTAATACTACTAAAAGTGGATAGTGGACACACGTTTATCCTAACAATAGCTTCAGAAACTTTAAGTTCTAATATTAGTGTAAAACTGATCTACATTTTAACCACATTTTAGCCTCACCAAGAGTTGCAAACTCTTGCATATTACACTGATAATTTAATTGATTATTTGAATTAACATGTTTAATTGTACTTTAAATAAAAGGTTTGCCAGACTGGGCAGGAATTTAATATGGATTTTGGGATACTTAGTTAATTATCAGTTAAATATTGGTTAAATAGCACTTTATATCTTTTATACTCTATTTTACATGACATACTACAGCTTTACTCTATCTACTTCCTTATTAGTGACAAGATCAGCTCACAAGTTTGAACCCTGTATTGCATGCTTGGATCCTGATAATTTGGAATTACCTGAAACAGGATCTTAGACTAAGGAAAATTGAGGAGCTGTGAGCATAGGAGGTTGAAAGAGATTGAAAGAAGGAGCCTGACTTGATGAACCAATTTAAGAACATCATACAAGAACAAACAACAAAGGAAAAGAAACAGAAACCAGAGGAAATAGATCAGATATTCTAGAAAAGGACAGATAATTTTTCTATTGAAACTGTAACTCTGCAATTACTGGTTTGCCTTAATTAAATTATAACATAACTTTTTGTATTGTATCTTATATTGATCTAGGAGTTTACTGAAATAGTGAAATAGTGAAACAGAAGCAGAACAGATACTGTATTATAGGTACTACCTGTCTACCTATTGCTTATAATTCAGTGTTTACAATTATTAGCAATCAAGCTTTTACTATTTTATCGGATACTGTTTTATTGCTCTGCAATTTATACTACAGATAGACTAGACTATAGATGGACTTGACACATTAAGTTATATTGTTAAACTAGACATTTATTAACCTCTTTTTTAATACAGGCATATAGAGAGTAGCTTAGATAAATAATATATTGGGTGCACTCACCATTTAATATTTAGTGTGTTACTACTGCTGTTTGCTGTTTTTGCCACTTTAACAAAATATTTAAATAAATCAGTTCTGAGTCAAAAGTTCATTTTGTCTTTGAAAATCTCTTAACGAATATTTATTGTGTATGGTACATTATTTTCCAGCCATTTAACATCATGTCTTTTATATATCCAATGTTTCAAGGTTTGCACACTCTTCATCAAGGAATAATTGCTCTGTATTAGCTGAACCAAGTGCACACAAATCTAACATTTCAAGGTTTGCATAGCTCTTCATCGGGAATAATGACTCTAAATCAAACAGATAAATCCATTATAAATAACACATTCTTTGACTTTTATTCTATGTCTATTTCATGAATATTTAACCTTTTAAAAATTTACTATTTGGAATTTGAAGTGGATAAGTCACCAAATTACCTGTATTAGCTGAACAAGTGTACACAAATCTTAATAATCCAGTATTTTTTTCTTATTTTGTCATTTAATATATTCTTCTTTCTTTTATGAGGAAATGGGAGAAAAAATCACCCAATTAATTGCTTTTACTCTCTGAATCATTATCAGTTATGTTTATACTCATTTATAATATATTTCATTATATTTCCCTTCATATTTATTTATTTATAGTAATGTGAAATTCAC
The DNA here is from genome assembly GCA_016271365.2 of Neoceratodus forsteri. Taxonomy (NCBI): domain Eukaryota; kingdom Metazoa; phylum Chordata; order Ceratodontiformes; family Ceratodontidae; genus Neoceratodus; species Neoceratodus forsteri. Next base: position 903,400,357 of record CM028129.1, read on the forward strand.
ATTTATAAACTTTATGTTTATGTCCCCAGGCCTTGCTCCAGGAGCAAGCGGTCCTCTCCTGCCACCGAGGACTCGATGCCAAGCTTTGCTTCAAGAGTTAGATGTTTCTTTAGTGTGCCTTTCCTGGTGAAACAGTGCAATAAATATGGTGCATCCTGCCACCTGCCACACATTTCCTGGAAAGCCAACACTGGGGAGTCCTTTCCCCATGTCAGCATGTATCCCCCTCCCCCCATTAATATGGCACACTGGGAGCCCACCCTAGCATGCCAAAATCATTGTTTAATGTTTCCAACACCAGGATGCCCACTCCTGGTGTTGCATGTGCCCTCCCAGCCCAAACCTCTCTGTGTTATTTGCCAACATCGGGGTGCCCAATCCCCATGTAAGCATGGACTTCCCCCACTGTTGTGGCACACTGAGAGCCCACCTCCATGTGCCTAAATGCCATGCTCCCCCAGTGCAATCCCATCTGTGTTATTTGTTGACATCAGGGTGCTCAATCTCCATGTCAGCATGCACTCCCACAGCCACACTGTTGTGGCACACTGGGAGCCCACCCCAGTGTGCCTAAATGCCATGCTCCCCCAGCGCAAACCCATCTGTGTTATTTATTGACATAAGGGTGCTCAATCTCCATGTCAGCATGCACTCCCACAACCACACTGTTGTGGCACACTGGGAGCCCACCCCAGTGTGCCTAAATGCCTTTAAATATTTTCCCCTGTAAAATAAAGAAACCGGTCCCCCGAAGTTTTTACATTTTTTTATCTATAAACAGAAAATGGTCCATCGTTGTGTCCCCATCCCACTTCCCATCCCAACCCTCCCTCTGAGCACCCACCTCCCACACCCCTCACCCTTACTTACCTCCAGAGGTTGGGAGCAGTGATCTTCTCTGGAACAGGAGGGTCTGTATTCTTCAAAGCCAAACTACGAAATGAGGAATCTGGTAAGCTCTGTATAATGGAAGTCAATGGGGGGTCAACTTAGGTTGATATCTCAGCCATTTTAGGAATTTTGGCCCAAATTTTCAAAATAGGGTTCTTAGGACCCACCTCATGAACATGTCACTGTCATTTCATTTCTTGGTCCCAAAGGTCATTTAGCCATCACTGTGTGGATTGACCTTTCAGGACAGATTAACAAAATGACAGTACCACTGTTCATGAGGTGATGTCCAAAAGCCCATGCTGAAAATTTGGTGACAAAATTCCAATAAATGACCACGCTCTGGGTTTGCTTCGCATTATGTACGTCATCGTAACTTCACCAATTTTAATATTTTCACTCCAGATTTTCAACATTGCCATTTTTTCACACCTCCTTATGAACAGTACAGCTTTCATTTTCACATACTGTCCAAAATATTTTTGCACCTTTGGGGCAGAATGGCACAGTCATTGTGGGAAATCAACTTTTGGGACAGATTAACACAATCACAGTGTCACTGTTCATGAGGGAAGATCCCAAAATGCCCATGTTGAAAATCCAGTGGAAAAATTCCAGAAACTGATTGCATTATGGGCATGTGTTGCAGTTTTTATGCACGCTCTTAACTTTGCCAACTTTTAATATTTTCACTCCAGGGTTTCAACATTGCCATTTTCACACCTCCTCATGAACAGTACAGCTGTCATTTTTCAATCCTGTCAAAAGTATGTTTCCACACCTGTGGCACTGAATGTCACAGTCACTGTGCAAAATCACCTTTCAGGATTGAGTAAAGAAATGATATTGCCACTGTTAATATGGTGGTGTCCCAAAAAGCCCATATTGAAAATCTGGAGTTAAAATGCTTGGGCCATTAGGGTTTCTAATTGTCAAGCCCCACCCTGTAGAGACTGACAGGCATCAGGGGTGTGACTTGGGTTCTTCAGCCATAATGCTCATGGCATTCCACCCCCACCCTACAGCCATTAACAGGCATTGTGGTGTGCCTTGGGGTCTTTGGCCTTAACTTTCACCCCATTCTCCTATACTGCACCCATCTCAGCTTATTTCTAATGGAATGGGGTGAGTGTAAGGGCCGAAACCCCAAAGCACACTATGACACCCTATCGGTGTCTGTGGGTTGGGGTGAGGGAATGCCATAAGTATGGCTGATGGCTCAAAGATGCACCCCAATGCCTTTCAGTCTCTGCAGGGTGGGGTGGAGATGGTGTTACTTAATACTTCACTGCCATTCTTATTATGCATCTCTCTAACTCCTGCACTACCGATGCCAATGGCTGCAAGCCAATATTTGGCATTGACTAATGCTTGTTTACCTTATTCTTAGTACTTAATTCTCTTAATGTAATATTTATTTCTTATGACTGTATGTATCTATAAATCTGAATTTCTTTGCTAGCACTTCTTATACCTTTAAATGTCTTTCCCCATTCCCCTTTCAACAATGGTTTAAGTAAAATAAAGACTCACCTCTGACTTTAATTTACACTGTAGTCCATTGATTTTGGACTTTCAATGTCTTTTTTGTTACCTGAGAAGAAATGTTATTTTATTCTAAACACATGTACATTGTTACAGATTCCTAAGCACATAGTGGCTTAATTACTCAATTTATAAGGGAATTCCTTTTACCTTGATTGCAGTTAGCAATATTTATTCAATTTTAAATGTGCAGCCCCATGTTTTCCTTTTTATGTAGCTGTGCTAATTGCAACAACAAAAATATTTAGCTAGCTCATTTATCACTATTGTTATTCTCTTCTCCTAAATGTTTACATTCATTTTGCAAGGATTATAGGTTTACCACTGTTTCTTTTATAGCGAATACATTGACTATATGATATACTTTCTACAAGTCATTTCAGATGATAACTTTTTGCATGTACCAGGGTATTCCTATCTATGGGATGACAATAGCATAATCAAAAATGCAGTCAAGGGTGGGGGGATAGTAATAATGAATTAATCAAACTACAGAACATAGTGTTTACAACAGTTAAATTATAGGACAAATTATGAACAGGTATCCAAGATACTTTGGGAAACATTACAAGACAAAATAAGGAGCATTGTGGATGAGGCAGTAGCTAGACAGTGGATAGAAGAGTGGACAGGAAATGCTTTAAAAATAAATACCAAAACACCACTGTTTTACACACTGCTCAAAATCCACAAGGATCCTAGAAACCACCAGAGTGTCCTATAATATCAGGGCAAGAATCAATATCATAACCCTTATCAATTTTTGTTGATTTACATTGTAAATCATTAGTGGAGAATTCAGCCTCATACTTGAGGGATTCGGATCATCTGATTCAAATTCTACGAGAACAAAATGCAAATTTGACAGATTGTACAAATACTGTACCTTACTTGTTACTGTAGATGTAAAAGTCTGTATACATTAATACCACAAAGGAAGGTTTACTAGCATTAGTAGAAGCCCTATATGAGAGGAAGATATGAAGCCACCAGATTAATTTTTGTTAAGACTAGCAGAAATTGTATTGGAAAATTTTTTTCAAGTTTGTGAACTTAATGTTTTGACAGAAACAAGGTACAGTGATGGGAGCCATCATGGCCACTACATATGATAATATTTTTATGATAGAATTTGAGAAAAGTTTAGCTTAGATTGTAACACAAATGAACACAAGATAACATTTTAATGTGGGAGTGCTTTATAGATATTTTTTCCTGAGGAAAGGAGAAGAAACTGAGTTGTTTGATTTTTTTCAGTTATATGAACAATTGTCAAAGAGAATTGCAATTCACAATAGAATATGATGAGAAAACAATTTCTTTCTTAGATTTAACAGCTGAAAAAGATGGGAACATGTGAACCACCGATCTATATACTAATGGTATAGCTAGTAATACCCTGCTACATGCAAAAAGTTATCTCCAAAACAACTTGTAGAAAGTATGCCATATAGTCAATTTATTTGCTATAAAAGAAACAGTGGTAATCAGGAAAATATGAGAGAAACAAAGATGAGTTAATTAAAGATTCAAAGAGAGAGGATATGATTACAGAACTATAAAACAAGCAGAGAACAAAGCAGAAATATGACAGAGAGAGGATTTATTACAAAAAGACTGAAGAGAGACTGAATAAAATCTCAGTGATTACAACATAGAGTGACCAATTGTATAGAATAAAACACCATTTGAAATAATTGGCACAAACTACAAAGCAGTGAAGCAGGTCAGAAAAGCTTTGAGACAAAACCATGGATAACAGCTAAAAACAATCAGCATAAAACCAAAAGTCATGAAACCCAACACTGAATCCCCCCACCACCACCACCACCACAAAAGTAACAAGAACAAGGATGGAACCCATGGGATTTTATAGTTGTGAAAATGTGTCCATTGTTCTTGGGCCAAAAGAGCTAAAGAGGTCTGCAACTCAAACAGGGATGAGAAAATTTTGATACAAGATTTGATAATATGTTGACCATGTGGTTTATATAATAAAATGCCCATGCAGGGTTATTTATATTGGAAAAACAACACAAACACTTAAGAATAGAATAAGTCAGCACAAGAGTGCAATTAGAACAAAAGATGAGAAGTCAGCAGTAGCACGTCATTTTAATGAGGCCAAGCATAATATCAGCACACTGAGATTTATGGGCTGTGAAAAAGACAAGAAACTGGACAGAGATGGGGACTGAAACATGATATTAATTACAAGAGAGGGATGGTGGATAGATAGGATGGGTTGCTTAAATCAAAGACATGGTATAAATGAAGAAATAGATTGTACAGGGTTCATGTTCATAAACTGATCCTCAATCAGAAGAAGACAAAATCCATGATGTTCTGCAGCCACCACAACAAAAACAAGCACTACCAACTCTCCATAAAAACTAAACAAGGAGTCACGTTGGAACAAACTCAATCTTTCAAGTACCTTGGCATCACCCTTGACTTCCATCTCACCTATGCTGTCCACATTAAAAATGTGGCAAAGGCCACTAATACTCGACTGGGACTACTGTTCTGTCATTGGAAACACTTAATCTCTGATGCCCTGTCTATTGCTGTCCAAAGCTCAGTCGTTAGTATTATCAACTACGGTTTTATCATCTATGTCTCTGCCACACACCTCCCTCAAATGTCTAGCTATCTCCTAAATAAAGCCTGTTGACTCATCACTGGATCACACCATCTCACTCACACTTGTGACCTCTACTCCCAGACCAAGTGGCTGCAACTTCACAGTAGAATAAAATATCAAATCTGCATTACGCCAAGAAAATAACGATGGGTCTTGCTCCACCCGGAGTCTGTGCTCTTCTCACACCCAGATCCAGCGACTCCAATATAAGGAGGTCCAAGCAACACTCACTACAAATCCTGAGGTGCCATATGACTCAAGGTCAAAGATCATTTGCCTACAGGGCACCCAACTAGCTTAACTCCTTAGTAATGACATCTCTGCTGCACCGACACTTGGAGCTTTCAAGACCAGACTTAGACTTTTGCTACTTGCCTCCAGCTCCTGTGACTGCTCACCCAATTAGCCCACCATCCTCCTGCCTTTGCTGCCACAACAAGCACTCTGGTCTTAATGCTGCCACCCTAACCTAGCACTTTAACTGTCTGTCCCTGACAAGGCCCATTGACTGCCTGCCCTCTTCCTCCCGCCTCCCTCCTAACTACTCCTACCCACTTTTCTCCACCCTTTTATCTCAAAACTCTCTGCTCTCCCTCCTCCTACACCTTCTTACCTCACTCCCTCTTACTCCATAATCCTCTACCCCAACTGTATTTGCACATTTTTCAAATGTTTAATGATAATTACTTGTCTTATAATGTATACTGTACCATCTGACGTGGAACCTTTGTAAAAGAGCCTCAGCTCAAAGGTGATTGTGTTAATCCTAGACTTAAATAAATAAATAAATCAAATGTAGATCCTAATTTGAGAACAAAATGATAAAATAAATATAGATCCGGGGTTGCATGAAAACCAAAAGTAATGAACTAATAACAATAGCTAGAAGAATTAATGTTTCAAAAAGAATATCAGTCTCTCAAAATATTTATTTATTGAAATTTGTTGACCCAGTAGGCACACTGAGCCTAGAAGTCCCTTTTTCAGGGCAACTGGGGTGTACAGATGGTAATCAACTAAAATTGAACCAGATTAAGCTGTTGGTGATATTTTTAGTGAATGGAAATTTGGCCAGGACAGTGGGGAAATTCCCCTACTCATCAGTAGGGAGGCTTGTGGCATGACAGTGTTAGGACCAGATTTTGAAATGGAGGAGAAGAGACAGGTTGTGGCTGAGCTACCTGGTGTGACAGAAAAAGAACCTGTAATGGAAGAAAAAGCTTCAAAAGAGGAGGAGTATGAATTGGCTCCAATGTCCAAAAATTCAGAGGAAGGTACCTCTGACATTCAGGATGCAGAGGATGTGCTTGAAATCAGAGAAGTAATGCTTACTGCCTCAGATCAAGGCAATGACATGGCAATGGCCCAACTGGGGCTAATTTTAGAAGAAAAAAGACTTACAGTGGAGTGCATTCTTGTGAAAGATGATGACAGGAAGATGGAAGAATGAAGGAAAGATCCCATGAGGAGAGACAACTCGAACCAGAAGTCAGTGGGAGTGGCCTGGGAGGAAGATGGAACCAAAGGCAGGAAGGAAATGAGCTGACCCCAACTGAGGTTGCACAAGGGGTGTTGGCAAACCAAGCGGCAGGCGAACATTCGGTCTGCTGCAGAAAAAGTATTTCAGGAGAATGGACTCCTGGAACTGCACTGCAAGAGGCTGGATGGAAGCAAGGCCCCAACGGAGATGGCTACCAGAGTCAGACTGGATGAACTTTACCCATAATGGTAAGACTTGGGCTATTGTGGTAAATACAAATACAGAAGGAAAAGATAAAAATGTTTTAAAGAGCTGTATAACTTTTAAGGAAATGAGCAGCAAAAAGAAAGAGGGAAGAGATGGTCTAAACAAAGGTTTTTTTCAAGAGAAAGGGCAACACCTGAGGAAAGTAATACAGGAAAAGGCTCAAAAGGAACAGGAGACCTTTCAGAGTGAGGGAGGAATGTCTAGCACAAGTAAAGAGAAACAGAATAATGGTATTATCTTAAATAAAAACATATTCGGAGGCTCTCTAGAGCAAATATACTAGAAAAAGGCTAGGAGAATGTAGGGACAGAGGATTCCCCACCACCTTGGGAAGAGGAAGAGGAAGAGGTAGGCCCTCAGTATCAGCAAGTTATATTGACCCTACTCTGAGGAGATTTGCAGTTCCTCTGAGGTATAAAGGGGATTGGAAATATTTCTAGGCAGGCTATATGTAGGCAGGTTATTACTTAAAGAATCAATGAGATTTATTGCATCAGAAATATATGCCTGATACATATTTCAGGTGAAGATGTCTTTGGCATAAGTTTCAGGTCCATGAGAGGACTGGAAAGATGCTGGTCCAAGCACAATCAAGTAAAAACTTCTCCCATATGGACCCTTTTGTGACTATCTCACTAACTAAGCCCACTATTAAAATAATAATAGTAATGTTTTGTAATGAATGTGTACATGTGGGGTTATAGTTCAGTGATTAAATAAGAAATGCATGGTATTAGGCCCTCCAGAGACTATAATTGACACAGAATATTTGTGGATGGGAGGGTGACATTTTAAAGTAAAATTGCATCAATCAGAGGAAGGAATAGCTCACATCCCCAACAGTTTTTTTCCTGGGAAGGGATAGAGGAGTTGTATTTTACCCTGGTCAGCCCAAGGCATGCTACAGATTTGGGTTGAGGTTCCACTTGTCAAATGTATGTGACACAGTGAGATATGGTCTCTGTGGGGAAATAGGCCATAGTAATACTCACGGTAAGAATCACATTCAGTGTAACTTATGTGAAGAATACAGGCACTTATATCAGAACTGCCCATGGGCTACATGCAATAATGCTAGGAGCATGAATCCTGAGGATTTGATTACAAAAGTGCAGCAGGCTGGATCAGCCAGAGAGCCAACAGCCCCACCAGAGACAGAGGAATGACCTGGGAGTTGGGAAACCACACTCCATGAACCACATGGGCAAGAACCAGAACCTGTTTTGGTACAGGAAGGAAATACAGGAAACAGGAAAGGACCTCTTGGTTAGGATAATGGCTAAGGCAGAAAAAGGAAAGAATACAGAGACAAGAGAGAGTTCACAATTACATAGACAGGGGATATAAAATGTAGAACAAAGAAAAATATATAATACAAGAGGTATACACAATAGAAGTCCTTATGCTATATATGCAGTACATTCTAGCTTTAACCTTGCCCTAAATTATGCAACACATTTCAGTTTAATAAGTAGAGGCCAGTTGGTACCTAGGAAGTTGACTTGGCATTGGGGCCTAGTAGCACCTACATATGTCTTTTAATTTAGAGATAGCTAGTGTTTTGTAGGAGTTAATTGATATGATGCTGGTTAGCTTCAGCATGGCTTGTAGTTGGTTCCAAATGTTTGGGAGGGCATATGAGACAGCTCTTTGGCCAGCTGTGGTACGTGTCCCGGGAACATCTAGTAGGATAAGGTCAGATTTCCTTAGGGAGTAGGCACTATGTGAGATGTGTATGTGAGACGTTAAATAGACAGGCAGTTTGTGGAGTAGTAATTTGAGGGTCCAAATGCCAGCATGCAGGAGGCGTCTAGTGGCAAGAGAGGTCCACCCAACTGCTGCATAAAGATCACAGTGGTGGGTCCTGTATGCAGAGTTAGTAATGAAGCAAAGCATGGTGATAAGTACGTCCAGTTTAGATAGGCTCAAGGTTGGGGAGGAGATAAAGATAATGTCTCCATAGTCAAGCAAGGGAAGGAATGTTGCTTGGACAAGTCTTTTGGAGTCATGAGAGAAAGAGGTCCTATTTCTAAAGAAGAAGAACCCAAGCATGCTTTAAGCCTCTTTGATAGATCCTCGATGTGGTCATTGAAGGAAAGCTTGTTGTCTATCCACATACCTAGATATTTAAATTTAGGTACGACTTCTAAGGGTTCACCTAGGGAGGTAACTATGAAGTTTTAGGTGTGGTAGGTAGGGCACCAGACAAGGCAAGTCTCAAGAAAATCATTGTCTTGGATTTTTGGCATTTAAGAGAAGCTTGGCATTGATAAGGTTACTTTCTAACTGGATAAAGTCAGCTTGGGTGCTTCCTGACTTCAGTTAAGGACGAGCCTAATGCGTACAAAACCGTATCATCCCAAAGAAATGTATGCTATAGTTCTTTATGTGAGTCAAGGTTGTTGATGTACAAGGAAAAAGGATTGGTCCTAGGATGGATCCTAGAGGGACTCCTCTGGCAACTGGAAGGGGGCAGATAGTAGGCCATCAGCTTTGACTTTTGTATCCTTCCCACAAGATAACTGTTAAACCACTGTAAGGTAAGTGGAGTGGCACCTATGTAGGCAAGACAGGTGATTGAGCAGGTGATGGTCTACAGTGTCAAAGGTCTTACTGAGGTCTAGAAAGACTGCACCAGTAACCTGCTTGGTGTCCATAGCATGGATCCAGTCATTAGAGACTTTAGCCAAGGCTGAGATGGTACTGTGATTTGACCTGAAGCCAGATTGGGCCAGGTTTAGGAGTGAGTGCACTTCAAGGTGATTTTTAGTTGGTTGTATATAAATTTTTCCAGCACTTTGGAGAGAATGGGCAAGACAGAGATAGGATGGTAGTTGTTTAATTCACAAGGATCTCTGATTTGAATAAAAGGAAGAACATGGGCAGATTTCCAGCAGGATGGAACAGTGGCTGTGGTAATAGACAGGTTGTCCTTATTTAGGACACGATTTGTTTTCTACTGTCTTCCTTGAATTGTCAGATCTACTTCTTATATCGATTAAGTGTTTCTAACAGTACTACATTTGCCATAGCCCAATGTGCAAGAGCCTTTAATGTATATTTTGTTAAATTGTTCAGTCATTGGTCAATTATTTCAGGCTTTAATTCAGTTTGTTCCACCTCCTTGTCCACCTGTGCAAATACTGTATTAGAAGAGCCTAATTGGTGTATTGACTCCATTGGTTCAGTCGAATACAACATTAGAGACCTAATTAATGAGTTATAGGAATTAGTGATTATATTTGAAGGGCTGAATAGCTCTAATTTTGTTTCATGTATATCTGTTGCCACTTGAGTAGTTCACTTTAGGATGTCTACCTGTTCTTTATTTTGTCAAACTGAGTTAATAGTGTCCCCTTCATTTATTCCACAAGGAATACCTTTTTTTGATGTATTAACTAACATATGCTAGAAAAAATCTGTGATCGGCTATTTTTGACAATTTTTCAAAGTTACTTTATTTCCCTCCCATTTTTTTTCCCCTTTTTTGATATTTTGTCCACTTTTCATCAACTCTTGTTTTTCATTTAATTGCTTATGTTTCTGTTTTGGCAATTCTTCCAGGGCTATGTTAGTTTTCCGGGAGTTGTTTCCAAGTTAGCTATTCAAATTCTTAGTAATGGAGATTCCAAAATCTACTGGATTTTCTTATTAATATCTGTTTAGTATTTCTGCATAACTTAATGACTTTTACTTTCTATTGGAGTGGATGAGTTATTCTAAACCCTACCATAAATATATAACCATTATTGTCTTCATCCATATTTTGTTTATGACTTTCCCACTTCTTGTATTCATCTTACAGAAGAGGAGGATATATATCTCTACTTTAAAAAATGTCCTTTCAAAATTGTTATAAGGTTAACCCACTAATTCTCTATATTCTAAAGACCTTTTGCACAATACAAATTAATAACTAATAGTCCTTTGCTTACCTAGGATCAGAAATCACAGAATTACCAAAATAGATTTTATATGTACTCTAAATGCCACTCTAGAGAATTTTAGTGCATTAAATCCATTACAAAATTTTAAAATATGCTTGTATATTTCAGTAGTTCAGTATGATTCGGGAGAGAAATCAGCTGCATGCTACACATTGCTGAGGAGAAGCAGGTGAAATGCTCATCCCTCTTTTTGAACAGGTATACTACTGTTGCCTGTGTGTTACAGGGAGAGAACTTACAGATCAAATTATCTGTTTAGTCTTTGAATCAGCACCCTTTCTGGACTGTCTTGTGCTGCCGTATTGTCTGAACTATCCTTTTTGCACTCCTGTCCTGCACCCAGTGCTAGAGTCTTAAAGGTAGCAGAGCCGGCACCAGTCACCAGACAAGCAGGGCAACCCTGCGGAGAGCTGGTTGCCATAAATATTCTATGATGTCTGTGTATAATTCTTGTATTAAAAGTAAAGTTCCATTCTTCCCCTTACCCATTTCCCTTACCCTTACCCTTACACATTTTTCTTTCCTCTTGTTTCTATTCTCACTCTCGACGAACAATCTATCAAGGCTGGAGCTGTTTATGTTGATTGAAATTTTTTTAAGATATGATTTTTATATCTTTGGGATGTTTTTAGGCTTTAGGCTGCTGGGTGGTTTGTTTGCTAATTTTTACGTGGAGTACAGTATTAGAGACAGTTGTCTGCTTATAAATGTGTGTATATCCCCCAGCAAGATTTGTACTTTCATATTTAAAAATTACAGCTTTTTACTTTTTATTTAGTATCTTTTAATTCAATTTTCACTCATCAGACACCACGTGACCCTCTAGCATAAAGCACATGTGCTGGCATCCTGGCCTCTGAAACACCATTTTTCCTTATTGTAGAGCTCAGAGAGCATGGAGAGTGTGGTGGGCATCTTAGCTTCTATTTTTAATGAAAGCCCTCTTGAGCATTTCTTGTAACTGGCTGCGGCTGTAGTTTTCTCTGGAAACTCTCTTGGGGCTTTAGCTTGGGTTTGGCTGTGGAGTTGGTGAAAACATATCCACCACTGAGCTGCTTCCACAAGACAAAAAGTTACAGATAACCAGTAAGCACTATTTTTATATTTATATTTTATGACTAACTTCTAAGTTGCTTAACTGCTAAGCTGCTAAGTTGCTCTCTTTATATTTAACTTTCTGCTTCTGTTTTAGAGACAATTTGGCAGCATAATCTCTGAGCATTGACTTTAATCTTTATAGAAGAACCTGATAAAGCATAGAAAACAGATAAAATCTCAAGGGAGATACTGTATAAGATGTGCTTAATTTCCTGACTATTTTTTTATATTTTTAATTTTTTTGTTTTGCTTTGTTTAAAGCTTTGTCTAATCACTTTAGCCATCCAATTATCTACTGGGAGTTTGACATATTTCCTCAAATTGAAGCATTGTAGTCATCTAATATTTTTATCCTTTAAGATTTTGATATAATTCCTGATATCCTCTGTTAATAATATAAGCAAATTACAGTAATTGAGATATTTTTCTTGGATAATCTTAATACTACTAAAAAGTGGATAGTGGACACACGTTTATCCTAACAATAGCTTCAGAAACTTTAAGTTCTAATATTAGTGTAAAACTGATCTACATTTTAACCACATTTTAGCCTCACCAAGAGTTGCAAACTCTTGCATATTGCACTGATAATTTAATTGATTATTTGAATTAACATGTTTAATTGTACTTTAAATAAAAGGTTTGCCAGACTGGGCAGGAATTTAATATGGATTTTGGGATACTTAGTTAATTATCAGTTAAATATTGGTTAAATAGCACTTTATATCTTTTATACTCTATTTTACATGACATACTACAGCTTTACTCTATCTACTTCCTTATTAGTGACAAGATCAGCTCACAAGTTTGAACCCTGTATTGCATGCTTGGATCCTGATAATTTGGAATTACCTGAAACAGGATCTTAGACTAAGGAAAATTGAGGAGCTGTGAGCATAGGAGGTTGAAAGAGATTGAAGAGAAGGAGCCTGACTTGATGAACCAATTTAAGAACATCATACAAGAACAAACAACAAAGGAAAAAGAAACAGAAACCAGAGGAAATAGATCAGATATTCTAGAAAAGGACAGATAATTTTTCTATTGAAACTGTAACTCTGCAATTACTGGTTTGCCTTAATTAAATTATAACATAACTTTTTGTATTGTATCTTATATTGATCTAGGGATTTACTGAAATAGTGAAATAGTGAAACAGAAGCAGAACAGATACTGTATTATAGGTACTACTGTCTACCTATTGCTTATAATTCAGTGTTTACAATTATTAGCAATCAAGCTTTTACTATTTTATCGGATACTGTTTTATTGCTCTGCAATTTATACTACAGATAGACTAGACTATAGATGGACTTGACACATTAAGTTATATTGTTAAACTAGACATTTATTAACCTCTTTTTAATACAGGCATATAGAGAGTAGCTTAGATAAATAATATATTGGGTGCACTCACCATTTAATATTTAGTGTGTTACTACTGCTGTTTGCTGTTTTTTGCCCACTTTAACAAAATATTTAAATAAATCAGTTCTGAGTCAAAAGTTCATTTTGTCTTTGAAAATCTCTTAACGAATATTTATTGTGTATGGTACATTATTTTCCAGCCATTTAACATCATGTCTTTTTATATATCCAATGTTTCAAGGTTTGCACACCTCTTCATCAAGGAATAATTGCTCTGTATTAGCTGAACCAAGTGTACACAAATCTAACATTTCAAGGTTTGCATAGCTCTTCATCAGGGAATAATGACTCTAAATCAAACAGATAAATCCATTATAAATAACACATTCTTTGACTTTTATTCTATGTCTATTTCATGAATATTTAACCTTTTTAAAAATTTACTATTTGGAATTTGAAGTGGATAAGTCACCAAATTACCTGTATTAGCTGAACCAAGTGTACACAAATCTTAATAATCCAGTATTTTTTTTCTTATTTTGTCATTTAATATATTCTTCTTTCTTTTATGAGGAAATGGGGAGAAAAAAAATCACCCAATTAATTGCTTTTACTCTCTGAATCATTATCAGTTATGTTTATACTCATTTATAATATATTTCCATTATGTTCCCCTTCATATTTATTTATTTATAGTAATGTGAAATTCACATTTATAAACTTTATGTTTATGTCCCCAGGCCTTGCTCCAGGAGCAAGCGGTCCTCTCCTGCCACCGAGGACTCGATGCCAAGCTTTGCTTCAAGAGTTAGATGTTTCTTTAGTGTGCCTTTCCTGGTGAAACAGTGCAATAAATATGGTGCATCCTGCCACCTGCCACACATTTCCTGGAAAGCCAACACTGGGGAGTCCTTTCCCCATGTCAGCATGTATCCCCTCCCCATTACATGGCACACTGGGAGCCCACCTTAGCATGCCAAAATCATTGTTTAATGTTTCCAACACCAGGATGCCCACTCCTGGTGTTGCATGTGCCTCCCAGCCCAAACCTCTCTGTGTTATTTGCCAACATCGGGTGCCCAATCCCCATGTAAGCATGGACTTCCCCACTGTTGTGGCACACTGAGAGCCCACCTCCATGTGCCTAAATGCCATGCTCCCCCAGTGCAATCCCATCTGTGTTATTTGTTGACATCAGGGTGCTCAATCTCCATGTCAGCATGCACTCCCACAGCCACACTGTTGTGGCACACTGGGAGCCCACCCCAGTGTGCCTAAATGCCATGCTCCCCCAGCGCAAACCCATCTGTGTTATTTATTGACATAAGGGTGCTCAATCTCCATGTCAGCATGCACTCCCACAACCACACTGTTGTGGCACACTGGGAGCCCACCCCAGTGTGCCTAAATGCCTTTAAATATTTTCCCTGTAAAATAAAGAAACCGTCCCTCAAGTTTTTACATTTTTTATCTATAAACAGAAAATGGTCCATTGTTGTGTCCCCATCCCACTTCCCATCCCAACCCTCCCTCTGAGCACCCACCTCCCACACCCCTCACCCTTACTTACCTCCAGAGGTTGGGAGCAGTGATCTTCTCTGGAACAGGAGGGTCTGTATTCTTCAAAGCCAAACTACGAAATGAGGAATCTGGTAAGCTCTGTATAATGGAAGTCAATGGGGGGGGTCAACTTAGGTTGATATCTCAGCCATTTTTAGGAATTTTGGCCCAAATTTTCAAAATAGGGTTCTTAGGACCCCACCTCATGAACATGTCACTGTCATTTCATTTCTTGGTCCCAAAAGGTCATTTAGCCATCACTGTGTGGATTGACCTTTCAGGACAGATTAACAAAATGACAGTACCACTGTTCATGAGGTGATGTCCAAAAAGCCCATGCTGAAAATTTGGTGACAAATTCCAATAAATGACTCACGGGTTTCGTTTCGCATTATGTACGCCTGTAATTCACCAATTTTAATATTTTCACTCCAGATTTTCAACATTGCCATTTTTCAACCTCCTTATGAACAGTACAGCTTTCATTTTTCACATACTGTCCAAAATATTTTTTGCACCTTTGGGGCAGAATGGCACAGTCATTGTGGGAAATCAACTTTTGGGACAGATTAACACAATCACAGTGTCACTGTTCATGAGGGAAGATCCCAAAATGCCCATGTTGAAAATCCAGTGGAAAAATTCCAGAAACTGATTGCGTTATGGGCATGTGTTGCAGTTTTTATGCACGCTCTTAACTTTGCCAGCTTTTAATATTTTCACTCCAGGGTTTCAACATTGCCATTTCACACCTCCTCATGAACAGTACAGCTGTCATTTTCAATCCTGTCAAAGTATGTTTCACACCTGTGGCACTGAATGTCACAGTCACTGTGCAAAATCACCTTTCAGGATTGAGTAAAGAATATTGCCACTGTTAATATGGTGGTGTCCCAAAAAGCCCATATTGAAAATCTGGAGTTAAAATGCTTGGGCCATTAGGGTTTCTAATTGTCAAGCCCCACCCTGTAGAGACTGACAGGCATCAGGGGGTGTGACTTGGGTTCTTCAGCCATAATGCTCATGGCATTCCACCCCCACCCTACAGCCATTAACAGGCATTGTGGTGTGCCTTGGGGTCTTTGGCCTTAACTTTCACCCCATTCTCCTATACTGCACCCATCTCAGCTTATTTCCTAATGGAATGGGGTGAGTGTAAGGGCCGAAAACCCCAAAGCACACTATGACACCTATCGGTGTCTGTGGGTTGGGGTGAGGTGGAATGCCATAAGCTTTATGGCTGATGGCTCAAAGATGCACCCCAATGCCTTTTCAGTCTCTGCAGGGTGGGGTGGAGATGGTGTTACTTCAATACTTCACTGCCATTCTTATTATGCATCTCTCTAACTCCTGCACTACCGATGCCAATGGCTGCAAGCCAATATTTGGCATTGACTAATGCTTGTTTACCTTATTCTTAGTACTTAATTCTCTTAATGTAATATTTATTTCTTATGACTGTATGTATCTATAAATCTGAATTTCTTTGCTAGCACTTCTTATACCTTTAAATGTCTTTCCCCATTCCCCTTTCAACAATGGTTTAAGTAAAATAAAGACTCACCTCTGACTTTAATTTACACTGTAGTCCATTGATTTTGGACTTTCAATGTCTTTTTTTGTTACCTGAGAAGAAATGTTATTTTATTCTAAACACATGTACATTGTTACAGATTCCTAAGCACATAGTGGCTTAATTACTCAATTTATAAGGGGGAATTCCTTGCTTACCTTGATTGCAGTTAGCAATATTTATTCAATTTTAAATGTGCAGCCCCATGTTTTCCTTTTTATGTAGCTGTGCTAATTGCAACAACAAAAATATTTAGCTAGCTCATTTATCACTATTGTTATTCTCTTCTCCTAAATGTTTACATTCATTTTGCAAGGATTATAGGTTTACCACTGTTTCTTTTATAGCGAATACATTGACTATATGATATACTTTCTACAAGTCATTTCAGATGATAACTTTTGCATGTACCAGGTATTCCTATCTATGGGATGACAATAGCATAATCAAAAATGCAGTCAAGGGTGGGGGATAGTAATAATGAATTAATCAAACTACAGAACATAGTGTTTACAACAGTTAAATTATAGGACAAATTATGAACAGGTATCCAAGATACTTTGGGAAACATTACAAGACAAAATAAGGAGCATTGTGGATGAGGCAGTAGCTAGACAGTGGATAGAAGTGGACAGGAAATGCTTTAAAAATAAATACCCCAAAACACCACTGTTTTACACACTGCTCAAAATCCACAAGGATCCTAGGAAACCACCAGAGTGTCCTATAATATCAGGGCAAGAATCAATATCATAACCCTTATCAATTTTGTTGATTTACATTGTAAATCATTAGTGGAGAATTCAGCCTCATACTTGAGGGATTCGGATCATCTGATTCAAATTCTACGAGAACAAAATGCAAATTTGACAGATTGTACAAATACTGTACCTTACTTGTTACTGTAGATGTAAAAGTCTGTATACATTAATACCACAAAGGAAGGTTTACTAGCATTAGTAGAAGCCCTATATGAGAGGAAGATATGAAGCCACCAGATTAATTTTGTTAAGACTAGCAGAAATTGTATTGGAAAATTTTTTCAAGTTTGTGAACTTAATGTTTTGACAGAAACAAGGTACAGTGATGGACCATCATGGCCTACATATGATAATATTTTATGATAGAATTTGAGAAAAGTTTAGCTTAGATTGTAACACAAATGAACACAAAGATAACATTTTAATGTGGGAGTGCTTTATAGATATTTTTTTTTCCTGAGGAAAGGAGAAGAAACTGAGTTGTTTGATTTTTTTCAGTTATATGAACAATTGTCAAAGAGAATTGCAATTCACAATAGAATATGATGAGAAAACAATTTCTTTCTTAGATTTAACAGCTGAAAAAGATGGGAACATGTGAACCACCGATCTATATACTAATGGTATAGCTAGTAATACCCTGCTACATGCAAAAGTTATCTCCAAAACATTAGAAAGTATGCCATATAGTCAATTTATTTGCTATAAAAGAAACAGTGGTAATCAGGAAAATATGAGAGAAACAAAGATGAGTTAATTAAAAGATTCAAAGAGGATATGATTACAGAACTATAAAACAAGCAGAGAACAAAGCAGAAATATGACAGAGAGAGGATTTATTACAAAAAGACTGAAGAGAGACTGAATAAAATCTCAGTGGATTACAACATAGAGTGACCAATTGTATAGAATAAAAACACCATTTGAAATAATTGGCACAAACTACAAAGCAGTGAAGCAGGTCAGAAAAGCTTTGAGACAAAACCATGGATAACAGCTAAAAACAATCAGCATAAAACCAAAAGTCATGAAACCCAACACTGGAATCCCCCCCCCACCACCACCACCACAAAAAGTAACAAGAACAGGGATGGAACCCATGGGATTTTATAGTTGTGAAAAATGTGTCCATTGTTCTTGGGCCAAAAGAGCTAAAGAGGTCTGCAACTCAAACAGGGATGAGAAAATTTTGATACAAGATTTGATAATATGTTACAGTGACCATGTGGTTTATATAATAAAATGCCCATGCAGGGTTATTTATATTGGAAAACAACAAACACTTAAGAATAGAATAAGTCAGCACAAGAGTGCAATTAGAACAAAAGATGAGAAGTCAGCAGTAGCACGTCATTTTAATGAGGCCAAGCATAATATCAGCACACTGAGATTTATGGGCTGTGAAAAAGACAAGAAACTGGACAGAGATGGGGACTGAAACATGATATTAATTACAAGAGAGGGATGGTGGATAGATAGGATGGGTTGCTTAAATCAAAGACATGGTATAAATGAAGAAATAGATTGTACAGGGTTCATGTTCATAAACTGATCCTCAATCAGAAGAAGACAAAATCCATGATGTTCTGCAGCCACCACAACAAAAACAAGCACTACCAACTCTCCATAAAAACTAAACAAGGAGTCACGTTGGAACAAACTCAATCTTTCAAGTACCTTGGCATCACCCTTGACTTCCATCTCACCTATGCTGTCCACATTAAAAATGTGGCAAAGGCCACTAATACTCGACTGGGACTACTGTTCTGTCATTGGAAACACTTAATCTCTGATGCCCTGTCTATTGCTGTCCAAAGCTCAGTCGTTAGTATTATCAACTACGGTTTTATCATCTATGTCTCTGCCACACCACCTCCCTCAAATGTCTAGCTATCTCCTAAATAAAGCCTGTTGACTCATCACTGGATCACACCATCTCACTCACACTTGTGACCTCTACTCCCAGACCAAGTGGCTGCAACTTCACAGTAGAATAAAATATCAAATCTGCATTACGGCCAAGAAAATAACGATGGGTCTTGCTCCACCCAGAGTCTGTGCTCTTCTCACACCCAGATCCAGCGACTCCAATATAAGGAGGTCAGCAACACTCACTACAAATCCTGAGGTGCCATATGACTCAAGGTCAAAGATCATTTGCCTACAGGGCACCCAACTGGCTTAACTCCCTTAGTAATGACATCTCTGCTGCACCGACACTTGGAGCTTTCAAGACCAGACTTAGACTTTTGCTACTTGCCTCCAGCTCCTGTGACTGCTCACCCAATTAGCCCACCATCCTCCTGCCTTTGCTGCCACAACAAGCACTCTGGTCTTAATGCTGCCACCCTAACCTAGCACTTTAACTGTCTGTCCTTGACAAGGCCCATTGACTGCCTGCCCTCTTCCTCCCGCCTCCCTCCTAACTACTCCTACCCACTTTTCTCCACCCTTTTATCTCAAAACTCTCTGCTCTCCCTCCTCCTACACCTTCTTACCTCACTCCCTCTTACTCCATAATCCTCTACCCCAACTGTATTTGCACATTTTTCAAATGTTTAATGATAATTTACTGTCTTATAATGTATACTGTACCATCTGACGTGGAACCTTTGTAAAAGAGCCTCAGCTCAAAGGTATTGTGTTAATCCTAGACTTAAATAAATAAATAAATCAAATGTAGATCCTAATTTGAGAACAAAAATGATAAAATAAATATAGATCCGGGGGTTGCATGAAAACCAAAAGTAATGAACTAATAACAATAGCTAGAAGAATTAATGTTTCAAAAAAAGAATATCAGTCTCTCAAAAATATTTATTTATTGAAATTTGTTGACCCAGTAGGCACACTGAGCCTAGAAGTCCCTTTTCAGGGGCAACTGGGGTGTACAGATGGTAATCAACTAAAATTGAACCAGATTAAGCTGTTGGTGATATTTTTAGTGAATGGGGGGGGGGGAAATTTGGCCAGGACAGTGGGGAAATTCCCCTACTCATCAGTAGGGAGGCTTGTGGCATGACGGTGTTAGGACCAGATTTTGAAATGGAGGAGAAGAGACAGGTTGTGGCTGAGCTACCTGGTGTGACAGAAAAAGAACCTGTAATGGAAGAAAAAGCTTCAAAAGAGGAGGAGTATGAATTGGCTCCAATGTCCAAAAATTCAGAGGAAGGTACCTCTGACATTCAGGATGCAGAGGATGTGCTTGAAATCAGAGAAGTAATGCTTACTGCCTCAGATCAAGGCAATGACATGGCAATGGCCCAACTGGGGCTAATTTTAGAAGAAAAAAAGACTTACAGTGGAGTGCATTCTTGTGAAAGATGATGACAGGAAGATGGAAGAATGAAGGAAAGATCCCATGAGGAGAGACAACTCGGAACCAGAAGTCAGTGGGAGTGGCCTGGGAGGAAGATGGAACCAAAGGCAGGAAGGAAATGAGCTGACCCCAACTGAGGTTGCACAAGGGGTGTTGCAAACCAAGCGGCAGGCCGAACATCGGTCTGCCTGCAGAGAAAGTATTTCAGGAGAATGGACTCCTGGAACTGCACTGCAAGAGGCTGGATGGAAGCAAGGCCCCAACGGAGATGGCTACCAGAGTCAGACTGGATGAACTTTACCCATAATGGTAAGACTTGGGCTATTGTGGTAAATACAAATACAGAAGGAAAAGATAAAATGTTTTAAAAGAGCTGTATAACTTTTAAGGAAATGAGCAGCAAAAAGAAAGAGGGGAAGAGATGGTCTAAACAAAGGTTTTTTTCAAGAGAAAGGGCAACACCTGAGGAAAGTAATACAGGAAAAGGCTCAAAAGGAACAGGAGGAACCCTTTCAGAGTGAGGAGAGAATGTCTAGCACAAGTAAAGAGAAACAGAATAATGGTATTATCTTAAATAAAAACATATTCGGAGGCTCTCTAGAGCAAATATACTAGAAAAAAGGCTAGGAGAATGTAGGGACAGAGGATTCCCCACCACCTTGGGAAGAGGAAGGAAGGAGGTAGGCCCTCAGTATCAGCAAGTTATATTGACCCTACTCTGAGGATTTGCAGTTCCTCTGAGGTATAAAGGGGATTGGAAATATTTCTAGGCAGGCTATATGTAGGCAGGTTATTACTTAAAGAATCAATGAGATTTATTGCATCAGAAATATATGCCCTGATACATATTTCAGGTGAAGATGTCTTTGGCATAAGTTTCAGGTCCATGAGAGGACTGGAAAGATGCTGGTCCAAGCACAATCAAGTAAAAACTTCTCCCATATGGACCCTTTTGTGACTATCTCACTAACTAAGCCCACTATTAAAATAATAATAGTAATGTTTTGTAATGAATGTGTACATGTGGGGTTATAGTTCAGTGATTAAATAAGAAATGCATGGTATTAGGCCCTCCAGAGACTATAATTGACACAGAATATTTGTGGATGGGAGGTGACATTTTAAAAGTAAATTGCATCAATCAGAGGAAGGAATAGCTCACATCCCCAACAGTTTTTTCCTGGGAAGGGATAGAGGAGTTGTATTTACCCTGGTCAGCCCAAGGCATGCTACAGATTTGGGTTGAGGTTCCACTTGTCAAATGTATGTGACACAGTGAGATATGGTCTCTGTGGGGAAATAGGCCATAGTAATACTCACGGTAAGAATCACATTCAGTGTAACTTATGTGAAGAATACAGGCACTTATATCAGAACTGCCCATGGGCTACATGCAATAATGCTAGGAGCATGAATCCTGAGGATTTGATTACAAAAGTGCAGCAGGCTGGATCAGCCAGAGAGCCAACAGCCCCACCAGAGACAGAGGAATGACCTGGGGTTGGGAAACCACACTCCATGAACCACATGGGCAAGAACCAGAACCTGTTTTGGTACAGGAAGGAAATACAAGGAAACAGGAAAGGACCTCTTGGTTAGGATAATGGCTAAGGCAGAAAAAGGAAAGAATACAGAGACACAGAGAGTTCACAATTACATAGACAGGGGATATAAAATGTAGAACAAAGAAAAAATATATAATACAAGAGGTATACACAATAGAAGTCCTTATGCTATATATGCAGTACATTCTAGCTTTAACCTTGCCCTAAATTATGCAACACATTTCAGTTTAATAAGTAGAGGGCCAGTTGGTACCTAGGAAGTTGACTTGGCATTGGGGGCCTAGTAGCACCTACATATGTCTTTTAATTTAGAGATAGCTAGTGTTTTGTAGGAGTTAATTGATATGATGCTGGTTAGCTTCAGCATAGCTTGTAGTTGGTTCCAAATGTTTGGGAGGGCATATGAGACAGCTCTTTGGCCAGCTGTGAGTACGTGTCCGGGAACATCTAGTAGGATAAGGTCAGATTTCCTTAGGGAGTAGGCACTATGTGAGATGTGTATGTGAGACGTTAAATAGACAGGCAGTTTGTGGAGTAGTAATTTGAGGTCCAAATGCCAGCATGCAGGAGGCGTCTAGTGCAAGAGAGGTCCACCCAACTGCTGCATAAAGATCACAGTGGTGGGTCCTGTATGCAGAGTTAGTAATGAAGCAAAGAGCATGGTGATGAAGTCGTCCAGTTTAGATAGGCTCAAGGTTGGGGAGGAGATAAAGATAATGTCTCCATAGTCAAGCAAGGGAAGGAATGTTGCTTGGACAAGTCTTTTGGAGTCATGAGAAAAGAGGGTCCTATTTCTAAAGAAGAAGAAACCAAGCATGCTTTAAGCCTCTTTGATAGATCCTCGATGTGGTCATTGAAGGAAAGCTTGTTGTCTATCCACATACCTAGATATTTAAATTTAGGTACGACTTCTAAGGGTTCACCTAGGAGGTAACTATGAAGTTTTAGGTGTGGTAGGTAGGGCACCAGACAAGGCAAGTCTCAAGAAAATCATTGTCTTGGATTTTTGGCATTTAAGAGAAGCTTGGCATTGATAAGGTTACTTCTAACTGGATAAAGTCAGCTTGAGTGCTTCCTGACTTCAGTTAAGGACGAGCCTAATGCGTACAAACCGTATCATCCGCAAAGAAATGTATGCTATAGTTCTTTATGGGAGTCAAGGTTGTTGATGTACAAGGAAAAAAGTTGGTCCTAGGATGGATCCTAGAGGGACTCCTCTGGCAACTGGAAGGGGGCAGATAGTAGGCCATCAGCTTTGACTTTTGTATCCTTCCCACAAGATAACTGTTAAACCACTGTAAGGTAAGTGGAGTGGCACCTATGTAGGCAAGACAGGTGATTAGCAGGTGATGGTCTACAGTGTCAAAGGTCTTACTGAGGTCTAGAAAGACTGCACCAGTAACCTGCTTGGTGTCCATAGCATGGATCCAGTCATTAGAGACTTTAGCCAAGGCTGAGATGGTACTGTGATTTGACCTGAAGCCAGATTGGGCCAGGTTTAGGAGTGAGTGCACTTCAAGGTGATTTTTTAGTTGGTTGTATATAAATTTTTCCAGCACTTTGGAGAGAATGGGCAAGACAGAATAGGATGGTAGTTGTTTAATTCACAAGGATCTCTGATTTGAATAAAGGAAGAACATGGGCAGATTTCCAGCAGGATGGAACAGTGGCTGTAGTAATAGACAGGTTGTCCTTATTTAGACACGATTTGTTTTTCTACTGTCTTCCTTGAATTGTCAGATCTACTTCTATATCGTTAAGTGTTTCTAACAGTACTACATTTGCCATAGCCCAATGTGCAAGAGCCTTTAATGTATATTTTGTTAAATTGTTCAGTCATTGGTCAATTATTTCAGGCTTTAATTCAGTTTGTTCCACCTCCTTGTCCACCTGTGCAAATACTGTATTAGAAGAGCCTAATTGGTGTATTGACTCCATTGGTTCAGTCGAATACAACATTAGAGACCTAATTAATGAGTTATAGGAATTAGTGATTATATTTGAAGGGCTGAATAGCTCTAATTTTGTTTCATGTATATCTGTTGCCACTTGAGTAGTTCACTTTAGGATGTCTACCTGTTCTTTATTTTGTCAAACTGAGTTAATAGTGTCCCTTCATTTATTCCACAAGGAATACCTTTTTGATGTATTAACTAACATATGCTAGAAAAAATCTGTGATCGGCTATTTTTGACAATTTTTCAAAGTTACTTTATTTCCTCCCATTTTTTCCCTTTTTGATATTTTGTCCACTTTTCATCAACTCTTGTTTTTCATTTAATTGCTTATGTTTCTGTTTTGGCAATTCTTCCAGGGCTATGTTAGTTTTCCGGAGTTGTTTCCAAGTTCGCTATTCAAATTCTTAGTAATGGAGATTCCAAAATCTACTGTTTTTCTTATTAATATCTGTTTAGTATTTCTGCATAACTTAATGACTTTTACTTTCTATTGGAGTGGATGAGTTATTCTAAACCTACCATAAATATATAACCATTATTGTCTTCATCCATATTTTTGTTTATGACTTTCCCACTTCTTGTATTCATCTTACAGAAGAGGAGGATATATCTCTACTTTAAAAAATGTCCTTTCAAAATATTATAAGGTTAACCCACTAATTCTCTATATTCTAAAGACCTTTTGCACAATACAAATTAATAACTAATAGTCCTTTGCTTACCTAGGATCAGAAATCACAGAATTACAAAATAGATTTTATATGTACTCTAAATGCCACTCTAGAGAATTTTAGTGCATTAAATCCATTACAAAATTTTAAAATATGCTTGTATATTTCAGTAGTTCAGTATGATTGGGAGAGAAATCAGCTGCATGCTACACATTGCTGAGGAGAAGCAGGTGAAATGCTCATCCCTCTTTTGAACAGGTATACTACTGTTGCCTGTGTGTTACAGGAGAGAACTTACAGATCAAATTATCTGTTTAGTCTTTGAATCAGCACCCTTTCTGGACTGTCTTGTGCTGCCGTATTGTCTGAACTATCCTTTTGCACTCCTGTCCTGCACCCAGTGCTAGAGTCTTAAAGGTAGCAGAGCCGGCACCAGTCACCAGACAAGCAGGGCAACCCTGCGGAGAGCTGGTTGCCATAAATATTCTATGATGTCTGTGTATAATTCTTGTATTAAAAGTAAAGTTCCATTCTTCCCCTTACCCATTTCCCTTACCCTTACCCTTACACATTTTTCTTTCCTCTTGTTTCTATTCTCACTCTCGACGAACAGTCTATCAAGGCTGGAGCTGTTTATGTTGATTGAAATTTTTTTAAGATATGATTTTTATATCTTTGGGATGTTTTTAGGCTTTAGGCTGCTGGGTGGTTTGTTTGCTAATTTTTACGTGGAGTACAGTATTAGAGACAGTTGTCTGCTTATAAATGTGTGTATATCCCCAGCAAGATTTGTACTTTCATATTTAAAATTACAGCTTTTACTTTTTATTTAGTATCTTTAATTCAATTTTCACTCATCAGACACCACGTGACCCTCTAGCATAAAGCACATGTGCTGGCATCCTGGCCTCTGAAACACCATTTTTCCTTATTGTAGAGCTCAGAGAGCATGGAGAGTGTGGTGGGCATCTTAGCTTCTATTTTTAATGAAAGCCCTCTTGAGCATTTCTTGTAACTGGCTGCCGGCTGTAGTTTTTCTCTGGAAACTCTCTTGGGGCTTTAGCTTGGGTTTGGCTGTGGAGTTGGTGAAAACATATCCACCACTGAGCTGCTTCCACAAGACAAAAGTTACAGATAACCAGTAAGCACTATTTTATATTTATATTTATGACTAACTTCTAAGTTGCTTAACTGCTAAGCTGCTAAGTTGCTCTCTTTATATTTAACTTTCTGCTTCTGTTTTAGAGACAATTTGGCAGCATAATCTCTGAGCATTGACTTTAATCTTTATAGAAGAACCTGATAAAGCATAGAAAACAGATAAAATCTCAAGGGAGATACTGTATAAGATGTGCTTAATTTCCTGACTATTTTTTATATTTTTTTTTGTTTTGCTTTGTTTAAAGCTTTGTCTAATCACTTTAGCCATCCAATTATCTACTGGGAGTTTGACATATTTCCTCAAATTGAAGCATTGTAGTCATCTAATATTTTTATCCTTTAAGATTTTGATATAATTCCTGATATCCTCTGTTAATAATATAAGCAAATTACAGTAATTGAGATATTTTCTTGGATAATCTTAATACTACTAAAAGTGGATAGTGGACACACGTTTATCCTAACAATAGCTTCAGAAACTTTAAGTTCTAATATTAGTGTAAAACTGATCTACATTTTAACCACATTTTAGCCTCACCAAGAGTTGCAAACTCTTGCATATTGCACTGATAATTTAATTGATTATTTGAATTAACATGTTTAATTGTACTTTAAATAAAAGGGTTTGCCAGACTGGGCAGGAATTTAATATGGATTTTGGGATACTTAGTTAATTATCAGTTAAATATTGGTTAAATAGCACTTTATATCTTTTATACTCTATTTTACATGACATACTACAGCTTTACTCTATCTACTTCCCTTATTAGTGACAAGATCAGCTCACAAGTTTGAACCCTGTATTGCATGCTTGGATCCTGATAATTTGGAATTACCTGAAACAGGATCTTAGACTAAGGAAAATTGAGGAGCTGTGAGCATAGGAGGTTGAAAGAGATTGAAGAGAAGGAGCCTGACTTGATGAACCAATTTAAGAACATCATACAAGAACAAACAACAAAGGAAAAGAAACAGAAACCAGAGGAAATAGATCAGATATTCTAGAAAAGGACAGATAATTTTTCTATTGAAACTGTAACTCTGCAATTACTGGTTTGCCTTAATTAAATTATAACATAACTTTTTGTATTGTATCTTATATTGATCTAGGAGTTTACTGAAATAGTGAAATAGTGAAACAGAAGCAGAACAGATACTGTATTATAGGTACTACCTGTCTACCTATTGCTTATAATTCAGTGTTTACAATTATTAGCAATCAAGCTTTTACTATTTTATCGGATACTGTTTTATTGCTCTGCAATTTATACTACAGATAGACTAGACTATAGATGGACTTGACACATTAAGTTATATTGTTAAACTAGACATTTATTAACCTCTTTTTTAATACAGGCATATAGAGAGTAGCTTAGATAAATAATATATTGGGTGCACTCACCATTTAATATTTAGTGTGTTACTACTGCTGTTTGCTGTTTTTGCCACTTTAACAAAATATTTAAATAAATCAGTTCTGAGTCAAAAGTTCATTTTGTCTTTGAAAATCTCTTAACGAATATTTATTGTGTATGGTACATTATTTTCCAGCCATTTAACATCATGTCTTTTTATATATCCAATGTTTCAAGGTTTGCACCTCTTCATCAAGGAATAATTGCTCTGTATTAGCTGAACCAAGTGCACACAAATCTAACATTTCAAGGTTTGCATAGCTCTTCATCAGGGAATAATGACTCTAAATCAAACAGATAAATCCATTATAAATAACACATTCTTTGACTTTTTATTCTATGTCTATTTCATGAATATTTAACCTTTTTAAAAATTTACTATTTGGAATTTGAAGTGGATAAGTCACCAAATTACCTGTATTAGCTGAACCAAGTGTACACAAATCTTAATAATCCAGTATTTTTTTTCTTATTTTGTCATTTAATATATTCTTCTTTCTTTTATGAGGAAATGGGGAGAAAAAAAATCACCCAATTAATTGCTTTTACTCTCTGAATCATTATCAGTTATGTTTATACTCATTTATAATATATTTCCATTATGTTCCCTTCATATTTATTTATTTATAGTAATGTGAAATTCACATTTATAAACTTTATGTTTATGTCCCCAGGCCTTGCTCCAGGAGCAGCGGTCCTCTCCTGCCACCGAGGACTCGATGCAAGCTTTGCTTCAAGAGTTAGATGTTTCTTTAGTGTGCCTTTCCTGGTGAAACAGTGCAATAAATATGGTGCATCCTGCCACCTGCCACACATTTCCTGGAAAGCCAACACTGGGGAGTCCTTTCCCCATGTCAGCATGTATCCCTCCCCCATTAATATGGCACACTGGGAGCCCACCCTAGCATGCCAAAATCATTGTTTAATGTTTCCAACACCAGGATGCCCCTCCTGGTGTTGCATGTCCCTCCCAGCCCAAACCTCTCTGTGTTATTTGCCAACATCGGGTGCCCAATCCCCATGTAAGCATGGACTTCCCCACTGTTGTGGCACACATGAGCCCACCTCCATGTGCCTAAATGCCATGCTCCCCAGTGCAATCCCATCTGTGTTATTTGTTGACATCAGGGTGCTCAATCTCCATGTCAGCATGCACTCCCACAGCCACACTGTTGTGGCACATGGAGCCCACCCCAGTGTGCCTAAATGCCATGCTCCCCAGCGCAAACCCATCTGTGTTATTTATTGACATAAGGGTGCTCAATCTCCATGTCAGCATGCACTCCCACAACCACACTGTTGTGGCACACTGAGACCCACCCCAGTGTGCCTAAATGCCTTTAAATATTTTCCCTGTAAAATAAAGAAACCGGTCCCCGAAGTTTTACATTTTTATCTATAAACAGAAAATGGTCCATCGTTGTGTCCCATCCCACTTCCATCCCAACCCTCCTCTGAGCACCCACCTCCCACACCCCCTCACCTTACCCTCCAGAGGTTGGGGCAGTGATCTTCTCTGGAACAGGAGGGTCTGTATTCTTCAAAGCCAAACTACGAAATGAGAATCTGGTAAGCTCTGTATAATGGAAGTCAATGGGGGGTCAACTTAGGTTGATATCTCAGCCATTTTAGAATTTTGGCCCAAATTTTCAAAATAGGGTTCTTAGGACCCACCTCATGAACATGTCACTGTCATTTCATTTCTTGGTCCCAAAGGTCATTTAGCCATCACTGTGTGGATTGACCTTTCAGGACAGATTAACAAAATGACAGTACCACTGTTCATGAGGTGATATCTAAAAAGCCCATGCTGAAAATTTGGTGACAAAATTCCAATAAATGACCACGCTACGGGTTTGCGTTTCGCATTATGTACGTACGCTCGTAACTTCACCAATTTTTAATATTTTCACTCCAGATTTTCAACATTGCCATTTTTTCACACCTCCTTATGAACAGTACAGCTTTCATTTTTCACATACTGTCCAAAATATTTTTTGCACCTTTGGGGCAGAATGGCACAGTCATTGTGGGAAATCAACTTTTGGGACAGATTAACACAATCACAGTGTCACTGTTCATGAGGGAAGATCCCAAAATGCCCATGTTGAAAATCCAGTGGAAAAATTCCAGAAACTGATTGCGTTATGGGCATGTGTTGCAGTTTTTATGCACGCTCTTAACTTTGCCAACTTTTAATATTTTCACTCCAGGGTTTCAACATTGCCATTTTCACACCTCCTCATGAACAGTACAGCTGTCATTTTTCAATCCTGTCAAAAGTATGTTTCCACACCTGTGGCACTGAATGTCACAGTCACTGTGAAAAATCACCTTTCAGGATTGAGTAAAGAAATGATATTGCCACTGTTAATATGGTGGTGTCCCAAAAAGCCCATATTGAAAATCTGGAGTTAAAATGCTTGGGCCATTAGGGTTTCTAATTGTCAAGCCCCACCCTGTAGAGACTGACAGGCATCAGGGGTGTGACTTGGGTTCTTCAGCCATAATGCTCATGGCATTCCACCCCCACCCTACAGCCATTAACAGGCATTGTGGTGTGCCTTGGGGTCTTTGGCCTTAACTTTCACCCCATTCTCCTATACTGCACCCATCTCAGCTTATTTCCTAATGGAATGGGGTGAGTGTAGGCCGAAACCCAAAGACACTATGACACCCATCGGTGTCTGTGGGGTTGGGGTGAGGTGGAATGCCATAAGCTTTATGGCTGATGGCTCAAAGATGCACCCCAATGCCTTTCAGTCTCTGCAGGGTGGGGTGGAGATGGTGTTACTTCAATACTTCACTGCCATTCTTATTATGCATCTCTCTAACTCCTGCACTACGATGCCAATGGCTGCAAGCCAATATTTGGCATTGACTAATGCTTGTTTACCTTATTCTTAGTACTTAATTCTCTTAATGTAATATTTATTTCTTATGACTGTATGTATCTATAAATCTGAATTTCTTTGCTAGCACTTCTTATACCTTTAAATGTCTTTCCCCATTCCCCTTTCAACAATGGTTTAAGTAAAATAAAGACTCACCTCTGACTTTAATTTACACTGTAGTCCATTGATTTTGGACTTTCAATGTCTTTTTTGTTACCTGAGAAGAAATGTTATTTTATTCTAAACACATGTACATTGTTACAGATTCCTAAGCACATAGTGGCTTAATTACTCAATTTATAAGGGGAATTCCTTGCTTACCTTGATTGCAGTTAGCAATATTTATTCAATTTTAAATGTGCAGCCCCATGTTTTCCTTTTTATGTAGCTGTGCTAATTGCAACAACAAAAATATTTAGCTAGCTCATTTATCACTATTGTTATTCTCTTCTCCTAAATGTTTACATTCATTTTGCAAGGATTATAGGTTTACCACTGTTTCTTTTATAGCGAATACATTGACTATATGATATACTTTCTACAAGTCATTTCAGATGATAACTTTTGCATGTACCAGGTATTCCTATCTATGGGATGACAATAGCATAATCAAAAATGCAGTCAAGGGTGGGGGGATAGTAATAATGAATTAATCAAACTACAGAACATAGTGTTTACAACAGTTAAATTATAGGACAAATTATGAACAGGTATCCAAGATACTTTGGGAAACATTACAAGACAAAATAAGGAGCATTGTGGATGAGGCAGTAGCTAGACAGTGGATAGAAGAGTGGACAGGAAATGCTTTAAAAAATAAATACCCCAAAACACCACTGTTTTACACACTGCTCAAAATCCACAAGGATCCTAGGAAACCACCAGAGTGTCCTATAATATCAGGGCAAGAATCAATATCATAACCCTTATCAATTTTTGTTGATTTACATTGTAAATCATTAGTGGAGAATTCAGCCTCATACTTGAGGGATTCGGATCATCTG
Source organism: Neoceratodus forsteri (assembly GCA_016271365.2). Classification (NCBI taxonomy): domain Eukaryota; kingdom Metazoa; phylum Chordata; order Ceratodontiformes; family Ceratodontidae; genus Neoceratodus; species Neoceratodus forsteri. Next base: position 903,431,478 of record CM028129.1, read on the forward strand.
ATTCAAATTCTACGAGAACAAAATGCAAATTTGACAGATTGTACAAATACTGTACCTTACTTGTTACTGTAGATGTAAAAAGTCTGTATACATTAATACCACAAAGGGAAGGTTTACTAGCATTAGTAGAAGCCCTATATGAGAGGAAGATATGAAGCCACCAGATTAATTTTTATTAAGACTAGCAGAAATTGTATTGGAAAATTTTTTCAAGTTTGTGAACTTAATGTTTTGACAGAAACAAGGTACAGTGATGGGAGCCATCATGGCCCCTACATATGATAATATTTTTATGATAGAATTTGAGAAAAAGTTTAGCTTAGATTGTAACACAAATGAACACAAAGATAACATTTTAATGTGGGAGTGCTTTATAGATATTTTTTTTCCTGAGGAAAGGAGAAGAAACTGAGTTGTTTGATTTTTTTCAGTTATATGAACAATTGTCAAAGAGAATTGCAATTCACAATAGAATATGATGAGAAAACAATTTCTTTCTTAGATTTAACAGCTGAAAAGATGGAACATGTGAACCACCGATCTATATACTAATGGTATAGCTAGTAATACCCTGCTACATGCAAAAGTTATCTCCAAAACAACTTGTAGAAAGTATGCCATATAGTCAATTTATTTGCTATAAAAGAAACAGTGGTAATCAGGAAAATATGAGAGAAACAAAGATGAGTTAATTAAAAGATTCAAAGAGAGAGATATGATTACAGAACTATAAAACAAGCAGAGAACAAAGCAGAAATATGACAGAGAGAGATTTATTACAAAAAGACTGAAGAGAGACTGAATAAAATCTCAGTGATTACAACATAGAGTGACCAATTGCATAGAATAAAAACACCATTTGAAATAATTGGCACAAACTACAAAGCAGTGAAGCAGGTCAGAAAAGCTTTGAGACAAAACCATGGATAACAGCTAAAAACAATCAGCATAAAACCAAAAGTCATGAAACCCAACACTGGAATCCCCACCACCACCACCAAAAAGTAACAAGAACAGGGATGGAACCCATGGGATTTTATAGTTGTGAAAAATGTGTCCATTGTTCTTGGGCCAAAAGAGCTAAAGAGGTCTGCAACTCAAACAGGGATGAGAAAATTTTGATACAAGATTTGATAATATGTTACAGTGACCATGTGGTTTATATAATAAAATGCCCATGCAGGGTTATTTATATTGGAAAAACAACACAAACACTTAAGAATAGAATAAGTCAGCACAAGAGTGCAATTAGAACAAAAGATGAAAGTCAGCAGTAGCACGTCATTTTAATGAGGCCAAGCATAATATCAGCACACTAGATTTATGGGCTGTGAAAAGACAAGAAACTGGACAGAGATGGGGACTGAAACATGATATTAATTACAAGAGAGGGATGGTGGATAGATAGGATGGGTTGCTTAAATCAAAGACATGGTATAAATGAAGAAATAGATTGTACAGGGTTCATGTTCATAAACTGATCCTCAATCAGAAGAAGACAAAATCCATGATGTTCTGCAGCCACCACAACAAAAACAAGCACTACCAACTCTCCATAAAACTAAACAAGGAGTCACGTTGGAACAAACTCAATCTTTCAAGTACCTTGGCATCACCTTGACTTCCATCTCACCTATGCTGTCCACATTAAAAATGTGGCAAAGGCCACTAATACTCGACTGGGACTACTGTTCTGTCATTGGAAACACTAATCTCTGATGCCCTGTCTATTGCTGTCCAAAGCTCAGTCGTTAGTATTATCAACTACGGTTTTATCATCTATGTCTCTGCCACGCCACCTCCCTCAAATGTCTAGCTATCTCCTAAATAAAGCCTGTTGACTCATCACTGGATCACACCATCTCACTCACACTTGTGACCTCTACTCCCAGACCAAGTGGCTGCAACTTCACAGTAGAATAAAATATCAAATCTGCATTACGGCCAAGAAAATAACGATGGGTCTTGCTCCACCCGGAGTCTGTGCTCTTCTCACACCCAGATCCAGCGACTCCAATATAAGGAGGTCCAAGCAACACTCACTACAAATCCTGAGGTGCCATATGACTCAAGGTCAAAGATCATTTGCCTACAGGGCACCCAACTGGCTTAACTCCCTTAGTAATGACATCTCTGCTGCACCGACACTTGGAGCTTTCAAGACCAGACTTAGACTTTTGCTACTTGCCTCCAGCTCCTGTGACTGCTCACCCAATTAGCCCACCATCCTCCTGCCTTTGCTGCCACAACAAGCACTCTGGTCTTAATGCTGCCACCTAACCTAGCACTTTAACTGTCTGTCCTTGACAAGGCCCATTGACTGCCCTCTTCCTCCGCCTCCCTCCTAACTACTCCTACCCACTTTTCTCCACCTTTTATCTCAAAACTCTCTGCTCTCCTCCTCCTACACCTTCTTACCTCCTCCTCTTACTCCATAATCCTCTACCCCTAACTGTATTTGCACATTTTTCAAATGTTTAATGATAATTACTGTCTTATAATGTATACTGTACCATCTGACGTGGAACCTTTGTAAAGAGCCTCAGCTCAAAGGTATTGTGTTAATCCTAGACTTAAATAAATAAATAAATCAAATGTAGATCCTAATTTGAGAACAAAAATGATAAAATAAATATAGATCCGGGGGTTGCATGAAAACCAAAAGTAATGAACTAATAACAATAGCTAGAAGAATTAATGTTTCAAAAAAAGAATATCAGTCTCTCAAAAATATTTATTTATTGAAATTTGTTGACCCAGTAGGCACACTGAGCCTAGAAGTCCCTTTTTCAGGGGCAACTGGGGTGTACAGATGGTAATCAACTAAAATTGAACCAGATTAAGCTGTTGGTGATATTTTTAGTGAATGGAAATTTGGCCAGGACAGTGGGAAATTCCCCTACTCGTCAGTAGGGAGGCTTGTGGCATGACGGTGTTAGGACCAGATTTTGAAATGGAGGAGAAGAGACAGGTTGTGGCTGAGCTACCTGGTGTGACAGAAAAAGAACCTGTAATGGAAGAAAAAGCTTCAAAAGAGGAGGAGTATGAATTGGCTCCAATGTCCAAAAATTCAGAGGAAGGTACCTCTGACATTCAGGATGCAGAGGATGTGCTTGAAATCAGAGAAGTAATGCTTACTGCCTCAGATCAAGGCAATGACATGGCAATGGCCCAACTGGGGCTAATTTTAGAAGAAAAAGACTTACAGTGGAGTGCATTCTTGTGAAAGATGATGACAGGAAGATGGAAGAATGAAGGAAAGATCCCATGAGGAGAGACAACTGGAACCAGAAGTCAGTGGGAGTGGCCTGGGAGGAAGATGGAACCAAAGGCAGGAAGGAAATGAGCTGACCCCAACTGAGGTTGCACAAGGGTGTTGGCAAACCAAGCGGCAGGCAGACATCGGTCTGCCTGCAGAAAAAGTATTTCAGGAGAATGGACTCCTGGAACTGCACTGCAAGAGGCTGGATGGAAGCAAGGCCCCAACGGAGATGGCTACCAGAGTCAGACTGGATGAACTTTACCCATAATGGTAAGACTTGGGCTATTGTGGTAAATACAAATACAGAAGGAAAAGATAAAATGTTTTAAAAGAGCTGTATAACTTTTAAGAAATGAGCAGCAAAAAAGAAAGAGGGGAAGAGATGGTCTAAACAAAGGTTTTTTTCAAGAGAAAGGGGCAACACCTGAGGAAAGTAATACAGGAAAAGGCTCAAAAGGAACAGGGAGGAACCCTTTCAGAGTGAGGGAGGAATGTCTAGCACAAGTAAAGAGAAACAGAATAATGGTATTATCTTAAATAAAAACATATTCGGAGGCTCTCAGAGCAAATATACTAGAAAAAGGCTAGGAGAATGTAGGGACAGAGGATTCCCCACCACCTTGGGAAGAGGAAGAGGAAGAGGTAGGCCCTCAGTATCAGCAAGTTATATTGACCCTACTCTCAGGAGATTTGCAGTTCCTCTGAGGTATAAAGGGGATTGGAAATATTTCTAGGCAGGCTATATGTAGGCAGGTTATTACTTAAAGAATCAATGAGATTTATTGCATCAGAAATATATGCCCTGATACATATTTCAGGTGAAGATGTCTTTGGCATAAGTTTCAGGTCCATGAGAGGACTGGAAAGATGCTGGTCCAAGCACAATCAAGTAAAACTTCTCCCATATGGACCCCTTTTGTGACTATCTCACTAACTAAGCCCACTATTAAAATAATAATAGTAATGTTTTGTAATGAATGTGTACATGTGGGGTTATAGTTCAGTGATTAAATAAGAAATGCATGGTATTAGGCCCTCCAGAGACTATAATTGACACAGAATATTTGTGGATGGGAGGGTGACATTTTAAAGAAAATTGCATCAATCAGAGGAAGGAATAGCTCACATCCCCAACAGTTTTTCCTGGGAAGGGATAGAGGAGTTGTATTTTACCCTGGTCAGCCCAAGGCATGCTACAGATTTGGGTTGAGGTTCCACTTGTCAAATGTATGTGACACAGTGAGATATGGTCTCTGTGGGGAAATAGGCCATAGTAATACTCACGGTAAGAATCACATTCAGTGTAACTTATGTGAAGAATACAGGCACTTATATCAGAACTGCCCATGGGCTACATGCAATAATGCTAGGAGCATGAATCCTGAGGATTTGATTACAAAAGTGCAGCAGGCTGGATCAGCCAGAGAGCCAACAGCCCCACCAGAGACAGAGGAATGACCTGGGAGTTGGGAAACCACACTCCATGAACCACATGGGCAAGAACCAGAACCTGTTTTGGTACAGGAAGGAAATACAGGGGAAACAGGAAAGGACCTCTTGGTTAGGATAATGGCTAAGGCAGAAAAAAGGAAAGAATACAGAGACAAGAGAGAGAGAGAGGAATGGAAAAGGAAAAAGAGATGGAACAAAGTGAGGTAGAGGATATGCCCCCACTTCGCAGTGACCCATGAAAGTAACCTCGGGAATGAAAGGCAAAAGAGTTTAAGAATTATACAGAATACAATGCAGGAGATGACAACGGCTAATCCCTCTGAAATTCTAGGGTCCCAAAAAGAAAGAAAATGAAGCATGGGAGGCCAAGACGTTGATGCATCATCACTGCATTCAGCACAACAAAACCTGTAATCAAAAGAAGCTAAGATAGGAGAAGAGGGGAAGAAAAAGAAGAAAAAATGGAGAAAACAGTTAGAAAAATGAGTTGATTTTCAGTTAGATGGAAAAGGATGTTTGCAAACTATGGTTCTGTTTTCTTTAGCATCTGCAAACTTTTGCAGTATATTAAATGGAAGGAAAAGAGAAGCAGTATGGGTGGAGTTAAGAAATTTGGCATGAAGTACTTTTCTACAAGAGACCTTGTTAAACCCAGGCAGATAGTGACCCAGGCTCAAAGAGGGTGGGTTTGGGAGCCATCATACTGGTCATTTGGGCCTGATAGAGCAGATGGGATAGACTTTGTTTTCTGGAATGGGGTTTAAACTGCAGAAGCTGGTAGGTATTTTATCTGGAAGAGCATTATTGGTGTATGGTCTATGGCATAGTCAGCCTACTACATTTGTGGTGATATATGCATCTCAAAATTAAGGCTGAGAGGGTTCAGCTATTTGAAACTATTCAACCATATTTAAGTACATCTAGGGTGTGTACTTAGGGGCATTTCAATTGTATATTAGATATACAGGAAAGGAAAAGGTGAGGAAGAAAGTATACTGGGACTCTTTTGCCCTGAAAAAGTGTGTTGAAAAAGCAGAACTAAACAAAGTTCTGGAGGAAGTAGCATCTCCTGTAAAATTTACATTTGTTAAAGGAAAACTGTTTTCAAAAATAGACTATGTATTGATTTCCAAAAGAATAGATATCATAAAATCGTCTGTGGTACCTTCAGCCTTCTCAGACCATTTAATTATTAAAGTGAATGTTTGTACAGAGACATGGGTAGAACAGCCAAGGTCAAGGTGGAAAATAAACACCACCAGTTTGGAAGAGGCTGAAACCAAGATGCGTTTAGTGACCTTATTTGTGGATAAGGCTTCTGTGATGTGTGTATATGAGGATGTTTTGCTGTAGTGGTTGGATACAAAGAAAAGCAGTTTGTAAATGGATGCAAGATTTTGGAAAAGAGGAGCAAGAAATAATTTTTCCAATACTAGGGTTGAGAAATCAACTTTTAGACTTTTGAAGCATCATGTGTAAATAAGGAGGATTTTTAGAGACAGATTGAACTAATTAGAAGAACGATGAACAGTATGACAGATCAGCATCTTTAATTTCAGAATTGAACATAGGAACAAAAAAAAAAACATTTCAGACCCTTTGAAGCCTGTAAAGATAAAAAAAATAGACCTAGGATTATAAACCTTAGGGACAAGATGGGGAAGTCATTAGCACTTTTTAAGGGATCAGAAAAATTGTCAAACAACATTTAACAGAGATAATGGAGGGACAAGCTCCTGAGGAGGAGAGGATGGATACATTTTTAATGGGACTCAACATTTCAAAAATCCAGGAAAACAGGTAGAGGGATATTGGAAGTGATATATCAGAGCAAGAAGTAGAGGCGGTTATGAAGGAACTGAAACTAAGGATAGTTCCGGGGTGAATGGGATCACTAATAAATTTTATAAAACATTTCCTGGAATATTAGCTGAATTCTTGGTTTGCGTGTTTAATTTTATGTTTAAAAACAACTGTGTTCCAGAAGAGTTTTCAAAAGGGTTGGTTATCTTTCTATTTAAAGCAGGAGATAAATTAGAGTTAAGTAATTGGTGGGCAATTAGTATACTAAATTCTGATTTTAAAATATTAACTCAAATTCTGCAGAAGAGATTGGAGGGGTGCATCTGAATTAATCTGCCCTGCACAGACATGTGCCATCCCAGGAAGAAACATTCAGAGTAATTTGGCCACAATAAGGGATATTATTGAATACCCTAATAAAAATGGGAAAAATGGGAGTGTGATATCCCTGGAGTAAGGCTTTTGATCAAGTTAATCACAATTATTTGTTAACAGTTTTAAAATACTATGATATCCCTAGTGTTTTTAGAAAATGGGTAAAGTTGATATTCAAAATGCTTCAGTAACTCCAGAAATGGAAGGGGGTGTCAAGTCAATTGAAATTAAATCTGGAGTAAGACAGGGATGCCCATTAAGTCTGCTTCTATATGTTTTCAAAATCAATCTAGTAATAGGGGCAATTAATTAGAAGGAATTTTAGGGATAAAAGGAGGGCAGAGGGAAACAGAATAAAGGTGTCTGCTTATGCAGATGACCTATGTGTTTTTCTTTCCTGTAATGTAGAAATACCCTGTCTCATGGAAACTATGAGGCAATATTCTACAATATCCAGTGCAGTGTTGAATGTAAACAAAAGTAAATGCTTTAGATTGGGGAATACAGACATAAGAGAAGAAAATAGTTATGTATTAACAATATCGGACAAGGAACTAAAAATTCTGGGTATCATGTTTAATAAAGAGGATATGAATAAGACCAACTGGGAAAAGTCTCTGGCAGATGGGGAAAAAAGTTACAAGATGGAAATCATGGAAGATGTCCAAATTAAAGATGGTGTTTGTTATGAAGCAGGTTCTTCTTCCTTGTTTCCTTTATGTGGGAGCAGTTTTCCCTTTACCTTTAGGAACAGAACCAAGAATATTGGGCTTATTTTTTTCAGCTGGTATGGGGAAGCAGGCTGAATCCAATTAAAAGAGAAGGCACTTATTTAGAACGGAAGAAGGGGAGATTAGGAATGATCAATCTGGTTATATTTTTTCATACCCTATTCTGGTATAAAACCTAACTAAAATATTACAGCCAGAGCTAAGGATGGAAGGGAAGTGGGGGAAAAATGTATTGGAAACATTTCTGAGTAACTGGACAGAAGAAGTTCCCAAGTGTAGCAGGAAGGGGTAAACACCAGGATATTATAGAGACACGATAAGTAAACTGCAAAAATGGAAAGTCACCAGAACACAAGTTATGCAGAATACCAGAAAAGGAATGTATAATAAAATAGTAGGTAAAACAGGGGTATTAGAACGCAAAATAAAAGGTGCAACTCAGATAGAAAATAAATATGTGTATAAAATGTTGAACAACCCAAGAATTCCTATTAAAATGTGAGATGTTCAGTGGCTAACAGCTCACGGAAGAATAGGAATAAGAGGTAACCATAAGCATAAAGCTTTGGAGGAAAGAAACTGCTTATATCCAGGTTGCAGGGCAGATGTTGAAGTGCAAGAACATTTTCTATTGCAATGTGAATATGCTGCAGGATTGTAGAAGTTCCTAGCTGACAGGTGAGAGATGCCTTGGCTGAAAAATATAAGCTATAATAATTAACTTTAGGAATCTTTCCAAATTACTAGCTAAATATCATTGTTCTACTGCACGCAATTCTATTTGCCATTTTGAAATATTATTTGTGGCTTGAGTCGTTGCCAGTTGCTAATACAGTAACAAGAAATTATGTATGAAGGTTTTGTAGACTCTGTGAACAAGCCTTATGTAGAAAACATCCTAGAAACATTGTAATGATGTGGTGGAAGAGGTTGGTGTATTTTACAAAATGTGCATAAAATAGAACTGAGTAGTAGGAAAGTGTAAATATTAAAGCATTAGATGAGATGGAAATGGAGGAGGGTCATAAGGGATGGTGAAGAGGCGAATGGAAGGGAGGCGGGGAGGAAGCATTGTAAAATATAGTAAAAATGTAGATAGTGCATTGTTTTTGTATATGTATAAATTGATAGGTTTGCCTTTGTGAAGGAAATATGAATGGGAGTATTGTTTTTCCTTTTTTGTTTATATTTATGAACCATGTTATGCTGTTTTTTTTTTAATAAAAACTCCCCTACTCTTTTTGAGAAATGCAACAGGATCTTTAACGTCCCACCTGAACAACCACCAGAACAGGTATACATAGTATTACATAGTATGTATTGATTCCAAGAACCTTTCAAAGATAATTGTCTGAAAAGAATTTGATTTGAACCCCTTAACCCCAGAAACTCAACTCACACTCTACTAGATCTGAATCCCCCCAAACACACCAAATGATAATACATAGAAGCAAAAATAAAAAATAAAAACATTGTATAGACAATTGAATAACACTGAGATGTTGAACACCTATTCTATATTCTAGGCATAGGAGCTGGGTTTGTAGAATTTTTGGTGGGGCCCTGGGGTCAGGGGTCAAGCTCCACCCCCTGGCCCAGGAGTCAAGGCCCCACCCCCTGGCCCAGGGGTCAAGGCCTGGCCCAGAGGTCAAGGCCCTGCCCCCTGCAAGGAACACAGTCCAAAACAGCAGGATATGCCAGGTTTTGTTATCTGTAGGCTAATAGAGGAAGCAATAGTCATGAGAGAATCCTCAGCCCCCGCCACTCTAGGCCCCACATCAAGGTCACACACAATTTCTGAACACAGTGCATCCCTTCTGGGATGCCATAACTGTTTAGCAGATGTTGGGAGAGAGAGAGAGAGAGAGGGTAAATGGAGTCAGTACTGCATTTCACTGCATACCCGTGACACGCTTATTATCACCAGGTAGGAAGGTTACAGACAAAGAGTCTGAGACTCTGTGCCTCTTGGCCAGCCATGTCCAAATAAAATACACATGCAGTACTACATCTTACAAGGACAGATACTCAATATATTGTTTTGTGGACATGGCCAAAGACACATAGTAGACCAGGTGTCAAAATTAAGTTTTTCGGCCAGTAGCCAAAAAGGGCTAGTGACTGGGAAAACACACCAGCCTAACAGACATTTCCAGTAGCACACTCATGTCCTAGAAATACAATAAACCTGCTTTTTAGTAGCCACAGACCCACATAACAAGAGTGAAAAGGTAAGAACTCTAGAAATAACTCGGCTGGCAGCTGTTACTTTTTCATGCTTCCCTGTGCAGTTTAATGAGGAATGCAGCTGCCTTTTTCGTTGTTTTACTTTCTCAATATGCTATAATGGTCACTCTCCCCAACTGATCTTTTTGACCCCTCTCAGGTCACATTTGCACCCCCATCTCATCACCACACCACTCTTCTCCCACATAGCCTAACCCCCCCTTCAGAATCTCTGAATAATGTTGACAAATGCTTTAGCAAAAAAAATGTAACATACAGTTTTCAGCCCAACAGAAATATCACTGAACTAGGATTCATCTCACTAGCACGTTTCCCACTGGGAACAAGTCTGTAATGTTCGATTATAGCTTTAAGTGGTTTCCAAACTTTTTGTCAATAAGAATCTGAAACATGTGGAAAGTCTATTTCATCAGGGGTACATACTTCACATGTAAAGTATAATTAGAATTCTTACTGATTTGTAGTTTGTGCTTTGCCCCTTGAGCCTGACACCTTGAAAAAGGTGCAGAAAGCTGCTCAAGGGGCAGAAAACAAACTGCAAAATTCTAATTAAAGGATGGAGGCTTATATTTTACATGTGAAGTATGTATCCCCTGATAAAATAGTGTCTTTACCATGTTTCAGATTGTGACTGACAAAAAGTTTGGGAATTCACTTAAAGCTATAATCGAATATTACAGACTTGCTCCCAGTGGGACACGTGCTAGAGAGATGAATTATACAATGGCAAGGAAATTTCCTGTACTCCGATTGGTCAGAGTGTGTGTGCCTGAGACAGTGATGTTACTACAGAATAACTGCACTGTATTGTTTGTTGCCACATGATTAGCATTATTTGTTCTTCTCTTAAGAAATGAAGATATATTGCCACACTAAAAATCTACTAAAAACATTTTAAATTTTTTTATTTTTTTATTTTTATAATATTGAGCCATTGTATAATTGCAATAAGGCACTCTAAGATGTGTGTTATTGTATAATAACATCACTCCTGGGCTGGTGGAAGCACTCGGCTCCGTCTCATGCTTCAACCCACCCCAGGAGTGAAGTTATTACATAACACACACCTTGTCGTGCCTTACTGCTTAAACAAACCCAGTTCAGTGATATTTCTGTTGGGCTGAAAACAGTATGTTACATTTTTTGCAAAATCATTAGTTATTGGTAATAAGCATTTTTTCTTTTTCCCTGTAGTATTTTCAAGAAACTGATAAACAAATACACACTAATCACAGTAGTGGCGGCAATGATTTGTTAGCAGAGTATGAGATCAGGCAGATGCAAAACAATGATCTGATTAGGGCCATGATTGCACTCATAGAAAAGGTAAGGATGCTCATATTTCAGAAACTACTAGTACTACATGACTTTGTTCTTGTATTTTCAGGAGGAAGAAACATGCCAGGTTGTGTTGCTGCTTATCCATGACAGGGCCTTTAGGATGTAAAGAGACCTAGTGTACTGGCTAGCTTACTAACTTGCTTAGCAAAGGCTTCAGCAACGCAGTAAGCAAATTAGAAAGCTAGTCAGTAGGCTAGGTCTCTCTTCCCATCCTAAAGTTCCACAGGCTCCCCCCATGCATCAGACACTGCAGAGCTGCCAGAGACAGTCCACCTCTTGCCCATCAGACAGTCACACACTGATGAAGAGACAGACTACCACACCCATTTCAGTCTCTGGACTCAGCATCCCTCAGATCCATCCCCACAGAGGCAACATCAGCATCCCTCGCATCCATTCCATCCCATCCTCACAGAGGCAACATCAGCATCCTCCCATCCACCCCACAGAGGCAGCATCAGCAACCCTCCTGACCATCCCCAAGGAGGCCACCACACCTTATTACCTGGTTACGGAGTGCTTACCTCGATGACAGGTCTTTGAGATGGGAATGGAGACCTAGCTTTATTGGTTAATCTTGGATAACTTGCTCACTGAAGGCTTCAGCAAGACAGCAAGCAAGTTAACAAGCTAGTTAGTAGATTAGGGTCTCTTCCCATCATGAAGCTCCTCAAGCTGTCCCATTCTTATTTAGTTACTGCATGGGTAACATTTACCCAATCACAATCAAGAATCAACATTTCCAAATAAAAGACAGGCTGACATTTGTTATTGTTAAAATAAGTTTAAATGTGCTGGCCCTCACCAGCATGGGCAAAGGTCTAGAGTATACCATGATGAGCTGATGTTCCTGAGGAGCAGGGTTGGTTTCCTTGCCAGATTGCCAGGACACTTCTGTGAATGTGCACCCTATGCCTGCAGCAGGATTGCCAGCTGTAAGGACCAGGCATTTTCCTCCAGCTTCTTTCTCTCTGTGAAGGTGCTGGACTGCAGTGACACAAACATGTGTGCAGCAGCAGCATGCATGCATGCATGCTTGGTGACAGCTAGCTGCCACTCACCTCCGACTAGCTGCTCCCAGTGTGCTTCCACCTGGTCTCCACCAAGGGAACAGTCAAGCAGAGAAGCTCAGAGTCCTCACCCTATACTGAAGGGAAAGAGCTTTCCTTAGGCTGCTAGATCTACTCTCTCTCCAGGCCGGCCGCTGAGCGACCCCAGTCTGGTTCACCAGTGTAGTGAGGGGCTGTGCTACTGTGACACTGCTGAGCCTTGAGAAGTAGTTTGACTTCCAAAGAACTAAAATTGCTCTTAATTTGGACCTGTGGAAGTATTTGACTCCATTCCAATTCAAATAGACTCAACGAACCCCTGTTCTCAATGACTAGTTTTATTTATTTATTGGTAAATGGTATTAGAAAGTATACTTAGAATGGCAGATAAAGGGGAGATATTGCTGATGGGTGATCTGAATATGCCAGATGTTAACTGGAGTGCAGCTGCAGCTATTTCTAAGAGTGGGTTATTCTAGATGCCCTACAGGGGCATGCCTTAGACAACTAGTGTATTGGAGCCCACCTGAGAGGGAGCAATCTAGACCTGGTTTCTCTCAAATGGAGATGAAGAGAGGATCACAGGCGAGAAGTGGTAGCCATCTGGGAACTCATCGACCATCGAACAGTATGGTTCACAATAAACACAGCAATAGAGTCAAGCCATACAAAGACAAAGGTACTGGATTTTAGGAGGGCTGACTTTGCTAAATGGGTGAGTGCCTAAGGAATGCACACAGCAAATGGGCAGGAAGGAGGGGTGGAAGAACAATGGGGAATAATAAAAACTGCCATCATAGATGTAACAAGCCTTGTGTAAAGCAAATAAACAAAACGAAATAGGTAAGAAACCACTATGGTTCCCAAAGGAAGTGGCAGTGAAGGTTCAAGAGAAAAGAAAGCATTCAGGAAGTACAAGGAATCACAGAAGGAACAGGACAGAGAACTGTATCAGTTAAAGCAAAAGGAAGCTGGAAAGGCAGTCAGAACAGCAAAGGCCCAAACCGAGGAAAGATAGCCAACTCAGTAAAGAAGGGGATAAAACCTTTTAAAGGTACATCAGGGAGCGAAGGAAGACCAAGGAGGGAGAGTGAGGCTTAATAAAGGGGAGGGAGGGTGGGCAGAGGGTGACTGTGAAAAGGCAGAGATACTAAACAAATATTTTGCTCAGTATTTACAAAGGAAGAGGGGAGGTACCTAAAACAAACAGTAGAAACACTCTGGATACAGAAGTTGATACCAGCCCATTTACAGAAGAAAGGGTTCTGAAAGAGCTCTTAAAACTGAAGGTGGACAAAGCAATGGGGCCTGATGGGATCATCCCAGAATTCTAAAAGAACTAAGGGTAGAACTAGTGACACCACTGACTACCCTCTTTAACAAATCATGGGAGGATGGGGTGGTACCTGAGGACTGGAGGAGGGCAGATGTGATTCCCCTTCACAAAAGTGGGAGCAAGGCAGAAGCAGGAAACTACAGACCTGTTAGTTTAACCTCAGTGGTAGGGAAAATGATGGAATCACTTCTGAAGGAAAGAATTGTTAAGCATCTAGAGGTCAGAGGGGCACAGGACCCAAGGCAGCATGGATTCACAGCGGGAAGGTCATGCCAGACAAATCTGATAGATTTCTTTGACTGGGTGACCAAAGTAGTTGATCAGGGAGGGGCTGTGGACATGGCCTACCTAGACTTTAGCAAGGCATTTGACACAGTCCCACACAAAAAGATTAATATACAAGTTAGCCAGCCTGGGAGTGGGTCCCAAGATGACAGCCTGGGTAAAGAATTGGCTGGAGAATAGGACACAGAGATAATATTAAATGGAGTCCACTCTGAAAAAGGGGGTTAGCAGGGGTACTGCAGGGTTCAGTATTAGGACCGGTCCTCTCAAGGTCTTTTATGTTTATTACTGCAGAGGGACTGGAAGGAAAAGTATGTCTCTTTGCAGATGACACAAAGATCTGCAACAGAGTTGATGCACAAGGTGGGGTGAAAAGGATGAGAAGGGACTTGGCAAGGTTAGAGGAATGGTCAAATGTATGGCAGCTTAGATTCAATGCTAAGAAGTGTAAGGTAATGCACCTGGGAAACAAAAACCCAGGGGAAGAGTACACAATGGGGGTGAGAGATACTAACAACAACAAAAATGGAAAGGGACCTGGGGGTAGTCATATCAGATGACCTAAAGGTGGGCAAGCAATGTGAGAGGGCAGCAAGGAGGGCTGGGGATACTGAGAGAGGGAGATGCATCACCACTCAGAAAACAAGAAGTTATTATCCCTCTGTACAGATGCAGCTGGTGAGACCACATCTGAGTATCATGCGGCAGTTCTGGACACCCAATCTCCGCAAAGACATAGACAGGATGGAAGCTGTCCAAAGGAGGGCAACTAAAATGGTGCAGGGTCTGCACCTGAAGACATATGAAGAGAGACTTAAGGAGCTTAATATGTATAGCCTCGAGGAAAGGAGGGAGAGGGGGACATGATAGATACTTTCAAGTACCCTCAAGGGAATCAACAAAGTCCAAGAGGGTAGCATCTTTCAAAAAAGAGGTGCAAGAACAAGGGGCACAATTTGAAGATAGAAGGGGTGGCTCAGAGGTAATTTAGTGAAGCATTTTTCACAGAGAGGGTTGTGGATGCATGGAACAGCCTTCCAGAGGAGGCTGTGGAGTCAAAAACAGTGGTGAATCTGGCATGCAGACAGTCATAAGGCAATTCTAGGGGCGGGGAGGAAGAAGAAGGCTGGTTAACTAGGATCTGCAGCTTATAAGCATCAGGTAGGGAAATGGGCAGACTGGGTAGGCCAAGCGGTCCTTATCTGCCGTCCAAATTCTATGTTTCTATGTAACCCAGTAAGTCTAGCACAGTATCATTATAATGCAGTGGTTTAAGGCTCTGAGCTGCAAATCTGGAAATCTGGGTTTGAATCTCACAGTCTCCACTTGCATACTGTGTGACCCTGAGTAAGTCACTCAACTTTCTGTGCTTCCAGGTTGCACCTGCAAACAAAGGGACTAATTGCCATTGAAATTACATTCATTTTTCAGTAGGTCTGCTACGCATACAGCAGAGTGAGTTAAAAGTGCATTTCATCATGGAGGACTCCACTGTGTGTGTGTGTGTGTATATATATATATATATATATATATATATATATATATATATATAAGAATATTTAAAACAGTTGAGAGAGAGAGAGTTAAACATGGTCACAGTACAACTGAGAGAGGCTGCTACTTTGAGGTACTCATATGGATACAAATAATAGTAAATAATTATTGGTACAGTATATGTGAGGTTTCCTCATAATAGATACTTGCAATGTTTAGTTTTATTTACATTATCAGACATGATAGATATCATAGTACTTACCTTATGGCTGAAATAAGCACTTATGATTAAGTTCAATATGAGTTAACTATGAATTAAAGAGATTAAACACAGATATACCTTTAGCATTCAAACTGGTAAACTGATGATATATACATATATACATATGCAACACCTGGAATCCATAGGGGCACAGAATCCAAGACAGCATGGGTTTACAAAAGGAAGGTCCTCTCAAACTAATCTCATAGATTTGTTTGACTGGGTAACAGAGTGGTGGACCAAGGGAGCAATTGATGTTACCTACCTTGACTTCAGCAAAGCTTTCGACACTGTTCCACATAGAAACATAGAAACATAGAATTTGATGGCAGATAAGGACTGCTTGGCCCACACAGTCTGCCCATTTCCCTACCTTATGTATAAGCTGCAAATTCTACTTAATCAACAGCTTACTTCCTCCTGCTCCCCACTAGATTTGCCTTATGCCTATCCCAGGCATTCTTGAATTATCCCACTGTTCCTGACTCCACAACCTCCTCAGAAAGGCTGTTCCATACATCCACAACTCTCTCTGTGAAAAAATACTTTCTAACATTATCTCTGAGCCATGCTCCCTCTATCTTCAAATTGTTCCCCCTTGTTCTTGTACATCTCATCTTCTGAAAGATACTACCCTCTTGTACCTTGTTAATTCACTTGAGATACATGGAAGTTTCTATCATGTCCCCCCTCTCCCTTCTTTCCTCAAGGGTGTACATATTAAACTGCTTTAGTCTCTCCTCGTATGTCTTCTGGTGCAGACCTTGTACAATTTTGGTTGCCCTCCTCTGAACAGCCTCCACTCTGTCTATGTCTTTGGGAGATGGGGTCTCCAGAATTGTGTGCAGTACTCAGATGGGGTCTCACCAACTGTCTGTAGAGAGGATAACTACTTCCTGTTTCTACTGTTGATGCCTCTCCCTATGCATCCCAGTATCCCCAGCCCTCCTTACTGCCTTCTCACATTGCTTTCCCCCTTTAGGTCATCTGATATAATTACTCCTAGGTTTCTTTCTTTAGAAGATTGATAAATAAGCTGGTTAGGCTTGGGGTGGGTCAGAAGTTGGTCAACTGGGTGGCAAACTGGTTGACAGGCAGAAAACAGAGAGTGGTGGTAAATGGCATACAGTCAGAAGAGATGCAAGTCACAAGTGGGCTACCTCAGGGATCAGTTCTGGGACCAGTCCTCTTCAGTATCTTCATTAGTGACATTGCAGATGGGCTAGAGGGTAGGGCTTGTCTGTTTGCAGATGACAACAAGATCTGCAACAGAGTAGATGATCCAGATGGGGTGGGCAGAATGAGAAGATATCTGGATAAACTAGCAAAATGGTCAGAAGAGTGGCAACTGGAATTTAATTCAAAGAAGTGCAAGATCATGCACATAGGGAAGAGAAACCCTGAAGCCACCTATAGGCTGGGAGGGGAGTTGCTGGCAGTCACAAAGGAAGAAAGAGACTTGGGCATCTTCATCATCGATGACCTGAAATCATCCAAGCAGACCTCTAAAGCAGTACGTAAGGCTAGGGGGATGTTAGGGTGTATTAGTAGGGGTATCACAAGTCATAAGAGGGAGGTAATAATCCCTCTTTACAAGACAATGGTTAGGCCACATCTGGAGTACTGCATGCAGTACTGGATGCCACACATTCACAAGGACATTAACCAAATTGAGGCAGTCCAGAGAAGGGCAACCAAAATGGTGCAGGGACTGGATCAGAAGATATATGAGGACAGATTAATGGAGCTCAATATGAATACCCTTGAGCAAAGGAGGGAGGGAGGTGATATGATCGAAACATTCAAACACCTTAAGGGCATTAACAAGGTGAAAGAGTCTAACATATTTAAATATAAGAAAAATAGCAGGACAAGAGGACAGAGCATGAGATTAGAGGGAGGCTGATTAAGGGGTAATGTGAGGAAATTCTTTTTCACAGAAAGAGTGGTGGATGCATGGAATGACCTACCACAGGAAGTGGTGGCTATGAACACAGTTCAGGGCTTCAAACAGGCATGGGATAGGCATAAGGGAGCAATATAAATGAGTATGAATAGATAGGCCACTGACAGAGCAAAGGCTGAGAGCACATTTATAAGGTAGAAAAGAAATGGGGCAGACTGGATGGGCCTTGTGGTCCTTATCTGCCATCAACCTCTATGTTTCTATGTTTCTATATATTTTTCAAAAAACTCAGTAATGCTTCAGTTAGGGTAAAACTGACAAAAGCTGGGAAATGAGGTGTCAGGGTTTTCAATCCTAACACCCCACCCTTCCAAACCAGGCAACAGATAAGGTGTGGGATGTGCCTTGGGCTTCTCAGGTTAGCACTTACCCTATTCCATCTATAAATAAAGCCAAATGTGTAGAACTTATGAGAATGGGGTGAGTGTTAGGTTTGAGAAGCCAAAGGCACACTCCATACCTGCTCTCATGCCTGGTTTGGGAGGGTGGGATGTTAGGGTTGGAAACCCTAACTCCTCATTTCCCAACTTTTGTCACTTTGACCCTACCTGGAGCAATAATTAAGTTTTTTTTCAACTTATTTCCTTATTTTTTGAGATAGTGTAATAGTATCCTTTTTTACTGTGAGAGTGCAGGATCGTTTGGACCTTGAACTCCCATCCCTCTGTAGATGTATATGTGTGTGTGTGTGTGTGTGTGTGTGTGTGTTTAATGAATCAGTTAGGGTTGTTCCACAGAAACAAAAGTGAGGAAATTCGGTGTTAGGGTTGCCACCCCTTGCACCCCATGGCCACCCTGCCCTGCCCCCACCAACAGACATTGGGGTGTGTGTTGGTGTTGTTGGCCCTAACTCTCACCCCATTCCATGTGTGTAAATAACCTAAGGTGGTGCAATATAGGAGAATGGGGGTGAGAATGGGGTGAGAGTTAGGCCTGACAACCTCAACACAAACCCCAATGCCTGTTGGTGGGTGTGGGTTGGGAGTGAGGTGCAAGGAGTGGCAACTCTAACACTGAATTTCCTCCCTTTTGTTGCTGTGGAACAACCCTAACTGAGGCATTAAACAGAATTTTTTGCAATGAATTTTCCTTCTCTTTGAGAATGTGCACTATAAATAGTGAATGGTATGTGGTGGTGGGAGAGGGGAGCCCTTTGAGCCCAGTGTTCCCATCATACTCCCAATTGTGCATAATAACCCTAACAGTAACAGTGAACACTCAGCAGTAATGGTACAGCAATGGTGTGGTGATCCTGGTAGACATTAGCCTGAGCAGTGATGGCGTGGCACTAATGGTGACAGTGTTGAGACAGATGATGGGTTGCGTGAGTGGTGGCACAGGTGGTGATGAAGTGCAGATGGTGATGAGTGATGCACAGAGTGCAGAGCGAGAGTGGGTGACACTGTTGATGATTGGTGCAAGGAGCAGTGATGTGGTGGTGAGTGGGCCCAGGTTGCAGAGCCAAGGGAGTGGTGGCATGCGTGGTGATGGGATCACTGGCCTGGGCTTGGACACCAGGCACGGATGGTGGGATGGCAGTAGCGGTAGAGGAGTGCAGGCAATGTGGTGACACTGGAGTGGAGTGCAGATGTGAGCGCAAATGCAAGATGCAGGGTGATGCGCATGGTGGTGCAGATGAAGGCGTGTGGAAGAGTGGTGCCAGAGTACTTAGCCCGGTGTCGGTCAAGACAAATGGTAATCCAACGGTGACACAAGGGATGCGAGCAAAGGCTAGCGGTAGCAGGCGTGGCCTGAGTGCAGGCAGTGATGCACATGGTGAGTTCAAATGGAGTGATGGTGCAGAGCGGTGGTAGGACTGGTAGCAGAGTGTGAGTGCAGAGCACTGGTAAGATGCAGAGTGGTGATGGAGTGCAGAACAGTGAGTGGAGTAAGATGCAAGAGAGCAGTACTGTGAATGGTGATTGCAGTGGCGGTGCACAGAACAGTGATGCAGGTGACAGTGGAAGCGTGAGTACTGGAGTGCAGAGTGGTGATGGAGCGAAGCGGAGTAGTTGGTTGCAAACACAAAGACAAACAGTGGCAGTAATGGCAACTGTGATGCCAGAAACAGTAATGCAAAAGCGAGGAAAAATGCAAACGCAAATGGTAACATACACGGTGATGCAAATGGAAATGCTAATGAAAACAGTAACAGAAACACAAACGGAAAAGATAACAATAACGAGAACAGTAATGGTGAGGGAAATGCACACACAAATGGTAACAAAAGCACAAACAGTATTGGTAACACAAATGCAAGTGGAAACAGTAACCCCAATGGTGATACTAAAGGAAATAGTAATGCAAATGGTAACACAACCACAAGCGCAAAAGCAAATGGAAATGAGTAACTCAAGTAGTAATGGAACCATTTAATATTTTCACAAAATCTTCAAAAAGACATGAACCTGGCTGCATGTTCCCTGATGTTTTTGGACTGATTGCACAAACTGTGCGGGCTGTGAGCACAAACAAACATGCAAAATCTGTAATTTATGTGTTTTGTGGCACGCCGTAGCTCTGCAACCGTACATCTGACCATAACACAGCTTCTGGTCCAAAACATCAGGGAACATGCAGCCAGGGTTCCCAATGTTCCTTTTGAAGATTTCATAAAAAGATATTAAATGGTTAAGCTGTTATTTTTTACATCCTGCCCAAAATGTGTTTTTGCAGCTCTAGTGTAGAATGGGGCAGTTGCTGTGTAAAATCAACTTTTGGGAGGTATTAACAAAATTACAGTGCCACTGTTCATTAAGCGGTATCCCAAAAAGGCCATGTTGAAAATGTGATGCAATAATACATAAAAACACCTGAATTATGCACAGTCATTTGAATTTTATGACGTATGTGCATAACTTTTAAAAATTTTAATATTTTCACTCCAAATATTCAACATTGCCAGTTTTTCACACCACCTCATGAATAATACACCTGTCATTTCTCACATCCTGCCAAAATGTGTTAACACAGCAGTGGCAAGAAATGGCACAGTTGCTGCTTGAAATCATCTTTTGGGACTAACAAAATGAAAGTGTTAGCATTCAAGAGGTAGGGTCCCAAAAGGCCATGTTGAAAATCTGCAGCAAAAATACCCCCAAAAATCTCACAAAACTGTGATACTATTATACTATCTCAAAAAGTAAGGAAAATAATTAACAAAAACTTTGTTTAAAACAAAGTTAGGGTTCTAGACATAGGTTTTCAACCAAAAGATACAGGTCATATAATTGGATGTTAGGGTTTACAACTGTTATACCCTCTCCTACCAAACCCGTACCATTGAAACTGTACAATCCACCTCCACTTACTAAATTAGGCATCAAGGATTCTGGGTGCCCTGAAAATATTTCTGGAGCTAATTGTGAAAAAAACACCAGAATCTAACTAAATGGAGCCAGTTTGTTTTGTAAAATGACAAAATTTGTATGTATTTTCTATGTTTTTTAGCTAGTGAAAAAAAAACACACAGTGGCAGCTCACTAAACAGGATTTTTTTCCTCATGAAGAAAGATTTTTCCTCACAAAAAAGAAATAGATCTCACGAGAATGAATCCTTTTTCATGAGATCAAATCCTTTGTTGCACTTTTAACCGCTATCCTGAAAAATGAACTTCCCGAAGGAAATAATCGAAACTTAAAAACTAAATAACTTTGCAACAGGTTATTTTTTTTGCACCAAACACTGGCAGCTATGTTACCCAAGTTCTTTTTACCATAAAAAAATCAAGCTATAATTCCACCCATCTGGGCACAAGGCAATTAGGAAAAAACTGAAACTGTGGTGACTTTTAACTTTTTTACGCTATCTGGATCTCAGAATCTGCAAATCCAACTGGAGCGAAACTTGCCATGTCAAGAGATCTACCCCAGAGGACAGCGCATACTAAACTGTGTGCAAAATCCATTGATCAGTTGTAAAGTTGTTAAAGTGCAAAATTTGAGATTTAACATTAAACAGGTTACTCAACCTAACTATAGGGGCACACTGTGCCCCTTGTAATATATATATATATATATATATATATATATATGCATATAGTTATTATAATGGTGCGGTTGTGCCAATATAGTTAGGGGTTGAGTAGGCAGTTTAATGTTAAACCCTTGCATTTTGGTATTTTATTAACTTTAGAACTCTTTCAATGGATTTGAACAAAATTTGGTATGCACGCTTCCTGTGAAGAATATCTCTTGATGTACCAAGTTTTGTTTTGATTTGATTTCCAGATTTTGTGCTGTGCATAGTGAAAAAACCTGTAAAAGTAGCTTTTTTTGCCTGTTTTGGCTATTTTTTCCTTATCATGCTGTGACCACATCGGTTAGAATTTTGGTCTGAAATTTTCAGAGTTGAATTCGCATGCTACAAAGAACGAGCCAGCTTTGGTTTGGTGAACACATATTAATCTGTTCCAAAGTTATTCAATTTTGAAATTTCAGATTCTGAGCACGCTCAGTTCAGTCTTTTGGATAGTGAAAAGGGATTTAGGCTCACAAGAAGGGATGTTGACAGCTCACAAAAAGGGATTCTTTATATCCCTCTTAATGAGAAAACAAATCTCTTTTTGTGAGCCGCCATTTTGTTTTCATTTTTCCAGCCCAAACAAAACATTATAACTTTACTCAGGGATGTCTTCTGGAGACATCAAAGTATGTATTTTGCTCATGTGGGCATCTTTACTGTTCTCTGCCTTTGGTTTACTTTACTGTGGCCCCAGAATGTTTATTTTGATTTTTAAATCCTTTTCATGACTCACTTCGCATCATTTTCTCGATGCAAAAAGATTTTGACACCTCACAGTTTTGCCACTTCACTGCAAAGATACAGTTTGGAATTACAGGCTGAAATTTTCAAGATATAAAGGGCTTTCCTTCAGATGTTACTTTTGCTGGTTTGGTGATAAAATTTACATAGCTTCCATACTTATAACATTTAGAATTTTGGAAAGTTGCCATAGGATAATACTGTGCAGACCCAGTATCTTTCGGTGCCTATATCTAAAAACAGTTCTAGATATGGATTTTTGCTAAACACAGCTTAGTGCATCTTTAGGTATACTAAGCAGGCGTGCAGGTGCCAGACCATGATTACAACTGCAGTGAAATTTTTTTCCAAATGTTACTATGGTTACTGAGATATTCTGCCATTTGCTTCACAAGGGTTTCTTGGAATATCTCTAGGTCTGCACTGTGTCTCTACACTTCTGGGTAGGTGGGAGTGCAGGGCTCAGAGGTCCTGCATTCCAACATATGGATACCATTTTTCAGTAATAGGAGTGCAGGGCCCTCCATTATGCAGTACTGGGAGCACAGGTCCCCAAGGGCCCTGTGCTTCCACAGGGAGATGACAGTTCATTACAATGCCTCTAAACTTATAAATAGATGGGGGCCCTGTGCTCCCACAAATGGATAACATTATGGAGTGATGGGAGCATGATGGGAGTGCAGGGCTCAGAGGGCCCTTCACTCCCAGAGGTAGGTGCAACCACAACACACTATAGACCAATGAGAGTGTAGGGCCCTGAAACATATAATGGTAATATTACACTTTCTCAAAAAGTAAGGAAATTCATTGCAAAAAACTTTGTTAATGCATCAGTTATGGTTGAAGCAACAAAAGTATTGAAATGAGGCATTAGGGTTTCAAACACTAACACCCCACCACCACTCAGTCACACTCCCATTCTCCACACATCAACAAGCATTGGGGTGTGACTTGGGGTCATAAAATCTAACTCTCACTATCATTCTCCTATCCATGTCCACGCTGCTTACACATGGAATGGGGTGAGAGTTAGCTAATGACCCCAAGGCACACCCTGATGTCTGTTGGTGTGAAGGGTGGGTGGCTCATTTCCTACTTTTGTTGCTTCAACCCTAAATGATGCTTTAATGACATATTTTACAATGAATAAAATATATATATATATATATATATATATATATATATATATATGATATGCAATGGAAGCAAGTGTAATAAATGATTTATCTGCACAAGTGCAGTTTGACCTCAGGTAACCTCACAGTGGCGTAAGCCATGGGTGCAGTGTCAAGGTCAAATCTCTCCAGTGCAGATAAATCATTTATTACATAAGTTTTCCATTGCATATTCCATTTATGCAATTATTTTGTTTTTGCTTTTGAGGGGCATTTGTTAGTCAAAAAGTGAATAAAATTAAATTTTCTGCCATTGTTTGCTGATTATTGAAAATCTAAAAGGAACCTAGAAATGAAACACCTCTCATTTTGTACCTAGTTTTATGCTGAACAACTTTTGTGCTTAAAGTACCATACTATCATTTTTGTTTTTCAAGTTATTTGCATCTGTTTGATGAAAAGGTGCACACAAATGGAATTTTCTACTGTTTTTCACTAATTCTGGAAAAACTAAAAAGTATCTATAAATGAAACACCACTCATTTTGTAGATATTTCTGTGCTGAATAAACTTTGTGCTCACAGTACCATGCTATGATTTTTTTCATTTTAAAGTTATTTACATTTGTTTGCAGACAAAATGAAAACAAATATGAATTTTCTGTAGTGTTTTTCTAATTATCAAAAATCGAAACAGTATCAACAAATAAAAGTAGATATTTCCGTGCTGAACAACTTTTGTGCTCACAGTACCATGCTATCATTTTTGTTTTAAAGTTATTCACATTTGAATATGGTTAATACTAATACGAGGCCAAACATTCTAAACAGCATAAGCACTGTATAGATAAATGGCTGATGATGTAAGCACTGTGTGGATAAACAGCTGATGACATAAGTACTGTGTACATAAATGAAATTTATGTACACAGTTACTCAAATAAATGGATTTATCACACTCTGTTTATCTCCACCCATATTGAATGAATATATTTATAAAATGGGTAGGAAAAATTATGTCCGTTGATTTGTTGGATCCCATCACATGGCTGTGTGTATATCAAAGTGCAACCACACAGCTGCACACTTTACCCCAAAAACAATTTTGCCATTTTATAATCTAGATAACCCACTCTAGAGTGTGCAGCCATGCTCTGATATATATACGCTTTGGATGGTTGATGCATCGGGCCTGTGGCCTTGTGCATGCACCCACACCAAGGCATACATATATCAGAGTGTGACCACACCTAAGTGTGGGTTATCTAATACATATAGTATACATATATACATATTGTATACATAGTGGTGCCTATTTGGAATAGTCTGCCAGTTGAAGTTGTGGCAAGTAACAGTATGCAAGAATTTAAGAAAAGGCTTGATAAGTATTTAATAGCAGGAAATATAAATGGATATAGCTAAACGGACACCGTGAGCCTTATGGATTAATGTATTCTCTCCTCTGGTATTATCTATGATACTGATGATATATATATATATATATATGTGTATATATATATATATATAGTGTGTATAGTATGGTAGCACGGTAGTGCTAGCATAGTTAGGGTTGAGCACCCCACTTAAGGTTAAATGGTGAAATGTTGCACCTTAATAACTTTGCCAGCATTCAACAGAGTTGCCTGAAATTTGGCAGGCATGGACCATTTCCATAAATCTTGGGATCTGCCAGCTTTCGTACCGGTCAGATATACGGCTGCGGAGTTATTAAGTGACATTTCGGAGCACATTTATGCTTTTTGCATTCTTTGCTCGATCTACAGGTCCACAGTTTATGTGACTGGTCCAAAAACTTCATGGAATGTGTGGCTGGGGTACCCGATGTGCTTTGTGAAGATTTTGTGATAAAATATTGAACATTTCAAAGTTATTCAAAGACAAATTCCCATTATAGTCAATGGGAAAAGTTAACAAAAAGTTAGACAGTATTGCAAATGCCATTTTTAGTGTCACAAATGACCCCAGTAGTGTCGCAAATTCGCCATTTTGTTTTCAGTTACTGATCACATAAATGCTTGGCATTTAAAATTGGGACCCTCTAGGGACACAATTCATTTTGTGTTTACCTAGTTGAGCCCTGAGGATGCTAGGCATGTCTTTATTTTGGGGTTAAACAGCCTAGAAAAATGTTTTTGAAATTTTGAGGAAAAGTAATGTTGCAAAGTAGTGTCGAACCTGTGACACTTTAGTGATTTTTTTTTTGTGAAAGTGTCATATTTGGCGACACTACTATTTGACACTATGGGGAAAATAACAGCAATTATTTGCCACCCTGCTGCAAAACACTGGTTTGGTCTTTTTAACTGAAATTTGGAGGAGAGAGAGCCCACATCCCACTGATGTACCTTTCAGTGGTTTGGTGACAAAATATTAAATGGACAGAATGTTACAGTGCTCCAAAATTGACAGTTTTTCCCATAGACTAACATTGCAGCATCCGCCGTACCTTTCAAGGCCTGTATCTTGGAAATGTTTAGAGATATGGACTTTTCATCATGAAATTGCTTAGGGGGCTAAGTGTTAAGCGCAAAGCTAGCCAGGAAAGTCATGAATCACGTGTAATTAATTTTTTTTCCCTACATCATATAGTTCTTGATATATAAGCAATTTAGTATTCCAAGTGCTCATTTTCAGCGCCAAGGCCCATAATAATGCTTACATTCTTTGTACTCACTGTGTTTCTTTATGCAGCTGTTGGTTGAAAATAGGGTGTATGCTTCTGTTACTGTTACAGTTAGCATTCCCACTTGTGTTTATGTCCCTGTTTGTATTAGTGTTCCCATGTATGCCACTTTGTGCGTTTCACTTTGCGTTTTGTTTGCCCTTGGCTTTGCATCACTGTTACTATTTGAGTTTCTGTGACCATGTGCACAACTATTTGTGCTTCTGTTTGCATTGTAGTTACTATTCTTATGTGCAAAAAATCATGTGGTGGGGACGTGGGCCCAAGGGCCCGCTCCCACCACCACAACTACTGGGCCACAAACACAGAACAGGTAGTGAATCCTGAGTGGAGAGTCACAGGAAAAGGAAGCCCATGGACATCAATGGTACACCACTCTGATTGCAGGAACACATAATTTAGGACAGTTTGGAGTTGCATGGCATCAGCCAGTGAATGCCCCCACAGGCAAGGTACTTTATCCTGAGTGTGGACCCATTGTAATACTGAGGTGATGAACATCAATGGTACACCACTCTGGTTGCAGCAACAGACAAGTTAGGACAGTTTGGAGTAGCTTGGCATAAGCCAGGCAATGCCCCCACACACAGGCCATGTACTTCATCCTGAGTGGAGATGCATATAAAAATGAAGTCCATAGACATGAATGGTATACCTCACTGATTGCAGTAACACACAAGTTAGGACAGTTAGGAGTCACACAGCATCAGCCAGGCAAAGCCCCCCACAGACCTAGTACTGCATCCTGAGTGGAGACCCACACGAAAACGAAGGCTGTGGACATCAGTGACACACTTCTCTGATTGCAGGAACACACAAGTTAGGACAGTTAGGAGTTGCATTGCATCAACCAAGCAATTCCTCCCCCAGCCAGGCACTGTATCGTGAGTGGAGATCCACTGTAAAACTGAGACCATGGACATCAATGGAACATCACCCTGACTGCAAGAACACAGAAGTTAGGACAGTTTGGAGTTGCATGTTGTCAGCCAGGGAATGCCTCCCCCCTCAGGCAAGGTACTGCATCCTGAGTGGAGACCCATTGTAAAACTGAGACCATGAACATCAACGGTACACCACTTTGATTGCAGGAACACACAAGTTAGGACAGTTAGAAGTTGCACAGCATCAGCAAAGAATGAACCCCCTCCAGATCATGATTTGTATCCTGAGTGGAGACCCATTGTAAAACTGAGGTCATGGACATCAAAGGTACACCAGTCTGGTTACAGGAACAGACTAGTTAGGACAGTTTGGAGTTGCATGGCGTTAGCCATGTAATGCCCCCCACAGGGCATGTACTACATTTAGAGTGCAGATGCACAGGGAAATGAAGGCTATAGATGTCAATGGTACATGACTGTGATTGCAGGAAGACACAAGTTAGGACAGTTAGGTGTCTCATGGCATCAGCAAGGCAATGCCCGCCCCAGGACCAGGTACTGTACCGTGAGTGGAAACCCATTGTAAAACTGAGTTCATGGACATCAAAGGTACACCAGCCTGGTTACAGGAACAGACAAGTTAGTACAGTTTGAAGTAGCATGGCATCAGCCATGCAGATCCCCCCCACACAGGCCATGTACTGCATTCTGACTGTAGACGCACAGCGAAAGAAAGGCTATGGACATCAATGGTACACCACCCTGATTGCAGGAACACACAGGTTAGAACAGTTAGGAGTTTCACAACAGCAGCCAGACAATGCCGCCCCCCCAGATCAGGTACTTGTAGTGATAGTATAATATGTTGATTATTGTTACTCCATTTTGTATGCTATCTCATGTAATGTATGTCATTTTATACTCCATTTTGTATTGTGTGACTCCATTTTACATGCTGCTTCATTTAATTGGTATTTTGCTCTTTAGATAGCCTCATTATTATGTTTTGCTTCAGGACTTGAAGGTTGCATATTATCAGGCAACCTGTTTTGTAGTTTTGTTTAAACTTCTGCTTAGCTCATAGTGTTCTAGGCACCGGCCAGTGTTTGGAGCACAGTGACCTAGCAGGTGTAGGAATTCTGAGCAGTCCTTATGGTGTGAACTTGCAGCATCCTGGGAACCTGGCCAGCTTCTAGAATGTGGCAAAACAACACTATGAAGGCTGCAGTTATTTTAGCATAGAATAAGATATAAATGTAGCTTTCTCAATGCCTGGTTGGAAGCCTCATCTGCAGGGTGGACGCATCGCTGTGGAACTTTCTCCTGTTCAAGACTCCTGGCCAGGCTTTGAGATGATTAGGGCTTCCCAGCTACTGGAAAAGGCTTGGATGTAGCATAGAATCGGTGATGTATCATGTTTTGCTTAATTGAAGTATATATTAATGCTGATAAGTAATATTGCTAATGAATGAATGCTAAAGTGTAATCATTAATGCTGATAGTGACATTGCTGCTAAATGAAGTGTAATTATCTTTTGCTTGCAATAAATTGTTCTGATGTGTGAATGCCAAGTGTGATTATTCCTTTGTGACTCTTCAATTAGGCAAGACAATTTTGGCATAGTTGGCAGGATTCATAAAGGAAAGTACACACTAAGGTGAAGTAAAAATGTTTAAAAGAAAAGAGTCTAATGTTGCATGTGCACAAGTGGAAATTCCTGGTTGGGAAAACCAACCTTATGCTGATTTAGCCACTGAGTGGTCATGTTGTGCAGGGTTGAGTGAACACTGGGAATCCTGTTTAAAGATTCTGAGCCTGCAGATGTTGTTACATGTATGAAAAGAGTGCCTGTGGCAAAGGAAAGAATGTGCTGCCTTGGGGCGCAGGGGTGGATTTTATTTCTGCCTATAGGAAGATGCATGAAAAGGTAGTGGGACTTCTTAGTGAAAAGGCAGAGTTGGAACGAAAGGTTTGTGATTTGGAAAGTAAAGCTGTGATGTTACAATGTCAAAATCATTTGCTGAGTGATAAATTGGATACCTATCGGACAGTTGCAGAAAATGCAGCTGTCCGAGTGTACAACTACAAGTATAAAAGAGGAGGGCAGAGTTAGTAGGAAAAGATAAGCCTAGCAATAGCTAGGGCAGGAGCCCACTGGGATCCTGAAACATGGGATGGAGATATTTGGTTTTCTACAGATGAGGAAAGGTCAGCCTCAGATAAAGAAGAAAAGGCTGAGGGACGTAAGGTTCAATATTGCATGCACAGCCAGTGTCTAGAAGACGACTGAAGTGTTGGATCAGAAATCCTAGGAATCGAGATGGCAATGGAGGATTTTCTCAACAGAAGGTATCAGACCTCCTGGAGCGGTACACCCGGGGAGTTTGTTGAGATGGCTGGTGAGGTTGTATGACACAAGGGCGGATGGAGTAAGCTTATATGAACTGATGCCCCTAGGTTTCTGTCACTAAGCTATGACCCTGTGGTGAAGGAGGCATTTCGACCCTCCGAATACAGGGCAGAGCTATGCCACGATGCTGGACGTGGTGGCTATGGCTTGCAAACACAAGTATCCGACGGTGAGTGACTGGTCGGAGGATAGTAAACATGGTTTACCTTAAAGGACTGTATACAAAACATTAAAATGGAAATGATGAAAGTTGGTCTCCACAGAAGACCATGCTGATTTAATGAGTGTTGTTGTGCCAGTGTCTGTACGTAATAAGATTATCAAAACTGCACCACCTGCATATAAGGCAGTAATGATGACTTTGTTGATTAATCAGATGGGGAAAACAGTAGGTGTAGTGCTAGAGGCAATACGGCAGTTAGGGGAACTGGGAGATTGGGGCCCCAAATGGGTCTAGTTTATATGATTCTTCAGGACAGGATAAACAGTGGTCCAATCCTGAGGTCGAAGTTTCTAGGAGAGATATGTTCTGGCTCTCTTAAAGGATGGGGTGGCAAGGAAAACATTGATGGGATCAGTACTCCTGATATGTGGAAATGTACAAAAGAGAGGATTGAACACTAAGAAGCGAGTAAATAAGCAGATCAATTCAAAGTTAAAGACAGATGTACATGTCTCTTCAGGGGAGTCTGTAAGTCCAACTGCTCCCCCGGCAGAGTTTGATGATGAAAGTATGTCCCGGGGTGGGGGGGGCTCCCACTCATGGATCCATTGAGTCACCCCGACCGAGCAGGAATATGCAGATCTGTATCCTAGTGATTTGTACCGGTTAGGGAGTTGCAGCAACTGAAAAACCTAAAAATATGACTGAAATGAAGGCCAAGCCCCAGTAGAAGGGTGGGCTAGGAGAGTTTTAGACCTCATGTAGAATTGGAAATTACTGGAAGAGTGGCTCACCCCAAAAAGTACGAGCTTTAATTGACACTGGGGCGGAGGCCTCATTAATTTATGGGAACCCAGCAAAACACAAAGGTCAGCGAGTGGTAATTACAGGATTAGAGGTAAACAAATTGAGGCAGTACAGACCATTTTGGAACTGAAAATAGGTCAGCTGCCCCGGAGAAAATATTGTGTAATGATTGTTCCGATTCGAATACATTATAGGAATAGACATACTAAAGGGATGATGTTGCAATTGTCTGATGGACAATATCAATTTGAGTAAAACCTTACATTTCAGCAAGACCAGTAGTAGTGGGAAGGTGCAGATGCCTCCAGTAGCCATTCCACCTGCTACAAAAATTATCTGTATGAAACAGTATAGAATACCAGGAGGGCATGAGGAGATAACTGCCACTATTAAAGATCTATTAGAGGCAGGAGTGCTTAAACCCACAACAACAGCTTGGAACAATCCTGTGGCTAGTCAAGAAAAGTGACGGGTCATAGTGGATGACAGTAGATTATAGGAATTGAACAAGTACACCCTTCATTGATGGCTGCCATTCCAGACACCATCACCCTGATAGAGCAAATACAAAGGCACAAAGGGGTATGGTATGCAGTTATTGATTTAGCTAATGCATTCTTTACTATTCCGATAGAGGAAAGTTTTGGGACCAGTTTGCCTTCACATGGCAGGGAGGCAATATGCTTCACTAGATTACCTCAGGGATATGTACATAGCCCCATCTGCCACCGGATGGTGGCAGAACACTGGATGAGTTGAAGCTGCGGATGGCATGCTGATTTTCATTACATTGATGATATCTTGATCCAGGGGCTGATCAAGATAAAGTACAGCAGTTACTAGATGAGACCATTGATCATATGAGGAAGAAAGGATGGGAAATTAATCCAGACAAGTTACAGGGTCCTTCCCAAACAGTAAAATTTTGGGAATTCAATGGAACAGGGGCATAGAGAAATATTGCCCAAGGCACGACAGAAAATACTGGACTTTTCGACTCCACAAGACAAAACTGAAACACAAAGATTTGTGGGTTTGTTTGGATTTTGCGACAGCATATACCCCATTTAGGGCAAATACTAGCTCCTTATTAAAGTGACCAGAAAAAATAAGAGTTTGAATGGGGGATGAGCAACAAAAGCATTTGATAAGGCTAAGGAAGCAGTGCAGCAAGCCTTAGACCTTTGGCCTGCAGGAGGGGGAGGTAGAATTAAATGTGTCCGTGACTGGGCAGTATGCAAACTGGAGTTTGTGGCAGAAGCAAGGGAGACAGAAAGTGCCACTAGGTTTTGGAATAGGAAACTCCCAGAGGTGAGGTAGCAGATACTCACCTTTGAGAGACAACTACTAGCATGCTACTGGGCTCTGATAGAGACAGAACAAATGACAGTGGGTCATGAGGTAGCATTGAGACCAGAGATACCCATTATGCAATGGGTAAAAGCTCCCCTAGAACTCACAAAATAGGACATGCTCAGGAAGCTAGCATTATCAAATGGAAATGGTATATTCAGGATCGAGCAAAGGTAGGAATTGGGGAATAGCAGCCTCCATGAGAAGGTAGCTGAAATTCCTCTAGAGGAGAACAGGTTGAGGGAAAATGCCTGAAATTCAAGAATCCACCTGTGAAATGGGGCAAGCCTTTTGATGAGCTGCCCGTTTCTGACCGAGCACATGTATGGTTTACAGACGGCTCAGCCAAATATGTGGAAATAGGAGATACTGGAAGCAGTAGCTTATTGTCCACACACTGAAAAGTTTTGGTAACATCAGGAGAAGGAAAAGCAGTCAATATGCTGAGTTGTATGCAGTATATCAGGCTTTGAGACAAGAAAACCCAGGTACATGTCATATTTATACGATTCATGGTCTGTAGCCAATGGTTTAACAACCTGGCTGCCCACTTGAGCTAAGGATGAGTGGAAAATTTATTCGAAAGAAATATGGAAAAAGAACTGTGGCAGGAAAATGGACTATGGTGCAAAATACTCAGACCACTATATTTCATGTTGATGCTCATTGTGCTTCAGATACACTAGAACGATGGTATAATTCTATTGCAGATGAAAAAGCTAAGATTCTTCCAGTGGATATTGAAGAAACTCAAAATCAGCAGTTATCAGGGCTGGCAAAATGGGCACATCAAAAATGTGGACATTTGGGAGAGAACCACTTACAGGTGGGCATATAGTAGGGGTGTACCCTAACATTGGATTTAGTTAAAACTGTTATTGCTCAGTGTCCTATATGCCAACATGGGCAACAAAGACCAATCCTCATATTGTGAAAGGACAATTGGGAGGGAAAATTACCAGGACAAATCTGGCAGATTGATTACATTGGACCTCTACCCTTAGTGGAGGATGTCGGATATGCTTGCACAGTTGTAGATACATATTCAGGGTATTTATTGGCATACCTTGTAAACAAGCTACACAGAAAAACATCATTAAGGCAATTGACTTAATTATGTTGTACTATGGAATACCCTTGCAGATACAAAGTGACAATGGTTCCCATTTTAGGGGAAAATGGTACAAGCTTATGCTCAAGCCCATAACATACAGTGGGTATTTCACATCCCTTATTACCCGCAGGCAGCAGGGTTAATTGAGGAATGAATGGATTGCTGAAAGAACAGTTTAGGAAATTGGGGAGAGCCTACGAAAATGGAAAGAGAATTTGCATGAAGCATTACAGATTTTAAATAATAGACCAGTTGGAGAATCTGAGACGCCCTTAATGAGAATGATAACTCCTAATTTGCAAGTGCAGGCTTACTCAACTACAGAAACAGTGTTATATTGGGAAATTACACCAGGAGCTCTGTTTCCTTGCAGGGCAACCCCAGAAGCTGCTGGACTTGATTTAAATGCCCTTCAAGAATACAGAATAAACAGCAGAAACATTCAAGTGATAGAAACTGGTATTGGAATACAAATTCCACCGAGACATTTTGGTTGGATAGCACCTAAATCAGAACTAGCCCTCAAGGGAATACAAATTTTGGGAGAGGTGATTGATTGTGATTACCAAGGAGAAGTGAAAAGTAATTTTGTTGAATAGTAGAGAACAAAATCTGTTAATTCAACAGTATGACAGGTGGCTCAATTGTTAATTATTCCAGTTAACAGTGACCCCTATAAGGACAAGCCCCACTCTTAACAGCAAGGGGGATAAAGGTTTTAGATCTACAGGAGGTTTTAACAATGGTGCCAAATATGGGTTACAAACCCAAATGGCCCTCCTGAACCAGCTGAGGTGATAGCCACGGACGAGACAACACAGTGTTAATTATCAGGTCAGGAAAAGAGATGGGAATATGTACCAGCGAACACATGTTATCTTTGAGAATAATCAGTCTGTGTATTTCTAGGTTCTTCAATGGATTCTAAAAGGAATAACACTCTCTCTCACGGTCCATTCAGTCAAAGCCTATTATCCCAGGTGGAAGAATATTGAAGCTTGACGACCCACTTGTACAATGGGGTTGGAAATCTTCCACCAGTTCTAGGTGCAAGACAACTTTACTTGCCCTGAAAACCAAGGATGTCCTATAGTGAACATTACTTTTTCACCAGATGTGAACATTTGGAAACCAGTTGAGACAATGGCAGGACGATTATATGTCCAACCTATGCAGGACACAAATTGGATTAAATTACAGAACCAGACTGCTATTAGATGCTGCAACTTATCGAATAGTTGCATGGTGACTGTACAACATAGACTTGATTGCCGCATGAATCAAACAGACATTTTCAATGCAAGTATTACTTTGATTGACATAGACACGTTATTCTGCATAGATGCTTCTGCAATAACTAATAGAACTACTTGGGCAGATCACATTACAGTGTTGAAAAATCATCCTGTAATTAGCAATGATAGTATAGTTAAGGTTCCATCCACATGTACATCAGTAGCGCAGCGGTATCAGAAAAATGTAATCCATTTTAACATAACGTTTATGTTTAGTAGAAAATGCAAATATAAAAGAGCTTGGTATGATACGCTATTAGGTGGAGCAGGGGCAGGCATGGAATTTTAAATAGTGTTGATATAGAAACACTGACTAACAGGCTTCAGGCAGTAGGAATTGATGTATTTAGCTTAATTAACTTACAAGCTCAATGGATGCCAACTGTTTTCTTACCCAAAGATTAACTTTGAATTATGATTTTGAGTTCTTGCAGTTATTTAATGCTTCACAGGTATGGGGAATGGGAGTATCAGAAAATATTTCATGATTTATTGATTGGACAGAATGCACAATCGACATATGTATTCTATACTGCAAAGAAATAAGGCCCAGAGTGATTTAATGAGTAATAATGAATATGTGTGGAGGACTGTGTTCAAATCATGGATTTCTAGTAATCATTGGATTGTAATGTCATCCACACAGTAAAATGCACAGGTCCCTGATAATGAGCAGAAGCTTATTTTGTATTGGCAGCCCAATATTTTAGATCAATCAAGATTGAGTATCTCATTAAATAAAATTAAACAGATAATTCAGGAAACAGATGTAATGCAGGCTCATTTGGCAATAAGAAATAAATCATTAGTGCAAAGTCAGGTGCAAACTATGATAGTTAAAAATAAAATGATTGATTTAAGTTCCAAGATTCAACAAGAGACTACTCATTATTGGTGGGATATTTTTACAGGATGGTCTCCATCAGCTACAAAAGTGTTAAATATGCTGATACATCCTATCATAATCATTGCTGTAGTGACAATTATCTTGCTTATTTGGACTTGTTACTTATCATGTTATATTCATAGTAATTTTGCTATGGTACCAATATCATACAAATCATATTCACAATAATCAAAGGACCGAATGTAGTGATAGTATAATATGTTGATTATTGTTACTCCATTTTAGTATGCTATTTCATGTAATGTATGTCATTTTATACTCCATTTTGTATTGTGTGACTCCATTTTACATGCTGCTTCATTTAATTGGTGTTTTGCTCTTTAGATAGCCTCATTATTATGTTTTGCTTCAGGACTTGAAGGTTGCATATTATCAGGCAACCTGTTTTTTAGTTTTGTTTAAACTTCTGCTTAGCTCATAGTGTTCTAGGCACCCGGCCAGTGTTTGGAGCACAGTGACCTAGCAGGTGTAGTGAATTCTGAGCAGTCCTTATGGTGTGAACTTGCAGCATCCTGGGGCCCGCCAGCTTCTAGAATGTGGCAAAACAACACTATGAAGGCTGCACAGTTATTTTAGCATAGAATAAGATATAAATGTAGCTTTCTCAATGCCTGGTTGAAACCTCATCTGCAGGGTGGATGCATCGCTGTGGAACTTTCTCCCGTTCAAGACTCCTGGCCAGGCTGTGAGATGATTAGGGGCTTCCCCAGCTACTGGGAAAAGGCTTGGATGTAGCATAGAATTGGTGATGTATCATGTTTTGCTTAATTGAAGTATATATTAATGCTGATAGTAATATTGCTAATGAATGAATGCTAAAGTGTAATCATTAATGCTGATAGTGACATTGCTGCTAAATGAAGTGTAATTATCTTTTGCTTGCAATAAATTGTGCTGATGTGTGAATGCCAAGTGTGATTATTCCTTTGTGACTCTTCGATTAGGCAAGACAGTACCAGAATGTGCATCCTGAGTGGAGATCCATTGTAAAAATGAGGCCATGGACATCAATGGAATATCACCCTGACTGCAGTAACACAGAAGTTAGGACAGTTAGGAGTTGCACAGTGTCAGCCAGGTAATGCCCCCCCAGACCAGGTACTACATCCTGAGTGGAGACCCATTGTAAAATTGAGGTCATGGACATCAACGATACACTAGACTGGTTGCAGGAACAGACAAGTTAGGACAGTTTGAGTTGTATGGCATCAGAGATGCAATGCCCCACCACAGGCCATGTACAGCATTCTGAGTGTATATGGACAGGGAAATGAAGGCTATGGGCATCAATGGTACACCGCCATGATTGCAGGAACACACAAGTTAGGAAGTTAGAAGTTTCATGGCATCAGCCAGGCAATGACCCCCAACCCCAGACCAGGTACTGTATGTTGAGTGGAGACCCACTGTTAAACTGAGGTTATGGACATCAAGGGTACATCACCCTGGTTGCAGAAACACTCAAGTTATGACAGTTTGGGATTGCATGCCATCAGCCAGGCAATGCCCCACCACCCTCTCCATAGGCCAGGTACTGCATTGTGAGTGGAGACAGACAGGAAAGAAGCCCATGTACATCAATGGTACAACACCCTGATTGCAGAAACACACAAGTTAGGACAGTTAAAGTTGCACAGCGTCAGCCAGGCAATACCCCCAGATCAGGTACTGCACCCTGAATGGAGACCCATTGTAAAATGAGGTCATGGACATCAATGGTACACCAGCCTGGTTGCAGCAACACACAACTTGGGACAGTTTGGAGTTGCATGTCATCATCAGGCAATGCACCCCCCAGACCAGGTACTGTACACTGAGTGGGGACCCCTTGCGAAACTGAGGCCATGAACAGCAATGGTACCACACTCTGGTTTAAGGAACACCAAAGTTAAGACAGTTTGGTGTAGCATGGTGTCAGTCAGGCAATGTTCCCTCCTCTGCCACAGGCCATTTACTGCATCCTGAGTGTATATGGACAGGAAAATGAAGGCTATAGAGATCAGTGATACACCTTCTGATTGCAGGAACACACAAGTTAGGGCAGTAGGGAGTTGCACAGCATCAGTCAGGCAGTGATCTCCCCTCCCCAGACCAGGTGCTGCATTCTGAGTGAAGACCCCCAGGAAAACTGAGGCTATGGACATCAAGAGCACATCTCATTGATTGCAGGAACACACATGTTAGGAAAGTTAGGATTTGCATGGCATCAGCCAGGCAATGCCCCTCCCAGATCAGGTACTGCACCCTGAGTGGAGACCCATTGTAAAAATGATGTCATGGACATCAATGGTACACCAGCCTGGTTGCAGCAACACATAACCTGGGACAGTTTGGAGTTGCATGTCGTCAGCCAGGCAATGCCCCCCCCCAGACCAGGTACTGTATGCTGAGTGGAGACCCATTGTTAAACTGAGGCCATGAACATCAATGGTACAACACTCTGGTTTCAGTAACACACAAGTTAGGACAGTTTGGAGTTGCATGTTGTCAGCCAGGCAATGCCCCCCCAACCAGGTACTGTAGGCTGAGTGGAGACCCATTGCAAAACTGAGGCCATGAACATCAACGGTATCTCACTCTAGTTTCAGGAACACAGAAGTTAAGACAGTTTGGTGTAGCATGGCATCAGTCAGGCAATGTTCCCTCCTCCACCCACAGTCCATGTACTGCATCCAGAGTGTATACAGACAGGAAAATGAAGGCTATAGACATCAACGGTACTCCTCCCTGATTGCAGGAACACACAAGTTAGGGCAGTTAGGAATTGCATGGTGTCAGCCAGGCAATGCTGTCCCCTCCCCTGCCAAGTACTGCACCCTGAGTGAAGACCCACAGGAAAATGGAGGCTATGGACATCAATGGCACACCTCCTTGATTGCAGGAACACACAAGTTAGGACAGTTAGGAGTTGCACGGCATCAGCGAAGCAATGCCCCCCACTCAGATCAGGTACTGTGCCCTGAATGGAGACCCTTTGTAAAAATGAGGTCATGGACTTCAATGGTACACCAGCCTGGTTGCAGCAACACACATCTTAGGACAGTTTGGAGCTGCATGACCATCAGCCAGGCAATGCTCCCCCAGACCAGATACTGTATGCTGAGTGGAGACCCATTGTAAAACAGATCCCATGAACATAAACAGTACAACACTCTGGTTTCAGGAACACACAAGTTAGGACAGTTTGGAGTAGCATGGTGTCAGACAGGCAATGCTCCCCCTCCACCCACAGGCCATGTACTGCATCCTGAGTGTATATGGACAGGAAAATGAAGGCTATAGATATCAATGGTACACCTCCCTGATTGCAGGAACACACAAGTTAGGGCAGTTAGGAATTGCATGGCATCAGCCAGGCAATGCTCTTCCCTCCCCAGACCAGGTACTGCATCCTGAGTGAAGACCCACAGGAAAACAGAGGCTATGGACATCAATACCACACCTCCTTGATTGCAGGAACACACAAGTTAGGACAGTTTGGAGTTGCACAGCATTAGCCAGGCAATGCCTCCCCCCCAGATCAGGTCCTAGGCCCTGAGTGGAGATCCATTTTAAAAATGACATCATGGGCATCAACAGTACACCAGCCTGGTTTGTAGCAACACACAACTTTGGACAGTTTGGAGTTGCATGTCATCAGCCAGGCAATGCCCCCCTCCCCAGACCAGGTACTGTATGCTGAGTGGAGACCCATTGTAAAACTGAGGCCATGAACATCAATGGTACAACACTCTGAGGCCATAGACATCAACACAACATCACCCTGATTGCAGGAATACACACGTTAGTACAGTTAGAAGTTGCATGGTGTCAGCCAGGCAATCCCCCCCCCACGACGAGGTACTGTATCCTGACTTGAGACCCATTGTAAAACTGAGGTCATAGACATCAAAGGTACACAAGCTTGGTTGTAGGAACAGACAAGTTATGACAGTTTGGAGTTATATGGCATCAGCCGCACAACGCTGCCCCGGCCCACAGGCCATGTACTTCATTCTGAGTGTAGATGCACAGGGAAACGAAGGCCATGGACTTCAATGGTACACCACCCTGATTGCAGGAGCACATAAGTTAGGACAGTTAGGAGTTTCACAGTGTCAGCCAGGCAAGGCCCCCTTCCCCAGACTAGGTACTGTATCCTGAGTTGAGACCCATTGTAAAACTGAGGCCATGGACATCTACGGTACACCACCCTGATTGCAGGAACACAGAAGTTAGAACAGTTAGAGTTGCAGCATCATCCAGGCAATGCTCCCCAGACCAGGTACTGTATCCTGAGTGGAGACCCATTGTAAAACTGAGGCCATGGGCATCAACGGAAAATCACCCTTATTGCAGGAACACACAAGTTAAGACAGTTAGGAGTTGCATGGCATCAGCCTGGCAATGCCACCCCCCGAGACCAGGTTCTGCACCCTGAGTGGAGTCTCATTGTAAAACTGAGGTCATGGACATCAATGATACACCATCCTGGTTGCAGGAACACACAAGTTAGGACAGTTTGGAGTTGCATGGTGTCCGCCATACAATCCCCACCACCACCACAGGCCATGTTCTGCATTCTGAGTGTAGATGCACAGGGAAATGAAGGCTATGGACATCAACTGTACATCACCCTGATTGTAGGAACACACAGGTTAGGACAGTTAGGGTTTCACGGCGTCAGCCAGGCTCTGACCCCCAGACCAGGTACTTTATCCTGAGTGGAGACTCATTGTGAAACTGAGGCCATGGACATCAATAGAACATCACCCTGATTGCAGGAAACACATTTATGACAGTTAGGAGTTTCACAGCATCAGCCAGACAATGCCCCCAAGACCAGGTACTGCACCTGAGTGGAGACCACAGGAAAACCAATGCTATGTTGATCAATGTCACACCTCCTGATTGCAGAAACACACAAGTTAGGATAGTTCACAGTTGAATGATATCAGCCAGGCAATGCCACCCTCCCAGAACAGATACTGCATCCTGAGTTGAGACCCACAGTAAAACTAAGGCTATGGATATCAATGGTACATGTCCGTGATTACAGATGTACACAAGTTAGGACACTTAGGAGTTGCACGGTCTCACCCAGGCAATGCCTCCCCCAGGTCAGGTACTGATCCTCAGTAGACACCCATAGCAAAACGGAGGCCATGGACATCAACAGTACACGTATGTAATTGGAGGTGTGCACAAGTTTGGACAGTTAGGAGTTGCTTTGTTTCAGCCAGGCAATGCCCTCCCACCCTAGACCAGGTGTTTTATTTTGAGTGGAGAGGCACAGGAAAACAAAGTGCATGGAGATCACTGGGACACTTCCTTGGTTGCAGGTACACACAAGTTAGGATAGTTCAGAGTTACATAGCATCAGCCAGGTAATGTCCTCCCCCCACCAGATACTGCATCCTGAGTGGAGACCCACAGTAAAAGTTAGGCCATGGACATCAATGATACACGTCCGTGATTGAAGCTGTACACAAGTTAGGATAGTTAGGAGCTGCATGACCTCAGACAGTCAATGCTTTCACACCCCAGACCAGGTATTGCATCCTGAGTGGAGAGCCACAGATAAACTATAGGCATTGACATCAATTGAACAACTGTGTGACTGCAGCTGTGCACAAGTTTGCACATTTAGGGATTGTATGGATACAGCTAGGCAATCCCACTACCCAGACCAGCTACTGCATCTGTACTGGACACACATAGCAAAACTTAGGCCATGGAAATTTACAGTACAGGTCTGTGATTGCAGTTACACACAAGTTATCATTATGTTTTACACTCTGTATTACAACAAACCATTGCATTATGGCAATAATGTCATTCAAGCTGTGTGGTGTGGTGGGATAACGTGACACCTCAGGTATTGGATGTACTCAGCCTGTGGTCTTGTACCCAACCACCTGAGATGTGATGTTATCCCAGCACAACTGTCACCTTGTTAGTGATTCTTGTTTAAGTATATGTTGAGCTGAGTTTCTTTACTCACGATGTTGTAGGCGCTCCCCCGCAGCAGGCTTGCCAGCAGCCTCCCACATCTCATATGCGAGGTAGTACCAGTCAGCATTATTGTCCAGTATCTCCCCTCAGTTCTTAAAGACATAGAATGGCTGGCGCACCAGCTTCCACTTCCACTTCCACTTCTGTGCAGTTTTGTTCTTAACTTTTAGACAGATGTGTAAATAGCTGTTGATGCACCACCACATTACATCCAGCTTCCTGTTCATGCCACACATCAGCACCTTGGGATTCCCTCTAGCCTGAGCTGCCTCAAGAGGTAGCACACCTCCCTCAGACTCCAGATTCTCATCTTTTTTTGTCAGCTGCAATAAATAGAGAGACAGACAATAGTATGTTAATGTATTTTGTTACGTGTCTGTGCATGTGCTCTGTTCAAGTTTTTGACTACTCGTGTACAGTCAGCATCATTATTATGATTGTACAGTTATTATAAGAAGTAATGCCATATGGCAATACTAATTGTTAGAATAAATGAGATGAACAACACACTACTCCCTCCGTGATGTCATATTTGAACTATGCTGTATATGCATACTCAAACCACATACCTAGATATTAATACTGTATATTGTTAACAGAACCTGTATGCATGTCACAATTCTCAACACATTCATGCATCTAAGTTTGTGTAGTACTGTGAAAGTGAGATAGCATGTGTTTGTACTGTGTGTGTTATGTATGCAAATTTCTATTTTTTGACCAAGCTTTTGTGGCTCTTATAAAGCCTTTTTTTTTTTAAAAGATATCTGTTTTACCAGTCTGATATTTTTAGAGGACTGTGAGGATTCCATCTTGAAGGTCTCCCAGGAAAAGGCAATTGCCAGCATAAGAGAAGTGCACACCATCTGTTAGGTATAGCCAATCATTACAATACTTAATTTCAGGGTGACGTATGGTGTGCATCCCAGACATGCGCAGATATCCAGATATTTGTATGTTTACCTTTCTTAGTGCTCTGTCAAGCAGGTACATGTGCTGTTCTGCTTTCCAGACCCTACGCTCAGTAATATCATAATAAATTATCTTACAGGCAGGCAACATACCTAAAATAGAAGCATGGTATAATTTTACTTCTGACACTAAATCTACCCATCGTGTGGTGCCCAAATCATTGCCTCTGAGATGAATCAGCAGTATGTCCGGTCGACCTTGAGTCTTTAGAAGTCTGTGCATTCTTGGCATGAGATGCTCCCACCTCATGCCTCCACTGCCAAACCACTTAACAGAGCAATTTGGAAGCTGCAGGTCTTTGCCAAAATCAATCCTCTGAGCATATTCTGAAGCTCATCATATTATACTGCTGCCGACGACCCACAGTCTATATGCTGTTTTCTGCCATTCTGAGGTTTTAAGCTAGAAGTGGACAGAGAGCTACCAAAATAATCAGTGTTTCTCCTGCAGTGAATAGGCACTACTGAATATGAAACTAAAATTTCCTCTCTCATTCAACACTGTTTTGATGGGCTGTCCCAAAATACAGTGATTTTGAAAATAATTGGTTACTGCTTTCTTATGGCTAACCAATACGGTGGATGCACTGACTATGACTACACTGAATGGCTGCAGCTCCTGTCAACCAGAAATTTTGGAAGATTTCTAAGTGGGAAAATACTGCATTTCATAAGCTACTTCAAACAATCACAACTACACAGAGGTGTATGATCAGTTGCCTCTTGTGTTATGATACACGTGCTGCTTGCTTTCTGCCTTCATTTGCAGCTCTATCTGTGCTAATAAGTACTGAGTGACACTCTGACTTTAAACAGTAATAACTTCTTTTACAGCACTACAGGTTATTTAGATTGTCATAGTCAAATAGAGCAGGAAAAACATTTTGTTTAATGCTATTTTGTGGTGCTAACAGTTTTAATAATGTTAGAAAAATTGTATAGAAAATGGGATGTACTTACACAGTAAAACAGGCTGCTCAGTCTTTTCTTAAGATGGCTGCTATGTCCTTCTTCTCCAGTCTTCAGCAGTTCTGATTGGATTCCTGACATGGCCTGATCAATGTTACATTCCATTGGTGTAAGCGTGTCACTCAAATAGAAAGAAGTGTCTGATTGGCTTAGCCTTAAAGAGGGTGTTTTTTTAATGTGAATATTCGACACTTTCATGCTCATGACACTATTATTCAACACTTTCATGCTGATGACACTATTTTGTGACACTACATTCGGCAGTGTCATGCTGACGACAGCAAATTTTATGACACTTTCATGCTCACGACATCATATTTTGCGACACTGTTGTACATTCAACACTACTTTTTGAAAATGTTGAAAAACAAAGTATTTTCTGAAAAAATACTGTGGATACTTTAAATTGTGACAATACTTTACTTTTTGACATGTTTAGATATATTTACTCATGTTATAAGTGATGTTCTGTTCTGCAACACTTGAAAACATTATATATTGGTTTACTGGTGTCCAGTTGTGAGAAGACTTATCTGTGCAATGTTTTGTAAGCAGTACTATTTATTCTTGTAACATAAAACATGAACAGTGTGTGTGACTGTGTAATGTTAGAACAAAAAAGTCAGTTCACCACTAAATATTTGTTTTTCTCTAATTCTTATACAGGTGTCTGATACTTACATAACATTGTTCTACACTACTGTAAATTTCCAGAGAAGAAAGATGCCCTCTAAACAGAGATGTAGTTTTATGCAGAGACAAAACTGGTATCATAGTAGTTCACTGTTGCTTAAGAGTGGTTCAGGAAGCACATATGGTATGTCAAAACGTAAAGTGAATCAACATTCTGCTCAAGGAGTGACTTCACAGGTTGCACACTCGCAGAAA
This sequence comes from Neoceratodus forsteri, assembly GCA_016271365.2. Taxonomy (NCBI): domain Eukaryota; kingdom Metazoa; phylum Chordata; order Ceratodontiformes; family Ceratodontidae; genus Neoceratodus; species Neoceratodus forsteri. Next base: position 903,475,420 of record CM028129.1, read on the forward strand.
AAGTACGTACTTGCTCAACTGCAAGGGAAAAATGCATAGCCGAGCAACAGTTGTGGAAATCTTTGAGATGGAACACTAATGTTGCAAAGGCAAGCATACAGAAGTGTACTAAGCAGCAGCGTAAAGCCATGGCTGCTGATGGTCATTTGAGGAAGCAAACGTATTTTCAATCACAAGCTTCTAAAGCTAAGATTGACAGAATTATTGCTACTGTGATGAGACGTGAGCACAAAAAAAAACTAAAGAGTCATCTCTCTTTGATGAAATTGCATCTCAGAGTCTGCACATTTGTTAATAGAGCAGTATTTGTCCTTCAGTGCTTGTGTCGTATGATGACACATGTACTTGAGCAGTTCAGGAAAGTTGTGTACAAGATTAAGATGAGGCTACAACACTATCCTGTTTTGAACCAACACAATTTCTGTGACGTTTTCACAGGTCACTGGCTGCATACACAGCACTTAGAGGTGTATTTCTGAGAGGAGTCATATTACTTAATCCACCAAGTAGTGTCTCCCGATTTTCCCTTTCGTATATTATATTACGAACATAGAGGGGGTTTTCAGAAAGACATAGATATGCCTGGTCCCTCAGATTCAAGACACAAAGAAAAAGATACAGGAGGTGGAGAGAAGACAGGTGACAGAGGCGACAAAGGAAGAGAAAGAAAGAGAGAGAGAGAAAGAGAACAAGGAAGAGAAAAAATACATGACACAAGATCCAGAATCAACTAAATTCAAGTGTATACAATTTATCTGATTGAACTCTTACTACCACTGAACTTCAAGTTCTTAACAAGGGTTTATCATTCAGTATTACTCAAAACAAAATCTATTTGAACTGAAATTAGATCTTGAAAATTTTTTAGGAAAATTCGATTAAAAAACTTTTGGGTTTAAAAGAGAACGATATTACCAATAAAGAGGAACAAGGAAAGAGATATCTTTTAAAAAGCTCTAGGATCAAAATGGAGTTCAACCCAATATGTTTTACACCACCACATATATCAACATATATCGAAAAAGTGAACAAAGAAATAGAAGAATTAATGGAAGAAAATGAAAAGAAAATTCCAAAATGCAATCTAAGTAAAGAAGAAAATGCTGCTTTGGAAAATCTGGCAATAGATCCCAACATAATAATTAAGCCAGCAGATAAGGCAGGGGCTATTGTGATTCAGAATTTAAAAGATTATCAAGAAGAATGTTTACAACAACTAAATGATACACTTACATATGAGGAAGTTTCAAGACTCCATTTAATTTACTACAATAACAGATCAAAGAAATCTTACAGGAAGCCACAGATCGAGGCATTATAGAGACATGGTTACAGGAAGCACTATTTACAAAACTTCCTACAATACCCCTTTTTACTGCCTTCCCAAAATACATGAGGATAAAAAAAAAAACAACAAGATCCATAATTTCTGAATTGGATCCATCACAGAGTCACTTTCCATCTATGTTGATCACTGTTGCAAAACATTAATACTAGAGATGTGGTCATTTCTCAAAGATACTAAACATTGCATACAAATACTGGGTAATTTGAATCAAGAACAGAATGATTTAGAGGGCACTTTCCTGGTAACGTTTGATGTTAAATGTCTCTGTACTTGCATACCACGTGATGGGGGAATTGAAGCTTTAAAATATTTTTGGGAGAAAAAATATACTAACACACTACATACTGAATTCATTTTGAATCTAACAGAAATCGTTTTAAAAAATAACTACTTTGCATTTGAAAATAAGTATTTTCTTCAGAAAACAGGAATAGCAATGGAGCGACATTAGCATCCACCTATGCAAATCTATATATGGCCCTGTTTGAAGACAAATATTTACAATAGGACACACACATCTATCAAACAAATCTTCTACTCTATAAGCATTTCATTCATGACATTTCGATTATTTGGAAAGGAAATGAACAAAAATTAAAACAATTTTATAAATATCTTGAAGAAATAACTCCAAATTTATCCTTCACACTTATCTATGATATGCAAGAAATAGCATTTTTAGACCTTATGCTTATTAAAGAAAATGAAAAAATTATTACATACTTATATTAAAAAGACATTGCAAAAAATACGCTGCTATATGCCAAAAGTTTTATTCACGAAATCTAAAGGAAAGTATTCCATATGGTCAGATGACATGAACTAAAAGAAACAGTGGGACCAATATCAGATATGAAACAAATATAACAGAACTTACAGAGAGATTCAAAGAAAGAGGATATACAACAGAATCACTTGCTCAGGTAAAATAACATGTGATTTGAAACAAAGAGAAGATTTATTACAAGATAAAGACATTAACACAACAAAACAGATACAATTGTCATGTCTACACAATTTTCTGAATATTTTGGTAAAATCAAAAATATGATAAACAAAAATTGGAATATTCTACAAGCCACTGAAACTGTAACTCATATTTTTTCTCAAAAACCAGTAATAACAGCCAAGAAAACAACAACACTGAAGAATAAACTGGTAAAACCTCAAGTTGGAAACCAGAACAACCTATTTATACATGGCTAAAATATGACTTAAAAGGATTCTTTACATGTGGAAATTGTGTCCATTGCAACAGTGGAATTAAAACTAAATATATTAAAAATACTTCCACATAAGTTTTATTACATGTAATCTGGTTCAAGGTCAGTTGGCATTCATCTGTATCCCCCTTCCCCGGGTCATGCCTGAAAATAGGCAGGATTTGTCTAGTGCACTTACCCGATCAACAAAAACTAAATAAAATACATTCTGATCATGTTGTGTACTATATTGTATGTCCTTTTCCCTATGTTATATTGGAGAAACAACAAGACCCCTTAAACAATGAATCAGTGAACATAAAAGTTGCATCAGACATGGGGACCTGAGATCCCCACTTGCAAGTCATTTTTTGGAATATAACCGTCAAATTGCATCATTAACATTTTTGGACTTGAATCAGTATATCCACCAAGAGGGTAATCGAGAACCCGTTCTCTTAAAAGAAACCTGGTGGATTTTCACATTAAGGACCCATTAAAGAAAATATGGACTCAATGAAAATCTGATTTGGACCACTTTTGATTAAAAGACAACAACAGGAATGAACTGATAGATCCTTATACTAACTCCAGAAAATACAATCAAGTCATGTAGTTCATTTATCCATTTATATACATTACAGTACTGCTTTAAATGTAAATCTGTCTCTTGATTCTTTAATTCCTCTGGTCAGGCTTCGCTCCCCCTTCCCCCCTTCCTCCCTTTTTCCCTCCCTTCCCTCTTCTTTCTTCCCTCCCTGTCCTTCTCTTCCCCCCACTATAACCCCTTTATTCTCATATACTTTTTTGCCATTTATTTTATCTTGGTATCTTTTTATAAATGCTCATATGTTTTCATATTTAATTCCCTCCACCAAACTGATTTAAAACTACAGACAAATGGTGATAAAATTGAAGGGGACCACTAGTTGTTTACTCAGCAAGAGTAGTTTTCTTTTGAACCAGGCTGCCCAGGGTGACGTCGCTCTGTGACACCAACACGCCTTCAGCGTGTTGACACCCTGGCCCAGCCCTTCTCTTACTTCTAGTAAAAGAAAACACAGCATAGTAAGCACTTCTGGTGTCCTGCTAAATAGCAGCAGGTACTTTGAAATTTTGAGAAGACATAAGCGTCTTGGAGCTTATTTAAATGAAAGTTTCTCAATGGGACATATAGTCATAAACGACATAACATTGATAAGGTATGGTCACTTTCATAAAAATGTCTTAGTTTTCACAGTTTGGATTGATAACAGATAGATTGGTATATAAATGGCTCCAACTTTGTCTTAACAGGTGAGGTAAACTAAATCAGTGGAGCATTTAAAAAGGAAAAATGTTTTTTAGTCCCTGATAGTATGGTTTCATATCCTAAGGTAATTTCTCTAATTGATTCAATATTACAACTTGGAGTTGTTTAAATTTTATACTAACAGACATGAATTCCCTATCTTTGTTACAGAATTGCAACAAGTTATATTTTGTGAAGTGGATACAAACATAAAAATTTCGTAACAGTCTAAAAGTCGGACCACCAAATAGCAGGACCTAAGATATAATTTCTACATTTATTTATGAAGGTCAGTTCCCCCTTCATGAATTTATTTCAATTTATTTCAATTTCAAGTCATTTTGACAATAAATTACATTTATTTCCTTGAATATAAAAGATATAACTCTTTCTCATATATTAATTATTACAGAGTAAAATTTCACACTTCATAACAATGTGGAAACAAAATTGAAAAATGTTTTGAAATGTTTTAAAGGCTCAATGTCTGAAGAAGGAATACTTTAATTCCAAAACGATACCAAATAAAAATAAAAAAAGCCACACTTTAAAAAGGAATTTCTTGATTAAAACAAAGAGGTCCACGGAAGAGAGTTGGATGTTGAGTGGGATTTTTTTAGCTAACATAGGAGTTGTATTACTCACAGAAAAAGGACAGCAAGTTCTACACTGATGAGTCCAGTAAACTGTGTAATGTGCTGAGTGTGTGTGATGACACTACAATGGAGTGTGAGGCAACTGTTCAGCCTTGTAAGCATCACTGTCTCTCATGGACGTGTGATGTGACTTGCAACCGAAGGCAATCATCATTTGACAAAGTCGAGCACTTTATCAACTTGTTTGTCATTACTGATCATAAAGACAGACATAAGCTGTTTGATAGTATAGATCTTTGTGAGATCTGTCCACATACTGGACTTATGGGTCATTCACTTGCTTGTCTAGATAGTGGTGTTTGCGACAGTGTATTTCACCACATGCAGATGCTGCGGGTGCATCAATCAGGCATGCAAAACTTTGTGTACAGAGTCTATGAGGTGTGATGAGTTATTGCACAGTATACTTGTCTGAATGAGTTACTACAGTCTGGTGACATGCATGGTGCTATGACATTTCTGAAACAGCTGCAATGTGTCAGCAGTGTCACAGATACTGTGATTGATCAGTCATCAATTGCTGATGGAAATTCTGTCTCTGTCTTAGAAACTGATATTCTCAAGCAGTTTGGGAACTCGATTGCCAAATTTGAGTTGGCAAAGACAGAGAAATTTGACTCTGTATGTGTGTTATGTGATCGGCTCTGTTACGAAAAACAAAAGGTCAAAGTGAACCTGGACCTTATCACCATACAATGACATGTGGTTTCGACTGTCAGCATTTATGCTGTTAAAGTATGACTTCCAGTTAGACCCAGTCATTGTGATGTGCAAGCACTGTTTCTCCAAGGTGAAGGCTAACATTCTGCCTCTAAGTTTACTCTTGAACAATATGGAGGCACATGTTACACCTGCTAAGATTTCCACATTGAATATGTTTGAACAAATTCTTATTCAGTCAATGAAACCATTTCAAACTATTCTATGTCTGAATACAAAAACACAGAGCATTCCAAAAAAAGAACTTATTAGGTCTCTTAAGGGTACCGTTATGTATCTTCCACTTCCTCTGCAGGAAAACGTGGAGGCAATCTCCATTGAGAACACTTTGGTGATTCTTGTCAACAGTGTTCAATGAAGTCAAAAGGTCATTTGGCAGGATGTTGTCAATGTAGAGAAGGTGAAGCTTGCTTTTACTTATTTGAGGAGCAACAATCCCTTTTATACAGACCTTGATATTGATCGCATGGCTAGTGTGTCTGTTGAACATGATGTGTTGGAAACCACAAAAACAATGATCGAGAAAGGTCAATATGGAGACAAATGATAATGTGTATGAACAGTACACAATTCACCCACTGCATGACAGAGATCCAGTAGGGACAACATTGACCTGTTCCAAATGAAGCAGGTGGAAGGTGAGCCTGTCAGCATTTGGGAGGCAACATTGGAAACACACTGTTTTCCAGATTTATTGCCAAATGGGTCAGGTGGATGCCTAGATGAAAGAAGTGCATGTACAAGGTGCTGAGTAGCGCACTAGCCATGTGTTCAGTAAGGATGGCAAATTCAGATGCAACATATAGTACCTGTTTCATCTCCTCTGGGAGAGTGAGCTTAGCATACTGTCTGCATCTACTGCAGATACTATTCAGCTCAGAACTCCACTTGATGGAATCACTAGTGTACAGTTTTTTGCAGCAATTAAAGCAAAAGGATGAAAGTGTGAAAGTGAATTTATCTTCTATTCTGTCAATTCTACGTGGCACCAAAGAATACTGATATCGCAGACACCCTGAGGTGATGACTATGCTGTGAGAGTATGGTGCAGATACATGGTTTGTTACACTCAGCTGTGCCAAGTATGCCTGGGACGAGGTCATTGAACTCTTGAAGTGGGCAAATTGTGATGTAGAAGGCATTTCATCAATGACTCTCAGAGAAATGTTCTCACTTGATCCAGTGTCTGTGACTAGGCATTTTCACAAGTGATTCCATGATATTCTGACTTTCATTTTTGTCAAAGGACAATCTGCCTCTTGGTATTGTGGAGCATTACTTCTGGAGGACAGCATATCAGGCATGAGGTGCTCCTCATATTCATATGTTACTGTGGATCAAGGTTGTGCCAAGCATAGGTGAACATGAAGCAGCACAAGTGTTAGCATTCATTAAGCAATACATCACTTGACGCATACCGGACAAGTACGACAGTCCTACACTGTAGAGGTTGGTGCAGAACAAATCAGATTGGTACACAAGATGTTTCAGGTTTCCTAGGTGTGTCTGGTTGCATGAATAAATTCTTTTCAACTATGCGACACCACTTGAAGAAAAATCAACCAAGAGGGTATATGAGTTACCCAGAGATAAGACTGAGGTGTACATCAATGACTACATCCCCACTCTTCTTCTAATGTGGCAAGGAAACATAGATGTTTAGTTTGTGGCTGACAACTCATTGGCTCTGGATTAGTATGTCACTTTGTACATCATCAAACATGAACAGACTAGCTTGCAAGATATTTGGAAAGATATTGCCATTTCAAGCAAGTCACTGACATCTCAATTGTGGTCATTGGGATTGAAGACCCTATCACACAAAGAATGTGATGCTTGTGAGGCCTCACGATCACTTGATTGGTACAGATTTGTATGGCAAATCTGATGCTGTATTTTCTCAGTGTAAACTACAAAGAGAAGCACAAATGTGTATTTATTCCTCATGCTGACATTGAGGAACTGGCTCTCAAGACACCCTCTTCAAGACATATCTTGAAGAATAACCTCATGACACGTACTACCCTGTAGACACAAAGACATGGATCGAATGTGTTTATTTGAGGTAGCTAATTGGTAGGATTACAAGACAGATGTCTCACCTAATTTTACATGTGACATTTGCAAGGTCAAAGGAGTGGACAGCTGTTTTGTTAAGAGACATAAGCCTTGGCCCATTGACCACTGTAAATTACATCTAGGCACATCCGAGAGCAGAGAGCATTACTACATTGCTCTCCTATTTTTATATAAACCCTGGAGGAATGAGCCTGAATTAAAAGGTGACTGTGATACATTCAAGGAAGAATTCTATTACAGTTATGAGACATTCAAAACTGAATACTCAGACACATATATAGAGAGACTAGACACTGAGAAGGAGCAGCTTGAAAAGGCACAGAAACAACTTGAGGAGGACACTCCTGTTAGTTCTCAGGACAGTCTTGATCCAGAAGGAGAACGTGATCTTGGGGAACCTCTGCCTCTGAATGCTCTAGAAGTACTCATATCAGAAGTGGAGAGTGCTATGGAACATGGCACACACTGCAGTGTTGAACCAGCAGAACTGAGAGAGAGAGACTCAATGAGCAGCAAAGTTTGGTGCATTCTGCAATTACTGATGCTGTCCAGCATGGGATACTACATGAACAAAAGAAATGTGACTGTCTTGACCACAAGCCACTACTGATGTTTGTTAGTGGCTCAGCAGGTACAGGAAAGAGCTTCCTTACAGAGGCCATTACTGCTGAAATACGGAAACTGACAGGCTCATCAATGTCTGTGTCTGTTAGTGCTCCACTGGACTGGCTGCATACAACATTGGTGGAGTTATGTTACACCATCTTTTCATGTTGTCAGTGGAGCATGCAAAGCAGGAGAGTATCATAAGCTGTAATTTAAGGTTGCATTTTAGCTTCATTCTATGCTTACTAAGATGAAGTTACTCATCATTGATGAGATTAGCATAGTCTCTAATTTGATGCATGCCTGTATACACCTATGTGCACAGGAGAGTTTGGGGACTGGCTATGGAGATGCATTTGGTGGTAAAAGCATTGTTGTATTTGGAGTCCTTTTACAGCTTGCACCAGTTAATGTGGAACATGTCTTTGCAGCTCTGACTGTCAAGCAGGCTAAGAATACACTAGGCTGCATTGGAGGTTTTAACCTGTAGAAGTTATTTACCTATGTTGAGCTGTGCTAAAACATGAGGCAGAGTGGTGATCTTGCTTACAAAGCACTGTTGGATCAAGCTCATACAGGTTCTTTGTCACCAGAACATCTTTCAATGTTACATGGTTGCAGAATCAGAATGGATACTACATCCACAGAAACAGCATGTGATGTTTTCAGTGATGTGTCCTCCAGGGACACACGCATTGTGTGTCTTATGCCATGGCTTAAGAAATGTGCTGAGTTCAACAGCGTTATGTTGCAGAGAGAGAATCAAGAAATTCTCATACTACATGCTGTTGATACACTTGATAGTGTTATTCTAAGTTGGAAGCTGGTAGCAAAGATGACTGAATGACTCTCTGAACTGAAATCGGATGTTTCACACACAACTGGCCTGAAAGTTGTTCTTACAGTTTGTAAGAATGCACATGTCATGCTACAGTGTAATCTTGATGTTGAGCGTGGCATGGTAAACAGTGCCATAGGTCACATCATAGACTTTATTTACATTGTTCAGAAGACATTTATTGAGACACTTGTTGTCCACTTTGACAACATGGAACAGCCTGTGCAGATTGATTGTACCTGTGTTAAGTTCCAGGTATTTAAGGATATCTATATCAACAGGAAACAGTTCCCAATATGTGTTTCATATGCCGTTTCAATTCACTAGTCTCAGGGCTTGCATTTGGATTCAGCAATGGTGGACATAGGGGCAGACATTTTCAAAGATAGCATGAGCTGCATCACACTTTCATGTGTCTGCAGTCTTTCTGAGTTGCACATCATAACACTCGCACCTCAGAAGATATGTGCTGACAAGCAATGTGTTGTCGAGTACAACAGATTATGTACTCTATATCAGCCACAGATATCTTTAATACCACTACCTACGTATGTGGTTGTCTCACATCACACAGTCACAGCTTTACCTGGCAACAAGAGAAAATGAGCTTCCACAACTGAATCAACTGTGCAAAGTATTAAGATGGTCAGAATGTCAAATGCAGATGCAGAATCAGCTGCTGCCCAGAAGTCACTATGTATGGTTGTTGTCCCAGTTTTTGATAACAGTACTAGAGTAAACTGCTATGCTAATTCAGCTATGCAAGCTTTTCTCCACATGCCACACTTTGTGCAGGCAATATCAGCTTCACAAGACACTCGCTTATTAAAGGCATTGAAGGAAGTTGTCAATGTGGCTTCTAATCAGCCAAACAACATGCAGTCACTGACACCTGTATGGCAGGTATTAGGTACATAAGATGGATGTAGTACATTTGCTGCAAACAAGCAGCAGGATGCCATTGAGTTTATGATGGCCATCATAAACAGCTTAGATGAAGAGGGGATTCCAATGCTTCAGTACTTCACTGTGTCACATGTTACCAGATATGTATGTGCGTCATGTGGTCATTCAGGGTGAGAAACCACTGAAGACATGCTTTGGGTTTCTCTCTTTGTGCCTCACACTCAAAGTGTCAAGTTCTGGCAGCTGTTTACCAATGCTGAAAGTGGTCACTTATATGAAAGGTGTGGAGGTACATGTACTCAGTCCATACGTCTCAGGACTTCATCTCAGTATCTTATGCTTGTATTGCATAGATTTGACTGTATTGGGTTCATAGTTGATACACCTATCACAGATTTCACAGCTGGTAGAATTGTATTTAACCAAGCAGTGTTCGACTCTCCGGCTGTGATCTACCACTATGGCCAGTCTGTACATTCTGGACATTACACTTGTTTGTTGAGTACCGAACTGGCTGGGTTGAATGCAATGACTCAACAAGCACTTTCAAACACAGACTACTGTGACACTTAAAAATGTATACGGTGATATTGAAGAATTACTACAATCTTCATGCATCAGAGGAATAGTCACAGAACATGTGACATATCTTACTGTCCATTTTGTTACAGAGTGAGTTCTGGTAGATAAACATTTTTTTCATGCAAATCTGCATTCACGATTACACTGGTAACATATCACATGGTTTACATGCATATGTTTACTCAATCTGACTTATAAGATTGCTGTGTTGATCAGTGACACCATGAAAATAGTTGCAGTGATCTTCAATCGGCACCAACTGTCTTTGCAGTCACTAGAGAAACCACACTTACATGTCTAAGGAAGACTTTGAAATGTCAAAAAAGATTTTCCTATCTAGTTGTCCTCTTCTGTCATTGTCTTTTCTTATGAGTATGTTGTATGCAGCCATAACAAGTACTAGTTGACATCGTTGCCAACTGTGTGCCTTTACTAAGGCACAATATTTGTCCACGTGCATAAACAAAACTGTGTAACATGTCTTATTTAAGAGTTGTCTGCATCATGACATTATTTTGATCTTTTATGAGTAAAATATATCCTACTGTTTGTGGCACTTCTGTGTCGGCACTATTGAACTCTGTTTTTTTACATGATCTGCTGACCTGTACTTAAGAGTGCAATATTCTGAAATAGACATCACTCTGTCACATGTTGAGTATCATCAGGTGTGGCTTGTATTTCTTTTTTTTTTTGTCCATTTGCGTCTTCACTGAATACCACCATATTGTGCTGCAACAGTGTAGTACTATCCCTGTTTTCTTGCCATACATCTGTGCTGTACATATGTATATATGATTATTAATACATTGTTTGATTACAGTTAGCACTGTTAGGTTTTAAGTAAACAATAATACCTGAGAGGGTGGGTGGCATTGGGCAATACCAGACCACCCAGGGGCGTGATGAGGCCTGACGCTGCAAGCAGAGGGCCTTATAGCCCCTGGAAGGTCTGGTATTACCCAATACTGCCCACCCTGGAGTGTATTATTGAGCTTAGAAAATAGGCATCTTAGAAAAACATTTTTAATGACATTTTTACAATTATTGTAGATAATTAAATATTTATTAATAAATTAAGTTTGTGTAAAGTAGTCCCTAAGTCACTAGAGGGCACTGTTGTATGATTTGCTGAGGTTTTGGATTTCATGCCATGCCTTCACAGCTAGCAGCAATGTCTACCCTTAGTGTTTGCTATCAGACTGTCCCAACATCACTCCTCACCACCACTCATGGAGTAGCAATGTTGTTCTTTTTTAAAATGTATTTGTGCCCTTATTTAACAACAGCAGGACACAGGGTTTTAAAAGTGCAAGACATTGGGAGCTGAACAGAGACCGACAGGTGAAGTGATGCCAGCGGGCAGTGTCGACTTTAACAGTATCCGATTTTTTGAAGCAGAGGGACTGATCAGGGAGGTCCATGGAGTGAGAGTGCAGCATGACTGGAGTAGCAGTACAGGTACAATTGGGCTTTCCTGCATTTTTGCTGTTCTAAGAATTTAGAAAAAGACCTGAGCTGGAGAGTTGAATTGAGCAGTGGTGGCGACGGGCAGGTGATAGGCCGTACTATGCAGTTACTGGGGACAGATGGAAGGTCCATGGATTTAGATTGAGGGCACAATACAGCACTGCAGATCATCACCCCCTTCCCCAAATAGCAGAACAGGCACTTTCAGGAGCTTATGTTTTTAATCTAGTTTACATTATGGTTTATTTCTGCAGTGAGGCTGTCTTGGTAGGAAGTAACGAACAGAGACAGACTTTGTTTTGCAGAGTGGGTGACTACAGATGACAGTGGGAACTGTGAGCTGACAGCAGGGTTCACAGGTGTTTGAATTAAGCACAGTTGGGGAAATGCTGAATTTGTTCTTGTCCCAAAACTGGAGATTACATACTGGAGTGTTCTACTTTTTAAAAATTTGCTGGATATGAGAAGCACTGTTCATCACTGTGGTGTGGAGCAGTTAAGCTGCACAAGTTGTTATTTTACAAAAGCAAGCTGGTTTATGATCGTGAATGACTGGGTACGTGCAGGAGGGAGGAACAGAGAGCACGGTTCACTCCATGATAGTGTTGTAGAAGCTATGATGGGTCACAGGAGAATATAGCTTGTTACTAAATAAAGAAAGAAATATCCACATATCACTATGATGTGTGGTTTTGTATGATTAATTACAGAGCTTTAGAGGCGATATGTGCTGCTTAGTGATACAAAAAAAATGGTGGAGATTTGGAATGAGATTACAGAGGATTTGACCAATTAGGTAGCAAGGTGGGCACCAGAATTATGGTGATGGGGCAGGCTAGGCTGGCACTTTTATTAGCTGGGCATCTGTTGTCTGATAGATGCCCAGCTAGAGAAGTACCTCAGCCAATAAGAAGTCTTAAAAAATGTTTGCCATTTTCTAAGTAGTTGCATTACTTGCTAGTTAACTGAATTGATTAAACAATTTTTAATATTTCACTGTTTAACAGTATTTGATTCACCAGTATTTCAAGGTATCATTAATATATTTATAAATATAACATAGATATTTAGTAGAACTTTTCTGGTTAGTAGTTACTTAATACAGGCATCATTGATAGTAAACTAGAGTGCTGTGATAGATATTTGTTTATTCTCAAGATGTGACATTTTCTGAATATGAAATTATTTAATGTAATATTCATACCATTCTGTGAAATGATTACGTTTTAATAAGTACAATTATTTAGTGACATACATACTTCATTTGTTCACTATTAATGTTGATTATTGCTTTTATCAATTTCACTGATGTATATAGTTCCTGTTACTGTATGCCATTTGATTTTGGTTTGCGTAGTAAGTTTATTAAATATATGTATAGAATAGTACACTGTTGTACATTAGACACTTTCACTGATAACAACTGAATTTTTATGTTCCTGATAATATTTCTTGATCACTCTATTGAGGGGTCAAGTGGAATTTTCAAATGCACCCATATATCTATTTGTCTTTATATGATATGTATGTGTATATATCTGCGTATGTCTTCATATATATATATATATATATATATATATATTAGAATTAAATGTTTTAAAATAGCTTTCAAATGTATCTTTTTTCAAAGAGCATTATGTGTTTATACTGCTGTTATTTAAACAGTTGGCATCTGTTTTTTCGCCCCACCCCAGGAACATTCACACTATCAGTCACACAATGACAATAAAATCATTACTGTTTGATGCATGTAAACAGTGTGCAGAAAGTAGTGTGGTAGCTGTGTTCATGTGGTGTGTGCTACTGTCACATCTTACTCATGAAGTACCTACCATGCTGCTTACATGTATTTTAAACTTTGTTGTGATACTTTTTACAATTGTTTTGTGAGATTGATTTTGTGTACCAATTGGAATTTTAATTCTGCCTTTTTTATCAACTTTGAATTGGGCAATAAATCTTTTTTAAGCCTTTTCTACCAGTGTTGTGTGTTTCATTATATATTAAGTTACAGTGTTAATATGTATATTCTTGTTGGTATATTGCTGTATAGAAACAAATTGCAAAACGTTCATCTGTGCAGATTTTCTACTCAGCACAGTACATGTGCTATTGGTACTTGTGGTACACATATTAATCTGCTATTACATTACTTTATCATTTCATTTTCATGTGAAAGGTGAAGCACATGAACTATTGCTGCATGAATAGTATAAAACAAGCATTTATTCTGACAAAGGTATCTTTATCTTGGTGAGTCTGTGGTGCAGAAAGGGAGGCATGTTCTCAACAATATATACAGTATAGTATGACATTATGATTTCTCAAAAGACAGGAAATTAATGGCAAAAAACTCTGTTTAGTGCATCAGTTAGGTTGTTCCACAGTGACAAAAGCTAGAAAATCTGGTGTTAAGTTTGAAAAACCTAACTCTGCATTCCCCCGCCCCCCAGCTCCACACACACACACACACACACACACACACACACACACACACATATGCATGTAGGGGGAAGGACCAAGGCAATACAACCAATCACAGACAACCAGCAGCAGATGACAGAAATAACATACAACTGTCTAAATGTACTACAAGACACATCCATCATCATGGGCCAAAAACTGTAGCATTTGAACAACCATGGGTGTACAGAGTGATGTGCACATCTTCACAAGGTCACATGTCACAACAATAGTACTGTTCACGGAATTCCTATCATATACATTGTTAGGTAATGCTGCGATAATATCAGAAGGTATCAACATAGAAGAAAGCATGTATAGACACGTGTTTCATCCTACCAGGACTCATCAGTATGCCTCGTCTGTTTGACACCCCAGTGAGTCCTGGTAGGATGAAACATGTGTCTATGTCTTCTGTTAGCACCCTTTGCAAACTGTGTGAGAGGCCTTTCGGCACCATGCAATTCTGCTTAAAGTTGGACCAGCATAACATTCTGTGGTGATTTGCATATGCAGCCCATGATGCTTTGCATTGTGGGGGCATGTGTGATTTTGTATTTTCTTGAAACTTGGCTTCCCAGCCAAATGCCCTTAGGGTAACCTTGCCTCAGTGTTTACTACAGAGGTTCTTTGTCTTTAAATAGTTTTTTATTTTAATGGGTTTACTACAATATCCAGGCACACTGCCTTAGGGGTAGCTGGTCCATTCCACTGGGGTGTCAAACAGATGAGGCATACTGATGAGTCCTGGTAGGATGAAACAAGTGTCTATGTCTTCTGTTAACACCCTTTGCAAACTGTGTGAGAGGCCTTTTGGCACCATGCAATTCTGCTTAAAGTTGGACCAGCATAACATTCTGTGGTGATTTGCATATGCAGCCCATGATGCTTTGCATTGTGGGGGCATGTGTGATTTTGTATTTTCTTGAAACTTGGCTTCCCAGCCAAATGCCCTTTGGGGTAACCCTTGCCTCAACAGTTGTATGACACTTCTGTTATTGGCGATTAAATATAGTATGCAGAATGAATATTTTATCTGCCGCATGCACATCCACTAACATAACTAACAGTGCTATAAATGGTGCATGATGTTCTCACCTTATGATAATTGTATATTACTGTAAATATGTGAAATGCTTTGTATAATTATGTGAACCATGGGACATGATATTTAACAGTTTCTGAGCTACAGTTCAACATAGCTGTTCATGTCTTTAGCACTGGATAACACTGAAGCAGCACAATGTTTATTATTGTATTCAGATACACTATTTCTACTGTTAGGGTAACATTAGAGCCATTTACACACATGAAAGCCTGGAGTAATTGATATCTAATATTATCCTTTCAAAGGTACAGAGGTGGTAACATGCTGTGTTTGGACGCCACTGTCACTACATAGATAGGAATGTGTATACAAACAGAAACATCCGTTTACACTTACAAAGTCACAGCAAGGCAAAGAGAGTGAACTGGTACCATAGAATACTTTGGGTGACATAGTCCCGTGTACAGCTGTAAAGGTTCAAATAATAGTGGAGAATGACTTAGTAGATAATACTGTACTGATCCAATTTTTTCTTATGGCTTGGTAAGATCAGTGGGTACTTAGACACATGAAACTATCTTACAGTGATCTCTGCTACTAGGTACTGATAAAGACAAACATGGGAACATGGGTCCTTTGAATACCATTGTAGCAGCAATGTAGCAAATAGTGGAGGAATACACTTTGCTGCTTTAAATGACAAACTTTCCACAACTCAGCTATTGTGTAGTGTGACCATGCGAGTTACCAGGTCTGACAGTTCCACACAGATCTTCAATTCTAAAATGTACAGTAAGATGATGGTACAGCAGTACTGTGTAGAGAATAGTGTACTGACATATAATTGTCTTATTGCGGGGAAACGTCCGTAGGCATTAACAGTCAACAAAGGTCCATAAGACCACTTCCAGATATTGGCATGTCATTGCAGTGATGATTATCACCACACTGTCATTCAGAAGACATACAAAATCTATTAGATATTAAAACATGTATTATGCAATACAGCAACAACTGATGGACAGTATGTATGCATGCATAGGACAAAGTCAGTTGGATGGCTGCATAACTTCTACACTTGCTGGCCCATAATGATGAATGTGTCTTGTAGTACGTTTAGACAGTAGGCAAGGAAATTTGATGTTAGGTTTGCCATCCCTTGTACCCCGTGCCCACCTGGTCCTCACCAACGAGCATTTGGGTGTGCGTTGGGGTCATCGGTTGTAGGTCTCAACCCATTCTCCTATACTGCACCACTTCAGCTTGTTTACACATTGAATAGGGTGAAAGTTAGGACCAATGACCCCAATGCACACCCCATGCTTGTTTCTTTAATTTTGTCACTGTGGAACAACCCTAACTGATGCATTAAACTGAGTTTTTTTGTCATGAATATATATATATATATATATATATATATATATATATATATATACATTCTCTGTAAAAACATAATTAATCGACCATTAGGGTTCCAGTGACACAAGTAGAAATGACATCTTAGGGTTCCCAACACTAATGCCTCACCCCACCTTGCATGCAGGAACAGTTGTGAGAGGTGTGCTTTGGGGTTGTGACCCCTAATGCTCCACCCATTCCAAGAGTAAGTGAGCTAAGATGGGTACAGAATAAGAAAATGGGGTGAGCATTAGGGTTCGCAACTCCGAGGCACACGCCTCACACCTGTTCATGCATTCAGGGTATGGATGGAGTGTTAGGCTTTGAAACCTAGGGTGGGGGTGGGATCTCAGGGTTGGAACTCTAAGATGTCATTTCCTGCTTTGATGCTGGAACCTTTATGGTCCATTAACAAAGTTTCTTTTGCAGAGAATTTCCCTAAGTATTGAGAAAGTGTAATCATAAGCAACCCTTATGGTGTATTAACAAAATTTTTCTTCCCTGAGAATTTCTTTACGTATTGAGAAAATATAACCAAAGGTTTATTTACTTGTGGGAGCACTAGGCCCTCTGTGCCCTGCGATCTCAGCCCTCCATTATTTTTTAAAAAGCTTGTAATTGTATCCTTATTTCTCTGTGAGAGAGTAGGGCCCAAAGGGTCCTGTTTTCCCATCACTCCATACTCCTCTGCATATCTCTTTGTGGGAGTGCAGGGCCCTGCTATCCATTCATCAGTCCCTACTAGTATTCATATTTCTCTTTTGGAGTGCAGGTCCCCCATCCATGCATCAGTACTTAATATTATTCATACCCTAAGTCACAAAAGTCTTTGTAACACTAACCCAAACAGCTATCTCTAACCCTAACTCCAGAACAAGTAATATTTAATGGGGCACACATGACAGAACATATACCTCAATACCCAGAATGATATCAGTAATATGCCCACCTTTAACTCCAACAGACATATAACCTAACCCTAGCCTAACTCCGTAACAAGTAATAGTTAATGGGAGGTTACATGACAGAAGATGTTCATCAGCACCCTGAATTGTTTCAGATATGTGCCCCCTTAACTCCAATAGACATATAACCTACCCAGCACCTGAACATAAACCCTATCGCTAACTCCAGAAAAAGTTATATTCAATAAGGTGCACACATGACAGAAAGTGTACCTTGGCACCATGAACAATATCACATATGTGCCTACAATTAATTCTGACAGATTCATAACCTAACCCTAACCTAACTCTGGAACAAGTTATATTTAATGTGGGGGAACACACAACAGAAGGTGTACTTTGGCGCCCTGAGCAATATCAGATATTTGACCCCTCATTAACTCCAACAGAAAAATAACCTAACCCTATCCCGAACATGTGTGAATGCAAATATTCCTATAGAATGACATTAGGACTTTCACAAGCCATAGCTTAGTCAACATCTGAACTTAAGTACAACACTATATATGAAATGAAAGATCTCACTAAGTGCTGCAGTATTAATGCATCATACCAAGGATAGTCACCACAGAGAACCCACACCACCCTGATATTCCCAATAACATTAAACATGGTGCTAAATGTAAAATTCAAGGCAGATCATCAGCAAACGTCACACACATGTGTACCTCTCTTAAACTACAGGCTCAGATGACTCCCTTGAAAATTCACTGAGCTTTGCCCTAAAAACCTGAAACCAGATTTTTACCCATAATTCCTAAAGCATTGGGAGTTAAGTGTAACCTAAATTTATGTTACTTTTTGTGGTGAACCACATAGACTGGAGGTGTCAAAGCCCCCATTCCTACCCTTTCCTGAATGCACATGTTTACCTTAACCATAACAGTTATCCTAACCCTAACTGTACCCTAATTCCTAAACTACCTAGAGTTAAGTGTCAGTCAGTATACATGTAAGATGGGGGGGCAGTTCAAGGGCAATGTGAGGAAGTATTTTTTCACAGAGAGAGTAGTGGATGCATAGAACAGCCTTCCTGAGGAGGTTGTGGGGTTTAAAACTGTGGGAGAATTCAAGAATGCATGAGACAGACATAAGGCAATTCTTGTGCGGGGGTAGGAAGAAATAGGCTGTTGGTTAGCAAGGATATGTGGCCTATCCTGTAGGTAGGGAAATGGGCAGAATAGGTGGGCCAAGCAGTCCTTATCTGCTGTCAAAGTCTATGTTTCTATGTTACTCTGTTCCTCAAGTTGCACAAAGTGGAGGGGGCAAGTACCCCTCCTAAGCTTTCCTGAATGTAAACACTTCCCTTAACCATCCATAATTTTTTAAGAGATTGTAATTGTAAGCTTATTTCCCTGTGGCAGCATAGGGCCCTGTGTTCCCATCACTCCATACTCCTCTTCAAATTTGTGTGTGGGAGTGTAGGGCCCTCTGGGTCCTATGCTGCTATCCATCCATCAGTACATAATAGTACCTGTATTTCTCTTTGGGAGTGCACTGCCTTCCATGCATGAGTCCTTAATAGTATCTGTATTTGAGTGTGGGAGCACAGATCCCAGAGAGCCCTGTGCTCCCTTCCATTTATCAGTCCTTAACAGTAGCTGTATTTTAGTGTGGGAGTGCAGGGCCCTGTGTTCCCATGCATGAAGTTACAAACAAAAAAATGCTTCTTGCACCATCCATTACAATATTATCCTATGAGAAACTAAGCAAAATATAAAGCTGCAGAACTGCAGAGAAAAGTACTATATTTTCACCAAACCAACAACAGGCACATCTGTGAAGTAAGCCCTAAGTACCCTAAAAATTTCAGAGCAAAATTGCAAACTTTTTCTTAACAGCATAGTGGCAAAGCAACAACTCTGTAAACCTCCCAGTGCAATGTTATCCTATGGGAAATCAACCAAAATTAAAATCCACAGAACTCCAATCTTAAGTAATATATTTTCACAAACCAACGAAAGCGCATCTGTGGAGCAAGCCATTTCTACCCTGAAAATTTCAGTCTTTAATTCCAATCCATTTCATTTCCTATGAAATGACAAAGAAACAGTTATATAAAATGTCTTTCTTTGCAAATTACAATCAAGAATCCTGTTCTGTGATCAAGAATCCTGTTTCATTATCAAAGAATCCTGTTTCAAGCCTCACATCTAAATTTTCACATAGGAAATAATGGTTAAACTTCGAAATGTAATAACTTTGGAAAAGATTACTATTGTTTCACTCAGCCTTCAAATTGCACCACTGTGAACTTAAACTATATACCCAAAACATCTTAGACCAAAATTTCACACTGTTTTTGCACACTGCAGTGACAAAGAATTTGACAAAAAATGGTAATTTATACATTCCTTGTGAGACTCCATATCTCTGCACCCACACATTCAACTAAAATTAAACTTGTCACATTAAGAGATCTATGGTTTGATGGCACAAGCCACATTTCATGCAAATCGCGTGAACGATCTGAAGTTATTAAAGTTCAAACTGTGATCAGAAATACTGTTTCATGATCAAAAATCTTGTTTTGAGCCTCACAGCTAACCTTAATCATGGAAATAATAGGAAACTTAAAAAATGAATAACTTTGGAATGAATTACATTTTTTCACCAAGCGTTCAAAAGAAACCACTTTGACCCAAGCCCTATATAACCTAAAAATTTCAGACCAAAATTCCACAACATTTTTGTGCAACACGGTGAGAAAACATTTTCCAAAAAATGGTAATGTACACATTTTTTAAGACTCCTCACCCACACATGCAACCAGTTGTGAAACACAACCTATATACCCTGTAAATAATACTGGATGGGCAGCTATGCACAACCAGTGGGTTCTTCCACAGATGGATTCTGATTCCCTCCGACCTCAAAAGTGAATCCTGAGACATGTGTGGGAATCAGAACCCTGAGAAGGCAGAACTCACGGATTATGCATAAAGTTGCTCATCCTGTATTTTTCATAGTGTATAATATTATGTGAAATATATGCATGTTTTTTCTCTTTCACAATGAAACTGCCTTTTGAAGTCTCTGAGGTTTTACAATGTTGTTCTACCATGGAAGGGTACAATCAAATTCTATGACTCTTGAACTGTGGTACAACAACATTTTGAAAATGATGAATTTCTATATAAAATAATGCTCAACTATAAACAATAAACATTTCAGACCAACATTCCACACCATTTTTGCAACACAGTGACAAAGAATTTGACAAAATGGTAATTTACACATTTTTGAGACTCCATATCTCCACATCCACACATCCAACTAGAGGGAAACTATCTACATCAAGAGAACTTTGCTCCTTCATGGGCATGCCATATGGCATGCATATTGCCTTAACGGTTGCAGAGTTATAGTAAAAGGTTCCAATTAATGTTGAAGTGAAGAATGCATCTGACAAAAATGGTGGTTTACACATTTTGAGACTCCATATTTACACATCTGTACATCTGACTGAAACTAAACTTATTACATTAAGAGGTCTTTGGTCCTTGTTGGGGCATGCCAAATTTCATGCAAATCACCTGAATGGTTGCAAACAGATTAAAGCATAAAATATTCAGTTCAACATAGAAGTGAAGAAAGAATTTAACTTAAAAGTGGTGACATACACATTTTGGGACCCCATATCTCCAAATCTGCACATCCAACTAAATTAAACTTTTCTAAATCAATAGACCAATTGTCCCTAATTGAGCACACAAAATTTCATGCAAAGCAAGAAGGGTTGTGAAGTTATAAACTGCAAAGTGCAATCAAGAATCCTTTTTCATGATCAAGAATCCTATTTTGAGCCTTACATCTAAATTTTTCCATAGGAAATATTGGGGAACTTTGAAAGTGAATAATTTTTTAACAGATTAATATTTTTCACCAAACCTCAAAAAGGCACATCTGTGACCAAAAACCTATATACCCTGAAAATTGTAGACCAAAATCCCAAGCCATTTTTATGTAGTGGCATGACAAAGCATTTGACAAAAAGTGGTCATTTTACATTTTTTGATGTGGTGTACCTCTGGACTTGCACATCTGACTGTAACAAAACATACTCAATCAAGAGATCCTTGAATCCCCAAGACACATGCAAAATGTCATGCCAAATGGTCAAATGGTTGCAAAGTTATTAAAATTCAACATTTTGAGTTTAAAATGCTATAGACATGACAATCGAACCATAATATACAGGTATGACATTGCTTGTATATTATATATAAATTGCAAAATCTTCATAAATGCATCGGTTAGTGTTCCATCACCAAAAATAGGGGTGTGTGGCATTGGCGTTTCCAACCCTAACACCCCAGCCCCAACCCTGCACAGATCAACAGGTGGGGCAGCGGTTTGGGGTTCTCAGCCCTAATGCTCACCCCATTCCATTACAAAATAAGATGACATGGGTACAGCATAAGAGTATGGGATGAGCGTTAGCACTGACAACCTCAAGCCACCCTCCCACCTGTTGGTCTGTGCAGGGTGGAGGATGGGGTGTTAGAGTTGGAAACCCTAACACCACATATTCCCTTCCTTTGATGGTGGAACCCTAAGTGATGGATTAACTAAGTTCTTTGCAATTTATTTCCTTACTTTTTCAGATAGTATAACCATTTCTTTATTTACGTGTGTGCCCTGTGCTCCCATCCCTCAATAGATGCCTATATGTATGTACTTTTTGGTGTGCAGGGCCTCCAATGCAGGGCCTGGAGGGCCCAGCACTCCCATCCCTCCATACATGCATATGTGTATGGGAGTGCAGGGCCATCGGTGCACTGCACTTAGATTTATAGGGCCACAGTGACCAAATTGTCAACATAGCTATATTATTACCCCTCCAGATGTACTGTACACAGTTAATTTTTAAAACACCACCAAAGCATAAATTCTGTGCAACAGCAACGCAATTCTGTGCCACAGGTTCAAAAAAACATTTTGGCCAGGATTTTAAAAATTACACCAGTGACATACATTCCAAGTAGGAATAACAACTGTAGATTGAAAATTTGGTGTCAAAATATCTCACACTTACAAGGTTATGAGCGTGCATATTGAAACTGCAGTGAATGGTCATAACTCATCAATACTTTTTGTCTTTTTGACCTCAAATTTTCCACATGGCTTTTTGGAGATCTCACCTCATGAACAATATGACTCATTGCACAAATTCTGCCTGAAAGGTCAATTCCCCAAGCAACCGTGAAAACACCTTTTGGGCATGAATTGTGAAATAACAGTAACAATGTTCATGGGGTGGGGTCCCCAAAAGACCATGTTGAAAATGTGGGGTCAAAATCTCAAACAACTGAGTTATGCATAAAAGTTGAAACCCCCATTGAAATACATTGATTGGCATTTACCTTAGTTTCTCATATTTCAGTCACTGGTTCCAGCAGCAAGATATGTCTTTGACCAGGAAAGTGGATCTTGAGCCTGGGACCTCTCAGGTGAGTGAGGGTCTGTAGGCATATCATGGGGTGTGTGGGGAGGTGGATGCACAGTGGGAGGTCAGGTAGGGGGTGTGGGCATAATCAGCGATGGATTTTTTTCATACGTTAAAGTAAAATAAAAAAGACTTACAGGAACAATTTTCTTATTCACAGGGAAACAGGACATTGAAGAGTACCATTAGACAACAGGGAGACAGCCAGCAATGATGCTGGGAAGTGGACCAAAAATAAAACTGTACAAAAAATATATAAAATAATATAAAACATATTTAAAAAAATCAGATGGGTATACAGAGTGGGGAGTGCTACTAGACACCAGGGATTGTTCCAGGGAGATTGGGTTCAAATAAGAACCCATAAAGAAAAAAAAATAAAAGGATCCTTTTTCATCAGCTGAGAATATAATAGCTGACAGAGCTGACAGGGACACATTTAGCAGCATGGTTGTTATTCAAAGAGGGAGAGTCCCCAGTGATAGTGTGACATAACTTCTGTTGCACCGTGCATCCGTGAAAAAGGAACGTACAGTACAGTGGCTGAATTATGGCTTTTTCAGGGTAAAGCTGGCAGGTGTAGTGCTGGGGAAGGGAGGGAGAGGGATGGATGTCAGTTTTGAAATGAGTCAGAATTCAGCACTTGCAATGACACTTTCTTCATGGACCATGTGGTTTTGATCATCTCCCCAGCATGAGACTGCTTTTGTGTTTTTTGCACAGTGGAGCCGGGAGCAGGAAGCAATCCATGGCTGAATCATGACTTTTCAGATACAGGGCAGGCTGACCCTGTGATCTGAGATCTAAACTGTTAGATTTTTTGTTGGAGATTCTCTACTTTGTATGGGGAGAGGAAAACGAATTGTAAATCCTTCTGAAAACATATTTCTAGATTTTCCAGACTCTGTGATGGCTGGAGTGAACACTTCTCTTTAATTAGTATCAAGCCTGAGTTTCTCCCAAGCTGTGGAAAATGCCAAAGAAAACTAAATAGCAGAGACTGCGTTCATACAAACTTCTGTTCGAGAAGTTTATTGAGTTTGTATGAATGCAGTCTCTGCTATTCAGTTTTCTTGTGCTGATTACAAAGATATACTGGCAGGATTAACATCGCTAATTTATACTCAGCTAACCTCACACAATTCTAAAAACCTTTTGCTTCATTATTAATCTAATAAATGCAATTGGATACAAGACATTCAGCTCTACCCCATGTCCTTATAATTGTAATCATTAATAGCACAGACAGAAAAGAAGCACATATTTCATACATCTACTACAACTCTTAGAAACAAAGTCCACTTCTTCTTTTTAAATGTCTTGCATCCATTCATCTTCTTCAAATTCATAGTTTTTAAAAGGAGGCCTTCTTTAATGAACTTAAGGACTTCTGTGCAATGCTTTTCTTAGTGAAGAAGCATCCCATCAGTTTATTTGCAAGCAATAACTCTCAATTTCCTCTGCCCACCCCCACCCCCTTCATTAGCGAGTGAGGTCTGAGATTATTATTTTTACGAGTGGTGCAGTCATTGATTTGTTTTATTGCAATTTATGTAGCTTCTAATCAGTGAAAATGTTTGACTGTTTTATTGCTACTTAGTGTGTGGATAATATTGCTAAACAATCAGCACCTTAATATGCTTAGCGTAGTGAGATTTTGTATGGTAATTTTGTAGCCTGTAATCAGCAAAATCTTATGACTGTTCTATTACCCTTTACAGCATTTGGATGATTTATATTGTAAATAGAATACTTTAAACCCCTGTTTTACTCTCTTACAGTCATTGTATAATTAAGAAAGTTATGGCTTACAAATAAACTGATGGCACACTTCTGCGCTAAGCATAACATTGCATGAAGTCCTATAGTTTATTAACCAATGCATAGTTTTTTAAAGTAGGAACTTGTAGAAGATACATGGATGCAAGATATTTAAAAAGAAAAAGTGGACTTTGTTTCGAAGAGTTGCAGTAAATGTATGAATTATTTACTTCTTTTCTATCCGTGCTATTAATGATTACAATTATAAGGGCATGGGGCATGATACATAGTGCATTTGTAATGTTGATCTGCTGTTTTTTTATTGAAGGTCTACCTATGATCTTCTATTTGTATGTTCTCTACCCCCTTCCCCATCTCATTCCTCACTTATGAATTTAAGTCAGTGATTGTAGCATAAAAGAAATATTACAGGCTTGTTTTAATTCATGTCCTTAATGTATACATTACAACTGTAAAGAAGCTGCCTTTATTGAAGATCTTTTTGCCTCCCTCCCCATCATCCTCTTACATATGAGCTTAGGATAGAGACTGTATTACTAACAGCACAAAACAAATATAACAGGTTCGTTTTCATTCAGCTCTTGGGCTTGATTTCTATTCTGGTTTCTCTCCCCATTGTCAAGTGATGTGTGATTATCATTTTCACAAGTTGTGCAATCATTGATTTGTTTTTTGTAATTTATGTAGCCTCTAATCAATGAACATTTGTGACTGTTTAGTGCTACTTAGCTTCTGGATAACATTGCTAAAAACTCAGCACGTTAATATGCATAGTGTATTGAGATTATATATGGTATTTTTGTAGCCTGTAATCAGTGGAATTTTATGACTGTTCTAGTGTTCTTTATATCATGTGGATGATTTATATTGTAAATAGATTACTTTAAACCCATATTTTGCTCTCTTACAGTCCTTGCATAATTTAGAAAGTTATGGCTCACAAATAAACTGATGGCATGCTTCAGCGCTAAGAATAGCATCACACAGAAGTTACAAAGTTCATCAACAAAGGCATCATTTTTAAAAGTATGAACTTTACAAAGATAAATGGATGCAAGATATTTAAAAAGAAAAAGTGGACTTTGTTTCTAAGAGTTGGAGTAGGTGTATGAAATATGTACTTCTATCACCACAGCCTTATATCAAATAAATATGCCCTGGTGGTCTAGTGGTCCCACTTTTGTCCATGATCATTCAAAGTGACCCTCTAATTCATGGATGGTTATAATGGAAGCAGTAACAGTCTCCTTTGTAATTACTATAGGCCCCCCACACTTGTCCCTATAGTCCAGCACCCATTATTTTAATTTTCTTACTGTTTGTGGGAGCGATCTATGGTTTCCTACTATTACTAGTCAGAAGAGCAATCACCACAGAATGTAAAACATGAAGCAATGTGCTCATATGTGTAATAGGTGATGATCCCCAACTGTCTATAGTTCCACTCAATTACATGCATAGATGGATAAAAAAACAATACATTTTCTACTCACCATTTATTACAGTTCACTGTAAGGTGTATAGGTGCAGAAATTGTTTAAATCTGATTACATTCATAATTTGGAATCTTTATTTTTAGCAGTGCATCTCTTCTTTGTAATGGAAATGCCAGCAATTCTTATATAGTTATACACACTCTGATTCATATTTAGTAGACAGAAAAAAAGACAGCTAGAGAGAATAGATGCTCCACTGACAGCAGTAAATGTATCCAAATTAAGGTAATACTGAAACCCCCCCAAAGGGTGGCATACACACAAATGTATCAGCATTTGCTCTGCAATGGTAGTTCAAAGATAAGATTAATTAGTCCCAATCCCGTCCTCAACCTACACATGGCTCCAGGAATACAACTCAGCTAGTGGAACAATAGGGTGGCTCTGGCTTTCCTGAGGCTGGTAATGCATGGCTCCACAGCTACTGGTCACCCACAGGGATGCAACGGAAAGACAAAACATAACTTTACTGTGAAGTTTAAGGTATTAATGAGTGTGAATGGTTATTTACTATTCGAGCAGTAATGTTTGAACAGTAAATAACAAATTGAACAGTATTATTTAGAGAGGGCATGGTACATGATTTTCAGGGAAAACACATATTAAATCATGGTGATATACTACTTGTAAGACAAACAACTAACTAAGCATATCGCTGATACCTTAATATGGGTGTTCTGCTGTCCTTATGTGCAGTAGTTGTGTACAAGACTTTTAAAATTGTCAGAAAAAACAAGATATTTGACATCTCGAACAGCATTTGTCTGAGAATGGAACAGCAAATTATCCATTTGAACAGTTATTTACCATTCAAACATTTTTTCATCGACCTGTCTGTCCTGTGGCCATCACAAAAGTCATTATAATTTAAAAATTAGTATATATTTTGTCTCCAGACCATCCAAAGGCACACCCTTGGCAAAACCCCCATCTGCCATGAGAATTACAGAGGAATCTTTCATTCTCTGTGGTCTGTAGATGACAACAAAAAATCCCATGTTATCTTGTGGGAAAAAAACATCATTTCTACCCTTTTTGACCACTGTATATCTCAAAGACCGTAGAAACTGCCATCTCAAAACTTTCCAGATCTTGTGACACTGGTAGATTGACAGCACATCCCAATTGTTGGACTATTTCATCAAAAAATGCCAAAGTTAATAAGGTGCAGAAATTGAGATTTAACATTGAAGTGCTATACTAACCCTAACTATAGGGACCCTATCGCACCCCTATGATAAGTATATATCCATTAATCCAGTGTGATGTGCATAGCAAGGTGGCACATGCATTCATTTGTTAGTCATATCAATCAATACTTACAAGCCTTCCACTTCTTTTTGGAGGCTGCTGACGTACTAAGTACAATCTCACAAGGGCCTCTGGCCTCTGAAGCATAAGGGATGGCTCTTAGTGGGCCAGTATCAAATGTGACCTCTCCCCCATGAGAGGGAGCCATCGACTGTTGATCAAAGCCCAAGCATTATCCTTCACCTATGGCTGAAACCCCACTGGTACCAGAGATCAAGGCCTCACCTGTACTCAGCCCCAGGACAAATCTCCTGAAATGTTTCAATAAATCCCTGTTATCCCTTCTGCACAATTTTGTGAGACTACCATGTTGCCACACAACGAATCCCTCTGCACAATCCTGCCTGACTACTATGTTGCCATATGATGAACATCCTGCTACCGCTTGTTTTTCCAGATGAATCATGATGCTCATCCCCCCCCACAAAGCACATCATGTCATAACTTCCTCCAAAACATGTTGTAGGTCTGCTAAACATTCAACACTACCTAAATCTGATAAATGTATCCCATCTGGCATACCACTGTGGGATGCTTGCCATACTAGTGTCATGCAGCAACACATCCACCAATGCATCCCCAACACACCTCTGGCTATGTTTGTAAACACATGCTTTTATTTGCACCTGGATTGAGCTTGGCACCAACACTGCCTTTGTAACATATGTAACCATATGATGTGTATCCTAGGCCATTGCTGAAGCCAAAATAAAAAGTCCTTTCTCATCATCTGTTTCATTTCAGCTTCACCAGTGCCTAATCATGTCTTCCCAGATGCATAATCAGTGTATCTAGGAGACTGTGGTGTTAAGCTTCAGCTATGTTCCATGGAAGCAAATTACCACACTTCCTCCCTTTTAGCCCATCCAACAAACTCATACCTGCGGAGGGACATGGAGAGATTACCACTCCCATGAGAACTACTATGTTCTTGCTGCTGCCCAGTGCACAAAAAAATTGGTCCCAGATCCAAGCTTGCTTTTCCTGGGAGTCAAGAGCTGCCAAAAACAGAAACAGACAGGTTGAAGCAATTGTGATCACATGTAACTACCAAATGTTTGTGACTTCCACCATCCCAGGGACTGGAAGGTGAAAGCAACTGTTGTCAGATGTCATTACCAGAATCTTGGTACTTTCACTCTCTCAGGGACTGGATCTGTGCACCTGTCAAGCCCTCTACCCTATTTCACCTCCACTTGGCTGAGTGGCAGATGGACTGCTTTCAATCACTAACCCCCTATGATCCATAAAGGTTGTGAGGCTCCTTTTAGAAGTTTATAACTATATTCCCTGTGGCTGCTTTCCAGCTGGCCATAGACAGTGATTATGTGCCTGGGTTTTATCTATCCTCAATTATTACTTAACAGGCCCCATCACCAAAAAACTCTGTATGGTATCAGTAGCATTTTAGCATATATGAAATGTTTCTTGACCCTGTAGTTCCTGCCTTCACCATGCTGCTGGTTTTGCTGCACCACTTAATTTGCAAGGCCATTGAAATGTTAGGATAATTGTTACAGTCATTTGTGAAAATATTTCACTGACTAGTAACATTTTGATAAGATGGTGTAGTGTTACAAGACTGCATGTGCAATTATAAAAACACTTTACACAGCATTCTTCAAAAATATTTTAACACAGATATGCAGGAAAAATTAACCCATACCATACTGTCATTATGGTGTTGGGCATCTGAGAAGAGGTATTGAAGCATGTAGCAGCTCATTCATAATATATTGTAGATGTGTGTTCACATCATGCTTATTAATAAACATTGATTTGAGACTTAATTGCTGCTACTGCACTGAATAGTGCTCATCTTGTGTCTGAAGATGTCTCACAATTTTACTGAATACTCTTGCTTCCACTTTCAATGTGGACTGAAAGAGGTGAGTATTCTGAGATTCACCTATCAAGACAGTAATAGACATACTCAAGCAATCAATTGTATCTTTTTCATGTCACTTGGGGGGGGGGGAGGATAAAAATTTGCAGAATGTGTTATCAGCAAGATGGACAGTTTCTTATGAAGGAGTTTCAGTAAGGCCAAATAAGTGAAACATACTACAGTTAATACTTAATACAGTTAATACTTCTTGATCATGTTGACTTAATCATCTATAAGTAAAGCAGAGCTTGACCATGCTAATGGAACGGTCTAAAGTTTAAAAGCAGATTGTACCTGATAATGTTCTTAGCTCCCCTTTAAGTAACTGCAAGCTGAAAAGGTGGCAAGTTCATTAAGGCCTGCCAGGTGAGATATACTGCAGCTAACACTGCATAATTATGCTTAATAAATGAAATAATTTGGAATACAGGTAACCTGATGGAACAGTCTTAAACTTAAGCCCCTAATGATCTTGTCTGGTAGAGAACCCAGAAGCAGAGGTTTTACCAATCTATGAGGTAGACAGGACCCATCCAGGAGTACTTCTCCCTCTCCGATACCAGTTCTCACTGTCTTTCCCACTGCAAAATAAAAAAAACAATAACAAATGTGCTTTTAAGGCAAGCAGATGCACTGATCTACCTGTGTGTTTCAGTCCAGACACCACAACACAGAAGTTCTCATCACTTCCTCCATAGGGCCTGTATGCTCTAACCGACCAAAGCTGCCATTAGCACCCCCTCCCCCCGTATATATTGGAAGATAAGAGAACCCGGTCAGTGGTGACCTTGGCTTATCATAGTTTGGCTCATCATGCTTAGTGTAGCCTACTCAGCACTGGTGGTGGACCATAGGTAAGAATCATTTATTTAATTTCAGCACTGTGTCTGGATAAATACACAGGCTTAATGCTACTATGCCTTCTAAATGTAGAGCATTAATTCTGTTTGTTGTGGTATTGAATATTAAATGACTATTGCATATTTTGCACTTAAGTACTCACATTAAATAAGTTGTGATTATTTAATAAGTGCAGTGTGTGTAATATTACTGTCATTGCTCATGATGTCTGTAATACTCTCCTGTCACACTTTATACTGATGTGGATCCTTGGAAAAGAGTCCCTGACTCAAAGGGTTGTACTTCCTAGGGTGGGATATTCAGACTGCACCAGGCTGTGGCGTAAGCCTGGGCGCAGCGCAACTGGGATGCACCAGGACATTGACAGGGTGATATTCAACAGTGCTGCGCCATGGCTCAGCAACGTTGAATATTGCTCCATGGCCACCCACTTTGTACATGGCAGCAGTGGCCCTGCGCCAGCACAAGTGGCCAGGGAGGAGCAGGGAGATGCACCAGCACAAGTGCCATTGCGCTAGGTGCAGCAACCACAATATTCAATAGTGGACATGCAAATGTGGCCATAATGCATGCAAGGCACAAATGGGGCTATTTGCATGTCATCATGGCCCCATTTGCATACAAGTGCGCTGATCTTCGGAGACTTGTGCCTGGCGCCCTGTCAGGCAGCAGTCGTTAGGGACCGATGCCCCCTGCCCTTCACCGGCAACACACCCCAACCCTATCGTGGGCTGTAATACATAGATACATAGACAGTGTCAGCAGATAGGGGCCTATGGCCCACCCAGTCTGCCCATTTGAGCTTGTAAGTTCAGTTTGTTTTCCTAGAAGTCTGTTTCCCCTTACCCCTGACCTCTAGAATTCCTTTATGTCTATCCCATGCATGTAATATGTATTAATCTCCCTGGTGGTCCAGTGGACCTGATCCCACAGTCCGATTGCAGGCTTTCAGTGATTGACATAACCCTGGTGGTCCAGTGGACCCAATCCAACAGACCGATCATGGGCTTGATAGTGGAATAATCCTGGTGGTCCAGTGGTATCCCCCTCCCACCCCACCCACCCACTCAGACCCACCACCCCAGGTCCCCCAAGTCACGGTGGTGGCAGCACCCACCTGAAGCCACCCGGCCCACGCACCGACTGACAGTGTACAGTATGGCCTTCGCCTTATTGGTCCACAAAGGCCAATGGTGTGCAGACCGGCACTGTACTACATAGTTCTAATATGTGATGAATGGATTCATTCACATTTTGGGATTGTGTAGTGCAGTACAGTCTGCATGCCCATTGGTCCATTCTGTGGACCAATGGGCATATGGCCATACTGTACGCTGTCAGTCAGTGGGTGGCCAGGCAGTTTGCAGGTGGGGTGCTGCCACCAACCACTGACTGGGTGGGGGGACCGGGGTGGCAGGACTGAGTAGGCTGATTGGGAGAGGGGTACCACTGGACCACCAGGGTTATTTCAATTACTGTAAGCCCACAGTCGGGCTGTGGGATCCGGTCCACTGGACCACTAGGGATATTAACAAATTGAAAGCCTGCAATCAGGGTGAGGGGTAGGGTCCACTGGACCACCAGGAATATTTACATAATGAAAGCCCATGATTGGGCATAGGGGGATCACGACAGATGGTGCCGCCAGAGCTCAGGTGGCCACCCACAGCTGACAGCTGCCGTGTTGCACCCTGCAACATGGGAGCTCACCTGTGGGTGGCCAGCTGTTGCTCCTTTTCTCTTTGGCACAACTGTGTGTGGTGCACATTTGGGTTTCACCTGCCTATGCTCAGCACATCCCAGGCTGAATATCGGGATGTGCGAGGTATCTGTCAACACCCCACTTGTGCCACATACATTACCGATGCGCCCGGGGCATTGGGATTTGATGCGGGCACTTTCCATTTGAATATCGCGCTGGGGCACATCAGTGGGTTGCGTATGGCGCACCCATGTTCCGCCATGAGCAATCCTTTTGAATATCCCGCCCCCAGTCTTCAGCAAATAAAAATAAATAAATAAATCGCATAATACTTGCTATTATGCAGAGAGTTGTTTTAATTATGATTTTGTTGTTCCATGTGGTTTTGTCTTACTTGGACAACTTCAGTTTATTTTAATTGCTTGCCAATTTAGAATCACAGACCTTGAATTTCTGTTCTCTAGTGATTCTCCTAGAATTTCAAAGAGTTTGACAGGTTATCCCAGAAATAAAATGAAATGAGCACGATAACCCCGTTTTATTATATTATTCCAAATGGTCTCATGGAAGCAAAATCTGTGAGCAATAAATAAATACCATGCATTGGACCATATCACTGTGGATGGCACCCTGATTTAATTTATGATAGCTCAAAGAGCAAATCGTAATCCCAATTTAACAACATTTTACATACATTCACAGTCATGCGTTTTGGATTGGAGACTCAATAGGCAACACACCTGTGACTATGCCTCACTATGACAGAACTATTATTTTTAACTTCCAATAATAAAACTAAAGGAAGTCCCTCCTCCCTAAGGCAGGATGCATCAAAGATAGATGTTGGCTAGCACCATATATCTGGGCCAAATACATGAACCCCTATCATTTTAATAATTTGTTTCCTTGGATGTAAAACATCTCCTGAACCCTTCCCCAGAACTGCTCCAGAAAAGCTCTGTTCTCAGTTCAGTAGGACATTTCTGGTGAAACTTAACGAAGTAGTAGATGGCGTCAGTACAGCTCTGACAATAAAATGATTATACACCTAGTTTCACATTATTTTGCATTGCTGCAAAGCTCAAATAAAACTCTTGATTGTTTACCATGAATAGCCCCCCATCTTTTCAAAGCAAACTGCCATTTGCAGTTTCATGAGATTTCTCCAGCTTTGGGCTCTGCTGCTGCTGCCACGTGCTACCTGTAAAAATGAAGTACTCCACAGCCTGCATCCCAGCCTCCAGATAAATTATTTATTTAGTCAATAAATAAAGCTAATTAAATTAAACCATTTTAAATTTAAATGTGAATATACAGATGTTCATATAAAGGAATGTAGGAGTTACTGTATTAGGCATATAGCCCATGTTGCTCCATTAGTTGAAATAATATAATGCATTGCATTGATCTAAATATCCAGCTAGTCTGTTTTTAAACTGTCTGTTATAGTAGTAGTACCTTTATTTATTTCTGATGCCCTTCTCCAGAGGCCCAGGGCATCATTAAAAATATAATATGCCTCAGTACTCACTTACTACATAAATATAATAAATTTCACACCATAAACAGTCAGCTAGCATCTCTTAAAATATACAATAAAACCAGGTATGGACATCAAACATAAAATTCACAGGTATTTGCAGATAAAATAATCACTGACTAAAATCAAGAGTCCATAATAGAGCTGAAAGCCTGGGCAAAGAGGAAGGTTTTAATGTTCTTTTTAAATATGTCAACCAATGAAGCCTCTCTCAGAGCCCCCAATAAATAGTTCCAAAGTGTTGGACTTGCTACCCTGAAGGCTCTGTCCCCAGATGTTTGAGGAAAAATAACACAACAAATATGTTGCAGGCAATACCTTTTATTGGACTAATAAAATTATCTCTGAGACTAGCTTTCAAGAGATAATACTCTCTTCTTCAGGTCAGGTCAGGTCAGTGAAAACAGAGCTAAAAAGCATGACAGATATAGAGGTTGGATGTGGATTCCAGACATGGAGTTGCCAGTTTACACATCAAAGCATTACAGTTAATTCAAAGGCCTAACAAACAGGCAAGACAAATCTAGTTGTCATTGGAGTGTATCTGCTAAGGAGCTCACCTTATAAGATCAAAGGACTGTTACATTTTACTCTGAACCATCAATTCACATATGTAAAAAAAAAAGTCAGTAAAAATCCCATTGTCATTAGATGGTACCTGCTATAAAAGCCAGCCTTTAGGTCAAAGTTTGTGATAGTTACATTTTAAGATACTTACAGTACATTTTAATCTGAGGGAAGGTGCTAATGTCATGGTTCAACTATGAAAGGAGAAACTCTGAAGCATTGTTTTGGGCATAATCTCTGGAAATCTGCTAAAAAACAACATCTTCGTTTAGTCATTTTCCTTTAAAGTCAATATAGTTTATCATTTTTAGTTCACATGTTTGCCATTCCTGACTGATTTTGAAGTTTCTTTTAACACTCTGACAGTAAAATCACTGAGGGAGCAACCTGGTCTTGAGAAATGTCCCCCTACTGGTGTATTTTCATTTTTGTGGGTGATTGTGAATCTGTGTTGATTTGTTCTTGTTTTGAGCTTCTGTCCAGTTCCACCAATATAGCAGCCATCCTCACATTTTTTACATTGCACCATATATACTACATTGTTAGAAGAACAGGAATATGAATTTTGGATTTTAAATATTTTTCCATTATGAATGACACATGTCTCAGGAGAGATATGTGTACATAGTTTGTAGCAAAGTGCTTTGCATGGTTTTGTACCATTGTCTCTTAGCGGGAGCACTATGGGAAGTTTGCTTCACACCAGTTTCTGCTTCAGGTTTGGTGGTTGGCAGAAGGCAAGCACTGGTGGAGTGGGAAATACATGTTTTTAGCATCTCATCTTCAGACAATGGTGGCAGTAAATCTTTATTTTTTGTAGTTTTTCCAGTTCTGGATCATAGGTTACTACCAGAGGTGTATGTTCAGAAGTTCTCTGTGGTTTTTACCTTAGTAGTTCTTCTCTAGGCATGCGGAGTGCAGAATATATATTCCTGTCAATGGTGCTGGATTTATGTCTGTTCTGCCTGAAAGATTATGTTAGTGTACTAAGATATCTATCCCTGTCCCCCTGGCTTAAACAAATGCAGTGGTACCGGATGGCCTTGCTAGGTATAATGGATGTTTTGGTGTGTGAGGGATGGTAGCTTGAGCTGTGAAAGCAACTGCATCAGTCTGTAGGATTTCTGTACACAGATGTTTGTAGTGTTCCATTTTTTAGTGTGATTGTGGTATCCAGGAAATGCACACTCTTTGAGTAATTTACTTGGAATTTTATTGAAGGATGGAATTTATTGAAGCAGTCAAAAAATTGTTTTAAGCTGTCCATATCATAAAGATATCAATATATTGGTAATATTTTAATGACTTATGGTGTTTTGTACCTGATTTTTCCTGTCTTGTATTTTTTTTGTTTTGTTACAAATGTGAATTGATGGTCCAGATTAAAATATAACTGCCCTTTGATCTTAAAATGTGAGCTCCTCAACAGACACACTGCAATGACAATTTAAATTCTTCCTGCCTGTTTGTTAGGAATGTGAATTGACTGTAATCCTTTAATGTGTAATTTGGCTACTTCATGTCTCAAATCCACATCCAACCTCTATATCTGTCATGCTTTTCAGCTCTGTTTTCACTGACCTGACCTGAAGAAGAGAGTATTATCTCTAAATCTAGTCTCAGAAATAATGTTGTTAGTCCAGCAAAAGGTGTCACCTGCAACATATTTGTTGTTTTTTTACCCTCTACATAGTTGACTGAACTAACACAGCTACCACATTTCTTTTCTCCCCAGATGTTTTAAACCATGTTTTGGGATTATCAGGAGGTCCTCATTGAAAGAATGGAGAGGCAAGCAGGGCAGACCAGGTGCAGGAGATTACACAGGTAACCAGGATCCAGTCCATGCAGGGCATTATAGGTTAATAATCTGATCTGATAAGAGTTGTGCCACTTCACTAGCAGCCACTGCAGCTCCCACAGTGCATTGTTGATATGACTAGATATAGAAAGACATGTTAACAGTCTTGCAGCTGTGTTCTGCACCATCTGCAGGCATTGTAGCACACTTCCGCTAATCCCAAAGTAGAAGGAATTGCAGCAGTTGAGGCATGACATCACAAAGGCATGTGCAAGAGAAGGCAGGTCATCAGGGGAACAAGGAAACAAATCTGGCTGATATTTCTGAGGTGATAGAAACTTCTCTGGATGACCGCTGACACCTGAGCCTCCAGTGTCAGCCCTTTGACCAGAATGGAGCCTAAATTCTTCTCATGATGGACAGCTTCAAGGTGAGAGGCACAAAGACAAAGGTTTGGTAACCCCTACGACACTGTCCAACCTGGCGCCAATACCAGTACTACTGTTTTTTTCTGAACTGAGTATCAGCCAGCTAGAGGGCATCTAGCCTTAGATTTCAGCCAAACATTTGTTCAGCATGTTTACTGACCTCCAGTCCTGAGGCTTAAAAGACAGGTAGAGTTGAGTATCATCTGCATAGCTGTGAAACCCAACTCCATCCTGCCTAATGATCTTGCCTAAGGGTATCATATACACCAAAAACAATATGGGTGAGAGGACGATTCCTGGAGAACACCACAGAGCAAGTCCCTTGGACACGACAAGAAATTACCCATCACCACCTTTGGAAACCTATCATAAAGGAAGGACTCAAACCAGCACAAAACTGTACTGGTGAGTCCCACATATTGCATGAGAGGGTCCAAAAATAGCCCATGGTCAACAGTGTCAAATTCAGAGGAGAGATCCAGGAGTATGAGAATTTATCCCTCCTCTCCTCTATCTCTCACCATGAGCAGATCATTTTGCACCTGGACTAGGACAGTTTCAGTGCTGAATCTCAGCTGAAACCTAGACTGAAGAGGCTAAAGATTTTGAAGGTCTCAAGGTGAGCCTTACACTGAAACACAACCACCTTCTCAATAACCTTATCTAAAAATAATAGGTTAGAGAATTTGTTAGGACATCTGGATACAAAGTCATTTTTTTCCAAAGGGACCTCACCAGAGTGCTTTTCAATTTGACTGGAAAGACCCCCTCTGACAATGAACATCTAACAGTCCTAGTGAATACTGAGCCCCGTTGTAACTTGGAGCCCATTAAGAGCCACGTTGGACCTGGGTCCCATTCACAGCAGGTAGATCACAGCTCTGAGATCACCTCAATGACCACCTCCATTGTAACTGGTTGTAACTCACTCCAAGATCATTGACAGACAATGCAACATCCCATCTCCCCACTGCCAGACTATGACTGCTAGAGAAGGAGATAACAGCTCTAACGGAGGACACCATATCAGATAAAAAATTTGCAAACTGTTCATACTGTGACAAAAACACACTTTTTATGGGCTCTAGACAGGCTGGATGTAAAAGCCGGTATACAGCCTGAAAAAGGTGAGCTGGTGGATTTTTCCAGCTGCAATCTCTCTGGATAGAAATTCTGCCTTCTTACAAGAGATTGCCCCTTGATACTCATGGTAGTGAGCAATTAAAGCAAGTTTGTCCTCCTGAGACCTGGACCTCCTTCAATGCCTTTCTAAACTCTGTCCCATAGACTTCATCAGTCTTAGCTCACCAACAATCCATGTTGGGCCAAGACATGAATGCAAGGGACAGACATAGACTCCAACTAATGAGTCAAAGGCCACGGTAACAGCCCTATTGTAGGCCACCACTGCTTCCCCCCTTCCTGCAGCACAAACCAAAAATATACCTGAGGTGTCAGGCACCCCAGAAGACCCTAAGGGTTCAACCCTCATGAAGGGTGGAATCAGACAACCTCCACAGTGGGAGGGCCACTGAGGCGTGCCCTGAAATCAAAACTGATGGTGTAATTATCCAACCAACAGATCAGGTCAGTTCTGAGGTGCTTGATGGCAAGCCTTATGCATAAGACCAGATCCAGTGCCTGTGGTGTTGATGGGTACCAGCAGCAACTGCTTGTGCCAGGCCCAGAAGTAACATGCTTTGGAGGAACTCATGTCTGAAATGTGATAGTTCATCATTGAACCCTGCGTTGAAATCACCAAGGATAATCCACCTCAGTGACTCAAACAGCTGGTCAGCTATGAACTCCACAGTCTACTTCAGAAAGTCCCTGTCATGCCCAGGAGGGTGACAGGTGAGGAGGACTCTGGACCCAGCACCTGGACCACCTTGAATGGACATGCAGTCAAAAGTTGAGGTGTCCCCAACAGGGTGCACCAACAGTTCCAGCTCAGATCTAAACAAGACAGCAACCCCTCCCCCCCACAATCCTCCCTCGGGCACTGCACTACAGAGAAACCAGCTGTCACTGCCTCCTCCAAAACTTGGCCAATGTCATCCGCAAGCCAGATCTCCATAAAGCATGACAGGTTGACAGAAGAACAAGAAACAAAATCTGTAATAATCATGGTCTTATTCTTCATCAGCCTGGTGTTACACAGCACTGCTCAAAGAGGATGAGTTCTGGTGGCCAGCCCCGTTGCTGCCTGTCCACTCCAACCATTAGATAGGTACTAAATATCATGTTTGCAACCAGCATGAAAATTCTGTAGCTCTGTTTTCTTCTCCATGCATGTATTCCGTCTAAAATCTAAAAAGGGCTCCCACTGTGGAGATGTGAGCTGGGATATTCAGAGCAGTTGCGCCATGCGCAATAGGGATGCACCTGCGCAATCACCAAAATGCACCACAACATGATATTCAGTGGCAGCAGATGAGCAGCACAAAATCCAATACGCAAGAGCACAATGGAAATGAATGCATGTGCCATTGCAGGGGGAATAACCATGAATATGTGGCGCAGTGCAATATTCAACAGCAGATGACGTGAGCAACAGAGGAGCAATTGGAAGTTGTGCAATAGCAGACTTGAGCCAAAATGAAAGGGAGCAATGAGGGGAAGAAGCTTGAGCATGAGAGGAGCTATAGTGGCAGGGAGATGGGACATAGCAGCAGGGAGTGAGGGCAACAGAAAGCAGCACAGGAGTAGCCCAGAGGTAGACAGTGGTCACAGAGAGTGTGTGTGTGTGTGTGTGTGTGTGTGTGTGTGTTTGTCAGAGGGACTGTGCGTGGGTGCCACAGAGGAGGGACAGCAGAGGGGCTCAGGCAGGTCACACTGTGAGTGGCACAGGCAGTGCAGTGCCAGGGGTGCACACAGCCAGGGGGACCGTGTAGAAAGCCACCTGGGGGGAACAACAACCCTGAACATGGCCAGTGCAACCTTCCAGATGGAGACACTTATGAGGGGTGTGAGAAGGCAGGGTACAGGAAGCTGCAGCAGTGGAAGAGCCCATCGGTAGTATGCCCAGAACAGGCTGTACCGCACTCACTGCAGCTTCGAGCTGTACAGTGACACTGAGATCGTGGGCTGGTACCACCTGAACCGAGCCATCCTGAGGTGGCTCTGTGAGCTGTGCAGTGAGGAGATGCAGGCACCCACAAGATGGATCCATGCCCTGTCAGTAGAGACAAAGGTTATGGCTGCCATGTGCCTGCTCACCACGGGCACCTTTCAGAGATCAACAGTGGACACAACAGGCATAACCCAGTTGGCCGTGTCATGCATCCTCACACAATTCCTCAGCGGACTGCTGCTACATGCTGCGGAGTTCATCCATTTCCCCAGCAAACAGGCAGAGCATACAGCAAACATGTAGGAGTTCCACAGGGTAGCATGGTTGCCTGGCATGCTTGGGGCCATCGACTGCACCCATGTTAGCATCCACACACCACTCTGGCCCAGAGGGGGTGGCATACATCAACCGCAAGGGATACCCGAGCATCAACTGCCAGGTGGTGTGCGATGCCAGGGGGTGCAAAATCAATGTCTGTGCCACGCACCCTGGGGGAGCACATGATGCCTTTATCTGGCACCAGTCTGCACTGTGCCACAGGTTCAAGAGTGGGGACATCCCCGCTGGCCATCTAGTAGGTGAGTATGCAGTGCACGCCAGATGATGGGAGCAACAGGGAGTGTGTGTGGTGCAAGAGCAGGGGTGCCATGGGATGCAGCCTGGAAGACTGGGGGCACAGTGACACAGATCCCCATACTAATAATATCTCACAACACACCGGTGACAGTGGGTACCCACTCCAGCCCTGGCTGCTCACACCATAACAGTGGCCCTCAACTCCAGCGCAGCAACAGTACAATGAGGCACATGCCATGACATGGAACATCATCGAGTGGATGTTCAGGCAGCTGAAGACTCAGTTATGTTGACTGGACAGCTCTGGCAGTGCCCTATAGTACAGCCTCTCAAAGGCCTGTGGGCTATTCCTGTCCTGCTGTATCCTGCACAACATGGCCACTGACAGTGGGATAGCCATTGAGGTTGAAGAGTGGGACAGCAGTGGGGACGATGGGGACGCCGGTCCAGCTGGAGGTGGGCAGCCACCCCCTGGTTGAAGGGATCCCCGGCTGGCCCAGATGGTGCAGCAGCAAAGGGACACCATCACAGAGGAGCACTATGGACCACACAGGTAAGTGAACCTGTCCACGAGCATGCCCTGGGTATCCAAGCACAACCGACAGACAGGTGGAGGCAGACACCCAGCCTGGGTCAGTGGCAGGGGTGTGTGAATGAGTGGGGGCTCAGACAACATGGCAGAACACAGCAGGATTGCACACAGCATGCACACACATGCACAAACCCCATCTCCTACCCACACAGCCACAAGCACACCCACCCCATATGCCCCCCCACCCACAACAGACCCAACAGAGCCACACCCAGAGGCAGGCACTGGGCATGTCTCAGACAATGAGCACCATTGCACAGTGGCAGACAGCACTATAGTGGCATCATCATGCACATGCCACAGTGGCCAGTTGCAAGGCGGGTGTGCACAGGGCCCCTGTGTGTGCAGGACTGGGTACCACACCCATGCGTCGCACACGGAACACCACAGTGCACACAGGGCAATGGCAGACAGTGGTCATGGAGGTGGTAGGGTCAGTCGCACTGCACAGTAGCACTGCCACCACAGATGTGTGGGTGGCCATGCCGAGGCCTGCTAGCTGGCACAGACTGTTCAGTGGCCTCATGGGGTTGCACAGATGGTCCTCCAGGGGTGATGCTGCGCAAACGCGACTGCGTTCGCGCAGGTGTCTACAGGCCACCAAACATGCCCACACCAGGAGTGCTTGGTATGCCCACAGCCGAACCCGGCATTGATATAGCTGGGGTTGCCAGATGCCAGGCCCACAGGGTGGACACTGCATTCCGAGGGGTATGCGGTGGCTGGGCACACAACCGGTTGGCCAGTGTTGCCAGGACAGTTGTCACCACAATGGTGTGCCTATCTATGGCTGCGGTCATGTCAACCTGCTGCTGAGCTTACTCTGCCAGGAGCAGGGCATGATCCCTGCTGTGCCACTCCTCTGCCTGGAGCAGCTCTGCATGGAGGGCATCCATTGCTACCACGAGCCAGACCTGCTGATCCACAGAGGCCTGAAGCAGATGGCTGTGGTCGTCCAAGGGGTCACCCACATGTGCACCATACCGACCCATGGGTGAGACCTGGCCCTGTGGCGCAGTGCCCCACGATGATGGGCGCTGCACATCGGTGCCATCCTGGGGTGTTACCTCAAGTGGTGCACCATTGCAGCCCACCGCCACCAGCTCCCCTTCAACACTGTCCAGCTGCTGCCACCACCCCTCCGGCGGCTGAGCACTGGACATCACCAGTGCGGCTGCATTGGCACCACCTACATCACTGCTGCGGCTACACGCCAGTGCTGACCCACTGGATGCCACAGACATGATGGGCACAGAGGCTGGTGGGTGGAAACATGCCAATTCTGCCCACACAGCTGCCCTGGCAGTCACCTGTTGAGGATGCCCCCTGTGACACACCAGCATCACTGTCCAGGATGTACATCACATCATCATCGGTGGTGCAGTTGGCCCCGGTCTGTGCCTTGGCACACAGGACACCATCCCTGGTGTTATGCTGGAGCACAGCCAGGGCCTCATCTGCACCAGCACCACAGGCATTAGCCTGGACAGCCATGCAGGGCTGTTGGATGTCAGACCCTCAGACACCGGTGGAGGTGGATGGGTGCTCCACCTGTTCCAGAGCCACACCCTTGGTGGATACACCCACCCCCGCTGCTCCATGCAGGTGCTTAGGAGCTGAAAGGGAACACAGTACCATTAGCGGTGCCGACTGACCCCTGGCCCCAACCCCGTCCACCCTCACACCACCACCACCGTTCCTACCATGCAGTGATGGGCTGCCACCAGTCTGGAAGACTCTGCCAGGTACACCCTCAGTGGCATAGTGCTGCATGCTGCTGGCCACCTGCTCCTCCCACGATGTCCCCCGCCTGTGGTGGAACACACTGCCCAGATGGCGGCCACCTTCTCCTTGAGCCTCCTCCTGTCAATGCCAACCTTCTTTATGCATTCCTGCACAGAATGCTGGTGGCTGTCCTGCTGGTTGACTACACATGCCACCTCCTCCCATGCTGTCACCTGAGCCTGTGGTGTGCCCCTCTGTCCACTCAGGAGTGGATCCCTGTCCAGATAGGCCTCAAATAGGTCATCCTACTCCACTCTGGTGAAGTTCGGCCTTCACTTATGCACCCTGCCCTGCTCCTCATTCTCCTCACATTTGGACATGCCTGTACCTGTGGAGATGGACAGGTGTTAACGTGGACTGTTCAGTGCCAAACCGTCCTCATAGCCCATTGCCCTGATGACCCCAGAGCATGACTTTTACCTTCAAAGGCTGCAATACTGATCCATGGCCTGTGCAGTTCCATGGCGCCCTTATAGTGCAACACATGCAAATGAGGTCATGTGCAACTGTAATGGGATGCAAATGCAGCGGTTGCACCGCGGAATGACTCATGAGCTGATCTGCATATCATGGCTGAATATCATGCAGCTGCACCTTGCCCAATGTGATTGTGCATACTCAAGTCAGGGCACAACACTGTGACGTGCGCAGTAGGCCCCACAGCAGGCATGCACACGCTGCTGACACAGACACCAGTGGTGCAGCATATGAACATTGCACAGGAGGCAGCACAGTGCCCAGTCACTATCGTGCCTGTGGCACCATGCCACTGTATGGCCTATGGGGCACGTTATAGTGCAGCTGGCAAAGTGCCATCATGCCCTTATTGCACCACTGCGCCTGTGGTTCCAATTGCACTTCTGTGCAGTAGGCCACTGCACAGCGTTGGTGACATGCCTCTACCATGCACCATATGAAGGGTCCCCAATAGCATAGTGGTGCTCTGTACATGGCCAGACCCTCGACCCTGTGGATGACCTCTGCCCACTAGGTGCTGTACAGCCGCATGGCTGCTACCATATTGCGCCACTTGATTCCTGCATGAATGCGAATGGCAAAGCAGCACTGCACTAGGTCCGTGTGTGGTCCACGTGCACTACTGGCAGCCATTTTGATGTCTGGTTAGTGAGGGACATGCTGCGCACCAGGGAACATCATGCTCCAATAAGGGGTGACTTGGAGCTCACCAACCTCATGGCCCTTGTTCAGCCACACGCTGGGGCCCTATTTGGCCAGGTGCCCCTCCAGAGGCCAGTGGCAGGAGGTTGAGGGTAGCTTGGAGGAGGCAACCAGCAGCCAGCGCATGGCAGACCAGTGTCACCACCGCTATGGTGACCTGCAGCAGTGGGACCTGGACAGGCTGAGGTGCCTGCAGGTGCGGGTACGGAGGGGTGCAGTGCCACAGCCAGGTAGGTGCACATTGACCTTCACCAGTCTCATCCAACAGTTCTTGGGGCACAATGGTCACTATGCCCCACGTCCAGGTGGGGGAGGGTCAGCGCATGCGTTGATGGCTGTGGGGGTGCACCGTGACTGCCATGTACTACCACAACCTGGACACACTGTGCAGCACATCACACTGGTCAGGTGTGGGGGGCCTATGGT
Organism: Neoceratodus forsteri; assembly: GCA_016271365.2. NCBI lineage: Eukaryota > Metazoa > Chordata > Ceratodontiformes > Ceratodontidae > Neoceratodus > Neoceratodus forsteri. The sequence goes on from CM028129.1 coordinate 903,519,448, forward strand.
TCAGACAGGTACTGATGTGTGTCTCTCCATGTTTCCCTCCTAGGCACTGAAGACAGGTGGAGAGCATCAGGAGGGTGGCCCTACAGGGGGACCTGGAGGCTCTGGAAAGATGGTCTAGAAAGTGGAAGCTGAGGTTCAATGCAGGGAAATGCAAGGTACTCCACCTGGGGGCCAGAAACCCAGGCCAAGTGTACACCCTGGGGGGGAAATGCTACAAGTCTCGATGGCTGAGAGGGACCTGGGGGTGGTGGTGGATGTCAAGATGAACAACTCTGAGACTTGCAGGAGGGCAGCAGCCAAGGCCAACAGGATGCTGGGATGCATCGCTAGGGGGATCACCTCCAGAAGGAGGGAAGTCATACCCTCTGTATAACTGCTTGGTGAGGCCGCACCTTGAGTACTGTGTGCAGTTTTGGAGGCCACACTAAGAGGGACATTAACCTCCTGGAGGGTCCAGAGGAGGGCAACCAAAATGATTTGGGGCTTAGGGACAGGACCTATGAGGAGAGGCTCGAAGAGCTAAATATGTACACATTGGAAGAGAGAAGGACCGGGAGGACATGATAGAGTCTTCAGGTACATGAAGAGGGTAACTAGGGAGGAACAGTCGGGTGCTTGAAGGAAGGAGGAAGGGGCCACTAGAGGGCATGGGTGGAAGCTGGAGGGGAAGATTCAGGGAGAAAGGAGGAGGTGCTACTTCACTGAGAGGGTGGTGGAGCCTATGGAATTCACTGCCTAGGGGCTGGTGGAGGCAGAGACAGTGGAGGGGTTCAAGAGGGGGTGGGACAGGTACAGGGGAAGGGTTCTGGAAGCAAAATCCAATGCAGCAAGAATATCCGGAACTGGGAAGGGAGAAGCCAGAGAAGGCGAGGGGGCCAGCAAGGTCAGCACCCAGGGTGGGGAGTGACCAAACGAGTAGACACAAAAGACCGTTAGGCCTATTCTGCTGGCATTTTAGTATGTTAGCATGGCTGGCAGCAACTGGCCAGGTGCAGGACCACACAAGGGAAGATGGGCATCAGCCAGCCAACATGGGTGGTGCTGTGAGGCAGCAGCATCAAGGTGACCTGGACGCAGGTGAGTACCATTTTCCCCTATACATATGTGCATGGTGGCTTGCAGGGGTGGGGGTGTGGCATGGCCCCTATGTGCATGGCCCCTCGTGCTGTGCACAACCCATGGTGTTCTCTGCACTGTCCTGTGGCCTTGCACATATGGGCAGGTGTTGCAGGTGGGCTGTGGGTGCACTCGGTGCCTGGCTGTGCTACTGCCATCACACTGCATTGCCATGATGCCAGATGGCCAGGGCAGTGGTGTGCGATGCATGGACAGTGATGGTGTGCAGCAGCTTGCATGGCTGTGGTTACATGGATTGGCGGTTCATGTGGGCGCACCCACTGTGGGTGGTTGCATGCCATCCCAGGGGCACCGGTCACTGATGCACTTCATGCACTTTGGGTGGGCTCGTTATCCTGGCCAGGCACTCATACTGTTTGGCTCCCTTGTCCTAGGTGGCCATCATTGGGAGGTGGTGGAGAGGACCCTCCATGAGCTCCTGCAGGTAGTGAGGGCTACACTTGAACTGTTGCAGCGACACGACCAAAGGTCCAGGAGGAGGCACCACAGGTGCCGAAGGGCAGTGGCGGAGGACCGGGATCACCAATAGGCCTGATGGCCCACATCTTTGCCTCTCCCCACCTGGACTGTTCCCCACACACCCTTGACCCCTACCATTGCCTTTTCCCATGTTTCCTGCCCCTTTTCCCTACCCTTTGTAGAATTCTACCCATACCACTCCCCTGATGTACATATATGTAAATAGGTTTTATCTCCTTGTTGTTCTACTAATACATACATTTCTATTTACATCCATGTTTGTCCCTGATTTGTAGCTGGTGCATGGAGCCTTGCTGCAGTGGTTCATGGATGCTGTGTGATGGGGCTGTGGTGGGCATGGGTGTGCCTGGTGGTGCTCCTCCACAGGTGTGGGTGGGAACCATGGGCTATCTATACGGGGCATATGTGGTGTGCCCTGTGCACTGTTTGCCTGTGTGATGCAGGATGTGGTGCATGTGGCATTTCCTGGGCCCCTCTGTTGGTGCCTGTGAAGCTGTGGCCATTGCCACTGCCCCACATGCATGCACCACTGGGGTCTGTGCGGTCATGTGGCTACCACTGCCACATGCTCACATGCTAGTATGCCTTCCGGGGCAGGCTGTGCCTGTCACCTTGCTGACATTGCGCCCTTGCAGCTTGCTCTCCGACCCCATACCTATCGGCCTGTCGTCCCTGTTGCCTCTGTAGGCAGTGCCACTGGATGCCTCCTTCATTCTGTCCATGTGGACTGGGGTAGTGCCTGTGGGCCGGTCACAGTCACATGGGGACCCGCTGCATGCAGGTGTTGGACAGGTGGCTGTGGGATGACCTAGGACCATGCGCCTGCATCAGTGTGTGCAGGCTCATGGGGTGCCTGCTACATGGAAGGCTCAATGGCTGCCTGGTGACTGGTGGCCTGTGGATTACACAGCATCATGGGATTCACACTGGCAGTGCCTGTCGCACAGCTTTGATGGGATGCTTGCTGAGACACCCATGGGACTGGGTCAGGGGGGGCTCTGGGTGGCCCCTGTGTTGCTTTCTGTTTGGAGCATGTTTCCATGCCCTAAGATGGGTGCTGTGTTGCCTGGTGGGATCGGTGCTGTGGTAGTGGTTGGTGCATGTGTGTGGGCCCTTGCTCTGCTCCTGCATTCGGGGGCCTTCCTACATGTGGTGCCATCCGTGGTGGAACTGGTCCCATGCAGGTTTCCTCGGGTACTGATGTTGGGTCACTCACCTTGCTGTGTCTCCATTGGGGACATGGTGGAGGTCCTTGTGTGGGTTGTGGTTGTGTTGGTGGATGGTCCCACCACCTGCATTGGGCGGTAAGAGTGGTGATGTGGTGGGTATACAATGTGCTCCGAGGTGACTGGATGCATAGGCATGGGGTGGCGGACTGCCTTCATTGCCATGCACTGTTTGGTCACGCATCTGGGCTAGGTGTCTCAGATGCACTGTCCTGGGGAGGCATCATTGGGATGGGGATGTGGCACGGGTGGGGCTTGGCCATCATTGTGTTCTGGTCCCTGTTGGCTGGTGAACGGTTCAGAGGTGCCGTTCCCAGTGGCTGGTGTCTACTGGTGTGCATCTGCGGGTGGTTCGCCACTGTGGTTCGAGGGTCAGTGGTCTCTTTTGCACCCGTCTGGCTGTGCTGCTCATGGGGTACTGGGTCCACCTCTAAGGGCCTTGCCCTGGTCAGGTGTGGGGGGGCTGGGGTTGTCTGTCCTGGTGCACCTTGTACATCCCTGGTTGCTGCTCAGCTGATTCGTGGCTTCATCCCTGCGCATCCCTAGGGGCACTATTGCACATTGTCCCTGCCCAGTTGTGCATTCCTTGCTATGTTATGGTGCATCTGGGGTGATATTCAGCCACATTGTGCAGGAGCACTTTACCCTGCGCATGCTTTGAATATCGCTCCTGTTGTGCCATGGCACACTGGATTTGCACCTGCTCCTCTATTATGCATCATTCTGGTGCAGTCCAAATATCCCAGCCATGGAGTACAGTTCATATTAAGAGTCCCTGATCCCTCAGATCAAACTATTGTCTATAAATTTCTACCTGGCAGAGGGAGTGGACCATTTCCTAAGCTTGAGAAAGTCAGTGTCTTTGCGCTAATCATTGCCCTTTATTATTAAAAATTGGGGTGCCAATCTGCCTAGCTTAAACTGCATTTGCATCTGAACTGCAGTAAAAGTCACCAAATCTTCTACAGTCATGCCAAGAGCTTTTTGTGCTGGGCCAGGCATTCGAGCATGAGTGTCCAGCTAGAGGTAAAGCTGTAAACCATAAAGTAAATAGGCTAAATCTATTGCTAACCCAGTTGCACTGTCCCTAACAATGGACTCGTATCTGAAAAAAGTTACTGCAAGGCATTAAAATAAGAACAGAAAGCGAGAATGGTTAAAATTAGTCTCTGCTGTTTTTCCAAGTGTTGAAAAACAAGAGCACAAGAATTCCCTTTTAGAGAAAATAATTTTTAGAAGTAATGGTGTTTCAGGAAGTCTCCCATTTCCCCCTGCAATTGTCACTCATGATAGTAGTCAGCACACTGTGAAGTTTCTATTTTTTTCTGCTTGCAAGTTGCTTTTTATCATGAAAACTTGCCTTATAGATGTTTGCTGTGCATACGAATAATAATATTCTTCAAGAAATGTAGAAAAATGTGGGAAGGTTGTGTCAGTTGAATCTAATAGATTTCTTTGACTGGGTGACCAAAGTAGTAGACCAGGGAGGGGATACAGACATGGCCTACAGTACCTAAATTTTGGCAAGGCATTTGACACAGTCCCACACAAAAGATTAATATACAAGTTAACCAGCCTTGGAGTGGGTTCCAAGGTGGTAGCCTGGGTACAGAATTGGCTGAACAACAGGATGCAGAGGGTAATAATGAATGGAGTCCACTCTGAAGAAAGGGGGGTTACTAGCGGGGACCCACAGGGTTCAGTACTGGGACCGGTCCTCTTTAATGTCTTTACTTAGGGAGGTAGATGGAAAGACGGTGGCTAGGCTTTGCCGGCTATCAGGAGTTCTGCATCTATGAGCTGTTTGTTGCTCATTTGTAGCCTATTTTTAAATTGGTTTTTAATGTTTGCTCCCGTACTTAGCTCGCTCGTTTTTGTTTCTGTTAAGTTTAAGTTTACTTATTATTTTTTGACTTTCTGCAGTTTTGCTGTTTTTTCTTGGTCGGTTTGTCATTTGCTAGACTTATGACACACGACCTACAATGTTCCCGAGGGAGGACTTATTTGGATGCCCTTGATCAGACTGTTGGAATGCCTGTTTGCCGAATGCTCTGGTTTTGGTGCCGTTGAAGAGCGACTGATACTTTTTGGGTCTCTTTCCTGTTGACTGAACTGCATGTCGCAGTAGCTTGCCCTAGCTGGAACTGTGAGAGGAGTGGAGTGTTGCCCAGAGCCATGAGTATGAATCTACTGTGCCTGAAAGTGGACTGTTGATCGATGTCCAAACACCAGCTCATCTGAGTGTAGTGTGGGGAGGCCTCCTCCATCTGCTCTAGGTTGTTTACTACCTTGCTTCCTGTGACCAAATGGGAGTCACCATCTGGGTACTCAGGGAGTCAGTGTCTTGGATAGGGCTTCCCCTAAATCCCTTATGAGGCTTCCCTGGTGGTTTGCCCCCTGGGGGGTTGCAGCTGCTGGTCACGGGTGGTAAGGGTGGTAGAACCTATAATCTTGTGAGTTCAGATACCCTGAGAAAGGGGGGGCCTTAGAAGCTACTTTCACACACCCCAGCTTGCTACTGTACCATAGATGCTCTGGATTATATTGAACACTATTGTTTTAACTTAAAGCTTTCGGTTCCTCTGGCCACTGAGGACTGCTTATTTTGGTGGGCAAGTGGATTATCGTGGACATGTTGTTTTAGTACTGCTGGAGCTACTGAAGCACTGAACTTGGTCTGACTTTTATAATCTAACCTGTGGTTCTGTGGAGGACCTGTAGCTCAAGAAGTGGATTATTCTGTAGGGGTTTTCCCTTCCCTGCTACTTGGATCGCTGGAATCTTTTGTTGTGTTATTTTATTTTTATTGTTGGATTTTTGTGTGCTGTTTTTCATTTCTTTTCTTTGCTGCTAATCTCCCCCACTGTGTGAGAGTTAGTGGGGGTGACTCATTTAAGATTCTCAAACTAGAGTGGCGAGAGGACTCCAGTTTACTACATTTCTCTTCCCCACTGCGTGAGAGGCAGTGGGGGTGACTTATTTCAAACAATAAATACTGGAGTGGTGTGAGAGTATATCATGTTGTGCACTTTTTAGTTTTGTATAATCTTTTGTCTTGGTGTGGTGTTTATTTAATTGAGCTTTTCATTGTTATTAGGTGTAAGTTTTGGCAGGGTGGGTATTTTTGTCATATTATTTGTTTTAGTTTTATACTTTTAAGAAGTGGGGGTAGTACAGGTTTATTAAAGATGTGATGGCCTGTTGCTGTCCCGGTCAGGCACTACTTCTCCACTGAACTCTGGGACCTCTGGCCCTGTTATCCTCCTCCTCCTCTGCTCACAGTGGTTTATAACTGCTGTAGAGCCTTGGGCATTGTTAGTAGAAACAAAGGTGGGCTGGGGGTCCTGGTCTTGGGAAGGGGGAGCAGGGTGGCCGTATCGGTGTTGTGCGGTCCAGGAGATGCCCTGTGGTGAAATGGTATCTAGATCATGGTCCGCTATGTCTGATTACCAGACCCAAGGGCTCCAGTATTTCTGGACAGATAACCTGGTCAGCCTCAGAACCCTGTCCGACTCAAGTGGTGTTATGCAATGCCAGGTCTATTAGGAACAAGACAGCAATTATTGCTGCTCTTGTTCAGACAGCAGACCTGGCTTGCATCACTGAGACCTGGCTTTATGACAATGCTGGTCCAATTTTAGAAGCGGTGGTCCCAGACGGGTTCTCAGTGATATACCCTTTGAGATCACACTGCAGGAGCAGGGAGGGGTAGCTATCTGTTTTAGATCAGAATTGGGTCTTACTGGTGTATTAGTTGAGGGGGGCCAGATCATTTCAGTTTACCATAGTAGCAGGTGTGGGATGTAGGATCATTCTCATCTACCATCCACCTGGGAGTGATAAATTGTTCCTGCAGGAAGTTACAGACTTCATCATCTATGTAGCGCTGGAGCGCTGATGGTCCTGGGCAACTTCAATGCCTGGGTCTATGATGACCTCTCACAGTTTGAACAAGACTTCCTCCAACTCATGTGTTCATTGGGGTTGACACAGGTTGTTGCCTCTGCTACTCATAATCAGAGTCACACACTTGATCTGGTCTTCCTCATGGTGATTGACTCCTTCAACTTGGTGGTGGAACCAGTCATATGGTCTGATCACTACAGAGTAAGATTCAATTTCCAGCCCCCCCATAGGCCTGCCCCTGTGGAGATGGTCAGATACCGCCCATTGAGGAGTGTAACCCCAGAAGGTCTCCTGGCAGTATTGGACCTGTCTGGAGTTTCAAGAGCAGGCGAGGATCCAGACAGTCTAATTTTGGCCTATAATAAGGCTATTACTGAGGCTCTGGATTCTATCACCCCAGTCTGTGTACATCCTCTCTCTCTCTCTGCCCTCAGTCCCCTTGGTTTGATGGGACCTTGAGGGAGTTGAGACAGGTAGGACGTAGGTTAGAGCATTGCTGGCGTAAGTCAGCCCTCGAAGCCGACCACCTTAAATTGATAGATCATTATCAAAGCTATCAACCAGCAATCACACGTAAGAAGGCAGAGTTCCTGTCTGGTGAGATTGCTTCTGCTCAAAATCTAATGGCCCAGCTCTTTCGAACCATAGACAGGTTGTGCAACCCCACCTGTCTGCAGGCTCGCAGAGCATTTTTACAAAGTAAGTGTGATGTGTTTGCTCCATTTTTTGCCAATAAGGTGGCTGACATCAGGGCTGAAATCTGTTCAGCACCCTCTATGAGGGATGGTTGTGAACAGTGTATTGTTGCTGCCCCTCAGTCCTGTATATCTTTCGACTGGCCAGAGATATGGGACATCATGTGGATTGTCCAGAATTTGTGGCCAACATACTGTAGTCTGTATCTGGGCCCTACACAACTATCATTAGGGTGTATGAAATCCATTGGCCAAGTCCTTGCAGATATTGTCCGATGCTCCTTAGGTTTGGGAGAGTTCCCTAGCTCCCTGAAGGAGGTGATGATGACATCACTTCTTATGAAAGCTTTTTTGGACCCAAACAGCTGTGCAAACTACAGACCTGTCTCTAATCTTCCCTTTGTTAAGATGTTTGAGAAAGTGGTTGTGTTGCATCCGGAGAACCATCTTACCATCCATGACATCTTTAATCCTTACCCGTCTGGCTTTCAGCTTTTGGAAGAGACAATACTGAGACCACTCTGGTTTGGGTGCTCAATGATCCCCTGATGGTGAGGGACCAGAAGAGCCATTCCATCTTGGTACTTCTGGATCTCTCTTCAGTGTTGACACTGTGGACCATGGGGTTCTGCTTAAGTTCCTGAGGGTTATCTGTGGCCTGGCTGGTCCAGTTCTCAGATGGTGCCACTCTTTCCTAGCCAGCAGCTCTCAGAGGGTGGTATCTAGGATTTTTTCCTCTGAGCCATTCTGTCTACCATGCATGGTCCTCCAGGGCTTGGTGCTGTTCCCAATGATGTTCACAGTGTACTTGCCCCCTGGAGACATTGTAAGACAATATGGGCTTAAGTTTCACTGCTATGCTGATGACACACAGCTCTGTCTTTTGAACCCAACCAGGATAGTGTTTTCTCAATGTTTGACAGCTGTCTGATGGAGATCCATGACTGGATGAAATCCAGCTGGCCAAAATTGAATTCTGGGAAGACTGAGGTGTCGGTTGTGTATATGGGACACTGGATAGAGAGGCCGGTGGTTGGTTTACCTTCTGGGCTTTGGTTAGATGGTGTACAACTGCCTACCTCTGAATAGGTGCATAATCTGGGGGTGTTTCTTGATGATGGGATGACACTGCATGTGCAGGTGTCAGCTGTCATCAAGTCTTCTTTTTACCATCTTATTAACATTGCCAGAATTAAGGACCTTGTTCCGTCTGATGTTTTTCCCACTTTGATCCATGCCTTTGTGACCTCGTGCCTTGATTACTGCAACTCTCTTTACCTGGGGCTTTCAGGGGTTGATATACACTGCTTGCAGTTGGTGTAGAATGCCGTGGCACAGTTACTGACTGGGACTTCACGCCACAGTCATATTACCCCCATGCTGCGTGATCTGCACTGCCTGCCTATACAGTGATGAAACTCCTTCAAGGTCAGTTTGCTGACCTATAAAGCCCTGCATGGACTGAGACCTGGCTACCTGCAAGAGCTCCTGGTTCCCTACAGCCCCAACTGACCTATCCGCCTAACTGACGAGGGGTTGTTAGAGGTTCCCAGGGTGTGGCTGAAAACATTGGGGGGGTTCAGGTTTTTATGTTCATGGCACCATCCCTGTGTAACTCTCTACCTCATCAGCTCAGAGATTGCAGGACCATGGAGGGCTTCAAGACCAGTTTGCAAACTCATTTGTTTAAAATAAATTAAAATAATTTAAAATAAAATCAATTTAATAATTGATGTTTTATTGATTGTGGATACTTGTAACTGAAGTTGAACTTTTGTAAGTTTTCATAGATTTGTTTAATGACATATGTCTATGTACAGTGTTTTCATATATTGAATTGTGGTATAAAAATTAAAATATTATTAATATTATTATAATAGGTGAAATTGCAGAGGGACTGGAAGAAAAAGTATGTCTCTTTGCAGATGACACAAAGATCTTCAACAGGGTTACTACTCAAAGTGGGGTGGAAAGGATAAGAAAGGACTTGGCAAGGTTGGAGGACTGGTCAAATGTATGTCAGCTTTGATTCAATGCAAAGAAGTGCAAAGGAATGCATCTGGGTAACAAAAACCCATGGAAAGAGTACACAATGGGGAGGTGAGATACTAACAACAACAAAAATGGAAAGAGACCTGGGGATTGTCATATCAGATGACCTAAAGGTGGGTAAGCAATGTGAGAAGGCAGTAAGGAGGGCTGGGGGGATACTGGGATGCATAGGGAGAGGCATCAGCAGTAGAAAACAGGACGTTTTTATCCCTCTGTATAGAAAGTTGGTGAGACCCCATCTGGAGTACTGTGAGCAGTTCTGGAAACCCCATCTCCACAAGGACATAGACAGAGTGGAAATATTATATTTACATTGGAGTTTCCAAATTCTTCCTTTCATCTTCAACCTCTCAACTGTTTCTTCATTTGCTTAAAATTAGCCTTGTTTGTGTTAGTTTTCCTGAAGAAATGTTGGGAGCCAGAGAAGAGGAAGAAGGTTTGGTAAGATGCTCTGTAATTAGATGTGGACCATTTGTAAAAGTTATTATTAAAGGTATGAGCAATCAAAATAGGATTACTGCAATGTGTACCATCAATAACTGTATTAGTTAGACAATGCACTTTGTTTTGCAAGAAAGTGTTTCACACTATCCCACAATCTATGGGAGTCACCAATGGTCACATTTAGCTGATTCCTATAGAAGACAGTCTTGTCAACACATATAGCCTTTCTGTATAAGTTTCTCCGGGTTCTGTATTCAAGTAAGTCAGGGTAGAGGCCAGTTGTTCTAAATTTCTGCCACCACTTGTGTCTGTGCCTTAGTTTGTACAAAAACTCTCCAGAGAGACATTGTGTAGACAGTCTCTAACTCATCCATTGGACAAGGTAGCATGTTTAATTTATATTGCTAATATGTATCAAATAAATAAGACAAAGCTACAGAAGCATGATTGGTGGAATACAGGTAGGACCAATCAATACAGGAAACAGTAGGCTGAAGGAAATAATCAGGATCAACTGCGCTGGGGTCTCTGATACATAGAAATTTGAAGGTTGGAAAAAGGCACTCCAGATGCAAAAAGTGGGTGAGTGGTTGCGAAAGCAGTATGCCAGAATTCCAGAAGTGGCCATCCTGTCATGCCTGTAGGTAAGAATTCAGTCAATGAGGGAGTGAGAACCAGTGTTTGAAGTCCTAGTAGGGGAAGAAATAATCTGGACAAGATTTAGCTTACTTAAACTAGACTCAGATGATTTTCAAGAGCTAATTGTGAGTCAAAGTTGAAGTCACTCACTAGGATGAGCTCCTTACTCAGGATAGTTGAACTGAGTAAAATAGGTAATTAAGTGTACCCCACTTGGCACCATGGGGAGTGTTAACTTTTAAACACATCAATGTGAAATTTCTGAGTGTTACCCAAGAACAAGGTAAAATGTATGCATTCACAGTGAGAGTTGTATGAGATACCCTTAAAGGTCAAGGATAATTTAAGGTAGTCCTTGAAGTAGTGTATATAATCAATCTTCATCCATATTTAGGTGAACTTCTGTCACTATAAAATATATTATTAAAAGACAGGGAGAAGGTAGCATCAGAGGTGGTAGACTATGTTTGCTGGCAAAGGCACTTGGCTTCATCTGAGTTCTTTTCTTCTAGGTTTGCTTGTCAGGACAGAGCAATGAACATTATCAGAACAAGGAAAAAGATTAAGGCTTCTTTTGACTAGGCAGATTCACTGCATATTATTTTTATTTTCTACTGACAGGGTTTTTTACTGTTTTTTACTAACATTTTACTGCTTTATTCTTCTCTGATTCAAATTGCTGTAGCAGGGTATACTTTCTGCTGCATTATTACAGGGTGTGCCTACAGGTTTGTTACCGTTTTGTCCTTACAGATTACTGCTGTAATCTTCTGTGATTCAAATAGATTTTTGCAAGGTATATCTTCTGTTATTGCTTCATTTTCTCTGTAGCAAAGTGTTTTTTGCAGGGTATATCTTCTGTTAAATTGTTATAGGTGGTGCTTACATTTTTGTGAATTTGTTATCTATCATTAGGCTAAGCAGAATTACTGTTTGCCACTATTTTATTTTATTTTATTTTTTTTACTGAAAGGTTTTTGGTTTGGTCTCAAAGATGTTGCAGTCTCCTTCTCACATTGAAGGAGCTAATTACTTTCCTCCTACAGCTCTTCCAGGGGATTAAGTGTGTTACTGGGGAGTGGAGCTGACAAATTCTTAGTAACTTCCAACAGAAGGAAGAGTTATAAGGTCAGGTTAGTTGGTGTTTTTGAGGTGAAAGACTAGGTTTGCTGGCAAATGCACCTAGCTTCACCTGAGCTATTTTCTTCTAGGTTTGCTAGTAAGAAGAGAACAAGGAACATTATCAGAGCAAGGAAAAATATTAAGGCTTCTTTTGACTAGGCAGATTTACTGTGTGATAATATTTTCTTTTGTACTCAAAGGGTTTGTTACTGTTTTTTGCTAACATTTTACTGCTTTATACTTCTCTGATTCAAATTTCTGTTGCAGAGTATACTTTCTGCTGCATTATTACAGGGTGTGTCTACAGGTTTGTTACTGTTTTGTGCTTACAGATTACTGCTGTAATCTTCTCTGATTCGGATTGTTTTCTGCAAGGTATATCTTCTGTTACTGCTTTATTTTTCTCTGTAGCAAAGTGTTTTCTGCAGGGTATATCTTCTGTGAAATTATTAGAGGTGGTGCTTCACAGGTTTTACAGTTTTATCTATCATTAGGCAAAGCTTTCAGGGCTACTGCATTTGTTGTTGTTTGATTGTTTCTGCTCTTACCTCCTTATTTCTTTTGTCTGTGGTTCTTCTTTTTCAGCAGAGGAAGGGCCCACCCACTCACCACCACCCCCAACCACCACATGATACACTTCTTTTATAGGATAGCACAGTTGTGACATTTCCTGTAGCAAAGCAGGAAGGGGAGGATCAGAGGGGTATCCATACAGTGACCTCACTTACAGGGGCATAAGTATTTAACTTATTATAACAGGTTATACAAAAACAAACCTCACTTACAGAGGCACAAGTAATTTAACTTGTTATAACAGGTTATACAAAAACAAACAAAACAAAAAAATCAAACTTTTGCTTTCAATTTCCTGCTTCTAATTACTCAGACCAGATTAGAAACCCGAAAGTGCATCAGGAATGGATATTATTAACTGCGGGTACTACTGGACATTTTTAAAAGGGCAGTTATACAGAATTTAGGATGCTGTCCTACATGCCGGACCATTGGAGATCAAAGGGCTCCACTCCAGGCACCATGGGCAGAGACTGCACACCTCAGATTGCATATTCAGGAGAAAATATAAGAACTGCCCACCATTTCCAAAACATCCATATGAAGCACCTAGACTGCAGAGGGTAGTTGGTCTGGGAGGTTGGCAGATTTTTAGGAGGAGAAAATTGGGTGCCCCATCACTTAATGCTCTCTAAACCATATAAAAACTACAAATAGGTATCTTCCTCTATCTCTGAAATCAAACAAAGGGGCAGAGGACACTGTAGATCAGAACACTGCAGCACAGGCGCTAGCACAACAAAACTCACCCAAAACAGGGACCAAAACAAAAAAATCAAAAAGGAAATCCAAAACACTTCTAATCATAGGAGACTCTATGATTTGGAGAGTTGATACCCACCTCCAGTCGGGGGTAATGGTCAGATGTCTCTCATGTACATCAACAGGGAGAGACACTGACCACATTGTTAAAATTATGCAGGAAGCAGGAGAAAACAGTGATGTCCTGGTACACATAAGGACTAACGATCTCACCAGCCAGTCAATTGTAGAGACCAAGGAACACCTGACCGGGCTAGGAGACAAAATGTCAGCTATTTTATCTGGCATCTCCTTCTCTGAGATCCTGCCAGTCTGGGAGAGGGGGCAGACAGACACAAGGTCAGAGAGAGGGAGATAGGGGAGCTAAACATGTGGCTCAAGGGCTTGTGCCAGGAAAAAGGACACAAATTTGTAGGTAACTGGCAACAATTTTGGGAGTGAAAATTCTTTAATTTCATGGATCTGACTAAGGAGGAGTCAGTGCATTGGGCAGAAGTTTGACGTGTTTGCAGAATATTTAAACTAGCAAATGGGGATGGGATACAGCATCCAGTACATCGAATGGAACAACACGCCTCCCCTCAGCTAGTGATCAAACAGGAGTTCATGTTTGTAGTTCATTTGCATCACCAGGTAAGGAAAAAGGCACGGCTCCCTATACGACATGCAGAGGAAACGTTGGACCTCACCCAACAACTAACACACTGAAATCTGACCAATGGAAAATCATGTAAACAAATGCCTGCAGTCTGGGAAACAAGATCCCAGATCTGCAGGCAACAGTGACAGAGGCTAAATTGCACATAGTAGCCATTAGCGAGACATGGTTCACTGGTAACCACACTTGGGAGCCTTCAGTACCCAGCTATGTACTGTTCAGAAGGGACCAAGGTGCAGCACATAGATTGGGACCAATTGATATGTCACTGATCCCACTAAGGGGTTGTATTAGATGGGCAGTGGGGAAGGGAACCCAGGTTTACTTTGCCATCACCTAAGACATAAAGTTTAGAAGCGATATAAAACAGCAGAGCAGCAACTGATAGTGTATTTCTAGGTATAGAACAGAGGAGGTGATAGCATGTATAGCAAGTGAAGTGCAGTACTAATTTCCTCATTAAAAAGAGGGAGAAGATAGGTACTTTAAGAGAACGTAAGGTCAGAAGATTACAAAAAAAAAAGAAAAATCAAGGATAATGCACAAGCAACAAGATTCATTGACTAGAAGAGGCAGAGACAGAGGAAGACAATAACAGAGTAAACTGAAGAAAACTGAAGAAAACAATAGAAGGCAAACAATATGGGCCACAAATGTGTTTAGATGTCCTCAACTAATAAGAAACAGGCATTGATTTTACAAATGTGTAGAACAGTGAGTTCATTAAAGTACTGAGATATTTTATGAGCATTTTACAAACGATACAGCCAGTGGAATACGGCTGTTAGGTCTATCTAGTCTTCTCGTATCTTAACCTACTGACCCTGCTCCCTCTCTGAGCCTCCTATACTTTCCATCCACTCTTCCCTTGACCCTTATTTTCCCTTAACTCTATCCCAGCCTCTGTTGAAGCTGCCCACCATCTTCAATGAGACCAACTCTTCTGCAGCACATTCCAACACAGCACCACCCCTTTTGTGAAGAAATGTTTCCTAGCATCCTTCCTAAACCTCCCCCTTTCAACTTAAGACTGTGTTCCCTCATGTTATAGTTAAATCTTTGCTCAAAAAGACCATCCTTATCCACCTTATGTATCCCTTTAAAGTGCCTGAAAGTCTTAATCATGTCCCTTCTCTCTACTCTCATCAGAAAATACATGTTCAGGGCTCCCAAACTCTCCTCATATGTTTACCTGCTGGCTCATGATCATCATAGTTGCCTTTCTTTGGACTTCCTCCAGCAGGTAAATGTCATTCTTAAGGTATCTACCAGTACTGTACACTGTACTCCAGATGTATCCTCACTAATGACTTGTTCAAGTGCAGTATAACCTCCTCTGTCTTACTGCAGATTCCCAAGCAATGCAACCCAATATTTTACTTGCCCTTGGAGCTGCTTTCCCATACTGGTGTGTTTCAGGATGTTAGTGACCATGATTCCTGGATCCTTCTCCTTCTTTGTTGCAGATACCCGAACCTCACTGGCTGTATTCTTTCCTTGGTTCTTGGCTCCAATGTGCATATCTTTGCATTGAAGCCAAGCAGCCACAATCCAGAACATCTCTAGTTTTTCCAGTCCCTCCTTTAGGTCTTGTATCCCTTTGCTGTGTCCCCCTTCCACATAACTTGGTGTCATTCATGAGTAGGCACATTTTGCCCTTAATGCCATCCCCAATATCATTGATGAACATTGAATAACTTCAGTCCTAGAACCAAGCCCTGTGTGACTGCACTGATGAACTCCTGGTGCTAGATAACTCACCCCACCACCAATCTCTGGGTCCTGCTCCCCAGCCAGTTTTCCACCTATCTGATCAACTTTCTCACCAACCTTTAGATCCCCCAACTTCTTGATCAGCCTCATGTGGAGTACTGAGTAAAAAGCCTTGCTGAAGTCAAGTAAAGGATGTCAACCACTTGACGCTTGTCTACTGTTTTTGTGACTCAGTGAAAGAGTCAATCAGATTCATTTGACATGACCTCCCTCCCAAAAATACCTGCTGCCTCACATCCTGAAGACAATGCTCCTCAAGATACTTTACCAACATTTCCTTAAGTATGATCTCCATGAGCTTTCACATAATTGAGATCAGACTGAGCAGTCTCTAATTCCCTGGGTCATCCCTGAGACAGGTCTTATGGAGGGGTACTACCTGTGCCATTCTCCTGTCCTGCAGTACCATGCCTGACTCCAGTGAACTATTGAACAGGCCAGCCAACTGCTCTGCATGCTCCTCTGCCATTTTCCTTAGCAACCTTAGGTTTATGCTGTCCATGCCTAGTGATTTTTCCACTTTCAAGGCTAGCAACCACACATTCATGCTATCAATCTCTATCATCACATTAATGCTCCCCTTCCCCTTCTCCTTTTCTCCCCTTGTTGGCATGGATCAATCTTTTTCACTGGTGCAGACAGAACAGAAGTATCCCTTCAGTACCTCTGCTTCTCCTCCATTCTTCTACTATCACCTGTACCCCTTCCTAAGCTTAACAGTCCCATCCTTCTTGTCTGTTTTCTCACTTTTATAGTGAATAAGGACTTATCTGCTTCTTAGTTTCCTCAACTATATGCAGTTCCTTCTGAGCCTAATACATTCTAAGCATTTTGCTCAAGGGTGGGAAACAATAATAATGAACATTATCAAATTTTAAGTTACATACACTCACAAGCCAGAATAGACCATGTTTACAATGAACCTCCACTATGCCACAGTTTTTGTTTAATGCCTGGCTTTGCCTTCAGCACATTGAGTAATGGGCTCACTGGAGCTGTTAACATGTTTAGATTTTAAGGCAGAGATCACACTAATCACTAGCTGACCTTCAAGCCATAGCAGTGTCACCAGTTATGTCTCCAGATGCTACACCACATCTGGTATGTAAAACCTGGATAGATGTAAAACTTCATTTTATCCAGCTTGGCAATGAAGGTCTTTGCAAATCAAAGCCAGACTCTGTTGGGATGAAAACTAATGAAAACAACATATAATTTACAATTTAAATTTCAATGCACACAGGAAAAAACAACCTTTAGTAAAATGATCTAAAACACATTCACTATCATTGGACTTAGGAAAAAAGTAATGACCCTTTGTGCCCTGTAGTCTTCTACAAAAGTAACTGAATACAATCCTGTCAATTGTTGTTGCATTATATACGCATGCAAAATGATGCCTGCAAGGTTCATGAACATTCCAAAAATCTGGTACACCAGAGAACTGCTTGACAGGAACTACCTTGCATTCATGCTCCCCAGAATATCCTCTCAATAGTGACCTGAAATAACCCACACAAATCACTCCTGGTGCTCCATACTACAGCTACATCACTGCATGAAAATACTGTGCTGGCTACAAAACAAATAATGGCATTTACTAGTCATAAAAATAAACTTATTTTTAGTACTACTTGCAGCCTTCTTCAACAGACTACAGAGCTGGAGAAATATTATTACACTGATGAAAGAAAATCCACTGGAGATACTAACCACAAATAATTCTTGCAGTACTTTCTGTCTCACTCTAAACAACCCTCCACATCTAAGGGACCATCAACTGACAAACACAACATTCCACTGTCACCACTGGAGAACTATCCCTACAGACAAGTGAGTATTTTAAACACAAGTGTCTTATTTATTTTCTACAAAATCTTAAATGAACTGTAGTTAACCTACCTACAGTAAACTTGTCACTGATTGTGAAGCATTTCCTTTTTTAAAAGATAACTAAAAAAGCATTGTTATTTATATAACAAATACATAATAAAAAGTTAAATTATTAGTACATGTAGAAAAAAGGATTTGTCCCACTGAACCTGGTTCAAAATCACAAAGTACCAGGTCAATATAGCGCTGCTAAAATAGTGTTGCAATAACCATGCTGTGGAAAGAGAGGAAATATTTAGAGGGGTATAACAGAGGTAGTGAATTATCACTATCCAGTACCGGGTCATAATGTTGCACGTTTAATAGCTTATGACATTCTGCAACCAGGTACAGCACAGTATGCTACCGCTACTGGTGCAATACAGCATATAATGCTGTATCTTGCACCAGTAGGTTTCGAACAGAGAATAAGACCTCTGCTGGGAGTGGGTTCTGAGAGCAGCTGCCATGGCTCACAGGACTGAGCCACAGCAGTACGAACCCAGGCACTGCATCTGGGGCCTGGTTTGAATCCTGGTCCCAGGAAAATTTAATTTTTGGACGGTGTGCTCACCGAGTTGGACCCCCAGAGTTGAGAGAATCTTTAGTGGGGGTCTGAGGGGTGCAGCTCCCTGCATTGGTGTGGGGCATAGCCCCCCACAGAAATAAGACATGCCTTTGGCATAAATTGCACTATATTGGCAGAGCGATTTTGCCATGCAGCATAATGTCTTGTGACATTATGACCCAGTGCCTCACTATCCCTGTCACTGACCGTGAAATAGAAGAATGGCTGAAGAAGCCTGTGCTGCTGAGTCTGGTCAAGCCACTCCTGTTGTGGAATGGCTAAGGCACCAGAACACAGCAGCCCTCCCTTCCTGATCCCCAATGTACATGTTATAAAATAATTTACATTAGCCCACATTCATTAGTGGTACAGAGACCCTCCCACCCCAATCCCCGATGTCCCAATTATAAAATCATTTACATTAGCCCCCATTCATTGGTGGTACAGTAGTCTTCCAACCCAACCCTCGATGTCCCATTATAAAATAATTTAATGTAGCCCCATTCATTGACAGTACAGTGTTCCCTCTTCCCTGGTCCCTGATGTTTCCTGTTAACTCCGTAATTAGCCCCCATTCTTTGGCAGTACAGTGTTCTCCCCTCCCTGAACCCCAATGTCCCCATTGTCAGAAAAGAAAAGCATTTCCCTGTCATTGGTGGTGAGTGGCTTCCCACCACAGCAGGCTGTTCCCACCACCCCACTCCCCCCCATGCTGAAACAGGGCTGGTTCCGGCACATCCCTCCTCACACCTCCGTGGCTGGCACCGACTGAACTGTCACCAAGTGCTTTACTGAACAGTGTACACATGCATACACTGTTCAGCACAGCACTCTGTGACAGTTTAGTCAGTGCAGACCATGGAGGTGTGAGGAGGGATGTGCTAGTGCTGCCTCTGTGTCAGGACTGGAGGGAGTGGGGTAATGGGAACAACCTGATGGGAGAGCACTCACCACCAATGACAGGGGCATGCTTTTCTTTTCTGACAATGGGGACATCAGGATTCAGGGAGAGGGGAACACTGTATCACCAATGAATGGGGGCTACTTTACATGAGTTAATAACGGGGACATCGGGGACTGGGGTTGGAGGAGACACTGTACCACCACTGAATGGGGGCTCGTGTAAATGATGTTAAATGGGGACATTGGGGATCAGGGAGGAAGGACCACTAGACCACCAATGATGGGGCTTAATTATATGCTTTTATAATGAGGACATCGGGATTGGGGAATGGAGAGGGCAACTGACCACCAGGAGATATTTTGATATATCAATATCGTGGCATGGGAGTTGGGAGGGTACAACTACTGCAGCACATTGGCACACTGTGGCAACCACTCCCTGAGGATATTTCTATATATTGGTAGACCAGCATTGTCTGGTCTAAGGTTATATAGTTATACTCTATTTGGGAGGGTTTGTGCATCCAACAGTCAGGGATGTGACAGCCTGTGTCTCGCCATATGCCCCTTGTGCCATGCCACAGTCCATTTCTGGGAACGGGCAGTGCACACAATGTTTGGGGCAGTAGCCTGTGGATGATGTAGGCTGCTTTTGTGCATTGCTCAGGGGGTGGTTTGTGATGCAAGGTGCCACTTGTGCCATTTATGTTTGGTGCTGGCACCTTTCAACTTTCTCAGGGCTTTGGGACACAAGCCTGATGACTGCAGCCAATGAGGGGGCAGGGTGGGCAGACAGCTTACCTGAGCCACTCCATATGCCATGGAAGAAACATGCAGCACACAGAAGGCACCACCCACATTACTGTCATCTGGCACTGGAACCATCACTGCCAGGCATTTGTAGCAGCTCCAGCACCCAGTGGACACCATGGCAGTGCCTCTATGTAGTGCACACCTCCAGACCCCCCATTTTGGAACATCAACATAATCCAGCACACCCATGCAGCAGTGAGAGAATGGAAGGTGCTTTGGGAAGGGTGTACAGGTGACCAGGCTGCATCACATATTAGGTGATGCCACATGGCTGGGGCCATCAACACAGTGCACATGTTCCAGTGACAGAAATGCCCCTACCTTCTGTGTCCATTTCTGATGGTATGCATCTGCCCCCCCCCGGCACATACCGCACACTTGTGCAGACACCGCATCACACATGGCCTGCCATGTGTTTGGTACTGAAGGACTGACATGCCATTGGTGCAGCATATGGGGACACAGGACAGCATGACAGTGGTGTCCACTGAGAAGACACACCAGCCAGCTGGACCCATCATTGTGTGGCTAGCAGCTGTCATTGACACTTGACACACTGTAGGCATTTCTGTATCCCTCACACTATCTGCCACTATGTTACTGTAGCATCTGTAAGTGCTGTAACAGTGACATCAATATGTCTATGGTATGCTGCTCCATCACCCGTGCCTGTGAGGCTAGTCCCCTGGGTCACATTAGTCTCTGCTGCTGTGTACAGATGTAGCCTGCAACTATCACACTGTTGCTCAATCTGACATACAGTTGGAGCTGTGTGCCCAACTCAGCCTGTGGCTACTGACTCGTAGTTCCAGTCTGACATACAGTTGGAACTGTGTGCACCATGCAATAGTGCAAGGCAAACTACATGGTAATGCATGCAAAGCAGCCCATAATAAGATGCTAATGTGGCTGTATGCTCATTTGAATAAGAGCTTTGACCATAACAAAATTTAGCCCTGGGCTAATGTGTTTTCACTGGGCTAATGTGTTAGCACCAGGCAAACCTGTCAGAACCACAACACAGTTCTGCTGTGTTTGGCCTGCAGAGTTGTTTGCAGTTGTTGTGCACTACTTCATAGCTATCACCCACATTTATTTATTTATTTGCTTTGTTTACTAGGTAAGCACATTAGACAACCAAGTGCCTATTTTCAGGTGTGACCCAGGAGATTACAAAGGTATATTCAAGAACATCAGGCAAAACAAGAACATGATACAACCAGGAGCAACAATGAAAGCATGGCAATACAAGTAAAATGCCAGGGCAACAATGGCCTGAGGGATAGGGTAAGCAGGTAACATGATAAATACAATTCAGAATAGGAGAGACCATAGGCAAAAAACATGACGATAAGGAAGTGACATGTACACAAAAAAGAGCATTACGACCAAAATGGGCCCAGCAATCAAATTCTTCTAGCAGCTGTATGCTCCCTCGTAAGTAAGGTACAGAGCTCAGGTAGCAACTCAGCCAGTCAGAACATTAAGTGCAGAGACAGGTAGAGGCCGATTTGAGGAAGCCCCAGAGGGAGGCTTTAAAGCAGGGGTTGGAGGTGGAGGAGTGAGTGCTTGCTGGAAGGGAGTTCCATAATCTGGGTGCATATGCAGCAAAGGCCCATTCACCCATTTGGGTGCGAGTTTTTGGAGCCAGGAAGACCAGCGAGTCACTGGATCTTAAATGGTAGGGAGGGGTAGCGAGTAAGAGGGATAAGGCTAGGGCAAACAGTGTGGCAGTTCTGACAACACTGTCAGTGAGGTTGCTTAAGACAAAGGTGTAGTGCTTTTCTGGTGGGAGTGAACTCCAGCTGGGAGTAGAGCTCACAACGAAGGATGGGGCAGGGAGCGGAGAGTGCAAAGCGACAGACACTGTTGTACACCATATCCCATTTTGAGAAACTGTTTTTTATGATGTGGGCAAAGGTGACAAGTCCATAGCATAGAGTGGGTAGAAGGACTCCCTTGGTTTGGGCAAGATGGGCAGCTTTTGCTCTGTAAGCAAGGCCCATCTTACAGTTAGAGACCTTATACGTGTTGCAGCTGTACAGTGTGAGATCCAGCTGTGGGTTAAGTGTCACCCCCAGGTACTTGACAGAATCTGCAACTTTTAGAAGAGACCCATCCTAACATGCAGCCAAGACAGCTTTTGTCTTGGCTGCAGTGCCAAAGAGCATAGTCTCAGGTTAATAGTGAGCTTTTGGACCTTTAGTCAGGCCTAGATTAGGACGAATTAGAGTTCAGATTGGCATTGATGTCTGTAATGTCCTGGGGAGCTGGTCAGGATGACAAGGTCATCTGCATACAAAGTAGCATGCCCATGAGCTGGGGCCAATAGCAGCTCATTTATGAATATGGAGAACAGGAGAAGCCCAAGAACAGAGCCCTGGGGGAACCCTCAGTTAACCGGAAAGGGCTCAGACAGGGCCTTGTTGAACTTGGTGTACTGCTGTCTGCCCGTAAGGTAGTTAACACTGGCCACCTACTACAAGTCTGCTTTATTCCAGTTCTGTGTGCACTGGGCTGCTGTTGCAGTTTGCATTGCCGGGTTGCTATATTCAGAGCTGTCTTACTTGCCAGACTATTTTTGCACTGCACGCTCAGCCCTGTTGGCACACCTTCATTTGCATGCTATATTCAACTGATTTAGCCCCTGGGCTATTTCTTTGTGGATAGAGCATGCTAATGGTTCCAGGCTATTTTTCACACTGGGCAATGTTAATTTTGCCCCGGGGCTAAGTTTTGAATATTGGGCCTTTGAAGAGTTATTTATATATAAAAATAAAACTTATATATCTATTATACAAGTACTGGGTATCTCAATTAGTGACAACTTAAATTGTATCAGTTTTATCATTGTATGATGTTGCCATGACTCCAATATTTTATTTATTTTTTAATTATGATTTTAGATCTAGTGGTTTCAAAGTTATACATTTCTAAGACTATTTATTATGAATTTGTTTGCTCTTACTGTGGCCCTATGTGAAGAAAGCTACAACAAACTGTGTTGTCAACATGTGGTGAGACATACTTCCTTACCTTTAAAGAGTGTGTCACTGTCAGGCACTGTCCTGGAGCTGTACCTTATGCTTTGGACAAGAGGCTACAGGCTGGAGGGAGAGTTGATCATTAGGGTTGACAGGCACTAGGTCAGAAGTGTGAATACAAATACAGCGCGGTCCAAAACAATGCTGCAACAAGGACACCCACAATAACAGTGCCCGGCGATAAAACAGGAATAGAACACAAAATGTAAATGTATGTTTTTGTGAGAGACTCCACCGCCACAACCCCCAATGCAGGGGACTCTTCCTGTTATACCCCCATTACTAAAATAATAAACTCTGAGTCAGAGTTGGATTTCAGGGGAAAAGTGAAACTCACTGGGGGAAGTACTATGAGATGGGACTTGTAAAACTTTTCCAGAGACCAGGATCAAAACCCTGGTCTCCAGAACTCTGCTGGTGAGCTGCTCTGTGCCTAAACCCTCTCCACCATGGAAGCAGCTGAGCCAGCATCCAACTTTTTCCAGCACTTGATACCACTCTGCAGTCACTCCTGAGATGGACAGCTACAGGGTAGTGCAAATGCATTTTGCTGTTTAACCCTGTTGCGGTCTGTGAGATGATCTTATGACAGTGGTGCTCTTTCATGCATTGTTGAGGTTGTGCTCATCTGACTGGGTAGGGGGTTGGCAACCCCAAGGAAAACACCATCACTGATTTTCCCAGACTTTGGAGACCTAAAACTCTAATGGTTATATTAAATGCACGTTGAAAATAGAAAATAAGAGTTAGAAATCTAAGTTTCTACCTTAGGTCTTTTCAGGAAATACCTAAAAGAGAAAAAAAAAAACAAAGTTAATGTAGACGGGGGGTAAAACAAGGGATATATATATGAGGGGAAAGAAAAAAAGGAAAGGCTCAGGAAGAAGAAGTGATAAATGGTAAGATTAAGAGAGAATCTGTGAAACAAAAAGGTGATGATGGGTAAGATAACGCATAATAGGAGTGAAAGAGCCACTGAAGTCTCCAGGTGGGGGGACTAATTAACAGGGTCTAGGAAGAAGGCTGAAAGGTGACAAAATGTGGAAGGAGACAGGGATGGAGACTTATGGTGAAAATGAAAAGAAATTAAATTAGTATAAATGCAAATAAACTTTAGAAAAATAAGGGTGACTAAAAGGTGTTAGAGGAAAATAAGTCTATTATTTAAACCAGAGGGTTGCTGGGAGCCAAGGTCAATGATCAGCTTGGCTTCCATGTTTTTCTATGGTCAGAATCCCAGAAGCCCTGCTGAAGGACACAAACAGAACGATCATTGACACTGTGGTCCCTGGAGATAAAGTGGATACAATTGGTTTAGCAGTGTCACCATTCCTAACTGCTCTGTAATGTTCCCTGAAATGGTCAGCAAGGCACCTACCAGTCTCTCTGATGTAAATGGCTGTACATTCCCTGCAAAGAATACAACACACCACCTTAGTGGAGGTGCATGAAAACTCCTTGGTAAAGTGAAAAACATCTGTAGTCCCCTGAATTTCACTCACACTGGAAATAAATTTGCAGGTGCAGCAGCAAGTTTTTTTTTTATCAACAGGGGATACCCTAAAATCACGGTGGACAGAGCACTCTCCCAGGTCAGTAACATGCCCCACAACCTTGACCCCTGCAGGAAGGATGCTGTCACACAAGAACAATAGCGAATTCCACTAGTTCTTCCTTTCCATCAGAGCACACCTTCTCTTCACAGGATCATCACCAGTAACTTTCCCATTTTGCAAACTGACTCTAACATTGGTGCTTCCTTTACAGAACCACCTATTGCCTCCAACCACTGGCCACCTAACCTGTGTAATCTCCTGGTTAAAAGCAGCCTATCAACTCCTAACAGTTCCTCCTTCCCAGGTACCAAACCTTGCAATAGGACTCGCTGCTGCACCTGCACATTTATTTCCAGTGTGACTGAAATTTGGGGGCCTATAGGTGTTTTTCACATCACCAAGGAGTTCTCATGCACCTCCACTAATGTGGTGTATTGTATTCTTTGCAGGAAGTGTACAGCTATTTACATCGGAGAAACTGGTAGGCACCTTGCTGACCATTTCAGGGAACCTTACAAAGCAGTCAGGAATGGTGACACTGCTAAACCCATTGTATTCCACTTTATCTCCGGGGATGACAGTGTCAATGACCTTTCTATTTGTGTCCTTCAGCAGGGGTTCTGGGATTTTGACCATTGAAAAAACATGGAAGCCAAGCTGCTCATCTGCCTTGGCTCCCAGCAGCCCTCTAGTTTAAATAATAGACTTATTTTGTACTAACATATTTTTGCCACCCCTTATTTTCCCTAAAGTCTATTTGTATTTGTACTCATTTAATTTATTTTTCATTTTCACCTGAAGTCTCCATCTCTGTCTCCTTCCCACACATTTGTCATCTTTCAGCCTTCTTACTAGACCCTGTTAATTAGTCCCCACCTGGGGACTTCTATAGCTCTATTCACTCCTAGTATGCTTCATCTTTCCCATCATCACCTTTTTGTTTCAGCAGATTCTCTTAATCTTACCATTTATCAGCTCTTCTCCCTGAGCCTCCACTTTTCTTTCCCCACACACGCATATATATATATATATATATATATATATATATATATATATATATCTCCCTCATATTACCTCTCCTCTACACTAACTTTTTTTTCTCTTTTAGATATTTCTTGAAAAAGTCCTAAGATCGAAACGTAGATTTTTAACTCTCTTTTCTATTTTCAGTGTGCATTTAATATAACAATTTTATTTTGCTTTTAGACCACATGCTGACGCAGCACCTTGTTTTTGTTTAAAACCCTAATGTGTTTTCCTTTTGCTACTTGGGGTGGGGTTGGGAGTAAGCATTGGAAACTGAATACCACATTTCACTACGTATGTGGCATTAGGTGACCCTAATCATAATAAATGGTTACACAACATAGAATGCAGTTTGCCCATATGAGCTCCTGTTCTTCTCCAGTAGTATGGTAGACTGAGTCCCTCCAATGTGTATCAATCCAATTTTGATTTAAATTCCATTTTATCATAACTGATGACTATCTCAATAGGTAATTTGTTTCAGGGGTTCTCAATATAAAGTCATACTAAATGGTTACAGAGCATAGAAGGCAGTTTGCCCATATGAGCTCCTGTCCTTCACCAATAATATGATAGATACCCTAACTTGTGCATTAGCAACGTTTTCTGCAAATAATATATATATATATATATATATATATATATATATATATATATAATATAGGGCACAGTCACATCCCTATATTTAGGGTTGAGTAGGCACTTTAATGTTAAACCTTAAATTTTGCACGTTAATAACTTTGCAACTGTTCAATGGATTTGCACGAAATTTGGAACACATGGTCTGGTATGGTAGATTTCTTAACTTACCAAGTTGCATTTGGTCAGACATAGGTTTTTTGTGCAGCAAAGTGCCAAAAAATGCACTTTTCACCACTTTTGCTAATTTTTTGTCCTTGTCACTGGGCGGACACCGTGTGGTCTATTGGTCTGAATCATGGAATGTATAAAGAGCTTGGGCCAAGGAACATGCCAGCATTTCTTTGGTGAAAATGTATTAATCTGTTCAAAGGTTATTACAATTTGAAGTTCCCATTGTATCCTATGGGAAAATTGATATGTATATTTTGTGTGTCCATGGGAGGACCAGCTGACCCTAGGGGAGACCAGATGGTCCAAATTGGAACAACCATATCTCAATAACAGTTTAGTCTTTTACTTGAAATTTGCAGGGTGTTGAGGGGATGTTCTAGAGATGTGCATTATGCTGTTTAGGTGTTGGGGAATTAACTGGTTGCAGAGATATTCAATGACGTAGTTGATGTTTTTCCCATAGGATTACATTGTGGTCTGTGTCACAACTTTCAGTGCTGTTTTCTCAGGCCTCAAATGTAATCCAGCAAAAGCACAAATGTGCCACAAGGAGGTACTCTTTCTTTATCTGAGAATATCAGTCAAAGGCAGAAGCCCTACCTGGAAGAAGATACAGGGATTACAGGACTTACCACTACCCATCAGTGTGTCCATCCTTAGAAGATTTCTAGGTATGGTAAATTATTCCAGAGATTTTATTTGTGATTTTGCTCAGAAGGCCACCCCTCTATATGAACTACTGAAAAAGGATGCCTCCTGGACTTGGGGCTCCATACATACCAAAGCTGTGATGTCACTGAAGCAGGCCCTGTCTTCAGCTCCTGCTTTGGTCAACCCCAATCCAGCCTTGCCATTCTATCTGGAATCTGCCACTTACATTGCAATGTCTGCAGTGTTGGCCCATAAGGTTTATGACACCCTACAACCCATTGCATATGCATCACAGGTCTTGACACCAGTGGAACAGAAATACAGCCTTGTGAAAGGAATCTTCTGGCTACCTACTGGGCTGTCAAGCACTTTTGTATATCATTGGGTATACATCTCTCATTATCAGTACAAACCACAACCCTACAACCTTCCTACTCTCAGACAGAGTGATGATGGATCAATTCTAATACCAGACTGACACACTGGTCCCTCCTTCTCCAGGATAGGGACATCAAGGTTCACCCAACCAAAAGGTCATCCATGCTGGTTCATGGCCTCCTTTTCCAAGAAGAACCACATGATTGTACACTGCAACCACTTGATCTACCAGATCCAGGCCCTTTCCTTCCTGCTACACCTCAACTACTTCAAAATACCTCACTGTGTCACATTTTCACAGAAGGATCAGCCTCCTATTATCAGTAAGAACAGATGGCAGGAATGGGTATATTTGTGATTTATACTTTTGGTAACACTGTTAAAATTTCCAAACGTTGCAGTGTTGTGTTGTCACAGTATGCAGAAATGGTAGCGGTGGCCTGTGCCCTCAAGTTTATCCAGCATGGACCCAAGAATACCATCATTTTTACAGACTCTAACTGGGTTTGTTGTTCTCTTACAGAATTTCTCCCTTTCTGGTAGAAGAACTCCTTCACATCTTCTAATGGCACCCCAATGAAACTCAAGGAACTGGTAATATACATTCATTCACTGGCACAGAACTTTGCACACAAACTCTATGTACGCAAGGTTAAAGCCCATTCCATACACGACCCTTATCATGCCTTCAATGACACAGCTGAGACCCTTGCTAAGGAAGGTGCCCGGAGGGGGCATCTGGATGATGGACCATCCAGAAGTCAGAGCGGCCAGCACATTGCAGCAGTCAGGAAGAAATCTGAACCTTCTCCCCTTGGACTTGTCAGAAGCCTAGCATGCTGAATCTGAACTCAAGGATTTGTTCAGATTTCTAGACAAAACACCGAGAAAAATTTACTTGCCAACAACCCATACCAAAATTATGAAGGTAAGTTACACTTGTCCCCAGATGACAAGCTCATTTGGTACCAACCAGATGACACAACCACAAAATTGTGGGTGTTCCTCTTCATCTTAGGCCCAACTTTTTGCTCCAAGTGTGTGACACCCCACTGGTGGACACCAGGAGTGAAACACACCCAGAGGCTCAAGACCACCGCATGGTAGCCTGGTATCACCCAGGATATCAAACAGTACATAGATAACTGTCTTGTTTGTGTGCAAAACAACCAATCCCTACCAAAAGAAATGCCAAGTTACTACTACAAAGGCATTCTGGCCCTTGGCATGCTTTATAGATCAATTTCATTGGTTCCTCACCAATACCAGTAGAAATAACAAATATGCTCTTGTGGTAACTGATCTTTTCTCAAAGTGGGTTGAGGCTTCCCACTAAGATATGCACTCCAAAGCCACTGCTAAAATCCTGGTGGAACAGATTTTCTCCAGGTGGGGCCTACCTCTTAAGGTGGACTCCAACAAAGGAACCAGTTTTACAGGTGAGTTGATGAAACAAGCCCTTGAACTTCTTGGAGTTCATTAAATGTTCAACATATCACACCACCCACAATCCTCAGGTCAAGTAGAGAGGGTCAACAGGCAGATTAAGCAAATGCTTTCCAAATTTATTGAGGACAATCCCAAGGACTGGGATTCCCAACTACCATTACTCCTTATGGCAATTAGGGGCACACCCTCAGCCACCACTCAGTTGACACCCTTTGAGGTGATGACTGGCAGAAGTATGAGATTACCTGAACACTTGCTGTTTGACCTGCACTCCCCCACCACAGATCATGTCTCTGTGGATGAATATGTGGAAAAGTTGAGAAAAGACCTAGTACACACTCATTTGTATGTTGCAAACTGCATGGGCAAAGCCCAGCAACAGTCCAAAATTAAGTCTGATAAACATGCACAAGAAGTAGATTGGCAAGTTGGAGATCAGGTAATGGTTCTCAGATTTTCACATCCAACACATTCTTTCTCCAGCAAGTGGGAAGGACCCTACCCATTTGTCAACAAGCTCAGTCCAGCAGTCTATAAATTAGACTCACGCAAAACAACACATTAATTGACAAAGGGTTACATGCAAACCAGTTGAAACTGTGTAAAGGAGTATAATTACTTTTCCTCTCCCCACTGGGCAGAATAGTACTACCCTTACTAATGTCTGATTTTCCTTTTCAGATACACTGACAAGATGGCTATCTTGTTCCATTTTCTCCTCATCTCATGAGTAATACCCTGCATCCAAGGCATGATAAAGCACGTCCTTCCTCATTTTGATCTGCCTGCAACTACCCCAGAGGAGTCTCTGTCAATATTCCGACAATCTGATTACAGTTCAGGAAGGTTGGATGCCTACCTCACTACCTCAATTGTTGCTCCTGATAATCTACCCCAAAATTGAATGGCAAACCAAGTCTCAAACACAAATACTACCCATGGCCAATCTCTCCAAGGGAATTTTCATTGGATGGCCCAACAAAAAATTACCCCCAAATGGTACCTTGTCCTTGCACCAGACCTCTCTTAGACATTCTGGTTTATATAATATTACTACCTTAATTGACTCTTCATATTGTGATACACATTCTAAGGATTCTGCCAGGAAATGTTGTGCCATACACAACATGCCTCAGCTGCCATGTATTTATCTGTGTTACCCCCACTGAGAAACAGATTTTGGAAGGTCCAAAACAGAGCCCTGGCCCTCATAGTGGTCTCACAGCCACTGCTCTACCTGGTACACTTATTAACAACTTACAATATATGCATATACCTGTTTTGTTTAACTTGACTTATGGAATATAAAAGAATTTGGTATGTGTCACTACTAACACATAGTTTTTATAGTACTTTGTTACTTGATAGCTTAGCAGCTTTTCAGTTTCGTAATCAAGACCATATTGCCAGGGTACACACCACTGAGCATGGAGGCAATTTTAGGAGAAAACCTAGTTCTCAGATAGATGATTCGTTGAGTCATAAAAGAACTACCCATGACACATCAGACATCATTGGTGCCACAGGCACCCTTACTGGTCTCTGCTAGCTACAATGTCTATCTGGAATCAAGCAGACATTGCTACTATCAAAGCAGATTCACTGAAGTTTGAAACTGGTATGATCAATGACATCATATCCCCATTATTACATTGTGTAGATGGCCTTAGTCAGGAAGAAAGATACACTGTAGATAATATGCATGACATTACTAAGGCATTTTCAGAATCTAAAGAAAAGTTTAGCACCCTTATTGCACAGAACAATAAGGAGGCAGATAAGCAATACATTGCAATTGAAATAGTATGCTCTGCCTATGGGTCATACAGTACATTCTCACTACCATCAACAATCTCTACTGCAATCTGGAATCTGGAAGAATCCCTGATATCATACATGATAGGCGTATCTCGAAATGGTACTGCCCTCACTGCAAGGGCACTGCAATCCCAGAAAGTCTCCCTGTAAACTGCCCCCACAGCTGCTGCAGTGCCTACTACCAGCATATCTGTTTGTTTGTTTGTTTTGTTTTGCTTACTTTTTCTACCCTGCCCTAGATGGGATGTTTCACCTATTCTCAAATGTATATGTGACCTTTACTTACTTCAAACTAAGCAAATGATTTGATACCTTTAATGGACCAACATAGATGTAACAAGAACAAAGTGCTCTAGCTTTGGACCAACCAGTCCTTCTTCCAGAAGTTCATGGCAGTTGTTTGGAAAATACAATACTTATAACAGCTAGATAATGCAGAGAAAACAGAAAAAATCCCATTGGTTTTAAAATACTCATTAAAAAACAGATGATGTCAGACAAGTTTAACAGTACAATACTGCCCTCAGTCCGCATGAACCTTGGGTTCAGATGTTCCTACCGTTGCAAGACACATATAAGGAATCCTACTGCACATAAATTTAATTGACATAAGATAACACTGCAGAAGCAGATAACTCCCAAAATCAAGCCATGGTGCCACAGTCAGTATAAGGATGTGATTACTGACAGGCAACCCCACCCAGCTTAAAGACAGACTGAGATAGTTATAGGGCTCATGAAATTACAATGTATGCATTAAAGACAAGAATTACCAATAACAGTTGTCTAAAAAAACATCAGTGCTCACTGTGATGTATAAACCTAGGTGGACTTTTCACTGGCTGTGTTCTCAGAGTTAAATAAAAGGCCCAAGAGATTACAAAAAACCTCAGGACTATATACATGATAATTAAAATATAAATAGATAAAATTAGTGTTAAGCAAAAACTCTAGTCAAGGAACCTCAAGGAGTTCAGACCATGCAGCCTGATATGTACTGATGTCAATATATACTGAGAACTTAGCAACTTCATGTTACCACAATTCTATGGAATCTGAAAAGAGATAAAAATGTAATTTATCTCCTCCTGTTCATACAAACAATACAACCTAACCCACCCCACATCACAATAATGTGGGTGAGATAAATAAGCTAAGCAAGGATGTAGTCTCTCTCTCTCTCTATCCCCACCCTCCTTTCTCTCTCTCTCTCTCCCACATACATACACACACATATACACACACACACACACACACACACACACACTCTCAATCCTCTCCTAGTGAACCTATATTAACTTCAGTCGCTGTAATTGTTCCTAAAGAATGCAACTTGTCATGAAATCCTGAGTAAAGTACTATAATATAAGCCTAATGTAAAAAGATATTGTAGGACCCCAAGCAAATGAGATCACATCCCAATATGTACAGAGTTACAAAATTATATGTAACAGTATAAGATAACACTCCTGTATGTACACTAGCAGGCTGGGTAATCTGAATATGGTGCAATGGAATCAATCCCCCAGGCAAAGATAAAAAGTAAGAATAAATTCTTTATGTGTGAAATAAAAATAGTAACATTATAACTCCATATAGCTAAATGAGACTTACCTCAATGTGACAGCAAGCCCCACATCTGTTATATCACTGCACTTCACAGCGCATACCCACACATGCATACATACATGCATCACATCTCACATATGCTGAAGTCCTATAATATGTCAGTTTGAAGAAGAAAGGTCTGTGAATGTTGGTTTCTGTAGTGTCCCATAAAGCCAATATCCAAGTTCATCCCATCTGCTACCATATTGAGATGTAAGATAAGTTTAATCTCAAAAGCTCGTCTCTGTTGTGTGTTTTTGAGATTTCCTTTTAAACCATTACTGACATATCTGAGACTGAGTGGTCAGGCTGGGAGAAGTGATGCCCCACTGGTTTGTCAGTCTTCCTTGCTGTAATAGTATGTCTGTGTGAGTTCATCCTAGTGCGGAGCTGTTGGCGGTCTCTCTCTACATAACCTGTTTGTGGACATCTCTTGCACTGAATGAAATAAACAACATATCGTGACTTGCATGTATAACTCCCATGCACCTGGAATTGTCTGTTTTGTGATGTAACCACACAGTCTGAGGTAGAAATGAGCCTACAGGTCTTGCAGGGCGTTGATTGCAGGGTCGTGTGCCATTGTGTGACATGGTATTCTGTTCGGTGAAAGTTTGCTCCTAATAATTAGGCTGGATAAATTTGGCGGTTGTTTAAAA
Organism: Neoceratodus forsteri; assembly: GCA_016271365.2. Taxonomy (NCBI): domain Eukaryota; kingdom Metazoa; phylum Chordata; order Ceratodontiformes; family Ceratodontidae; genus Neoceratodus; species Neoceratodus forsteri. The sequence goes on from CM028129.1 coordinate 903,552,073, forward strand.
GATAGTAGTAGGAGTTCCTGAAAAATACAATTAAGGGTGTCATCCTCACTAAATATTGGGTGGAGATCTTTAATAATCTTACGCAGACGCTCAAGGTCTGGATGATATGTGACTACCAAGGGTATTCTTTCTGTAGCTGTCTTTTCTTTATATTGAAGTAGTTGTTGTCTTGGTACTTGCGTCTGCCTCTGTTATCCTGTCAATTTCCTGGAAGAGTGTCCCTGCTCCATAAAGGTGTTTTTCAACATAGCAAATGTGTATCTCTGTCATCCTCATTTGAACAAATACGTTGACAACGGGCTTGACTGTATATGACAGATTTTTTGTATGGTTAGGGTGATTACTTTTCCTGTGCAGGTATCTCTGTCTGTCTGTTGGCTTCCTGTAAATACATGTATGTAAGGTTCCATCCTTAATGATGACTGTGGTGTCCAGAAAGTTAACCTTGGTGGTAGAGTACTCAAGGTAAGCTTTATAGTAGGGTGAGATTATTAAGTTTGTGATGAAAATCTTTGAGTGCATCTGTGCTCTTCCGTCCAGATGATAAACAAATCATCAATGTAACGGAAATAAGCCAGTGGTTTGTGGGGATACTGCCTAAAATCCTCCTCCAAGTCAGCCATAAAGAGGTTAGCATACTGTGGAGCCATTTTGGTGCCATTGCTGTTCTATAGTTTGAACATAATGTTTACCATTGAAGTTGAAGTTGTTATGTGTCAAAATGAATTCCATAAGTTCCCCACCACTCCAGCAACCCCAAATCTGTCATATACAGTCAAGCCCTTACGTTGTCAACGTATTTGTTCAAATGAGGATGACAGAGATACACATTTGGCTATGTTGAAAACACCTTTATGGAGCAGGGACACTCTTCCAGGGAAATTGACAGGATAACAGAACGGGCAGCGTAAGTACCAAGACAACAACTACTTAATATAAAGAAAAGACAGCTACAGAAAGAATACCCTTGGTAGTCACATATCATCCAGACCTTGAGCGTCTCGTAAGATTATTAAAGATCTCCACCCAATATTTAGTGAGGATGACACCCTTAATTGTATTTTTCAGGAACTCCCACTACTATCTTTTAAACAACCGCCAAATTTATCCAGCCTAATTATTAGGAGCAAACTTTCACCGAACAGAATACCATGTCACACAATGGCACACGACCCTGCAATCAACGCCCTGCAAGACCTGTAGGCTCATTTCTACCTCAGACTGTGTGGTTACATCACAAAACAGACAATTCAGGTGCATGGAGTTATACATGAGTCACGATATGTTGTTTATTTCATTCAGTGCAAGAGATGTCCACAAACAGGTTATGTAGGAGAGACACGCCAACAGCTCCGCACTAGGATGAACTCACACAGACATACTATTACAGCAAGGAAGACTGACAAACCAGTGGGGCATCACTTCTCCCAGCCTGACCACTCAGTCTCAGATATGTCAGTAATGGTCTTAAAAGGAAATCTCAAAACACACAACAGAGACGAGCTTTTAGATTAAACATCTTACATCTCAATATGGTAGCAGATGGGATGAACTTGGATATTGGCTTTATGGGACACTACAGAAACTAACATTCACAGACCTTTTCTTCTTCAAACTGACATATTATAGGACTTCAGCATATGTGAGATGTGGAGCATGTATGTATGCATGTGTGTGGGTATGCTCTGAAGTATGTGATATAACAGATGTGGGTTGTCACATTGAGGTAAGTCTCTATTTAGCTATATGGAGTTATAATGTGTTACTATTTTATTTCACACACATAAAGAATTTATTCTTACTTTTATCTTTGCCTGTGGGGGATTGATTCCATTGCACCATATTCAGATTACCCAGCCTGCTAGTGTACATACAGGAGTGTTATCTTATACTGTTACATATAATTTTTGTAACTCTGTACATATTGGGATGTGTGATCTCATTTGTTTGGGGTCCTGCACATATCTTTTACATTAGGCTTATATTATAGTACTTTACTCAGGATTTCATGACAAGTTGCATTCCTTTGGGGAACAATTACAGCGACTGAAGTTAATATAGGTTCACTAGAGAGGGATTGAGAGTGTGTGTGTGTGTGTGTGTGTGTGTGTGTGTGTGTGTGTGTGTATGTGTGTGGGTCTGTCTGTGGGAGAGAGAGAGAGAGAGAGAGAGAGGGTGGGGATAGAGAGAGAGAGAGACTACATCTCGTTTAATTATTTATCTCCCTCACCCATTATTGTGATGTGGGTGGGTTAGGGTATTGTTTGTATGAACAGGAGGAGATAAATTACATTTTATCTCTTTTCAGATTCCCTAGACACTTGTGGTACATGAAGTTGCTACATTCTCGGTATATATTGACATCAGTACATATCAGGCTGCATGGTCTGAACTCCTTGAGGTTCCTTGACTAGAGTTTTTGCTTAACACTAATATTATCTATTTATATTTTAATTATCATGTATATAGTCCTGAGGTTTTGTAATCTCTGGCCTTTTATTTAGCTTTGAGAATACAGCTGGGTGGCAAGTCCAGCTAGGTTTTACACATCACACAGTGAGCACTGATGTTTTTTAGACAACTTTACTGGTAATTTTGTCTTTAATGCATACATTGTAATTTCATGAGCCCTATAACTATCTCGTCTGTCTTTAAGCTGGGTGGGGTTGCCTTTCAGTAATCACATCCTTATACTGACTGTGGCACTCATGGCTTGATTTGGGAGTTATCTGCTTCTGCAGTGTTATCTTATGTCAATTAAATTTATGTGCATAGGATTCCTTATATGTGTCTTGCACCAGGAACATCTGAACCCAAGGTTCATTCGGACTGAGGGCAGTATTGTACTGTTAAACTTGTCTGACATCATCTGTTTTTTAATGAGTATTTTAAACCAATGGGGATTTTTTTCTGTTTTTCTGCATTATCTAGCTGTTATAAGTATTGTATTTTCCAAACAACTGCCATGAACTTCTGAAGAAGGACTGGTTGGTCCAAAAGCTAGAGCACTTTGTTCTTGTTACATCTATGTTGGTCCATTAAAAGGTATCAAATCATTTGCTTCTGGATCTATTCTTGCAAGGACCAATACGGCAACTACTAAATCTACAGTTACTTCAAATCCCTTATTATTATTATTTTTTTTTTACTCCTACCCTAGATGTTTTTTTTTTTTTACCAACTCCCTAATTTTTGTGTGCCCCTAATTCCCCTCACTCACGTGCAGTGTGAGCTCCAGCATTAATTGAACAGGACAGTTGTGAGAAAAGTGATAGCTGTCGTTCCCCACAGCCATTTGCAATTAATAATTACCCAGGTAGTACCTGACAAAAAAAAAAGCTGATCCTTGATTAGGTTCACTTCACTCCCCTCCCTCACGCTCATCTAATGCCCAGTCTAAATGTGAGCTAACCCTAGAAGGGGATTAGCTGGAACCCCCTTCAACCATTTTATTTATTTATTTAAAAGTTGGTGACTAGGAAAGGCACACGGAGCCGGGGCTTATTTCCAGGTGCAACCCGGGGGAAGGGAAAGGGGAGTACAATATTCATAAGTTTCAGTAGAACAACACTTTAGCAAATAACATACAGTTGAGGAATAAATCGGATATGAGGACATAAGGTACAGTGGCATAGTAAATAGCAGTTATAAAACGAGCAAAATTAAATAGGACAGCCGTGAGTAAAGCAAATTGCGATTAGGTGGGTGAGATACGGGACTTATCACATACCATAATCATGTTCAAGGTATATTCCAGTTGGTAGAATAGTTACATAGACATTATAACTCACAATAATCATGCTCAGGATAATTGATTGATATGGGTTAATTATATACGAGGAGGCAATTCAGACTGTGTAGTGGAGCATCAGGAAGCCAAGGGGATCCTGAAGCGGGGTCAAAAGAGGAGGGTGAGAGGGAATACAAAGGACTAAAGGAAGGAGAAGGGACAGGAGCAAGGAAGAGGGGAAGATTGGGAAAGTACTTGCTTCACGCACAGCAGGGAGGGTGATTGTCTAAGAGAATCAAGGAGGGAGTTCCAGAGAGAGGGAAGGTGGTAGGAAAAGGCTTATTGCCTTGAACAGGACGAGGGAGAGAGATGGTGCGGGTATCTCTGGAACAAGGGATAGGAGGACAGGAGAAGGATGAGAGGAAAGAGGTGAGATAGGAATGGAGAGGCCCAAGCCAGTATTTTGAGATAGGGTGGCATGATGCGTGGCGTGGGTGAGAGAGGAAGAGTAGAGAACAGTGGTAGAATGCATTGGGGGATTTAATGCAAAGTGACAGAATGCATTGTAAAGGGAGTCGAGCTTGGCTAGTGAAGTGGTGGGTCTGGTACCATAGATTATGTCAGCGTAGTTAAATAAAGGAGGATTATTTTATTGAGAAGTTCTTGGTGGACAGGCAGGGGAGAGGAGTCTTTATTTCTGTACAAGGCCCCCAACTTGGGGCGAGCTTTAAGTGGATATGATCAGTTTGTGCTGTGAAATCAAGCCGGTTGTCTAGCGGGACACCAAGATATTTGAAACAGGGGACCTCTTCAAGGATGGTTCCATGCAGGTGGAGAAAGGAGAGGGAGGAGAACTTGTCCAGTTTTTGTGGCGTTCCAAATGTCATCAACACGGTTTTAATGGCATTAACTTTGAGATGGTTGACATAAAACCAATGAAGGACTGAATGGAAATCAGACTGTAGCTGAGATTTGATGTCTGGGGTGGAGAGACCTAAGGCATAGAGGACAGTTTAGTCTGCATACGTATGTATGCTTGAGAAAGAACAGGCTGAAGGAAGGCCATTTAGGAAGATGGAGAAGAGGACAGAGCCTAAGATGGCGCCTTGGAGGACACTGGCCTGAATAGGTGGGGAGGGAGGGAAAGGCACCTCCTGCAAGGACACGTGTGCAGCTGGAGAGGTATGAGCTGAATCAGTTTACAGTTGAGATTGAAAATCCGCAGAGCTGAGTTTGTTGAAAACTAGAGGATGAGGAACAGAATCAATAGCCTTGCATGATCAGTGAAAATGGTAGCAGTTATGTGACCTCTGTCTGTGCTAGAGGGTAGAGTTGGTGAGCCCGAAGGGAGAGGCGGTGATGGTCAGTGATTAGTCCTGAAGCAATATCGGAAAGGAGAGAGAATACCTGAGGTTAAAACAAGTCAGGTGAGGAAAAAACTAGAGATTCTTGCACTTTGGTCAGGGAAGGAAGAAGGATATGGGTCTGTAATTCCCAGGTGTGGAAGAGTCATCTCCTTTATGCAGGGAATCAAATTTGCAACCTTCCATCCCTGGGGAACATTTACTACAACTATTTGGCTAGTTAAGTTATGACTTTATCAACTGACCCAAGAAAGGGATCAACAGCAAACCCGTTAATGTATTTTTACTTTGCTCTATGGAGTAAATTAAATAAAGCTAACACCAAACATTAAAATACACAGGCTGTACATTAACTAACTTGGATAACTACTGCAATTAGGATACATTTACAACCTAAGCTAATTAATACAATAGGGTAGCGATTAGCAATAACTAACAGCAGTATACTACTGGGAGCTACATTACAGGTGACAATACCTATTCAGGAGTTGGTACACTTGTATAGTAAACAGGAAATATCTAACATGCAGATGGCTTCTCTACTGAGCTATGGGGAGCAGTGTGGCTGACTCCAGACAGACTCTTAGTTGACCTTATGCTGTGGCCCTTAAGCAATCAGACTGCAGTTTAGGACTACTAGAAATTACCCTTAAAAACAAGAACTAGGCATGCCCCAAAGGCACAGCTCACCCTGATTGGCTTACCAGCCCCAGAATCAGATAGCTGGGCTGAGTAGGAGCTGTTGGTTGTCACAGACGAACTAAGTCCATGGGCAGCAGAGAGGGTCAGCACAATACCTCCACATTGGCCAGTAACAGACCCCTCTCACCAGCTTTGAAAACTGCTGTGTCCATCTCTGAAGTGATTTACTTTTAGCCTTTGGATGCGTGCAGCTGTTTTTCAGCTGTTTTAAAAGTGTGTGGTTTATGCACTTTCTTAATCAGGTGGAATGTTGTTGTACCACAGAAGGGTATAGTTATATTCCATGACCTCTGGACTGTGCTACACCAACATTTCAGCTTAGATGGAACTCTCGAGTTGGAACAAGTCCTCCCCATACACTAATTGGTTTGCAAGGTGGAGCAAATACCTTAGAAATCTTGTTGTCTTTTCCTATTAAATGCACAAATCTGAGTGAAGACCTAAGTTGCAGCATTCTGATCTAGCTGCAGATAGATGTCTGACTTGGGAAAATGTATACTGTGTGAGACAACTTAAAGGGACACTGTCAACCGTTTCCGCATCATATACTTTCCAGTTGAAAATATACCTTTTATGATTGCTTACCTTCTCAAAAATTCATAGAAGTTTTTGGTTGTTTTATCTGCTTCCTTTCTTAGTAGAACTGTAATGTATGATAATGGAGCAGTTACATCCAACATTGTTTTGCTTCAGATCCTTGATCTACTTTTATTGCATACATCCTGAACATTAGGAACACCCCTGCAGCACAGCCACTTATGATACAATAGTCTTCTGTCTTCCCACAGCATCATGAGTGGATAGATTGTGTTATGGATGTTCACAACTCCAGGAAAGATACAGTGGATGTTGTTCAAAGAATGTAAACACACTTCTTTGTGGTAACACTAGTATGATGGATGGTGGACAGTCTGTTTTGTCCTTTGAAAGAATCGGACTCAGACTACCAGCCACATCAGCAGTCTGTAAAGAATGTGAACAATTGTCGCTTTTTTTTTTTTTAAACGAGAAACGTTAAGGTTTAAGGGGTTGATCCTCTCCCTTTAAAGCTGCAGCACTCGGCTAACAGCAAGAGGTGAAATTTGGCAATGGTAAAAGCAGCGTTTAATTACAGCAAGCACTTTGTATTCCAGGGGTAGCAAAAACCCAAATCCTTCAAGGATGGGCAGCTACTGGTGATGCAGTTTACTGGGACCAGACATGTTTTAAGTCTTGTCATTGCCATTGTGAGTGACAAGAGGTGAAGTAATTTCAATGTTTGTTTGTTTTTTTTATTTATTTAGCTTTTGTTGACCGGGTAAGTGCACTAGACAAATCCTGCCTATTTTCAGGCATGACCCGGGGGAAGGGGATACAGATGAATGCCAACTGACTTTGAACTAGATTAAGCTGTTGGTGGTATTTTTTAGTGAATGAGGGAAATTTGGCCAGGACACCGGGGAAATTCCCCTACTCTTTTCGATAAGTGCCATGGGATCTTTAACATCCACCTGAACTACCACCAATCCAGGCAGATGGGACCTCGGTTTAACGACTCATCCAAAAGACGGCACCTCAGAAATGCAGCACCCCTCTCATGCTGCACTGCAGTGTCAGAACTGGGATATTAACCAAAGTGCCAGATGTGGGAACTGAACCCACAGCCCTCTGATCTCCTGGCGTCAGAGAGTGTGCTACCTACTGAGCCACTGACATTGCAAGATTTAGATTCCCCCACCCCCATATTTTCTGGGGAGCTGGCAGGCGGTTCTGCTCCCCGTTCCTCGGGGAGGGTCATATCTGGTCTTGGCCATTCACCAGGCTCATCATGGAGCCTGCCAACTCTGTTTTCTCCCCACCCTGCTGCAGCCACACATGTGCATGTGGAGGCATGCACACTGCAGTCCCATAGCATCCACCCCTTTCTTGTGTCTCCTACCTGCTACCCTCAGGCCTCCACCTGGGGTCAGCCCGTCGCGGTGAAGTGGTGAGATCCCCTGCCGGGGAGGAGGCTGCCTTGTGGCTGGTCCATCCAACTCCCACCCTCCGGCCACTCCCGAACCCGTTCCCAGACCTGAGATGCCAGTGTATATGAGGTGTGGCATCCAATGCCTCAACTCCTCAGTGCCACCGAGCTGGCATAAGTAAGTTCATTGCTGATCAGAAAGAACAGTAAAGGCAGCAATATATATAGGATGCATGAATGATACAAGAAGGTAAATACTTTGCAGTTTGTGTGGTTTCTGTAACCACACATATAACTAAACACTTCAAACCCAATACAAAGCATCATGGGTAAGCAATTTTGTGTGTGTGTGTGTGTGTGTGTGTGTGTGTGTGTGTTGTGTGTGTGTGTAACCTAAGAATGTTTCAGTTCTGCTACACTATGTGTGACAAATCACTACATAAACCTGACCACAGCCTACACACACTCACACTCACACTCTCTCTCTCTCTCACTCTTCAAAATCTGCACAAAAGCTACACATGAGGACAGTATCCAGAAGCTGTCTCTTGCCGCCTTAAAACCTATATGACAAAAAAATGTAGTCTACTACAGTATTTCTTCTTGTGTCTGAAGTCATCTTTACTTTTCCATTTTGCTAATTATACTTTCTACCTCCTTTTGGAGATGTGTGAATCAGTACTCTACGTGGTGGCTGACATGTCTGATTCTATTCCTCTTCATACCCAATGAGCCCTTTGATCTCACTGACTGTAAAATTGCAAATGACCAAAACTAGCCAGACACCTGCTGCCAGATTGGTTACTTACAATGTCACAATGCTGATGAGAAGTGAAGAGGAAGAGAACTAGTATGTCAGTCTCAAAGTAAAGTACTACTCTTTACATCGCCTAATACTACCAGGTGGTACTCTACTCCCTTAACATGTACAGTGGCCTGCAAACTTAAGTAACAATGTATAAAGGCCACCGCTACACCCAGTCACGCTGAATCTATGTGCATGTAAATATCATTGCAGCCCTTCCCTAATTTCGTCATCATAAAATGGTTTTATGGGTGGGGCTGCTGTGCTCAATGAGTGACGATGGGAAACTCAGAAGTGTTATCAAATACTTTGAAAGTTAAATATTTAAACAATCCTTTGCTGAAAAAATAAATCATGGCTGATTTAAGGTCCTCGGGCAAAACAGCTACTTGTCATGAGTTATCTGCCTCAAAGACATCAGGTGCTCTTTAAACTGTATTAAAATGGCTAACAAAATAGCCAAAAAGCATCAGACCAACACTGAACTAGAGAGAACTAAGTTGGATTTGTTAAAGTTCAGGGGTAATGTTGGTGGCACTTGAGAGATGGTGAACCGTGAATCCGCCTGCTAGCAGAGACCAAGGATATGGTGAAGCCAATGTGGCCTTCAGGGTAAGCCTGGACTAATTTATGTTTGCCATGCAGTCAGGGTAACTTTGTGGTAGTGTGGGTGTGACTCCATGTAAACTAGTACATTTGTGCAGCTCTTCTTATTTATCCCTGCTTATGAAGTTAGCGGGGAAGGGGGATGACATGATGAACCAAAAGTCCTGTCTGAACTTAAATTACTATGTAAGTGGAAGATTGTGATACCTTTACAACATATATAGGTATAGTTATATAAATATAGATATAAATATACATATAGAAATATATATTTTTACAACTTGTATACCCAGCTAAGATGCAACATCTTGTTTCTGTGGGGTTCCACCTTTGGATGGATTGGAGCACTGGGAGGTTAGTGACAGTGAATAATTGGCTGTCATAGGATTTATTTATTTATTGAATTTTGGTAACCAGGTGGGTCCACTGAGACAAGACAGTTCCTTTTCGTATTAATCGGTAGTTCCCAGCACATTGATAGTGCAATAGTTGAAGCAGGAAACCATACACGCATGACAACTGCAATAACAAAGACCAACTAATATAATTACAGGAAAATGTCATAATACAACACAATTACATCATACAGACACTCACAAGTAGCATAAAAAAATGTACAGAGAACATAATTACTACAGTTAAGAACCTGTTCCCAGGCTGATGCTGTAAACTCTAGACCCACTTCTACACTGTCTCCTAGTAGTCGAGGCACAGGTCAGGAAGTATAGGGAAAAGCAGAAGCAGTTGTAGAATTCACCAAAAATTAATTATTTACATTAGCAGTATCATAAAATAAACTTGTTCAGTATAATTATTTACAAAGGCAAACTAAAATAAAGATTTCTTTCAGTCTCTGTGTCCCTTGTTCTCCTAATCATTCTTGCAGTTGCAGCTTGGCTCTTAGTCTTTTCAACCCCCATTCTTAGCAAGCATCCTGTTCTTGTAAGTTTCAGGAGCTGCTAGAACACAGTAGGCTTGAGCTGAGAGGCCCCCTTTTGCAGCTTTTGCAAAAGGCTGGAAGATTTGTACTCAAGTAACCTCTAGAGTTAGCCAGCCTGGTGGTGCTGAGGGTTGAGGTGCTAGACGCCACACCTCGTGCCACACCAGTGACCCAGGTTCTGGAACAAGCTTGGGTCGGTGGGGACAAGAGAGGATTAGAGCATCCGGAGGACAGCTCTCCTCTCCTGGGAAGGGTGGGTGGTTCATTCCCCCCACGTGGCGGCTCTAGCAGAGGCTGGGGCGCCGCAGTCAGTGGATCGCACAAGTGGCAAAGGAGGCCTTGGCAGATGTTTTCAGCTGGGTGCAGGTGTGGCGCCCAGCAACACTGAATGGCATTGCACATCCAGGCTCCTGGGGAGCTCCAGGACAGGGAAACCACCCACTGGAGGGCAGCATCACCTGTCCCCACCTCCACTGCCAGATCCTGCCCACTGCGACCTGGTCCCGACATCACCTCCACCCATGGAGCGCTGGAAGAAAGCACAGAAGAAGTGCTCCCTACTGCGGGTCATCTGGGTTACTGGCTCTATTGATGTGTCGTGGGTGAGTTGAGAATACAGATGCAGATGGGAGGATCTGAGTCAGGAGGGGATAAGGTAGGTTGACCGAAGAAGCCCCAGTCAGTGGTGACTGGAGGGAAAAAGAATTGAAGAAGGAAAAAAAAAAAAGTAACCTCTAGAGCAGGGGTTCTCAAATGGTGAGGCCAGTCTCCCTGGGGAGGCCCCAGTCTGTTCCAGGGGAGGCTCAAGCAAGTCTTGAAAAAGTATTATATTTCAATTTTGAACTTTATAGATTTTGTGTGAAGGGATAAGGCAAACTTAAAGGGGATAATAGTAGGTGAATTTATGAATTTATTCACAAGTCTGTGACCAGGGAAGGTACTGTACACTGAGCCATGGCTTACTTCAGGTGTACCTAGGGAAGGGTAGTGAGAGACTACAATTCAAAATGTAACTGCAAAACACTCAAGAAATACAAAATGAATAAAAGTACAAACAAATTCAGAACAATAAGCCAACAATGTGAGAGAACAATTGATCAATTAGACTGGCAAGAACTGTCTAAATACAAGAGTTAACCATACAGGTACTAGGAATAAGAGCAGGAGGGAGCAAAACGATCCCTAAGAAGTTGTTTAAGAGCAGGGGAGAGGGGAGAGGCAGAGGTCAACAAGGAAGGTTATTCCAGTTAGAGGGGAAACAGAAAAGCAGTCTGACTCATGAAGGTATGGCAGTAAGGGGTAACAATGGTCTAGAGTCAAAATATTGGAGCAAGTAGGTTGTCCTGTTGGGGAGTTACAGAAAGCTTAATAATATGACAGCCAGCTATGCAAAGAGGTTTCAATTTATTCCTGATGTACTGTGAAAAGTAGGCTATTTTTCTATGGGGAGGCCCAAAATATTTCAGTGTTTTGGGGAGGCTCAAGATCTTTCCATGGCTTAGGGAGGCTCAATATGACAAAGTCTGAGAACTGTTGCTCTAGAGTTTACAATAGCTTTTTGCAATCATGTCAAATTATAATTATATACATTTCAACAATAATGCTATACATTTTCCAAACAAAGGGGATCCCATATCAGTTACATTTCCATACAGTGATTTGCACATATTTTTATATTGGCAGATATGCAAGGGAGGAAAAACAAACAGTAAGGGAAAACGGTGACAGTAAGAGCCAAAGAATTGCGAGATTGTCGGGGTGATCAAATCCGAAGTCACACAGGAAAATTTGGTTGCACAGAGAAGAGATGGGAAAGGACAGATCACTGCATTTAAACACTTTCTCCAACAAATGGGACAGGGTCCTATTCCACCCTGTCACACTCCTACACAAGTTTTGGGCCACAGAATTTTCTTTTAGAGTCACCAGAAGGGAGTGTAAATAACTAATTTGTAATTGTCTACAGCATTGATACTATTTATTGCTATTGTACCAAAATTAATTTTTGTAGCATCATTCATTTAAAAGTAAAATGTTATTGGGATACACTCCCATTAGAGGTTGTTAGCCATAAGAAAATAGATCAGTTTAAACTAAAACTGGAAGACACTTCAGCAAAAGAACATTTGGTCCATAAAGTTTAAACAAGCGAGCACTATGGATGAAAGTCTAAATAAAGCTCTGTATATAGAAACATACAAACATAGAAGTTGACGTGAGATAAGGACCACAAGGCCCATCCAGTCTACCCATTTTTCTACCTTATGAATGTGCCACAGGCCTTTACTGTGTCAATGGTCTATCTATTCATACTCATCTGTATTGCTCCCTTATGCCTATTCCATGCCTGTTTGAAGCCCTGCACTGTATTCATATCCACTACTTCATGAGGTAGGTCATTCCATGCATCCACCACCCTTTCTGTGAAAAAGAACTTCCTCACGTTACCCCTTAATCGGCCTCCCTCTAATCTCATGCTGTGTCCTCTTGTCCTGCTATTTTTCTTATATTGAAACATGTTAGACTCTTTCACCTTGTTAATGCCCTTAAGATGTTTGAATGTTTCAGTCATATCACCTCTCTCCCTCCTTTGCTCTAGGGTATACATATTGAGCTCTGTTAATCTGTCCTCATATGTTTTCTGATGCAGTCCCTGCACCATTTTGGTTGCTCTTCTCTGGACTGCCTCCATTTTTAATGTCCTTGTGCAGATGCAGTTTGGGCCTAACCAGTGTTTTGTAAAGAGGGATTATTACCTCCCTCTAACTCCTTGTGATAACCCCTGCTAATGCACCCCAACATCCCTAGCCTTACCTACTGCCTTGGTGGCCTGCTTGGATGGCTTCAGGTAATTTGTGATGATGATGCCCAAGTCTCTTTCTTCCCTTGTGATTGCCAGCAACTCCCCTCGACCTATAGGTGACTTCTGGGTTTCTCTTCCTATGTGCATGATATTGCACTTATTGCATTAAACCCCAGTTGCCACTCTTCTGACTATTTTGCCAGTTTATCCAGATCTGTTCGTATTCTGCCCACCCCATCTGGACTATCTGCTCTGTTGCAGATCTTAGTGTCATCTGCAGACAGACAAACCTTACCCTTCAGTCCATCTGCAATGTCACTGATGAAGACCCTGAAGAGGACTGGCCCCAGGACTGATCCCTGAGGTACCCCACTGGTGACTTGCATCTGTTCTGACTGTATACCATTTACCACCACTCTCTGTGTTCTGCCCACTAACCAGTTTGCCACCCAGTTGACCAACCCGAGCATATCCAGCTTATTAATCAATATTCTATGTGGAACAATATTGAAAGCTTTGCTGAAGTCAAGGTAGGCAACATCAACTGCACCCCTTGGTCCACCACTCTGGTTACCCAGTCAAAGAAATCTTTGAGATTAGTTTGACAGGACCTTCCTGTTGTAAGCTAATGCTGTCTTGGATCCTGTGCTTCTATGGATTCCAGGTGTTGCACTATCCTTTACTTAAGGGGTGCCTCCATAATCTTGCCACCTACTGAGGTAAGACTTGACTGGTCTGTAGTTCCCTTCCTGCTACCACTCTTGTGGAGTGGGATCACATGAGCCCTTCTCCAGTCTTCTGGGACCTCTCATGTGCTCAGAGACTCACTAAACACTTCTGATAATGGCTCTGCTAGTTCCACCCTTAGCTCCTTTAGTACCCTGGGATGTATGCCAACTGGTCCCATTGTCTTGTCCACCCCTAAGCTTAACGAGCTCTTGTAGGACCCTTTCTGTTGTGACGGGACTTGTGCACACCTCCCTCCCCCCTGTGTCCATGTTGCTGAGCTGTGGGCCTGCCCTACCTTCTCCTCAGTAAATACTGAGCAGAAGTATCTATTTAGAATAGATGATTTTTCTTGGTCCTTCTCCCCACACTGCCCCTTATCCCCTTTGATCTTAGCAATATCCCCTCTGGACTTTCTCCTTTCACTAATGTATCTATAGAAAGTCTTGTCCCCTTCTTTTACTGTTCATGCTAGTGTTTCCTCGATTTGGGCCTTTGCCTGCCTTTCTGCCTTCCCTGCTTCCCTTGGGGGAGTTTGGTATGCCTCCCTATCATCATCACACTGTTTTTTCTTATATTTCCTGAAGGCCAGCCTTTTGGCTCTGACCTTTTCTGTGAACCAAAGTGGTTTCCTTCTTCTTTTTCTCTTGCTTTTCTCCCTAACACAATGGGATGTTGCTTCAAGGATTGCATCTTTAATGCTTGCCCACTTTGCCTGTACCCCCTCACCTGTATTTCTTCTTGCCAGGGCTAGCTTAAGTCTGTTGGCCATCTTATCAAAGTCGGCTCCTCTGAAGTCCCATATTTTTGCCTTGGAATGGGATGATTTAGTTCTAGTGGCAAAATTGAACCATACCATGTGATGGTCACTGGCCCCCCTGGTGACCTTCTACCTGAAGATCTGTGATCCTTTCCCCATTAGCCAGTACTAGATCTAGGATAGCCCTATCTGTTGTGGGTTGTTGTACCAGTTGTTTGAGGCCCTCCTTCTGCAGGGAATCCACTATGTGTCTAGTTCTGGTGGATGTTCCTGCTGGTATTGACTAATTTGTATCTGGCATGTTGAAGTCTCCCATTATCAGAACCTCCCTTTAAATGTCATTTTGTATATCATCTAACAGTAATGTATCTATGTCCGCCCCCTGGTCTGGAGGCCTATAGACAACCCTAGTTCATAAGGCTGTCCTGTTTCCTGTTTCCAGGGTGACCCACAGTTCTTCTGGCTCCTTATGTGTATTCTGAATTTCTGTAGCCTTGATATTTTAATTGACATAAAGGACTGTCCCCCCCCCCCCTTTGCACCTCAGTCTCTTCTGAACAGTACATAGCCAGGTACTGAAGTCTCCCAAGTGTGGTTACTGGTGAACCATGTCTCACTAATGGCTACTATGTCCAGTTTAACCTCTGTCATTGTTACCTGCAGGTCTGAGATCTTGTTTCCCAGACTCGGACATTTATGTACATGATTTTCCATTGGCCAGTTTTCGGTGCGTTAATTGTTCGGCGATATCCGGCGTTTCCCCTGCATGTCATATGGGGAGCTGGACCCTTTTCCATACCTGGTGATGCAAATGAACTACAAACTTGATGAACTCCTGTTTGATCACTAGCTGGGGGGAAGGGTGTTCTTCCCGTTCGATGTACCGGGTGCTGCACTCCGCTTCCCATTGGCTAGTTTAAATATTCTGCAAAGACGTCAAACTTCTGCCCCACTGCACTTACTCCCTCTTTAGTCAGATGCAGTCCATCAAATTTAAAAAAACCAAAAGTTCACTCCCAAAACTGTTGCCAGTTACCTACAAATTTGTGTCCTTTTTCCTGGCATCAGCTCTTGACTCGCATGTTTAGCTCCCCTATATGCCCTTCTCTGACCTTCCGTCCATCTGCACGCATCTCTCAGACTGGCAGAATCTCAGAGAAGGAGATGCTGGATGAAATAGATGGCAGTTTGTCTCCCAGCCTGGTCAGGTGTTCCTTGGTCTACAACTGACGGCGGCTGGCGGAATCGTTGGTTCCTTTGTGTACCAGGACATCGATGTTTTCTCCTGCTTTCTGCACGATTTTAGTAATGGAGTCTATGTGTCTCTCCACGCTGATGTACCTGGGAGACATCTGACCATTACCCCTGACTGGAGGTAGGTGTCAACTCCCCAAATCATGGAGTCTCCTATGATCAGAAGTGGTTTGGATTTCCTTTTTGGTCCCTATTTTGGGAGAGTTTTGTTGTGCTAGCTCCTGTACAGCAGTGTCGTATTCTACAGTGTCCTCTACCCCTTTGTCTTATTTTGGAGATGGAGGCAGATACCCGTTTGTAGTTTTTGTATGGTTTGTGGAGGTGATACGTTGGAGAGCATTGAGTGATGGGGCACTCAATTTGCCCTTCCCAACCACCTGCAAACCTCCTGGACCAACTATCCTCTGTGGTCGAGGTGCTTCATTTGGATGTTGCGGAAATGGCAGGTGGTTCTTACAATATATTTCCTCCTGAATATGCGATTTAAGGCGTGCAACTCTACAAGATGCTGCCTGAGCTGAGCCCTTAAATCCAATGTCCAGCATGTAGGACAGTGCCCAAAATCCTGTATAACTGCCCTTTTGAAAGTGTTCTGCAGTGCCTGCAGTTAATAATATCCATTCCAGTTGAGCTGTAGAGTTTATAACCTGGTCTGAGTAATTAGAAGGAGGAAAATGAAAGCAAAAGTTAAATTTTTTTTGTTTGTTTGTTTTTTGTATAACTTATAACAAGTTAAATTACTTGTGCCCCTGTAAGTGAGGTCACTGTGTGGATACCTCTCTGATCCTCCCCTTCCTGTTTTACTGCAGGAAATGTCATGACTTGTGCTACTGTATAAAAGGAGTGTAGCATGGGGTGGGTGGCTGGGCCTTCCCTGCCGAAAAGGAAAACCACAGACGAAAGAAACAAAGAACAGAAACAATCAACCAACACCAACTGCAGTAGCCTGAAAGCTTAGCCTAATAATAGATACAAATGGTGCATACAGGGTTCACAGTTTTAACAATTTTACAGAAGATATATCCTGCAAAACGCTTTGCTACAGAGAAAATTAAAGCAGTAAAAAGATTTACCTTGCAAAAACAGTTTAAAGCAGAGTACAGCAGTAATCTGTAAGCACAAAACATTAACAAACCTGCAGGCACACCCTGTAATAATACAGCAGAAAGCATACCCTGCAACAGCAATTTGAATCAGAGAAGATTACAGCAGTAAAATGTAAGCAAAAACATTAACAAACCCTGTGGGCACAAAAGAAAATAGTAACAAACAGTAACTCTGCCTAGCAAAAAGAAACCTTTAATGTTGTTCCTTGCTCTGTTCTTACAAGCAAACCTAGAAGAAAAGCGCTTAGGTGAAGCTTGGTGCCTTTGTCAGCAAACCTAGTCTTCCACCACAGTATTACCTGTGTTACCTATGTTATGTTCTTGAAATGGAAGGGTATTTAGTATTTTTTTTCTCTATTCTCTAACACAGTGAGAACAACATTTGGAAGAAGAAAGATTTATTCTATATATATTTTATTACAGGGGCATGGTTGCACCCCTATAGTTAGGGTTGAACGTCTATGTTAAATTAGAAATTCTGCACTTTAATGAGTTTGCAACTGATCAACCAATTTGCATGAAATTATGCATGCACCATCAGGGACCGAAGATCTCTTGATGTGCCAAGTTTCATCCCAGTCAGATGTGTGGGTGCGGAGATATGGAGTGTCAACAATTATGTCATTTACCATTTTTTTTGCCACTTCTTTCTCATGCTGCAGCACAGAAACAGTTTGAAATTTTGGTCGTAGTTGTGCCTTTCGCTGGTTTGGTGAAAAAGTATTCATCCGTTCCAAAGTTTTTAAATGAAAGCTATCATAATCCTAGGTTCCCCCCAAAGCTTTACCCCCACCCCACCCAATTAGGGGTTTTACAAAGGAAACACCTTTTTTAGGTGTTTTAACTTACTGTATTTTATTTTAAAAGTCTAGGATTCCATGAGACTCGGCACATACGTCTGGCGCCACACTGACTTGAAATGGAACCGCTGCATGTACCATTTTGCGGAATCCCAGACTTAAAAAAAAAAAAAATAAAATACAGTAAGTTAAAACACCTGAAAAGAGGTGTTTTCTTTGCAAAACCTCTGATGGGGGTAAGGCTTTGGGGGTGGGGAGCTTAGGATTATGATGGCTTTCCTTTAAATTTAAAAATTTCCCATTATTTTCAATGGGAAAAGTTAGCTGTCCTGCTCGAAAAAGGATCCTTTGTCACAAATGGGTAATCCTTTTTCACAAACTGGTGAT